>OZ007561.1:69321735-70685491 GCA_963931875.1 Pollenia griseotomentosa | reverse complement strand
TAAGAAAAATTTAACTTAATTCATGTACTAGGAAAAAAAATTAAAAATTTATTTATTTAAAAGAAGTACCACAATTTTAAAGTTAGTATTTGGTAAAAAAGAGATTCTTCCTTGATATGAGTTCACACATTTTTTTTAAAGTATAACTAGAAATGCTCTGGATGAATCTTTAAAAAGTGTTGCTGTAACTAAAAAAAGTAAAAAAAATTTTGATATTCAAATAAAAAAACTAAGTAAATACTTTTTTCAATTTTCTCTGCCGTTTAATAAACCAAGTGTTCGCCATTAATGGTGTGTGTGAAACGGTAGCAAATTTCTATGGTGAAATGAAATTTGTTTGTGGTAGAAAATGTTCATATTTGTGCTGTGTGAAATTGTAACATTTTTGACAACGTAAAATTTTGACATAAAGAAAAAAACAATTACTAATAGTTTTGTGAAAATGAACAAATTAATCAAGTTTTTACCAATAATCATTTCAATTCTGTTGGAAATGAGATCGTCCAAACTATTTGATGAATTCGTTCTGATATATTAACAATTTTTACAAAAAATGTGGGCAAAAAAGCTTATACATATGTAAATACTTACTTGTTGTATAGTTCTTTTTAATTTTTTGCCGCTGGTCCTGCTTCCATATTATTTTTTATTTTGTTTAAACAAATTTGATGAAAAAAAATAATTTTGTGGTTGTCAAAAATTTCTACACTAATGTCAAAATTCATACTAGCCCTAGTGAAATTTTATTCACCTCAATAGTGTCAGAATTTTACTTCCATGAGTACTTTGCTACCGTTTCACACATACCCTAAGATTCAAAAGAGAAACTAACCACATTTTAGTTCTAACTTAGAGATAGGTATATGATCTTTTTTAGAGGCCCAAAACACATTTATTATTATTTTTTTTTAATTTAGTATTTTAGATTAAAAGCTCTAAATATTTTTCTGTACGATAAAACTATCCTATTTCCTTTGTACTGTGTTAAAAAAATTAGCGTTCTAAAGAAATTAACTTCAAGAAACTCTCAACTGTTATTAGACATTATTATATAGCCGTAAAAAAAGCAGGTTGTTTTTGCAAAAAATATGAAAATTGTCAATGTTTACTTTAAATTAAAAAAAAAAGTTGAGTTCAGCGTTTTTTCTTTTTTTTTTTCAAAGAATATATGCTCCGTTGCCCTTACATTTTGAGTTTAAGTGTAATTTTTTGTGCTTTTTCGGGTACGCCAGATTGTACTTGTTTTTTATATTTTTGTATGAAATATTTTAATTATGAAATATTTAAATTGTTTGTATCATATTTTAAAATACAAAAATCCTTGCTAGAATTTATAAAAAATTAAGTACATCAATTTTAATATTTAGATAGATTTGGTAATTTTCAACAATTCAACATAAAAAGTGTTGCCGAATTGTTTTTTTTTTAAACGATGTATTGGAGGTACATAAATCCTTTGACGATATTTTTTCAAAACTTGAATATTTGTTTATTATTACCATATATACCTACATGCAAATTATTGTTAGTCTGAGTCAATTCCTTCTATTTTTGCACAATTTTGTCAAAGCATTGTTAGGCGTGGCATAAAATGGATTTATTTATATCTAAAGAACGTAAAGAGAAAAATTTTCCAAATTTGGTATCTCAACAGGGTATGTAAGAATCGCTACAGCCGAATGTAGCATCTTACTTGTTTTAATTAGCAGCTTATCAAATTTCAATAGCCTGGAAAAGTGTATTTAAGGAAATTGAATCAAATTTCAACTTATTTTAAAAAGTTTTTTCTTAATAATTTTTAACTATTTAACTACACCTCAACTACGTTGGATTGAAAATTTTTGCAATTATTTTTTTTTAAATTATTAACATTTTTTTGTACTCCTTTTTATCTCTTTTTTATATGTTTTATATTCAATACCAGACTTTTGCTTTAACTAACGTCATCAGTCGTAGCAAACATTTTTTAGTTTGTTTAAAATTAAATAAAAAACAACATTAATATTAAAACAATAAAAAAATACAATTATTATTTTAATTGAATAATTTTAACGAAATTACTTTATCAATTATTTTTAGCTTGAAATCAAAATATTTAAAAAAAAAATCAACATTATTAAAATTTTTGTTGTCCGGCAATTGAATTTGATAAATGTGTAATTAAAATTTACAGCTTTTTTTGTATGACTTAATAATAAAAATTTAATTATTAAATTCCTAGTACAAAGCGATTTATTGTAATTCTATTAATTTATTTAAAAGTCGAAGTTTTAATATTTACTTATTAGAATATTTATATTTGGCTTGACATTAGATCTACATTTTATGTTCAATTAGGGAAGAATCTTAGAAAATTTTAAAGAAAACTTTAGGCCTAGAACAGCTGATGAAACTCAACTGCAACTTCTAATTGGTCTAGAGTTCATTTGAGTTTGTGCCATAAACTCTCTTGACAGCCCATAGATGACGCGACTATTTTGAAACCAATTTAAACGTTTTGGAAATCAGTTGCGTTGAAACCGGGTTGCAGGAAAATCGTGTTTGCATTTCATCTGTTCCCAAAGAAACCCGAAATGATAATTTTCTCACATTAAGGTAAAACTTAGGCCGCGAGATGTGTGGAAAACAAAACGTTTTCCACACATCGACGAACATTAATAAAAAAAACCGCAAGAAATCAAATGTTCTCATCTTTTGTTCAGTTGGATAAGTACCGTATTATTTTAGTGTTTGAAAGATGACTAACAGGGACACGTTATTTTTTATTTTTAATGATTTGCTTCACAAACACTATTAGCGTTTATGTTTTCCACAAATCTAGCGAACCGAACACTAAGCAGCGATATTTAGTGTTTATTTTCGAACACTGCATAAAACGTGTGAAATTTTTATTAAATTTAAAAACAAAGATATAAAATTTGATAAAAAGAAACAATACCTGCAGCATTTTTTTTTTTGCATTAACATTAGTAATAGTAGTTTAAAAAGAAAATAAAACGCCAAGAATTCATGTCAAGCTAAAGAAAAACGCAGCCACAATAAATATAGAACATAAGAATGTTGGCAAAACGTCAGACACAAAAACAACGAGACCAACTACACGTCAACTAGGTATAAAAAATGACCATTTAAACACCTACAAAGACCACTCAGAGACACCACTCAGATATTGTAATTGTATTAGTTTGTCTTTATCGTCTAATGTCTGTATGTTTGCCGTCTGTCTATCTATTGTGGGGTGTTCAAATAGTGGGTTTTTTCATATTGAAAATGACAACAAAAATACCCATGTAGTAGGTATTATTTTTAAAGAACGCTCACACTTACCAAATATCTTATTTACTCGCTTAAATACTACATACGACCATTTTTTTATATTCGAAAATGTGACTGAACTATGGTGCTGTGTACACAATATACATACATACTTACCAGGGTACGAAAAAAAACTGTACATTTTCGTAACGTATTTTTCTAACACACAAACTATAAAATTTTTTTTTGTGTATGTGAATGTGTGCACAAACATATACGGTACACAGCGAGAGTGAGCTGACGCACACAAACACTACGATAACGTACATAACATCTTTTAACGTACATGTACAGTATTTTTAGCGTACTTATCTGTACTTTTTATTGAACACGTATGTGTATTTAACGTGCGTGTGTGTGTGGTATGTATGTATTTTTAATATCAAAAAAGGCCAAAAATATGATTTGAAATCGAGTTGTATAACAGGAGTGCAGAAATACATATAAGAAACATGCAAAAGTACTAATATTTTATGGAGCAGAGTAGTAGTATTGGTGCCTATTTCAGTAAACAATTGTTTTTGTTTTTTACGCGAAGAATTAACGTGCGTGTGTGTGTATGTATTTTTTTAAAGCAAAAAAAATTTTTTTTATAACATCAAAAAAGGCCAAAAATATGATTTGAAAGAGTTTTATAACAGGAGTGCAGAAATATAAGAAACATGCAAAAGTTCTTTATGCAGTAGAGTATTGGTGCCTATTTCAGTAAACAATTGTTTTTGTTTTTTACGCGAAGAATGCACATGTGCGCGGCTGTGTTTAACTTTGTTCAATTACAGTGTGTAAGATAAATGGTTATATAAGGAATTAAAAACATATTTTATGATAAACAATGTCTTTGTTAATGTCCACAGTCTTTTATATTATTAAACATTTGAATGGCATAGGGAAAATGTTATTAAGAGGCATTATGATTATTTTTGTAGCTAAATTACTGAGTACACTGATAAGAAAAAAAGCTTTTTATTAGAATTGAAAAGAATTTTTGGCATGGTTAACAGGCGAAGAAAATGATGAAAATAAATCAGATTTTATTTAAAAAAAAAACAAGTTTTACAACCAAAACAATTTTTTGTGATTAAATATTAATAAAAATTTTGGGCTGGATTTTGCCTGTCACTGTACATTCTCTCGCAAAACATTTTTGTGCATCAGAGAAAATAATGTTGTAAGTAATGATCAGCGTTGTCAACTTGTTGCGTTTCGCACCATTTTGGGTGCTTTTTTAAAATTTTTGTTCGAAAAATACTTGGCAACAAAGCAAAGACAAAAATTTGTCGTTAAGCAGTCAAAATTTGTAAATCAACTATAATTGTCTTGAGGAGCTATTCTGTAATGGAATTTTATAAATGTCTATCGGTAACCAATATCGGTAGCTAACAACGCAAAAAAAGTTCTTGTTAAAAAAAACCAATATTATGTGTGAACAAAAAAAAAAAAAACATGGTCAAATCTGGTCCGCTTTGCTACGCTGATTTAGGTTGCACCACAATATGTTTGTACCTTATAAAACCTAAATACCTAAAAACCAAGACAGTTTATGGGCACAAAAACTCTATTCCGGAAAGAAGTTTGTATGTAAGCTATGTAATATTATGAACCAATTCGCACCATTTTGAATAGGATTCAACCTTGTAACAATTAACACATATCCCAAATTAGATTCAATTTTTTCCAAAATTGCGAAAGTATAGACTTGCGCACAAGGTTAACTTTGAAAGACAACAGACCTCGTTAGATCGACTCTAAAATTGATTCTGAGTCAATCGGTATACTAAACTATTTAAATGTATTACACATACATAATAGTACAAACTCATAAAATCCTCTCCACATACAGTAGTGTGGGTATAGAAAGTAAGAGCAGAATGTTGTGCTGGAGTGGCTCGGGTTTATGACAGTTGAATGTGATGCCATTTGGACTTTGCATGCTTGGTGCACTTTGACGACATTATTGTCATGGGGAAAACACTTGACGAACACTTGAAAAATTTGGAAGAAATGTTGAAACGTATATCCACGGCAGGACTTCCAAAAGGAAGTAAAGTACCTGGGACATCGCGTAACCTCCAAAGGCATTTTAACAGATAAAGATAAAATAATACCTGTAATGGATTGGATAGGCTTAGTGCATACTAGTGATGTTACGAATATTTGTATTCGTATTCGAAATGCCGAATATTCACCTGCTTTACGTTATTCGTACTCTCCAAATACAAGGGAATATTTCGCGAATATTTTGTTAATGCATTCCAAGGAAGAAAAAATACAAAAGTGTAAAAAATACATAAAATTAAACAAAAAGTATTAATTTTTATTAGAAAAGATTTTCGTCATTTTAACACAAAAAAATCTTCTTTTAGAAAAGTGAAAAACAAACAAACATTATAAGTTTGTGCCGGTACAAAACTATTTTATGAAAATTACTCAAGTTTTAACTTCAACTTTTCCAGATTTATTATCATTTTAAGCAATGTGCTAATTATCGTAAGAAAATTATCGACAACTGGATTTCAAATTTAGTCATCGGAGTGAGATAATAAATTTAAATATAATTGGTAGTGTGACAGTTTTTTTTGAAATTTCAAAGTTGACAACGCTGGTAATGATCAGTTGTAGAGAGTATGCGTATATTTAAATATGTATAATTGTTTGTGCACATTTTGAAGTGGTAAACAGGGTTGCCGAACTTGGTATTTTCGTTTGGTCGGATGGTAGGCTAATCCTAATTTTAGTCGGTTTGAGAAAATTTACTTTTTCATTTTATAAATTGACTTTTTAAATGTGGTAGGACATAGTCTGTTAAAGCAACTGACTATATCGCAAAGCAGGCAACAGAAAATGGAATATTTGTTAAAAAAAAAACAGAAGATCTTCTTGATTGTTGGTGAAACCTCGGATGTGACAATAAAGAAATGAAAATAAAAAATTTTTTACAACAAACAATATTTAAAAAATATTATTGAATTGGCAACAGACGGCGCTAACGCCATGGCGGGTAAAGTAACTGGACTAAAAAACTTACTTAGAAATGAATTTGTTTAATTTACATTAAGTGCGCTCTCTCCACCTGTGTTCAAGTTACGCATGTAAAATGCTGAAGGAAAATATAGAGCTTCTTTGTTGTAATATTAACAGTTTTTTCCCATAGCCCTTAAAGAATTACTGAACTAAACGAATTTCAGGAATAATGTTCGGTACCACCTCATAAGATATAAGCTGCTTCTTATACAAAACGCCTATTTTGGAAGTTGTTATTGCAAGAATTTTTGAACAGTGGAATGCTTTAGTACTATATTTTGTATCCTGTTGTTACGAAGTCAATGGTTTAAGAGCTGTAGAACTCGCCGAACATATGTCTTATAAAGTCAAATGCCATTTTTTATTTGTGTCAGATACAAGTATATTGCGATTCTGACTTGAAATCGAATTATAGGTGCTCTCTAAATCGCAATCGCAAGAAGTTAGCCATCTTCAAAAACCATTTAAGATCGGAAGCAAAACGCATGAGTTTTCGAACAACATGAAATAAATCTAGCGTCTTGCGACTTCAAATCGTGCGATTGTTAGAAAATGGCAGACATACTAGTCATAATTAATAATCTTAATAAAGAATATCAACCAGAAGTATATCGTTTGTCATATTATAATCATGTTTAAAGTCCAATATTTTTACACATTTTTATTAATTTTATAAAAAAGGCGACACTAACATAAGTCGATTTCGATAAAAAAAAAATAATCATGTTGATGTCTTAAATATTTTTATTGACACAGAAGCTAAAAAAGAAATATGTACTTAAATTTAAAATTGGGCTTCTATATAAAATAAAATCTACAGGGGTGTGCTCGAAATCAAAAACGTAAAACGTAAGAATTTTAACAGTCGTTTTTTACTTAGATTTCTGTAATAAAAGAATTGTATGAGAAACATTATACAAATATTTGTCTATTAAACAGAATTTAATAACAAACATTATAAAAATTGGATTTAAAGTGTATTAAAAAGAACTCCCAAATTCTTGCGTTTTAAGAAATTAAAATATTACAAATAAGTACTCCTTTTAAGTTATTGTCTAATCAAGATTTGCCTATTTATATAGTCACACATTCTCAAATTTTCCAATCTTGTAGATTGTTAGCTTAACAGAAATTAGCCTTTCAGTAGACTTAGGCAATGATATATTTTCGAATTAAGTGAATTCCATTAAAAATGGATTCAAATAAAAATATTTTACGATCATGCCAACTTTGTCTCTAATTGCATATTGCAAAAAATTAATACCTTTATCAAATAAAAATTGTGCTTTACATCAAAAAAATACATTCATATACATATGTAAATTTTTAAAAATTTGAAAAACTTAGTCGGTTTCAAAGGATTTTGGTAGGTTTTATAAACAATTTTGGTTGGATAAAAACTTTTAAGCGGCAACCCTGGTGGAAAATTGAACGTCGAAAATTGTTGTTGTGCTATACATTATTCGAGTTTATTTGAAGAAAAAAAAAAATATTTTAACACTCATAAAATTATTACAGTAACTGATTGTGGGTTATAAAATTCGTTTTTCGTACTATTAAAATTGAATAAATATATAGTTAGTTTTCAAATAACTTTGTTTTTAACATTTATGTTTGTTATTCAAAAAACAACTTAGCAAAAAAAAAAGTTAAAGTTTTAAAAGCAACAACTATTAAATTTTACGGAATATGCTGTTTAAAAAATAAAAATTTTAAAATTAATGTAAAATTCATTTATTTTAAAGTAAAAATTAATTTTAAATTAAATGTAAAAATTTATTTTAAATTAAATAAATTTTCAGTTCTTTAAAATGAACTTTCTTTTTGAATATACATAGCTACATAATTTTTTGATTGTATGAATATTATACTTTGGGATGAGTGCTCTTGTTTCTTTTTTATAATTTTTTTTTGCAGTAAAAGAGTTTGTGTTTTTTTTTATATATTTTAGGTAAATCCTTTTTTTTACCTAGTTAGCTGTAAAATAATTGTATACAACATTTGACACAATTGATGTGCATATGTACGCCTACCTAAGTACATATGTACAAATGTGAAGATCCTTTTCATGGGAATTTTTTACTTGTGCCTTGTATATTTGAAGAAAGAAAAAAAACATTTTTATGACTGATCTTGTTTTTTATAATAAACAATTTTTTTCAGTTAAAGAATTGTACATACATTTAAGGTAATTTTTTTTCTTGACTATTTTTATGAGCAATATTTATGGCACCAAACTCTTTCAGATGAAATATCATTCATAAAAAACGTAAAAGCAACAAATTCGCAGAAAATTAAGGAATTTTCGCGCCCTCAAAACAATTGTTTGTGCACATTTGTAAGTGGTAAATCAAAAGTCGAAAATTGTTATTGTGCTTTGCGTTATTCGAGTTTATTTGAAAAAAAAAAAAATTTAAGAGTCCTCTTGTTTTTTATAATTTAAAATTTTTTTCAGTTATTTTTTATATTCATACATACCTTTTAGGTAAATGTTTTGTATTTAATTTTTTTGTATGCACTTGCGTGGACAATGGCATATTAAACAATAATTATGGCACCAACCTCTTTCGCGAAAAATTTAGGAATTTTCAGTTGACTTCAATCATTATGCATTTTAAGTGATCATTTAACATTTGATTGCAAAGAAAGTAAGATGCCGCGCCCTAAAAATAATTTTTTGCACGATTATTTTAGTTTAATCGATGAAAGTGACGTATTTTGTGATAATGGAAGTTGTGGAAAAAAAAATTAAATAATCATACCGGAAATCTAGAAAGACATTTAAAACGGTTCCACCCTACTTTATATTCAGATTATGTTGCAATAAAGTGTGCAAATATAAATAAAGTCAATGATTTAAAAACCAAAATAGTTCCAACCTACTTCAATCAAACTAACATTGAATTGGCGATTGTAGAATTATTTACAAGGAATGGACGCCTACTCCGTATGGCGAAAGATAGTGCTTTCAAAATATGAGTTCAACCGGCTTTTGATTCTTTGGGAATAAATGTTAATGAGCATAACGTAGCTGAAAGAATACATTTTTATCATACTTACAAAACGTTAATATTGTTTTATTTTGGCTTGACATTTCTAAATTTTTAAGTTTAAAGAAATTCGCAGAATAGTTATTCGTAAAATAACTATATTTTTATTAAATTAAAAACGAACTAAATAATCCACGATCAATTATCGTAATAATTTTATGAGTGTAAAAATAATTTTTTTTCTGCAAATAAACTCGAATAACGTATAGCACAACAACAATTTTCGACGATTCATTTACCGCTTACAAATGTGCACAAACAATTACCTAGCGGGAAAAGTCAGAACAGCTTCTTATTTAGGCCTTATTTAAGGCCTGATTTGACATTTTTTGATTCAATTACCATTCTGATCAAGGTGAATTGACTAGAAGGTGGGGTCAAGTCAACATATGGTTATTTTTTCTGTGGTGTAGTTGTCAAATATTGTATACAAGCTACAGTTTTTTATGTAAACAAACCTTTTTTTACTAGCAATATTTTTGACAATCGGACCACAGAAGCAGTGTTGTTGTAGTGCTGACTTCACTTTCTAGTGAATTCGCGTTGATTCTGATTAAACTGCTAAATAAGTTCTCTTATAAGGCTTCTGATCTTCCGTAGGTATAAAAGATAAGATCAATATTCCACATTCCCTTCTATGAGAAGGGAAAAGAGAAGGACTAAGATATTTAGTTTTTTTGCGCGTTATAAAATTAAAATTGCATAAAAAAAAGACAAAAACAGAATACAGAACAGTTAAATGAAAAAGAATAAATCATTTTAGTTGAGTTTAATACGTTAAAATTCCTTTTTGTTTTACCTAAAAATAACTGCTAAAAAGTATTAAAAAAAGTTTAAAAATTAAAAAATAAGTGCACAATCAAAACTTAATTGTTTTCTGATTTTTAGAGTAAAAACCATTTTTACCTTAAAACCATCTATTAATTATGTATAAAATATAATAAATATCCATTAAAAGTGCACAATTAAATTTCTATAACAAAGGAATTTGGCCCATTTTCCGTAAATTTGTCTAGTTTTATTTAAATTTTGACATAAAGAGAAAATTTTCATATACCATGAATGGTTTTTAGAGCCAATAACTTGAAGCTCTTTAAAAATACATTTCTAAAAGACTCTTTAAGATTACCTTTATTCTAATGCCTTTTGAAAACCATTCTCATCTCATGACAGCCTTCTAAAAGCCATTAATTTAAATGAATTTCAGAATCTCTGGCGAATGAAGCCAGAGTGGAAGGCCTACCCCTCAATGACAACGTGTGTAAAAAAGCTTTGAGTATGCAATGGAGCTAGCAGGCCTTGTACATCCAAAAGAAAGTACTGAGGCCTTCTAGAAGGCATCTGTATGCCCTCTTTTTCCCGCTGGGTATACATACATATTTACATATACGCATACTCTTAACACTTTACAACTGATCATTACTTGTTCTTTTCTCTACTGCATAAAGAACTTTTGCATGTTTCTTATATTTCTGCACTCCTGTTATAAAACTCGCTTTCAAATCATATTTTTGGCCTTTTTTGATGTTATAAAAAAAATTTTTTTTGCTTTAAAAAAATACATACACACACACGCACGTTAATTCTTCGCGTAAAAAACAAAAACAATTGTTTACTGAAATAGGCACCAATACTACTACTCTGCTCCATAAAATATTAGTACTTTTGCATGTTTCTTATATTTCTGCACTCCTGTTATACAACTCGATTTCAAATCATATTTTTGGCCTTTTTTGATATTAAAAATACATACATACCACACACACACGCACGTTAAATACACATACGTGTTCAATAAAAAGTACAGATAAGTACGTTAAAAATACTGTACATGTACGTTAAAAGATGTTATGTACGTTATCGTAGTGTTTGTGTGCGTCAGCTCACTCTCGCTGTGTACCGTATATGTTTGTGCACACATTCACAAACAGAAAAATGTTTTTTTTTTTATTTTGTACTCTTGTAACGAATGTGAATGTGTATTGTTCATGGTAAAATACGGTATGGTACTCTTAATTGTGTACTTTACAGTTTTTTTTCGTACTCTGATACTTACATTCATACAAACAAATAAACCGATTTTCTTACATTCATACAAACAAGCAGGCAGACAGATAGACAGATAGATAGATAGACAGACAGACAGACAAACCGACATATTCACGAATTTTGTATGAACGTGAGCAAAACAAATACACAAGTGAGTCAGTGAGTGTGTAAGTAAGTGAGTGACTTTGCAAATGGTGTTATCTACTTGTTGATTGTATGTACATTAATAGATACATACATATGTATACTCACATTCAGCTGTTGTTGCTGGTAGTATTACTCTTAAAAAACACACCCCCTCTTACCCCCCTTCAGAATCATTACAACTGTTTTTTTAATACAATACCTATATAATAAAAGAATGTCAAATAAAAACAAAACAAAAAGTAATAAAAGAAACAAACAGTATTCGTATTTTATATAAAAAGAAGAAGAAGAAAAACAAAAACAAATTTTCTTTTCTTTGAATTGAGTTTACAGTTTTTAATGCATAAACAAAACAAAAGCAAAAATTAAGACAAGATAAAAAAGAAACAATTGCAAGAAAAAGTAACAACAATAAAAAGAACAATGGCCAATTTTATGTTAAAAAGGGCAAAGAAAAAAAAATTTAACAAAAAGCAAGAATTTGCGTTTTTTTTTTGAGATTGTGAACTTTTTCAGTTTAATTGTATAAATGGCGACAAAAAAGTGCACACGGTATTTTGAGAACAAAATAATTGCACACAAAGTCAAATTACCGGCTGGCTAAATTCCGGTTCTACCAAATTTGATATCTGATTTTACTGATTTTTTCGAGTTGTGCATTTTGTTGTTGTTACGAAACCTTTATTAATTCGGGTTAAGACTGTTTTTTTATTATTTACGATTGATGTTTTTGTTTTAAAGGTGAAGGAATAACTTTGAAACAAAATGATCTACATATGTAGGTACTTAAAGATAAGTCTGAATTTTATAGACTTTTCACACTTGTCAACATCTAACTTCTACCACCAGTCAACGAAGATTTTACAATTTTCCCATAACATACAGTGATTTAAAATTAAAAAATTGAAATAGTGCTGATCACCAAGCAAAAGAGTACTTTATTCTAAATTTTAATACTTTTTGTAAAAGATATGTTTTTTTTTGTAAAATATGCTAAAAAATACAAAAATACTTAAAACTAAAAAGTAAACTCATTTCAATATAAAAAATATAAAATTTTGGTAAACAAGCCAAAAAAAAAAAAAAAAAAAACTTTAGGAATATATCGCTTATTTGCTCCAACTTCTTTATAGGTACCACAAAAAATTAAATTTTGGAGTTAGTGATGAAGAATTGTTCTTCTTTATATTGTGTAGGTATAAAATTCTTCGAATTTCGCCGTTTGAAGAGAATGTGTCGTAATTTTTTCTTAGTGTTGCAAGAAAACTAAAAACTTATAACCAGGGACCGTAAATAACAGTTATCCGGAAAATTTTAACTCCTAAAATGAGTTTTATGTTAGACGGAAAAAAATAAAACTCCAAAAATGAGTTTTATTTTAGACAGAAAAAATAAAACTCCTAAATGAGTTTTATTTTTTGATGGCAAAATAAAACTCCATTTTTAAGAGTTTATTCGACCTTTTATTTTTACGTTGAAAAATAACTGTTAAAGATTGAGTTTTTTTTAATTCTTAAAATAACTGTTAAAAAATAACTTTTTTGATATCACTTATAACCGTTACGGTCCCTGCTTAAAATCGTTTATTTTAAAATTTATGTATGTTTTTGAGTTATGACGACGTTGCAGCAAATGACCGATATGTAAATTCACACGTATATTTTTGTACATATTTGCTTATGATTAACAAAATTTAATAATATTGATTTATAGGTTTCATACGGGAAACAAAATTTTTTTAAGACTTCTTCAAGAGTTGCGACTTTCTATAATAATAAAAATATATCCCTTGCTAACCTTACCACCTCAGCCAGTATAAACATGATGGAGAACCTGGGTAGATGCTGTAGAATGCAATTAAAAAAACTTTGAGCAATTTTAGAATATTACTTATGAACTTGTTGCTACCGATGCTTATGCAATTAAAAAAGTAAAAGAAATATTAAATTTAAATAACATCAAAAGTCAATTAGCATATTTTCCAACTACGGATATATTCGTGAAACAATAACTAAATTGAAGGGATTTTATTCACATAAAAGTCAGCTCAAATTACACTGTCAAACACAAATCGTCTGCGCCCCAAGGCATATACGTAATGACATTATCCACAGAGATCTTAACATCCCTACCATTCAGGAAGAAATTAAAAAGTATTCCGGCAAATACACAGATAAACTAATGGTCCATCCCAACTACCTCGCTCGGGATCTACAAAGTTCGAAGGCCACCGGAGGCTGAAAAGAACCGACGATTTGAGCCTAGCAGGCTTCTTTGAATGAAATTAGTTAGCGGTAACATTGGTTATGGCTAACAAATAACAAACAACAATTAGGATTAAGCTTTGACTACATATTGTAATTTTCGACAAGACAGATTCAATAAAAAAAAAAAAAATGTGCATCAAAAAAAAAAAAAAAAAAAAACCAGCCTCAAAACTTGTAACGCGAAATGAAACAAATGAGCAAATCTACCAAAGGGTTTTGAAAAGTAAGCTCGGGTTTCCGAAATATCGGCCCCTAAAGTTTTTGAATTTTTGAAAAGGCGTTTGGTATAAGTCAAAAATGTACTTCTGAGCTAAAAAACTATTTTAAATGTCTTCAGTAGAATTGTATGGCGATATTAACCCTCTAACACTCATTTTAAGCGGTCATTTTTGTCCTTTTTAATTACTTTCCCACTAAAGTTTTCTAAAATGGCACTTTAGTGTGTGAAAATGTTCTACGAATATTTTCTGCATCACATTTTATTAGGGGTCTTCTAACACCAAAAATTCGTGCAGTGTATGTAAAACGGATTTTCGAAATTTCGGGCATGGACATTTTTGAATTTTTCGAAAACCCGTTACATACATTGCACGATTTTTTGGTCTTAAAAGACCCATAGTGAAATTTCGTGCAGAAAATATTCGTGGAACCTTTTAACCCTTTAAAGTGCCGATTTAGTGTACTTTTGTGTGGAAGCTAAAAAGGGACAAAAATTACCCCTTAAAATGAGTGTTAGGGGGTTAATATATTCTAAGAAAAGAATCGCGATACAATTCTACTGAATACATCTGATATATTTTTTTTCGACTTAAACCAACCGCTTTTTCAACAAATTTAAAAACTTTAGGGGCCGATATTTCGGGAACCAGGGCTAACTTTTCAAAACCCTTTGGCAGATTTGCTCTACCAATAGTCTAAATTCATTTCGCGTTGCAAGTATTGAGGCTGGCGGCGATGACACGAATTTTGTTGCACTATGTTTTTTGATATTGCAGAAAGTCAAATAACCAATGTGGAAGGAAGAATTGCCCAAGAAATTAAAAAAAACTCCACAACGTTTTGCAAAAAAAATATAGGATTTAAAAAAATAAAACAAATTTCAGCTATTTTTGATCTTGAATCAAATGTGGGATCTGAATTAGAAAATGAATCATTTTCCATGCACAAAAGTTTTTTGCGTCCGAACAGACAAAGGTTCACTTTTGATGATATAAAACAGTTTAATACAGTTATTTAAATTAAGTTTTAAAATATATATTGTATCTTTGAATAACAATAGCCTGAATTGGTTATTTATTTTGTTTTAAATAAAATTAAAAAAAAACTTTTTTATTGAAAATGTTCAAGTTTTTGGTGCATTTTTATTTTATTTTTTTAATGCATATTTTTAGTGCATGTCTTATGCGCATATTTTCGATTTTTAAGTGTATGAAAATCTCATCCCTATTATCTTAATAGCTCTTTAGTTTTAGTACATTTAAAAGAGTTTGTACTTGCAACCAATTTTTTTCGTTTTTGTATAATTTTGCATTGATAACGTGGACTCAACTGTTGCTGTTGGCAAATTCTAATAACAATACGGAATCTGGAACATAAGTTTGACCATTTTCTTTTTAATTTTGCTGGCATTTTTCCTAAAAAAATTAATATTTATCCTTTTTAAAATTTTTTTATTTCTGGGAGATTCGCCAATGCAAATTTGTTTTGCTAATTTGGAAGAAATTTCAATAATAAATAGGACTATGCTATTGGTCTTACAGATTCTTGTACAAAGAAGCACAACAAAAAAATTGTACTAAAACTGAGGTAATGGTACCGAGGTTTATTAAGATGAAAAGTTCTGAAAATAGTACAATATTATTGAATTTTCCATCACTGATGATAAGAAATTCACAGAGCTAAAAATCAACATGTTTTTACATCTTCGCACGATGTTCCTATCTCATCTTGTTCCATTTTACATGTTTCGATGATTGAAGTGTCATCACTGAAAATTGGCAATAAATACTAATATTATTGTGACAAAATAAAAGAATATGTTTTTTATCATGGCATATATTATTTTTTCCGGTATAATTATGTACATATAGAATTTTGGCCCAATTTTATTTTCGCTGAGTTCCATGTTACCAACAAAAAAAAAAAAAATTCTGTCGAAAGTGGAATAGTAAAGTTTTGAAAAAAACCTGCTGCTTTCGTAAACATCCGTTGCGTTGTAGAAATACATATGTACATGGCAACATGTTCTTAACCCTGGAATTAAAAAAAAACTTAAATATACCCTTTTCCAACACCTGTGCTGAAGGGTTTAATAAAAAAAATATAAAATATCATTTTCTCTCTAATGGCGATTTCTATTCTGAGAAAAAAATGATACAGTATATGCATGTAACACTTTTTCATGTTACCTATAATCACTCGAAGTGTTACATTTTGTACAACTTCAATCGAACAGAATTAGCTGCCTTTATTTACAACTATTACACTTTTATTATTAATGTAGTTCATTAGCGATTTTTAAAACTATTTTCCACCAAAATAAAAAAAACGATTTAATTAAAAATGGAGTATGCCGTCGAAGAATATTTAGATGTAAGATTCTTTCGACAAAACTTTTAAAATATTATGACAAACAAAATAAAATATTGGTTGTACAAACAAAGTAGTAAGTACCAAAGTTGTAAAACAGGGCAGTATGAACCCTTAAGTAAAAGTAAGGGTAAAACATGTAACATGTTTTGCATGTTTTTCATCAACATTTTTACAAAAGAACTTGAAAATTTTTCCCACAGTTGTATTTTTTGTACAAACGAACACAAAATGTAGAACATGTAACATTAATGCATCATTTTTCTCAGAAAAGAAATCGCCATAAAATTCGATACCAATTTGAACTCTTTTTTTTTGTTTTTCAAATTAATTAACTTTTCAAAGCTTTCGGCATCAGTTAATGTTGTTGACAAAAAGGGCGTTATTTAAACACTCATAAAAAAGATATATGATAAAGAGTAAATGAGCTTCGTCAACAACCCTAAAAATTTTTACAATGCATTTGGTTCCTACATAAATGAGGCCTGCGTGTATAAATTGAATAACTTTTTTGTTTACTATTATTTTTTTATTGTTTTTTTTTTTAAATATAATATTTATTTTGTACGA
The DNA here is from genome assembly GCA_963931875.1 of Pollenia griseotomentosa. Lineage (NCBI taxonomy): Eukaryota > Metazoa > Arthropoda > Insecta > Diptera > Polleniidae > Pollenia > Pollenia griseotomentosa. Next base: position 70,668,483 of record OZ007561.1, on the reverse strand, counting down.
TCTAAATTTTAATTGGAAAAGTTATTTTTTTTACACGCAGACGTGACTTTTGGTCCACTCTGTAGCTGTCACTGTGAAGAGAAAAGCGAATAAAGCAGGGTTTAAAAAACTGCAGTCGAAACCAAAAACTGTCGAACAAAAACGAAAATTTGTGTACAACTTTTCGCTTGTTGAGTTGGTTTGACAGCGGCTGTTTGTTTTTTTTTTGGCCAATGACAAATGAAGAAATGGCAGTTTCTCTACTTTGACTGCAGTTTTTTAAAAGCTGGAATAAAGTAGTTAGAAAAATTTAGTTGCAAGACACACATACATATAAGTATGTACATACATTTGTACATATGTATGTATAGAATACAACGTACATACATAGGTTAAAATGTAAGTACACAATGCATCAACACAGTTGTGGTATTCACAAGGTGTGCTATCATGTTATATTATCATAATGTTCTAACATTTTACAATGGTTTAAAAATATTCTTGTTGCTTTGTAAACAAAAGTGGCTTAATTTAATAGAAGGGCCTGTTCGGAAATGCATCACTGCGCTGCATCTTAAAAGCAAATTTTTTTTAATGCCGATAAAAAATTTATTTAAATTTTTTTTATTCTGTGACTATTATTTTTGTGGAGTAATTGACAATTTTTTGTTCCACATCTACTTCAGTGATATATATTTAAGCATTTGAAACCACTGATGCAGCGCAGTGATGCATTTCCGAACAGGCCCGAACTTTGCTTGCTAAGTTAATTGTGCTGTCGTAACTAATCCGAAGAGACATGCGCTGAGCGACTGAGCCGAGCCGCATTAGTTTTTGTAAGCCGTCGCCGTTGATCGTATAATATTATCCGGCTAACATCCGAATTTAACCTGCGGCTAGTAATTTTTGCTACAAATCACATGCGGCGTCAAATTAGATTGGCTTAGCACTCTGCTGTTTGGTAAATAAACAATATAAAAAAAATATGTATTTGTGATTTGCTTCTGAAAAATTTAATTTGTTAATTCATAGATTAGAATTAAAAAATATTTCTACATTAGGTAAATATTAATTAATTTTATCATTTTTAAGTCAACCGATTTAAATTAAAAATAGCACACTGAATTATGAGGGGTTGTTCACAACAGTCGTATTTTTCATGTTATTATTTTAAGACGTATGACTTTATGACACCTTGTGAATGCCCCAAGTGTCAATATAGTTTTAGCACATTGTGAACACACCTTTAGGAAAACAGTCTATATCATATCGCGGCTAGTATCTTAAATCTATCTATTTCGATAACTTAATGTCATAGCATTTGTTACTACAGAATACAGTGTTATTATTATAATATGTATGTGTGTATGTGTGTAGCTTAAAGTAATTACTAATAAAAATATAAATGACTTGACGTCAGTCAAAGTTTTTTTGCGGCTTCAAACTACCATTCATAAGATGTGGTGGGTACATACTATTTTTAATTCTGTACGAAATTACTCTTTTTTTTAAATACATACGTATGTATGTACATACGTATTTTCCGTATTTATGAATGAATGTACAGATTTCTTATTTATTTTACATACTTTTGTTATATTTAATATTTAAACATGCAAGATCTTGCTTTGGAAACCAAATTTAAGGCGAATTAAGGTTTTTGTGTTCGATTTTTGGTTATAAAATAAATAAACATAAAAAGATGGCGGTAAAAAAGAAAACAAAAATATTTCGTACTAAAAAGAGCTAAAAAGAGAGAAAGAGGGAGAAACAGTCGTTTATAACTGTTTAGTAGGTGCATACAGGGCTGCCAGAGGATTTTCAAATTTTATCCTAAAAAAATGCATAAAGATTCTCTTAAATTTTTATTTGTACATTTTGTTTTATTGGCATTTAAATTATAGGTACATCAACTTAATAAATGTTAATTAAATTAACAAATTTACCATTAACTTCATCATCCTGCTCAATTTGTTGGTACACATTTTTTGAATTAAACAGCTTTTTTATTTTATTAAACGTTTCGCAACAAGTTGAATTACCTTTTAAATATTTATTTATTTGTACTTATGATTGTACTAATAGAATTCATATTGCATTTTATTTTTAATTTCATTTTTATTAGGTTCATTGACAAAAAACACAAAACAAAAAACATTACTTGTTGGTACACAAGTGTGTTAATACCAATACCAATAGCCATGAACCAGCGGCATCTTGATATTAAACTCTTGTCTAAAATGAGCTCAAAGTATTAAATTGTATTTACGTCGTTTAACAAAAGTCAGTTTTCTCCACTGTGATGCGTAAATGTCTATTGACACCAGAGTACCGAAACGTTCAATCATTGTTCAGTCAAGAGGGTGAGGATTAAAAGCATTTAATTTTCATATGTGAATTTTTCAGATATGACAAATTTTATTTATGCTTTAAATTTTTTGTTTGCTCATTACTCATGAGTGAAAAATCACGCTCTTGAGTAAATGCGCGAAAAACTACTAATTCGTTAATGACTGTGAAAAAATGACAAATTTTTGATTTCTTATTAATGAGGAAATTCATGAATGCGTAAAATATGAACGTTCACATATGCATTTTTCTGAACTCCGGTTTAAACATTGAAATTCATAACCGGTTAAATTATTCTTATAGTTAAGCTGAAATTGGGCTGTCATAATGGGTTACAGCATTTGTTACAGCATTTGTTGGTCTTGAATGTATTAAGATCTGGTCGTAAATGCTTTAATATTTTTTGCAAATAATTTTACTTTAATGAAAATTTCGATTTTTTTCTTTAGCAAAATCGTAGCCCAAATCCATTGAATCTAATGCTAAGTAGGATGAATCTGTTTCTATCGCCTTAATTATTTTTGTTGCTTCTTCTCTTAATACACTCAACATGAAAAACTCAACTATTAGTGAAAGATTTGCCAGTCATACATTTTTATTTCAAAGATTAGAATAAAAATACAATAATTGAAAATCCTCAATCCCTAAATTAAATTTATTATTCCCATTTTCGAAATAAAATCCACAATTTGGGGATAAATCCACTAATCTGACATCACTGGCTGGCTACATACATATTTCCTTGCTCATTCTTTTTTAAATTTTGTTTATACTTATTTTTGTTTGGTTTTTGGTTTTTTCTTCTTCTATCACAACAATAATAAACAAATATGCAAACTTTTTCTTGTCCATTCAACATTTTGTTTTTTAATGATCGTAAATAAAATAAAAGAAATCAATTAAAGTAAAAACAAAAATGATATACACACAAACGAATCAAGTGCTTACACACTTATAAAAATGTGTACAATGTATGCACCTATGCGTTGTACAGTGTAATCTCACTTAACGGACACCTTCCTTAAGCAGGCTACCCCTTTAGACGGACACTGTTGGCTAGTCCCGTCAGCGTTTTATTAGGGAAGCATTAAGTTCTATTGCGAAGGCACTCGGTGTCCAGTCATGATATTCCCTGCCGGAGATTGATTGCATTTTAACTTTTTTTTATAATAAAAATGGCATAAATAAATGTGATGAAAAATTCAGTACTATAATACTATTTTCAGTACTTTTCCTTTCAAAAATACCACGGTACCCCCACGTCCGTTTTAGTACTCTTTTCTGGTTATACTTCTTTGTTTAGAAATTGAGCGTTGATATTTTTTTTAACATTAACAACTAGGGCTAGGGAAATAATACCGACTCCAACCGTTGAAATTCCAACTCCTAATCTGACCTTAATGCCAAATGTATATGAGATTGGTCCTTATTTGACTTTCAACTTTTTTTTTATGAAGTACCTTTTAGTTAAATATAGCAAGAAAAGGATTCAGTAAAAATTTCGAATCAATATTTAAATTATCGCCAATTTCGAAGTATTTTTTTTTTTGGAAATTATTAGAATACTTTTTTAAATGCTGGAAAACTTTGGAGTCGGAGTCACGAATTTTTTGTGGGTACTTGGACTCCGACTCCGGTACAAAAACCTCAACCACAACACCAACTCTATATCTCCGACTCCACAGCCCTGTTGACAACATTGTCTACACAAAATTTGTTCTTATCAAACGGTTATGGCAACACTGCTTGTTGGTATATTTTAATGTCAGACAAGGCGAATTAACTACAGGTGGTGGCGAAACGGCATTTGAGTTTGACAGTTTGAGCTTAATTGTTTTGATTTGTTAGTGTTTTGCTTATAATGGTTGACATTTCGAGCAAATGGCACTAGCAATGCAATGCAAAAAACCCTATGTTGTTTCTGTTGTTTTTGGATTGTTGTAGTTAATTCACCTGTAGTTAATTCGCCTTGATGTCAGATATCCTCATCAACATTTTTTAAATTTATTTTCCTTAAAAAAATATTTTTTAAAAAAGTACCAATATGTTGAAAAAAGTACTCTTCTCTTGGTGGTCAGTACCATCTAAATTTTTCAATTTTCCATCACTGAGAAGCAGTATTAAAATATTAATATACACTCGAATTTCAGCTTTGTTACACAAAATTTTACCAGTTTACAAGTGGTGCCCTCGTACTACAACAAGTACTGGTACTCATAAGCACTAGTAATTTTATATAAAAACTCGGACCCCGTTAGCACTAGTACCTTTAGTTTTAGTTATTGTACTAGTGGCATTTTGACAATTACATAGCTCTTAATCTCCTGCAGGGATATTCTGTACATACATATGCATGTACATATGTATGTCCATATGTAAGTACGTATGTATGTATAAAAAACAAAACGCAAATATGCAAAACAAAAACAAACACAAATTCATAAAAACAAAAAAATTGTTCAATACGAAAAACAAATAAAAATACGAGTGATCACAGCCTGAAGCAAATAAGACACGTGTGAAAGAATGAGAAGTCTGATCGGTGCCGTCTCTGTGTAATTAATTGTAAATTATTTTATTGTTTTTGTGTAACTTTCGTCTGCATTTATTACTTCGTTTTTAAGTTGTTGTTAGTAATTAATTTTTTTTTCGTGAGTTTTCTTAGTCAAGAGTTTTTTCTTTTTCAATTGATCTTTGATTTCGCTGATTCATTTATGTAGGGTACATATGTACATACATACCTATATAAGTATTTCATAATATGTATAAGAGAGAGAATACTCCATTATTATTCTCTTTTGTCATATTGACTTGTTGGTTTCAATTTTAAAGGGGAGCAAGTTTTTTATAAACCAATTTGTAAACACACATACATACCTACATAACGGGTGATTTTTTTAATCGTGTAGGTTTTGAAAATTGTAAAAAACATAAACAATTTTCGAAAGTGAACGAAATATTTATTTGGGGCGATACATGATTGCCTGTCATTTTCTGTTTAAAGATAGGTATATTATGTTAGTGTTGGTATACTTTTCCCAGCATTTCGGCTGTTATCTTACAAATATCAACTGTGATGTTGTCTTCCAGGGCTGGAATTTTGGCTGGCTTGTTCCTGTTCAAGAGAGATTTCACGTATTCCCACAAAATATAGTCTAATGGGGTCAAATCACATTATCTGAGGGGTCATTGGACTGCTCCAAAACGTAAGATTAATTGCTTATCAAGTTCGTCTGTCACAAGGTTCATCGTGTCGCGTGCGGTGTGACACCGTCTTATTGAAACCACATTTCAACCAAGTCCAACTCTTCCATTTTGTGCAAAACGTCGGTAATCATCGCATCGTACCTTGATCAATTGACTGTAACGTTTTGATTTTCATCGTTCTTAAAGAAGTACGGTTGAATAATCCCGGCACCCTACAAGCCCACCATATAGTGCATTTTTCGGGATGCATTGGCAGCTCTGTACTTCACTTCAAACTAGGCAATTCCGTGTGTTTACGTTCCCATTGAGCCAAAATATCGAACATAAAATGGACGTAATTTACTAAACCCGTTTCTCACGCAGCATTCATTTGATGAAAAAATCCAATGATCTGTAAAATGGCAAACCTAAGTCATCGTCCAGACTTGCAATTTTTGTTGCAGCAATTCTTGAGTTTATTGGTGAGAAGGCAAAGAAGATTGGGGAGGTGTACTCAGCTTCAACTACACTGCAATTCTGTTTCTCACACTTTTTATCTTAAAGTTGGCTGTAGGCGTATTTTTATTTATATACACAAATACAAAAATTGCAAAACTATAACTTCTTAACATTGACATTAATGCAATTTCAAAGCAGAATATTCGAAAATTGCAGCAACAAAAATTGCAAGTCTGGACGATGACTTTCTCAGCATTTTTGGCATTACCACATGTCACTAATCTTTTTTAAGCTGAAAAAATTAATTCTGAAAAACCAAATAGCAAAACAATCACACAATCATGATTTTGTTATGTTAAAAATTTTAATTCTTAAAGTTGATATAAATTATGATTATTGGGCTTTTTGTTTTAAAGGCATTTTTTTATAGGTATTAACTAGAAAAGCAAAAACTACAAAAATCAAAATAAGCCCTTACAAACATTAGATACCTATCGCACTTTATTATAATCGTTCAAAGAGCCGCTCATTAAACTAAAGCAAAAACCAACAAGCGGTCCATAAAACAGCAAAGGGCAAACAAAATGACAGACAGTGTAATAGACGGAAAGAGAAACAAGTAAAACATGTGGACTGAAAATAAGCGCCATACTACGCACACACACACACATTGTATATTTAAGTAAATATATGGTTAATGTTCACAATTCTGTACATATTGTTGTTTTGTTTTTGTAGTTTATAAAAAGTTCTCAATGGAAATTTTCTATTACCCAAACACATTTTATTTAATAACGTTCTACTGTAAAATACAGTGACTTCATCCAGAGTAAAGGTACATAGGTCTGATATTTTTTTGTTTAAATTAAACAAATTTTATAGTTTTTATTACAATTTTGAACAATTTTATAAATTTGAATAATTTATTTTATTATTAATTTATGTGGAATATCCAAAAACATTCTCTTATTTTTTTAAAAGAGAGAGTGAGAGAGTGAGTGTGAGAGAGAGGGGGCGGGGGAAATATCTTTGTCAGTTAAAAGTCAATAACAAATGAATAAAATAAAATTGGGTTAAGTTTAATTGTTATTTTTGACCTTGAAATATTTTATTAAGTTTTTTTTCTTTTATTTTATCAATTAATTTCTTTTCATAACAAATATTTGCTTTGTAATTCAAACGTAGTGTTTTATTTTTATTTTCAAAAAGGTAAAAAAAAAAATGGAAAGTGGTTTTGTAAGCACTTAAAGTCGTATCTGGACAAGGTCCGCACAATGTTATCATTAAAATCATTCAAAGTTCGAAGAAAATCATGACTTCAAGGCACCCTTGGCAAAAATAATATTGATGAAACCACTTCGAGAAAAAAGCTTATGCAAAAATGCTTTCTTGTGAAAGGCAAATGTTTGACACATTGCATAGCAAAGAAATGGTGAGGTCTTCTCTTCTGCAAACCTTCTATCGAATTTGGCTTTATAACTTTAAAGTTAAAACCTGACCAAAAATGTTTTGCAGCTGAATTGCCGAAAGAATTTTAAAGCATACTGACACGAAAAACTAAGCAAAAAGATTTAAAAACTAGGTATCCTTTTTATATTTGGATACATGCTTCTGATCACAAGACACAATTATCTAAGTATATATATTTGGATTAACTACACGTAACTTAAAATCGAGAAGAATTTACATACGTTGCTTCTTTTTGAAAGAACACAGTTTTTATATAAACTCAATGCAACTTTTTTGTCTACTCTATGTTTCTGTCAAACCTTTTTTTCATTCAACATATTTCTCAATCTCAAAATTTAATAAACAAAAATTATTTAACTGTCACATTTAGTTGTTTATTTGTTTTATTTAGAGGAAATTTCCTCTGAATTATTTGCTTAAGAACAATAACAAAAATTTAATAAAATTTTTATTTATTTGCTTTATGATTGAATTGTCAACAACATCATGATCATTACCAAAATTATTCCTTAATCAGAAGATTTTTATCTTACTCAAAACTCAGCCATTCAACCACTCTTTTAATCAGTGACATCTGTGCTTTTAAACAAATAAATAAATTGTAGTGGGGAATGTAAGATGAGATAAACCCACTGTTTATTGTTGATGTGTTTTGTTTAAGCTTTGATATTGTTACAAGTAGAACTGTTGCTATAAGTCTTATACGCTTAACAGTTTTATTTGGTTTAACATCTTTAGTTTTTCCAAAATCTTTATGGATGAAGTTTCCTGATGATCTGGCCTAAGCAACCAGTGAAATGCGCATAGGAATAGCTTATCCCATCAACAATAAATTTCAAGTGTTTTTTATCAATAATAAAAACTGGGAATTAAGCACGAATAACAAAATCTTTTGAAATTCAAATAAATAAATTATACAATTTATCAAGTGAAAAAAAATATATGTATGTGTGGTGTTTTATTGTTAAAACAAATAGTTTACTTTTTTTGTTTAATTAATTAAGATTTAAACATTTATTTAAAAATATTGATATTATATTTTAGAAAAAAAGTCATTTAATTTTTTTTTTTTTTTTTTTTTTTGTAAAACCAGAGATTTTTCTTACTTAATTTAGTTTAAGCAGAAGGGGCCTGCATAATTTCTTTTGACTACACATTCAAATCATTAAAAAATTTTCAAACTCTTTACTGTAGAGTCGCTGTCACAAACAAGTACTGCAGATAAATATAAAAAGAGCAATTTACGCAATTGTGTGAACAGGTAGAAGCTAAAAACAAATGCTTTATGATAGTGAAAGTTCGGGTATACAAAATACTCTCGAAAATTTACTAGGGAATGAAAAATACACTCAAATTTGAGGGTGGGAACAAAAAATACACACATTATTCATTATTTTTAACGTGAGTTTGGGATATGGTTGTACGATATATTTTGTATGTTAATTTCCTTGATAATATTGCAACGACAATTCTTTACCAAAACAATTCTTTGTATGCGTACCCCACATATGATACACAAGGAAACACCACAATTCTTTGTCTGCGTCCGCTACATACGACATACTACAATCTTGTATTACAAAATAACATGAAAAATTCTCGCAGAATGCAACAGGTAATTTTCAAATACAGTATTAAAAGGTTTTAAAAGAAAAAAATACTGTCTTTAGTGTATTTCTTTTACCATCACAACACTATATAAATTTTGCGATGAACCCTTACGCATAGCATTTGTCATTCCTGATGTACAAAAACGTTTTGCACACACATTTGATTTTTTTTTGTGTCTTTGATTTTCAAATTTATGGTGGCCTTTATTAGCCAGTTCAAAGCGACGGTACTTGTTCGAAATTTAAATTATAATTATTTAATCTAATGTAAGTATTTTGTTTTAAATTCATATTTCTCCCTTTTACTTTTCTTCTATATTTTCAGTTGTAATGTTTGTTAGTTCGAAGTTTTAATTACTTTTACAGTAGATAACAAATCCCTTAATTAGTTTGGCTATTAACACTAATTGCATTTTGTTGACGTCAAGCTGTAAAATTAATAAAAATTTGTAAAAAAAAAATTTTTTTTAAATAAAAATCCATATTTTTTTCAAAAATTTTGCAATTAAAAACAGTCTTAAAAGAAAAATGTCTTGCTCTTTTCGCGGATAATAAAATAAAACCAAAAAAGAAACAGTAAATCTTTGAAAAACAAAAATGGTGCGAAAAATTAAACCGTTTCTTCTTGAATTGGACAACTTTTGAGGAAATTGCGAAATAAATCAAACAAAAAGAGACTGACAGCTTAATAAGAAAAAAATTGAGAGGGGTTAGTTTTAGAAATAGCTGATTCCAGCAATAAGTTAAGAAAAATTGACATACGCTGTTATTTACAAACTTTATAAGAACAAAAGCTGCTAATTATTTTAAATAAAAAATTTCAAATGCATAAATAAAAGTAACAAAGTCAACAAAATTTTGTTTTATCAACTGAAATCTAAAATAAATAAAAGTTTCAGTCTTAAATCCAACAAGAAAGTTTATTTTATAAGAATGAAATAAATATGCTTCAGTTTAAATATATACATATGTACCTTTATATACGTATATTATTTTCTTTTAATTTGTTTAATAATAAGAAGACAATTTTTTTAAAAGAGTGAATTTTTTTTTATTAAACAAATAATTTTTTTTATTATTTGCATATTTATGATTTAAATTTGAAAATTATTTTCATTTCACTTTTGGGAACTTTGTAAAAGAAGAAAGATATTTTCTTCAAATCTCGTAATTTAATTCTAACTTTTAATTTGTAATATAAAATTATTGAAAAGGTGTACTGGGTTATTTTCTTTTTTTGGGAAACTCAAAAACAATCTAAATATTATAAATTTTTTGAAATAGAAACACAAACTTGTGTAAATATCTATATGATAAAAAAAATGTTAACTGGGTTATATAGAAAATTTTGAATAAATAATTAAATTTTTATTAAAATATGTATGTTATGCAAATAATCGTTAGTATGCCTTTTTACAACAATTTTTTTTAAAACCTTGTGAAAAACTTGACGAAATGGTTGTTGGGTTATTTAATTAATTTTTTAAAAAGTATTTTTTTTTTCAAATTCTTAATATCTAAACTACAAACATAGTAAAATTTGTTCCATTAATTTTAAGTTTTTAACTATAATTGAACAAAAATGTTTGCTAGGTTATTAAACAATTTTGCAAAACCCTAAAATTTCCTTTAAAACTTTTTTGACTTTTGCTATTATACATAAGAAATTTGAATTTTTATAAAACAACTGGACAAAAATGTTTGCTGGGCTATTTCACTTGGATCCATAATCGGTTCTTTAAACAAATTTTGTCTTCGAGCCCCTAAGGCGTCACAGTTGCACAGCAGATGTCTCGTCATCCATCTCGCAGGATCTAAATTGTTTGGTAATGAAATTACCCAATATAACTTGATGGTATCGGAGACCACAGTGCACAGTGACTAGGCCAATAAGTGTCCTTAGTTCACTTCTTTTTTAGTTTTCGAAGTCCAGAAATATTCGTCTATAGCCAAGTAATTTCTCGTACGAATTATGATGTTATCGTTTCCCTAATGTAACCACAAATTTTTATTCCACTTTTTATAATAAAACCAGTGGTAGAATTTAAAGCGGAATTCCTGTTTTTAAGATGCAATCTTCACAAGTTTATAACAATATTTGGGTTGTTTTAAACGGCGCAATGCATATCAATCAAATTTGACGCATTGAAATAATATGGAAATATACTTGCGAACATAAAATTCAAAATTAAAATATTTTCTTTAGTCGAAAAAAAAAACAAAGTTTTAAAGGCAATTCACAAAGTGTTATATTTTGTCATATTATTTCTCATTCATAAAATTATAACATATACAGCCATTATGCGACAATAGAACACTTTGTGAATGGCTAATTATATTAAAAAATATTATTATATCATATTAGAGCCTATGTTGGATATTTAAATGTCCTATGCCTAGTTAGAAAGAGATAAATTGTTTTACTTCGAGCAACTTCTAAGGACTCCCAGGTACCAAAAACCCAAGACTTGACTTGGCTTAAACCTGAAGCGTGTAAATTATTCCTGAGTTATAAGTGATTTTTTAACCGTTTTCGTTTAGAGAATCGAAAACTTGCAGAAGAGTATGAAATATTTATTTGGGGCAATAAATGAATGGAGGCAATTTAGTTTTCAAAAATTCCATCGTGTAAATGTTGCCAGCAACTACATCGTAGGTGGTCCTTCCGTTGCTCCAATTTAGTCATACTTCTTTCCACATTTCGACCGGTTACTCACCAGTGGCAGTTGTAGTGTTGACATCCAGAGCTGAAATTGTGGCCGGCTTGGCCGTGCATACGAGAGGCTTTTCGTATCCCTACAAATAATACTAAAACGTGGTCAAATCGCATGACCTTGGGGGCCAATGGATTGCTGCAAAACGTGAGCTTAATTGCTCACCATAAAACGGTTTTAATTTACGAAACACATTGAAAAAACAACACAAATTTTGATAATAAAATTCAATTATTTGAAAGCGTTGTTCGTTTGTTGGTTTATTCATGGTGAAATGGCATTTTTGGCATTGCCACATGTCACGAATTTTCTTTTACACTGAAAAATTTTACAATGATAAACCAAATAACCAAAAAAAATCACCCTTTACTATGAACGAAGAGGTCTGCTATATCTGTTTTTTTTATGTTCACTAAAATTACAAAAACCACAACTGATGTTTGGCTTTGCAGTTGCATTGTTTTGTATTTCCAAACGGCAATTTAAAAAATCTTATTTTTTAATGCTTTAGAAAAGTTAAGAAAAAATCTCTTAAAAACCTTAAAAAAAGTATAAAATTATATTAACAACTCTTTTATAGTTCTTGTTATTGTAACATTGTCAATTCGCTTTTTGCCTGTCACTGCATTTCAAATTTGAATATAAAGTATACGCTGCATGATTCTAAAAGTTTAACTACCAAAGTTTAACCAAAGTTAAAGTTCACTTTAGTTAACCAGCACATTAAGCGCAGCTAAAGTGAAAGGGTTTTTACGTTTTGTTAACTTATGTGAACTTTATCTAATTTTGCATAAGGTGGTAAATGACTTTAATTGTTAGGAAATTCACAAGTGTTTTGTCATATTGGTTGTAATTGCTTTAATTTTAGGATATAGAAAATGTGATTAAAAATTTTGTCTATGACAATGCTTTGTTTTAGTAATAAAACAATTACTTCCAAGATTCTCTCATAATTGGTCATAATTGGTCATAATTACAATATAAATATTCTTATTCCCACTGGAGGGCCTCAAGTATTCGGCAGACCCGGATATCACATTTTTACTTCAAGGAAAAAAAAAAAAAAAAAAAAAATTCAACATTTACTGCCAACTAAAAATATTAAAAAACAAATATCTGTTTAGCTTTTATTTTCAAATTAAGTTGTACACATTTTACTATTTTTATACATAATAACAAAAAGTTTATAAATAAATTTACATTAACAATTTATTTTAATATTGTTTAATTGTTTGTTAAAACAATGTATAAAACAAAATATTTACAAAATAAATAAATTTAACAATGCAATTGTTTGTTAAATTGCTTGAACACATTAACAATTATCGATTTTTGAAAGAAATTTGTAAAAATGACTTAAAATAGCATTTCGAATAGTATTTTTGTTAAACATTTTTAGAAATAATTTTAATAATATAAAAATATTCACACACAGTGGATAGAAAAAAATTAAGAGAAGCTCTTAGTTTCGAAAAAAATTAAAGCTTAATACCATTCTTGAATAAAAATTCCCAAGGTTGGTTTGAAACTTTTAGGGTATTAATTGGGCAATACAATTTATTTTTTAAATTTAGTTGAAGCGTTGCAGATTTTTAAAAAACTTGAAGTCTTTTAGTTCACGAGTTGATTAACTCCCTGAAACTACTTTAGCTTTGTCTTGATTACTCAACCAAGTTTTTACTGGATACTAGAAATAATTTCCCAAATATTGTTCTTTTCTGTTTACTCTTGCGAAAGAGAGTGTGTTTTCAACAGGCGGACATGCCTAAAGTGACTAAGAATTACTTAAGGATTCAGAATATTTAGGGTGCCTTTTAAGCTGCATGAGAACTTTCGATATCGATTATTATGGTTTGACAGCTGAGAATGGCAAACTGTTCAATAAAGTTTGACAAGTCAATTGTAAACATTTACTTTGAAAACAAAAAAGCTCATTTCTCATTACACCCATTAAATTGACTGTTTGGTGTGGTTTACACGAACTTTCGAAATGAGCTAGGACCTGCCGTTACGATGAATGGCGAGAGCTATCGAGTCATGGTGACTTTATTTATTTTTCCAAAAATTATTCGGCTAAACATCAACGACATTTGGTTCTAACAAGAAGGCGTAAAAAACCTTCCCAGCAAAAACTTTGCTTACAAAATAAGTAGAAAAATAATGAGAACTTGACGAATAGACTACTTATTTTTCTACTAGAAGAAGTACTTATTTTTGTTCGAGATGTCCCAAAAGTAATCCCTTATAATTTAGCCTATTATAATCTAAAAAATAATATGTTTTTTTTATACTTAAAATTTTTATAAAAATATATAGTTACACAAAGTCAATAAAGTAAAAAATTTTTTATTTTCTTTTAATTTTTTTTTTTTGTTTTTTTTTTAAATTATTTTATTTTTATTTTTTCTTATTCTATTTTACTTTATTTTATTTTTTATTTTTTTTTTCTGTCTCTGGCGGGATTTGATCCCGCAATCTCGGTGATGATAGACTAGCTCTCTACCAGCTAGTCTACCGGGGCAGCGTAGTTTTTGCATTAAAAAACTATGTTTTATGACTATAATGACATTTTTAATGTCATAATGAAAATACAAATTTTTCTGTATATTTAAGATATAATAAAGTTATTATTTAATATATAACTAATAATCCAAAAAGTGGCGAATAAAGCTACAAAGTAATGAATTCTTGAAGTCATTAAAAGTAGGATTGTAAGTAAAGTTTTTGCTGGGTTATTTCCAGAAAAGGGCCTGTCCAATGCCCACCTGTTCGTGCGATTTATCGCCTCTGGATAACTTTTTATAGGGCTATGTTAAGTCATTGGTTTTTGCCGACAAACTAGCAACTCTTGAAGCATTGGAAAACAATATTCAAGCCACCATTGACGCCATACGACCAGATTTATTGGAAAAAGTAATAACAAATTGGTCTGATTCTATATTTATATTTTTTTGTCTTGTATTATTATAACAAGTTCTCATGCAGCTAAAAAAACACCCTATACATGCATATGTACCTTTTGTGGTCATTGGTGAATATTAATGGTAGACTTAGTATACCCTCATTCACCACTAGTGGTGGAATGTTTAACAATATTTACTTTAGGATTTATCATTCCCATTGTGCATTTAACTAATATTTGTTATCTTTTGCTAAATCTATATGGCTAGAGAAATACAATTGATATTTTAAATAAAAAATTTATGCAAATATTCAAAAACTTAAATGTGCGTCATAAATTTATCTTTGTATGTGCGTTTGTGAGTTTAAAATGATTCAAATTCATGCAAATTGCTATTTTCTTCCTCTCATTTCAACAAAAAAAAAAAAAAAAACTTTGTCAAAATTATGAATAAGTTGCCGTTTTATGAGGAACGTTTAAAAAAGAAAAGTTCTTCTAAAATATGTTATATTGTTAAATATCATAAATAATAATATTTGATTTATTAAAATGACCTTAAAAGATTTAGTACGAGTATTTTACATTTAATTAGAAGATGCTTACGACGTCACGCTTAATTATGGGTGTTACGAATTGATAATTAATATAAAAAAAAAGTTTATTTCTTAAGGGAGGGACAAAGCAATGCGTAAGAATAAAGGAATGTGGTATTCGTAAATATATTTCTAAATAACAATTTTAATGATTTTGTTTACATAATCATTTCGTGGATACTTTTCGTAACAAAAAAACTTCTTTATCACTAAATCTTAATTCAAAACGCATTTCTTCTAATCTAAAGCGAATATAATAGCCAGTCCCACGATGTCACACGTTAACGTTCGCATAGAAAATTACATTTAAAACAAAAACAATTTCTAAAATTGGTTTTTGTTTTAAATGTTATTTTCTATGCGAACGTTTACGTGTGACATCGTGGGATTGGCTGTAAATATCTAAAAAAATGTATCAATAAATTTTAATTAAATTCCTTCATTCAGTAAAATAATTTAATGAGAATTGAATTTAATAAACTCAAGCCTAACTAAATATCAAAATTTCAAATTAAAAATTGACAGTTCAACTTAAAAAAAATAACAATTCGCTCATTTGCTGCAAGACCGGCATAACTCAAAAAATGAAATATAATAGTTAGAGATGTAGAATTGTTCGCTTTGTTTTTCTTTATATTGTGTATTAAATTCATCTTTATATCTTTTATACTTTCCCAGTTTGAAGAGAATGTGTCTTCTTTTTTTTTAAGTAGTTAGAGCAAATCAAAAACTTTAAATGCGTCTATCTTGAAGTTGATTTTTTTGAGTTATGCCGGTCTTGCAGCAAATGAGCGAATTGTTCAAAAAAACTTATTTTGGTTAATAATTGTGTGCCTTATGAAGAAATTTGCCTTTTAATAATATTCACCAAAATCCTTATATAGTATATTCTCTGTCGAAAATATGCGCATAAAATATGCACTAAAAAATCCAAAATATGCATTAAAAAAATAAAAAATATGCAGTTAAAACTTAAACATTTTCAATAAAAAAACTTTTTTTTTTAGTTTTATTTTTTTTATTTTTATTATTTATTAATTTTTTTTTTTTATTATTTATTTATTTATTCACAAATATTACGAAAAACTAGTCCCACGAAGCTAAATAGCTTGTCTGCAGGAGTAATAAATGTATATTGTACAATGGATATCCAATATAATAAATAATAAATAAATTGCATGATATTAAGTTTTAATTCAAAAATTCATTTTTTTGTGTATACATACATACATATGATACCCATATTGTATATGTTGGTAAGGAAACAGATTCTCAAATTAACAAAACATGCAAAAGTAGACTTTTTTTCAAAATGGTCCAGCTCGCGAGAGGTCAAAGCTGGAGCCGAAATATTTTAAATGTCATCTTAAAAAAGTCCAAGGATCATTTTTAGGAGGGTACATCGAGCACTTATTTTGGTGACTCGCTCTAATATACATACTATTATCAATGGTCATACGCTGTTATTCAAGAAAATCCTAGAAGTCGTCAAAAAGTTGTAGCATTTTCTACAAATTTTAGTTCATATATTTTAAACAATTAAGTTTATTTAATAAACATCTGACTACAGTTTCTAACCTTTATTTGAAATGATCAAATTTTTTTATAACAGCGTATGTCTTTAAATTTAAGGTTAAAAATAGTGGAATTCTTTATTTTGATATTAATTTCCTACTATTTCTTTTTTGACAATTACGTAAAAAAATCGACATACGCTGTTTTTGAAGGAAACCGTTTATATTGCTACGACTTTACTTTTGCTTAAATATTTGTATTTAATTAAACTAATTAATTATAATTTTTTTTTTTGTTAAAACATTTTTTTATCACTTTTTTAATAATTTTTTTTTTTTTTAAATAACAGTGTATGTCAAAACCATTATATTGTAAACTTAATGGTCGTTATGCGTTATATTTAACTTTTTTCTTAAGAGACATGTAAATAAATTCTACTAACTTAAAATTAAATAAAAAATAGACATAAGCTGTTATTTAAGTAAACCGCTAAATGTTGGCTCTAGTTCATTGACTGAAAATAATCATTGAAAATTCCTACCATAATCACGATGATAATTATCTTAATCATAATAATCATTATGAATCCTATACATGTACAAAGTCTAACACATAGATACATATGAGCATATGAACGTTTAACTCTATTTACTTGCAACAATTTATTAAGATAAATATTAATGACAGCAGGCAGTTTTGTATTCATTCATAGAAGTTTTTAAACAAAATGACTAGTAAACTCTTTAAGAACAACAGCTTATCAGGAATAACAGACTAACTACATTTATATCATTTTGTAGTATATGTTTCTGCGTGTGTGTTTAGTGCTGCACGAAATGTCCAACAGACTGACTTAATGGTTTGGTTTTCTCAACGACGTCGACGACTACATTTGCTTAATTGCAGCATTTGTAAAAATTCAATTAAATGGAAAAACCGGAGGGAGAAAAAATAAAAAAAAGAACAAAATAAAAATTCCATGACTTTATTTCATTACAGTTTGTAGTTGGTTTGGTGTATTCTGTGTTTTTTTTTTAGTCAGTTAGTCAGTCAGTCATTTGTAAATGTAAATGAATTGTATTCTAAAAAGTAAATTAAAAGCACAATAAAATCGATAAACTTTAATGCGTTTTTCCGCTTAAGTTTTTTTTTTCAAGCGTTTTTGTGTTTTTCTTTCAGTGGAAGTTAAATTTTTTTTTAAACGGGCCTCGAGCTTGATTAATTTTTATTTATTTAAATATCGAAAGGTCGAATAACAACAACTTTGATTAATTAAAAGAAATTTAATTAAAGTTTAACAAGTTAAATTGCTTTATTTGGCGAATCGTTGATACGCACCGCTAAGAAAGAAAATAATTTTGATTCAAAAACTTGGATTTACATTGAGACCCATGGTTAAATTAAAGATAAATCTTATAAAATATTGTATAGTTCTGTGGTCCAACCATAATGCACGATGTTAATTGTGAGTCACGTCAAGTGTTTTGCCCAACTTAAGTTGACATTTCTTTACTCCAGCGTTTGACAAATTCAACCATGGAAAGATACACAATTGACCAGCGCGTTAAGATTGTTGGAGCCTTTTACGAAAATGGGCGTTCAAATCAAAATGCATTTCGTGCACTTCGTGATTTTTTTGGTCAGCATAATCGACCAAATGTTTGAAAATTTGAAAAATGTGTTTGATGGGGCTTATGGGCTGGCGGCGTCATCGGGCAGTACTTCTGCGAAAATGAGGTCGGCCAAGCAGTTACCGTGAATGGTGTTGCCTATCGCGAGATGTTAACGGACTTCTTGTAGCCAGAAATTAGGATATAGACCTGGACGGTATGTGGTTCCAACAGGATGGTGCCACTTGCCACACAGCCAACGAAACAAAGGCTCCTTTTTTGCAAGAAACTGTAACTGGCCGCCACTCCACGATCATGTTTTTTTTACACCGTTTGACTTCTTTTTTTTGGGGATATTAAAAAAAAAAAATTTTACGTCAAGGAACAATTCAAGAGCTTAAGGATAATTCGCCACATTGACGGCATTGAAACTCAATTATGTCTCAGAGTCATTGAAGATATGGACAATCGGATAAAGATATGCCACCACAGAAGTGGCGAGCTCTTGGCCGATATTTTGTTTCACAAAATTGTCAAAGATCCTTCTACAATAATAAAAAATATTACGATAATTAATTTTTGTTTTATTAACCAGCGCACAGTGGCGCCCGTAGAGCAAACGAGGTTGCAAAAATCAAAATTTTCATGAGCGCCGACGAAGTTTTGAATAAACCCATGTTATAGGAAACTTTTCAACGATTACAAATATGCCACTCTTAATAATGTCACATTTTTAGTTTAGAAGATATAACCGTTCAAAGTTGACCGACTTTCGGTTTTCAAAAAAACACACAATTTTTAGTAAATTTGTTGCGATTTCAGGTGTAATATCACGAAAAATAGGTGACGAATCGCCTTATTTTTTGTTTGTATTGATTGATGTATTTATTAAATGTATAATGATAAAAAAAAATTAACTGTTTGCTTTGTGTTTCTCCTGGTAAATCACTATTTAAAAACTATCCGTTTTTTCACTATTTTTCAACTTTGACGGAAAATAAAAAAAATCTATATTTTTCTATATTTGCCATATTTGCAAAACCTGTTCTTTGATTATTTCTTTAAATAATTCAAAAGGTTTTATCTGCCCGTACCTGCCCGTTTGGCTTCTAGAGGTAAAAAAGGTTAAAAAGACATGGTTGCAGAAATTGTATGGCGTCCATCCCTTATATGTTTTGACTGACAGTAGTTTGATCTAATAGTTTGAAAAAAACTACTCATTGAAATTAGCTGGTACGTACCTCACTTAAACAATACTTTGGCGTACAAATGGTCAAGAACAATATTGACTTATGGTCCCTACAGGTAGGCACAAATCTTATTTGGACACTTGCATAATATCAAAAAAGATCAGAAAGAAGCAAATACAGGATGCTTTTTTTAAACAAGTTGGACTAAAAGTAGACTGTCCCAAGCACGGATACGGTAACTCAAACGATGGAAACACTTCTAGGAGATTTTTTGAAAATGATGAGGCAGTAACTAGAATCACTGGAATTGACAATCAAATCGTGAAAAGATTGGGAACGATCTTAGATGTTTTAAACTGCAAAGAAAATGTCAATTCTACAAAATATGGAGAATATGCGTCGTAAACTGCATCTCTTTTAGCAGAAATGTATCCACAGAAGAAGTTGACCCCGACCGTCCATAAAATATTGGCGCATGGCAAAGATATAATTGAGTACCAGTATTTGCCAATTGGAGAGCTTTCTGAAGAAGCACAGGAGTCTCTTAACACATTTTATAAAAAATATAGATTGCAGAACACATTCAAAGCATCAAGGGTAAGGCAAAATGAGAACCTCTTCAACATGTTGGCAGCATCTTCCGATCCACTTATTTCTTCCCTGCGGCATGTGAAGTCACGAATAGAGTTAGAAAATAATTATAGTTTAGAAATGGTTAGTCTTTTAGATATACCTTCTCTTACGAATTGAGATGAATTTTTACAGAAAATTGAAAAAATAAATTAAAAAAAAAAAAATTATTTTTTTTTAAATTTGTTGGGTAATAATTTAAAACATAAAACCCTAAAGAATAAAAACAATCTAAAAATGTAAAAATAATTTGTTTTAGTTGCCATAAAATTGATTTTTCTACTAATTTTAACTTTGATAACCCATAAGTAGGTCCCTACAAAGCCTAGCACCCTTTCCAAACGCTCATTTCATAGGCTGAACAGTTATCTATCATATGCTGTTTAAACTGTTCAATTATCTTATTCGGTTCAAAAGATATGATTTTTGCAACTCAAAAACTCAAATGGCGCCACTGTGCAGCGTTTAAGAAACTGCAGCCAAAGTGGAAAAACTGCAATGTCTTCCACTTATTTATTTATCATTGGCAAACTGTTGCATATACTTCTGATTCATTAAATGTAAACAGTCGCTCTCAAACCAACTTCAGAAGCGAAAAGTTTTATAAAAATTTTTTTTGTTTTTTGTTCCACAGTTTTTGGTTTCGACTACAGTTTTTTAAACCCTGTTATTTACAATTAATATCGCGCGTTTTAGTTGGACCACGCTTTATTATATGATAAAAACAAATTAAATCGTTAAACTTTGTAATGATCGGCCTACAAAAGCGCACTCTAGGAATTTAACTAAATACGTCTAAAGCCGCAACAAATTTTATTAGTTGTGTTCTTAATTTTTCAAAGATCACATAATAATGGCTAATAAATCACTGGCGGTTTAAACTCTGGTTTAGTTGAACTAAACTTGAATTTATATGTAGTTTAAACTCAACAACTATAAATCAGTGTCAGTGTATTATATGTTGTTAAAAAAATAACATGTGGCAGCACTACGATAAATCTTATCAAATTCATATGGTCTCTATATGTAGTTAAAACGCCCAATTTCATGCGTTTAAAAATGGTTTATATGTTTAGTGATCTATAGATTTATAGGTTTAAACACATTTTAAACCAAAAAGAGAGTTTAACTTGCTCTAATATTTAAGCCCTAAGCCTCCTAAAATATTCTAATTATCGATGGAGGGTATCAAAGATTCGGCATAGACAAATATAGAACTCTTAATTGTTTTTTTCATTTAAAATTTCCTATGACTCACCTTGGGTTTGTCCATAACATGCTCTAATAAATAATATCACTCATACGATCCCCCCCCCCCTGTTCAATTTTTCTTTTTTTTTTTAATTAAATATTATTTCATTTTAAATTTATGCAGACTTTTATTGCCTTAGGTCATGTTCTTCCTGAAACTTAAATATTTTTAAAAAATTTTAAAATTCTTTAAAATTCATCAATTGCAAAACGTAAAATGATTTTGAGCCAAAACAAATACAAAAATATTAATTAACAGAACAAAAAAACTGTTTGTTGAGGAGGGGGAAGGGGGGTGGTGAATAATAAATAAAGGTGTTTATGGCTAATTAAAATGATTTTATTGATTCAAATAGATGAGAATCAACAAACAGATATTTCAAATTATTAGAATTAGCTGAAATCGAAATTAAATTTTGTTTGCAAATTTATTTGCAAAAATATCAACGTACTTCCTTTTCAACTATCACTTGCATTCATAAAATAACTTGCGGTGAAATAAAATAAATATTTATTTTTCAATTTTCATGTTTGTGGAAAATTTCACATAATTTGTTTCGCTTTTCATTGGATTTAATTGAAAAAATAAACGTAGTTAAATATTATAAAGAATTTTTGGAATAAGGAAAATGCGTAGTTTTCCAAAACAAAATAATTCTTTGGAAATTTCTTAAATTCCCAGGTATAATAATATTTGAAATTAATGTTGTTTTTTTTTTTATTTTTAATAATCGCATAAATTCCCGTTAAACAGAAAGCAATTTAAAATAAATTTATTTTGGAATTTTATTAAGTATATTTCCTGGATTTTCTTTCATCTATTTGATTAAATATTTGCATGGCTAAAATTACTTTTACTTTCCTTATAAGTTTAATTATTTCTTTAATTAGAAATTAAGTTAATTGAAAAAATTTTGTAGTTCCTTAAAAAACAACTGAAATTTGTTTTAATTTCTTTTCTTTGCTTTTTTGTTTAGCAAAAACCATTCTCTTTATTTTTATTGTTTGTTTGATTGATTAAATATTGTTTTATTTATATTTTTATCCTAAAGATATAAATATTCATTGATTGTATTTTTTTAATGTTTTTTTTTTCGTGTTGTTGTGTAAAATTTCTATTGTTTTATTTGAATGTTTTCCGGCACTTGTCATTAATAAATTTTTTTGTAAAAGCTAATTAAAAATGCACATACAAAAATTTCGTAAATTCTACGTGCATACGAGAACAGTGGCAGTGAAAACAAATGAAAATCTGTTTGTTTTTTTTCCAATAAAATAAAAGTTTTGAAAGAAATAGTTATAAAAAGTTAAATCTCCAATAAGAATGGAATATCAGTATCCCCTAGGTGTAAGAAAGGCCCGGAAAAGGTTACAGTTCAGTCAGATAAGTGAGTTGTTTTAGCAGTGGACATTGTGGCATTGTGGCCTACTTAAAGGCATTCCTGTGTATTGCTTACATCTTGCTGGTCTGTAAAATAAGAAAGCAATGCATCAAGTGTTTAACCGCGAATTGGCAGTTTAATGCTTAAGTGCGGAGATTTGCGTAGGCCGTTCTTGCAAAAAATTTCCATTCCTGCCCCTCGCCCAAGGGGCTTCTTAAAGTGATGTATTCGTTTTAATCCACAAGTATTTAGCGGTTAGAATATAATAGAAATATGTATACCTGAATAAATGACACAAGAAAAAGCAAGATCGTGGGATAATTGGGACCCCCCAATCATCACAGCATCAGTGGCGGACTGAGGAAAAATATTTAACTGTCGCTCAACATAACTAACTAAAGTTTGCTGAAAGAACAAAAAAAAAAACAAGTCGACCAGAAGACAGTTGGTCCAACCAAAACACACGATGTTAATTGTAAATAAAACAAAAAGTTTTCAGAGAATTATCGTAATATTTTTTTTTATTATGATAGAAGGATCTTTGACAATTATGGAAGCATACAAAATATCGGCCAAATGCTCGCCACGGCTTCGGTGGCATACCTCTATCCGATAGTCCATATTTTCACTGACTCTGAGATAATAATAGAGGTTCAATGTTGTTAATGGACCGATTTACATCATCCTTTAGCTCTTGAATTATTCTTGGCATATTGACGTACACTTTTTCTTTTATATACCCCGAAAGAAAGAAGTCCAACAATTTCAAATCCCATGAACGTGGCGGCCAATTAACATCGCTACGACATGAGATAACACGGCCATTGAAAATTTCTACCTCTTGTCCTTGCTAGAGTGTCCGGTTGTCTCTAATCAGCTATTGGGGTTCTAAACTTCCCAAGCCTGCATCAAAGGTGATAAATGGATGTTGAAGGGAATTGTCAGCAGATTAACGCATAAATTTATGAAACTTATTGGCACATAGTAAAGCAAAGACATTAAAAATTTAGGTCCCTATTATGAATTACATTCGACAAACATTTTCTACTATGGGTTGACAGCACTGTCAAAAATTGTGTTGTGCATCGAATTTTTTAACAAAAAAAAAAAAAAAAAAAAAAAAAAAAAAAAAATTTGCTGTCAACCAAATACAACATTTTTAATCAGTTTTGTTTATTTTATGCAAGTCCAGCTACTGGAAAGGCTCGTTTTCCTTATGGAACAAAATTATTTTTTGACAAAATGATATGCATACAAGTTCAGTATGTAAAAAAGTGGGATGAAACTCCACATAAACTAAATTGCTTGGAAACAACCATAATTCCGTTGTGGTCACGTTTAACTTTAATTTAATTTTTAAAAATTTGTAAACAAAAACTTTTTAATTTAAGTGACAGCTGATAGAAAATGCACTACTGTGAATAAACCAGGCCTTTTTTGATCGAATGTGCGCCATAAAACCAAATCAAAATTAGTTCGATCAGCTAATTCGACTGCTGTCGAAAATCGAATTAAGTTCATAATAGGCACCTTAGATTTTGTTTTTGAGGGTCACAAATGTATCCCAATTGTGTATAAATTGTTGTCAATTATGTAACTAGACATTTAGGTAGTAAGAAACAACTATATTTTGTTGCTTGCTGTATATTTGTATTTAAAAAATCACATAGAAATTCTTATTTCAACCATCTCTTTTCGAAGAGTGAGCTAAAAAGGAAGATTTCTTTTTGCAATTATTCTGACTTACGGAAATTGCATTTGTCAACACTTAAGGCAGTAGCAACAAATTGCCAAAAGTAAACATACCATTTTAACCTTTTGCCATTATAACAAACAAAAAAAAAAAAAAGATCATAAAAAGGAGGCGGTGTAAGTTAAAATACGTAAACTAGAAATAGTTTCATCTGAGCCCTGTGAACAGCAGCCGAAAGGTTTCCTTAGCATTATTTTTTTTTTTTTTTTTTTTTGTAGGAAACTATATAAAATTGTACATAGGATTTTTTAGCTTAGCTGTGAAGATAGTAGTTGAATGTAAACTCTGAAAAATTTTATATGTGGGCTTAAGTAAAGGCACATTAGCAATAGTTAAGGGAAGTTTGCTTAAATTAACTACAAAAAAAAAAAAAAAAAAATTTCGGTACTTTATATGTTTTCTGTTTATATCAATATTAACATCACATAATCAAATTATATGTTTCAAGGTTAATGTGAAAGAGCAAAGATATGAAGAATGTCAAGTTTATAATTTCTTTTTTCTATTCCACTATTTGCCAATAAAGTAACGGAACAACACTTAATAAAATCAGATCGTCAAGAACGTGCTGCCGTGTTTAGATTAAACCTAAGAGCAGGGATCGAAAATGACAATTATTATTAAAATTTCAGTTCAAAAAGTCAGACAGAAAGAATTTGTCTCTACGTTATTTGTGTATGGCATTGTGATGTTTATTAGCCAAGGAATAAAATCCTTTAAATACTTTTATTTTTTAACTTTTTTTCAAAAAAGTAAAAAAACGGTTATTTTTTAACTGATATTTTTTGAGTCAAAAATAAAAGTTAAAGTTTGACTTGAAGTTGAAATACTGGTCATATAATAATAGTTATTTTTTGACTGTTTTGAAGAAAGTCCCTGCCTTAGAGTTTTAAATTGATCCATATAACCCGAAAAAAATTACTAACTAAAAATTAAAATAAAAAAATTACATTTAGGCCCGTTTTCACAACTTAGCGATAGCTAAAGGTAGGATTCTCTTAACCGTGTAAAAAGTGTTCCATTATTACTACTTTACTTAAACCAACCAGGTAGGATGAACCTAAATGTACTTTATCGCGCTTCTTAGGTTAAATTAAAGTTTAAATAACGGAACAATTTTTATAAGGCCGGTTGAAGTCTACTTTAACCCTCCGATGAGTGAGAAGGTCCCTTTTTGCCGTTTCAAACTGAAATTACTCCTACTTCGGCCACTACAACCCCCCCCCCCCCCCCCTCCCAAAGTTACTCTGTATTCCAAGAGTATTTTGTTGCGCATCTTATGGAAAAAATTGGATCATTACTTTAGGAGTTATTGAGGTTTTAGTGAGAATAGTACGCGGACGTGTGAATAGGTCCGTATGGACCTTGTACTGAATTTCACTAATAAATGCATGTTTTTGGGCATCATTATAATTTTTTTTATTGTTTCAACACATAATTTACTTGTTCTGAACACAAAGACCTAAACTCAAAGACATTAGGGATGATGATAAAAACAAAAAATTCTAAGAACAAAAATACTAAGAACAAAAAATACTAAGAACAAAATACTAAGAACAAAAAATTCTAAGTACTGGTTTATTGCTAGTAGTATAAAATTAGAATATTGTGCCTTTCCTTACCTTTAAACAAATTGAAAAAATTATTTTTGTATGTAGAATTTAGTTATAAACAATAAAAACAAAAAAAAATCAAAAAAAAATTTTTTATATGAAAAAAAACATGATTTACAAAAAAGGTCCGTAGGGACCTTTTGACACGGCCGTGAAGTTCAGAACTGTCACTCATCGGAGGGTTAAGCTATCGGTTAGTTGTGAAAACGGGCCTTAACCTTTTAATATTGAGTCAGCGATAATTAGTTAGTATTACTGAAAGTCAAGTGGATGGTGATGACTTGATAGAATCTATTAAAAAATTCAAATGTATGATTCTAAGTCGATCGGTATGCTTAATTGCGGGTCTAAGACCAATAATTGTTGGTGTTACACACATCAGCACAAACGCATAATACTCTATTCACTATTGTGAATTCACTAAAAGAAAAAAAAATTCATACTGAAAATGAACCACGTAGAAAAAAAAAAATAAAAATTGATTTTAATTAAAAACTTTGTGAAATTAATTAAAAGATTAAACAAATTTCCACCAGTAAACAAATAATGGTATAAATTAAATATTTATACTTTTATTAATTAAAATTAATTTTAATTAAATAATAATATTAACAGTTAAATATTTATTAGATATATTATTAAAATTTTGCATTCTTATTACAGTCATGTCCACTTAATTGAGTTTCTAAATATGCACGACTTTTGACGCAATTAATCGGGAATACAATTAATCAATACTCGGTTAATTGCATCGCCGACGCAATTAAAACGAATATCGCTTAATTGAGCAAGATGTGCAATAAAGCGAAACACACATGTGCAAATAGAAAATAAAACTCATTTCTGTATTTATTAAGTTAAAAAATGGTTTAGGTTTTTTAAAACAAAATAAAAATCAGGTACCGTTCATCGTACAATCTTTCGTGCTGCAAAATAATTTTCTTACGTTTGTGGAGCAAAAACACATTATGTAGACAGAAACCATTAACCGAAACATTTGCTCTTGTTTTTCGCAATGCGGTCTTATTTTGCGAAATAATTAAGCAGGTGACGCAATTAAACGGAACTCAACTAAACGGGTATTTTTACATAAGCAGTTATACTGAATGATTTCGTTTCAGGATTTTTGGTGCAATAAAACGGGAAACTCAATTAAGCGGGGCTCAGTTAACCGAAAACAACCTGTATTTTAAAACCGGTTTATTGTTTTTTGTAGGTTTGAGCAGTGTTCGAAAATAAACATTAATGCCTGTATCCATACAAATATATTTAAATATAATAAAGGTTTATAGAACCAATTTACTATGAAAATATCCCTTAATAAACGCTTATGAATAGGGGGTAAAACATTATATATTGTTATCTGTAGTGTTCGGTAAAATTTGTGTAGTAAAAACCTTAACAAACGGTTTACTGTTTGTGATCTTCGTATAAAATAAAAATACTGTACGAATACAACTCAACATAAAGATGAGAATATGTCATGGCCCCAGCTAGCATTTTGTATCATAATCTAATCATTTAGAAATCAGCTTCAAGAGCAAAATACCCGTATATGAGCTCATTTTTCAATCATAAGTGATACTCTCGTTGTGAGAAAATGGTACCCTACAGATGAATCACCTGAAAGAATCATATGTGATACAATTTTCTGATTCCTTTTTGATCATTTCAATGTTAGTTTTTATAATCATTATTGAATCGTTTTTGTCTCATTTTTCAATCGTAAATTATATAGTTTTTGATTATATATCATATAATTTTTTAATTGTCGTGTTTTTTATTTTATTTCTTTTTTTTTTTTTGGAAAATCAGCACCTTTATGGCTTTTTATCATTCAAACAAACTTTTTTTTGTTACGAAAGTTTTTGCAAAGAAGAGAAGAAACCATTTGCACTAGCATTTATGTTCATAAATTGCTAATAATTTTTGTGCTTTTTATTTGTTTGGCTGACTCTAAGGTTTCTATTTTTATTTTTTGATTTGACAAAAACAAATATTTAAAAATAATCAATTTATCATATCACTGAATCATATATGAATCCTTTTTCTATCGCACAAGTGATAAATCAGTTTTTAATCATCAAAACTGATCTGAAAAGGCTCACTTAGGTGATTTTTACAAAAAATAATCACCCAAATGCTAGCTGGGGCGCTCGGTTTTTCATTAAAACCAATAAACTTCGTTGTGTTCGGCTCAGCACATTAATGTTTGTAAACACAACAAAAAAAATTTTACAAAAAAAAAACATGTACACAATACAAATCCACACACAGGCTATTCGTGCTGTGGCCGTGCAAATTGCCAAGCAACAACAACTATACTAGTAAGAAGTGTTTGCTCAAATTGTTTGTTTGCTCATTCTTTTATCAGTGTAAAAACACACTAAAGAACATTAAAATAAAATCTCTGCATACAGAATCACTGCAATTGTTATGTTTTATAACGAAAAACAGAACACTTTATAATGTTTGTTACTTTTGTGAAAATAGTTATGAACACAAAAAAAAAAAAAATTAAAATTGTCTCTTATCACCAAATTCATAGAATCAAGCAAACAATTTGTTGATTTTACACCTTTTACCAAAATGATTATATAGATTACTAAAAATTTAAAATCAATGATATTTTAAATTTCATTTAACAAATGATCAAAAAACTTTGCCGTTTCAAACAATTTTAATTTTATTCAATATAGCTCAGGTTTTGACATTTCCCAACAACAATTCTACAAGTTTAAATTGTTTTATCTTAAACGAAAAAATCAATAAATATATTTTGTCATTTAATTAATATTTTAATTCAAAATTTATTTCAAAGTAACTAAAATTTTAATTAAATCAAAATTATATTTTTAATTTTCTTTCCACAAAAAATAATTGATTTTATTATCACATTAATTAAATTGAAATACTTTTAAAACAATTTTTTTAATTGATAAAGAACTACTGATAATTTTTTCAGTGAACGGTATTAAGGGTTGTGTACTGATACACAAACACTTACTGCCGTATTCATAAAAATAAAATAAGTTTGAAATTTGTTTTAAGGTAAAATTTTCATACAAATTTTTCTTAAAATACATTTAAAATCCATTTTAATTTTTTTTATGACTACGGCAGTAAGAAAATAGATATCGCTTCTGGGTGTGTGTACCGTACCGTACGCTTAATAATGTTCGGTTTATTTTCGAACACTGGTTTTGAGTAAACAGAGCTGAAAAAAGTATCACTTGCTAATGTAAATACAGTACATATTAGCGATTTTGCGTAAAAAAGTCGCCAATTTCTTTATTTTGTTTAAAAATAACTTGACGTTTTTTAAATTTTTTGATATTAACAACATTTTCTGAAGTAATATTGTTGATATATGCAAACGCTTAATTCACTTGATAATATTTTTTAATTAAAACTGATATTATTTTTTTTAATGGTTTAATAAAAAAAAAAAAAAAAAAAATTATTAACGACCATTTTTTCTGTGCAATTTGACACCAACCTTCCTCTTTGTTGAGTTTATTTGGGAGTTTATCTTCATTCATGTCTGTTTAAAACGTTTTTCCTATTGAACAGATTTGACTGACTTAAATTACAGACGGCTTCCAAGAACTTAAAGAAATTTTTATCTAAACATTTTAGTTTTCGTTGAGTATTTTTAAAGAAAGCAAGACATTACCAAAGCGATATACGCAAGGATCCATAATATTAGTTTACAAATGGCAAGACAAACTTATGGCCTCGTTACTCTTGTGTATACGTATACTTTGCATATCTGCTGTTCCGTTTTTCCTACCAACTTATGTATAAATAGGCACTCTTATATAAACATGATGTTGCGTTGCGAGTAAACCTGATAACATTTAAATTTTTCTCCGTTTTTATGTATCAGCTTTTGGAGGATTTTATGTTCGTTTATGTTTTTTGCTTCAGCGAATATTAGAAGCTTATGTGTAAATAGATACGTACTCTGACGTAAATGTGCCGTTGCATTGCGAGTAACTCTAATAGAATTAAATGTTTCTCTATTTTTACGTTTCCCTTGTGAAAGGATTTTATGTTCGTTAAGTTTTTTGTTTCAGCGAATTTTTCATCTGCACGCTTACGTATTTTTAGTAGCTACCAACCATTGAAGTCGACGGCAACGCTTACGTGTCCGCAACATTTACGTATAAGTAACTATGTCTTTAAGATTTACCCCCTTATTCATAAAAAATATTTCAGTTTTATTAAAGGTTCATTTAAAAAATTTTAATAGAAAATTCGTCTTATAAACCTGTTATAAGCATGGAGTATTGTTTATGAATAATGCCTTTATTCATAATAATAACTAATAATGCTGCTAATTAAAGCAAAAATTATTTTAATGTAATTTCTATGTATCAGAAAATTATTGAAATTAAAGAATATAAAATCTTTATTTGCCTGTTGGTCACATTCACCACTTGAAGTGTTATAGGTCATAAAAATTTTTTAGCATTTAAACATTTTTCAAATGTGCTTTTTTTAAGGCAAATTTCTATTTATAAAACTTTTTGCTTATAATTTTTTTAGTATCATATTTTTATGACTTCATATTTGATGTCATAAATTTCAAAAACACACACTCGTAAACTAAAGGAAGTCATATGTAAACTGCATACATACGTACATTTATTCTTTTTAGCTTACACTGCAAACATTAATACACTGTAAAAAAACAAATTTATTGTGGCACGAGTATTTTGTGGCTTTTTGAATGTCAAGGTTTTCTTTTTAACAAACATAAAATTCAAAGCCACAACATAACTGAAGTATTATTAGCAGGAAAAATTGTTCAGGGTGTTCGTATAAAAAATAAATTTTTGCATATTTGGCAAGATTTTTTAAAAATGCATTTTAATGACAATTAACGTTAAAATTGGGATCTTGGGAGGATTATCCGATAATTGAGATGCTAATGCCTCATCAGATATCTTAAGTTTCTTTAAGCTTGATGGCTTGCAGCTTTTTTTAAAATGTTTTGTGCTTGAAGAAACTTTCCCTGATCATTAGCAATTGAACTAATAGAATTTTCACTGTTAGCACTTTTAAATTTCCTAGTAATTTTTATGGTACAAATTGTGTGCTGTTTATTTTTTTACGTTTATTTAGCTAAAGCAATAATATCATTACCATAAACATTTTTATGGTTAAAAAAATATTTTTTGTTAAAAAAAAAAATATTTTTGTTTAAAAACAAATATTGTCGTTAAAAAAAATATTTCTGTTAAAAAAAAATTATCGTTAAAAACAAAAAAAAAATAAAAAATATTTTCTGTCTTTTACACAACGTCATCACTAGCCATCGCTATGTTTAAACAACAAACAATTTTATGTGCACACATGAATTTGGATCTTACAAACTGCTGCTGTCAATGTTTTTAAACATTTGTTCGCACAACAATTTTAAACATCACTGCAGTGTTGCCATATAATAAAAGCCAAGTTGATTGTTATTGTTGACTTTTATATGGGGTGTCGTGGACCGTACGTTTACCCCACCATGAATGAACATGAGTGAATTATTATGTTAACGTTTTCTTCTTGTGCACTGCAAACAGTGACTCGTCAAGACAGTGTGTTAGGAGTTAATGGACAAAAAATCAAGTTTAATGAAATCACTATTTACTTGATTTTAAATTTTTTTTTAAGTCCTCTGCAAATTTTTTAATTCTCTTTTAAAACTGCATTCGTTTCCATACAGTGAAACTTTTATTTTGCAGCATTTTAATATTTTTAAAAAAGCCTTTCCTCTTTTTTCTTCCTTCTCTCAATTTCAAACTCACAAAAACTGCTTGTACATTAAACAAAGTACAGTTCTTCATTCGTCTTTCCCGTTTTACCATCAAACCCGAATGTTGCGCAGCAATTGTATAATATTACGGGGGAGAGCAAAGAGTTTGAAAGGTCAAGAAGTAAAGCTCGAATTAGACGTGACATAACCATAACCATACAAAACAACTGTTTGAACCAACCTTATGGTTATGGGCAACACTGTATATAATTGGTGCTACCTTATAGGCTCGCTCTTGGGCAAGCAGTGGTTTGCAGCGCATTACATGTATTTTTGCTACTATTCGTGGGAATTTATGTTCCATTCTAAAAATATATGCAAAAATGTAAAAAGTTGTCCTCTTTCTTTTCTAAATATGTTGCACAAATAAAAATTAAATAAATAAATAAATGAGAGTGAGACAAAATACACATTATTGCAGCTGCGTTACCCCCCGTTCCCACATGCAAGTGCAAGTTCGAAAAACTCAGTACACTCACACATTTTCGCTAACATTCACACAATTTGTGTACTTGCAGCCAATCGGCTGGTTCCTAGATTTTTCGTAGATAATACGTATACACTACTTGCATGTGGAAACGTAGGGTTAACTACGTTAATGTAACATTGTAAGTATTGTGTCTTATAATAATTCGAGTAACACAATCAAAAATTATTCAAACGTATTAGAATTCATAAAAAGTAAGAAAATTTGTTGCCAAATGACCTAAAGGTATGTTCAGACCTAACAAATATTTGACGACAAATTTACGAAAAGCGTGACCAGTAAATTGACCAAATTTTAGCTTGCTTTATTTTAACCGATTTCTATTGATTTGCTAAACTTTATTTGTAAGAAGATAATTGTAAAATGTAATTTAGAAACTGTTTAATGAAATAATTTTTTAATAAAACTATGGGTTACGTGTAGGACGTCAAATATTTAATAGGATTTAGAAATAACAATCACTGGTTTTTCACTACAGAAAGCCGAATGATGATAAATCGTCAACCCGCGTTTGACGTTTAAGTTTTAAACACAATTGTTTAGAACTCTCTGAACTCATGTTTCTCAGATAATTGTAAACAATAGTATTTCCATAGAATACCGAAAGATGTTTCAGCGAGAATGTCTTTCTAATATTATTATGGCCGATTTCACCAATTTATTGAAATATCAATTTATGTTTAAAGCAGTGTTCGAAAAAAAAGAACATTACTTAGCGTTCGGCTCAAACACGCAGGAACGAAATCTATTTTTTTAATGTTTTTAGTGTTAGGCGAACACAACCCTTCATACCGTTCGTAACTGTTTTCAAGAAAGAGCCGAACATTAAATAGTATTCTGTTCTTCGTTAAAAAACAGAACAATTGTAGTGATACTGTAGAAAAACATTATATTAATGTTCTATAACGCTACTTTTTTACATTGATAAAGAAATGAACAAACAAAAAATTTTAGCAACGACCACAGCACGAAGAGCTTGTGTGTGTATTGTGTATGTGTTTTGTTTTAGAACGAACAGGGAAACGTTATTTGTTTAATGATCTACTACACAAACACAATTAGCGTTTGTGTTTTCCACAAATCTACTGAACCGGACACTAAGGAGCGATATTTAATGTTTATTTTCTAACACTGCTTTGAAATGTAGTTTAAAAAAAAAAATATTCTTAAATT
Source organism: Pollenia griseotomentosa (assembly GCA_963931875.1). Lineage (NCBI taxonomy): Eukaryota > Metazoa > Arthropoda > Insecta > Diptera > Polleniidae > Pollenia > Pollenia griseotomentosa. The sequence continues at coordinate 70,634,805 of OZ007561.1, read as the reverse complement.
CATTTGAAATGTAGTTTCCATTTTTTTTTTTTTTTTTTTGTTAAGAAACATAATTTTTTTCTCAGCCTTTAGCATTCGAGAATAAGTGCGATATTAAATCATTTTCAATTTAAAAAACACTTAACCTTACATTTGAGAAAAAGTAAACCTTTTTTTATACATTAGAGAACCAATTGTAGTGGGGAATGTAAGAAAAGATAAACTCGTTGTTTATTGTTGTTGTTTTTGTTTATGCTTTGATATTGTTACAGTTTAAACTGGGGTTTATAATTCTTATTCGCTTAACAGTTTTATTTGTAAATTGTCTTTAGTTTTTCTAAAAATCTTTTAATGAAGTTTCCTGATGATCTGGCCTAAGCAATCAGTGAAATGCGCATGGGAATAGCTTATCCCATCCACAATAAATTTCAAGAGTTTTATCAAGAATAATAATTGGAAATTAAGCACGACAAACAAAATCTTGTTAATTAGAGAAATATATTTATTTTCAAGTTATAATCAAATACTTTTCAAGTATATTCCTGAAAGTAATTGGCATACAAATGTTCCCGTTTTGGCTTACCTGGCATTTACACATGCAAGTGCAAGTTCGAAAAACTTAAAACATTCACACTTTTTCACTAACAAAAGTAGGGAATGATCAACAGTATCAAAAGCTTTCGAATGATCTAGCAGAACTAAGAGTGTTAATTTCCCACCATCAATAGAACAACGTATATCTTCAGTGACGTCAATTAAAGCTGTGATGCAACTGTGTTTCTGTCGCAATCCAGATTGTCTGCTGCTGAGCAGATTACATTGAGCTAGATGATCACTTATCTGTTTTATGTATTATTTTCTCAAGAACTTTGGACAGCAATGGCAGAATTGCTATAGGCCTGAACTCAGAGTTAGACTTTAAAACTGGTATTATTTTCGCATGTTTCCAGTTATTTTGAAAGACACTAGTCATGAGGATGGTGTTAAATATGTGAGTGGTGAATGGCAATAGCTAAGGAAGAAGGATTTTTAGAAACCTTGGGCTGATGTTATCATTGCCAATAGCATTATACTTAATAGAAATAATATTTTGTAAAACCTCAGTTTCATTTACACAGCAAAATTTTAAAATGTCTCGACGGCTTTGATAATTATCAAAATTATAGTTGTGTTGTCCAAGAACAGGAATTGGTAATCTTGTAAAAACATCATTAAGTTCATCTGCACTATATTTACTGATAATATTATTATTTTTAATCCTCCCAATACCAATTTCACGTATAGTTTTCTATTACTTTTTCCATCAATTGCGTTACTAAAACGCCTAGCATAATACAACTCGGATTTTGGCTTTCTAATTTGACGATTTACTTCTTTTCTACCTCTACAAAATTCTTTTTAATTTGAGATCAAATTAACTTGTTTGTTGGGTACACAACCTTATTGATGATATAATTCAACCTAAGCATTATAAATTTTGCTTTTTATGATAAATTTGCTGCTATATTTTCTTTTTGTTTAAATTTGTTAATTTTAAATAATACAGATCCATACTACGAGTAACGACGTTGGTGGTATTGGTTCACATGATGATCAGGCATTATTTGATTTCGGTTTAGTTATATTTAAGTATTCAATTTAACACCCGGCGAGGAGGGAAAACATGTTATTCAAAAAATTGCGTATATTCTCTAGTTAGATTATTTTGATTGATTATACAGTATAATAATAACTAAATATATCAGAACAAGTAGAAGTGTTGATGCAAAAGTATCTCTGTATGTGTGTTTTATTTTTTTTTTAATTTAAGTTTATTCCCGTGCACTTTTTTCCATTTACAGTTTGTGTATCTCTTGTTTACTGAAGCATTAAATTAATTGTTTATGAAATAATAGAAATGTAACTGATAGAACTTTATAGAATAAAACAAAAATCACAACGTAAAATTAAACTGATGACAAAAAAAAAAACAAAAAAAAAAAATAACAATAACAAAAATTATTATAAAAACAAAAACGCAATAAATAGTATTAAAGCTTTAAATAAACTAACTTACACATGGATAAATAATCTTTAAAAAAAAACAAGACAACACCAGAAATTTATAAAAATAAAGTGAGTAACTGTAGATATTTTTGCGGTAGATACACACGTCTACATACTATGTACATTATGTACTTTTGGATACTGCTAACTAAAATATTACTAATACTGCAAGTGGGCCGTGCAACGAAAAGTTAATAAAATTTTCAACAAAATTGTTTACCAAAAGTGTTCGTCAAATATTTGTATTTAAACTAACAAGTAGCCGCGGGTAGGCATTGAATTAATATTGAATTCTAATAAAATATTATTGCTGTTATGCTTTACATGTAATTTAAAATGTTGCCAATTCTGTAGAAAGCAACAACAAAATACAAAATATTTATGACTTTGTTTTTGCTTTCAATGTAATTCTTTGGCGTTTTACATATTTAGGGCCTCAGTACAGATAGCGTACAATAAAAGTTGCTTACTTGCTACAAAAGTCTTGTTATTGTTGTCATATGATAATAAGTGCTCACCTTTTGCTCGCGTCACGCAAGATTTTTGGAAAATCGTAATATAAATATAAAAAAACTGATGGCCAATTTCACCAATTCTATAGTGTTTGTGTAGAAAATCATTAAAAAATATTTGTCATCTTTCGAACACAAAAATAATACTATAATAATAAATGTACACCTATCAAAATAAGAATACTTCTTGCAAAAACCTATTTATTGCCAATTCTGATGTATGGATGCGAATTATTTGCCAAATGTGATGCCGCAAGTGAAAGAAAATTAAACTCAGTCTTTAAATGTATTGTACGATACGTATATGGCGTAAAAAGGTTTAATTATGTTTCTCCTTTTACGGTAAAACTTTATGGCATTCAGTTTGATGACCTTCTCAAAACAAGAGTACTGATATTAATGCACAAAATCGTGTTTACTCAACAACCACAACATCTGTATAGCCGCCTTACCAAATCTAGAATTTTATTGTTTAGACACCAAAGTTTAACATCTGATTGGCAATTTTTCCTTAATGCAATCCGTCTTTGGAATCTTCTCCCGCATAATATACAAATAATTAGTAACGCACTGAGCTTTAAAAAAATCATTCTAAATTTTTTTTCGTGTTAAATTTTTTTTTTTTTTTTTTTTGGTGTTATGATTTTTAATATTATCATTTTGTTAATTTTCAATTTAATTTATTATTTAATAATTATTGTTCTCTTTTAAATTTTTTCTTTTGTTTTAAAATTTTATCATTTACAAATAACAATTTTTATTTTATTTTTATTTTTAATGTTTCTGCTAAAACAATGTTCTATACTGCAATAAGAGGCTTTAAGTCTTGTGTATAGAATTGGAATAAATAAATAAACTAAAACTACTGTTCTTATCCAACTCAACAAAAGATGAGAACACAAACTTCATTGTGTTCGGTTCAGCTCATTAGTGTTCGTCCCTTTTGGCTGGTAAAAAATACCAAACATCTTTTACAGAAACAAAATACACATACGAAAAAAAAACAAAAAATAATTTTTCACAAACAAAACACATACACAATACACACCCAAGCTATTCGTGCTGTGATCGTTGCTAAAAACCTTTGTTTGTTCATTTCTTTATCAATGTAAAAAGATTAACATTATAGAACATTTTTTTTTAACGAAGAACAGAACACTTTTCGGCTCTTTCTGGAAAATAGTTACGAGCGGTATTAAGGGTTGAGTCTGTCTACACAAACATTTAAAAATATAGATATCGTTACTGGGTTTTTCTGATTATTTTCGAACTCTGTTTAAAAGTACATTTGAGAAAGCCATGAAAATAATGCAAACTGTTAGTTAGGTCTTTAACGCTTAGCGAATAATCATTTGTAGATAGGGCCGTTTTTTTTTTTGTTAATAAAATCGCTAATTTTAGTCGAAAGATTCCAAATTTGTAGACATTTCTGTTGATACAATACATCAGAATCAATGAAAAATTTGATTTTTAATTTTTAATTAGTTAGAGCCGTTTGCGTTTTAGGTTACAAATTATCTATTAATTTGCATTGTTCCAGTGGAATATAGGGCCATACAAAATAACGGTCATTCGGATCTATAAAGGGCTTATATCTATACTCCACTCCAGGTCTTAATCATCAGTCTTATTTCGCTGTCGAGCTGCCTTCTCCATGTATCGGCGGACCTTCCTCTTTTCCGGACTTGCCTTGGATTGCAGCCAAGCGCAGATCTTGTAGGGCCGGCAAAAGATTTTTTAGCGTCTTCTTAGTCATCTGTTGCTGAACTCTTGTAGAGAGTTTAAGTCACTTAATCCCGTTTTACAAGTTTTACATCCATACGCTAAAGTTTATATAACATTGCGATCTTGGTGTGTCTTGATATATGTATTGAGTTCTAGACAGGGCTCAGTGTTTCATATGTGCGCTTGGCGTTATTAATATGGGGAGCAATGTCAAAGCTTAAACCTCCCTTGCTGTCAATGATACTACCTAAATAGCAAAAGCTGCTTACGTCATTTTTTGGAGAGCCGTGGCTTAACAATGGGGTATTGAAGTTTGCGTTTATTTGAATTGACTTCGTTTTACTGCTGTTAAACTGAAGCTTAAGATCAAAGCAGAAAGGCGGGCTCAAGAATCTTTAGCCCGGCTTTCAAAGGTTTATTAAATACATTTCTTTATTAAACATTTTAGAAATCTACAAAAAAATTCATTAAAATAATTGAAAATTAAACATTTGTTAAAGTATGCCTTAATTTACATTATTTAAAATGCCTAGCTACATACTTATGTACATTTAATAATTTTTCAATGGTTTGGAACAAACACTTAAGTGTTCTTTAATTAAATTTGAAAATGTTTTTTTTTACAAAAAAAAAAAAAAAATATTTGCTTAGGTCATAATCATAAAATTCGTACGAAAAAATTGCAAATATTTAAGTAATTTTCGCTTAAGTATGCTTTAATTTATTTTTAAACATTTTATGCCTATTAATATTTTTTACTCTAAGGCATAATTGCTTAAGTGGGTTTAAAATTTGTGGAAAAATTATTTAGAGAATATTTAGAAAACAAATTTAAAAAATATTTTAGTCTAAAGCCAAAATTAATTATAAGGATTTAACTATTTTCCCTAAAGTATGCTTTAGATTTTAGTATATGTCATGCCTAGCATAACTAATTAATTTTTAGCTTGTTTGCAAACATTTTTGAAGAGAATTTTTGCCAAATTGATAAAAGTATATTTGTAGTTAAAACAAGTATTTTAGGAACAAATTATTTTGAAAGGTTAAAGAAGTTTGCCTCAAAAATATGCTTTAGTTATTATTTTTTTATGGAACATCCATTACATAAGCCCACTCTTCTAGCTGTTATATAATAGTTGTTTAACGAGGGCGGTCTTAAAGTTAGCCAACTGAACTAAGAAAACACAAAAACTCTGGATAAATTTGTTTCTATATTTCTCAACATAATCTTTAAGCTCGATACACCTTTTCCTGCTTGTAGTAAGAAGTGCAGTTCCTTACAGAAGACATCACTCGTTAATCCACCTCTTCCAGAGGAGCTGATTCTTGGTGATAAAGTAATTTAATCTGTAATGATTTGATTTTGGTCATCGCAATAATAAATGGGTGCAACTGGTGCATTTGTCTTAATAAAACAACACTTTCTTTTATGCCAAACTTCAAGGCTGCAATAAGTCAGCACGATATTCTCAGTCTTTCCTTTATTCAAGATAATAAAAAATATTACCCCACGCGTACCCAAAAAAAAAAAAAAAAAAAAAAAAATACGGTCGCCCTAACCTTGGAACTGTCTAAATCTTCTTTGGACACGGTTCTCAAATTCCAGTTCACTGTTTTGACTGTTGCTTTGCCACAGCTGTGACGTGGCGGTTCCATGTCTCATCCATGGTTGAGAATTGGCGTAAATACTTTGCTTTATTACGGTGAAACTTCTTCAAACGCTCTATGGAAATTTTCGGGTGCCGGAAAGAATTCCTCATTCGTATCAGCATCTAACACTTTGCAATTTCATTCTCACTTTTGTTCTCTGTTCATTTTCTAATAATTCTAACACTTCTGGCTGTTGTTCTAACTTATTATTGTCTGTTTAGTTTAGTTTTGTGTTGTTTTTTTTTGCTTCTTTAAATATTCTCATTATGATTTATTTCCCTTTTGTGGTTTTTATTTTTATTGTTGTAAATTAATTGAATACACGAGCTTTATATGATTACTAGAGTTTTTTTCCGGACTTTTTCGCGAAAGCGGGAAATTTTTTTAAATTTCCCGGGATCCCGTGATCCCGCTCCATATAAATGATACAAAGTAAATTTTGTTATTAATTAATGAAAAAAACTTTTATAAAAAAACGTAAGGGAACCTTTTTACAAAGAAAGTAAAAGAAATGGTTCAATACTAAAAAATTAATTAAAGATTGAAATAGGAACTTTATTCCCTATTATTATGCTTTTATTCAGTATTATTATGCCCTGGATACAAGACAAAAAGATAACATAAACATAACAATTTAATTCATAAAACAATAATAAAAACAATATTAAAATTAAGGTACGTAAGGTAATTATTTAACGGCTTAGGAAATAACTTTCTGGCACACTCAAAGCGCTTAGTAAGTCGTCAAAAAGTATATTCCTGATTTTATTTACTAATTATCATGTTTCCGAAAAATTTCGTTCATTTTTTACCGAGGTTGGCCAAGTAGTTAAAAGTGCACCGTTGTAGCATGTTCGGATTCACAATCAGAAGCAATTTTTTCTTTTTTATAAACAACGTCTATCAGTCAAATGTATGTCAAAGTTGATGCAAAAATAGCATCAACCGGACTGCGTCTTACAAAACTTTTCATTTCAATAGGTCCATTTGTAATCTTTAGGACAATGTCTTTTTCAAGTTGTATGTTGTAGTATCTTACACAAGTTTTCAAATGTTATTTTATTTCGGGTTCCCCGCACTTCACGGGTATATAAACCAACACAAATTGAAATTGAAATTGGGAATTTGTGTTTATCACCTAATAAACATATCGCTCCTTTATTGCATCATTGTCATATCTCAAAATTTGAAGTAACTTTAGCAAAGTTCTCCTTCATACCTTCTCGTATTATATCTCAAACTGAACCGAAGTTATAGCAAAATATATCTTTAAATCGGTACATTTTGAAAACTTTAATCGCTTTTTGCCAAGATCGTTTGTTTTTGTAGATATGACTATGTTGCAATAAAGGAGCGATATGTTTAGGTATTTCCTATTTTTATGACTTGTTCATGAACAATGAAACTTTACTGCCTGCATCTTATTTTGAATTAATGTACTTTATTAACTCTTCACTTCACTAAATGTAATAATTATCAACTGTTGCACTGCCCATTCTGCTTTGAGTAGATTGATTGCATCAGGAGACATTGATTTAAATACATGTACTTACTTCTTGTAATTGATCTAATCCACAACCCATCCACAGATGCTAATTTTTAGAGAATAGAAAACTAAATTTCAAAGTATAAATAGCTATTTTCTGAAATTATGAGGAATTTTTTTTACACCCGGAATCCCGCAAGAAAACTCCCGGGAATTCCCGGGAAAAAGCCCTAATGATTACACAATTTATTATTTTTGCACTAAATACTAAAGTAAAGTATTTAAAGAAGTATTTAAAAATAAGAAACCCTGAATTAACTTACTAAATGTATTTTTTTTTTAATTTTTAATATAAACTGCATGAGGAAAGTTAAAGTAAAATAAAAATTTAAAACACCTTTAATGTAGGCAGGGTAGTGCTGGGATACTATCGATATTTTCTACTATCGATATTTATCGGTAGTTAAGATTCCACTATCGATACTATCGATATTACTATCGACTGAATGTTTGTACTTGTGCAGGAAAACTTTAACTAGTTTTTTATCAGGCTACAGTTCGTTTTTATTCAACTTTATTCAACGTATGAGACGTATGTATGTATGTACGCACGATATTTTCGATGACAGTTTTTGAAAAATTGATAAGTACCTTTCTGAAGGAACCGAAGTAGCAGGGACTATAAGATATTTTATTGCAACTTTAGATAATTTTCTAAATGGGTTTTGATTGATGCATTGGATTTGCATTTTTTTTACAACATTACAAAAATATTTGACATTTCAGTCCCTATGTAAACATGTACAAATTTTGACTTAAAGGCCTTTAATTAGCAGTAAAAAAAAGCACAGCAAAGCAATCTATACCACCTGCCATTCTTGTTGTTTCTATTCATTGCTGTAATTCAGCGCGAATTAACTATAGCAAGTAGAAACTTGCGGCAAAAAAATGTGTATAGCTGCTGTTACATGTCTTCATAGGTGTATTTTAAATAATAATAATATCGATATTGATATTTTTTCTATCGATATTGTCGATATTTTAAGCCTATCGTTTATATCGATAGTACTATCGATAGTTTCCCAGCACTGAGGCAGGATATAAATATGCCTTAAGATAGACAAAATTTATGAAATGTACAAGTTAAAGAGAATCTTATAGTAATTGTGAAAAATGTGTTGAGAGAATATTTTTACTGCCATGAATATTATATTGTTGTTGCACTTAGTTGCTAAAGGGCATAATAAACCTCACAAATGGCTTGGCAAACATGTCAAAATTTTACGTTTGTACAAATATTTGTTGTTGTTAATTGGGGTGTTTGCTGTTTGGACAAACATTTGAAGCAATGTTTGCAGAAATATTAAAAATTTTTAATATTTGGCAGACATGTTGGATATTTGTCAAACTTTTTGTGGCGTCTAATGCTAAATGTTTTCAATTCAATTAATTTTAAATATTAAATTAAACTTTTTTAGTAGTATTGCTTGCCACAAAACAGCTCGTGGTTTAAATCACGTTTAACTTTAAATTTTTTGCCTTTATTTTATGATTTCTTCTCCGTTTTATGCAACAGGCAACAAAATTGCCGCAGCATTATCGGCATCTGCATTCATTGAAAACAAAACAAAAATGAAAATTAATGTTTGTACGGAGAATATTTGTGTTGTTTACTGGCAAACCCCAAACGGAAACAATGTGTGTGTTTGCCAAGAAATTTGTGTGGTTTATTATGCCCTTAAGTGAATTACTACAAGCAACATATCGCTCATTTGCTGCAAGACCGGCATAACTCAAAAAAATCCATTTCGAGATAAACGCGTATAAAGTTTTTGATTTGCTCTAATCACTTAGAAAAAATAACGATACATTCTCTTCAAATGGGGAAATTATAAAAGATATAAAGATCACCCCTATCGTGAATAACAAGTGGAATTTTTGTTCCCATGAAATTTTCATTTCCCTCAAAGGGAAAAAAGCAATCGTTTATCTCATGTGAAAAATGTTTCATGCTATCAGTTCCAGTGAATGTAAAAAAGAAGAAAATTAGAAAAAATTAAAAATTATTGAAATTTTTGTTTAAAAATATACACGTACATATATATTTTAAAGGAAAGTTTAAATAATAAATCTAAATAATTAGTATTGGAGGTTGATAACAACGTTAGTTTTTTGCACTTTTTTAATTTTATGTAGTAAAATATTTTCAAAAATTCTGCCACCTCGTCTTTCATAAACCCGGCGGCAATCAACCTGTTGTTTTGCATTTTGGTGACCAATAATATTCGATTTATAGGAGGACCTTCTAACATACACGTTCTATTCCCTAGCAAAAATTAAGTGAGAAAATCTAAGGGAAATGTGAACAGATTACTAGGGAAAAAACTTTTCACGAGTAGGGGAATTTATTCCCGTGAACATTTTTTCACGTTATTATTCTCCTTTGAATTACATTTTTTTCATGGGAGCTGTTCATGATCGCAAACATGTGAAAAGGGGAAAAATTACGAGGGAGAAAAATTATTCGCGATATATCAATACAAAACATTTTTCAAAAAGCGAACTTACCTAAAAATGTAAGCGTGGAAGCGGTTATTCAAGGACAATAATGGCCGTTTTCTCATTACACGATTATCTTTTTCCCCAACGAAAAACTGCACCTTTAAGAAATTTGGTTTTCCCATTGTCTCATTTGCTTCTATTCTGTCGCAAAGCACTCATCTGCCAATTATTTATTTTCCTTTTATTTGCCGTACAGATAAATTCAATCCGCTGACTATACACTTTTACATGTATTTTGAGAGGTGTTGCCAACTTAAAACAATGTTTTTTGTCGGTTTATTGAGAAACCCAAAATTGTTAACAGACAGTTTATCGGTCTAATAAATTTATTCTAATAAATAACAAATTTATTCTTTTCCCACTTACAACTTCATTTAGAGTTGACAAAAAATCAACCAATTGTAGCCGGGACTGTAAGAAAAGATAAACTCACTGTTTATTGTTGTTGTTTTTGTTTAAGCTTTGATATTGTTACAAGTAAAACTGTGGCTTATAATTCTTATTCGCTTAACAGTTGTATTTATGTATTATCTTTAGTTTTTCTAAAATCTTTGGATGAAGTTTTCTGACGATCTGGCCTAAGCAACCAGTGAAATGCGCATAGGAATAACTTATCCCTTCAACAATAAATTGCAGTTTATCAATAGTATGAAATGGGAATGTAGCACATTTAAACGAAACCTTGTTCATTAAATTTTTAAACCCCAAGAAAAACTTTGATAATAAATTTATGTTGACATTAATTAACAGACAGTTTGTCGGTACATTGAGAAAATGGCCACGATAATGTTTTAATATCTGGAAAAGAATAATATTAGTTGTCTGAAGTTTGGTACAGATTTGGTGCAGATTAGATTAACTGTATCAAATTTGTATAAAGCCCTTATGACACTTCATTTTTTATTCATTGAATTGATATAGAATTGATAGAAAGAAACAGTAAATACTGGAAAGAGCAAACTATAAAAAATTTAAACAAAACTTTTTTTTCAGTTTTTCTTTTGCAAGGTATATTTACACAAGGTGGACTCGTTGGCCCATATGCTTGTCAGCTTTTTACCTCAGTTGGAACCCAAACTTCAAATTTCGTTTATATGAGCCAAAATTTGTACATGTGTGTGTTAAATTGTTTTTGTTTTATATAAAGACAATTTTGGCAACTCGGTTCTTTTTATAGAGCAGTATTTCCACACTCCCAAATGAGTCTACCTTGTGTTAATGTACCTTGTTCTTTTGTTATGATTTTGGGTATTTTATTAAATGATGTCAACTTTTTGTTTATGGGACACATAAAAACAAAACAAACAGAAAGCTGTAAGTCGCTGAAACCCAGCAAAAACTTTACTTACAATCCTACTTTTAATGACTTCAAGAATTCATTACTTTGTAGCTTTATTCGCCACTTTTTGGATTATTAGTTATATATTAAATAATAACTTTATTATATCTTAAATATACAGAAAAATTTGTATTTTCATTATGACAATAAAAATGTCATTATAGTCATAAAACATAGTTTTTTAATGCAAAAACTACGCTGCCCCGGTAGACTAGCTGGTAGAGAGCTAGTCTATCATCACCGAGGTTGCGGGATCAAATCCCGCCAGAGACAGAAAAAAAAAAATAAAAAATAAAATAAAGTAAAATAGAATAAGAAAAAATAAAAATAAAATAATTAAAAAAAAAAACAAAAAAAAAAAATTAAAAAAAAATAAAAAATTTTTTACTTTATTGACTTTGTGTAACTATATATTTTTATAAAAATTTTAAGTATAAAAAAAACATATTATTTTTTAGATTATAATAGGCTAAATTATAAGGGATTACTTTTGGGACATCTCGAACAAAAATAAGTACTTCTTCTAGTAGAAAAATAAGTAGTCTGTTCGTCAAGTTCTCATTATTTTTCTACTTATTTTGTAAGCAAAGTTTTTGCTGGGAATTGCCCAGCAATAGCAACACTTAATACTTCAAGCTTGAAATGTCAATTTTAATTCGAACAATTTTACATTTTTTTTGATATAACTTCATTTTTTGTCGATAACTTTTTCAAAAATTTAATTTTTTTAATAAATTTAAAAAAAAAAAAAATCTTATCTTAATACAGCGGAACTTTTTGCACTTGGTAAATTTTTCTATTACATTATATATACACTGTTCATCAAAACTTGAACAATGCATTAAAAATGTAGGGTCATAAGGGCTTAATGCACAGTTGCGTCATGGTAATAACGAGTATATGATTACAAATTTCAAACATGGAATAAGATTTGCTTAAAATTTAATGTACTATTAAAGAAAAGGTTAGGTTTAGTGGAAATCAGAATCTACACTGGATTAAATTTTTCTATTTGGTTGGATGAAAATACTTCGGAGAATTAAATTTTAAAGTATGCACTCTTATTTTCTTATTTTATTTTCTCCTTCTCTCTTAATGTTCAAAACTTCATGTGAATCGGAAAAGAGTTTACAAATGAAATACTAGATTAACATGAACAGAACACAGAAAAAAAATAAAAATCGATTTTAATTAGACCATTTGTGATATTAATTAAAAAATTTATTAAATTTGGCACCAGTAAACATATTAATAGTATAAATTAAACGTTGAATTCACTCGGTAAAATTTTTAATTTAAACTAATTTTATTTTGATTAATGCATTAATTGGTGAAATATTCTGGAGAATTTTTTCTGTGAAGTATTTAAATTGTTTAATGCATAATTGTGCCGAATCGGGAAAGTTGTATAAAATCCGGATTTAAGTTTCAAATACTTAATGGATTTATTTGAAACTTGATTGGATTTAGAATTTTACCAAAAAATTTCTACACTGAAAGAATTTTCTTTACAGATCCAATTGATTTTGACATTAATCCAATTAAAAATTACATTAAAATTCAACGAATAAAGAATGTTTTATAAGCCCCAGTTAATTAAATGTTTTATAAAATCGATAAAAATTTTGCATTAACTTAATACAATAAATTTTATTAAAAGACTGGGACTATTTGTCATCAGATTCATAAAACATTGTAATGAAAGGTTAATAGAAATTTTTTAATCCAAATTTTAGTATTTTAATCAGACTAATGTTAATTGAATTTAATTTAAATTAAGTTATTTTTATAAAGAAAGGAATTTTACAACATGAAATTAATTAAAATTTATTGATAATTTTTCATTCTTGACGGAGCTGGGATTCGAACCCAGGAATTTTTTCATAATTTTAATTAAAATATTTTTCAAATTCAATGAAATTTTTAATTTGTTGAATGACATAAATTCATGAAATTAATAACTAAATTTTGTAATTTTTATCACAGCCTTTTATTAATTTAATGATTGTTATGGTTTATTTCAGTCATATTTCCATGTGCGTTTTGAGTTTTTATTTCTTTTTTTTTATTCCTGTTCCAAATAATCGAGTTATATAAATTTTCTTTCGTTTTTATTTTCCTGTTATGATACGTTCTACTTTAATAAGCTTACCTTTCAGTAAATTACATTTAATTCATTTTCCAGCCCGTGGCGACTACTATTCTACTTTTACTGTTACGTAAGTTTTGTGTATTTAATTAACAATTTAAGGAAAAAGAATGTGAGAATTTTTTGATTTGTTTTTCTCTTGTTATTTGTTTTTACACCTATTGCTAACATTTAGTTAAAATCACTATTTCTTTATCGTAACGAATTTTTTTCATTGATATTGTAAAAAATTAAAATTAACAATTTTTTTTTTTTTTTTTTTGGAAATTTTCATGTCTATTGCCAAAAATTTAGTCAGAAGTATGAAGAAAATATTTTCTTTTTCAATATTTTTAGTAAGGCTTGAGTTCATCAAACATTATTTTTACCGAAGGAAGGAATTTTACAACATAAAATTGTTATTAAAATTTATTGATAATTTTCTTGGCTGTGCTGGTTCTTTGAGTTCTAGCCTCTTTCTTTTCTATAATAAGTGAGAGAACTTTGTTTTATTTTCATGGATTTAGTGAAATTTTTCAAAAGTTTCCTTTTTTTTATCATAAATTAAAAAATATTTTAATATAACAATTAATTAAATTTTTTCTTATAAGAGAGATATTAAGTTGGCAATAATCCAGTGAAAAATTTTAACAAAGTTTCGAAACTTAATTTCGTAGTGTTTATGAAATCGTTTTATTAAATTTGTAAAATTACATTACCGTTATAAAATTTTTCATTGAATTAAAGAAACAGTTTAATGAAATTGGTTCATTAAATTTATGAAGCATAATTCTTTCAGTGTACAGTGAATAAAAATCGTCTTAGTTTGTAGTGCAATACAACCTTGGCCCAATTTAACTATCTTTAACATTAAATGTTATCATAAGTTTACCAGAAGTCTAACTTCTATTTTTTAAACTCAAGTTATAAATAAAATCCAACTTATCATATTTTCCTTTGAATTGAAATCAATAAATTGAATACTTAATGTTTTAATGATAAATTTTATTAAATTCTTTTTCCAACAAAATATATAACATAATAAAAGTAAAAACAAAATGCAACAAAACCATTCTTAAAATAACAACTTAATTACAATTCTTGTAAATATCTACTACATACATATTCAATGAAAATTGCGAAAAAAGCAACTTGAAACATTTCTATGCCCTCAGAAAATAGAAATAAATACAAACATTTAAATGCAAAAGTAAAAGCCAGACTGAATTGAAAACAGTTGCTAGTAAAACTTACAAAAAAAAAAAAAACAAAAATTCCAGAGAAATTTTCCATTTTCCACAAACAGAAAATGGATACAATTCTAAGAACATACAAAGCAAAAAGCACATCTTAGAAAAATATTATTTTAGTAATTTATCAAAATTACAAAAACAAAAACTTTTAAATAATTCTCTAATTTTATAACAAAAAAAACTTAAACTAAAAGTTTATACTAATTTTTTTACCCTGGCTTTAAAGTTACAACAACATTTCTGTTAAATATACACAATTTTAAAACTCATCAGCGCATTCGTCGGGAATTCAATAACAAAAAGTATAAAAAGTTGAGTTAAAACTTTCTTAAAAAAAAAAATAAAACAAACACACCGAGCAACAAGGAACCACCAGTGCAATGAACTTGGCTGTTTAAGTATTAGACTTTCATACCACCAAGAGCTTGGCATTCTTTTATATTAAATTTCACTGTTTTTACTTTAGTTTTTTGAGAACTTTCCTTTTTTTATATAAATGGTTTTAGCAGCTGTAATTACGTTAAAGTGCTGGTGAAATAATAGAGTAAGAGCCATTTGTAAGTAAAGAAAATTAATTTTAAATGCACTAAAGAGAACTGAATTTAGTTTCTATTTTGGATCAGCAGACTGAGTGACGTCAGTGATTATTTTTTTGTTAAGTTTTTATGCTAAAAATTATAGTTTTGTCTCTTAAATAGAAGCGACAAATATCTTTAAGTATAAGTGCTTTTTAGAAATGTATTTCAAACCAGTATAAGGGCACAGTTCTAGTTCAATTCTAGTATTGTTACAGTCTAGTTAAAGTTTTGTTTTAATCAAGTTCTAGTTCAGGTTCCAGTTTAGTTTTAAAAAGGTTCATAATTTAGTTCTGGTTAAGTTCAGGGCACAATGGCCGATTCGTCTGATCTAGCGTCGTTTAATTCAAAATTAAAATTGCCAGTTTTTTTTTGTATTTGCGATAAGCAATATCCCACTGAGTTTATCGATAACTTTTGTTTTTTTGTAACTTATATAAAGTTAAATAAAACGAACTATGATTACACTACGTGACAGTTTTATGACCAAAAAAATAACTTGAAAAGAGCAAAATCGAATAAAATCATCAAATTTTTTATGAAGTTTGAACTTCTGTCCACTCTTAATCTGTCATTTCTTGACTTATCTTCACAAACGACCCATGGTTATTTTAGTAACTTTATTATCTTTCACTAAAAAAAAAGAAGTACATATATCGTTTAAAATTTTTAAAGATATTTGCATTTAAGTCACATCATCTTTTTTAAAAATACAAATAACGGTTATTTTGGAATATCTCAAAAACTGTTCTACTTTTGACAATTATGACTTCATTTCAGATTTAGCTGACAATTTTACATAAAGATTCGGTGTCAGATTCTTTTGGTCACGACTTTGTTGAAAAAATGTTGTCACAACACAGTGTTATCAATGAAATGTTTATATTACTATCGGGTGTTTTTTTCAGTGGTATAGAACTTCGAATTGAAATAAAACACAAGAAAATCGTTTTAATGACCATCAATTTGGCTTTATTGGAAGGATAATTTTATGCCATTAATGTTTAAATATGACTTCAGGCATGTGGCCGCCGCGGCTGGCTCGAATAAAGCCAATTCTACAGGTCCAATTTTCAACCACTTTTTCGAGCATATGGGGCCGTATGTCGGCAATAACGCCACGAATGTTGGCTTCCAATTCCCCTAACGTTTCTGGTTTGTTGGCGTAGACGAGCGACTTCACATATCCCCAAAGAAAATAATCCAATGGTGTCAAATCACACGATCTTGGTGGCCAATTGACAGGTCCATTCCGCGAAATTATGCGCTCATCGAATGTTTCCTTCAATAAATCGATTGTGGCGTGCGCTGTGTGGCATGTAGCGCCGTCTTGTTGGAACCACAACTCATCCACATTCATGCCATCCAATTCGGGAACAAAATAGTCGGTTATCATGGCTCTATACCGGTCTCAATTAACGGTAACTGCCTCTCCAGCATTATTTCGGAAGAAGTATGGCCCAATGACTCCACCAGCCCATAGAGCACACCAAACAGTCAGTTTTTGTGGATGTAATGGCGTCTCAAGGGTCTCATGTGGATTCTCTTCACTACAAATGCGGCAATTTTGCTTGTTGAAGTAGCCATTCAACCAAAAATGAGCCTCATCACTGAACAAAATTTTGCGATGAAAAACAGCATCGAGATCAATCTCATTTTCGGCCCATACACCAAAATCACGACGCATTGCATGGTCTCGCGGCTTTAATTCTTGCACAAGCTGGATCTTGTAAGGTCGCAAGCCAAGATCTTTGCGCAAAATCTTCCATAAAGTTGATGGACAAAGCTTCAATTGCTGTGCACGGTGGCGAATCGATTCATTCGGGTCCTCTTCAACACTTTGCTCTACAGCGGCAATTGTTTCTTTGGTGCGCACTGTTCGACGTCTCTGCGGATGCGTATTATCACATAGAGTAAACGTAGTGCGAAAACGATCCATGGTTAACCGAATTAATTGCTCTGATGGACGATAATGTCGACCATAAAATGGACGGAGCTTGCGGTAAACTTCGCGAACTGAACCGTTATTTTCGAAATAAATTTGCACGATTTGCAAGCGTTGTTATTTTGTCAACCTGTTCATGATGAAATGGCAAACCAAACTGAACATAAATGACATTAGAGTTGCCAGATTTGACCACAAAATGCCAGTTTTATCTCTATTCGAAAAACAAACCTGTAAAAAAAACACCCGATATAATGCCAGGACTTTGCCATTACGTATGAAATACAATGTAATTTCAATGACCGCCTTCTAGATTGGTTGCAGAAGTAGATCTTTTTGAGGTAGTTTCCAGTCACTTTTTCGCACATTTCTGGCGGTATCTCGGTGATAACTTGACGAATGTTGGTTTTCAAATACTTAAATCTAAGGGGATTATCCGACGTAGCCCTAGAAGAAAACAAAGTCTAACGGCGTCAAATCGCACGACCTTAATGCCCAATTGACGTTAAAAAACATAAAATTCTGGAAAATTTCCACTTCCAATAAAGCTAAAATCGGTAGTGTTGTCTGGCTCGTGGCACCATCTTGTTAAAACCACATAACTTCCCGTTCATTATCTTCAATTGCAGACCAATAAAGCGATCATTACAGCCCCAATTGCTCACATCGCAGTGGAATCGACAAATTCAGATTATTCGCCCCACTTTTACGAACAGGAGCGTTAACTTCAGCAGTGCGCCCTTTGCAATTATGCTCCACAAGGCTGACCACATCTGTAAATTTCTTTATTATCTTGTCAATTCGATTATGTCAACCCCGTAATGCTTGACAAGTGGCCACTTTTAAGCCACCACTTTTGTACTAAAGTTAAGTTTTGTTTTATACGCTCTTTGGTTGTTACATTATCTTTATTCGTAAATGGCAAACATTTCACTAAATCAATGACACTTCAGATGGCCTTACGTGACCTTACGTTTTTAAACCACTAAATGGATGACCCTGTACTATTTTACCATATTTTTTATAATATATATTATTATATTATTACACTATTGTACTAGTATACTAATATACTATTATACTTTCATACTATTTTACTATTGCACTATTATTCTATTATACTGTTATACTATTATACTATTATACTATTATACTATTATACTATTATACTATTATACTATTATACTATTATACTATTATACTATTATACTATTATACTATTATACTATTATACTATTATACTATTATACTATTATACTATTATACTATTATACTATTATACTATTATACTATTATACTATTATACTATTATACTATTATACTATTATACTATTATACTATTATACTATTATACTATTATACTATTATACTATTATACTATTATACTATTATACTATTATACTATTATACTATTATACTATTATACTATTATACTATTATACTATTATACTATTATACTATTATACTATTATACTATTATACTATTATACTATTATACTATTATACTATTATACTATTATACTATTATACTATTATACTATTATACTATTATACTATTATACTATTATACTATTATACTATTATACTATTATACTATTATACTATTATACTATTATACTATTATACTATTAAACTATTATACTATTATACTATTATATTTATTTATTTATTTATTTATTATATTTATTATAATAAATAAATAATAATAAATAATAAATAATAAATACTATTATACTATTATACTATTATACTATTATACTATTATACTATTATACTATTATACTATTATACTATTATACTATTATACTATTATACTATTATACTATTATACTATTATACTATTATACTATTATACTATTATACTATTATACTATTATACTATTATACTATTATACTATTATACTATTATACTATTATACTATTATACTATTATACTATTATACTATTATACTATTATACTATTATACTATTATACTATTATACTATTAAACTATTATACTATTATACTATTATACTATTATACTATTATACTATTATACTATTATAATATTGTACTATTATACTATTGTACTATTATACTATTATACTATTATACTATAATACTTTTATACTAGTATACTATTATACTTTTATACTATTATACTATTATCCTATTATACTATTATACTATTATACTATTATACTATTATACTATTATACTATTATACTATTATACTATTATACTATTATACTATTATACTATTATACTATTATACTATTATACTATTATACTATTATACTATTATACTATTATACTATTATACTATTATACTATTATACTATTATACTATTATACTATTATACTATTATACTATTATACTATTATACTATTATACTATTATACTATTATACTATTATACTATTATACTATTATACTATTATACTATTATACTATTATACTATTATACTATTATACTATTATACTATTATACTATTATACTATTATACTATTATACTATTATACTATTATACTATTATACTATTATACTATTATACTATTATACTATTATACTATTATACTATTATACTATTATACTATTATACTATTATACTATTATACTATTATATTATTATACTATTATACTATTTTACTATTATACTATTATACTATTATACTATTATACTATTATACTATTATACTATTAAATAATATTATTAAATTTTAAATTCCTCAAAAAAAGAGAAAAAATAACACATTGATTTGCCTTTCTTAATTAAATTTAATGTGTTAAGTTGCCAAGAAGTTTTTTTTTTACTCAAAATGAAAACTTTACAAAATACACACACATGCAAACATAGGAATAAATGCATTAAATACATATCAAAAAATAATCGGGAAAGAGTGTGTGTATATAACCAAAGTATTTATTTATTGTTTCTTATACGATATGTAGTAAGTGTTTTTATATTGGTGCTGCTTTTTCGTTCAAGGATGTCATCAGATACTAAACCATGCGCAAAATAAAACTGAAAATAAAAAATTAATTAATAAATGAACGAATGAGCGCATAAGAAATAAAAGCAACTTTTATAAGAATTTCATTTAGTTAAGCTGGAACGAATGGAAAGTACAGTTTTAATTAAGTTATTTTTGTATATCTAGCTTCGGTTCTAGCTCATGGTATACTTTAGGTTTTAGCCCAAGTAAGAGTTCGAATATTAGTTTCGTTTCTAGTTAATGATCTAGTTTAGCTCTTGATGAGGTTTTAGTTCTTGTGTAGGTTCTAGTAAAATTTTCAATATAGGTTCTAGTAAAGCTTAAGTCGTTTTATTTATAAAATGTACTAAATTTTGATCCCAAAATGAGCAGGGGTTTTGTGACTAACCCTTAAGCTAAATTTAATATCTTTCCATTTTTTGCTGCTATAACTTATAATGCAGAGTATCCATAAATTGTAAATACAAACTGATAAAATAAAATATAGTACGTTTTTAACTTAGAGAGAAGTACTTAATAGAAAGTGAACAATGTACAAACTTGTGTTTCTTTTTATGCAAGTACTTTGTATACATTTTTTTAAGCAATATTTTTCACATGCTTTATTTATTTTTTTTTTTTTTTGTAATATAAAACATGAAAATCCTACACCATGTCTTTAACTTTTGTCAACAAAATATGAAAAAAAAATAATGGTTGTAGATAAAAATCGAAGAAAAAATTGAAAAAAAATGAAAAATGGCACTTGAAATTTTATAGTCTGTAAAGAAAAAAGACAATATAGTACATACATAAACTCAATGTGTAATGTGTTCAAAATGCAAATGTAGAAGAAATGTGCATGTATTGAAGGGTAGCCCATGCAAAAAAAAAATAAATATTTATTTTAAAGTTTACAGCTGAAATTAAAGGTTTTAAACTTTTCTGTAACATTTCTAAGGGGTCATCCTAAGATATTTGCATAAGTTGGTTTTCTATTCACCATCGTTTTAAGCAAAGTTGTTTTTCACAAATATGTCTGCATATTTTTTTTAAAGTCTTTTTCTATATTGTGTTCAAAACTCGCTAAGTTTTATGGTGAAACCATAAAAAAAAGAAAAATTATTATAAAATATTTTGCAAAAAAATTGACACATTGTTATGTCAGACACGTGTAATTCCTCTATCAATTACTTAAACATTTAACCTTAATAATACACGACTATTACATGTCTAATGACAAAGATAAGAAGTTGATTTTTTCTTCGTAAATTAAATTTAACATAAGACATTTTGATGCAGACTGTTAACTAAATAGACAAATCCCTTTTTAATTTGGTTTAATTTATTAATAAGATTTAAATCTTTGAATTCTGGGAAATTTATAGCAAGTTAGTTTGTATTTAATTAAATTACTTTGAAATCAAATACAAAATAGTTTTTTTAACAGAAAAACTTTTAGAAGAGGAATTTTAAAAGTTCAAAGAACATTTAATTCGGTGCTTCCTTACAACTACGGGTAGCGAATATTAAGTTTATTATTCCGTGTATGACACCCAGATATATTCATCTAAGACTTACCCCCAATTCTAATGAGGGCTTTTACTACATCTTTTGTTTCTTAATTTTCTTTGGAAGCAACTTCCAAAAATCACTTGCGTTTTTTTTTATTTACACTAGGGCCTTGATTATCCGTAATAAGATTAACCTGGAAGTAAAACGAATTTTTTGCATCGATTTAAATGTTTTTTCATTGACCACCTCTATTATCCGTCATAACCTTTGTTATCCGAAATTATAAAGGTATGGGACTCCGTAGACTTTCTGGGGTCCATAACATATTATATCTTTTCTAATTTCATAAACAAATAAAAAACGTAATGTTAATTACAGGCAACAAGCGATAACACAACCACACTGTATGAAACTCAAGCGAGCCATATTGATTTTATTTAATATTTGAGCACACGTAATGATAAACATTCAAATTGTATTCTAATCAGTTAACAGCAGTTAAAATGCGGAAAATAGCAGATTTTTTATCACATTGTTAACAAAAAAGTGCCCTACAATCGATAAAATAGTAAAAAAAGAGAATAATTTATATGTTACAATTAAAAATTCAAGACGAAAATCTCAAAACGACTAAAAGAAAACAGTACAATATACTTTAAGGCAAAAGTGCACTTTACGGGGCGTACGAAAAAAAAAAAAAATTGAACCCCCTCTGGAATAAAAAAAGAAAAAAACCAAATTAAAATTTAAGGGGGCTGAGGCCCTGGGACCCCATGGATCAAAAAAAGCGGCCCGCCCACTTAGTGGTATGTGTGGGTACTCAAATTAAAGGTAATTGTGTAAAAAATACGAAATTAATAAAATTTAGGTCGAGCGGGACTTCTGAGTCCCTCTGGGGGGTAAACAAATTGCCCCTCCCACCCTTGTAACTATGTGTGGGTACTCGAATGAAAGGTATTTTGCTTACGATTGTAAATATTTTGTTTTTATTTGGCTTTTTTAATGTTGTATAAAAATCGCGGGATTTTTTTATTTTTTTGTAACTAAAGCTTTTCTGTATAGCCGGCCTTCGGCCGGGCGGAAGGATTTTCTCCTTTATGGTATAACAAAGACCGGCTTCGCTAACTAAAGCTTTTCTGTATAGCCGGCCTTCGGCCGGGCGCAAGGATTTTCTCCTCTATGGTATAACAAAGACCGGCTTCGCTTACTAAAGCTTCTCTGCATAGCCGGCCGTCGGCCGGGCAAAAGGATTTTCTCCTCTATGGTATAACAAAGACCGCTTTCGCTAACTAAAACTTCTCTGCATACCTATAAAAGATACATAAATTAACCTAGAGAGGAAAATATTAAACGAATACAAAAACAAAATACATATTGGCAATCGTGAGCAAATTACCTTTAATTTGAGTACCCACACAGATATACATAAGTTTTATGGGGGGAAACTTTTTTTGCCACAGAGGGCCCTTGAAGGGCCGCCCACCCAAAATTTTATTATTTTCGTTTTTGTTGCACAATTACCTTTAATTTGAGTACCCACACATACCATTCAGTGGGCGGGGCGGTTTTTTGGACCCAGGGGTCCCCACGGGCCTCAGCCCCCTTAAATATTAATTTTGGTTTTTTTTTTTTAATTCTGGATCGGGTGGAATATTTTTTATATTTTTTTTTCGTACGCCCCGTAAAGTGCACTTCAGCCTACTTTAATATGGCCATGGCAAAACTAACCTAGTGGGAAATTTAAATGTATAAAATGGTCATTTTAACAATAGTCTTGTTATCTGTGACCATATTATTATAAAATCTGTACCCGTTTAGGGAATCACAAACATGATTATATATTGTCATTTTATTGTTACTAGTCACATTAACGTGTTTATATTTAAACAAGCATTACGTGTTGCCTCTAAAGCTAAAGCTACGATCAGACTTATCAAATATTTGACGAAAAAAACGGGACCAACAACCAAACTAAAAAATCATTTCGCTTAATATCAATATTTATTTTGATTAAAATACCATATCTTACAAAAAACTGTTTTTTGCTATGTCTAGTAGTATAATTAGTTTATTTTGTAATATTAAGACCATTTTAAATCTCACTTACTATTAACAAAAGTAGGGGTTACGCTTATTTGATCAAATATTTAATAAGTGTGACCGTAGCTTAAGATCACACTACCGGCGCGATGTACCAATTTTCGTTACCTTTCATGTTTCGATAATGTTAACGCACGAAATTCTTTAATATATGATAACCGGCGCCGAAATCGTGCTAAAATTAAAATTGTACGCCGATCTAAGTGGACAATCAGCGCCGATATAAGCGAACATCATCTGTTCGCTAAACAAATAAATACATCAACGTGAAAACTATTTATTAGAATCTTAGAAAAAATTTAATATCTATTAGAATTTACCATTTATAGATAATATTGCTTAAAATTACTATTTATAGATTATTTTGTTAAAATTTACTTTTTATAGGAAACTTTGCTTAAAATTACCATTTCTAGGAAACTTTGCTGAAATTCAACATTTTGCTTGAATTTACTTTTGATTTGATTTTGTTAAAATTTACTTTTTATAGGAAATTTTGTTAAAATTTACTTTTTATAGGAAATTTTGATATAATTTACTTTTATAGGAAATTTTGTTAAAATTTACTTTTACAGAAAATTTTGTTATAATTTACTTTTTATAGCAAATTTTGTTAAAATTTACTTTTTATAGGAAATTTTGATATAATTTACTTTTATAGGAAATTTTGTTAAAATTTACTTTTACAGAAAATTTTGTTAAAATTTATTTTAGGAAATTTTTTTAAAATTTACTTTTTATAGGAAATTTTGCTATAATTTACTTTTACAGGAAATTTTGTTAAAATTTACTTTTAAATGAAATTTTTTTAAAATTTACTTTTTGTAGGAAATTTTGTTAAAATTTACTTTTTATAGGAAATTTTATTAAAATTTACTTTTTATAGGAAATTTTGTTAAAATTTACTTTTTATAGGAAATTTTGTTAAAATTTACTTTTTATAGGAAATTTTGTTAAAATTTACTATTTATAGGCAACTTTGCTTAAATTTACAATTTCTAGGAAATTTTTCTATAATTTACTTTTACAGGAAATTTTATTAAAATTTACTTTTACAGCAAATTTTGTTAAAATGTACCTTTTTTAGAAAATTTTGTTAAAATTTACTTTTTATAGAAAAGTTTGATATAATTTACTATTACAGGAAATTTTGTTTAGATTTACTTTTACAGAAAATTTGGTTAAAATTTACTTTTTAAAGGAAATTTTGTTAAAATTTACTTTTTAAAGAAAATTTTGTTAAAATTTACTTTTTAAAGGAAATTTTGTTAAAATTTACTTTTTATAGACAATTTTGTTAAAATTTACTTTTTATAGACAATATTGTTAAAATTTACTTTTATAGAAAATTTTGTAAAAATTTACTTTTTAAGGAAATTTTGTTAAAATTTACTTTTAATTGGAAATTTTGTTCAAATTTACTTTTAATAGGAAATTTTGTAAAAATTTACTATTTCTAGGAAATTTGCTAAAATTTACTATTTCTAGGAAATTTTATTAAAATATACTATTTTTAGGAAATTTTGTTAATATACATACTTTAAAAGGAAATTTTGCTTAAATTTACTTTTAATAGCAAATTTTGTTAAAATTAACTATTTATAGGCAACTTTGCTTAAATTTAGAATTTTTAGGAAATTTCGCTATAATTACCTTTTACAGGAAATTTTATAAAAATTTACTTTTACAGAAAATTTAGTTAAAATGTAACTTTTATAGGAAATTTAGTTAAAATTTACTTTTTAAAGGAAACTTTGTTAAAATTTACTTTTTATAGGAAATTTTGTTAAAATTTACTTTTAATATGAAATTTTGTTAAAATTTACAATTTCCAGGAAATTTTGTTAAAATTTACTCTTTCTATAAAATTTTGCTATAATTTACTTTTAAAGAAAATTTTGTTAAAATTTGCTATTAAAGGAAATTTTGTTAAAATTTACTATTTATAGGAAATGTTGTTAAAATTTACCATTTCTAGGAAATTTTGCTATAATTTACTTTTAAAGGAAATTTTGCTATAATTTACTTTTAAAGGAGATTTTGCTAAAATTTAATTTTATAGGAAGTTTTGCCAAAATTACTTTTGTAGTTCTTTTATATTGACTACTCAGAAATGAATTGTGCAATTTGTAGAAATGTATGCCGATGAAGCGCAATAAAAATTTCGTAGATTGTGCCTTTAGTGTGATCTTAGCTTAAAATATTCTACAGAGAACAAAAGTTTATCTTTTCTTTTACACATTTAAATGGTCGCCTTTAAAAAGTACGTGGTTGTGGGCAACCATAATATGGTTGTGCACAGCCATAATATAATTGTGAGCAATCATAAAACGATTGCTGCCTAAAATCATGAATGAGTTGTCTGTAACCACATCAAACCAAAGTTTTTCTCTAGGTGTATAGAACTACTAGTATCATTTAAATAATATTTTAGTTTTCTATAGCATATTTTTAATGTTGCATATGCCTTTTTAAAAAAATCTAAAATATTTATTAACATTTTTTCGAGTAGCACAACATATGTGTGTATGAATGCAAAAAAAACCGCAGGTAAATATTGAAGGCATTATCTGCTTTTAAGCACCAAAACCCGAAGCAACGAAGCAAGTATTAACTAACTCAGTTGCGTTAACACATCCCATTAGACAGCACTCCGAATAGCCGTGACTGTTAAGTGTTTCAAATGTTGCATAAGATAAAAAAAGGTGTTACTTTACCTATCAGTATGGGTTGTGCTGTAAAATTATGCCTGTATTCGTATGTTGAGTACACGAAATGTACACCAGCACTTTATCTCAAAAGCTTTTGTATTCATTGTAGTAGTCGTTTGCCTTTTATTGTCATTATTATTCGAATATTCTATTGTATTTCGGCTGTTGTATTATGTTGTGTTCGGTTGGTGTTTTTTCCTTTTTGAATTCATTAAATTATTTTGTAATATAAAAAATAATAAGAAACAACAAATGTTTGTTATTGTTATTACCATTATTGTGTTGTCGTTTATTGTTATTAAAATGCGTTTTTATCATTTGTAAGATTTTTGTAATGCAAAAAATGTGGCTAAAATTTACTGGGAATCGCAAAAAACAAAAAAAAAAAAAAAAATATGTAAAATAAGTACACGTTTTTGTTGTTAATATAATATAAATTTGTTGAAAATAAATAAATAAATTTGTTTTAACAAAAGAAGTAAAAATTCATTATCAAGGCAACTTAATTTATGTAAAAATCTAATAAGATATTTACATTTTCACAAAGAAATAATAATAAATCTATAAAAACATTTCTCTTAACTTATTTGATTTTAAATTCGAAGAAATTCACGCAAATGAAGCAAAAGTTTAACTCTACAAACTTTGCTAAAAACAGACCTCGAAAAAATAAATTAAAAAAACTAATGCATTGACAATTTTTTTTTTTTTTAAATTAAACCAAATCAATGGAAACAGAAAATAAAAACTGAGGCAAAAAATGTCCTAATTATAACGGTTTCTGCTTTTTTTGTGTTATGACATACACTTCAGTAGTATTTAAATATTAATGTACTATTTTTATAAGAAAATAATGTAGTGGGAAACTAGTTCATTGAAAGTAATAAACTTAGTTGTATAGTACACGCGCGGAAATTCAAACCACTTTGTTCTTAGGTCGTTTCGAATTTCCGAATTATTCGAATTTCTGGACGGTTTTTTTATACAAAAATTCAGTTTTTTTTGACCATAAAGATAAAAAAACTATCAGCCGTATTCACAACAAAAAGTTAGCCACAGCTTGTACACTACGTTCAACGAGCTTCTAACTAGAATGCCGATTAAGCCTAGCAGCTTGTAAGCACAGAGTTTATTCATAACAAACTTTTGTCCATCTGCTTACTTTTAAAAGATCAACTCTGAATTTTAATGATGCCACATTATATGACTCAAAAATGCAACACGTTTGCATTAATTATCGCTGGTTTTGTATTTTTTTGTAATTTTTTTTTTTTGTTTTTTCCTCCACATATAACAATTTTAAAAAGTTTTTAAAAT
This sequence comes from Pollenia griseotomentosa, assembly GCA_963931875.1. Lineage (NCBI taxonomy): Eukaryota > Metazoa > Arthropoda > Insecta > Diptera > Polleniidae > Pollenia > Pollenia griseotomentosa. The sequence goes on along the minus strand of OZ007561.1, from coordinate 70,607,006 downwards.
TAAATTAAAATAAAAACAGATAGAAAAATAAAATAAAACAGTAATTGAAACAAAACCAACCAAATTGTTAAACATTTAACAGCTGTGTTTCACAAGTTGGCAAACGTTTGGCAGCTCGTTAACAAGAGTTTAGCAAATCGTTAGCCCGAATTTGGTAAGTGTATTATAAATAAACTTTGTGCTAACTTCATGCCAAATTTTCATTATGACTACGGCTGTAAGTGATTTTTCTACGTTTGTTTGGCATTTATAGTGCACTTTCTTATTTTAATTAATGTTAAACCGTATACATATACAAACACCAAAAATTGACTTTTAAACTCTAACAACATCAACAAGATCTGTAAATTATCTATTAAAATGTTATTCCCCTTTTTTACTTTGTATTTGGTTAAACTAAATTGTCAAAATTTTAGTGTTTACAATAAAAAAGAAAACACCGCTCGGAAATTCGAATTTTGGATTCTAATTTTAGAGCAACAAATGTAATGAAATTACTGATTCGAATTTCTGGAAATTCTAATTTCTGAGAGTTCGAATTTCTGAGCATCTACTGTAATACAATAATTTTGCACTAAAATACATTTTGCGTAATTAAATGGTAATGCAAAATGTCCAGATCTGGCTATACAGGCTGCAGACTAGACTATAGAGTGGAGTATAGACTGCACTATAGATTCAACTGTATAGAATAAACTAGAATGGAATAAAGTCTAAACCAGATCTACTTAAGTAGTTAGTTTGTGTGTATGTATATGAAAAAATGAAACATTCAACAAAGGTGTCGTATAGTTTGCCCAAAAGTTTTTGGATAGTATAGTTTAATTTCCGTTCTAATTCAAACTAAGTTCAGTTTAAATATAGTTTGCTTTATTCTGCGGGGCTAAAATTACACTCTACTAGAACTTGACACCTTTTCTTTGGGACAAGCGTGACACCTGGCGTTTTCACCTAATTCAGGTACGCTGAATCCAGTGGTGCTAACCGTTTTTTAGGTTATTTTGAAAACAGTTTTTTTAATTGAATAAACTAAAAAAATCGAAACTCTGTAATTAGCTTAATTATGGAGATGAAAAAGAAAGTGCGGCTAGTCATACATTTGACCCGTCTAGGAGCATCCTACGTGCTGCAGGGGCCAAATTTATTAAACCTCCAAATTTTTATGGTTGAAATTCTTTAATTTGGCCCCTGCAGCACGTAGGACGCTCCTAGAAGGGCCAAATGTATGACCAACTCCACCTTATTTTTCATCTCCATCATTTATTTCTAACATACCTACCCGCTATCAACATTCCTTAAGGGGGCTTCCATACATCATATTTATTATTATATTATTGAAGAAAAAGTTTGATAACTGCCCAGGAGTCGCCCCCAGGGTGATCAAATGTACGACCGACCTCAATTAGTTTTTTGTCTACATGTTTTCAAAACATACTAGCCCTTTATTCCCAGGACTTAGGGGGGCTCCAATACAAATATGGCGTTTTATGAAATTCTTAAATTTAATTTAAAAAATTAAAAAAAAGTTGTAAACGAGATTTTAATTATTTATTGCTTGTTTTGTTTGGAACTTTGTTTACTCTACTTGGAGCTGAAATTAAAATTAAATTGGGCTTAGATAATAGTTTGGAATCATGTCTGTTTCTAGTACAGGTTTTTCTCAAGGTTTCATGCTAAGGTTGAAGTTTATATTCTAGTTTAGGTAAATTTCAGATTCCTGTTGATATTTAGGTTAAGGTTCAAGTTCCAGTTCATATTCTAGTTAATGTATCAGTTCAGGTATTAATTAGTTCAGGTTCTTGTTCGAATTCTGGAACAGGTTCTAGTTCCAGGTTCTAAATCAGGTTTGAGTTAAAGTTATTGGCCATATCATATTCAAACGCTAAAGTCGGTTCTTTTTAAAAACAACTTTAAAATAAAACATTCTTTTAATTATTTTGCTACTATAGTCGAAATTAAAGTATGTTTAAATTGAACCGACTTTAACTGGGTGCCACCTCAAATGTAGAAAACTGTTTCATAAAACTTACAACAAAATATAAGCAAGGGGCAACTCTAAGCAGCTGACATTGAAAATTAAAATATAAAAAAAACACTGCATATTTGTGGAGTTGAAAATTTTTAACACGCAATATGAATTTATGTAGAAAGCAACAACAAAATTACAAAATATTTTTGCTTCGTTTTTGCTTTCAATGTAATTTTTGGCGTTGGGTTTTACACAATTAGGGCCTATACAATGTATTTTGTGTTTCTTTCCATAAAAGTTTTCTTCCAAATCATTAATAATTGCATAATATCCAATATCTTGTAACATAATCATTTTTAACTTTTTGCAAGTACTTTTTTTTTTGGCGAAAACTTCGGCTGGTTTTAAAATTAATATCGGTTTTAACGTGTAAAGTATGCTTTTGCTTGTCTATAGTAGATCAAAAGCAAATTTTTAATAAAAGTTTACTCTAGAACTCTTAAAGTATGCTTTGTTTATGACTATAGTTATAGGCCATTGTAACGTTTTAGTAAAGGATCTAGATAATAGGTTTCGGTTACAGTTCTTGTAATGGTTCAGCTTCTATTTGAAGTGCTAGTTAGCTTCTATTTTAAAATCTAGTTTAAACTAAAGTTCAGATTTCAAGTTTTGAATTCGGTGTATGTTTAGGTTCCAGTTTATATTCTAGTTAAGGTAAATTTAAGACTCGAGTTTTATTCTAGTTCAAGTTAAATTTTTAGCTCAGATAACAATTTAGGTATAAGTTTATGCTATGTTCACACTTTAGTTTTAAAAGGCGTTTAAGCATCCCGAACGTGATTAAGCTCTAATTATCTTATTCATCTCAAATGTAATGTAAACGGCCTTGATTAACTTAATCAACATTTTGCATAAACGCGTTTAAAAACCTAAACCGGTCTAGTCTAGTTCAGCGTCTAGTTCAAGTTCTTGAACGCACTATATTGGAGTTTCTAGTTTGGATTTTAGTACAGATTATTGCTAAGGTTAACGTTCAGAATTTAATTCTCTAAAAGTTAAAGTCTAGTATGACAAAAATCCTATCTCAATATCTCTAAAGATATTAAAATTTCTTTCGAAATCTAAAAATTTTTATTTAAATAACCCACACTTATCACAGATTTTCTTAAAGCACAATAAATACCTGTAACAATTCTAAAAAATCATTTTACTATTTAGTTGTTAATAATGTTTTTCCTACAATTAAAATACTTATAAGAAATATAATTTTTAGCAAATCTGTATAGCAACCAGAAACAAATTCATTTCAATTTACTTTTAATTGTTTTGCATGTATGCAAATCAATATAAATTTCCATTAGCAATTAAGCAAATTAAACGAATAATTAAGAAAATAAAAATTTTTTAGAAGAAACAAATTCCCAAGTGATCTGATATTAATTTGTTAATTACAAGTGTGACAAACTTTTTATCACACCACAGCTAAATACAATTTAATTAAATAAGTTCAGCGTAAATAAATTTGAGTCATGATGTAGAAAGTCACATAAAAAAAACTGCTTAATACTAGATAAAAGCTAGAAAAATATCTATTTTATTATTTTAAATTGTAGTATTGTGACGCGAATTTTTATAGATAAATAACTTGACTGTGATAGTTAATATTATTAGTTATTTTTTTTTTTAAGAAAATAATAATTAAACAAATTAAAGATTAGTTAGTCTCACAGATTCTTAGACCGATTTAAAAAAGAATAGTGGAAGCGGTTTTACAAAATTTTGGTATTTCAGAATAGATTTGAGTTGATTTGGAATACAAAAAAGAGAAAGAGAGAGAGAGGCACTGTTGCCAGCTTAAATAATATTGCTGAAACAGAATAAAAACTAGAAAAAAATAAATATTTTTAATATTAAATAATAATAAATAAATTTAATAAAATTATGAATGAAAATAATTTTGTAATGCATCGTTGAGTGCAATTTTTAAACAAGTAAGCTTGGCCGATTAAGCCCGACCATATAATACCCTGCACCACAGACAGATTTTCGAGAGTGTTACCTATTTGGGACCGTAGTTATAGTTCAGGGTAAGTTCGGTTAAAGTTCAGTTCTTGTTCAGTTCTAGTTCAGTTATAGTTCAGTTCTAGTTTAGTTCTAGTTCAGTTCCAGTTCAGTTCCAGTTCAGTTCTAGTTCAGTTCTAGTTCAGTTCCAGCTCAGTTCAGTTCTAGTTCAGTTCCAGTTAAGTTCTAGTTCAGTTCCAGCTCAGTTCAGCTCTAGTTCAGTTCCAGTTCCAGTTCAGTTCCAGTTCAGTTCTAGTTCAGTTCTAGTTCAGTTTGAATTCAGCTCTAATTCACTTCTTGTTCAGTTCTAGTTCGATTCTAGTTCAGTTCTAGTTCAGTTCTAGTAAAGTTCTAGTTGAGTTCTAGTTCAGTTCCAATTCCGTTCTAGTTCAGTTTAAGGTCAGCTCTAGTTCAGTTCAAGATCAGTTCTAGTTCAGTTTGAATTCAGCTCTACTTCACTTCTAGTTCAGTTCTAATTCAATTCTAGTTCAGTTCTAGTTCAGTCTATCAAAGCTGTAAATATTTTGTGTATTTTACAAGTTTGTGTGCAATAGCAATTGTTCTCTAAAAATGTTTTGGAGGCAGTTAAAATAAAAAAACGTTTGACTGTGTATATACCAATAAAAAGTATCTACTTCTCCAATAATTGAAATTAGTGCATGTTTGCTAAAATTTTTGCAGCGAAGAAAGCAGAGCAGTATTTTTTTTCAAAAACCATTTTGCACGTATCTCATTCTTTTTTTGAGTTATTGCTGAACAAATGTCAGAAGTATGTCAATTCATTTTCGTTTCATTTGAGTTAAATCGTAATCTATATTCATATTTCAATTTATATGTATGTAAGTATCTTTTACTCTGAGATGAGTTTCAGCTGTAGTTTTATGACATTTAATTTCATTTGTTGTGTATATGTGTGCAAGTTTTTTGTTGTCATTCTTTTGATAGCAGTTGTCAGAGTAACGTGAAAACACATTTTATGTAGATAAGGGTCAACCCGATATATTTGTCCTTTATATTTGTAATTACATATTTTCTTTTTTGCTTTAATAACAGCTTTCTTGGTTTATTGTTTTTTGTTTCTACTGTGCAGCACTAACATAGTGTCCTTCTTATTGTAAACAATTTTTTTTTGTTACAAGGAAGTCCAATCACACCGACTTCGCTTACTATTGCAACACAGTTGAACATGTTTCAAAGAACATGTTATTGTTTCTTTTTAAATCCCAGGTTATTAAAGGATCAGAAGTAAAATGTTATCTTAATAGAATTGTCTTTTAACGCTTTAACAGTGGCTACTCAATGCTTTAAATTGTTTTGTTTTTAAGTGTTTCAAAGATTTTTAACTTCTTTATATGTATTTTGTTCCGGCTGCTTAGGTACTTTCTACCTGTGCACTTTTGTACTTGATTTAAATTTGAATTCGTAAAAGTAAAAGGGTAGGCGAAGAAAATTTGGTGTATTTATGTGTGATTGGGGAAAAATAAAAAGGAGTGGAGATTTTGGTTTTGAAGGGAAGAGTTTGTTGAATGAGAAAAGAATTGAAAAAAAAATAGTTTTGTGGAAAGAAAAAAAAAGAGAAAAAATTCTAGAGAATAAAAATTAAAACTTGAATGGAATACTAATAAAAGATATCCTTAAAATAATAAAATATTAAAAGGATACAAAAATAGAAAAAATATTAAATTGGAATGGTACAAGAGGATACAAAATTAAAAGAATATTGAAATTAAAAAGAAACGAAATTGAAAACAAATTAAAAGAGATACAGGGAAAAAAAAAATTGTGAAACATATGAAATAATAAAATATGAATAAAAAGTATCAATGTTGAATTCCTTAAAAGGTTTATATAAAATAAGAGAATATATTGAATAGCAAAGCAAATTGAAGGCAAATATCTAATAAAACAGTGACAAATGAATAGTGCAGAATATATTAAAGGACGAAGAGAATAACAGCTTTACAACATAAACAGTCAATATATGCTAGTGCTTTTGTAACCTACGGATGAATTGTTGTGTTCTTGTGATTATTTGTGGATTAACGTAGCTTATCATAACTTTGTCCTAAATTGTTGATTAAACTTTGTTTTCCTTTTAATAATTAACTGTGTTTCTTCAATATCTTGTGTGTTGTTAAGTACTTAAATTATTTATTCATGGTTTTTTTGTGTCCTTAATATTTTAAAACGAATTATTTTGTGTTTTGTTTTTATTTTTTCCCCTTGCCTTATCTATCCATATAATAGTATTTTTAAATTGTTAAAAAATGTGTGTGAAACGCTGATATGTACATATCATCGTGGGATCCCAGTTTGTAAGTTCTTTTTATTTAACTTGTACTTTGTGATTAATTGAGTAATTGTATTTATCCTGGTATAAAAAAAACACTTAAACATTAAATAACTTTTAGATAATTCAAAATAATTTTATACTTGTTAATAATATTGCATAGACACAAGTCTGAAACATTGTTTGTAGATCTTAATATTTTTTTTATTTTGTTATTAGAATGTTAATAAATAAAATAACTATTGTTTAAAAAATGATCATAAGAATTATGGCACATTAAATTATTAAAATTGGGTTGTGAAGTGGAAAGGTATAGATGGAATAAAATTGCAGTAAAATTGGGAAATTTTTGGGATTATATTTCCAAATTTTGTTTAAATATAATCACGGTGGTATTTGAATACCAAAGGGGTGGGATTAAATGGGTTGACCATCTAGACCCAAACAAGTATTTAAACTAAGAAGAAAAATAGTAACACATTGATCTGAACCCAAAAGTTTTGTTGTTGAAAATCAATGACGTTACAATTTGGTTACATATTTTTAATCCGCATTAAGTAGTTCTCTGGAAAAACTGACAAAGTTACTGGATACAAACTGGTTATGCAAAGTGTTATAAAATAAATTGGTAATGTTGTATATTTTTATTATTATTATTAAAGGAAATAAATCAAATTTCGAACTTAGTCCTTTACTAAAAGGTTTTAAAAATTAATTAGAACTTCGGCAAAAACTTTTCACAAAATGTTTATACTTTTCACCGAAGGTAAAAGGGTTTACGTGTCTGTCGTTACGTTTGTAATTTCTACAATATTGTATAAGACCCTATAGAGTGTATCTCTTCTGAGTCCTTATGAAAAGCGAAGTTGATTTATCGATGTCCGTCTGTCCGCGTGCTTGTTGAAATGGGTTTCTCGAAGACCCCAGAACTTATGGGGACTCGGTTGTTATCTATTCATGTGATATAAGCTCAGTTAAAGTTTACTATTGCAACTCAGCCAGGTGGGTCCACAAATGACTGAGATATTAGCAAAAAAACAACTAATTTACCCAATTTTACCCATAAATCCCTTGTGGCTTTTTTTGTATATCTGGAGAACTGAAAGAGCCAAAGTTGCCAAATTAGGTACAATCATGTTGGTTATCAATACACAACATCCCACAAAAGGTGGGCGGGATTGTACAAGTGGGCATGGCATTAAGTAGTATTATTTATATATAAAGACCGCTATTGACAACACATAGCTGGGTTGTCAATACAAAGCCTCTCTAAAAATTTGGGCAGGATTAGAGAAGTAGGCGTGGCACCGCCTGACATTACAGTTTCCCAATTAAGTGCAAGCAACTTGGTTATCAATACACAACAGCCGACAAATTGCAGGCGAAATTGGATAAATGGGCGTGGCATAACATAGATTTGTTTATATATAATGCACAGTATTTGTGTAACTTTCTTATCGCATCATTGTAAAGGGTATATAAGATTCGGCATAGCCGAAAATAGCACTCCTGGTTGTTTATAAATATTAAAGTTCTTGTTGTCATATATACAGAGCCAAATCTTTTAGCATAAAGAAATTTAGATTTTTGTTTTTATTTCTCTTAATTTATTTAAAATTCATGGAATATTTTTGAATAAATCACTGCTTAGTAAGGCATGATATGAAATATGAAAAAATAAGTAAGCATTCTAAAGGAATTTCACAAACCATAAACAAATATATTTATATATTCAAAATCTTTGTTAACTCTAAGCGTGTTTTTAACAACTTGTTGATTTTCTAGTTTAGTTGTTGTTGTAACAGGTTTGTTGTAGTCGAAAGTTGTTCCGTTTATGCTGGCTTGACAATCCGTTGTTGCCGTTGTTGACTTGACAATCTTTGGCCGAGTGAGACTCGTGTCGGTCTGGAGCGAAGAACCTTTTATCGGGATAACGTTCTAGTTCAGTTTAAGTTTAGTTCTAGTTTGGTGTTATTTCAGTTCAGTTCTAGCTTAGTTTAAGGTCTAGTTAGTGTAAGTTCCGGTCTAGTTCAGTTCTAGTTCTAGTTTAAGTTAAGTTCTATTTAAATTTTAGTTCTTGTTGTTGGAATCGCTTGAAGTATTTAAAGAAAGTTTCGACAATCAATGCTTTTCCTGCAACCACTTGGATATAATTTTCCACTAATTTCATTTAATTAAATTTCTGCCTAAATTTTTTATTTATGTGTTGTTGGTTTGCAAGAAGGCCTTTTTGATGTTTTAATGTCAATATTTATATTATGGCCCTCTTGAAGTGCTTTCTTTTATATTGAGTTTGCAGCCTAAATCAATATTCATGGGCTTATTATATAAATGTGCAGTTCGTTGTTATTCTTAAAATGCTAAAGACGAAACACGTGCATGTCAGTAAGTACCATTCAACAAATTAATTCTACTTAGCTAGACGTTCTAGCAAAACAATGGGGCAAAATAACAGGCAGTGAAAATTATAACTTTAAAAGACTCTTTTAGGTTAATAACAATATGTTAAGAGAAATTTTTGGAAAAGTAATTGTGTTCTTAAAGTGTACTTTTTTGCTTAAAAATTTTCGATTTTTCAAAGGATACATTTTTTGTTGAATTTATATTTATTAATAAGCCCAGCTTATTGTAATAAGCCAAATTTTTTGGTTTGGCTTACTACAGGATTAAGATCTACGTAACTATGGGTCAGTAAATAAGGTTAGCATATAGTTTTTAGTGTATTAAGGTACTTTTCTGTTTGAGAGTCACTCCTTGTTAGAGAGAACTGTAAGTACATATAAGGTACATTTTTATAAGAGCCTTTATTTTGCTATGACAACAGGTTATTCTTTTGGATAAATGCTGCCCATGGGTTAAAGGTAAATTCTTTTTAAAAGTAATTTTTTAAAACGTACTTTTTGTAAAAGGTATTTTTGTTAAAAGGTACTTTTTGTTAAAAGGTATTTTTTGTTAAATGGTATTTTTGGTTAAAAGGTACTTTTTGTAAAAGAGCACATTTTGGTAAAAGGTACTTTTTATTAAAAGGTACTTTTTATTAAAAGGTACTTTTTATTAAAAGGTACTTTTTATTAAAAAGTACTTTTTTAAAAGGTACTTTTTATCAAAAGGTTCTTTTTATTAAAAGGTTCTTTTTATTAAAAGGTACTTTTTATTAAAAGGTACTTTTTATTAAAAGGTACTTTTTATTAAAAGGCACTTTTTATTAAAAGGTACTTTTTATTAAAAGGTAATTTTTATTAAAAGGTACTTTTTATTAAAAGGTAGTTTTTATTAAAAGTTACTTTGTATTAAAAGGTACTTTTTTATGTAAAGGTACTATTTAAATAAAGGTACTTTTTTAAAAGGGGCTTTTTATGAACAGCTTTTTTTATTAAAAGGTAATTTTATTAATAGGTACTTTTTATTAAAAGGTAATTTTATTAAAAGGTACTTTTTATTAAATGGTACATACTTTTTATTAAAAGGTTCTTTTTATTAAGAGCTCCTTTTTTCAAAAGGTATTTTTGTTAAGAGGCAATTTTTATTAAAAAGTATTTTTATTGAAAGGTTCTTTTTATTAAAAGGTACTTTTTACATAAAAGGACTAATGTTTGAGTGCTACTTTTAATTAGAAAGAATGAATATCTTATTTTTTTCACATGTTAGCCCACTGTGTCAAGTCGTAAAACCTTACAAGTTATTTTTTTTTCACAAAATATAATATTAATTTTACTTGAAGAACATGTCATAAAAAGTCCTCAATGTGGACAGACAGACAGACTTATTTTTAAACTTATAAAAAAACCAGCGCAAAACATTTTAAGATCTCATTTTTTTCCATTAATAAGACGAATATAAAATTGTTAAACTCAAAAACACGTACACACACAGATACACACATTAAAGTAAAGAACAATTGAAACACAAGTTAAATAAACTTATGTTTTGCAGATGAATTCCCTAAAAGTTTAATAAAATTAATCAAGAGTTACATAAACCTTAAAACAAATAATAGAAAAATAAGAATTGAGCATGAAAAACTTTAATAACATAAATAAAAATCATAAATTTAGTGAGCAGAAAACAACAGTTTTATTATTTATACCAAATAAAACAACATCAAAGCAATTAAATTATACCCAAAAGGCGAATAATGAACCATACTATTATTTAACAACGAAAACAACAATATCATTTAGCAGATTTTACGGTAGAGCGACACTAATTGCTCAAGCATTTTTAAAGCCAAGAACATTATCGTCGTTATTAGCAACTATAACAAAGTTATTGTCATTAATTAACGATAGTTGTCATTGTGAGAGTACATTTAATAAAATTATTTATTTTACTGGCTTCATTGTGTTATTTATTGTTGTAAGTGGCGCGTTTGTTGATAAAAGATTTTGCAATAAATTTTCAAAATTAAATTCATTAAAACGGAGGGTTTAACATTTGCATTGCTAGCGGGCCCAATGGGCCAGGCTGCAAGTATGTGTCGATTTCGTGGTTGTCGTTATAAAAAAAATAAAAACAATAAAAATCAGCAGCAGCAACAGCAACAACAACAGCAGCATGAGGCCCAGCATCAACAACAATATAATTCATCATCATCATCTTTAATATCATCAGCAATATCCCCAGTAGTCCAAATTCCAGCAGCTGCTACTGCAACATTAACACCACCAGATTCTCCAGCAGGTGAGAAACTTCAGAAATAATTTTACATTTCGCTTTTAGGAGGAAAAATACAAATACAATGTCTTGTATATACCGTATAAGTAATATTATTTTCGTTTTAAATAAAATTTATTATACGAGCGGGTGCTTTACTTATTATTAACAACACGTGTAGTTTTGAAAAAGTTCATTTTGTACTTTCATTTGATTAACGAAGATTAATTTTTAGCAAAAAATTTATTTAAACATAAATTATTTCTAAAAATCTAACAGTTTCCTGCTCCTATTTTTAACAAAAAAAAAAAAAAAATTAGCACAATGTGCGTTATTAAATCAAAATAAAATTTTATTATAATTAGGCTTGGGGTCTAATCACCGCATACGTTATCGAGCAAAAGTGATCGACATATTATATTTTGGTATCACGACACCCGATATCAAATGAAATATATAGTAATATAGTAATCTCTCGAGTTTTTATTCGATACGTCAGTGTCTATCATATGCAGAAAAATACGATAAATTACTTGAGACGATAGTTTACTTGATATCGAATGCGGTACTTAACCGGAGTCCGGTTCTGAAAATCACGTGATTTTAAATCCCCTGCTTTTTTAAAAAAAAAAAAACTACGGCCTTCTCTATGGTAGACCTTAACCCCTGGGTGGCAAACGATGCCTTTACCAAATGCTCATGTGCGCGAGAGCCACCAGCACAAAAAGGTAACAATTTCATTATTAAATCCGGCAAATGTATACACTCGCCCCTTGCTTAGGAGCATTACCTACCTAATATCCGCTGCTTAAGGAACTCTCAGAAGCAACTAGGGATAATCCGTCCATACAAATCAAATTTTTCACAAGTGGAAAGCTCTCTTGTAGTTCAGGAACTGCCTTCTCGCAATTTTGTGTCCACTTGTTTCCCAAAAGCATCCTCCCGTGAGAAAAACACTCCTTGTGAAAGAGCATTGTCCTGCAAAATACACGATCTCAAGAGAAGTGATAGTTTTAAATAAATGCCTAATTTAAGTTATTGGCTGCACCTGATTTCCCAAGAGTATGCAACACCAGAAGATGACATATTTTTATGATGATCACTTCAAGCCGACGAAAGTACAGAGGAATCTTTTATAACCCGAAGGATCATTTAAATGTATCCATACAAGGGGGATGATCTTAAAAAGAACATAACGCCCGCCTAATCGAATCTTCGCTTAAGTAAGGTGTCTGTTTCGGGAGATTACTCTGTAATTATTATTAAACAAATTCTTTTTATCCAAAAGTACATTAATAGCCAAGATTACCTTTGTACGAAAAAACTTCTTGAAATTTTCAAGGAAAATTTTGAAAAAAACTTGTGCGGAATATCTATGAAAAAATGTTGATAGAGTTGTACTCTCTTCATTTTGTGAAAAAGTTCCAAAATGTTTCTGGCAACATTTTTTTACAACTGCGAAATAATGTAAGCTGCACTTATTTCACGTGGAAATTTAAGCAAAAGCAAAAAAATATGAGCCGATTATTTAATAAGAAATAAAAAATTATTATAACACAACCGGTAACAGTTTTTATCCATATTTAACTTCTTTTTTTTATTAAATTTCTTATTAAAAAAAATAATTTTTAGTAAAACACATGTGGAGTTTGTTTACATACGCAAACCAATGTCGCATACTTTGCTGGAGTAAAAACGTCAAATCGTACAAACTCGCAAGATAGGTAACATTTATACATGTGAAAATTTTCGTGTGAATTAATAAATGTTGCTCAAAAATTTTCACAAATTTGAACAGAGTTCTAGGCTTAACAGATAAAGAAAAACTCTCGGGATACATAAAGTTTTTTTTAGTACGAGTCGTACTCAAAAATTCAAGTAAGAATAACACTTAAAAACGTACTTAAAATAATCCTAAATGGGATTACTTTCGAAAATTAATCCCGGAATTTTCTCAAATAAATACAAAATTCTTCAACCAAGTAAAAAATGATTAAACTTTTCGTTGGGAGTGTCACTCTGAGAGTAAAATTACAAAGTGAGCGTTTTAATCTCATTCAACTTTTCATGTAGTCACTACAACAACACTACAGAAGTAGTTAAAACACGATTTGCTTGTTTTGTGTAGAAACAACAAAAACAACAGAATAAGATAAAAGCACATGATTTTCTTCTTTTAAAAGTAAAATTGAGAACTCTTGGTTCTCATTTAGTTTATATTTTCACTTGTATGTGTACATTAAGTTTTTAAAGTTAAAACCATATCGGGAATGATGCTGGTGTTTTATAATTGAAATTCTGTAAGGTGTTAAACGGGTTAGTAAATCAATCATAATAAAATTCTCCTTCTAATTTCATTTTCGAATAATTTCAAGTACGAATTCGGGATTGAATTAATTTTTTAATACTTGAATTAAGCGCATTTTGAGTTTGATTCAATCTTATGGCCAATTTTCAGGATTGATATTAAAACACATTTATGTTTAAAATCGTTTTAAATACAAATTTCTCTTCTTCACTTAATACTTAAATCAAACTTAATTCACCGATGTGGTACACTTAATTTCAAATTAAGTTTCTATTGTAATATTTAAGCAAGGTGGCCTCAATATCACGACAATACAACAACAAGAGGCAAAGCAATAACAATCAGCTGTTTTTTGAGACCACCTTGTAAATAATTATACTTTTTTATGATATTTTTTTGTATTTAGTAGTGCTACCATACTTTTGTCTTATTTAAATACGACTTATAAAATAAAATTTAAAAAAATCAATCTGTATTTAAATACGATTTAACTTAACTTAATTAAGATTTAATTACTATCCTGAAAATTGGGCATTAGTTTTACTTAAATCAATCTCATTTTCAGATTATTTCAAGTACGAATTAGGGATTGAATCAATTTTTTTGTACTTGACCGTGCTGTTACTTACTGTACTGTTAATACTGCTTCGGATTAATTTGAGTACGGATGGATTGTTTTTTTTTATTGCCACAACATGTTGCATCAAGATTTCTGTGTAAAATATTTCCTTTTTATTTCATGTTATTACTCATACTTACTTTGCTTATTAACTCATTTTCCGCACTGTTAATTTGTTTACAATCAAAAAAGGGGGGAAAAGAAACAACAAAATGGAAAAAATAATATATATGCAAACATTTGAATTATTAAAAGCATAAATAAAAAAACATGCTCATTAACATTAATATATTTCCTTTATGCTTTAATGATAAATATTTTCCTGATAACATGCCTGTTCAGAGAGAAAAAAAAAAAAAAATAAATAGACAGAACTAAAAAAAAAGAAATTGGTGAACATGGCAGCAGATGTTGTGCGTGAGGCCAAATAAAAAATTAATATTAAAGCAGACCATTTTTCATTGTAACTAATGAAGGTCATAAAATCAGGATTAAATTAAAAGAAAATTTCGGAGGAAAATGTTTAAGTTTAACCAGAATTGAATTAATTTTTTTCCAGTTTTAATAAAAAGAAGTAAGGAAACTTGTGTAGAAATAAATTGTGCAGCTGCTTACACTAAAAGTGGGACACATAGAAAAGGTCTTATTTCGCTAAGTTGGAACTAGAATTAAAAGCCTCAGTATAATTTATAAATTTTCATATAATATACTTGATTTTATGTAAGATTAAATAATTAACTTATCCCAATTTAATTCAGAACTACAGAAATTAATTTTCATCAAGTATTTCTATGAGGCGTTGCTCTTATACTGTGAGTAGCTGCACGTGTGTGTTTAAATGTGCGTACTAAATAACAAATATTTGGCTAATGTAAAAAAAATTTATTCTAATTTTAAAGAATTTTAATTACAAAGCAAAACATTTTCTTTTAATTCCTAAAACTTGTGTTAAGAGTTTTCTCTCACAAATACAAACAGAAAATATTTTCTGCCATCAACATTATTGTCTGTCTTATAAATTATTTACCATGTTAAAAGTGTAACATTCTAAAATTTTACATGAAATGTAACAAGAGTTTTTAACAGGAAAATATATTTGTTGTTTCTAAAAGATTTAAACCTAAATTTTTTAAAAGAACCTTAAAAAAGTAAAAAAAAAAATTCCCCTTTCCAATCTTAAAAATTGTTTAAAAAATGAATTTAATAAAATGCTTTAGCGTATATGAAATAATTTACAATAATCAGTATTGTGGTTATTTTGTTGAACTGTTTATGGTTTTTAATCCAAATTTTGATATTCTAATAAGGCTAAAGTTCATCAAATTTTATTTTCATTAAATTATTTTTATGCAGAAAGGAGTTTTACAACATGAAATTAATTAAAATTTATTGATAATTTTTCATACTGGACTGCCGCGGGAATCGAACCCAGTCTTTCACAAAAAAGTTACCCTTACATGTTTCAATTGCAACCACTCAATCTCTTTAGAAGGTTTTGTCACAGCTGTTGACGACTGCTGGCAGTCAATAGTCAAACATCAATCTTTAAACCAAATTGTATTTAACCCTTTGGTAGATCGAAATTTGCTTTCAATGATTTTCTATTTTAATTGATTTACATGTTCTTCCTTACTTCTGTTTTTTCGTACTTTTTGTCAAGAATTCTTCTTGAAGTCCAAAGAACATTTTCCCGTTTTCGATTTTGTTGTCTTTCTCTTTCTTGTTGACCTTTTTCAGCACAACTTGAAAGACAAATGTAAACATAGAGCTCGTGCCCTAGCTTTTAACAATAATTAGTATTGTGGTTATTTTGTTGAACTGTTTATGGTTTTTAATCCAAATTTTGTTGGTTGCAATTGACACATGTAAGGGTAACCTGTCCGTAAAAGCCTAAGCTCGATTCCCGCGGCAGTCAAGAATGAAAAATTATCAATAAATTTTAATTAATTTCATGTTGTAAAATTCCTTTCTTCATAAAAATAATTTAATGAAAATTAAATTTGAGGAAATCTACAAAAGAAGGAAGTGGAAATGTATTCACAATGACGCACAATGGCCTGGAATTAGAAAAAAAGTGTCAATAAATTGGAAAAAAAAAACTATTTAAACTTCTTTTATTTATTATTTTCCTAACTGCAATTTGATAAAAAATTTGTGCCTTTAACACAAATCGTATAGAAGCCCAAAATACCAGAAAACCAGAGAAAATACCAGAAGTGCCGAATCTTAAATACCCTCCACTGACAGTTAGAATATTTCAGGGGTGGTGGGTTTTATATGGGACCTATGCTAAATTATGGATCGATTTCCACGAAATGTTACAGTGTAATTTCTAGTTTTTTAAATCTGTGACAGACCAAAATTTATTACAAAAGAATTATCTGTTACGGTTCTATGCGTACTAAAGGGTTTTTGGAGAGTGGATGGAAAATTATGGACCGATCCTCACAAAATTCGACAGTGTGATTTATATTCATATATAACTGTTACAGACCAAAATTTATAACAATAACATTATTTGTTATGGTTTAAACGAACTAAACTGTTTTTCGAGAGCAGATTTTATGTGGGGCCCATAGTATAATATGGAGCGATCTCTACGAAATTTGACAGTGTGATTTCTAGTCCTATAAGACTGTGATGTACCAAATTTTATTACAGAAGCAATATTTCTTGCGGTTTTAGGCGTACTTAACTGTTTTCCGAGAGCAGTCTTTATATGGGGTCTATGGTAAATTATGGACCGATAATTACGAAATTTTACACTATGGTTTCTTGTCCTATAAGACTGTTGTGTACCAAATTTTATTACAGAAGCAATATTTCTTGCGGTTTTAGGCGTACTAAACTGTTTTCCGAGAGCAGTCTTTATATGTGGTCTATGGTAAATTATGGACCGATAATTACGAAATTTTACACTGTGATTTCTTGTCCTATAAGACTGTTGTGTACCAAATTTTATTACAGAAGCAATATTTCTTGCGGTTTTAGGCGTACTAAACTGTTTTCCGAGAGCAGTCTTAATAGACCGATCCTTACGAAATTTAGTAATATGACTTCTACACTCAAAAGAAAAATCAATCCATCCGTACTCAATTCAATCCGAAGCGGTATTAATAGTACGGTGAGTACGGATTTTCTTGAATCAAGTACAGAAAGATTGATTCAAGTACGGATTTTCAATCGCAAAATACTTAAATTATCCATATTCAATCCCGTTTCGTACTTGAAATAATCCGAAAATGAGATTGAGTTAAGTAAAACTAAGGTTGAATCAACCTCAAAATACGCTTGATTAAGAATTATACAATTGTTTTAATCCGAATTCTTACTTAAAATAATCCGAAAATTAGATTGATTTATGTAAAACTAAGATTGAATCAATCTCAAAATGCGATTGATTCAAGTATTTTAAAGTTGATTTTATCAAGAAATTAGAGAGAAAAAGTTATAATGATTGATTTACTTACCCGTATTGCACTTTATAGAATGATAAAACACCAATATCATGCCCGATATGGTTTTTTTTTTAGAAATCTTATGTACATATTTAACTAAATTTATAAACTAAATTAGAATCAAGAGTTCAAATTTACTTTTTAATCCTTAGTGTTGCATATGAGTCTCGCCAGACCTTTTTTCAATGTGTATAGAAAATTAAAACATGCGTAGGCCGGAGGGTTAAACACAACAAAAAGTTTAATTTTTTTTTACTTGATTTAAGAATTTAATACTTATTTCAAGAAATTCCGGGATTGATTTTCGAAAGTAATCTCATTTAGGATTGTTTTGAGTACGTTTAAGTGTTATTCGTTCTTGATTTTTTGAGAACGACTCGTACTTAAAGTAATCATAAAAAACTTGATTTATCCCGAGTGTTTTTCTTTCTGTGTAGTCATTCAGAACGATTTTGTGCAAAATCAAATATCAATCCGTTCGTTAAACTTATATTAGTTTATCCCCAAACAATAAATTTCAGTGTTTTTATTGAGAATAAAAATTGAGTATTCAGAACGACAAACAAAATCTTATTAATTTTTCTTCTCTTTTGAATTTGAGCGTGTTGTCAAGAGAATAAGAATTACTCAAGGAGCCAGATTATATATACTATATGGGTTCTGAGATAAAAATTAAAAAAGCTTTACACCAACTGACAAACTTAGTATACCCGCATTCACCACTTCTGGTGCTGGAGGGTATAAAAACGTTGAAAACCTGTACAGAATTTTTTTTTTTTCAGAAAACTTTAGTTTTCATTAATTTTGCGCAAAATATCTGCCGGATATACAATGGGGTATATTGTGTAGAGGAAGCCTCGGGCTACAACAGAATGGTGCAAGGTTATACTCTATTAAATAAATAAATTTTCGGTGAAGTTTTTTAGTGACACAAACCCTTTAGTTTTCTAGCGCTAATAGGTTATAAATTGCATAATTATATAAAATTTACTTTGCTTTAAAATCCCTTAAAACAAAAAAGTTACAGTCATTTCAAAATTAATATTTACGAATAAATTGTTAATATCAGCAAAAATACTGTGAAAGTCCATTTCGGATCACCCTGTTCGCTGTGATGTATAAAGTTGGAAAAATAAATTAGTTTTTTTTGGCCGCCCTCACACGATATGGTCCACATTGGGTGTGGGTAGTTTTAGGGCTAATTTGAGTGTGTTGTTATTTAAAGAAAGATAAACTCACTGTTTATTGTTGGTGTTTTGTTCAAGTTTTCATATTGTTACAAGTAAGACTTTGAGTGTTTATAATTCTTATTCGCTTAAGGGTTTTATTTGTAAATTATTTTTATTTATTTTTATTTTAAAATATTATATAAATATAAGACTAATATGTTTACAAAAGTATAATATTTTTAGCTTTTCTAAAATCTTTGGAAAAGGTTTCCTAACGATCTGGCCTAAGCAACCAGTGAAATGCGCATAGAATCTACACAGAAAAAATTCTACAAAATTTTTCACCAATTAAAGCATTAATCAAAAATATAATCAGTCTTAATTAAAAATTTAATTAAGTAAATTTAACGTTTAATCAAGTGAATTAAACGTTTAATTAATACTATTAACTGGTTTAATTGATATTATTAATTTGTTTACTGGTGCAAATTTAATTAATTTTTTGATTAATATCACAAATTTTTTAATTGAAATCCATTTTTATTTTTTTCTGTGTAGCTTTCCCTCAACAATAAATTTCAGTGTATTTATCAAATTTGGAAAATTGGGAATTTAGCACGTCATACGGAAATCTTAATAATAAATTTTGTATTCCCAAAAATAACTTTTAAATTTCTTATTGTTTGTTTAATTTCTACTAAAATAATAATTTAATAAAAACAAAACAACGCGCTAATGCTACAAAAGGAGTTTATTAAAATACAACACATTTTTATCAACTTTTTCTCAACTTGTGCCACTGTGTGCGGATGTTTATGTGTAAGCAATAGGTGTGTGTGTATGTTTGTATGTATGTCAAAAGATTTTCCTCTCCAGTGAGATTTAGTAGGGTAATTTATGTTGTTAGAAAGATGTCGTTTTTCTATCTTGCAAATTTCCCTCAAAATATTTACCTTAAATATCAAAAATACTTCTTTATTTCTTTCTTACAAGTAACACATAGTACTTGTTATTTGAGATTTGTTATTCGTACTTGTAACTTGTAATGCCTAAGTACTAAAATATTGACAAAATGCTCTCAAGTATTTGTAAAAGGTTTTCAAGAATGAAAAAATATGTTACAAATATTTTTTTTTTTTCATAAAAAAAAACATGAACATTTAAATACATTTATGAAAAATAAAAAGAGAAATAGAAAACATTAATGTCTCATTTTGTTAATGTTAATGTTTTACATTTTTATTACATTTCATGCCATTTGAAAAAATGTTCGTGTATCCCTCCCACTCCTTCTAGGGTATTTTAAAAGCAGAGTAATTGTTGAATACTTTTTTTTGTTATAAAATATTTTGTTGAAAACCATTTATATTTGTAAAATACTTGAAATATCCTTGTGAACGTAATAATATCCATTAAATGTTTGTCATAAATTCGTTGTAAGAATATCTCATTTTCCATTGCCTTTTTTGCATTCATTTAACACTATAGATGTGGTTTTTGGTTTGATGAAATATTTATATGATGTAGCAAATATTCGAAGGTGTAGTTACCACCTCAAGGTTAGAGAGCAAGAAGAAGAACTTGAATATTTCAAAGATGACAATGATTGATTAAAATTTAAAAGTTTGGAACACTTGCAATGTGTAGAATATTTTATTTTTTTTTTTTGGAAAAAACTTATAATTGATAAGGATATTTTATAAATAGATTTTTTATTTTTATGTATAAAATATTAAGATATTCAACCTTATTACAAGTGTCATTGTTGATGTCGTGGTCGAAGTCGTAGTCGTTTGAAAATTTTGTCATTTAACGACAGGGATGCCAAAACTTTATGACCAAAAATAGCTAAATTTATTGACAAAACTGGCTAAAAACTTTATTTAAATAAAACCACATTAAAATTTAATAACAAAATCAAAAAACTTCTTGAAAAGTTTTTTACAATGAAATTGTATATTGAGATCAGAGATGGGGGTAGTGCACTCATTTTGCAGTTTCAACTCACACCTAGTGATAGTGCAAAAATATTGCAATCATTTTGTTGATGTTGAGTGATTATTTGAAAATTTGCAGCCTCACTAAGCATAAGTGATAGTGATGTTAAAAAATTTTCACTCAAAAAAAAAATAATAATTCAGTTTATTACATTTTTTTCACTCATTTGAGTGCAACTAAAAATGTTGCATTAAAATTAAAATCAAAGACTTGTTTTTTCATGATTAAAGCCAATAATTATACCGTTATTGATTATGCATATCCTAAAAAAAAAAAAAAAAAAAAAAAAAAAAAAAAAACATGCACAAAGTTATATTTTTTAAATTTTAGTGAGACAATATTTGTATGCAGCTTTTTTGATTGCATGTCCAAATTTTGAACTATTTGACTTGAGTGCAGATTTTTGCATTCAATCTGCGTTTAGTGATAGTGAAAAAATTTGCAATATCACTCAAAATTTTTTAGTGGTAGTTAAAAAAGAACAATCATCACTAAAGCTGGTAAAAAAGAGTGCAAACTAATTTTTTTGCAATTTTATTTAGCGATAGTGCACTGCTGATTAAAAGCAATATTTAGTGCACTACCCCCAACCATGACTGAGATCAATATATTATATAAGAATACACGTAAATTAAATATTTTATTATTTTACAAGATTTTATTAGTCGTGCTTAATTCCCAATTTTTATTCTTGATAAAAACACTGAAATTTATTGTTGAAGGGATAAGCTATTCCTATGCGCATTTCACTGGTTGCTTAGGCCAGATCGTCAGGAAACTTCATCCAAAGATTTTAGAAAAACTAAAGATATTAAACAAGTAAGAACTGTTAAGCGAATAAGAATTACTTATAAGCAAAAGTATTACTTGTAACCATATCAAAGCTTTAACAAAAACAACAACAATAAACAGTGAGTTTATCTTTTCTTACATTCCCCACTACAGTTGGTTGGAGTTCTTCCAATATTAATTGTAGTTGTTAGTTTATTATTTTAAAAATTAAATCATCGATAAATTCGATGTCGTTATTTTCCATCTCATAGGAATTACTTATGCTCGTTATTTTTAAATACTTTGAAGGTAAATAATAATCATGACGACCAGTGTTGCCAAAACTTGATGACCAAAAATGGCTAAATTTACGGAAAAAAATTGCTAAAAATGGCTAAAAATGGGCTAAAAAATGGCTAAAAGCTTTTTAAATAAAAACACATTAAAATTCAATAACAAAACAGAAATAATTCATTTAAATTTGTTTACGATGAAATTGTAAGTCAAGATCAATTTCTTAAATAAGAATAAACGTAAATTAATATTTTGATATATATTTTAAAAATTAAATCATCGATAAATTCGATGTCGTTATTGTTCATCTCATAGGAATCACTCGTGCCTATTAGTTTTAAATAATTTGAGGGAAAATCATAATCACGACAACAGTAACCCAACCTTTTGATTCCAGATCTACAATAAAAAATAATTAAAAAAGTATAGTCGGTCAACCCCGACTAGATGATACCCTACACCACATTATAACCTATGTACCAAATTTTATTAAATTATCTGCAAATTTCCGACCGTTACTTTGCGCACAAGGTGTACATGAACAGCCAGCCAGCCGGACAATCATCGTTAATTCGACTCAGAAAGTGATTCTGAGTCAATCGGTATAGGTAAAGGTTGGCTAAGTATCAATATTTTAAGGTGTTACAAACATCAGCACAAACGCATAGTACCCTCTCCACTATTGTGGTGTTGGTAAAAATAGTTTATTGTTACGGTAAAAATGTGTACCTAATTAAAAAAAATCGAATTAACGGTTGCTAAATGTAACCTATTTCTAAAATTACTTTTAAGATGTTTACTTGGCTAAATACCCTCTCTACTTCAGCATTAGACCATGGAAGTGAGAGCAACTTTATAGTCAAAAAAAAATTTCTTAAAAAAAATTTTGTTGCCGAATGTATCTCTTTATTGAAATACTTGCAACCAGAAAGAAACACCGATGTTTGTGTTGATCCATTTTATAAATTTAATATTGGAATACTGTTACTTTACTTTGAAAGATGTTTCATCCTCGTTTATAGCGATTTTCAGCATTTGTAAAAGTTGTGATTTAAATTAAAGGCGTTTTAACTGTTTAAAATGTTTATTTTACTTTTATAAATTTTTAAAATAAAATAAAAATTATTCTTTTAAAAGTAAAACGGCAAATAAAATTTTATGGCTAAACAATTTAAAAAATGGCTAATGGCTAAAGTCATTTTTTAATGGCTAAACAGGGTGAAAAATGGCTAAATCTAGCCACTAAATGGCTAAATTGGCAACACTGATGACGACATTAACCGAGTTCTCATAATTTTTGGTGTCTTCAAAAAAACCATTTCAACAGACAGACGGACATCGTTAAATCAGCTTCACTTTTCATAAGGACCCATAATATATATTCTTTAGAGGGTCTAAGATCAATATTGCAGAAATTAGATAGTCCCAATTTACAGTATGGATGTTTCTTGCCGGACAGACGAAGAAATGGGTTTTCCGAAGACCCCGGAAATGATGGGACAAACGGAATGACAAACTTATATATACCTTTTTCACCTGCGGAGAAAAGAATAAAAATGTAGCATATTTTTTTTTTGTTCTATAAAAAAACATATCTTCTTTTAAGAAATTAATTGGTAAATTGCAAAATAAGCACTGAATTTTATGCAGGGAAATAATTTTTTCTGAAATCTTGCAAAAATTCAAAATTCTAAAAGTCTGGCATTTATTGTTATCCTCTAAACCTGTTTTGATGTACGCATATTTTTAGTTTAGTAAATCTGTATGAACATTTTCTTATTCGTATTATTGATTTTTTTGTTATATAAAATCACGACAAACCTATTTTTATACCCTTCACCAAAGGTAAAAAGCTGTATATATAACTTTGTCGTTCCGTTTGTAATTTCTACAATATTGATCTTGGACCCTATAAAGTACATGTATTCTGAGTCCTTATGAAGAGCGAAGTGGATTTAATGATTTCCGTCTGTCCGTCCGTTCGTTTGGCCGTGAATCCGTTGAAATGGGTTTTCCGCAGAGCCCAGCTACGATGGAGACTTGGCGGTTATATATTTATATCACGTATAGTCCGGAATTGCTTGCTATTGAACGTCAGCTTGATCCGTCGACAAGTAGCTGAGATATGAGCAAAAAACCACGACTGCCTCCAATTTTACCCAAAAATCCCTTGTTGTTGTTGTTTTTCCTATTTTATTTTTATGTATATCTGGAGAACGGCAAGAGCCAAAGTTTCCTCATAAGTTACAAGCATCTTGGACAAGTGGGCGTGGTGCAAAGTTTATTTAAAGAATGGTATTTATATAACTTTCTGTTTCTATCGCATTATGGTAAAGAGTATAAAAGATTCGGCATCGCTGTATGTATCACTCTTACTTGTTTTTTTTTTTATTGTTATAGCTTTTACATATTTGCATATTAAATTTTGAGATTTTCCTATTTCTTAGAATACTTTGTATTCGTCAAAATTCGTTAGACTTTCACAGAATTGAATTGAAATTCCTAAAAGCCATTCTGGCATTGAATTGAAAATTAAATTCAAAAAAATGCTGGCGTTTGTAAATAAAATTTACATATGAATAACACACAAACGAGAGAATCAAGAAAGAATTGCAACAAATAAAGAAAGTATGTGTACATATATTGAAATAAAAGCAACAAAAAGTGGCAACAACTTTAACATCACTTGTAATAAAATAAAGGCGTTATTTACAAAAGCGACGATGACAAGTGATGCACAAACTCAAATAAACATTTCGTTAACATGAAAAAAGAAAATAGAACTAAATTGAAGCCATTGTTTATTTAACTGAAAAGCAAATTTCTTTATTTAAGTTTACGATTTATTAAATGTTTTCTAGATTTTTTTTAACAAAATTAAACGAAATTCTTATTTTTTTTTTGTCTAATTTCAGGTTTACATTTGCGCAGCATTGAGGAACCCACAGCTCAATTGTTTACACTAAATACCCCACATAGTTTTAATAGTAATAATAGCAGTAGTGGTTATAATAATAGCAACAGTTGTGGCAGAATGCCGGCGGAGCTGGGGGGCACAGGTTATGGTTCCGAACAAAATATCTTGTTAAGTAATCGCACCGGTGTCCCCCTGGCCGTTTATCAGAATCATCAGCACCACCAACAGCAACAGCAACAACAACAACAACAACTACAACAGCAGCAGCAGCAGTATCAGCAACACCATCAAAGTCAAATACAACACTATACAACTAATAATCATCATAATCATTATTATCAACATCAAAATTCCAACTCTTCCACGACGTGTCTGAACCCGCTTTCAACGCCACAGCGGCAATATGATCCAGAATATGCTCGGATGGAATCGTGGATGGATGAAAATCAAGAATTTGTACAGGATTATTTTATACGGTTAGTTAACAAAGAAAAAAATATATAACAGTCCTATCAGAGAAATCCATTCCGGTCGAAAGTGATTTCGTTTTATTTGAAGCAAGATACGAAATCGCTTTCACTTTCGATCGGAATTGATTTTAGTGACAGGCCTGTAAGGCAAAATTCTCAAAATTACTTTTATACTTGAAAAAAAAAACAGTCATGATTTTTTTTTTTTTTATTATGTAGAAAGACAGTTTCTGCGGCCCCCATATTTAGTTTTCTGGTCCTAATAACACAAAATAAAATTGTTCTACTTGATACATAAAGCAAAAAAATATATTCACATATAAATTTAGATACAGGGTGGTCTTACCAAAACGCACGATGTTAATTGTAACTAAAACAAAAAGTTTTAAGAGAGTTAACTTAATATATGTTATGATGATTAAGGGATCTATGACAATTATGAAAGCTGGCAAAATATCGGTCAAATGCTCGCCACGGCTTTGGTGGCATCCCTCTATCCGATGGTCCATATTTTCAATAACTCTGAGACATAATTAAGGTTCAATTTCATTAATGTGCCGAATTATCTCATCCCTTTGCTCTTGAATTGTTCTTGGCTTATTAATGTACACTTTTTCTTTTAAATTTCCCCAAACAAAGAAGTCCAACGGTGTCAAATCACATGATCGTGATGGCCAATGAACATCGCCATGACGTGAGATAACGCGGCCATTCAATTTCTCGCGCAAAAGATCCATTGTTTAGTTGACTGTGTGGCAAGTCGCACCATCCTGGTGGAACCACATATCGGCCGCAAGAAGTCTGTTTGCAACTATCGATAGCGAACACCATTCACGCTAACTGCTTGGTCGAACTCATTTTCGAAGAAGTACGTCGAAAACGCTGTTGCCCATAAACTGCACCAAAAAGTCACTCTTTGTGGATGCATCGGCTTTTTAACAATCACTCGTGGACTCTCATTTGCCCAAATGCGGCAATTTTGCTTTTTAAAATATCCACTGATGTGAAAGTGCGCCTCTTCACTGAAGATAATTTTCATTTTGAAGTGAACGCCCATTTTCGTAAAAGGCTTCCACAATCTTAACGCGCTGCTCAATTGTGTAGCTCTCCATGGTTGAATTTATAAAAACACTGAAACAATGAAATGTCAAAAAAAAGTTAAGGTGTGACTCACAATTAACATCGTGCATTATGGTTGAACCACCCTTTAGAAGCGGGTCCGTATTTAACAAATATTGCAATATAAGTAAATAAAACATAAGTTTGTCAATTTTTTTTTACGGCAAATATTTGCCAAGTGTGACCGTAACTTTATTCGTGTCTGTTTTTCAATTACATTTAACCGAAATTAAATCTTTATTATAGATAAATAAAAGATTTTAATTTTCAACATTGATTTTATTATGGTTTAACTTTACTCGAATTTATTCCATAATTTTCTTTTATTAACCTCATTTAAGCTCTTTTGGGCTTTGTATTTAATTCAATTAAAGGATAATTAATTAAAGTCATTGAATAGATTTTGCTATAACTGTTGAGTATTCAATACAGCCTACGCACAAACTGACTTTTAAGCGATAGGCAATCAACAATTACTATATTGGTTATAAAAAAAAGATATGTATCAGAAGCAGACAGTATTGCCAATTCATTAAAAATAAGCTTGACTAAAATTTTAAATTGAACAAAGCGACGCTTAAACCGACTGACACAAAACAACCCAGTAAAAAGGACATGTTTTTTTTTTGAAGCGCTTAAATAAAAAGCGTATAATCGTGTGCTAGAATCAAAGGGCTATTATGGCACGGCACAGTGAATGCGAGGGAACAGAATTATAAAAAAATGCTTTTTATTGATAAAAAATAAATCGCTTAACGGAATATAACTTAGGGCTTAAAATTATTCTTCTTTTTACCAGAGTCTAGCACTACAAAGGTTTAAAAGCTCTTAAAGTACCTCATAATAAGGCACCTTTTAAGACAACGTAGAGACTTAATCTTGGGCAGGAAACTCTTTAAAATATTTGGTCTTATTTTTGCCTATACGTTTCAGTTTCTTCTAGCTATTGGACCTTATCATAATGCGAAACCTGTTCCCTAGTTTAAGAGTAGATAGTCGTGCCAGCCCATCGCTTGAAAGCAGAAGAATCACATATTCGCTACTAACATGGAGGAAAAACTCTATGGAAAAATGGTAGAAAAAAATTCAAAAATTTCAATTAAAGAATTTTTGATATTAACTAAAAAATTAACTAAATTTGCACCGGTAAACAAATTATTAGTATCAATTAAACGTTTTCTTTTACTTGATTAAAAGTTTAATTCACTTGATTAAACGTTAAATTAACTTGATTAAATTTTTAATTAAAAGTGATTTTATTTTTGATTAATGCTTTAATTGGTGAACAATTTTGGAGAAATATTTTCTGTGTAGTACTTGGGTTACATCTGAACTCAAGAGGACAGAAAGGATCTGTTATAGCACTGATCCATTTATGGATATTTTGTGGATCTAGCAGATCTGTTAACCCTAAACAGATCACTATGATTAAACAACGATACTTCAAATAAAATTGCAGAATTTGTTGAAATCTTTCTATTTTGGCGTTAGTTCATTTACGATGAAATCGCAAATGCAGCTGAGCATAAATTATCATAGAGTTACCTTACTTATATAAAATTTAACAGTCCTATCTTTAAGCTGCAACACTAAACAGAATATTGTGATAACATTTTGGACTGACATTTTCTAACTAAAGTTAGTGAACGAAATAAACTATTTTGCACGATTTTTTATACACAGAAAAAAATTTTTGCGCCAGTAAAAAAATTAATCAAAAATAAAATCAGTTTTAGTTAAATATTTAATCAGGGGAATTAAACTTTTAATCAAGTGAATTAAACGTTTAATTGAAATATTGTCAATTAAACTTTTAATACACTTGATTAAAAGTTTAATTCTCCTGATTAAATATTTAATTAAAACTGATTTTAATTTTGAATATTTCTTTTACTGGCGCAAAAATTTTTTTCTGTGTAAGCTTTGTTCTGGCGCAAGGTCCCAACCAGAATGTGCATAAACAAGCTTAAGCTTGAAAAAACAAAAACAAAATAAAAAAACCATTTGATTCCATATATGGGCTAATCCTGCGTGACGAACGCTACATTCGTACGCGTTCTCTGATTGATATATAAACATTTTTTGGTCTTTCAAAAGAGATAGCTTCAACTTATGTATAGTATTTAGTGGCATTAATATGTACTTACGAATAGCATATATCATAATTTCTTAGCAAGTATTTGTTGCGAAATAATCTATCACAAAGTTTTGTGACGCACGCTACAAAAAGTGGAAGTAACTTCAAAGTTTGAAGTGTGTTTTTTAATTTTTGGCGAATTTTGCATCACAAGGAATACAAATTCTAATTCCTAAAACAAAGATGACTATAAGAGAATTCTAAATGCACTTATTCGCAGCCAAAAAATGTTGTTATTTTCTCACAAAAGCCGTGAACCCTTTGTGACGCACGCTACATAACGCACGCTACAGTTTTTGCAGTAGTATTTTATTTTTATATTTTATTTATTTCAACAAAACAAATTATATTTTAATGAATTGCATTTCTTAAACTAATTTCTTAACTAATGAATATCAACTTTTGTTTTAACGAAATTTATATTTTGATGAGTCTGCTGTAAGTGCTATTTTAAGCACAAAAATCACCTAAAATAATGCTAAATTCACGTATAACATTAATAAATCAGGGGTGGGGTAGTATTTGGTAAAAATTATTGTATTAATGATCAAAATACATATTTTTTAATATAAAAATGAAATTAAACATCTAGTTTTATATTCCATAAAAAAAAAATCATTTGAAAAATTTTTGTTTGGTAGACTGTTTCTGGGATTTGCCCATATGGAATGTGCAATCAGTTTCGCAATTTGCTTTAGCAAATGACAGTTTCAAAAAAAAAGTAAAAAGTTTCCTTAAGTGCGGGTTCACATGCTTCAAGTTATAGTCGTCTAGTCTTGCGTTATTAGGAGAGTATGGAGAAGAAATGGCATTCTCTTTTCCCTTTCTCTTCTAAAAGCTTAAGAGTTGACGGTTAAAACTTGAAGTGTGTGAACCAGCACTTAGTTCATTATGGTTTGACACATATGACTTGCGTATTTTCGCAAAGTTGCTTAAGCCATGTTATGCAGATTCTGGTTTAGCCTTAAGTCTTAACATATTAAAATAAAAATCAAAGATGAGCATTAAATATAACAGGGTTGCTGATCTAAAAAAATAATCTTTTAAATAAACTCCTTTAAAAAACTTAATTTTAAAAGCTTAAGTGGCAGCACTTCTTATACTACAAGTATTATGCAGAAAATAGGTCCCAGACATACATAAATCGATAATAATAAAAACAAAAGAAATACAAATAATAAAATAAAAATATTGATAAAATATCATAATATTTGTTATTCGTATCTTTTGTCCATCACCCACTCACAAAATTAAACAAACTGGAAAAAATCTATTTATTTAGTATATTTTGGTTATGTATGTAGATACCTCTAGTGTATTTTTTTTTTTTTTTTGCCAACTACTCATTCGTAACAGTAAAACGGTCAGACATTTGCCATTCCATGCAACACGTTATTGACATTTTGCAATGAAACCATAAATAAAATAGGAAAACAACACCAAAAAGCAGAACTCCTTATCTCGTTTCATAACTAAAAAAACAATTTAAGTTTAACCATTTTTTGTTTTGTTTATTGTTTAAACAATGATATTCACCACCTTCAATTGTTTTTTTCTTCTTCTTCTTCTTTCCGTTTCATTTCTCTTGAAAATAAAATAGAAAAGCCACACGTCAAGTTGTTGATGCCTGGTTAGTTTCTCATGCAACTACAGCTGGCAACGATACCTCCAATATATCACCCACTCATCCTAATGGACAAAATTGCTCATCACGTGGTGGTTCTGGAGCCACAACACCCGTAAGGTAAGTAAGCGATTTTAAGTGTACTGGTTTTATAATACGTATATATGAACATATGTATAATTTGTTTTTAAGTTGAAGCGTTATGTAGGTTTATGTATATATTTTAATATCAAGTATGTACTTTTTTGTACCCTACAATAACATATTGTCAGTTTAAGCTGGAGTTTGTTAGTAATAAACGATTTCAAGTGTACCAATCGTCCCAATCTAAACCGTCCATTTGAATATCAGGTTACATTTAGCGATTTTTACTTCCTAAGGTTCCAAGCTGGAACAAGCTGGAACAAATAACACAGTGCAACAAAGTTCGGGTCTTCGCGCCAGCCTCAATATGGAAGGTCTGCAAACGCCTTTCGAAAATCCAAAGTTGTATCGGATAATTTAAGAATTTAGGATTTTACGATTTCTTTAAGTAATATGTACAACGATATGGTGTTAAGATGAAAAGTTGTACGCATCAAAAAAAAGAAGAAGTCATCTTTGATTTGAGAAAAACAAGTTAGAGTATTATATTCGGCTGTGCCGAATCTTTGATACCCTCCACCGACAATTTGAATATTTCAGGAGTGATCTCTATATGATGTTTATTTATTATTAATTTATCTTTATAAAAACCGACATCAGCATTAAAATTGGTTGCGGCTTAGACCTATATTAAATTATTGACCGACAAATGCTATTATGATAGCATTATTTATTACGGTTTTAGGCGTACTAAACTGATTTCCGGGAGTAGGGATTATATGGGGCCTAGGTTAAATCATCGACCGATCTTCATGAAATTTTACAGCGTCATTTCTAGTCCTAAAAAACTTTATTCTTTTA
The DNA here is from genome assembly GCA_963931875.1 of Pollenia griseotomentosa. NCBI lineage: Eukaryota > Metazoa > Arthropoda > Insecta > Diptera > Polleniidae > Pollenia > Pollenia griseotomentosa. The sequence continues at coordinate 70,576,204 of OZ007561.1, read as the reverse complement.
GTGTGAGGTTTGCGGGTTCGACTCCAGACAGAGATTTTGCTCTGCATTACTAACGGGTCCGCCATCTAACGTTTTTTTTTTCAACTAGTGCTTATTTCGTAAATGGTAACACTTAGCTCATGTCTGATTTGACAGATAATAAGTTTTATCCTTCCGCTGAACGAATATGGTTGTGTATACGCTTGAACAATGCTGGGAAATATTGCGACATTACTTTGAAAATCATGGTAATGTTGCAGAATGTGTTCGAAAATTTCAGATGAAGCTCATTTTGATCTTAGCGGGTATGTAAACAAGCAAAATTGTCGCATTTGGGGCACTGAAAACCCGCACGCATACATTGAAAAGCCGATGCACCCAAAACGAGTCACTGTTTGGTGCGGATTTTGGTCCAGAGGCATAATTGGGCCATTTTTCTTCGAAAATGAGCAAGGAGTGGCCGTTACAGTCAATGGCGATCGTTATCGGGCCATGTTGAACGAATTTTTGTTCACAACAATTGAAGAGGAGGATATTGGCAACATTTGTTTTCAACAGGACGGCGCTATGTGCCACACAGCCGAAGCTACACTCGATGTTTTGCGCCCTGTTTTTGAAGATCGCATTATCAGCCGCAGAGCTGATGTCGTTTGGCCACCTCGGAGCTGCGATTTGACACCGTTGGACTATTATTTGTGGGGTGCCGTCAAAGATAAGTGTTACGCCTACAAGCCAGAGACAACTAACGCTTTAAAGGACAATATTCGTGAAGCCATTGGTGAAATACAGCTGCACACAATCGATAGTGTGCTTAAAAATTGTACCGACCGTGTAGACTACTGCATGGCCAGCCGAGGCAGCCATTTGAATGAAATTATTTTCCATTATTAACCGGAAGGATTGTACTTTCAAATAAAAAAAGAAATTTGAGAAAATATTCAGTAGTTTTTTTTATAGCATTTTCAAAAAAAAAAAATAAGTTATTTGGCGGACCCTTTAAAACGGATTTCACTTTAGCTCGCTAAATTTAGTAAGAATATATCTAAGTTTTAATTGTATTTGTGTCATTACTAGAGTATCCATTCATTTTCATATTATTTTCCGCCATTATTTGATCGAATAATCAAAATAGCCTATTTCGAATAACGAATAACTCGAACAATTTATGTCAATTAATCGATTAAGATGAATATCTTAAAAAAATCCACTTTTGTTAAATAAAAATATTTGTTTTTATATTTCTTACTGTTTAATATTATATAAAACTAAATTACATGTTCTTAACTTCTACATTTATTTTTATCACACAAATTTTTGCGCATATTTCAGACCCTTTTTAGATGTTGTTGTGTGAGAAATAAATTTTGCATATCATTATAAACGTCAAACTCCATACGTTACAAATTTGGCATTTTAATAGCACATTTTTCATATATAGTTTAATATTTATCGTAAAAAAAATGTGTAAATTAAAGGAGATTACAAAAATTTAATAAGTTATCAGTGAAACTAAAATCAAAGTAATTTTAAAGACTTAAGTTTATAAAAAAAATCTGAAAAAATACGGTGATTTTAAAAAAAAATTAACTGAAAATGTCTATCGACTTCAATTTCGCACGATTTCTAGGAATATTCAGTTGGTTTTATAAGTTATTCATAACTGGCTGGCACCTCTCACAAAAAGTGCCTGGACTAAAAAGACAAAAATATAATAAATAAGTAAAAAAATATTTTAAATACCCGCATTAAGTTAAACAGGCGGGACACAATTGCAATTCCCTCCTGCTTCCAAGCATAACTGTACTAAACTTTGGCTTTCAGATCATTTTATAGTCTGTTAAACCAAAGTAGTGTAAATATTGTTAATAGTTTCGTTTAATTTAGTTTTCCTTAATCTTGTTTCGGTCTTTTTAATGTATAAAAACTGTATTTTTTGCAGCCGTGTTTTTGATTTTTTTTTAATTATTTACTTAATTAAAAAGTTTTAGAACTATGTATCTACATAGCACATGTGAACTGTTATTTTATTGTTTATTGTTAAAGTACCCAATAAAAAATTTTATCATTTTGCGAAGGTACATTTAAAAAGCAAGCGCACAATTATGCGCTACGCAATAAGACATACAGAAATGCAGTAAAGTAGATGAAAGAACTCTCAAGAACTTTTATAAAAAAAAAATAAATAACATTTCAAGTGCTACGGCATTCCCTTACTACGAAGCAGGTTTGTAAGGAAGAATACCAAAAAATAACTGTATCAAAACATGCAGTGTGTAAAGCAAGCTGATCGTTTCATCTAACAATTTTTATATGCGCTGAATAAAGCGCTTTGTGTGTCAAAAATGTATTGCTTCAAAGTGGGAACTCGCCATATAAAATTCATGTCTTCCGTAAGCGCAATGGTAAGCGAAACTTTTATGTTTCGCCCTTACAAACCTGCTTCGTTGGAAGCTCAATTTTTATTTGGGTTCATGTTTGTTTTTTTGTGTTTATTCATATACAGCCCAATCATGAATAAAAATTCCCAGGGAGTTTTTTCCCTTTTCCTACTTTTACAATTGAATTAACATAGGAAAAATGAGAGAAGGGAGAAAACTCACGGGGAATTTTCACACATAATTGGGATGATAATGAAAGTATCAATTCATGTAGAGATTAATGTATTTTCCCATTGGATAAAATTATTTGAATTATTCGAGTAATTCGAACAATTTTAAAACCTTACTCGATTAATCGAGCAAATTTAAAATTCAAAAATCGATTAATTTCTTACTCGAACAAAACCAAAAGTCAAATAATTGGATACTCTAGTCAGTCCTTACATAAAAAATCAAAAATTTTAGTTGAGGAAAAAGGTTTTGAACTCGGTTCGTTAAAGACCAAAGGCTTCATACAGTTATACCTTTTATTGTAAAAATTATTTCACTTTATTTCGATGAATTTAATCCCGTTAAAACTCGCTCAAGTTAGTTGTCTTACATAACTAAACTGTAGTGTAAAATTTTTTTTGTGGTTAGTCTGTAGATGACCTGACCACGAATGCCCATTTAAGATTTATTAAAATTAAATTGTATACTAATGGCCGATTTCACCGATTTATTTAAATATCAATTTATGCTTAAAATTCGTTTTTCATGTCGAATAAAAATTAAATTATATGAAAAACCATATCTAAATATAAATTGATTTAAAAACAAATTTTCGTTATGATGTTTTTTTTGGCCGTCTCGGTCGTTTTTTTTTTAAGTTTTTAATTTTTTTAACGACCTCGCTTTCTTTTCACCATTATATTTTATATTTTTATTTAATATTTCTTGTATCTATAAAAATCTGATGGATATTCTACTTAAGGGCTTAAATGTATAGTATATATTACCAATTATAATTAGTATTTTTTGTTATATTACCCATATGAGTGTATTTTATATTTAAGGCTTTTATCCACTAATAGAAATTGATGATGTATGTCAATATTTTACTTGGTACTATATTTAATACTCTGCCAACCATCCATCCATCCATCCATTTAGCCTTGTTGCTTAAATTGGTTTCATAATGAACGTATGAAATGTACCAACCAGCCCACGCACACAATTGTTTTTCTTTACAGTGGCTATGAAGGCTGTAACTGTTATAGCAGATATTTTTTTTTGCTTTGACTCAGAAAAATTTTCAACTAAATGTCATCGGTGTGGTTGAAAAGTAAAAAGATGAAAATAAAATTTTAGAGTAGATAAAAAGTTTTTAATTTTTGTTTTAAAAGTGAAGTGAAAGTTATTAAAAGATCAATAAAACTAAAAAAAAAAAAAAAAAATGGACAATGTCAAAAGCATGAAAATCACAAAAACATAGACTTCCCATTAGGCTTTGATCTTTTTTCCCAACGAAAACCTGCAGATTAAAGAAATTTGGTTTTTTTCAATGTCTCATTTGCTTCTATTTTGTCGCAAAGCTAACACGCCCTCATCTGCCAATTATTTATTTGTCGTACATATAGAGTAAATTAGCTGACTCCCAGCCTTTACATGTATTTTGAGAGGTGCTGCCAATTGAAACTATTTTCGATGTCGCTATATTTAGAAAAACAAAATCGTTAACGGAAATTTTATCGGTCTAATAAATGTATGTCGAGCTGTAGTTACAGGCAGTTTGCCGGTACATTGAGAAAACGGCCATTTGAGTCATGAAAATTCTATCAAAACCAAATAAATCGGCAACATTTGTAAAAAAAAACTTTCAAGCTACTTTTTATATATTGGAACTGTGTTGCTAGAAGTAGGGGAATAATGTAGTTTAAAATTCTTAAAAATTCTTTAGTTACGTCTGCCTTCCTAAACGTTTGTATGCAACATCAAATCAGTTTTTAAATCTAGTTGTACTTTACAACAAGGCTTATCAAATGCATTGTCATTTTGACTTTTGCAAAAGCATTTTCATCCCAGTCACTGGTTACAATCCCTAATTGGTAACCTCGAGTCATTTTGACACAACAAATAGATGCAAACATTGCAACTAGACAAAAGGGTCAAATAAACCACACAAACAATTAAACAAAAATAAAAAAAAATTTTTTTAATATCTTAAATTTTTAATATTCACACAAACATCTTATTGTTGTTGTCAAATTGCTTGTGTCGTTTATTTGACCTTTAAGGGTAACTGGGGCATGCAAAAATTACAACATCGGACTCAGCTGAACTGAACCCAGCTTTGGCTCTGGCGTTACTACAACCATTATGAATAAAAAAGGCTACCAGGATAACCTACAGATCCCATCAGATGTAGTACAAATACACAATGCAACACGAAAAAATATAACCATATACGGGCACCATTGTGTGATAAAAGACCAGTTTTGCCCAAAGTCATGCAATTTTTTATGGGCCCAGGCTCATATCTTTGCCTTTGAGGCAAAGTTGCAGCTCTTGTCATAAAGAACAAAAATTATGAACATATAAAATTAAAAAACTTCATCTTCAAGATCAAAATCCTATTTTCGCCTGTTTAGGCCCATAGGTTGCAAACCCTTCAAAATTCAATGAAACAATTAACTACAAAAATGTACGTAAGATCCCAGTAAACAACTTTCTGAAACAAATTTTCGGGAAATTTTTCACCTTTGCGGCTTCCTAAGACACAGTTGGCGCAGTTATGACACAAATGACTTTGGGAAAGCAAAACTCTGTCAAATATTATACGGTTGCGTTGGGGAATACGTGATATTGTTTCACTGCAAAGCAACAAGCGGTTAGGAAGGCAGCCTACTTATCCAAATGAACATATTTTTAGAAGAAAATTCTACAATATTGTCCTTTCTAAATATAAAAACTCTTAATTTTGTGCCTGCTGAATATTTTTTTTTGATATTTTGTTAGTTTATATTTTAAATACATTTTTATTTGGCAACACTGTGTTCGATTATTGTTAAAGTTCAACCTTATCGCAAATTATTTCCATCTTATGCTGGATAATTATGCTTTGATTTTTACAAAGCAATTACATTTCTTTATGTATGCTTAAGTGGTGCACTCAAACGAAAAATCAATCCATCCGTACTCAAATCAATCCGAAGCGATATTAATAGTACGGTGAGTACGGATTTTCTTGAATCAAGCACAGAAAGATTGATTCAAGTACAAATTTTCAATCGCAAAATACTTAAATTATCCATATTCAATCCCGATTTTGCACTTGAAATAATCCGAAAATGAGATTGATTTAAGTAAAACTAAGATTGAATCAATCTCAAAATGCTCTTGATTCAAGTATTAAAAAGTTGATTTTATTCCGAATTACAACGAAAAAAATATTATGATTGATTTACTTACCCGTGTTACACCTTACAGAATGATAAAACACCAACATTATGCCCGATATGGTTTTTGCTTTAGAAATCTTATGTACATATTTAACCAAAAATATAAACTAAATTAGAAGCAAGAGTTCAAATTTACTTTTTAACACTTCGCGGTACACATGAGTCTGGCCAGACCTTTTTTCATTGTGTATAGAAAACAAAACATGCGTAAATCGGAGGGTTAAACACAACGAAAAGCTTAATCTTTTTTTTTACTTGATTTAAGAATTTTATACTCATTTCAAGAAATTGCGGGATTGATATTCGAAAATAGACCCATTTAGGATTGGTTTGAGTACGTTTTAGTGTTATTCGTACTTGAATTTTTGAGTACGACTCGTACTTAAAGTAATCATAAGAAACTTGATTTATCTCGAGTGTTTTTCTTTCTGTGTGTTGTTGTTTATTTGTTAACCAAAACTACTTAAAAAACATTGTTACCCAGCAACGCAGATACTTACAAAAAATGTAATTATTTACAAACTTCAACAAAGTAAACAGACGTTACCAAGTATTAGTAACATGCTTCCGACAACATGTAACTAAGAGATTAAAAAAAAACTATAGAGAAACAACCCAGTTAACCTAAGTTCTCAAATATGACAAGCGATTTATCAATTTTATTATACTCTTCATCAAAAGTGGTGATTAAGTTAAGTTTGTCATTACATCAGTAAGACCAATAAATATTTATCAAAAACTCCATAAAGTAAACATATTTTGGGTCCTTAAATGATTTTTAATCCATTTAGCGAAGTCCTGCTGTTAGGAATGTGCCCCCTAAGGACACACTTAACAGGAGATGTGCCAAACTCTTCATAGTTCTCTTAAGCAGTTTAAGATTAAAAACCAGCAGAATTCTTCCAATAGGTAAACAGTTTATGAAGCGAAATGTTGGCCAAGCTCTTGAAAAATTTTATGTTTTTCAATTAATGAGCTAAGTTAAGTTTAATATTTCTAAAAGTTATAAAAAAAATGTTATGAGGATTGTCTCTTTGTGTTAGTGGTCCTCTCTAAAGACAATTCCCGAAAAACTCTTTAAAACTCCTAAATCCTTAACAAAATAATCATATTGTACTTGCATTTACTCGGACATAATTTTATTTAACTTTATCTTGTTTTGTGATTGTCTGCCTATAATTTACTATAGGTTCCGTAAAACTCTCAACGCAAAAATTTTTATATAAAATTCGTCGCAAATTAGCTTTATACGAATAAAAATAATAATTTAAAACTTAATAAAAGTCGGTTTTAATTTATTATATTGCACTGATTTCTCTTAAAACGCCAATTCAAAATTTTTCAATATTCACTTTTTGCAAGAAAACAACATACACACACAGAAAAAATATAACTGTTAAATTAACAGGGCACTATGTTGATTAAAAATCATAGTAAATTTCTGCAAAAGTATGGACTTTGTTTGAAATGATCATTGTTTCATAATAATTTTAAACAATGTTAAAATAACAATGTTCAACACTTTAAAAAGAAAAACATAAATTTTTTTATTTTCATGTTTAAAATAATTTATATAAAAAGAAAAATTCCCGTATTCTTTTTGTTAAAATGATTTAGGTAAATAGAACATCAAATTATCAAAGTAGAATGATGACGAAACCCATATCGGGCCATTTTGCTGGTGTATTTTGATTGTGAGTGCTTCTGTAAACAAGGGGAAAAACAAAGAAGTGAAATATGTGTTACAGGAAAATAAATTATTATATTCTCTCTCTCTCTCTGGTTCCGCGGGTAAGTGTTTAGAACTATTCTTAAATATATGCATATGTTGTCTTTGAAGCTTCTTCTCACTGTTATTTCAAACTCAAATAAATTCGGATCTTCATGAAAGTTGTTTCAACTTGAAATAACTTTCATTTAACGTGATTCGAAATTTTATTTCAATATGAATATCATTTTGCTCTAACTTTACGGGAATGTTAAAATAACATAAATTTTAGTAATTTTAAAAGAAAATAATGTTGTTCGCAAGTTATTGTAAAATTATGAAAAATTAACATGAAGTAACAATGAAGCAAAATCACTGTCCTTTCATTTAACGTGATTCGAAATTTTATTTCAATATGAATATCATTTTGCTCTAACTTTAAGGGAATGTTAAAATAACATGAATTTTAGTAATTTTAAAAGAAAATAATGTTGTTCGCAAGTTATTGTAAAATTATGAAAAATTAACATGAAGTAACAATGAAGCAAAATCACTGTCCTTTCGGCGTACGACCAATCAATCCATCTGCACTTTCAGCTTCTGATTTTCACATCGACTGTTTCTATCCCGCAGCTATGTAGGCAAGTCCTGATTACTTAAACGTAATCGCCAAAATATGTGTCTTAAACATTTGTTTAGAAAAACTTGCAGCTTATGCGTGATATTAACGGGCTATCCATTTTTCGGGCTCAAAAGAAAAGTTAAATAAAACACACATAAAGCTATGATTTTGATGAAACTTTTATTCCATGCTTAGACCTTGCCATAACGTACTAAATACAAAGTCTATTAAATTACCAGGATTGTTTTTTAGCAGGCGATCTGCGTAGAGACGGTCGTTGACGTAGCCCCACAAAATAGTTTAACGGCGGCAACTCGCGTGGTCTTAGTGGTCAATTGACGTCTCCAAAATATGAAAAAACGCCTTCTGAAAACCAAAATCAGTCGCATTATGTGGCCCGTGGCACCATATTTTCGGTCATAATCTATAAAACAAGACAAAAGAAGTCGGTTATCATTCGCCGTGGAACCTACCAGTCCGAATTATTCGCCACACTCTTACTAAAAGAAGCGATAGTTTCGGCTGTGCGCACATTGCGATGTGCAAAGGGATGGCCACGTCTGTTGCTCTTCTAGTCTCTTCAAATTTGTTTATAATCTTGCCAATTCCTTGCGCAGTAGGTAGATAACTAAGACCATAATCACCCTGTAATCAGCGTTACCGTTGTATTACTAACGTATCAATTTGAACCTTTTTCGACGCTCTTGATACCTTTTATGACCCTTTTTTTAAATTACCCTTTTTGTATAATTTTTAACTATTTTGTGCCACTTTTTAACCCTTTTTAGAAATATAACTTTCTTTTTGTTCTTTGCAACACTGCTTTAATAGCTTTTGTAAGTAGTAAAAACGTTTATATCGCCAGCAGCTTTTATATGCACAGCGTGCCCTTAGAGTGACAAATTTGAGCCCTTGCCACTTTTATGCTTCTATTTTAAAGTACACTTATGCATCATTTTAAATCAATTCATGCTTCTTTTTGACTATTTTTAAATTTGTATCAAAAATAAAAAAAAGATACGAGTATTAATGTTTTTAAAATTTTTAAAACCCGTATTTACAAAATCCAAACGATATACATTCATATTACTTGAAATTGTTTCCGAATTCAACAAATAGTTTTCAAAGCAGAGGCTTTTGTTAACGAACATAAGTTTAAAAAAATGGCAAAACGTACGAAGCCAAATGCGGAAAAGTTTTAGTTTGAGGTCGGAAATTTAAACCATAAACTTAACGAAAATATTTACTTGAATTTAAATAAATTCGTTGCATTTATATTTTCTTTACAACAAAAAAAGTGGCTTCAGTTAAACCAGTGTTTTTGAAATTAGCATTGCTAAAAAAATAAACTTTTTAAGAGACTTTGGTCTCTAAATTTGTTCGAAACGGATCTGGAAGAATGAACTTTAGGTGAAGATTTAATAACGAAAAATTTTTGGTAAAATTTTTTTTACGATTTCGTAATTAATTTTCGAAAGTAAAGTAAAAATTAAAATGTTCCTAATCACAAAACTTATATATCGTAATTGTTTAACATTATAAGCAGTATAAGCAAAACAATTTTTTATTTAGTATTAAAAGAATATGAAAAATAATTTTTAAGCCAACGCTTTCATTACCAAAAAGTAGACAAAATATTACGATATTTTTATATACCTTTGTTTATTACGTGTCGATTTTTTCCAAAAAGTTAAACAACAAAAATTTTGAGTTCGTACACTATTGTTAAACAAGTGCGATTTATATTTGCTATTTTTTATATATATTTTTTATTTATTGAATAACTTAAAATATTAATTAAGAAATTAGTAAAGTTTTTTGAGCAATACCTGACGGTATTGGTCGGGTTTTTTTAAATGGCCTTTTTGCGACCGATTTATTGGTAAATACTGCTTGCAAAATACCCGACCCTTTTTTACTTTGAGGTTCCCCTTTTGGGCCCCTTTTTTTGCAAATGACCTTTTTGTGACCCTTTTAGAAAATTTCTAACGGTAACCCTGCCTATAATGCTCCAAAAGCTACGTTTGAATTACTACTTCGGTAATAAGTTTTTACTATTTTTACGTTTTCTACGGTTGTTAAATGCTCCATATTCGAAAATGGCAAACCTTTCGCTAAAAAAAATTCCACTTCAGATTAGAGATATTTAACAGCTGATAGCTGTTGAAACCACTTAGTGGATAACCCGTAGAAGTAACTCTCCACGCCTCCCAATTAAGTTTTACATAAATAGAAATCATACCATCAAATTTTTTTTTATTCATCGGCCAATAATTTTCCTTAGGTCCAGATAGTTCATAAACGACTTTTTAAACTATAATTGGCCATACTGTGTTGAAAAAGTCAAATTTACATTAAATCGTACTATTTTTTACCAAAAGTACCTTTTGTAAAAAGTAATTTTTTAACAAATCCTATTTTTTTTACACGAAAATACTTAAAAAAAAATTTTTCAAGAAAATTATTTATTTTACAAAATGTACTTTCTTGTAACAAAAAGTAATTTTTTGACAAAGAGCACTTCTTTCTACAATATGTTAATTTTTTAAACAAAAAGTACTTTTTTTACCAAAAGTACTTTCTGTTAACAAGAAGTACTTTTTTTTTACCAAAAAGCTGGTTTTTTAACAAAAAATATTTTCTTTGAAAAAAAGTCCTTTCAATTAAGTGATTAAAAAAAATTTGTACAGAATACTAACTTTTTAAATGAAAAATTATTTTTTAATAAAAAGTACTTTTTTAAATAGAAAGTACTTTTTTAATTTTAAATTATCAAAAGTGTACTTTAAAAGGTACTTTTTATACAATTTTTTTTTTGTTTTTTGTTTGAAGAAAAATATTTTTGTAACAAGATTTTTTTTTAACACAGAGTATTTTTTGAAGCAGTTTGTCGGCGCTTAAATTCTATCCATCTTGCCTGTAGTTTGTACTTGATATATTTTTTATGTTACACTTTTTCTATTCTGCTGTTGGTATGTTAGTTAAAGTTGTTACTTTTGTTTTATAACAAAAAAAAGACAATCATATTAAGTACCAGAAAAAGCAATTTATGTTTGGCTATTGAGAATATAATAAAAACTAAAATGTTGCAGTTGAAATAAATGGAACTAAAATCATTTTGCTATTTTGAATAATCGCCCTGTTACGAGAACTATTAAATACAATAGTGAAACACTGTAATAGCATTGTACGCATATACAAGTGTGTGTGCGTGTGCGTGTGTAAGTATACGTGTCTTTTAGTGCCGAAGGCAGTTTGAGTAGTTGTAGTTTTCGTTTAAGTATTTTCCTATACCTATACCCACACCACAATAGTTTAGAGGATATTATGCGTTTATGCTGATGTTTGTAACACCTTGAAATATTGGTCCAAGGCCAACCTTTCAGTATACTTATATACTCAGAAACACTTTCTAAGTCGATCTGACGACGTTCGTCCGTCCGGCTAGATGGCTGTGAATGTCAGCCTTGTGCGCAAAGTACAGGTTTTACATTTTACATTTGAAGATACATTTTGTAGATGATTTGATAAAATTTGGTACATAGCTTCTAATTGTCACTTGGAGCAGGGCTATTTAAAAAGGTGAGAAACTGTCTATAACTTCACAAGCTCCCAAACAAGCTTCTTTCCGGAATAGAGTCTTAATGTCCATAAACCATTTTTTTAAGTTAGTATTTAGATTAAATTTGCTGCAAAATTATTTTATTAAGTAACGAAATTTTATTGGAATGGGTCCATATTTGACCATAGCTTCCATACAAAAACTAATCCCGAAAATATCTTTCGATGAGGTAGCTTTCTTATATACTATGTTGGTATTGATATAAAAATCGGCGAACATAACTTTTACAAGAGCTACTATGCCATTTAAAATTTTGTGCTGGTAGGTTCAAAATAAACCATAGGTGCCATTGAAACCTTCTTCATAAAATCACTTAAAGGCAAACAGATCTCATAAGGATAAAGTTATCTAAAAAATATTCGGCACAAAAAGCTTTTACATGAATCTTGACCTCATAGCATCATTTTATTTTGGCTGGTTTCGAAAATTAATTTTGTTTACTGTAGCTTAGGGTATCTATCATATTGTCGGGCTTGACCGACTATTATGTCTTACTTGTTTCTGTTAAAAATGTTGGTTGACATGTTGTGTTGGCTTAGTTCAGTTTTTCCCCCCGATCATTTTTTTTTTAACTAATGACAGTTTTTATGCATTTGTTTTCTGGTTTTCTGGTTTTTCGTTTTTTTTTTTTTGGGATTTTTTTCAGGGCGTATATTTTTCCTACATTTTAGAATTGTCAAACGTATTTTTTCCAATTTCCAGCTTAAATAAAACTTGTCAAATCGTGATGAAGTTGTCTAGTGATTGGATGAGAAGTTCTTAAAAAAAAATCTTGATGTATCTTAACTTAGATTTTTTTTTAAACTGAAATAAACAACAATTCAACTTTAACAATTTTTTGCATAAACGAATAATATTTATTCAAATCAGAAGGAGATTTATGGGTATTTCTACAGGAAAGTCTACTTTTTGTTTCAAAAATAATAATTTATTTATTTTTTAATTTTTTTGTGTTTTGGTGTAAAGCTCAGTTTGTTGAAAGAGAGGAAAAAGTTGACCAACGTGGGTCTAAAGTACAAGATAAATTGCTTGGTGGCGTAACGTGACACTTCTGTGGAAGTGCCCATATAGATTTTTAAGCTCTTATTGTGGTATAATAGTGTTCTTTTATTACTAAAAATCATAAATAATTTAATTCCCATATAGATTTTTAAGCTCTTGTTGTGGTATAATAGTGTTCTTTTATTACTAAAAATCATAAATAATTTAGTTTTTAAATAATTAGAGAAAAACTTGGAATTGTTGCGTTTTGATCCAATTCAAAGTAATTAATTCGTTTTTAATTTGAACCCAATGGAAATGTTACGTTTAAAAATGAGAAACGTTTAGAATGATGACTTCTTCATTTAAAAAAAATTGTAATTTTACCTTTTTGTTTTGAACTTAATAAGTTTTATATGCATTCATATACGGGCATGTTCTAGAAATATAATGAAGTGGAATTAAAATCAAAGAGATTTTGATTTCAATTATTTACAAAATGACTGCAGCTTTTAAGAGTTGTTCTTGCAAAGATAATTGATACTCAACGTATTGAATATACATAAAGGACTACTTTTATGAACTTTTTTAACAGGCTCGTTTTCAAAATTTGTTGGATTATAAATCCACTTCATGTTTTCTTGTTAAAAATTCAAAAACGAAAATAATTAACAATTCCTGAAAATAGCTTTGTGATCAGGATTGACAGGTCTTTAAGAATTTAGAGAAATAATCTTTCTGTCATTTTCCTGCTTCTTAAGCAATATATTTTAAATTACTTTTTTCTTAGATTACACCCCTATCGTGAATAGTTTTTCCCTCGTAATTTTTCCCTTTTTCACATATTTGCGGTCTTTAACAACTCCCATGAAAAAAAGGTTATTCAAATGAGAATAATAACGTGAAAAAATGTTCACGGGAAATAATTCCCCTTATCGTGAAAAGATTTTTCCCTCGTAATTTGTTCACATTTCCCTTAGATTTTCTCACCTTATTTTTGCTAGGGAACAGCACATGTATGTAAGTAGTTCATCCTATATATCGAATATTAAGGGCTAGATCCGTTAATAAGGCACAAACCGATATATTGGTTAACAAATGCAGAACAACAAGTCGATTGCCTGCGGATTTGTGAAGTTTTCGAAAGATGTGGTGGCAGAATTTTGGGAAATATTTTACTTTGTACATACAATTTAAAAAGTGCAAAAAAATAAGGCCGAGGACACGCAATGAGCAGCTAAGCGTCATGCGGCTGAGCGATGAGAGTCAAAAAATTAAAACATATGAAATACTATTGAAGTGGCCACGAAATGAGCGGCATGCGAGCGAAATTTTTGAGCGGCTAAGCGGCGTCGCTCAGGAATAAAACTTGTTCTAATTTTTAGTTGTTTTCTGAGCGTCAAAGAATAAACATGGCAAAAGTGAATGTGGAGCTTACAATTTCATCTGTACAAAGCCGACCGCTATTATGGCAAGACAGATTACCACGCTTAGCCGCTCATTGCGTGGCCTCGGCCTAACGTGGCAATCAACTATCCCTCCAATACTTAATATTTTGCTTTATTATTTTAACTTTTCTTTAAAATATATACGTGTATATTTTGAACAAAAATTTCATTGATTTTTAATTTTTTTAATCTTTTTTCTTTTTTACATTCACTGGAATTGATATCGTGAAAAATTTTTCACATGAGATTCACAATTGCTTTTTTCCCTTCGAGTGGAATGAAAATTTCATGGGAACAAAAATTCCACTCGTTATTCACGATAGGGGTGATAGCCTGAATGATATTGTTGTCTTATATTTAATCTTTATTTAATTTATATTTTACACCATTATTTAAATAAGCTGCTTATAGCAAAATTAACTTTTTTTTAAATAAATTTCTTTAAATTAAGCCCCCCTCCCCGCAAAATTTTAGGCTAGATTCGCGCCTGTATGTTGTATAACCTTAATCAAGCAAAATTAGCTGATTTTATTAACAACTATTCCACAGCGTTTACATTTGTCAGTACTGGCAAGGCAGTAAGCATATACATATTAGTTGGCAAAACAATGCAAAAACAAAATAGCTGTAAAAGTGTTTATGTATTAGTGAAAAAGTTTGAATGAATTGCTACTGTCTTGCCAGTACTGGCAAATGTAAACGCCATGTTACACTTTTACCATTATAAGTGACTTCTAAAACTATTTGAGCGGTTTCTGCACACTATTACCGTTTGGAAGCAAATATTGAAACCATTAAATTAAAACCATAATGATATACATGAGAAGTAGTATGGCTTAATCGACTAAGATCTACTCAAGGACCAAGAATATATTTGTAGGATTAAATATCGAGCCCTTACCGCAAAAATAGCTTAAGCGACATCGTTTAAAATTTTCGTTTTTTTTTCAATAAAGGAATTTATTGGCAACACTTGCATCACCTGATAAAATGTCATGGTCACATAAAGCACCGTTACGATTTTATAGCAAAAACAATTTTACCTTAAGCGCCAACCTTCATACAAAATTTGAATGAAATATAATAAAAAAAACCTTCTCCTGTAAAACTGTGTTTTTGTTGCTTAAGCTTAAGTGAAGGAATGGCCTAATTTGGTTCTTTTGTATATATAAACATTTAATACAAAATTCTGGTGTCGAATGGATAAAGAAAAGTCAAAGCGGAAATTTATTGAAAACTTAAATAGTGAATACAAGGCGAAAAATTCACTTTTTTTTAGTTTTTGTCCAATTTTTCAAATGTCGTAAAAGTTTAATTAAAGATGATAAATTAACCGAAATGTAGATACAATTATGTTTTCGCAAATGTTTAAAAACCCATAATCGGCTTAGAACTACCCCAGTTATAACAAATGCGTCGGACCAATTACTTGACCGAGAAATTCGAGCACATACATTAAAGATTTTTGAAACTGATTTCAGTAATATAATATTTTTATTCAAAAGAGTCAAGATAGTGAGATATGGAAAAAGGTTTTTTTTGAACCTGTCTTCAGGTGACGTCAAAAACCGACCAAATTTTGTAAGTTTTTCTTTTTCAAATTTCCAATTTAAAATTTAAAAAAAATTTCTTTAACAAAACCGAAAAAAGTGAGATTTGCACACCTTGTACTTGTTTCAACCATCAGAGACTTGGTTAGGGCAACGATAACATTTAGGGTAAAGTTCATTTATTTTTATTAAGTTCCCATAAATACTATTCCGAGTTCTGTGCCACAAACTACAAGGACTTTAAGATTTCTGTATGACATGCTAAATTCCCAAATTTTAATAGTTGATAAATACACTGAAATTTATTGTTGAGGGAAAGCTAACTTCTATGCGCATTCCACTGGTTGCTTAGGCCAGATCGTAAGGAAACCTTTTCCAAAGATTTCAGAAAAACTAAAAATATTATTCAAATAAACCCCTAAAGCGAATAAGAATTTTAAACACTCAAAGTCTTACCTGTAACTATATCAAAGCTTAAACAAAACACAAACAATAAACAGTGAGTTAATCTTTTCTTACATTCCCCTACAATTGGTTGGCTTTTTTCCGACTCGAATTGTAGTTGTAAGTGGGTAAAAAGAAAAAACAAATTTAAAAAACAAATTGCTTCATTTTATTGTTTTCGTAAGAAAACAAAAAAAAAAAAAAAAAAAAAAAAAACTAAATTCGACCGTTCAGTTTTTTGCACGGGCAGTTATTTTTTGGGAATACAAAATTTATTATTAATAAGATTTCTGTATGACGTGCTAAACTTTAGTTTCAAAATTTGGTCAAAATCGAACCACGCTAAAGGTCAAATTACAAGGTCAAAATATTTTTTTTGGAAATTTTAAATATTTTATGACTAAACTTTTTTCTGTATTTGGTAGTAAATATTTCAAAAGAAAAAAAATTTAATTAAACCTTCATGAACTTGGGGGCAAAAATGACCCAATACTTTTTTTTATTTTTAAATCGCAGTTTTATTCAAATATCTGCATAATTAAAGTAAAAATTTGTAATATTTTTTAGTTTTTGATCTTTTACAAATCCAACTTTTTATTCCCAATAATAACTTTGATAATAAATTTGCGTGTGCCCGTGCAAAAAAAAATGAACTGGAAAATTGGTGTTTTTTGCTTTCTTACGAAAACAATAAAATTAAGCAATTCATTTTTAAACTTTTTTTGTTTTTTACCCTCAATTCGAGTCGGGGAATGTAAGAAAAGATAAACCACTGTTTATTGTTAATGTTGTTGCTTTGATATTGTTACAAGTAAAACTTTGAGTGTTTATAGTTCTTATTCGCTTTACAGTTTTATTTGTATAATATTTTTCGCTTTTCTAAAATTTTTGGAAAGAGGTTACATGATGATCTGCCCTAAGCAACCAGTGAAATGCGCGTAGATATTAGCTTTCCCTCAACAATAAATTTCAGTGTATTTATCAAAAATAAAAATTGGGAATTTGGCACGTCATAGAGAAATCTTATTTATGTATAATAAATCCATTTTATTTTCTTTCATTTGGTATACATAACTGAAGTCTAGCACAACTGTCTTCCATAAGTAACCATTTCCTCTTTAGACAAAAATTCAAAAATTTTAATGAACATACAATTTATATGTTCATTCATAAATAGCGCGGCGTCGACGCTTCCCAATTTGAAAATCCGATTCTGACAGCACGGATAATAGCAAAGTTGGTTCCTATTGGTCAATAGATAATGGCAATTTAGCTATTATCTTTTCATATCTAGCAGTTTTATCTCGATTTTTTGGTATGGGTTTTTTTAAAACAAAAAATTTAACACTACTGATCGTGACATAACCTTGACAGTCTTGTTTAGGTACGACTGTAAATTCCTGCTTAAAGAGATGAAATATTTTTGTCTCTTTCTCTTTAATCGCAAAATATATATTTTTTTTAGGTAACTTGTTGTTAAAGCTGGGATCACACGATTGCCGCAAATGCACCAATATGATACAATTTTGATTGTGCTTTATTGACGCACAATAATAAAATTGCACCAATCAAATATTCTGAAATTACACGATTGCCCTGTTTTTTTACAAATGTAATTGCCGCTAGTTGGTACAAAGCGAAATGGGTACAATAATTGCCGCAGAACAGTCACACGATTGTTCGTACTTGTGCCAACTGCGAAAACAGCTGTTGTAGTAGATTTTTTATTTGTTTGGAATTTCTACATATTTAAACAAATTTTTGTTGAATAGTTTTTTTTAAATTTTTTAAGAAAAATATATGAAATTCTAAAAACTAAACAAAGCAAAATTCTATTTTGAACTATATCAAGAAATAAAGGATATTTCTATTCAATTTTTTGTGGCAAATTTCAACAATTATATTTAAATATCAATTCATATTAAATACATATATATGTATGTACATGTAGTTTTTCATATAATTTAATTTTTATTTGCCATGAAATGTATTCGTTTTAAATAAATTTATTAAAAAAAAGCAAGTATTGGCGCGTATTGTGTTGTTTGATTGCCGCACAAGAACACAATAAATATTGGTACATTATTGTTATTTTTATTGACGCGCGGTTGCATATCAAGTGGTCACACAATTGCCCCACCAGGGTTGCATTTTATTGGTAAAAGTAAGCACAATATTGTCCTCGATTGGTACATGAGCCATTTCATTGTGCAGTCACACGATTGGGTTATTAAAAAGTATGAAAATTTGTGCATTGCGGCAATCGTGTGATCCCAGCTTAAGACTTAAATGTTATAGCTTATCCTCCAACAATAAATTTCAGTATTTCTATCAAGAATAAAAATTTGGGAATTAAGCACGACAAACAAAATCTTATTAAGTGAAAATTTTGTATTCTCAAACATGATTTTGTTAAATATTTTATTTAACAATTTAGCAATTACCAACATATTTCTTTAGTTATTAATATTATATCTTACTCATAAAATGCATTATAAATAATCCCTATATTTAATTACTTGTTAATTAAAACTTCTCCTTTTTTCCTTTCAGAAAAATATCTGCCCATGAATTTGAACGCGGTGGTTTATTAAAACCTATTGTCAATACTATAGATGGAACACCTACTTTCCTCAGCATAGGACCACAAAATGAGTGTTCGATTATCGCAAGCACAAGTACCAGTAATGGTAGTGTAAGTGGCAGTGGTGGTTCGGGTAGCATTGGCGTTAGTAGCGGTGGAGTTGGTAGTGGTGGCGGTAGTTTTGGTACTAATTGTATTGGTAGTAATACACAGTATCATCATAACAATCATCATCATTATAATAACCAACAGGCGGGTGTTGGAACACATATGCATCATCATCATCACAATCACTATCGACCGCAACGCTTGTCGCGTAATGAACTAAAGCAATTGGACGAAAAGGAATTAATATTTGAATTGGTAAGGTATTGTCTAAGAGAATAAAAAGAAAGTTCACAATACTATGCGTGGGTGTTATAAAAGGGGATTAAAAATATCGCAAATAAGACAGGGTGTATAAGTAGCTATAATTTTTTTATTAAACTGCAATTAAACTTACGCCTTGTAGTGTATATTTTTAACACAATATTATATGCATACATGTTAAATTCCAATTAGAATTAGCAATTGATGCAATTAGTTTATATTTTCTAATTGATTAAACAATTAGAATAAGTTCAACTAATTCCCATTAGCTAATTAAAATTTTTATTCTAATGGTAAAACTAATTGCAATTAGTTGCCATTAGCAAAAAAAATTGGTTAACCTTTACAATTAGAAATCTAATTGACTTCTGATAATGCAATTAGATATTCAATTAGCTCGAATTAGAATCAATTGAATTGAATAATAAAAATTGTAAAGGTTAACCAATTTTTTTTGCTAATGGCAACTAATTGCAATTAGTTTTACCATTAGAATAAAAATTTTAATTAGCTAATGGGAATTAGTTGAACTAATTCTAATTGTTTGATCAATTAGAGAATTTCACAAAAGAATGTTAATTAGCAATCATTAGCATTAGCTAATCATTACTTAACATGTATGATTATATGGAATTGAAAATCTTAGACACTTTTTTGTATACATATGAAGAAAACTTTATAGAATTCAAAATGTGTTTTTTATGTATGTATGCAGGGAACTTTTTCGCTACCTCAGAAGATTTTCTATATGTTGAAGTTTAAGATAAGCTTAATAGCTTTCCTCTAAAAAAACATTATCGCTAGTTCAAAAGCTTTCGTTTTTAGATACAAGATAGAAGTCATTTTAATTGAACCAGACTTTGACTCTAGAAGGCGGCTGGAGATGCATACAGCTAAAAACATAAATTGATCATTATCTGGAATATTTGACGTGATGGGACAAAACTGAGATCATATTCCGATTAAACATGCCAAAAAATACAAGGATCAGTTAGATTGGTTATAATACTTTAAACAGTTTTAAAATGTCTAGCTGCGTTATTTATTAAACCGTGACACTGGTTGTTGTTAAACTTTTTAAAAATACAAGTCTGCTATTAAAATAAGGGTTACCTTACCGTTTATTTTTGAACTAATTTATTCTTCAAATAAAAATTAAAGAACACTTTTTGGACTATAAAACATTACGTTGCACACAGTGGCCAAAAAAAAAATTTTAAGTACCGTGAAAAAAAGCGCTGCACAATTTCTGCTATAATAATTTGCTGTTTTATGTGTTTTTATTAGAGATGTGCAAATATCGTGATTTGTTAAGTCTTAATGAGTCACGCGTGATCGTGGTTAAATTTATATATTATAATGATTAAAAAAAATGGAGTGCGCGAATTCAAATGTAATTCTCACGCGCGGAGGCGTGTGTGAAATAAAAAATCACATTCAAATTTTTTTTTGTAGGGGGTACCCGCATCAACCCTCTTACACCTCCAAGATTTTGTTGGAACATGAAGTTTGTTCTAATAGTTACTCACATGAAGTTAAGTGTGCCTCACTATTGTAGTTCTTCAGATATAAGAAAATACTAATTTTTTTTGTATGGAAGGTACCCGTATCCCCCCTCTTACTCCTCCAAGATTTTCTTGTAACATGAAGTTTGTTCTAATAGATACTCACATCAAGTTAAGTGTGACTCACTATTGTAGTTTTTCAGATATAAGAAAAATATTAAATTTTGGTGTGGGGGTACCCGTATCCCCCCTCTTACTCCTCCAAGATTTTGTTGGAACATAAAGTTTCTTCTAATAGTTACTCACATGAAGTTAAGTGTGCCTCACTATTGTAGCTCTTCAGATATAAGAAAAAACAAATTTTTTTTGTATGGAAGGTACCCGTATCCCCCACTTTCTCCTCCGAGATTTTCTTGGAACATGAAGTTTGTTTTAATAGATACATCAAGTTGAGTGTGGCTCACTATTGTAGTCCTTCAGATATAAAAAAACACTATTTTTTTTGTATGGGGGGGGGGTACCCGTATCCCCCCTCTTACTCCTCCAAGATTTTGTTAGAACATGTAATTTGTTCTAAGAGTTACCCACATTAAATTTAGTGTACCTTTCTATTGCAGCTGAGGATATATGAACTGATACGCGAAAAAAAGGCTTTTGGCCCCAGTTTGCGTCGTTAGTTTTTTTTAAATAAATTTTAATTTACTACGATTAAAAACTATTTAATTGGTGATATTTATTTATTTTGACATACGTACTTATTATATATATATTATAAGTACCAAAATTTCAATTATTTTAAGATTTTTGTTCAACGTGCTTCAACAAAAAAAAAAAAACAAAAAAAAAAAAAAAAAAAAAAAAAAACTGGGCGAATATTAAATCGTAGAAATTTTAATCTTTGAATCAAAAGTAAAAATCTATAAACTTGAAAGCTTTTGTATAGCTTTAAGTCATTTCATCAAATGCTTAATATAAAATTTACACTGATTTTGTTTACTTTTTCATATAAAAGTTCTGAACATTTTATTTGAAAACTTTTCTATATGGACTTTTCTATTGGTGGCTGAAAATCTGTGTTTCACTGTGCGTATACTTAATATCTTATTTTACCAACATTTAATTATAACTCATTCGTCTGTTCCGAAAATTCCAAGAATGTCTTCTCTTTTTTTTTTTTTAATTGAATGTCTTTTTTTTTATCAAAAAAATACTTTTTTTAATTTAAACTGTGTAATTTCTCTAACAGTAACCATAAATTAGGAGAATAAAACGAAATAAAAATTGTGAACTTTTAACAACAACTAAAACAAAAATTTAAACAACAACTCCAATTTATCTAATTTATGTTTTTCTCTTTTTTACTTTTTCATTCTGCTACAACTTAAACAACTTCATTAAAACACAAAACACATTTAAAATTTCTGCTACTGCTGTTCATTAAATACCAAATGGTGGCGCAACGTTGTTGCCTTCTGTTGGAATATGCTGTTGCAATTGTTATAACCACAATAATGAAACATACTCCCGGAAACATTTTCTTCATCTTAACGTCAACACTTGGGTGTGGGTGTTGGGATCTGACTGTCTAAATGGCTGACTGGTTGGCGGGTCCTTCTGGTACATGCTTGGTTTGTTTGGTTTCCTTTTTTTTTTGTTTTTGTATTTAGGTAAAGGACATATGCAATGAATTGGAAGTTCGTACTTTATGTCATAAAATTCTACAAAATGTTTCAATACTATTAAATGCTGATCGTGGTTCATTGTTTCTGGTGCAAGGACGTTGTGGTGGTGTCAGTGGCAGTGATGGACCAAAAAAGTAAGTATATAAATGTTTAAAAATATCTATTGTTATAAAGTTTGTTAGTTTTAAGTTAAGTTTCCTGTTACTTTTTGCTGATTAACTTGACATTGAAATTTAAAATAAGGATAGAAAAAATTATAAATTTTATGTCATAAAGTTTTAAGTGTCGTTAAAGAAATTTTTAATTGATGTTTTTCTTTCATATAATGTCTTTATTGAACAAAATTTTAAACACAGACTTTATTGAATTCTTTTCCAATATTGTTATTTTTATGTTAAAAAATTTTATCCGAACCAGAGTGAAAACTTGATTATTATTTTTGTTTTTTTTCAACCAAATCTCTTTCTAAACTTTTTGGAATTTCATTAAAATAAAAAAATTTTTGCTGAGAAACTTATTTTATACAAGACACAAAAAAAAGTTATTTCTTTATTTGATTTTATATAAATGAAGAGGACATACATACATACATACTTATAGATGTTCAAACAAAGATTTCAATTTAATAAAAGCAATTCACAAAGATAGAAAATTAAAAAAAAAAAAACTTAATAAAAGTTAAACTTAAACATAATAAAGAAGCATATAAAGGGGGCCTATAGAAAATTTGTGGAATTTCTGTGTAAGATAAAATTAACGCCCATGAAAAAAACAAGTCTTTAATTATAAAAATAAAAAAAATCAATAAAAGGCTTATAAAAACATACAAATGTGGAAGTCATTTACATGAGCACCTGCCAGTCTCATGATGGATTTTAACCACTGGGTGACAAAAACTGCCATTACTAACCGCCCCTGTGTGTGAGAGCAACGAGTACACAGAGGTAGCATAATACGGCAAAAATTATACACTAGCCCCTTGCTAAAGAGCTGGAGCTTTCTAACCTCCGCTGTTTTAGGAATAGGCAGCAGCATATGTTGAATAGCAATAGCAATCGGAAAAATCGCCACAGGTCTAACTTTTCCACAAGGGTGAACTATCAGCACTCTAAGTGGGATGCTCCCTTTTTTTCGACCTCTACTTTGGGCTTAAACCTCGATAATATCTCTTCGTCAAAAAAAAAAAGTCTTTCGCTGAACCCTTTTGCTTTGAAAAAAGCACTCTCCAATTGGACGGGAAACAACCTGATGAAAAGCAACCTTTAATCCGAAAAGTTAAGCTTCCACACAGCCAATCTCAACGAAAGACAGGAAGCGTTTCCCGCAAGAAGCATACTAACGGTGGCCTCAACCAATAATCATCGCGGTGTTTCTTGCCACTCGTGATACCAGACAGGAACGATCTCTGGTCAGCTTTCGGTCTCAAGAATCACGAGGACATCAGGAGGCCTATTGTTTTGAATATTTGCCGGATTCCAGGCTGACTACAGCTGATTTGGCACGAAGGATGTTCCTCCAAAAGGTGAGGTCTCAAAGATGATCCCTACACCCCTCGGGGTGCTTACAACATACAATTGTAATTAAAAATCGGTTCAGTAATACGTTTTAATTTAAGTCTATATCGTTGTAATCTTAAGGCTCCATCAATTTGGCGAGGGACCAACCTCCGGTTAATATGTTATCATCGAAAAAGTCCGTTAATTTTTAATTAAACAATATAAAAAACAAAAAACAAAAAGTACCAATTGAAAAACAAAAAAGTACCAAATAGTTTCATCTTATTGTTTCCTGTATTAATAGAAATTCAAAAAGTACCAGTTAAAAAACGTTATGGCATCAAAAATATCCCTCTTTTGGATTCTAAAAACACATGCAGCACGTAAAAGGGAAAGTTAGAACTTTTAATTTCCCATATTTTCCCTTTTCGATACTTTTTTTCTCCCCATTGAAGTAACAAAATTTCAATATTGCCCATAATTTAATATGCATATGTGAATGAATGAAGAAAAATGTTTTGTTAAAAAAAATACCAAACGTAGGTATTTTTTTTTAACCCCTTAAACGTCCGAATTACTTAAAGGTACTAAATTTATATTGATATTTTTTAGATAAGTAACGAATGTGATATAATTTTTTTTATGTTTATTGGTTTAAAAGATAGATGGTGTGACTATTCTAGCTAACATTTGATTGAAAATACATTTTTGAAATAGTTAAGTTAAACTGTCGACTCTTAATTTGAATATTTAGTTCATCAAATTTAATTTTCATTAAATTATTTTAAGGAAGGAAGGAATTTAAAACATGAAATTAATTAAAATTTATTGATCATTTTAATTCTTGATGAGAATGTGGTTATTCTCGAAACGTAAATTCAACCCGAGTTCGAACCCCAGCTCAGCCAAAAATAAAAATTATCAACAAATTTTAATTAATTTCATTTTGTAAGAATCCTTTCTTCTATAAAATAGGCTCAAATATTTTAAATTAATTTTGAAATGCTTAAATTTTTTTTAAGCCCATCCCCGTAGTATTCACATATTGTCCCCCCTCCCCTTTTTCATGCATGGTTTAATTATTCTCATAACTACTTATTTGTAATTACTCCCTATTGTGAGGGTTTGTGCTAGAATCTTATATGTCAGCTTTATAGAGAAAATATGTTTTGTGCGAACAGCATTTTAAAACCTTCAGGGTTATAAGTTGCCTCCTCCTCGTTGTTACACATTCGACCAACGCCAAAGTGGTTTGTTTATTTGTATGAGTGTGTTAGTTAATAATAATAAAAGCCAATTCAGCAAAAGCCAGTACATATAATTTTGCTAGCACGTTCGTTCGTTTCTTTATTTTTGTTCATTTGTTTTTTCAGCTTTTTTTTTTTTTTTTTTTGCTATCGACACAAACAACAATAGCCTTAATGTTAGTTTTCTTCACTGTCCTTAATGAACTCACATGAAACAATGGCTGCATAAAGCATACATTGCGGCATATTCCTTTAAACGAAAACATACACATACGCACACATACAGTTCATATTACAAAGAACTCCCCAGCGGGAAAACTCAGAAGACCTTCTTACTTCAGGCCTTTTTAAAGGCCTGCTTAAAAGATTTTTTGATTCAATTACTATTCTTATCGTACTGCTAAAGAAGGCCTCATAGAAGGCCTCGGCTCTTTCGTATTAAAGGTAAGATACACCTTCCACACTCGCTTCTATGAGAAGGGAGTAACATTTTTTGTATTGTTTTTTTGCACAAGCAAAAGCAAAATCAATTTTTTTTGGTCCCGTTACCCTTCTTATGTACCTGCTGAAGAAGCGAGAGCGGAAGGCCTTCTCCGCAATGACAACATGTGTAAAAAAGATATGAGTATGGAATGGAGCAAGAAGGCCTTGTACATCCAAAAGAAGGGGTACAGAGGCCTTATAGAAGGCCTTCCTGCTCCTTCTTTTTCCCGCTGGGTCGTTGTCTATTTTAAAAACTCTCTATGTGAATTTCATATTAGCTTAATTTGTATGTGCGTGTATGCAATTGCTCTAAATTTCTTTCTTCTGCTCCTTTTGAACGCCATTTTGAACATGTTGTTCATGTTATTGAATGTTGGATGGGTTTTGTACTGGCTTTCTGTGTTGTTATACATATGCATGCTTGTATACTTGTATGTGTGTGTGTGAATGTGCTTATTGGTATATTCAAATAATTAATCACGTGAATGACCTTGACACTTTAACATAAAATTCTAAAAATGAAATGGTTGCTTAAATGTAGAAAATTATTTCATTAAAAAATCTCTATGAAGTTATAAACATGAGTTGGCATAATTAGAAATCATGTGTTTTTCTACGGTGTATTTTTAAGACTTAAAATAATAATAATAATGCTGAGAATTTTAATTAAAATTTTTATTTTTGCATCAGTTTTTGAAAAAGGTTAACATTAAATTAATTCTAAGCATCGAAAAAAGTGATCATGCTTATATCCCTGTTACGGTTGACTACTAAACTCAGTTGAGTTTAAAATTAAACCACTTAATTTGACAACTACTAATGGGTTGTAAATGTTTGTTGTGCTTGTTAACCGGTCCAAAACAGGACTGTTAACAATAGTTTCAAAGGAGTTAAATTTCAACTGAATTAGAGTTGTTTTGTAAACCATAATAGGGACATTAATATGTTAAAATGTTTATACAGTACCCTCTATACAAGTCCTTATTTCGAACAGTTTAGAAAATTTTTCCCGCTGTAGTCCGGACAAGCACTTTTTTCTTAAGGCCGCTTAACACTATCACACAAGTCTTAAATGAAAATACTGCCCTTGTTTTAATGCTTAAAGATTAAAAAAAACAATATCAACTTATCATGGCAGGGTTGTATTTTCCTTAAAATACGTAACCCTTGTAACACTTCCAGCTATAACATGGGTTCAAACGAGCGAGATCTTGGATGCACGAAGAAGAATTACAAAAGGTAGATTTATCTTCATGCCGTGCGCAAGCAAATCTGTATCTCATTAGCGGCTGCTTCTTTTTATAGAAAATTCAGAAAAAACAAGATATTTTATAAAAATGTAGAGATGAAATTTTTTTATTAAATTTAACATTTTCATAAAACGTCATATTTGTTTGGGAGGCAACCTAAGGAGTGGATATAAAGGGCAAGTAAGTTTTGAGAAAATGTTAAGGACAAAAAACTAATGGTCATACATTTTATCCACTTAGGGGCGACTCCTAGGCAGTTATGGGACTTCAGTAAATACATATGAATTATATTCTTCGTGTATATTGCAGAAAAAGTCCCATTACAGGCTAAGAGCCGCCCCTATTTGCGAGGAGACGGGTATAACCTGTATTTTGGAACTTATTTTTCACCCCATCTATGTTTTTAAGAATAAAAATTAAAAAAAAAATTTACCAAATTCGTTACTTATCTTAAAAAAATTATAAATTGGGTACTTTTTCGAAACTCGGACGTTTAAGGGGTGAAAATTGTACCTATTTCTTGTACTTTTTTTTACAAAACATTTCACTCCATTTATTAAAATATACATACGTATAAAAATTTGGGATCCCACTACAATATTGAAGTTTTTGATACTTCAATGGGCAGAAAAAAAGTATCATAAAGGGAAAATGTGCAAATAAATTCCGTTCTTTTACTTTTTCGTCCTACATGTGGTACTTTTTGAATTAAAAAAAAACTAAAGGTGCAGGGCCTTAAGTGAATGAGATTCTATGAGATGCAAAATGTTGGTACTTTTTTGTTTAGTACTTTTTGAATTTTCTTTAATATTGCACCTAGAAACGGACAGGTTTTATGTGAAGCAAGATAAGGAATCACTTTTACTTTCGATTGCAATTGATTTCTGTGACAGGCCTGATAAAAAAAGTTCTGAGTGAGTGAGATTCTGTAAGGGAGAGCTTTTTTGTACTTTTTCGTTCTACAACTGGTATTTTTATTTAGTTTTCGTTAGAAACATAAAATTAAACACGCAATGTTCTGAGTGGTTGAGAATCTATAAGAGGAAACTTTTTGGTACTTTTTCTTCTTCAAATGGTACTTTTTGAATTTCCATTGGTATTGAACCCAGAAACATTAAATTATACATAAAAGGTCTTGAGTGAATGAGATGTATATAATATGTATCTTTTTGGGATTTTTTCGTTCTTTAGCTGGTACTTTGTGAATTTTTATTAACACTGAACCTAGAAACATAAAATTCAAAATGCAGAGTGAGTCCAGAGTGATTGTGAAACTATAAGAGGAAACTTTTCGGTACTTTTTTGTTTTTAATTGGTTCTTTCTGATTTTTTTTTATATTATTGAACTTACAGAAATAAATTAAAGATTCACCGACTTAAGTGGAAGATAACATATGGACCAAATCAATCCGCTAATACGAAAACAAAACAAATGCTCGAAACATGTTAATTCATTCAAACTTATATGTATATTTTCTACATATTTGCAAAAATAGTTATGGTCGAATTTCGACCACTGGGCAAACACTTGTACAAATAAAGTTAAAAATCAAAGTTAAAATAGTAAAAAATTTATGCTTTTAATTTTAAAAAAAATTTTCTAATTCCTGTTTGGAGGGCTACTAGAGATTCGGCATAGCAAAATAAAGCACTTTGACTTTTTTTAATATAAAAAAATGGTCACCCTAATAATAAAAAAATAAATAAATTTGATCCTTTGTACTATTAACAATAAAAATTGCTTTCATTTTTTTACCCTTTAATGGTTCAAAAAAAGCTTTGCTATATTTTATAACAAAAATCTTGTATATTTAAACCCAAATATTATTATTTAATATATTAACACAATCAAATAAAATGCTTAATACATTTTTTGTGAAATATTTAATTAATATTAATTATACGCGATAGTGATTTCAAATTAAAAACTTTTAAATGACTTTTGTGCAAATTAAAAAAAAAAAAAATGAATAAAGAATCATGATTAATTATAGTCTCATTATTTTTTTTTCTCAAGTTTCTTTATTAAGCCACCAGCTTTAAATATTTTACACCAAATTTATTAATTTTTTGTTTCGCCAGAGTCATAATGACGCCAAGTTTTTTCTGTTTCAATACTTTCGTGTTTTTTTTTCGCAAATTTTTTTTCATTTATTTGAATATTTTCCAACAATAGTTTTAAAACAAATGTTGGCTCGTGGATTTTTTTATGCTACTTTGTTTAAGTTCATTTAAATTTTTCTATTATAAAAGTATTTGCTATTGCTTTGTTTCTTTTTTCATTCTCTAAAGTAAATGTGGTGGATTGTCCTTTAGTATTGTAGCATTAGGAAAATTTGAGAAAATTTTGCATAATGCAATAGTTTTTTTTCATTAAATGTTGCTGTTTTGGCTGACATTTGTGTTTGTGTTATTTTTTTTTCTTCTTTCACTTGGCATTGATAGTATGTAGTGTGTAAGTGTTTGTGTTTTTTCATTTATTGTGTTCAGTGATTCTATAATAATTTTTTTTCCTTTTTTAATTCAAAGTAATTTGAAATGTTACTTTTATGATTGTATTTTAGAAGGATAAATATGCAAGAGATTTAGGGTTTATTTGAATAAGCAGTTTGGAAACACTTTCATATAGTAATGTATGGTTCAAATTTAAGACAATATATAAAGATTTTATTGACCTTTAAGTCCCACCAAGAACAGACCAGTATCAAGTTGCCAAGGATATTTAACTTTCGTTTGGCAAGTTGGCCGACAATCTGCGTTTCGAATAGTTGCAATGGCCCATTTTTTCTCGCTAGCAGTGCAAAAATCACTTCAACATCATGTATTAACGTCTCTCATCTTCAAATTGTTCAAAATTACATTGCGATTGGATGAATCCTGCTTTGTGCAAAAGTCTTAAAATGATTGTTTGATTGGCTCCCAAACATTTTGTAAAACCAAGATCACACCATCGGCTCAATGGACCAACTTTTGTTGAATTTCATGTTCCGATAATGTTAACGCAAGTAATTTTTTAATACGCGACAATCTGCGCCGAAATCGTGCTAACTTTAGACAATTTAAAGCAACCCTCATGTACCAATAATGTGAAAACTCTTTTGCACAATGTTAAGCCATGAAAATATTAGAAATGCGCCTATTTTTATCGGCCGATCTAAATAGAGAGTCAGCGCCGATAGAAGCGAACATCTGTTTGCTAAACAAATAAGAGCATCAACGGAAAAACTTTTTATAGGAATTAACCATTTTAAGGAAATATTGCTAAAATTTACTTTTTATAGTAAATTTTAAGAAATTTTTTTTCTTTTTATAGAATATTTTTTAAAATTTACTTTTTATTGGAAATTTTATTTGAGATTTACTATTTATAGGAAATTTTGCTTAAATTTACTTTTTATAGGAAATTTTGTTTAAATTTACTTTTTATAGGAAATTTTGTTAAAATTCACTTGTTATAGGAAATTTTGTTAAAATTTACCGAACACTCTTTAACACAATGTTTAGCTCGCAAAATGTTACAAATGCAACGATTTTTTTCGGACATCTGTTTGATAAATAAACAAAAACATCATCGTGAAAACTATTTAAGGAATTTTTGAATAATTGTCTATTTATTAAAATTTACAATTTATAGGGAACATTGCTTAATATTACTTTTTATCGGAAATTTTTTCAGAATTTAATTTTTATATGAACTTTTGTTAAAATTTGCTAGTTAAGAAAATATTGCTAAAATAAACTTTTTATAGGAAATTTTGTTTAAATTTACTTTTTATAGGAAATTTTGTTAAAATTCACTTGTTATAGTAAATTTTGTTAAAATTTACCAAACACTCTTGTTACAAATGCGACGATTTTTTTCGGACATCTGTTTGATTAATAAATAAAAACATCATCGTGAAAACTTTTTAAGGAATTTTTGAATAATTGTCTATTTATTGAAATTTACAATTTATAGGGAACATTGCTTTATATTACTTTTTATCGGAAATTTTTTCAGAATTTAATTTTTATATGAACTTTTGTTAAAATTTGCTAGTTAAGAAAATATTGCTAAAATAAACTTTTTATAGGAAATTTTGTGATTGTTTACTTTTTAAAGGCAATTTGGTTAAAATTTACTTTTAATAGGAAATTTTGTTAAAATTTACTTTTTATAGCCATTTTTTTTTTTAAATATAAATCCTATAATATTAATTTTTATAGGAAATTTTACTCTTTTCAGGAAATTTTCTTAAAATTTACTTTTTTCGGGAAATTTTGTTAAAATTAACTTTTTAAAGGAACTTTTGCCAAAATTTACAATTTTTGAGAAATTTTGCTAAAATTATTGTTTATATAGACAATTTTTCAAACTTACTTTTTATAGGAAATTTTATTGAAATTTACTTTTTATAGAAAATTTTGATAAAATTTACTTCTATAAAAAATGTATAACATTTACTTTTTATAGAAAATTTTGTTTAAATTTACTTTTACAGAAAATTTTGTTTAAATTTACTTTTTATAGAAAATTTTATAAAAATGTATTTTTATAGAAAATTTTGCTTAAATTTACTTTAAATAGACACTTTTACCAAAATTTACAATTTATGGGAAATTTTGCTAAAATTTATTTTTAATATAGGAAATTTTGTTCTGATTTACTTTTTATAGAAAAGATTGTTAAAATTTATTATTTATAGGAAATTTTTTTAAAATTTACTTTTTATAGGAAATTTTGTTTGAAATTTACTTTTTATAGGTAATTTTGTTTAAATGTACTTTTTATAGGAAATTTTGTTTAAATTTACTTTTTATAGAAAATTTTGATAAAATTCACTTTTTATAGGAAATTTTGTTAAAGTTAACTGAATACTCTTTAACACAATGTTAGGCTCGCAAAATGTTACAAATGCGACGATTTTTTTCGGACATCTGTTTGATAAATAAATAAAAACATCATCGTGCAAACTATTTAAGGAATTTTTGAATAATTGTCTATTTATTAAAATTTACAATTTATAGGAAACATTGCTTATATTTACTTTTTATAGGAAATTTTTTTAGAATTTAATTTTTATATGAAATCTTGTTAAAATTTGCTACTTAAGAAAATATTGCTAAAATTGTGATTGTTTACTTTTTGTAGGAAATTTAGTTAAAATTAACTTTTTATAGGAAATTTTGTTTAAATTTACTTTTATTAAAATTTACAATTTATAGGAAACATTGCTTATATTAACTTTTTATAGGAAATTTTTCTAGAATTTAATTTTTATATGAAATCTTGTTAAAATATGCTACTTAAGAAAATATTGCTAAAATTGTGATTGTTTACTTTTTGTAGGAAATTTAGTTAAAATTTACTTTTTATAGGAAATTTTGTTCAAATTTACTTTTTAGAGGAAATTTAGTAAAAATTTACTTTTTATAGGAAATTTTACTCTTTTCAGGAAATTTTCTTAAAATTTACTTTTTTCAGGAATTTTTGTTAAAATTTACTTTTTTCAGGAAATTTTGCTAAAATTTACTTTTTATAGCAATTTTTTTTAAAATTAAATTTTTATAGAAAATTTTGTTAAAATTATAGGAACTTTTACCAAAATTTACAATTTATGGGAAATTTTGCTAAAATTATTTTTTATATAGAAAATTTTTCAAACGTACTTTTTATAGGAAATTTTGTTAAAACTTACTTTTAATAGAAAATTTGAGAGCATTTACTTTTTATAGAAAATTTTGTTTAAATTTACTTTTTACGTGTTTTGTTATGTGTGTATGTAGGACCTTTTCACTTTTTAAATGTGTTATGTTTATATTTTTCGGCTTGAGGTCTGTTTCATAAAATAGAATAAAAATTAAAAGAATTAAGAAAAGATAAACTCACTGTTTATTGTTGGTGTTTTGTTTGAGCTTTGATATTGTTACTTACGAGTAAGACCTTGAGTGTTTTAAATTCTTATTCACTTTAGGGTTTTATTCGTATAATATTTTTAGCTTTTCTAAAATCTTAGGAAAAGGTTTCCTGATGAGCTGGCCTAAGCAACCAGTGAAATGCGCATAGAAGCTAGCTTTCCCTCAACAATAAATTTCAGTGTATTTATCAAATATGTAAAATTGGGAATTTAGCACGTCATACAGAAATCGAATTAATGAAAAATTAAAACTCTTGTTTTGTTTTAATTTTTATTATTTATTTATTCCAATATTTCGACCAACTTTGTTGGTCATCCTCAGGGAAATAGTTATGATCTAAAAATATTATTAATTTAAACATGTTTCTTAATTTTAATAACAAACAATAATTTACTTAATATTTAATGCAGTGTTATCGTTTTAAGTTTTCGTCACTTACTGTCTAATAATTTTCTTTTGTTTATTAATCTTGTGTTTGTTTATTGTATGACGATATATGTGAGCGCAATTATCGGTATCAGTTTTGTAGTTAATTCTCTTTTCGTTTGGTGTATTTATAATATGTAGCATCTCCTGCATGTATCTTTTAGTGTAATTATTCTCTCCCACAAGTATTCTCACCTTATCAAAGTCTGTACCCATGTTCTGTAACTTTAGTGAGAACTTCTCGCATCGAAAAGATGTGAAACAAAATATTCCATCGTTTCTTATGTCGAAAACTATCAAAAGAGATTACGTCGTTACGTTATAAAAGTCATAACATTGCACTCGAAGCCGATGTGACATTGCAGACGTTGAGGACGCCAGTCACACATATAGTTAACGGCGACCAAAATTTACTAAAATTGAAAAATTTTCAACGACGGCGGCGAAAATACAACCGTCGGCCATGCCAAATAATGTAAAGTGCGACTTTAATGTTTGTTGTTTGTAAACGAGCTTTGAAAAAATTCGTATATTTTATAAAAATGGTAAAAGAAAATAATCAAACAATAAAAAAAGGGCCAAGAACATAATTTTATTATTATTATTCTTTGCAATTTGCATTTTTAGTTGTTTTTTAGTGTTAAAATTTTTTTCTCGCCCCATTTTTATTCGTGAGTGTTTTTGACAGTCCAAAGCGGGAACTTTTCTCACCAAAATGTTACAGACATACTTTTTCTGTAAATTGGCGAGTAATTTCCTTGCGTGACAGCTTGTACTCGCCAAAAAAAGTTACAGACACAGTTTAGTGAGAAAAACAGCTGTTTGTTTCAATATACGGCATTTTTGTTCTATTTCACACATTTCAATCGAAAAGTTTCTCGACACGAGAGTTACAGAACATGGGCACTGGTTGATGTCCCGTTTTTGCACAGTGGGCTGCTAGTGCTGTTTTTTGTGTTAAAGGTTTGTCATTTGATTTTAAGTCTGATTTGTGCGATGAAAATCTTGTCTTTAGTTTTGTCTTCGTTGTACCAACATATATCTGTTGGCATATGTCAGTATCGTCCCCCTTACATTTTAGCTGATATACTAGATTGGATTTATCTAGTTGGTCTATTCTGGATTTCATGTTATTAAACAATCTGTTCATTGTGTTGCTCGTTTTCATTGCCAATAAGTAATTTTCTTTGTTGTATACGTCTGAATACTTCATCCTTTCTGACAGCCCAGGTATATATTCTATCGACATATATATCTTTGGTGGTTCCTTCGTCCTTAAGTTGTCATTTGACCTAGGCTTATTAATAACATATTCTATCAAGCTGTTTATAGTTTTGAATGGAAAGTCGTTTTTGCGTAATATATGTTTTATCTTCTTCCTGTTTTCTTCGTGAAATTCTGTATTACCAGTATCTAGTACCCTTGTTATAAAGTTTGTCGCCGTGTTTATTATTATCCTTCTAGGATGTTTGGAATAATAATTAGTAAGTCTTCCAGATGCTTGGGGTTTTTGATACCAGTTTACTTTAATTATATTATTTTTCTGATAATTAAAGAGTCTAGATATGGTAATTGATTGTCCTTTTCTTTCTCCAGAGTAAATTGTATTTGTTTGTTATATGAGTTAAGAGTCTTTAAAGTTTCCTCAACTCGATTTATTTTTAAAATTCCAAACAGGTCGTCTACATATTTTGTCATAATTCTTGGTTTATTCTCCATTTTATCAAGACTCATGTTTAATAATTCTTCCATAATTATGTCTGCAATTATTGGAGAAATTGGAGAACCTATTGGCATTCCCTTATTTTGTTGGTTATAATTATCTCTAAATTTAAAATATCTGCAATCCATTATAGAAAACTTAAATATCCATAAATAACTCTTTTGGTATTTTCTTATGTTCCTCCAACAAATGCCATTTTCTTTCAATTGTTCGAATAGCAAGGTTAACAGGAATGCTAGGAAATAATGAAATTACGTGAAATGATATTAGAACTTCGTCATCTTCTATTCTTGTATTATCTATCTTGCACTTAAACTGTTTTGCGTCTCCATTGTAAATGTAATTATTAGTCAAGTTTTTTAAAATGTCAATTATATATTTACTCAAACCGTAAGATGGTGAGTTAATCGATGAACAGATAGGTCGTAATGGCATGTCGTCCTTGTGAATCTTGGGAAGACCGTATATTCTCGGGGATACCGCAATCCTGTTTGTCAATTTTCTCCTGTCGTATAAATTTAATAAACCTAAATTATATTATTTATCGACAAGAATATTATTCTTATTCTGTAGACTTAGAGTGGGATCTTTCTTCAGGCGTCTATGTGTACACATATCTTTGAGAATGTCTGTCATATTCATATTATACTCTTCATTCGTCATTGCAACTGTTTTATTACCCTTGTCTGAATTGAGTATAATTATGTCCTTGTTTTTAGCCAAATATTTTTCTGTTTGAGTCACTGTATTTAATATGAGTTTGTCTCTTTCTTTAGTATTCGATTTACTCATGTGATCTCCTATTAGTGTTACAAATTTTGTTCTTGATATCTCCTGTTGATCTTTGTCTTCAATCGTCTGTATACATTGTTCGCCATCGGTAATACATTTAAATAATGGAACTGTTTCTCTCGTATTTGGTAATGCAAATTTCGACCCAAGTGACAATAACCACTGTATAGTTGTTGGTATCATCTTTTCTGTCTTATTTACGAACCAATCATCGTTGTACTGTATTTCAATTCTCTCTGCCTCATCTTTTAATTTTTCAAATTTGTGTGTAAGTCTGTTATCATTACAGTTTTTAATATTCCTACAAATTGTCTCTTCGCTCAATATGAACAAATCACAGTTTTGTTCTCTTAGTCTATTCTTTTTACTTTTTACGGAAAATTTTGTTTAATTTTACTTTTTATAGAAAATTTTATTTAAATGTATTTTTATAGAAAATTTTGTTTAAATTTACTTTTAATAGGAACTTTTGCAAAGATTTACAATTTATGGGAAATTTTGCCAAAATTTATTTTTTATATAGGAAATTTTGTTCTGATTTACGTTTTATAGAAAATATTGTTAAAATTTATTATTTATAGGAAATTTTGGTAAAATTTACATTTTATAGGAAATTTTGTCTAAATTTACTTTTAATAGAAAATTTTGCTAAAATTTACTCTTTGAAATATTGAATAAATATTTTGGGAGCGGTATTTGTATGGGAACTATAGATTTAGAATATAAAGTATTTGGCTCAAATTTTATCTTAACACCAATATAAAAACATAGTTTATGAGCACAAAGATTCTAATCCAGAAAGAAGTTTGTATCTTTGAGAAATTTAGGACCGTTCCTCACCGTTTTCAATAACAATAAATAATTGGTACCAATGTACCAAATTTCATCAAATAATTGCCACCTATACTTTGCACTCTACAAAGTAAACATCCAGCCAGCCAGCCGGACGGACATAGGTTTAACGACTCAGATAGTGATTGAGTCGATCGGGATACTAAAAAAAGGTTATAGGACCAATATTTTCAGGTGTTACAGAATCTATGGTAGTGTGGGTATCAAAACGAAACCATTAAACAAACAAACGGCCGACCCATAATTTACCATAACGGTAGAACTGCAACAAATTATAAAACTGTAAGATTTTAATAATAATGTTTAAATCAATCCAGTTCCAATATATCACTCTTACTTATTCAGTATCAATATATATTTCTGCATTAAAGTCGATATATGATAACAAGTTTTAAATAAGATAAAATAAAAATATGTAATAAAAAAAGAGAATTGTCAAATTTATTTGAAATTTTTTAACAAATGTTCTCATTACTCAACATACGAAATTCACCATATTGTGTAATATCATTTGCTGGCATATGATAAATTTGAAAAATTTAGTATTTTCAGCATATCGTCTAGACACCTAACATATTGCATATGCTGATAGAGGTATTTGTTATTATTTTTGAGAATGTCTTTCATATTCATATTATACTCTTCATTCGTCATTGCAACTGTTTTATTACCCTTGTCGGAATTGAGTATAATTATGTCCTTGTTTTCAGCCAAATATTTTTCTGTTTGAGTCACTGTATTTAATATGAGTTTGTCTCTTGCATAAGTCTTCGATTTTCTCATGTGATCTTCTATTAGTGTTACAAATTTTGTTCTTGATATCTCCTGTTGTTCTTTGTCTTCAATAGTCTGTATACATTGTTCGCCATCGGTAATACATTTAAATAATGGAAATGTTTCTCTCGTATTTGGTAATGCAAATTTCGACCCAAGTGACAATAACCACTGTATATTTGTTGGTATCATTTTTTCTGTCTTATTTACGAACCAATCATCGTTGTACTGTATTTCAATTCTCTCTGCCTCATCTTTTAATTTTTCAAATTTGTGTGTAAGTCTGTTATCATTACAGTTTTTAATATTCCTACAAATTGTCTCTTCGCTCAATATGAACAAATCACAGTTTTGTTCTCTTAGTCTATTCTTTTTACTTTTTACGGAAAATTTTGTTTAATTTTACTTTTTATAGAAAATTTTATTTAAATGTATTTTTATAGAAAATTTTGCTTAAATTTACTTTTAATAGGAACTTTTGCAAAAATTTACAATTTATGGGAAATTTTGCTAAAATTTATTTTTTATATAGGAAATTTTGTTCTGATTGAAGTTTTATAGAAAATATTGTTAAAATTTATTATTTATTGGAAATTTTGCTAAAATTTACATTTTATATAAAATTTTGTCTAAATTTACTTTTAATAGAAAATTTTGCTAAAATATTGAATAAATATTTTGGGAGTGGTATTTGTATGGGAACTGTAGATTTACAGCCATATTCATAAAAAGTTCTTATTTTAAGCTTATAGTATGTAATAACTATTAAACGCTTTTTGTCTTATAAGCCTCTTATAAAAATTTGTATTCATAAACGTACAATAACAGCTTTTTTACTATTAACTGTTTGCAGCGATTTTCTGTTTAAGTATGGCAACTTTCTTTATATTTGGCTGTCATTTTATTGTTAGTGATGCACGAAACTTCTATTCGGTTTACATGATATTCTATGTTTAAATTTTTTTTATAATTTTTTTTAATTGTAGACCTTCAAAATTATTATCAAATAAAACTATATATTAATTTATTTTCTGAACAAAATGTTTCCGAAAGGTATCATCAAAACTTTTGTTTAAACCTTTTTTAAATATACGATAAGAAAGTAATCGAATAAAAAGTTTGTTTACTTTTTATTAACATCACTATTATTATGATTTGTTTATTTTATTTTTTTTTATATTTTTGAACAATAATTTGTTATTTTAAACAAAAAAAACAACTAGTTGCAATAATTTAATAAGTAATTAAAGAGAATATCTGCATTTGCCCCTGAACATATATATTTAAATCATATACATTTTTTTAAATAATTATCAATATAACTTTAAATTGGCTGTCTAAAATAAAAAAAAATAGTGAAATGTATTTAAATGTCCGTTTAAATAAATAAATTATTTTTGTCATTATTTTTCAACATATTTCACAAAAATAATATCATAAAATGCAAACACTTTTCAAAATGTCTTTTTATTTTTGGTTTAAAGAAGGGCAAATCCAACAATAAATTTTCTTACTTTATGAATGGCTTATTAAAGGTTCAATAGACTATTTTTCGTTTATGAATACAACTTTAGCAATTTTTGCTTAAAAACGGTCAATTAATCATCAATAAGTTTTTATGAATACGGCTGTTAGAATATAAAGTATTTGGCCCAAATTTAATCTTAACACCAATATAAAAACATAGTTTATGAGCACAAAGATTCTAATCCAGAAAGAAGTTTGTATCCTTGAGAAATTTAGGACCGTTCCTCACCGTTTTCAATAACAATAAATAATTGGTACCAATGTACCAAATTTCATCAAATAATTGCCACCTATACTTTGCACTCTACAAAGTAAACATCCAGCCAGCCAGCCGGACGGACATAGGTTTAACGACTCAGATAGTGATTGAGTCGATCGGGATACTAAAAAAAAGGTTATAGGACCAATATTTTCAGGTGTTACA
Source organism: Pollenia griseotomentosa (assembly GCA_963931875.1). Lineage (NCBI taxonomy): Eukaryota > Metazoa > Arthropoda > Insecta > Diptera > Polleniidae > Pollenia > Pollenia griseotomentosa. The sequence goes on along the minus strand of OZ007561.1, from coordinate 70,537,000 downwards.
GAATCTATGGTAGTGTGGGTATCAAAACGAAACCATTAAACAAACAAACGGCCGACCCATAATTTACCATAACGGTAGAACTGCAACAAATTATAAAACTGTAAGGTTTTAATAATAATGTTTAAATCAATCCAGTTCCAATATATCACTCTTACTTATTCAGTATCAATATATATTTCTGCATTAAAGTCGATATATGATCACAAGTTTTAAATAAAAAAAATAAAATAAAAAAATATGTAATAAAAAAAGGGAATTGTCAATTTTATTTGTAATTTTTTAACAAATGTTCTCATTACTCAACATACATATCAACATACGAAATTCACCATATTGTGTAATATCATTTGCTGGCATATGATGAATTTGAAAAATTTAGTATTTTCAGCATATCGTCTAGACACCTAACACAGCGTTTACATTTGTCAGTACTGGCAAGACAGTAAGCATATACATATTAGTTGGCAAAACAATGCAAAAACAAAATAGCTGGTAAAGTGTTTATGTATTAGTGAAAAAGTTTGAATGAATTGCTACTGTCTTGCCAGTACTGGCAAATGTAAACGCCATGTAACATATTGCATATGCTGATAGAGGCATTTGTTATTATTTTTAACCATATCAATGTAAGCATACATTTGCTGATTCAACATATCGTCTAGACTAAGCTTTATATTATTTTTTTGTTTTTTGAAAATAATAAAATGAAGTCTGCTTATAAGAAATAAACAAAAATAATGCACGATAGTATGACCAGATTGTACCGATAATTGTCTCCTTGTTGGTTTAGCCAATATGCCCCGAAAAAAAAATCGTCACAATGTACGACAATAAGTCACCGCTCAAAAAATAATTAATTAATATTTCCAAAGTTAAGGCACTTTCACTACATATATTGGAATAAATTGAAAACGGTGGACCATATTCAGATTACAAAAAATCCGAAACTCGGCAACAGTATTATCTTTAAGCCGTGCTTACATTGTTTTTAAATTTTCCTTCTAGTTTCAGAGATATTGTTAAATTTTTGAAAACAAAAAGGAAAATTAAAAAAAAAAACAAATTTTTGTTCTTTCAAAATTCATAAAAAATAAAATTTCGATAAAAATCACAGTTTTGGTCTAAAAACATTTAGCTCAACATAATTTTTAATGACCCAACGTTTATTTGCTAAAAAAAATTAAAATATGTTTCGGATTTATTCGGTTTGACTTAAAATAACAACAATTATTTTAATAACATAAATTTTAAAGAACAATATTAGCTTTCTTTTTAGATATTAAGCTTGTTTTTACAGTTCTAAAGTTATGGCTCCATATGTCAGATTTTGGCCCAAAATATCGGTTTTTCTAAATTTGGAGCGACGAGCGCATTGGGTTAGCGTTTTTTTAATCGAGCTCAAATTTTAGCTATCTCAGTATCTGGAAAGCGGTTAAGACCAAAAAATTCCGACATATTCCGACAATAATAATATTTTATCCCCCCATATAAGATCCGTTCACTCTAGTGAGTATATTAGGGTCCTGTTTCGTTAGAATTCTACAGGTTAAAATACAATAAAAAAAAAAAATTTTACAATGTTTTTTTTTTTGTTTCAAATATATTTTACTTGTTAATTTGTAACTTGTTTTAAGAAACAGGGCCCAGGATTCTTAAAATCATGTTTTTTTGGGTTTGTCCTTAAAACTTTGAAAAATCCAATCCCCAGTTTTCAACGTATGAACAAACTAAGCATTCCAAGGAACATTTAACAGAAAAAAAAATTTAATCCATTAAAAGGGTCATGAAATATTTAGAAAACAACTTCACATTTTATCTAGTTTTCTACATGCTTCAAATAGTACTAAAAATGTTTCTCTTCACATAAAAATAAAATATTTTTTTACAAAATTTATTTTACAGAGTCAATGTGAATACGTACAAAATATTCAAGGATGAAATCACTACGAAGAACATAAAAACTGTCTGGATTATTTGTAGAAGTTTTTTCTTCATAGCTCTTATGTCATAGAATACACTTTATGTTATCAATGATAAATTTGACACAAAAACCTAATTATTTTGAATGGATTTAAAAAGTAAAACTTAAAGTATTTTTTAAATTATTGCACAATATCTCTAAAGCAAGAGGTGATAGAAAAAAAATAATGTTATATTCATAATCAGCGGACAAAACTATATTTATAATGATCAATTATTTTGATTTCAGAAAATCAACATAAAATTAGTTTTAAGGACTAAACCAAAAGTACAACAATTTTAACATTCTTGCAATAACAGTAAAATATCCTGATATATTCAATAATGTGACTCCACTCAATTTAAATAGATTTTTGTGTAGATTAATATCAATGAAAATGTTGTTTATATTAATAATTACTTAAATGCCAATTAAAAAATTTTGTGAATACAAAAAAAAACTTCCTTTTTCTTATCTCCTACAGATGCCTGGTCTCCAAACTTTTCGATGTTTGTCCGCGCAGTACCGTCGAAGAGATGGAACAACAGAATGAGGTACAAATCGCTTGGGGTACTGGCATCGCTGGTCATGTGGCGGAAAGTGGAGAACCGGTTAATATACCAGATGCATATCAGGTGAGATATCGAAATTATTCTTAAGGCAAACTACTTAAAACATTTTCTAGCGAAATTTTAAATTTAAAACTACAAAACAAAAAGATGGCTAGTTGTCTTAATTCTCCAATTAAAATTTCTCCAACTGGTTGAAGCAAAAAAAAATAGAAAACAACCACAAAGGAATGAATTGTAAAAATAAAATTTATATTTTTTTCAAACGACAACGATTCGGCTTCCAAACGACTTAATAAGAAATCTATAAAACCACGAGAAAATATGCCTCCAAATATTCAAAATAAGATGCTTAAACAAGCTTTAGTTCTTAAACGCTGAAAAACAAATTCCAGGGTTTAACCCTCTAACCGGTGGGACCGTCTCAAATTCGATTTTTTAGGCTCCAGTATACATTTTTTTTCGCTTTAGATAACAAATTTTTTACATTTCTTATACTACTCCACACATTCTGGCAAGTCGTGCGTCAGTTTATAAATTAGTTTCGAAAATTATTTTGCAACTTTTGAAATCCACTTTACGGTTAATACGGTATAAAATTTAGTTTAGGCTTCATTTGGTTTTTCTCCTGTCCTACTTTTTTAACCAAAGTATTTCATAAATTTTCCTTTAATTTTTTGAACAAAAATTTAACAAATTTTTAAGTTTTTTTTAAAAAAATTGAGGATACTTCTACAAAAAAAAAAAAAAAAAAAAAAAAAAAATTAATTTCAATTAAAAAATTTGTGATATTAATTAACAAATTGATTAAATTGCACCAGTAAACAAGTAATAGTATTAATTAAACGTTAAATTCACTTAATAAAAATGTTTAATTTACTTGATTAAATGTTTAATTAACTTAATTAAACGTTTAATTTACTTGATTAAATTTTTAATTAAAACTAAATTTACTTTTAATAAATGCTTTAATAGGTGAACAGTTTTGAAGAATTTTTTTCTGTGTACTTCAGCAACAATTTGTATGAAATTGTAAATAACGTAAATCATAATTTTGATAAGTTTTGAACAAAAATTTGAACAATATGTTTTCAAAAAATAATTACTACCACGTTGTTATGTTCAGGGCATAGCCTGCAAACCTTTTTTTTTAAATGGAAATGGGTGTGCCCGTAAAAAAAAGCTGTTGCTTTCATTGTTAAGACCAAGTGACATTGATGCTATGATTGTGACGCTGGCTGGAGAAATTTTAAAACACTTGTGCCTTAAAAACTAAATATTATTCTATTATTTGCACTTTTTAATTTTACTATTGTGTTCTTATAAATAAATCTACATTTTAAGCAAATTTCTGAATAATTATTCACCAGATATTTGCCCTAAATCGATTCCGTTTTTCTAACAAGGATTTTTAGAAAGATCTATTTCTCATCGATCCTGTAAAGAGTTATGTTGAGAGCACAGATAAAAAAAATTTAATAGCGATTTAAGCGATCACATAATTTTTCTGTTATATCGAGACCTCTGCACAGGATGCAGAACCGTCCATATCAGAATGCGTTCAAAATTTGCTTATAAACGAAACTTTTGTGAAATATACAAAAAAAAAAGAAGAAGCTACGAAAGTTTCTTCCATAAGTTTTTAAGTAAATTATTATCAGTGAGGGGAATTCCGTGCCGGGAAATGAAGAATTTTCCCCGAACTGCTTACACCATAAAGGGACTGCTCAAAGGAACTGTCCTCATGTCGGCTGCCCATTGGACCTTTAAACAGATTATAAAACAGCTATTTTTTCTAATCACTCAATATCCTTCAAATTAAATTTTCTTCTTCAAATTTAATGTAATAAAATCACTGAATTTGTCTGCTGCTTTTTTTTAAACCCAAACACATGTTTGTCCTTTATTAAAAAACTTTGACATAATTTTATTTCGTCTCTATTTTCCAAATATATTAAGTTCCAAAACTCTTTTTTTTTTTTTTTTTTTGTTAACAAAAAATACTTTAATAAAAATCTAATAAAATAAAAATATGATTTATAGCATTTGGTGTCTGTCGATCTTTTTTCTTTTAATTTTTGGTTTTCTTTTGGTTTTAAGAAAAATTGTCCTTGAATATTTTTCTACTTAAGCCTGCTTAATATAATATTTGAATTATGATTTAATGATATTAATTTTTATTAATATAAGAAAATGGAAATGTATGTACATAGTTGGAAGTTGGAAGTTGGAACACTGCACGATAGTAAAGTGCCCTAAAAATAGTACCTTTTAAAAAGACTATCTAGCAAGTTTAAAAAACTTTTTTTTTTTTAAATTTTCTTAAAAGACAAAATAATTAATTTAATTTTTTCCCCCTGCCATTTCTTTTTCCTTTATTTTCATTTATTTTATATCTAAACAATTTAACAACGACTATTTTTATTTTACTAATTGTTCGGTGTTGTTGTTGTTTCTTCTTTTTGCTTGTTTTTTTTCTCTCTTAACAGGATGACCGTTTTAATTGTGAAATCGATACATTGACCGGTTATCGCACCAAAGCACTACTATGTATGCCAATTAAGGATTCGTCGGGTGATGTCATTGGAGTGGCTCAAGTCATTAATAAATTAAACGGGGAATTTTTCTCAGAAACTGATGAAAAGGTAAAAGAACTAATTTAAAGATAAATAACTATGATATTCATTGACGTAGTCATACTTTTAGTTTCTAATAATAATAATTTCAGAAAATAATGTTTAAATGTATTTCTTAATAACTAGATATTTCTTATTTTAAGACATTTAACTAAATCAAAATTAAAAATTAACTAAAGTCCTTAATCTTTTCTAGCAACAAGAAAATGTTTTTCTTTTTGTATTAAAATTAACCTTAAACTTTACGGATATTCTTTTATACTCTTATGTCTTACAAACAATGTATCTCTAAGATTATCCGTGTACTGCCTGTTGTCCCTTTTAATAGTTCGGAAACTTTCGAACAAAACATTTAAAGTTTTGCTTGTACAAAAAGTTTAATTTTAAACACAAAGTTTTGCTTTAGTTAAGTTTAGTTAAGTTTAGACCAGCGGTATACAAATAAAACTTCACGGACCCCCTGAGCTCTTGTTTAAATAATTAATTTAGTTGAGTAACAACATTTTGAAAAACTGTGTACATTAAAAAAAAAGTAATAATTCAATTATTAAAAAAATTTTCGAATATTTGAAAATTTATTAATAAATACGATATATTGAATTTTTTTCTTTAATTTGAAAGTTTAAAAAAAAAAATTTCAAAACATTTTGGGTTTTTTTTCACAAAAATTTTTTTAAAAAGTGCTAATCAAATATCGAGCCCTTACCGAAAAAAAGCTTAAGCGACAAAAACACAATTTAACAAGATTTTTAATTTAATTCATAAAAATTTTGTATGAAGGTTGGCGCTTAAGTTAAAATTGTTTTTGCTATAAAATCGTAACAGTACCTTATGTGAAAAGGAAATAATGCAAGTTTTGCCAATAAATTTATTTATTGAAAAAAAAAAAAAAAAAAAAACGTAAATTGAAAATTATGTCGCTTAAGCTATTTGTGTAGTAAGAGCTCGATATCTTAAAAATTTTGGAAAATTTAAATTTTTTAACATTTTTAAGTTTTTTTAAAAATTTTTAAATCAGGGGCCAAATTACGGCACTTGACATCGATCGAAATTACAATACAATTTAAATGAAAACTTCGATCGATATCGAATGCCGTAATTTGCCCCCAGGCTCGAATATGGTTCATTTTTGTAATGAGTGTCCCAGTAACATGCAGTTTTTCATTTTCAAATACAAACACGTATTTTTTTCACAATTATACCGCGTTATTTTTTCGTTAAGCGCCCTATTTTTAATAATAGGAGTAAACATATTCGACAGCTGCCAAACTTCAGAGTTGCCACTTACACAAAAAAAATTTAACTAAATTTAAAAAGTGCACTCTTACTGAGACACCCTTTATATAACTTTCCGTCAAAATTTTTGTATATCTACAAACTTCGTAATGGCGGCACAAATCTGTTTTGTGATTAACTAAACCTAATTTAACTGAGATCTCAAAACCCTATCCTTAGAGTATTGAAAACTAAAAATTAATCGAATAATGCAAGAATATTTGAAATTATAAGTTCTTTAAAAAAATTTTAAAAATTAAATATTTTTAAAATTTAAATATTTAATTTTAATAACATCATTTTTAAACATTGCAAGACTTTCAGAAAATTTTGAATATTGAATATTAAATAAAAAAAAAAAATTTTAATATTTTACACAAAATTTTTGCATAAAATTTAAATTTTTGTTTGTGAAAAAAACGAAGTAAGTTTTAAAAACTTCAAAATTTTTCAACATCTTAAATTTGCTTAAGGCGAAAACTTAAAATAAGTTATTCAATCTATTATATAAGACACTAGCATATACCCGCTGCTTCGTTAGCGTCTCCTTTTTCTTCGAGGGCATATTTGTATGCCAAAGTTTATTTTTCTAGGTTTAAATTTGTTTAAATTCTAGCATTTAACCCGCTACTTTAGTAGAACCAAAAAGCTAAAGAAAAATATCAAATTTCCAATATTTCCTTTTTGGGTACTATATTTTCCCCCATCAAAGTATCAAAAGTTTCAGTATTGTAGTGGCAGCCGAATATGTCAGTGAATGGAGGAAAATGTTTTGTAAAAAAAGTACAAAAAATAGTTACGATTTTCACCCCTTAAATGTTCGAATTTCGAAAAAGTACCAAACTCGTGTACGTATTTTTTGGATAAGTTTCGAATGTGGTATTAACTTTATTTCTATGTTTATTGGTTTAAAAGATAGATGTTGTGGCATAAAAGTACTAAAATTCAGATTTAACCCGTTTACTCCCTAATAGGGCCGACTTTTAAAAAAGTACCAGACACCTGCCCGCTTATTTTTCGAAAGAACAACGATAAGTATTGAATTTGTTTTGCATCTCTTTTAGTTTTAAAGATATAAGGTTACCGAATTTTTCCGTTTTTACCCCCTAAACATTCGAATTTCGAAAAATCCCGTCTTAGTGGATCGATTGAGTGCCCCAGTAGGGAGCTAGGCTATCAGTGCAGGGGTTGCGGGTTCGATTCCCGCCAGAGACTCTGGTCTCCTGCAGACAAGCGTAGAGCTTCGCGGGTAAGTTTAAGTAAAAAAGAAAAAAAAAAGATTTGGGGAGTGACCAATCGCCCAGGCTTGGGCTGGGCGATGATGAATGAGCCAGTCAGTCAGCCACTCACGCAACTCTTTTATATATATATACATATATATAGATTACCGATTTCGACGTCAATTAAGGTTGTTGTCACATAAGTCGATAATGAACTGCTTCACTTCGGCGTTTATTTAGTATTTTCTAAGAATTTTGCATTGATGTCGACTTATTATCGAAAGTCTCACTAAAAAAATTCCATTTTTAATTATTTGTTTCCTCTGACGTTTAGGGCAAGTTTTTTTAAATAAATTTATACCAAAATTATTTAAAATAAAAGGTTTTTTTTAATTAAAGTAAAACCAAATTAAAATCAAAGTGTTACTTCTTAGTGGACATTTGGCCAAAGTCTAAAATATAGTTTATGTATTTAAAATACTTGGTCAAAAAAATTTGTATTCAAAAGATCTTAACTTTAATTTAAGTAATCGAAAAATTTTCTGTCGACTAAAACAGAGCCAATTCTACTCGATGACAACTTAAAAGCGTCGTAGAAAATCCCAACTGACTTTCAATAGTAAGCGATTGTAGCCAATAGCCATTAAGAAAAAAAAAACTATTATTCAGTTGTCGTTGACTTGTGTCGGCGTCGACTTTCATAATAGGGCTGACTATTAATTTAAAAATTCCCTTTACTTTATATACTTAACTTTTTTATAACTACTTTTTATCGTATTCAAAACAAACTTATCACCACACTATACAATCATTTTTATTCGTTGTAAATTATTTAAATAAAAAATAAACAAAACATTTTATATAAAAACTGAATCTTAAACCTAATTTAATATATCTGAATACTCGAATTTTATTTAATTTTCTTCTCAAGGTTTTTGCTTCCTATTTACAATTCTGTGGTATCGGTCTACGTAATGCTCAACTGTACGAGAAATCACAGTTGGAAATCAAACGTAATCAGGTGTTGCTCGATTTGGCACGCATGATTTTTGAAGAGCAAAGTACAATAGAGCACATGGTGTTTCGTATACTAACACACATGCAGAGTCTAATACAATGCCAAAGAGTCCAAATCTTGCTAGTGCACGAAGCTTCAAAGGGAAGCTTTTCACGAGTTTTCGATTTTGAAGCGAACGATTTAAGTGAAGAGGAATCAACAAATCGTACGAGTCCATTTGAGTCTAGATTTCCAATAAATGTTGGCATAACGGGTCATGTGGCAACAACGGGAGAGGTGAGATTTCTTAAAGAGCACATCATTTTTTAAGGAAAATTTAATTTATGTGTGTTGTCGTTTTACAGACTGTTAATATACCAAATGCTTATGTCGATGATCGATTCGATGCCAGTGTTGATGAGAATACAAATTTCCAGCATAAATCCATTTTATGTATGGCTATTAAGAATTCATTGGGCCAGATTATTGGTGTCATACAATTAATTAATAAATTTGATAACTTGGTAGGTTTTCTTTTTTCAAAACTACTTATAATAATAGTTACTAATTCTTTTTCTATTTTTTTTTTTTTCTTTTACTCTTTAGACTTTTACCAAAAATGACGAAAATTTCGTTGAAGCTTTTGCCATTTTCTGTGGCATGGGCATACACAATACCCACATGTACGAAAAGGCAATTGTAGCCATGGCCAAACAAAGTGTTACATTGGAAGTTTTAAGTTATCATGCTTCGGCTACCATAGATGAGGCTCATCGTTTGCGGGTAAGCTTATCAATTCATAAATTACAGTTTTTCATGGTGAAACATTTAGAAAAGGGACTGTAGAAAATAAAAATAATTGTATTATGCTAGTGCGTCTTTACTTAATTCAAGTATGTCTTAACTTGTTCAGAGGATATGTTCTTTATTTTCTTAGTTTGGGGTCAACCATTTGGACTTATGCTAACTAATTAAAATCAACTCAAACAGATTTCTGAATATAATTATTTGCATTAATGTATTTATTTCGTATTGTTTGATTTATTATTATGTTATTCCCTAGGAACGAGATAATTACACTGTGCTTGAAATTGCCCCTTTTTTTAGACAAGCAGGGCACATGGCGTTGTAGCATAATTCGGGTACGCTGAATCCATTGGTGCCCACCGTTTTTTTAGGCTAGCTCTTGTTTTCGAGATGTACCGTTATTTCGAAAATGGAGGAGGTTGCACAACATATGTTCGCGTAACTCAAAAACGGGTTAGTTTATTGTAATTACTAAAAAAACGCAATAAAGTTTCCTTTAAGAAAAGTACATTTTTTAATATGAGCAGTGGTTTTAGAAACATATTTTTTTTTTTTTTTTTTTTGGAAAAAATGATTTTTTTATCAAAATTTCGAAATTTTTGTTTTTTTAAAAATTCATAAAAAATTGGAAAATGCTGCAAACAAAACAAGCCATAAATGATTAAAATCATTACCAACTTTTTATTTTATTCACAAAAGTCGAAAAATGTTAATTAATTTAAGAATTTCACAAAACGCAATATTTGTATGGAAGCCCCCCTAAAAAGTGGTGATGAGGGGCAAGTATATATCGAGAAAATGTTAAGGACAAAAAATTAATTGAGGTTGGTCATACATTTTATCTTACTTGGGGCGACTCCTGGGCATTTATGGGACTTTTTTCAATATATTTCTAGTCTGCATTGAACATTTTGTATGGGAGCCCCCTTAAAGAATGGAGATAGCGGGTAGGTATGTTAGAAATAAATGATTGAGAATAAAGTGGGGTTGGTTATACAGTTGACCCATCTAGGGGCATCCTAGGCGCTGCAGGGGCCAAATTTAAGAATTTCATTTTTTTTTTACTTAAACTTTATTGCGGAATCTCAGTTTTTTTTTTTAGTAATTTCAATAAACTAAGCCGTTTTTGAGTTACGCGAACATATGTTGTGCAACCTCCTCAATTTTCCAAATAACGGTACATCTCGAAAACAAGAGCTAACCTAAAAAAAACTGTGGGCACCATTGGATTCAACGTACCCAAATTATGCTAAAACGCCATGTGCCCTGTTTGTCTAATTTTGCAACTATCACAGTGTTATCATTTTATGATAGTAACATTTATGTTCATTTTTTTTTAATTCGGGGTAATATCTTGGAACATATTGTATTTGTTTTAAAGTTATTATGTACCTTCAAAGGATCTTTAACGAGTGTTTTTAAAAGACTTTTTAATAAAACAAGAAAGTATAGTCACTAAAGCCCGATCATATGAAAACCCACACCACAGCAATTAGAGACAAATTTTTGAGAGTGTACTCTACTTGGGACCATTGACAATAATGGACCCGCCAAACAAAATTATGCGAAGTTTCATGTAAAAGTTTTTTTTGGCTGAATATTATTTAGATATCTTATATTTCAGTGCCCACAAGCATTATAAACTTAACTCGATTTCAGCAATTGCTCAGCAAAGCATTTTTAAATTTAAAAACCGTTGCCCAATAGCAGGGAATTAAGATTAAGCTTATATTTGTAGGCTCTGTGTTAGCCATTAGATAAGGAGACGTTAAAAGAAATAAGTTTAATTTGTCATTGACCGACTTAAGTTGGGCACAGATATATGAGATTTGTTTTGTCTTAAATGGATTTTAGGGAGGGAGCTGTTTTAGGACCTACCAACACAAAATTCTGTCATGACAAAGTGGCTGTCGTCAAAGTGATTCAGAGCCGATCGGACAAATATTTTAAGGTTTTACAAACATGAGCACAAACGCGGAAAAGCCTCTCAACAGAAGGCTGATTATACAGTTATTTAGTAACACTTAAAAATATTGGTCCTTAACCCCCCTTCTCAAAATGACTTTCCGAGTCGATCTAATGATGTCCGTCCGTCCGGTTGGCTGTCTATTTGAACGTCCATGCAACCTTGTGCGCAAAGTTAATGCCGCAGTTTTGTATATAATTTGTTTCAAATGTCATAAGGATGAAGAAGCCCATTGGAAATGGTGAAAATCATTCCATAATTCTTTTAACTATAAACTATTATATTGTGTGTTTTTAATTACATTTAACTATATGTAGTTTTTTGCAACATTAGTCGTATTGTTTTTTTTTTTTTAACTATTATATTGTGTTTTTTTAATTACATTGACCTATATATAGTTTTTTGCAACATTAATCGTATTACATATTTTTTTTTTAAATCGGTCCATAGCTATAATCAAGCTGAAATACAAATAACAATAGGTTAAAATTCCATAACTTCTTTATAAATGTTGATGTTGATATACAATTTGGCGACGATTACTTTTGTACTATGTCATGACAAAAATATGTACTTGTAGGTGCAGGATTGACCATAGGACTTATAAAAGACTCGTCCCCAGAATGGCTTTAAGACGAACCAAACTCCTATAAAAGTTGATACCCAGTAAAAAATGTGCTCCAAAAAGAGCAGGTTTTATGTATGAATTCATACCTCAAATCGCTTTAAACCTGCTGATGGGATGCCTGATTTTTGTATGGGGTGTTCCCGGTGGCTTGTAGGACGATTTTCTGCTGACAATAAGCGCTTCTTTTCACATGCAAACAAAGCACTCCTAAAGTGCTTTTTAAGGGCTAACTATTTTACCATATTCATTAATGTTTTGCTTTTACTAGCTTTAATGTTTTTTTCAATCATTTTGTATATTTTATTCTTTATTATTTACTGCTGTATAAGAGCTCTCTTTTTGAAGCGCTCGATTATGCACTTTTTCTCATAAGTGCTTCGAAAGCCCAAATTTTTTTGATGGGTATTAAGATAACACAGGTCGACATTGAAAAAAATTTTTTTAACACTTTTCACTCATTCTTATTTTTTTTTTTTGAATGCTGAAACTGAATACGAACTCAGTTTTCTCCAATCACGTCACATGTCACGGATAATGGTTCATTTGTGTTCTTCGCTGTATACTTCTCTTTCAGCCACCGTATATTGCAGCCAGTATCGGTGAATAGAGGCTCAATCGTTGTAGAGTAGCTGGAGAATTGTCAAAACTACTTTGTAGCCGACTGTGGTAGGAAGCAGTGTCACGTCACTTACCAATAGCTGTTCAGAGAATTCATTCCCTAACTCTGTCCATCTAGCCCAAATGCTTTTGTCTCAATAATTTGCTCTGTCAAATGCCGTTAAAAACTTCATAACCTAAGAACCGCAGGAATGATTTCGCTACTTTTTTTTTGTAAAAAGAGAGTTAAGGTTTTTTTATGATTTCCAGTAAAAATTTCTTAATTGTTAAGGTTTTTGATTAGGCTTAAGTTCATTAAATTTAATTTTCATTAATGTATTTTTATGAAGAAAGGAATTTTACAGCATGAAAATTTAAGATTATCAATAACAATTTTAATTAATTTTCATGTTGTAAAATTCCTTTCTTAATAAAAATAATTTAATGAAAATTAAATTTAATGAACTTAAGCCTAATTAAAAACCTTGAAAATTTGGATTAAAAACCACAAATAGTTCAACAAAATAACCACAATACTAATTACTTCTTAATTGTTTTTAAATTTTCCAAATTTCCTTTTTAACTTTCTCAATTTTAAATTAAAAATTCTCAGTACCATTTGGATTTTTCTTAATTTAATACTAAAGTTTCTCAATTTCTTTTGAAATTTTTTTAAAACTAACTGCTTGTTTTTCAAATACATACAAATAAAAATTTTCGATTGGGAATTTATATTGAAACAACAATAAAAAAAAAATCAAATTTGTTTTCAATATTAATTTCTAAACCAAAATTTTTTTTTAAAGATTTCCGTTTGAAAAACAGGCAGTTAAATTTAAATTCCCAATAATGGAATTTTCTCAATTTCAAATTCAAATTCTAAATTGTATTTGCAAATTTGTCCAAAAACAAAATCGGTCTTTTAAAAATATTAATTTAAACATTTTTAACTACACACAGAAAACAAATTGGTTGGGAAACGGTTGCAGTAATAAAATATTGATCAAGTAGCATAATTTATTATTGCAACTATTAAATATGTATAGTTCTAACTGATTTTTAATTCTATTGATTATTAAAACGTTGTTCCAACTGAAATATGATTCCTTCAACTCTTTTATTAGTTATGATAACTAATTTTATTAAGTTCTAAAAATTAGCACAAATGGTTAGAATCACAACCGAATTTAATACAGGGCAATACTGAATATCAATAATGTCAATAAATTTTGTTATATAAATGTTAATTCATTTATTGCAGCTAATAATTGATTGTTGGAATAGTTTTAATTCGAGTACAACAAAAGACAATATAATTATTCGGAATTCACAACCAAAAAATTGCTTACTAAATTTTCTGTCAAAACATTTGATAGATTAAAATAATTTCTTATTTTATATTTAAAAAATTTTTTTGCGGTCAAAAATTAAAAATGTGCAAAAACTTAATAAATAGGGGTTAGTAATTTACGTATTCTTTTAGGTATGAACATATACACGTACATATGTATGTATGTATGGATTTTTTTTTTATACATTGCAAATTATATTGGACTACTTGATCCATTTTGATCCTGGGCTGGTCCAATGTAATTCAAGTATGGACCATGTCATTGTTAAAAAGAGTTTGCAGTGAAACGACATGTCTTCGTTTTTTAACGACATGTTTTCGTTTTGAAACGATTTCAAAGCTAATCCTCTGGAGTATACCATGGAGTAGTTTTAAAACTTCTCCTTTGTAATGCAAGCTGGGTTATATGGTCCTGCCCTAGGACATCGTACTGTAAAATAAGCCATTTTTTCCATTCATTGGGGTTACCTTGGACAAGTCCTTGTCCCGTATGGGCTACATTTGACCGGTTAAAAAAAATATATTGATAACGACAACCAAATCTCTTGTTATGAACACCAATTATGTGTTAATTCAGTTGCAACTATCATATATTCGGGTATAAGCACAGTTTTGTTTCTAATAATCATACTAACAACTAACAATATCTGTTGTTATGACTGATAGTGTACTAAAATTCAAATGTTGCTATCGAAACTATTATGCTAAGCAATGAAATTTTCAGTAATTGGAACCGAATTGTGTGATAGTACATGCAACCGACGAAATTCGATTGGCGCCAAATTCGGTTGTGATCACGAATCTGTTTTCTCTGTGTAGGTAAATTCATATCAGGTAATCTGGGTACTGCAACCAGTACAACTCGTACAAAAACCACAAACAAATTGTTATAGTAAAATCATTGTAAAATTACAAAAAAAGAAAATTTTGACATCCAACAACTATAAAGCTAAGACAAAAGTTATCAACAGGGCTGTTCACTTTTAATGAATTCGCCTTGAATTTTTAATATGAATTTTTCTGGTCTTTGTAAAACATTTCATTGTTCGTTAAAAAAAATCACGAAAAACAACCATAAAAGATAGTTGTTTTTATTTTGTTTTTCTCAAAACAGTGACTCAATTATCACATCGGTACTAAAAACTTTTTTTTTTACTGGCTTTTCGACATAAAACATTCTCTAAAACATTCATTCTGTTAAAAAAAAAATTGAAACAAATTAAAAAACACCACCCAACACCATGGATGCTGAAAAGAAGAAGTACTTGTTTAATAAATTAAACAATATTCAAATATGTCTCAATATCTGATAAAGGTCTGTTCTCTAAAGAAAAAAAAATTGACATTTAAGGACGTGATAAATAAAAAATAAAATTTGTTAAATTGCTTTCGAAGTGAACTATGCAGGAGCTTAGGCTAAGGGATAAATGGTTGAAGAAATTCATATTCCCTTAAATTTAAGCTTTTTTTTCAATAACAATGATTTTCTTTCATAACCACTTTTTTTAAATTTGTGGCTAACCCAAAGCCAGAAATAAAAAAAAAATAGAAAAAAACGGTCAATAAAATTTAAACTTTCTTGTTGTTCTCACTCTTTATCTCTCCTTTTAAAGTATCCATTTAAGTAAATTATTTATGGTTTTGTGGATTTTTCAAAACAAATCATCCATTTAAAGCACCCTTAAGAATTAAACGTGGTTGATTGCAGGTTTGGTAAAATAAAAATGATTCATACAAAACGGTGGAAATGAATAACGAATACGTTTTTCGACCTTTTCTAGAAAAAATTATTACAGAATTTGTATGCCCTTAAAACCATTTACAGTGTGTTTGACTATTTTTTTTTTTCTTCTACAACCCATAAATCAATAGCTGGTTTTGTTTTAGATTTTAAACTTCAGTTTCTTTTCTAGCAATTAAACAAATGTTCATGCTTATTTTGGCCAGCATCAAAAAGTTCCTTTTTCTCATATTTCATTTTTGGCTTGTGACATTAGAGCTTCAATTTGTTCATAATAAATAGCAAACATAAAATGGAGATTAGTATAGGAAAAGGAAACTACTAGCAAATCTGCTAAAGCAATAGCATTTGTAAAGCTTTTGGGACAAGCAATTAAGACATGTTGATTTATGTCAATTGATGATACATATTTCTCGGTTTATTTTTCATCTTTTGTGTCCGTAAGGATAATGAGAAAGAGATTTCTTTTCTATATTAAAAAGATTTCGTTTGTTTGTAAGACAAATAGTTTAAAGAAAATGATTTATGAGAAATTTAGGTAAATATAAAAGATATAATAAAGATAAACACAATAGCGGATTTTCAGTATTAGTGTTGCAAAAGTGCAAATGCAAAATATCGGAGATTTTTTTTTCAAATCTTACAACAAAATACACATAGCTTCCGTTAGATTTCATTAGAGTGCAACGGTATTTTGAATTTGTTCTTTTGCAAGCCAAATCTTGAACTCCGCTAATATTAAACCAAAACCTGTCTGTAGACTCTTGTGATATTCTAAGATGAGCTTTAAATGTCTGTCTCTTAATACAACCAAACATAGTTGGGGAAAGTGCACTAAATATCGATTTATATCAGCATTAGACTGTCACTAAATAAAAGTGCAAAACAAAAAATAGTTTGCGCTATTTTTTTTACCAGGCTTAGAGAAGATTGGTATTTTTTTCACAAGCATTAAAAAAATTGAGTAATATTTTAAATTTTTTCACTATCACTAAGCGCAGATTAAATGCATAAATTTTGCACTCATGTCAAATAGTGTAAAATTTCGAAAATGCTGCCTTAAAACGGATTCTCGCTAAAATTTCTTAAAATAAGAGTAAAGTTTTTCTTTTTCCGGACTTTTTCATTTCCCGGAAAAGCGGGATTTATTTTTCAAATTTGGGTACAACTTTGCGCTTTTTGCGCAACAGTTTTTTTCTGGCCAATGACAAATGAAGAAGTGGAAGAATTGGAGTTTTTGTACTTTGACTGCAGTTTTTTTAAACGCTGATGCCGCAGAATTAATTCAAAGCCAACCACTTTAATATAAAACCAAAAAAGTTAAATTAATTAAACAAATTTTTACAAAATATTTCTTCAGAATAAGCATTTACAGGATCGTTTGAAAGCCTATTTCTAATTTTAATCAAGAAGATTTCAATGAGAAAACACGTTTCCTTTCTACGGATGTTTGCCTTTATAGTCAAAGGAACATTGTATAATCTCTAGACACTTTCTTAGCACTTTTTTCAAACCTAGTAATTCCTTTTAAAATAAAATTATTTTCCTCGATTCGAATAAGCGTTTTCCTTATTATTAACTTTTGTCATCATCTCTTACAGAATCTAATCCGAAAAATCTTTTATGCAGCTGCTCTGTAAAATCATTAAATTTTTTGAAGCAAGAAACTGGAGTTTTTCGTTATGTTAAAATGAAAAATATTTATTTGATGCATTTATAGACTTTTTACTAAGAGCAGATTCTAACGATTAGCAGCAGTTGTGCTAGACTAAAATGATTTAAACCAAACAAAAGAGAAAAAATCAAAAAGACGTTTAATACACTTTACTAAAAGTTTAATTCACTTGATTAAACGTTTAATTCACTTGATTAAATTTTTAATTAAAAATGATTTTATTTTTGATTAATGCTTTTACTGGTGCAACATTTTTTTCTGTGTAGTTAACAATAAAAAATGCAATTGTTATGTTCATAGCTAGTAGAGGGGAAAACTGACTTTAATTTGAAGTTGTCTAAGATTCCTGACAGTGGTTTCTTAGCAATCTGACAGCCCTGTGTCTAACTGGCTTGCCTGTGTCGATTTATATATAAGATTTATATTGTCGAAATATTCGAAAACCGGTTTCTTGAAAATGTCGAATAATCGACCAACTAATTTTTTTATTATTTGATAATTGGAAAAAACAAATTTTTTATTTATGTGTTCTGCATATGTGTTAATAGCAAATTAGAACGCTTATATTTCTGAAAGTATTGAACAGATTTTAATAAAATATATATTGTGTAAGTAAATATCTTTCAAATGGTGTATACTTTGTTCAAATCGGAAATGTGAAAAGTGTTCTTAACTGTTTTGCCTTTGCCGATTTATATATAGATTGGCTTGGCTTAAATTTCTCTTTACATTGACAGAAGCATGAGGTAATGGCTTAATGTTTTGATCATTAGTCACGCCTATCGTGAATAAAAAGTGAATAGGTTTTTCCGTCGAAATGTTGCTTTTTTAAAGAAAAGAGAAAAAAAAATTCGTAAACAATTTTGTTAACGATTGGGATGAATATAAAATTGTAAGCTTTTCTCTATACAAAAATGTGCTGCCTAACGACAAACATATAAAAAGATATAAAATTTTCTTATTTTGAACACTGAATAAAATCATGCATTTTTAGAAAAAAAAAACTTTGCTAATTTCAGAAATGATTGAAATTACGATAAATCGTCAAATCTGACAGCTGTGCTCATATCATTATTTAATTCTAAAGGTTCCATTCTCCCCAACTGTCTCAAATAGGGTGGTGTTGGTTATAATATGGTCGTTCTTGATCTACTTCTTTTGGTTTACACAGTGAAAAGAGTTTTGTTTTCACTTTCGTCGTTAAAACAACATCTGTTTAATTTCTACTATGTTTTCATTAATTCATTTTAAGCTACTTACATGTGTATACATATAGACATACATATGTAAGTATAATAACTAACAAAGAATTAAGAAATAAGTTAAAAAAACAAAACAAACTTCAGAATTTCGTGTCAAGAAAAAGTTTTTACATACTAATAAAATATAAGAATAAGTAAGAGTGCTTTATTCAGCTAAGGCGAATCTTATCTATGGCATTTTGACAAAACATCGTAAGTCAAGTTTAAAAAGTTGAAAAAATGTCAATCATACGAATTTTTAATCAAAGAACATTTTTGTTTACGTTTTTAAAATTTTTCATTATAAACTAAATTTTTCTTTATTTTATTATTTGAAAGAATGTTTTTTTCACCGAGTTTTTTTTTTAAAACCTTTTGCTATCTTATCTCGACTTAAGATGTTTTGTTAAAATGCCACAGCGATTCTTTTTAAAAATTTGAACACAAAAGTATTTGTCAGGCTCCATAAGTCACTGGAAATTTAATTTCCTTATCTTTGATTGTATTAAAATGTCTCTAAGTGTAATTTGCTGGCTACGTTGGCCTTCTTAAATATTTTGTATTTATTTGCTTTCAATATCCTTAATATTTCCTTTTAGCGCTTAAGAGTACCTTCCGCTGCTCATTTCCGTTTACATGATTTCCGTTTTGATGATATACATTTCGAAGATGATGACACATTAAAGGTATAAGCTTAAACATTTTCTTATTTTGTAAAATAAATTTTAAATTTGGTTTTCTCCTTTCCCCTAACAACAGGCCTGCTTGCGTATGTTTTTGGATTTGGATTTTGTGGAACGTTTTCACATTGACTACGAGGTCTTGTGTCGTTGGTTGTTGAGTGTTAAGAAAAATTATCGCAATGTAACTTATCACAATTGGCGGCATGCCTTCAATGTGGCCCAAATGATGTTTGCCATATTGACTGTAAGTAATTTTATTTTTCCGTTAAACTTTGTTTGTCCTTAAAAATCCTTTTATCTATATACCCATTTAATCCTTGCTTTGTCATTTTTTAACTTTTTTTAAATTAAGAATTAATTTAAACTAAAAATTCTTTTCTTAATTTTCATTTGTATTTTATTTCATGAATTTAATTTAATTATATGCTTGTAAAAAAAAATTGATTTAACTAATCAAAGATTTCCCATCACGGACAGGCCACACAATGGTGGAAGATATTTGGTGAAATTGAATGTTTGGCATTAATAATTGCCTGTTTGTGTCATGATTTAGATCATCGGGGGACCAATAATTCATTTCAAATAAAGTGAGTTCTTCTCTTGCTTAAAGGAAATTAAAAAAAAGAAGAAAATAACTATTTGTTTTTATTACTCCAAATTAGGGCTTCGTCGCCTTTGGCTCAATTGTATTCCACCTCAACAATGGAACATCATCATTTTGATCAGTGTTTAATGATCTTAAACAGTCCTGGAAATCAAATCTTAGCGAATTTATCATCAGAGGATTATTGTCGTGTTATTAAAGTATTAGAAGATGCTATATTATCTACCGATTTGGCGGTTTATTTAAGGTTCTTATTTCTGTTTGTTTAAGTTCTATAGCCTACAATTTTATCAAATGTTTCCCTTTTCTTTTTACAGAAAACGTGGTACCTTTTTACAGTGCGTTCAGGAGCAACCAATGAGCTATTGGCTAGACGAAGATCCTCGAGCTTTATTGCGTGCTATGAGCATGACTGTGTGTGATTTATCGGCCATAACAAAGCCCTGGGATATTGAGAAACGTGTAGCTGATTTGGTTAGTTCAGAATTCTTCGAACAGGGCGATATGGAGAAACAGGAATTGAATATAACTCCTATTGTAAGTCGTAATTTTTAACTTTTCTATTTTATATGTATTTATATGTGTTTATGGACATACAAGCTTTTAGCCATAACTTCGTTCACGTGAAAATTATAGCAAGATTTAAAGAAAAGGGTTTATCCTAATAAAATTTACTAGGGTTTAAAAAACTGCAGTCGAAACTAGTCGACCAAAAAACGAAAATTTGTGTTCAAATTTTGAATTGGAATGACAGCGTTTTTTTACATTTAATGAATCAGAAGAAAAATCAACAGTTTTTTTTTTTGGATAATGACAAATGAAGAAGTAGAAAAAAAGTCATTTTTTCTACTTTGACTGCAGTTTTTTAAACGCTGAAATTTACAAGAATAAAATATTTTAATAATATTGTTTGATTATATCGTAAGCGACATAATTAAAACTATCATAGACGACAGGTACTTTGATCAATAGAATCTCAGCATGTTCTTGAAAACTATCGAGGGCGCCATTATAGGCTTAAAAATAAATAAATGCATAACATAAAACCAAATAAAGCGCTGCACTACTTGAGCAAAAAAAAAAAAATAATAAAACCTTCTCCTGTAAAATTTTTGTCGCTTACGATATAGTCGCAAATAGGGCTCGATAAAAGTTGTGAGCACTCGATAACTTTGAGCGACCATATAGAACGCAAGAGGTGTCTAAATATGTGACGCTCAAAATAGAAAGGGTAAAAACCGGTTTTGTTCAGGAGAGCCATTTTAAAGATTTAAATACGTGTATCTTTGGTGTACCATGACATCATAAAACGCGCATATCTCTGGGAGGGAACACTATTGGGGCATGGGTTCGGTCTCATTCGATGCTCAGATGTTGTCCACATCAAAAAAAAAAAAAAAAGTAGAAATTTATATTTTTACCCTTAGGTGTCTTTCTCTATGCGCTGTCACATATGTATATTCCGACCACTGAACCATATGCAATCTGTATACCAAACTTATCCAAAAAAAAAAAAAAAAAAAAATGTACCAAAAGTACCAGTTATTTCCGTTTTTAAATCATAAAAAGTGCCAAACCTTGGTGACCAAAAATGGCTAAATTTATGGAAAAAATGGCTACAAATTGCCTAAAAACTTTTTTTTTAACAAAAACACATTAAAATTCAATAAAAAAAAAATAATAATTAAATAAAATTTTTTTTACAATTAAATTGTAAATTAAGATCAATTTGTTACATAAGAATAAACTTAAATACATATTTTACATTTTAAAAATTAAATCATCGAAAAATTAGATGTCGTTATTGTTTACCTCATAGGAATCGCTCGTGCCTATTAGTTTTAAATATTTTAAAGGAAAATCATAAACAGGAAAACATTTACCCAACCTTTTGAGTCCAAATCTACAATAAGAAACAAGGAAGAAAGTAAAGTTATCAAATTATCTCCTTTATATTAAATTCTGTGTTGATCAATTTTATAAATTTAATATTTGAATACTGTTCCTTTATTTTGAAAGATGTCGATTATAACGGTTTTCAACATTTGTAAACGTTGTGATTAAAATTAAATGTGTTTAAATTGTTAAAAATGTTTAGTTTACTTTTATAAATTATTATAAGAAAATTCAAATTGTTGTTTTAAAAGAAAAACGGCAAACAAAATGGCTAAACAAGTTGAAAAATGGCTAATGGCTAAACTCATTTTTTAATGGCTAAACAAGTTGAAAAATGGCTAAATCTAGCCACTAAATAGCTAAATTGGCAACACTGGTCATATGCTATCTATATACCAAATTTTCGAAAAAAAGAAAAAATACCAATAGTAAAATAGTACCAAAAGTACTAGATTTTCCTTAATTTAGACCCCCAAAAAGTATACTGTATGTTAAAGTAGGCTTAAATCTGTATGTTTATCAAATTTATAAAAAAGAGAAAAAGTACCAATTTTATACCGTTTTTAAACTCTAAAGAGGTACCAGTTTTATCGC
This sequence comes from Pollenia griseotomentosa, assembly GCA_963931875.1. Taxonomy (NCBI): domain Eukaryota; kingdom Metazoa; phylum Arthropoda; class Insecta; order Diptera; family Polleniidae; genus Pollenia; species Pollenia griseotomentosa. Next base: position 70,514,560 of record OZ007561.1, on the reverse strand, counting down.
TTAAAAGATACCCAATATTTTAGCCCTGACCATGTGCAATCTGCATACCAAATTTAGGTTGGGTTCGGTAAGATCGATAGGAGGATGAAGCATCAAGGATGCAACCTCATACCAAAGTGATATACACCTAGGCCTCTACTGGGCCTGTTGTGCGCTCCTTTAGAAGATGGAGATTTAGGTTGGTAGTTATACCACCACCTTTTGGGGGGAGTTAACATCCTGCGTTTAAAGGCCCAGTTTTCCGGACGTAATTCCTTAAGGTCTTCCAGTCTAGGTTCCGCAGGGATACTAAGTCAAGCATGACATCGCTCCCGAGGTAGTTGAATCTTAACTCAACAAAGGCCTGACAGCAGCAGAGAAAGTGTTCCAGCGTCTCGCTCGCCTCGCCACACGCTCTGCTCTAATCAGATTCCGCCCATCCAATTTGATGTAGTTACGCCCTTAATCCTGCATGACCAGTCAGGATACGCACCATCATACTAACCCCGGATTAACTCCTATTAAGGAGGCTTCTTGTCCTCCTAGGTTACCCCACAAATTAAGCAAACAGAAAAAAAGTACCAATTTTCTCCCCGGTTTCCCTCTTAAAATGTTCCTTTATTTGAATCCGGGTCATGTCTACCAAATTCATACAAATTCTTAAAGCGGTTTTCGCGTGATTAACCCACAAACTAAACAAATATCCAAACATACAAACTTTCACATTTATAATATTACTAGCTATTAAACCTGTCCCTGCCAGGCAGGAAGAAAAACTACTTTAGGGTAAGCCCCAACGTTAGCTTCACTGGTTTTTAGGGGACTTCAAAATTAGCTAAAATGTAAAATAACACAATTTCGCTACACCCCTATTCATCTCAATTCTTCTCGCGTAGTCCAAAAATCTTAGATCTGACTAGTTACTTCGGGCTATGCTCCATTATTTGCTAGGCAATTTTTAGCTCCCTATGTCATTAGGGGGCTTTAATATACATACATAAGCTAAAATGTAAAAAAATTAATTTTGGAACAACCCTTTTTCCTTTCAATTCTCCATTTAAAAATCCGGCTACGTTAGGATTTGGCCAAGGTGTTTTACTATATGCATGGTAATTTTCAGCTTTGTAGCCCATCAGTGGGCTTCATCTGGATAGACAAAAAAGAGGAACACACAAATGAGGCAGTTTTATACATATATAGATTTAGTAGGAATGCCAAAATATCCATTTTTATGTTAAAAGTTTGAAAGGGCTTAACGCTTGACCAGAGATTCCAGAAAAGCGATCATTTACCACTGCGAAGAATTAGCGAAACAAATTTATTCGCTAAATGTTCGAAAGCTTAAATCAAAAGCCAAAGTTCGCAAAACGAAGATTTTGCGAAAATATGCCGAACTTAATTTTGAGCAAGTTAGTTGAAAAACGTTATTTTAATTAACTCCTTACCAAATTTATTTTAAATGATATTTCGGTCTTCTTTTAGCAAACAAAAATCCTTTCAAGCAAAAATGCCTCTCGCTTACAGGAAGCGAAACCAAATGTAAGTTTTTTTTTTTTTTTTTTTTTTCAAAAAACAACATAAGGTACTCTAAAAGAGAAGTTGCAAAACGTAATTCAAAAACTATTGCCAAGCAATAAAAACGATTGTTTACCGATTTTTAAATCGAATAATTAGAACTATTTCTAGTGAATATTTAGTGATATGTATCATTAAAATTGTTCGCTATTCGCTACCAATATCAAAGCAAACTTTCGAGTTCGAAAGATTCGTTGCAACAAGCTGAGGGACGGGTTAACTCTACGAGATCTTTTTTTTTTATTTCACTAGCAAAAGTCGTTCCCGAATCGTTCTTTTATCAAAGAAATGTTTGCAAATGGTTCGATACCGATATTATTTTCGTCAGCTGTGGTCAAGCAGGTTGAGAAACACTTACCGATACAATTTTGCAGAAATATTTTGTTCATTACCGATTTATCTGATTGTTTACAAATTGCGTGCATATTTTTCTGATAATCATTAATAACACCGGTCTACGAATTTGGAAAAAAATTGACTGCAGAAACGAGGCATGTTTTTTAACTAATCTAAGTGCGTTGAATTCGAATCTGGCATAAAAATTGGGCTATCACGTCTTTTTCCTTTTTTTTATCGCATGCTGGCAATACTGTAAGCAGTCAATACTGACACTAAACTTTCACAATTATTAATTTGACAGAAGCCCACATTCATTCTAAATCTTCGTAATAGTAGCGTTAAAGCATATTAGGGAGATCGTGTGTTACTGATTCAAGCTATTTTTGGTTTGTGTGTGGTGAATATTTGGTTGGAAAAAAAGGATATGCAATTTTAGAATCATTAAAATATGCATGTTTACATTATTTTGGTTTTGCAGCCAGAATCTTGAAAAATCGTGGACACCGACAATGTTTTGCATTTTCTTAATTTGCATTAAGATTTTTTCTCAAAAAAAAAAACTAGGTGCAATGAGCGCGAACAAGGGGAGCGTGGTCACCAAGATTTAATGAAAATTGAAAGAAATTATCAAGGATTTAGGGACAAAAGCATGCTGGGAGACTATTGTTGGACTCTAATACGTGAAACCGACCCAACAAAATACAAACGACGTTCAAAAAACGCCATTCAATTTTTAAAATTTTTTGATTTTTTCAATAAACTAGTGATTTTTCATGTAAAAAAAACGAATAAAAACAATTTTTTTGTATCTCGAAAACCTGACGTGATAGAGAAAAACCAGTTGCAGATTCGAATTCAGAACACTAAATTACCCTAGGAAGGATATTTGGTTGATTTAGTCCAAAACCTTGTTGGCTAGTGTAATCTTTAAGACTAAGCGATAATCTTAAATGCAAAGCGATTGGTTGGTCAAAATTTATCAATACAAACACCTCTCCGGAAACCAATTTCTTATACAAGAATTTCATTTATCGGTATAACAAATTTCAGGATATATCTGTATAATTTCAAAAGATTTTGTTATTCGTGCTTAATTCCCAGTTTTTATTATTGATAAAAACACTTGAAATTTTATTGTTGATGGGATAAGCTATTCCTATGCGCATTTCACTGGTTGCTTAGGCCAGATCATCAGGAAACTTCATCCATAAAGATTTTAGAAAAACTAAAGATATTAAACCAAATAAAACTGTTAAACGTATAAGACTTATAGCAACAGTTCTACTTGTAATAATATCAAAGCTTAAACAAAACACATCAACAATAAACAGTGGGTTTATCTCATCTTACATTTCCCACTACAATCAGTTGAAATTCTCTCAACATTAATTGTAGTTGTAAGTAGGTTAATATATTGTTTTTTGGAGTCGATCCGTAAATAGAAATGGCTTTAAGATAAGGTCCGCTCTTAAGAAAAGGCATTCAAATATGTGATGGAAATCGATCGATTTCAAAACGATTGTTTTTAAAAGGTGTGATGAATTTTGAGTGATTTTAAATTCCATTTCTTAATTATAGTCTTAATTTTTTTTGGAAAAACAGTTTAATTTACATATATACGGGGATGTTCTGAAAATTGAAATCACATGAAATTGAAATCGAAAAAAATTTTGAAAATCCTCCTGTGTTCAAAGTTCATAATATTTTTATATACCTCATACGTTGAGGACCACTTTCCTCTTTTGAAATCAGGAAGAGCTACGTTAATGTTCACAAAAATTTTTCGTAATTTCGATTTCCAGAACAAGGCCGATAATATAAGATTTAAAAATATTTAAAGAATATATACAGAAAATTACAGGAAAATGTGGTAGATAATATTTTTAAAGATACCTACTAAAAAGAACATTATCGCTTTTAAATAGTTTTGTTTTCAAAATCGTTTTCCATCACACACTTGAATATGTCACAAAGCTCGCTTCTGTTTGGAATACTAGAAATAAAAATCAATACAAATCGGACTTAAGTAAATATCAATTAACTTCTTTTGGGGTTTGTGGGCATAATTAAGGTTTCTTTTTTAAAAACAGATAAAAATTTTAGAAGGTTAACTCCCGAAAGTCTCATTATTTACCATAAATGAAAACTTAAAGCTTTTAGTCCAAAAACAAATTTGAAAAATCTTTTATAGACCTTTTGAAGTTTAGCGTGCCGAAGCGAACCTTATTCATATGAAATAGAAATCGGTGTTCACAATAAACTCATACTCATTCTTCGGCATAGCCGAGTGCAGGTTTTTCATGTTTAATAATAATTTTTTTGTGTGTTTCCTCATTTAGGACATAATGAACCGTGAAAAGGAAAATGAGTTACCCATGATGCAGGTTGGCTTTATTGATTCCATATGCTTGCCAATATATGAGGTAAGTTTAATTAGTAATTTAATATTTCCTAATAAAAAATCATGTTCTTCTCTTCTTTTTACAGGCATTTTCACAACTCTCTGATAAACTAGAACCTCTAGTGGAGGGTGTTCGCGACAATCGCCAGCACTGGATTGCTCTTGCCGAAGGTGTTGAAATAAAACAGAAAAAGAAAGGCAATGGCATTGTACGAAATAAAAACAATCGTAATAGTCACTCTAAAAGCCTCGCAAATACCCCAGATGCCATACAAACTCCCAACAGTGATCTCAATAATGAACTGCAGTATGAAAATGATGTAGAAAAAAACACTGAAAATGACGCAGATGAAAATGAGACAGGAATAGAAGCCGACGATGACTCGGAAACTGAACTGTTACAAGAACATTCAACATTATGCTATTCGACGGCTTCGAGTAGAATGTCCACACCACCTCCCACTGGAGAAGAAGACAGTTCATCCAATTCACCTTCAAAAAAGGGATCATTAACGGAAACTCAAGCACAAATGATAGCAGCCAATGTGGACAGCTTAAATTCAAATACATTTAGACCGCGTAACTCCTCTACTTCGTCATCTTGTCGTAACTGTGTGCGCACGGAAGTAAGAAAAGCATCATCGTTAAAGGGAACAAATGATTTAATGCATTCAAATGGTAGTAATAAATCCTATAGTAAAAGTACACCTTCAATGTCAAATTGTGGGACTGGTGCAGGTCATCAACAGAGTGCCACAACACATCAGCAACACCATCAACATCATCATAATAATTCCTCATCATCTTCAATTAATTCTCAGCCGCAGTCAGGCCATGGACATGGCCATCATCATCACCACCATCACCACCATAATCAACAACATCACCACCACCATCCTCATTACAGAAGCGCAAGCGGTAGTGCCGGTGGTGGTAGTTTAACAACAACCGGTGCCGGTTTAAATTTATCCAATCAATCTAATCTTTCGGAAAGTGATAAAATACCAAAAATCGTTGGTAAGTTAGGAAATCTCGATACAAATTTACATCATATTACGTCTACCTCCAATGGTTGTTCTGCCTATGCGGTGGTACACAATGGTCATTTCAATTACTTGCCAAATAACGTATTATCACGACGTCATTCGGAAACGAATGGTGTTAGAACAACAACTCTTACCACCAATTTCTGTAGTAATGCAGCAACAGCAACACCACCTCCTTCTCCTCCTCTGCCCACAACAGTAACGACGAGTCAATCTTTAACAACCACGCCCCAAACTTCTTTATGTGATAAATAATGGAAAGGCTTTAGAGTAAAGTAAGAGTTTAATAAATTACTTATCTTTTAAGTTAAAAAAAGAAAGAGAGAGGGTAGAAGGGAGGTAGAGAAAGAGTGTGTAAAAGCGAAGTGTTTGGAATTGGTGTTGCTGTTGTTTTTATTGATTGTTAAGTTTAACATTAGGAATTTTTGTGAAAAATAAAAACGGATTTGTATGATTTAAGTGTGAATTATAAAAAAAATTTTATGTAAAATAAGGTTTTAAGAAATTTTTTATTTTATTACATGTAAGCGCTTAAGCAAGGCATAAGAGAAAGTTGGAGTTTGTTGTTGTTTCTAACTTTTAAAAACTTATATCGCAATTTGTTAAATTTTTTATCAAAAACTGAATCTCGAGATTTATCTAGACCTAATAAGTCTCTTCTTGAAATGTATTTGTAGGTTCGAATCGCAAAGCATTAAAAAAATTATTGTAAAAATTTTCTGCTGGATCTCGAGAATAATTTTGTTTTTTATAACATTTGTTGTTTTTGGGTATAAAGCCAAAAGTTCTTTTTCCATATTTGAAGAATGGCTTCTAAACAGTTTGAAGATTAATTTGAACTGCAACTTATATTATCTTCATCAAGATGGCTTATTGTGCCCAACTTCACACTTACCTTTATGATATAATCAAGTGCTTGTTAACGCAAAATACTCTTAAGAAAGATATTTGAACGTGGATCCCAAAACAATGCAACTGGGAAAGCTTTGTTTTCAAAAATCAATTGTTTTTTTTTTTATTTTCTTCAAGTAATGGAATGTGGTTTCAATTAGCTCATGTGTTAAAAATTTTCATTTTTTTCTACTCTTTAAAAATGTATATCTGTAAAAATGAATATCTGGGCTTTTTGATAAAACATCATAAGTCGAGTTAAGATAAAAAAAAAAAATCGGTGAGAAAATAATTTTTATTGAAGAAATAAAATAAAACAAAATTAAATAAAAATTTCGTTAATAAAACAAAATTTTAGAAACTTAAACAAAAATGTGTTTTGAATAAAAATTCGTTCGATTAACAACATTTTTTTCAACTTTTTAAATTTGACTTTAGATGTTTTGTCTAAATGCCACAGATATTATTTTTATACCCTCCACCACAATTAGTTGTGAAGAGGGTATACTAAGTTTGTCATTCCGTGTGAAACTTTTTTATTATTCATCTCAGACCCCGTAAAGTATATATATTCTGGATGCTTGAGTATTCTAAGTCGATTTAGCCATGTCCGTCTGTCTGTCCGTCTGTCCGTCTGTTGAAAACACGCTCACTTTCGAAAAACTCAAAAGAAATAAACAAACTAGGTGTCAAATTGCTTGTAGTTATCCTAAGCAATTTGGGTTTGAATTTCAGCAAAATCGGTTCAGTAGGACCAGAGCTATGAATCAAAATGTGGAACCACCACCTTCAAAAACTTGATAATTTTGTTACAAAAACTAACATAAATGATGCAAAAATGCACGGAATGACATAAGATTTTGCACAAGTCCGTTTTATTCGACTAGAAATGACTCTGTAAAATTTCGCGAAGGTCGGTCCATAATTTACCCTAAGCCCCATATAAACACTACTCCCGGAAAACAGTTTAGTACGCCTAAAACCGTAAAAAATAATGCAATCATAACAAATTTTGGCTCGTCACAATTTTATAGGACTATAAATTTCGTGAAGATCGGTACATAATTTACCCTGGGCCCCATATATGCCCTACTCCCGGAAAACAGTTTAGTCTCCTAAAACCATAATTAAAAACAAATCGTCACAGTTTAAGATAATAATAATAAAAAGACATCATACAGATATTACTCCTTAAACATTCGAACTGTCGGTGGAGGGTATCAAAGATTCGGCACAGCCGAATATAGCACTCTAACTTGTTAAATACTAAAACGGTTATACCGATATAATTATGCATTAAAGAATACGAAAATACGAAAAATAATTTTGGTATCGGTATCAACACCGGTATTCAATTTAAACGGTATTTAAATGGTATCGGATATAGTAACGGTATCGGTTGCCAACTTTGTTAAGTAGCTACAAAACCAATATTAATACAGTGTTGAAACTGTACTGAAACTAAGAAATTGAAGTCTTTTATGAAATTCGGTTTAGTGGTTCCATAGCCATAAGCTTCCAAGGATTATACCTATGCAAACACATAACCGGGGTACAATTGTACACAATAGTTTTTTTTTATAAAAATAAGGAGCAAATAAAAGGCAGTTTAAAGATTTTTTTATTAATTATATTACATAATTAAACTTATTTTCAAGATTTTTAACTAAAGGATTCTAAATTAAAAATTATAATGGGTTATGTGTTTTTGTGGTACTTTTTGTTTATGTATTCTACGATGAATAGGATTAAAGGTCTTAATATTTCTTACCCAACAGCTGTTATCTAAAAGAAAATCATTTGACTATGAATTGTGAATTGAGATTTTAATTATGAACTTTTTTTTCTTGACTTTAAATTTAATAGTCATGCGGGGTAGATAATTTACTGCCGCCGTTTCAATTATGGACTTTAGGATTTTTGCCTGAATTTTAAGTCTAAATTCTGTTAAACCATTAAGTTCAAACTCAGCCTCAGATCTTAGATAAATTTCCGAAATAAAAATCTGACTTTGATATGAAAATGTTCTCAAAATAAAATTAATTGTGTTTCACGATGTATGTATGGAAAATATGGTCTAAATGTTTTTAAAATAATGATTCTGCTTCAATCTTTTACGAAATCTACATATGAATATTTCTCTTATACATCTTAAGTGCTTAAGAATATTTAAATTTTAAAATTTCTAACAACAAACCAGACTTTTAAAGATTCAATACTTAATAATTCTGCTTATAAAATACGTTTTTATTTAGATAAGCCGTAAGAAGAAAACAAAGTTTTTATTATAGAAATTAACAAAAGAAAAGATTGTTCTTTAAATGTTTTAAAAACAAAATACATACCGTTAAATTAAATTAATTAATTAATTATTAACTAAAGTAAATAATAAAGTTTCCTATTATTCAATATATTTAAAATGATTAGTTTTTAAATAAAATAAAACTAAATATAGAGTAGAATTTAAAATCAACTTGATTGTTAAAATATGTAGTCACATGTCATATACAAAACATATAATTTAATTAATTAATGCTAAAACAAAAATAAATAGTTTAATTTTGTCATTAAGCTGATTAATACTTACTGAACATAAAAAATCCAAATACAGAAATTTTAAAGAAAAAGAAAATTAAACAAAAACTTGAAAATAAAAATTTTAAACAGAAATTTGAAAGAAAAAAAAAATTATTTAATTTTCAAAAAGAGTTTATTTAGAATTGCCTAAAAAAAAGCGAGAAATGTTCCTAAAAAATTTTCTAAATTAATACTTTTTTATAAATATATCGCACTGGTTCCTCTAAAGAGAGTCATCTCAAAATTTACAAATCTTCAGTAGAGGCAAAAAACTGTTTATTTTTTTTTCAAATATTTACAATGAAAATTGAAAACAATTATTACATTGTAAAAAAGTACGAGTAGGAAGTATACAACGGTAGTTGTTTTTGAAAATTTTTCAGGGATTATTAAAAATAACAAGTTTTTTGGGTTGTTCCACTTTATGTGACAGTTGTTTAATTATATAGTGGTGTCATTTCATTAATATACACAATAAACCTTCCTATAGCAACTAAAAAGAGACAACACAAAATATAACATCATCAAAGTAAACCGTTGTGACATAAACACTAGCACAACTTAAAATATTTCTCTTTAGTTGAAACAAAACGGATATGAATTCAGTTTACATTTGGGGACAACTCAAAATATTTCTCTTTAGTTGACTCTGGAGAAGCTACTTTTATATCAAGAAGAGGGATACAACTGTATTTTTTTGGCGAAAGAGTAGAGAAAATTATGTGAGATTTTTACATAATGTACATTGGTCGTACAGCGATTTCTTGCAAAAAGTAAAGATTTGAAGAAAATTTTGAGTTCTCTTTAGAGGAACCACTGCGATATGTAAATAAAATTAAAAATAAAGCAACAGTCTTTGTAAAAAAGTTTTTGAAAAATAATTGACTTTAAGAGAAACGGCTTTTAATATTGAAAATATTCCAAAATTTTTAAAGCAGGTAAATTTTTTGAAATTTTATTGTACAAAAACTTTGAAAATGGTATTTGTCCTTAAAACTTTCAAGTTGTCCTCTAGTTTTTTTTTTTAAGTTTTAGGTTCAAAAATATTTTAATTCCAAATTAAAATTATCTTAATATTAGCTAAAATCTAAATGGAAATAAAACGGGTATCAAAATAAAAATTAAAAGAAATCTTTGATTTAAATCTTTACAAATTAAGATAAAATTCAAAATATGTCTTTAAACTTTACAAATTCTATAAAAAGAAATTAAAAATATCTGGCCTGTCATCACACACACATTCCATTTCGAAATGGATTAAATTCCGTTCAAATTTGTTTTAGTTCTTTAAATTAAATTTTGGTTTTTTGGAGAAGCAAAATACGGAATAACTGCTACTTTCGATTGGAATGTGGAGATCTGTGACAGTCCTATATAAATATTAAAGATATATAATAATTGATAATAAACAAGTTGTTAAATTAAACAATGAGATTTTGGAATACCTAATTTTTAAAGGAATTGAAAAACTAATCCAGTAAAATTATTTTATTTAAGACATTAACAACCGAAAATCGTTGCTATAAAGTCTGTTTAAATATTTGTTTAAAATCGATTTTTTTGTTTTATGTAAATAAATTTTATATTAGACAAATTGGAATTCAGTAAAATTTAAAAATTTCAAACCGAATTCGATCAAGTCGTTTATAATGCGGGCGATAGCGACTGATCCATCTTCGATGCCCTAAATATTTTTTTTAGATTCTTTAATTCGAGAGAATATAGTTTGGATGTATTACTTATGACGATGATGGTTCGCTTATCTCTCTAAACGATCTTATTTAAAGATTACCAACGAATTCTATTTGTGCAGTTCTTGTTCCCTCGTTCTAGCTGTATCTAGCTGCTTTTAGTTCGTTTACTACCGTGGAACACCATGTAATCATCTATCGGCCTCTGCGTTGATTGCACGACAAATTGTATGTCGGAGTTTCTTTAGCTAAGATAGCTGTCGAGCTTAAAGTGTGGAATATCCTCGCTCTTACGTATTCATGAACTGGATTTTTGTTTGTTGAACGATAAAGATCTATGTTTGATATTGTATTGGGCCAGATATATCACACGATTTGTCTAAAGCATCTGTTCGTAAAAGCTTGCAGCTTGTTGATAGATTTTTGCTTAAGACCAAAGGTCTCACATTCGTAAAGCAGGATAGGTAACAGGTATTAAAATTATTAACTTTCATGTTCTGCGATAGATTTTTTGACCCCCATATTTCTCTTATTTTGTAGATTGCATTTCTGGTTTTGTTGAAGCGATTTTGTATGTCCTCGTCCGATCCAATAGCACTGGATAAAGTACATCTTCGATTATAGTGTTATCGAGGGTAAGTGCGAACTTCTATTGCGGTTGATTCTCATTAGTTTCGTCTTCTTGAGGTTAAAGTTACCACTAGTGTTATTGCCGCAAAAAAGGGAAAATCTGGTTATTTTGTTATTTGATTTAACCAAACGGGATCCGATATTTTGCATTTGCGCTTTCGAAAGACCATTTGCACCAAAAACAATGAACCCCGCTAAAGTGTTTTTTTTTTTAATTAATACAATTTTGTTTTATGTGTTCTTTCTTTTTATGGCTTTTCCTGTTGTAAAGCGAGAAAGAGATTGAAGCTAGGGAACGAGGAAAAGTTTTAAATGTGATGTGTGTTGATTATAAAAATAGCAACACGATATTGATGTCTGCTTTGAGTTTTAAGTCCCCGTCCATTGTAGAGCCCATTTTTTTTTTGTTTTTTTTTATTAATTCCCCAAGCTAATCCCGCGAAGCTCTACGCTTGTCTGCAGGTAAGAAACCAGAGTCTCTGGCGGCAATCGAACCCGCAACCCCGGCGCTGATAGACTAGCTCACTACCAGCTAGCTTACCGGGGCACATTATCAGCCCAATTATGAATAAAAAATTTCCCGAAAGTTTTTTCCTTTTTCCCATTTGTCCTATTTAAATTAAATTGTAAAAATGGGAGAAGGGAATAAGCAAAAACTAGGAAATATAAGTAATTTCTAATAGTTTAAAGTTTATTTACTGCAATTCGGATCAGTGATTCAGGAGCTACGAGCTTACAAATTCGACACCTACGCAAACACACACCCGCGATACGTTTGTGCCACACCAGCTTATATCAAAATAAAAGGCAACAAACCATTTTATAGTGTGTTTAAATTATATTATTTTATTTGAAAAATGAAAATTATGAATTATTGTTACATATTGTGCACTCGGTATTGGTGATCAGCTAAATAATGGCGAATGCACAACAACATCAAAAAGCAACCGTTAGAATATCCAAATACTACAAAGTATACTACAGTTGTTGCCTGCATGCACTATTTTGCTTATATCTTTTGAACCATGTGGAATATTTGCATGAAACAACAATAAAACATTTTTAAAATATTTATTTACGCTTAAAAAAAAATAAAAATGAAATTGGACCATTTAAACATAAGAAGAAGCCAAAATAAGCTAGTAGGTACAAACGTATCCCGAGTGTGTGTTCTTGAAGAAAAAGTTGGGTATGCATCGTACGGTTAAGTTAAAAAGTGGATTTAGCAGGTTTTGCATATTAAGCCGACGAAATGTTTCACAATATGGACGAGGACCAGTAAAGAATTTAAGTAATCGGCCCCTAGGAGGAACATATGTATGTATGCATTGCTCTACTCGCAAATTTGCAAGTCCATTTAGACTTGCGATCTAACGCGAATTCATGCAAACGGTTGGCGATAATAATATTTACAAGCACAACACAAAATTTTAACATACGTCAAAAACGCAAGCCGCTTTTAACATTTCTCTATCTAAGTAAGAAAAAAAAGTAGCTCAGCTGTGTTTTCAACGCCGTCTATTAAGTAAATTCACCTTGCAAGAAACAATTCCCATTTACTTTAATGTGTTATTCTCTCTTTGGTGATTTTTCTGCTCTAACAAGATAAAAATAGAAGCAAGAAGATTATCACATTAACCTTCTTTTGAATTTTTTTAATGTTCGTAAGTGTGTCCGATATTTGAGGTTGATATCTTTCTCTTAAAAAATTAAATTCTCACCATTTTTTTAGTTTTAACATAATTTCTATTTTAATAATATTTCTGTTTTTATTTTACTAAACATTATTTAAATAATCTTTACTGGGTTAGTTCTTAAAAACCGAATTTCTATTTCCTTAATTTTTCTCTCTCACTGTAACAAAAACAATTTAACAAAAAAAAATTGAAACACTTTAACTTTGTAAATCTGTAAATACCTTAATATCTATACTTATAACAAAAACTTTAGTATAAATTGAAAATATTGTAGAAAATCCTAAATATATTATATTTTTAACAAAGTACTAAGTTAACTACTAGATATCGTCAGCTAAAATCGAAAAGGTCGTAAGCGGCAAAAAAAATTTAAGATCGAGTTTTTTTATTGATTATTTTGAAATTTGGTTAATTACTTAAAAATCAACGGCCTTTTGAATTTTAGGTGGCGATATATAACTTTCGAATTTAATATTTTCTTTAATTATTAATTATAACTATAATTTTTAATAATGATTTTAAGTTCAATAAGAATTTTTAGTTTTAACAAATTTTCTTTCTCAATTGTGTATAAAATAAATTGTACTAAAATAGAAATTTAATGTTATAATTATTGTAAATTTGCGTTTTGTTGTATGTGTTATGCAATTAAAAATAAAACAAATAGATGTTGATTTCGTTTTGTTTGGTAACTAAAACTTTTCTAAAACATCTATTTGCCTGTTGAAAAATTTAGAACGTTATTGTTCGCATAGAAATTTTATATGAAAAACACATAAGCTGGAAGCCCACATCACGCATTCTATGCGTTTGATAGTTTTGTGATCTTTTTTTAAAAGGCATGCGTGGCGTGCAAAAGAAATTCCACGGCATGCGTTTAATGCGTATATGCATTCTACGTCTATGCTGTGTAATAATTTTTCACTAATTCTACTTTTTTGATAGATTTTTAAACGCACTGAACGCGTGGTGGAGACCTACAGCTATAGTTTTATAAATAGTATTTGCATTATAAAATTCTATACGACTGTTTACGTTAAAATTTTTTTGGACAGGCAGTATATCGTTTCCTAAAACGGAAAAAGCCCTATTTAAATAATTTTGAAAATTTTAAAGGAGAAGCCAAAAACTATATGAAACAATAAATTGCTTTAAACTGATAATTTATTTTGAAAGCCTACCAGTTGTTTTGACAACTGACTATGTTGCATATGTTTGCATAACGCTAGTTAGGCATTTTAGCGTGTTAATTTTTTTTTTAATTAATTTTGACAGATTTAAACATTTTGTGTAGACATTTGTGTTGATGCAACATCTACATCAGAATTAATGAAAAAGTCGATATTAAATTTTTGGTTACTTAGGGCTTTTTGCATTCAAGGTAACGATATGTTTTTTTGTAAATAAATATTTTAATAACTTAAGCTTAAATATAATTAATTGCTATATTAATAACTATAACATAAACAGGCATGTTCTACAAATCAAAATGAAGTAGAATTGAAATCGAACGAGATTTTGATTTCAATTATTGACAAAATGACTGCAGTTTTTCTTGTTTTTAAGAACTGTTCTTGTAAATATAATTGGTACTCAAAGTATGAAGTATATAAAAAGGAATATTTTAATGAACTTTCGTTACAGGCGCGTTTTCAAAATTTTTTCGGTTTTAAATCCACTCCAATTCGATTTACAGAACATACCCGATAATTTTCCTTCTTCACTGTTTTTCAGAAAGCAAAGAAAATAATTGTAATTAAAACGACAGTTGATAAAGTTTAATATTTAATATATATGTAACTATAACTTTAAATATAAATATAAATATATAAATAAGCAAAGAAAATGTATTTAAAATACAAAATTTCGATGGTTAAATAACGAAAAAAAAACAATTTAGTTTAAATAAAACTTGCATCAATTATAGCACAGAATAAAAAAAAAAATAAAAAATTAATAAAACGAGCAATTTATGCAAAAAGTTATAAGTCAAAAATTTATATTTCTTTATAAAATTTATTTAATTAACACTATGACAGTTTTATGACCAAATGAATCAATTTAACAACCAGGGACCGAAAATAACAATTATATTGGAATTTTAAAAGAAAAATTGCATATAGAATTTAATGTAGAAAAACTGATTCAAGTATACCATATTCAAGTTTACATATATTGATTTTAAAATTTTGATTTTTATTGTTTCGATCAAAATTAACAGTTATGTTTTGATTTTTATTTTTTTTTTAACAAAAATAACAGTTATTTTTTTTAACAAAACTAACAGTTATTTTTTGATTTTTATTTTTTTTAACATGAAGAATAACAGTTATTTTATGATTTTTTTTCGTTCAAAAATAAAAGTTATTCTTTAAAGAAACGTACGTGTAATAATAATTAAGTTGACTTTAAATATTTATTTTAATGTGCATAAGAAATCCCAATGATGATTACACATTAAAATAAACATTTAAAGTCAACTAAATTATTATTACACGTACATTTCTTTAAAGAATAACTTTTGTTTTGGCTCGAACAAATAAAAATCAAAAAACAAAAAACCTTTTATTTTTTGATCAAATAACAGTTATTTTTGTTAAAAAAAAATAAAAAATAACTGTTTTTATCTGACTTTTATGAAAAAAGGAATAACTGTTACGGTCCCTGCTAACAACTAATGTAAAATTGCCCGCAGAATCCGAATATGAAGTCAGAATGCTCAAAAGTAGAACAGGAGGCTAATTATGGCAGTCGTGAACGAATACTTGTTCGATTTGAAAGCAATTTTATTTCAGTCGATCCTGAATGAATCGAAATTATTTTTTCAGTTTTGTGAAAACTCAAATAAATGTTTTACAACACTGAAAAAATAATTACTATTCGTTCAGTATCAATAGAAAGACTTAGAAATAAAATTGCCTTCGAATCGAAAAAGTATTCGATCCCGACTGCCATAATTAGCACACAGTTTTCCAAAAAAACCCCTTATTTGTGTTTTTAAAAAAGATGATGTCACTTAAATGCAAATATTTTAAAAAATATTAAACGGATTAGAGTAAGTGCGGGTAAAGTGGTATACCTATCTGTTTTTAGATTGCCAAACTTTAGTTTTTGTCCGATTAAAAAATGATTAAACCACGAACATGCTACATGTGTTGAGCTTCCACAAAGCCATTTGCGAAAAAAATGAAACCCACGCTTTAAGAGATATTTGAGAAAATATTGTAAATCCTATAAAACGCGACTTTAAAAAATATGCAGGTAATGTGGTACACCATATGCAGGTAATGTGGTATAGTGAACAAATCAAAGTATTTTCTTTATTAGTAGTTGTGTTGTATATACATTTTTACTTTATTGCAAAAAAAACATGTTACCAAAAACAATTCATGTAAAAAACAACAATTTCATTTATATTTAATTTGGCAGGTAATGTGGTACACTATAACAAATTAGCTGATTTAAGGTATACCACATTAGGCGCACTTGAGGTAAATGCAGATATTTCTTAATTTTAAATTATTTACTACAGTTCACTAATTTGGTACTTCCCAATTGAGTTTAGGCGATCTTGCACTAAATGAACGTTATGTGATTTCTTTTCAAAAATATTTTAAAGAAAGTTTTTTACAGACTGTATAGTATTTGGGAATTTGTATACCTTTCCAAGGTGGGAAGGTATGAGTAGAAAAGATTAAGTCGAGCACTTGCCGTTTTGGCTCAATCTAAAGTTGGTCGTGCCCCTGTGTTTGAGAGGCACCATCACATACAGGTAGCAATTTGAGGGCATTATCTGGCAAGATTATACACTCGCCCCTTGTTAAGGTAGAGAAGATATCTGACATCTGCTTTTAAAAAATGTCAGCTGCAGCTTTTGAGTAGCAACAGCGCCTAGTCTTCCCTCATGCCGAAATTCTCCCACAAGTAGTGAAAAATCAGCCCTTCCCGCTACAAAAGGCTTAAATCACAGCCACCACGTGTTTCCCAAAAAAAAAACTATTCATGAAAAAAGTATTTTCTTAAATCAAAGAACAAACTTTTGTAAATGGCGCATTTTTATGAGAATAGTCAATCTTCTTCTGCCTCGTCACCGTCACTTTATCAACCTCTTCTTCGTTCATCTTTTTTTACAGCATTCTCCCTTCTTTTAAATTAGTTCCATGGGGTCTTCACCTGACAATTTTTTGTAATACCAAACTTCAAAGTGTATATAAAAACAACTTATATATTTTTGTCAGCGTTTTTTATATGAAGTTTGACGTTTATTATAAAAAAAAATTGTCAGGTTAACACCCCATGTTATGCTAGTGGAGTGTGCGTTTGACACCTTCATTTATACGAACGCCTTGGTCCTAGTGGAGTGTACATTCATTCATCAAATATAGATCGGGCGTAAGTTGTCATCAACACATATTAAATGGTGTGGACATCTATTCATTCTTCATCTGTCATTATGCTCCTCTACATACAGGCCTGTTCTCAAAATCACTTTAACTCAAATTATGTGATTTAAAATCACATGTGCCTTTTAAAATCACACGTGTGATACTCTGGTGTTCTGTTTTTAGGTTTTTCGGTGTGATTTTCAATTGCAAGAATACAAGAATGGTATGATTTTTCTAATACTACGCGCGATTTTCAGAACAGGCCTAATGTTCGCTACTACCTTACCCTTCTTCATCTTTATCGCCCTTCAACTCTTCACCCACACAGAAAAAATATCTCAAGAAAATTTTTAACAACACAGTT
The DNA here is from genome assembly GCA_963931875.1 of Pollenia griseotomentosa. NCBI lineage: Eukaryota > Metazoa > Arthropoda > Insecta > Diptera > Polleniidae > Pollenia > Pollenia griseotomentosa. Next base: position 70,496,985 of record OZ007561.1, on the reverse strand, counting down.
TGTTAAAAATAAAATTTTAGGTCAACAAACTTTTTGTTTGATTCAAAGAAAAAATTTATCAAATTTACACTTTGCAAAATAGCACTCAATAAAATATATTTAATAATGAAATAATTAAATATTTCTTCATATTCAATAAAAAAAAAAAAATTTAATCAAAGTAAAGATAGTATTTTAACAACTCTTGTCCATTTTTTAATAGCTCATAATTCTCATTTGTTTTACAGTTTTATTTGAATAATATATTTAGTTTTGCCAAAGTCTTTGGAAAAGGTTTCTTGATGATCTGGCCTAAGCAACCAGTGAAATGCGCATAGGAACTTACTTATCGCCGCATAATAAATTTTAGTGTTTTTATAAAAATATAAAAATTGAAAATTAATGACATCATCATAAATAAATAAAAAAATAAAGATTCGATTAACATTTTGTTTGATTTATCCAACATTTTCAACAACTTATTTTAACAAATCAAGTAAACATTTTGTTGAAAAAAATTATTTTGGGCAACAACTTTTTTTATTGACTCAATAAACATGGTTTTTGACTAAAAATTTAACAATTATACATACAAACTTTTTTATCAATACCGCAAAAATCGTCATCGCAGAAAACTCAAAAATTTTGTAATCAAATATGCGATTTTCGTATTCAAATATGAAAATTATTTTTTCCTGTGCACTTTGACTATATCAATAAATTTAAGTTTTGTGTAATAATTATCACTTTGTTTCGAAAAAGTTTCTTCCATCAAGAAATGTAAAACTTCCGCAAAGACAATCTTTCTGAAAGACAGGAAGCATTTCTCACAAGAGGTATACTAACAGAGGCCTTAACCTATAGTCGGGCCGCTGCCTGCTCACCAGGGGCTACTGGCTCTCGTTGTACCAGAAAGGATTTCCAGTTAGCCGCAATCGCAAGATATCCAAAAGATCTACTGAGATCTGTTAATTTTGGATTTTTTGCGGAAAAACTTAAATTTTTGTAATAAAATATTTCTTTAAAAATTGAATTCAAGTACGGAAAATATATTTAGGGAATCGTTGGCAGCCCATTTCTAATTTTAAATAAGAAGACTTCTTAATTATCGAATTTGAATTTATATATTTGAATTTATCAAAAATTAAATTATATCTCTGAAACTACAGGGCAAATTTAAACACAATGTGAGCACGGCTAAAAGATAATACTGTTGCCGAGTTTCGGATTTTTTGTTAACTGAATATGGTCAACCGTTTAAAGTTTATCAATATATATATCTATATATAGCAAAAGTGCATTAAGTGTAACAGCATATCTCGAAAAGTAGAGCTAATAGAGAGAAAAAATGGAGATTATATTTAAAATCAGCGACCTCCAATTAGTAAAAATTTGCAATCAAATTCCAGACCGCATAAAAAAAGTTGAAACTTGTTCCCTTGTGTAGTTATATCAGCAGCAAAGTTGCCATAATTAAATAAAGAAATCCCGGGAATTCCCGCACAAATTTCACGAAAAGCAGCAAGTTTGAGAGAGACTTTTCTTTATTCTTAAATTTGTAATTTGCACCACGATCTAACAGATATTGTAAAAAAATTATAAAGTTCTTGCAAGGCGAAACAAATTTAAAGATTCGAGTAGAGACCCAGCTGCACAAGTGCCTACTAAATAAAAAGATTAAGAAGTGCAAGGCACGTAATTTGATAACGGATTAATTGTTTTAATTATCATAAGATTGACCACGGCTGCTTATTATGTCCAAACGATGGTGGGTTTTACTCGCTTGTGATATACGGCCCGCTATGCTCAGAAAGTGACACAAAATTAGACGTTCATAATGCGCTTCGTCAAGAACAGCCGCGATGCAGATTTTGCGGAAATAATTTTGACATTTATATTAATCTTTCAAATAAAAAACTTTTTAATAAAATCTAATTTTTGTGTTATTTTTTACAATTTTAAATACTATCGGGCCTAAAAAAATACCCTTTATATACCAGAGAATACTAAACTAAAGCTTCGTACAGACGGTGGTCAGATCTTACAATGTTGTCATTTTTCTGACAATGGAGCCATTGCCAGATGCCTTAATTTCACACATCTGCCAAATGAAAATGAGCTTACAATGTTCATACAGTTGCAAGACATTTTTAGGCAATTTTAATGACAACATTGTAAGATCTGACCACCGTCTGAACGAAGCCTAAGTGTATAATTTATTGTAAAACATTGAGTTGCAATAGTTTTTTGCTTAAAATGTTTAACTTGTATTTAATATAAGTATGTATCACTAAAATTTATTTTTTCCAGATAGTCCAGCCAAAGGAAGTCTTAGCGATTAAATACGAAGATCAGTAAAATCGAATTTAAGATTCCAAATTATTACAAGGATTCCAAACAACAAATTTGGGGTAAATTATTTCATTATAGTCATTTCAAAATCATCATACTATTAATAATTATTTTTTCTTACAGGTCGTCTTTTGGTCTTTAAATATATGCGAATCAGTGTGCAGAGCCCTAAACGCTCTTAATGATCAAGTTGATTTTAGCATTTCATTTATTAAAAATATATTTTTTTAATAAACTAGAAAAATTAAAAAAATAATTAACGTTTTAGAATTGTTTACCAAGTATTATGTACATAAAAAACTATGTCAATTTTAATTATTGTATTATATTACACTTTAAACATGTCTAATCAAATACATTGTGAATAAATATGTACCTTTCTGAAAAAGAATTTAAATGAACCTTCACAAAAGTCTACTTTTATTGTGTTCAATTTAGCAGAAGTTATGAATGAAACCAGTAAGTATGCTAAATGAATCAAACTTGTATTGGTGAAATTGTTCACCGATTTTTATGATTTTCAATAGGTATCGTCATTTTGACAATTTGGGCATATGTAGCAAATTTTATCGAATTATCTTCAAAATTGCGACAAGTACTTTGCGCACAAAATTACCTGGACAGCCAGCCAGCCGGACGGACGGACATAGTTAGAGCGCTTCAAAAAGCTATTCTCGGTCGATCGGTTTACGAAGAGGTGGGTCTAGGACCATAATTTTTCTGGCACAAACGCATAATACCAGCGTTTAAAAAACTGCAATTAAAGTAGAAAAACTGCCATTTCTTCTACTTCTTTCTTCATTTGTCGTTGGACAGAAAAAAACTGTTTCTTTTACTTCTGATTCATTAAATGTAAACAGTCGCTGTCGAACCAACTCAAGAAGCGAAAGTTGTACACGCTTTTTCGTTTTTAGATCGACACAGTTTTTGGTTTCGACTGCAGTATTTTAAACCCTGCATAATACCACCCTCTTTCACCACTGTTGTGGTGTGGGTATAAACAAAATTATGTTTTTCATAATAAATAACAATTTTAATTTTATATTCTCATAAATACCTAAAAAAATAAACAAACTTGTAGACTAAAATCATAAAAAATCCCTTAAAATCGATCTGATCCACTTTAAACGAACGAAATGACGTGAGTGACGTCATTCATATTTTCATTATCAAAAATTTCAAAATTAGCAAAATATTAATTTCTTAATACCAGGCGCCCATAATGTGGGAAAACACAGCAAGTAAATTTCTTAAGTCAAAATCTACAGCATACCTTAGGGATGTGAAAACTATTTGAGTCAGCCTGTGTATGTTTTTGACGACAAGGTGATTCAAATACTTTGCTCATCCTTAAACTATGCTGTAAATTTATTTTAAATAAATTACTTGCTGCATTTTCGCACATTCTGCGAGCCTGGTATCAAAAAATGATTTTCAGCCAAAATTTCATGTTTTCATTTTAATTTTTTGGTGATGACGTCAGCCGTGTGTATGTGTTGTGAGTTGTTGTTTTAAAAATGATTTTTTGGGTGTGTAAACTAAAGAAATAATTTTGGATGACTTTTAAAGAATATGTTAGGGATTTTTAAAGTAATTTAAACTTTAAATTTTTAAATTAATTAATTAAATTGATTGGATTGAAATAAAAAATTATTCTAAAGAATCTTTTAAAGTTTAAAACCGATTTCATTACTCAAAAAACAAAAATAAACAGAATTGGGTTATTTTTGTTAAAGCTTTTTTATTTAACTTGCAATGTATGTACATATTTATGTGCATGTGAAAATATGTATGTATGTTTGTTTGGGGGAAATCTTGCAACTCAATTTGAAGCAGATAACTATGTATATCTTGCACCGATTGAGCTGAAATTTTGTCAACACGTTTAGTTTGGATGACAATTCATGGTTAACTATGTGAAGTCATTCTTAATCTAACATGGCGGTACACACAAGACGGCGGACTAGTTATTTTTAATGCACTCCTACAATATGGGTATCAAATGCAAGGGCTTGCCAGGAATAACTCGCAAAAATAAAGTGACGTCACTTTACATCCAATATGGCGGACTTCTAAAGCTTGAAACTCAACCGATTGAGCTAAAATTTTGTATACACATTCAGCGTAGGTGACAATATATGTATGGTTAGCTGTGTGACGTTATTCTTGATCCAACATGGCGGAACACCCAAGATGGCGGACTAAATATTTTTAATGAATTCCTACAATATGGGTATCAAATGAAAGGGGTTGCCGAGATAACCTCGTTAATTAAGTGACAACACTCTAAATCTAATATGGGCAAAGCGACATGCTTTTATGCAATATTAATTGTGTAATGACGTTGTTAGTTGATGGTAAACGTTTTAAAGTAAAGGTTTAATTTTTTCTTTTTAGCGCATTTCAATAAAAGCTTGTTTTTTAAGAGGGATTTTTTACTTTTAATTTATTATATTTTTAAGTTAAAAAAAATGATATGTATATATCTGAGACATTTTGGCAAAACATCTTAAGTCGAGATAAGATACAAAAAAGTTTTTAAAAAAAACTCGGTGAAAAAATCATTTTTATTAAATATTAAAATAATTAAAATTAAAGAAAAATTTTCTTTATAATACAAAATCTGAAAAATATTAACAAAAACGTGTGATTTACAATTTTTTTTTTTTAACTTTTTAAATTTGACTTAACCTGTTTTGTCAAAATGCCACAGATATAGTTTCTTTGAATATCTGAATTATGGCCATTGATTGATGAAGTACATTGTTTTTAGATTTTGTTACGATTTGTAAATGCTTAAGAACAACAAAGTGTTTTTGTGTGTATAAAAGTCGACCTTATTGATGAAGTAGATTCATAACGATCAAGTCTGAATACTTGCGGTTAGTTTTATCATAAATTTTTTTGGCAGGTAAAAATTATTTGAAGTTCTTCTTTGAGTTGGTAAAATAAATGGAATTGAAAAGAGTTTTATTTGTTTATTAAGTGGATTTAGCGTTATGATCCTGCCAAGGGGTCTGCTCCAATAATAATATAAAGACATCTTACGGTTTGGGCATGAAAGAGGCTTTCGGTCATTCATTAAGTAAACATTGTGACACAACGTTTCCAATAGATCTGAATAGATAAGATTAACTTAGATTAAGTGTTTTCGTTAAGTCGAAATAAATATTTGAATTTTTTATTTCCATCAGAATATTGACGACACCTTTTCGCCGCAAAATGATCGCAAGCAAAATTTAAAAAAAAATTTATATCTTTTGATTTTTCGGAAAGATTTTTAAATAATTTAAAAAACCCTCCCGTAAAATTTGTGTTTGGGCTCTTACCATCATTTTGGAAAAAGAGGTCGATATCATCCGTCATAAAATATAAGGCAAATTTATAGAATATTGGATAAAATGGACCGTATGATGGTTGTTTGATTAAAGCAAAAAACATTTATATTTTATTTGTCTTAATATTAAAGTTTTATTTATTAATTATCGTGGTAAACTACAATTAAAAAATATATATAAAATTATATTATACAATATCGTTTTTATTATTTTTTAGTTTCGTTTTATAAAATATCAATAAATAAGCAAAAGAAATGCATTGAAAACTAAAGGAAATACATTTATATTTAAAAAAAATTAATTAAAATTTTAATAAAATTTAAAAACTATTAAAAACATTTTCTTTGATTACGCAAACTAAAGTCATATGCATAAAAAGGGCAGTAAAATGGAATTAAGTTGGTTTTTAAAATAATTTTTGCAAGTGTTAAATTAGATTTCCTTTCGAAAAAAAGATAAGTAGGATATTTTTTTTATCAAAGAAAGAGAAAGTCCAGAGTTTTGGGAAGTTTTTTGCTTTGAAAACAAAGTAAAGAATATTTCTTTTAGCAGCTTAAAGGAAATGGTGTAGATTTAAAACAATTCTATAAAGTTTATATTAAGGAAAAGTGCATATATAATAAGTCTTTAATGTTGATAACAAGTAAATATATAAAAATTATAATATTATAAAGATTTTATAACTAATATTCCTTTTCTTTAATAGTTTTTTTTTTCTTAAATCATTAAATTAAATTTTTTGTTTTTTTTTTTTTTTTGGAGAAAAATATTTAGTTTAAAGTTTTTTATAAATTTCTCTCAGTGAAAAAATTTATTTTATTTACATTAATTATAAATTTATTAACTACCTAGATTGGAAAGAAATTAAAAGGATTTTTTTATATTTTGCAAGCCTCTCTCTTATTTTAAGGGCGTAAGTTTTTTCTCTGTAAGGCTTTTTATTATTCCCTTAATTTGTGTTAAATGGCTGACATATTGGATTTTGTTGTTTTTTAGTTTCTTTCTTTAATAGTTAAATTTTATTTTCTAAGTTTAAATTTAAAGTTTCGTGGTAACTTTTGTTAACCTAAATTTACAATGATGCTATGAAAGGTGTAAGATCGGGGAATTTGAATAAATTCTGGGGCCTTGATCGTTGGACACGCGGAGGTGGTGCATGCGATTGACGGGCTTGGGCGTTGAAATTGCCATTTTGCCCATTGAGGTAAATGCCACATTGTGAATTGCAGACCTCATCACGCAGAATAGCTTCTTTAGGCCATTGTCTAATCAACTGGCCGCAATCGGTAATGCGCAAGGAAGCACATTGGGCCTTAACAATAAAAAAAAACTCAAAATTAATAACAAGAAAAACATAAGATTTAGTCCCTAAAAACTTACGCCTTCTGTAGAGCATACACAACTGGTACAAGGTGAGGGGAAGGCAGATTCTCCAACTCTGACATGTCTATTGCCAATCTGACAGCCTTGGACATTTTCGCGCCAAGCACTTAAATCGATTTGAGGCATAGAGTGACAGGGAACACGAGGATTTCTATTTTTTAAAAAAAGTTAATTACTATTTGGGTTTTGTCGTTAAAAACAAAAAAATAATCCAACTTACAAGAAATTACTTGGCAAATCAAAGGCAGCACGTTGCATATCTCCAGGAATTTCCAAATTTTCACAAGTGATCTTGGCCAATGTGGTCTTGCGAATCTCCGCCAATTGAGCTTCAGTGAATTTAACTTCAGGATTTTGATTTTCATACCTTAAAACAATATCAGCAAATTAAAAGTATTTATTCATCAAATTGCATTTTTCCTTAAACTTACCAGAATCGATCGCATTTTCTCAGCTGTCTGAATTGTATACCAATGACACAGGCCAAAGTGGGACCCACCAAACCTCCTTGCAAAGGCCTTTCAGTCATGGCACCGGGGAATAGATCAATATCATCAACAGTGGGATAGATTTTCTTAAAACGATTGATGACTTCAGTAGGAATTTCACGACTTAAATCATTCCAGTCTGCGGCTCTTTTCAAATTACACAGGGCACGATAGTTGTTATAAGAAGGAAGACCATGATCACGACCTGCAGCATTAAAAAAGATAAGTTCAGCATTGCAAAATCATTCTCAAAAATAAATAAAATTCAAATCAGAATAAAGTAAACTCTATAATTTACCTCTTTGAATATTCAGGGCAATCAAATCCACACCCGAGAAGGGAATCTTACGATCTTCGAACAGATGATTGGTTACTTCGCCGGTAATAAATTGATCTAAAGTTTCCATAGGAGTAGCCACTAAACCACGCATGATTTCATCAATAATGCCAGGCTTAAAAGAGAAAAACAAAATAAATAAAGATAACCTAAGCTCCCTAAAATATCCTTTTTTCACCTGCAGCAAAGCATCCATTCTGAAGAAACCATCACGCAACAAAATCGGAGGATCGACAGGTTGATGCTGAGGACTCAAACGAGGAATATGCGGCCTCAACAGTGAGTGACCAATACGGAAGGCAGCGGCAGCAAACTCATTAAAGATAATCGGAGAACAAGAAGGATTATAGTCCTTGTAGTAGCCTTGAGGCAACAATTTCAAGCCATATAAATTGACAGCGTTCCAACTTAAGATACGTGGCAAGAATTCATTAAATGTGACATGTTGTACTTGGGCGCTAACAATACGTCTTGCATGGTGATACAGTTGATCGCCAGTCCAATGGGGATTTACTCCTCTGAGGCCCTCAACAATGCGGTTGTGCTCACGTAGGAAAATTGTGTGAATGGCTGTAAGACCTGGTTGTTCGGAGGCACGTTCATCGCCAGCAATGAAGCATAGATTACTGCGCGACTTACACTCAGGATGGCTATTACTTTGCGGCAGCAATTCCTTGCCTCTAACAGGATGTATGGTAGAGTTCAAACGGCCATTAAAACCACGCAATTTGCTAGCAATACAATGATTTTCACCATAAACCATAGAAGCATCCAAGAAATGGGTGTTTTGATTAACTTGATCACGGGGACCCAAAGTCAGTTGTCCAGGCAACGATCTCATAGAGGGGAAACACAACCGTTCACCACTGGTAACATTCACCTCAGGATAATAATAATCGCCAGCAGGCACAGGGAATGGATTGCATTCAGGATGAACCGTTTGTTTTGAATCACATCTTCTACAGCTGGGTATAGACTCATGAAAACCTTTGTGTATTGGTGTCATAGTCAAGTCGTGATCTAGGAATTGAGCATACTGCATGGTCATCAAGGAGTAACGAGTGTGTAAATTCGAAATATCGGGATGTATAACAGTGGAAACGGTCCTGGGATTAGGCAGAGGAGCTCCAGTTACAGTTACCAATCTAGGCTTAGATATGCCATCATCATATTGAGCTGGCAATAGACGTGAGAATGTGGTCAAAGATTTTCCCCAGCTGGGATTGCGCAAGTTATTGCAATAACCGGTAAAGGAACGGAAAGGTGTGGTGGTATCACAGGCTACTGGCGGATCATCACATTCATTTTTAACGGGACGATTTTGCAAAAAGCTGTTAATGTCAATTGTTTGCAAAGTTTCGGTCAACTCATTGCGATTGAAGTTGAGGGTGGAATCGAAGACTTGACGTTTACGCCTGTTGATGGTAGTCAAAGTATTCAAAATCTCATTAGAAGCCAATTCGTACATCAGAGAAGAATTGGCCAGCAAAAGAGCATTACGGTTGGCCTTGCTGAAAGAAGCTGCAGCACCATCAGGAGACTTGGCACTAATACCACCCTCTAAAAGAAATGAAATTTTAAAATTATTTCTTTTACTCATTTCGATTGAGATTAAAACCTACGTGTTCGCCAGGATTCATATTCAAATCGTTTACGATCTTCCAATTCAATTTTAGCTCTTTCAACTGCTGCTTCCAATAGTTCTGGGTTTAGTTCACCAATCACTTCTTTAACCTCTGGCTCAAATTCAACATGTTCAATATGTTCCTCTTCTTCGGGATTATTCAGCCAAGGACTCAAATCGAATTTATGGATTTGGTCACACTTTAAAAGGGTGTTTCTAGAATTGATTAAAAAGTTTATTAAATCTCCTTGTTCCGAATAATGACAACTCTAGAAAAACTTACAAGAAATTATCTTCCGTAATAAAAGCTTTCGATTGAGCTTTATTCACTTGATTAGAAGCACATAACAAGCCGGACAAAGTTGTTTGTCTAATCGATTTTAACTGTATCAAAGTGAAAGAGGATGGTGGCAAATCGTTCTCATACCAGAAACGATCGGTTTTCTTAAGCTGTTCGAACTGAAGACTCAACAAACAGGTGATGGTAGGACCAAACAAAGCTCCCACTGCGGGATCCTCCAATAGGGCACCAGTTAATAGATCCACATCTTGGGCAGAGTGATATATATCTCTTAGATTAGTAATATGTTCTTCAGGAATGGTTGAGTATTTATGCAAGTTTTCGAATGTAATATTCGCATTATCAGTAAAACGCTTTTCACACAAATCCAAAGCCTCGACATAAGCAGGTACACCATGATCACGGCCACGATGTAAAGCCAAAGCTAAATCGGTCCAACCATCTTCGTTGGCAGTATCGGGTACAAGAGATTTTTGCAATGCGGGTACAGAGAGTAATTGAGCGGAGGACATTTTGTCAGAGAGCTAATGAACACATTACGTTTGAGAAGTTTTTAAGTTACTTTGAAATCCAAGGACAACTTACCATTTCTGGAGGGTACATGGTCAAAAAGGCAGGCATAGCACTGGTAGCGAATTCATTATAAATACCACCACGATTTGTACTGGAATAGTTGGTCGCATGTTTTTCAGCAGCAAGTCTTTAGAGAGATTTTTGTATATTAAAAAATTTGTTTCTATTATCAAATCTAACATTAATCTAACCTTAAACCTTCTTTGGCTGTTCTCTCTTGTCCCAATACCAAGGGCAAAAATTCGTTATAGGTAATATGCTGTATCTGGGCGGTAATAATGCGTCTGGCCTCCAAGAAGACATCTTCCTCTGACCAATCTGAATTCAAATGAGCCAATTGTTCGGCAATTTGATTGTGTTCTTGCAACAAGGCACGATGTAAGGCACCAGTTGCACCAGAAACTGTGCAATATTTACAAGAATGAACCTTAACGCCACCACTAATAAAAGTACGTATATCCTGGAAATCTTTTAAAGTTGAGCCATATAAGCCACTGGCATCAATGTAAGCCGAAGCGACATTCATTTGTTCACGTTTATCTGTTAAATAAAAAAACATTTAAGAAAACTAAACGGAAATAAAGCCATTCCACTTACGATTTAAGCACGATTCGGAATCATAACCAGGTGCGGAACGCCTATATTCTTTACAATCTGCTCCCACACGGGCATAACATTGTTCCAGTGCTTGAGGATTACGTTCAACGGATTCCTTACAACATTTATCATCAATAGGCAATTGACTTACTTCAATTAAATCATAGGCCAATAGCTGACCCCAGGCTGGCAACATGGCAGTAATATGAGGATGTCTAAGCTTCGGATCAATATGTTTTTGCAATTGTTCAATCACGTATTCAGCATCAGGCAAAGCATGTGTGCTATGGGAACTCCGAGGCTGGCTTATGCCATCAGCATAGTCGGCGGCTAACAAACGTAGGAAGACATCACCACGAGCACCCCATTTACGATGAGATACATTGTTACATTCACCAGAAGGCAAACGATATTTACTCGGTGGGCAAACATCGTAAGTGGGGGCAGTGGCGCTATCTAAATCTTCATCATCGCAGGCGGTTAGAGAGCGTGCTTTCTCAAGCTGTAAAGCTTTCAGAGCAACAGGTTCGAGATCTTCTGGGGTGCGTAGAAGGTGCACTGGAGCGCATAAACACCTGAAAGAAGAAAAAACAATTTTTATTAATATTTTTATATTTAAGAATTACGACATTGCGTTTAGTTTGGATTGTTTCAAGAACTTTTTGGTGTTGTTCATACTAAAATTTTTAAGTACGACTCGTACTAAAAGTAAGAAAAAAAGCTATGATTTAGTACGAGTTTTTTCGTTCTGTGTATATCAAAATTGATATGCTTTTGTTTATTAGTGTGTTTGCTGGTTTGATCCCTGAACCGATTTTCCTGGAATTTCCACTGTAATTTCCCAATTACACGGCGCTTATAAATATTCTTAAATTGTCACCTCCCATGCAAAGACAATGCAAATTCCAGTGTGTAAGTATATGTAGAACGATTAGAGTAAAATTACAATATACAAAAAGTATTTTTATTTGGTACAAATTGCTGCGTTATCTTTACATGAGATCTGTTTAAAAAAAAAATTCTACAAATTAAATTTCAATGGGTTATGCGAAGTGCGCCGGGTTAAGCTGGTCTTTTATAGAAAATTATGTTTCAGAATGGTGACTCAACAGGCCAAAACAGAGCAAAATGTAAATAAGTTGTAGAATAAGCTTATCATAAGAGATTTCCTACAACATGACAACAAATATGATTGCAAATGACTTAATTTCCCTATAGTTTTGTAAGTGCTTTTGAGAATGATGTTCCGTTATTTGACGAGCGCCTAAATTTTGTATTATAAGTTAAAGTTTTCTGTCTTTAGGCCCAACTATAATATGCTTAAGTTGCCTTAAGCAATTGTGCGAATACGTGTGATTCATATGTCTCGTATCATATTGAACTTAAGAAAACTTTTTGGTTAATTTTATGAAACTGGCATTTATTGAATTAAGCAAGGTACAAAACAGATCGCACTTTCCGATAAAATATTTTTTTAATTTATTATTGTTATTTTTAAATGCTTTTTTAAAATTTTTTTTTTGTTAATGTAGCTGAAGCCAGCTTATGCATATTATAGTTGGGCATTTTGTGTTTTGTTTGAAGAGTAATGTGCTTTAAAGTGTTTTCAACAGTGCACAATTGAAAAAAGTATTTAAATTACATCTACTTCTGTTAAGTATCAAAAGTATGTATTAAAAATTTTAGCTGCCTCTACGTGCCTTCCTAGTAGCCAGAGTCAGCGTTTAAAAAACTGCAGTCAAAGTAGAAAAACTGCCATTTCTTTTTTTTGTCATTGGCCGAAAACAAATGGTGACTTTTACTTCTGATTTATTAAATGTAAACAGCCGCTGCCAAATCAACTTAAAAAGCAAAAAGTTATACACTAGAGTGGGTCAGTTCTTTGCTCGACCAAGCGGTTATCAAAATCGTAATCTATGACGAATTCTAAGAAGGTTTGTCCAAGAAACCATGGATCTAAGATCAAAATCGAGCTTCCCGTTTTTAACAACAAAATTCTCTTTTCGAATTTTAAATTTTGTTAAAATATGCTAAAATTTTATTGAAAACATTTTCCAATCCGGCCAAGATTTTGTCAGATGTTGTGTACTGATAACCAAGATATTCTTACCAAATTTGGAAAACTTAGCTCTTGTCGTTGTACAGATAAACTTAAATCTTTAATGTATTTCTATGGGAGGTGCCCCGCCCACTTAAAATTAAAAAAAAAATATATAGCCTATAGCACCTCCCAGACCATTTATTTATAATATACTGTAAAAGTTTCATAAGGATCGGCCCAGCGGTTACGAAGATTACCTCCTGCAAACAAACAAACAAACATTTTCCCTATATGTAATATTAGTCTAAACGAATACAATTCGTCGTAGATTACGATTTTGACAACCGCTTGGTGAATTTTTTTAATGCATACAAATTGACCCACTCTTTTGTACACACATTTTCGTTTTATGTTAGACAGTTTTTGGTTTCGACTGCAGTTTTTTAAACCCTGGCCAGAGCATTTTTGTCACTTCATTTATTTATAAAAGATAAGCGTGAGCATCGCCAAGTCCAAACAACTTTAGGGATTTTTGGAAATGCCAATCCTAAGGGGTTAGAAATAGGTAAAAACGGCAGCCCTTATAATTTGTGATCATACACAGAGAGACGTAAAATTCAAACAAAATTATAAAACCAAAACAAAAGGGGACAGGTGTTTGGTTGTTTTTTATAATTTATACATTTCAGACGCATACATATTTATTATATATAGTGATGCAGTTGTGAATACAAGATAAGGAAAATTAGATATTCACTCCAACCCCCATACCACATTTCAAAACAAAAAAGTTTAAGCAGAACCCGCTCCAGAGTTATGCATAGATATTTATACATATCGCACTGGTTCCTCTAAGGGGGGTTAACTCAAAATTTATAAAATTTCAGTAGAAACAAAAAACTGTTTTCTTTTTATATGTACTCTTTACAGTGTTCGAAAATAAACAGAGCATTATTTAGCGTTCGGCTCAACGAGAACGATATCTATTTTTTATAGCGATTACGTAGACGAACGTAACCCTTAATACCGTTCGTAACTGTTTTAAAGAAAAAGGCGAACAGTATAAATTGTTCTGTTCTTCGTTTGAAAACAGAACAATTGTAGTGATACTTTAGAAAGACATTGTATTTTAAAGTTTCTTTTTTTACATTGGTAAAGAAATAAACTAACTAAAAATTTTAGCAAAGACCGCAGCGCGAACAGCTTGTGTGTGTATTGTTTATATGTTTTGTTTGTGTAAAACTCTTTTGCTGGCTTTTTGTTTTTTTTTCGTATGTGAACTTTGTTTTTGTAAAAAGTTTGGTTTTTTTTTACCAGCCAAAAGGGACGAACCGTAATGAGCTGAACCGAACACAATGAAGTTTGTGTTAAAAAAAAAACCGAACGGAATTAAATGTTTTCATCTTTTGTTGAGTTGGTTACTATTTATTATTATTATGTCCCGTGGTTCCTATAACGAACAAAGGGCCTCGTTGAGTTGGTTAGGTACAATATTATTTTTGTGTTCGAAAGAAGACAAACATATTTTACACAAACACTATTAGCGTTTGTGTTTTCCATAAATCTACCGAACCGAACACTAAGAAGCGATATTTATAGCCGTATTCATAAGAACTTATTTATGATTAATTAACCATTTTTAAGCAAAAATTGCTACTGTTGTATTCATAAACGAAAAATAGTCTATTAAACCTTTAAAAAACCATTGATAAAGTAAGAAAATTTATTGTTGTATTTTCCCTTCTTTAAAACAAAAAAAAAAAAAAAAAAAAAAAAATGACATTTTGATAAGAGTTTGCATCAAAATGTATTAACAAAGTGACCTCAGTACTACAACAATGCAACAATACAAAAAACAACAGGCATTTTGTTGCTAGAATTGAGACGGCAAATGCCAAAATGCCTTATGAAAAAAAGTAAATAAACAAAAAAAATGACGACAAACGTCACACACGAAGAAAATCACTACAAACAGCTGTGCTTGTGAGGTCACTTTATTAGTACATTCTGGTTTGCATTTTATTATATTATTTTTGTGAAATATGTTGAAAAATAATGACAAAAATGTTTTTTTTTTATTAATACAGGCATGTAAAATACATTTTACTAATTTTTTTTTATTTTAGACAACCAATTTAAAGTTATATTGATAATTACTTAAAAAAAAATTTATATGATTTAAACGAATATGCTTAAAGGCAAATGCAGATATTCTCTTTAATAATTTATTAAATTATTGCAACTAGTCGCTTTTTTTTAAAACAACAAATTTTTGCTCAAAAACATTAAAAAAAAAAAATAGACAAATCATAATAATAGTGATGTTAATAAAAAGTAAGCAAAAATTCGAAAACTCTCTTATCGTATACATATATATAAAAAAGGTTCAAACAAAAGTTTTTATGATCCCTTTCGGCAACATTTTGTTCAGAAACTAAAAGAATATGTAGTTTTATTCGATAAGAATAACTTTTAAAAAAATTTAAGAAATTATAAAAAAATTTAAATATAGAATATCATGTGAACCGAATAGAAGTTTCATGCATCACTATCAATAAAATGGCAGCAAAATATAAAGAAAGTTGCCATACTTAAACACAAAATCGCTACAAACAGTTAATAGTAAAAAAGCTGTTAATGTACGTTCATGAATACAAATTTTTATAAGAGGTTTATAAGACAAAAACCGTTTAATAGTTATTACATACTATAAGCTTAAAATAAGAACTTTTTATGAATATGGCTGTTAGTGTTTATTTTCAAACACTGCTTTTATATCACAAAGTGGGATACAATTTTATTTGTTTTTGCAAAATACTACAGAAATTGATCTAAGATTTTTACAGTGGGTGAATATGACGACCATTGTTTATCGTTTTCTTGCAAAAAGTGAAACTTGAAAAATTTGGAGTTGACTCTCTTTAGAGGAACAAGTGCGATGTGTGTACACGTAGTTAAAAATAAGTGGACAGTAGAGAAGCATACCTAACTACTACTAACTAATATAATCTTTACACAAGATCATAGGTAATTTTACCTCCAATACCCGTTTTTTTAATTATGTTCGATACTTTTGGGTCGTCAGCGCTTAATTGGCCAACCCCTGTATCTACATGTCCAAAATTTTAGTTAAGTTGGATACCAAATTTTAGATATTTCCTTAAAGAAATAAAGAAGTTATAAAAATAGTCGTTATGCAAAAGATTTTACGTTACAATAATCTTAACCACATTTTTAAGTCTCTGTACCACTGTTTTTCTTCAGTTCTTGCAAAACCAAAGAAGAGACTTGTTTCTTTAGAATCTTTAAGAAAAAACAATGGATTTCTCTTGGCCAAAAACCATTATAATTATAATCAACTTAAGTGTACAAAATGACATGATGGCAAAAGTAAAAACAATTTATGTATGTTTTCGTTAAAAAAAAAAAATTATAAAAAAGAAAAAACAATTAAATTCAAATAAATTCTGCCAAGAACCGCAAAAAGTTCTAGGACAAATGCGTTTTTTTCTTCTTCAAATACAACAACAAGAAGACTCTTAAAAAAGTCAAGTATAAAATTAAGAAATATTTAATTATAATAATACTCAACGTTTATGCGAACAAAACTTTAATTTGTACATACCTATAAATTTACGTGACCTTAAAATAAAGATAAATTATTTTTTTGAATGGTTTTAAAAAGACAAAAGAGAAGAGGAAATGCCATTAGAAATTATAAGTTAAATGAGCCTATTGAATTATAAGGTATGAACAACTGTAGTTTTTTTTAAAGTATAATTGGATTTGGAAAAAAAGAAGATTTCGAAACTAAGATAACAAATTTCTTAAGCTAAAGCAAATCTTTTGGCTTGAAACCGTATCCGTTTTGATTTTTAAAGTTATGTTTACGTTTTTATAGATAATTTTAAATAATTAATGCAATAACAACAAGTATGAAAGTACAGTCGGCCAATTGCGACCGTATGAAACCCTACACAACAGTATTTAAAACAAAATTGTTGGGAGTGTATCCTTCTTGGAGCCCATGGGAAATCATGGAGGTTAAGATTTATGTTAAAGTTCTTTTTGTCGCATATTTTTAGATAGGGATTGCTGTTCGGTTTTAACCGAAATCGAAGCCGTGGTTTTAGTGCCTACAAAACCGAAACCGAAAACCGACCAAAAATCCTCGGTTTTAGCTTTTACTTTAAAGGGGGTTTAAATCTGAAGTATTGATAATTCTGGACTTACCAGCACAACATTTGTCATGACATAAAAGCTATCGTTAAAGTTATCGTCGCTAATTTTTTGCCCATAAGGAAATTATGGCATTAAAAACTATTTTCAGGAATTGGTATGATCAAATATGGACCAGTGCCAATAAAATTTGCTTATTTTGCTCAATAAATAATCATTCAAAGCTTATTTTAATCTTCCAAAGGTTAAATACAATTTGGTTTAAAGATTGGTGTTTGACGTTTGACTGCCAGCAGTCGTCGATGGCTGTGAGTGTTAAACGGCAAACCCTCTGAATAGATTAAGTGGTTACAATTGAAACATGTAGAGTACCTGTCCGTAAAAACAGGGCTCGAGCCCCGCGGCAGTCAAGAATGAAAAATGATCAATTAATTTTAATTAACTTTATGTTGTAAAATTCCATTCCTCATAAAAATAATTTAATGAAAATTAAATTTGATGAACTTAAGCCTAATTAAAAATATCAAAATTTGGATTAAAAACCATAAACAGTTCAACAAAAATAACCACAATACAAATTTTGCTAAGATCATCAGGATTGCAATAAAATAAGCTTGTACCAAATTTAACCTAAATACCAACATAATAAGATGGTTTATGGGCACAAAGACTCTATTTCGACTCTATTTGTGAAAGTAGTGATCGATTTCCAGCATTTTCAATAGGCTTGGCCCTTGTTCTAATTAGAGTCTATATCATAAATTTCATCAAATTAAACTACAAATGTACGACCTGCACTTTCCGCACAAGGCTTACATGAACAGCCAGCCAGCCATTCGGAGGACTCAGAAAGTGATTTTGAGTCGATCTATATACTTAAAGGTGGGTTAAGAACAGAAGTGGGCACAATTAAAACTATGCTTGTATTGATGTTTATTAGTATTAGTGAGATGGCAGAATTACCCATCAAACACAAAGCCAAGCGTTTGAAATATAATGGTGCATTATATTTCTTTATTTAATATTTTACGCATTTGAAGTAAAATAAAACATTTTTTTAATAGTTCAAAAAATTAAAAACCATATTCATTTATGTAAAACAAAGGTTCAAAATATGTAAGCATCCGCTTCATGTGCATTCGTTGCTGTCTCATTCAAAATGAACTTGTTTAAAAAAAACACGTGTGTTTGCTGGGTAAATTCTTTTGAAAAAAAATACAAAAATATAAGAAAATGTGTCTCATCAAAAACAAAACTAAAGAGGCTAAGAATACGTGTGAAATCTCTCAGCACAATTGTGCTATGGAGCGCCCACCATTGGTTTAGAAGAAATATTTTAAGGTGTAACAAAAACTCCACTATTGTGAAAAGGCTATTAATTATACGTTTCGTAAAGAAAAGTGTCTAATATTTATCTAAAATAATCTTATATTTATCGTTTGAATAAAATATTTCTTTCTTCAAATTATTATTGAAATAAATTTCGTTTTTTTCTGTCTTATTTCTTCCCAAATAGAGTTTTTTTCCCGGACTTTTTCGATTCCCGGGAAAGCGGGAAATTTTTTCAAATTTCCCGAGATCCCGGGATCCCGCTCCATATAAATAATACAAAGTAAATTTTGTTATTAATTAATGAAACAAACTTTTATAAAAAAACGTAAGGGAATTATTATAATGCTCTGGATACAAGATAAAAAGATAACATAAACATAACAATTTAATTCATAAAACAATAATCAAAACCAAATAAAAATTAAGGTTCTAAAGATATGAGATCAAAAAGTTAATTAATAAAATAGATAAAATATTTTAAAGAAATATATACAAGTTTTTAACGGCTTAGGAAATAACTTTCTGACACACTCAAAGCGCTTAGTAAGTCGTCAAAAAGTATATTCCTGATTTTATTTACTAAGTATCATGTTTCCGAAATATTTCCTTCATTTTTTACCGAGGTTGGACAAATAGTTAAAAGTGAACCGTTGTAGAATGCTTCGGATTCACAATCAGAAGCAATTTTTTCTTTTTTATAAACAACGTCTATATCAGTCAAATGTATGCCAAGGTTGATGCAAAAATAGCATCAACCGGACTGCTTCTTACAAACCTTTTCATTTCAATAGGTCCATTTGTAATCTTTAGGACAATGTGTTTTTCAAGTTGTATGTTGTAGTATCTTACACGAGTTTCCAAAACGTTATTTTATTTCGGGTTCCCCGCATTTCACGGGTATATAAACCAACACAAATTGAAATTGAAATTGGGAATTTGTGTTTATCACCTAATAAACATATCGCTCCTTCATTGCATCATAGTCATATCTCAAAATTTGAAGTAACTTCAGCAAAGTTTTTCTTCATACCTTCTCGTATTATATCTCAAACTGAACCGAAGTTATAGCAAAATATATCTTTAAATCGGTACATTTGGAAAACTTTAATCGCTTTTTGCCAAGATCGTTTGTTTTTGTAGATATGACTTTGTTGCAATAAAGGAGCGATATGTTTAGGTATCTCCTATTTTTAAGACTTGTTCATGGACAATGAAACTTTACTGCCTGCATCTTATTTTGAAGTAATGTACTTTTTTAACTCTTCACTTCACTAAATGTAATAATTATCAACTGTTGCACTGCCCATTCTGCTTTTAGTAGATTTATTGCATCAGAAGACATTGATTTAAATACATGTACTTACTTCTTTTAATTGATCTAATCCACAACCCATCCACAGATGCTAATTTTTAGAGAATAGAAAACTAAATTTCAAAGTATAAATAGCTATTATGAGGCATTTTTTATTTCCCAGGATCCCGCAAGAAAAATCCCGGGAAAACGGGAAATAAAATAATTGAAATTCCGGGAATTCCCGGGACGTGAAATCCCGGGAAAAAACCCTATTCCCAAAGTATTTCATATATTTTCCTTTCATTTTTCAAACAAAAATGTAACTTTTAAGTTTTTTTTTTTAAGTTGAGTCTACTTCTTCTTCAGCAACAATTTGTATGAAAATATAAATGATGTTTAAAATAATTTTATTTAGTTTTGAATGAAAATTTTAATAATTAAATTTAAATTTTATAAAACATTAAAATAAAAAAAAAAAAATATATGTTAATAATATTGTTGTGGGAAGAATTTGCAAACGTTTTCTTAAACGAAAATATGTGTGGTTGCGAAAAAAGTTGTTGCTCCATTATGAACACCAGTGAAAATGTTGCTGCCTATTGTGAACGAAGCTTTAAAATTTTAATTAATATAATTATTTTCTAATCAGATATTGTTATTTAATGTTAAAAACTATTTAAAACTTAATCAAATTTAATTAAAATATTTCTTTCCAAACATTTGCCTCTGAAATATTTAAAGTCAGATTCACAACAAAAACAAATTTTCCACTCGCTGCTCAGAATGAAAGCAACAAATTTTCTCACAAACACAAATTTTCAAAATATAATCATGAAATTTTCATTTAAAGTTTGTAAAAAATGATAAAAACGTCATTACAAATTGTTGCTTACATTTTTGTTTAAAGCTAAATATATGGACATACTTTAGGAAAAAATGAGACAAAAGAAAAAACCAACTTGTTGCTCCTATTGTGAATGAAACTTTAGAGAGAAGAAAAACAATATTGTTGCTTTTATTGTATAATGAAGCTTTAATTTCAATGAATGAATTTGTTATTAAGAATTAAAGTTAATAAAATTAATTAAATTTTGATATTCAACTTTTTGTTGTTTCTAATGGGATTCTCCCACTTTATTAAATTTAATGATGCTTTTCATAAACACCATAAAAAAGTTGGGGGTACATTGATTTTGTCATTCCGTTTGTAACACATCACAATAGTCTTCAGAGACTCTATAAAAAATATTTTTTTTTTTCTTATTGTAATCCCGTGAAGCTCTGCGCTTTTCTGCAGGATACCAGAGTCTTTGGCGGGCATCGAATTCGCAACCCCCGCACTGATAGACTAGCTCACTACCAACTACCGTGGAAACAATATTTTCTTTTTGAAATTTTAAAAAAGGGGGAAAAATAAACTTTAAATAAAAGAACTTATTTCTTTGAAAGATTAAAACATAACATTTAAATTAAATAATGATTTCGGTCATATGTGCTACAGTAGAGCATTCTGAACGTAAACTTTTGGGTCTCTCGAAGGCTTCTATTGTAGCTTGTTTATCAGCATAAACCAGGAAGTTCACGTAGCCGCACAGGAAATAACACTATGCGACAAATTAAGACTTTTGGAAAAACACATGGACTGGACAGTTTAGATTTGATTGTATTACCAACCAATATTTTTATGGGCCTTCAAAAATTTTGAAAATCGATGGGACCTCAAAAATTGTAAGTAAAAAATTAGAAGTGCCTGTAAGTAATTCGAAAAAAAAAAATTACAAACTGCACGAAAAAGCTGTTTGGGCAAAACAAATTACCAAAATTAATTCGGCGGACTCTTAGCTATATTCTGAGTGTTATGTTGGCTTAAAATTAATGACATCTGTTTTAAAGGGTCTCCAAAATCGGTAAACTGAGTATAAGGTCAATCGAATCTAAACTTGAATCCAATCCGTGCGTTTTTTGCGTTGTTACACTGTGTAATCAAGAAGTATTGTATAGCACGAAATTGGAGGCAAATTGATAGGTCTTCGAAATCAACTTATTGCCAAATTTTGCTTTCAATATGGTGATGGTTGCGGTCACTGTATGGCACGTATTCTGAATCAATGTCATTCATATTTTAAAACAACACATTATTGATCATGGTGACTGTAACGCAAAATCCAGCTTTCCTTTTGAAGAAATATGCTCTGACGATGGATGAAATGGAGTATGAAGGGTCTGCTGTGGATTTGTCAGACTTCATATTAGGCAATTTTGTTTATTACCAAACCCGTTAAGCCAAAAAATAAGTCTCATCGCTGAACACAATTTTCCGATAAAGCATTGATGACTGATTTTCAAAGTAAATTTTGATAAATTGGTACCGTTGTTTAAGCGTGAATCTATTAGTGATGATATGCCAGAATATACTGATCATAATTGTCAAAAAGTGAGAGCAGTAGGACAGTTCGTTTGACAGCTAACACTTTCGTAAGTTCTATTGGGCTTTAAAGAACAGCCAAATGTATTTGTTATCGAAAATTGTTTAAATTGGTTCCTCAATTCATCTGTCCCAATACAAATGTTCTTTACAAATTTTGACACGAAAAAGGCTAAGTCAGTAAAATTCGGCCTAAATATTTTTATATATAAATAGCCTTTGATGTTAAAAATAGGCCAAATAGATACATTTTTTCAAATAGCTCCAAATCCATATCGATTAGCGGTTTAGGAACCGTGGCAAAATAAAGAAAGGCATTTATATACATATTGCATATTTGCTGTAACGGCATCAAAACTTTAAAAATGAAGTTTTGAAGTTAGTGATGCAGAATTGTTCGCTATGTATTTCTTTATATTTGAGTTATTCATAAGACCCTTGGTATTGTTGTATCGATTGAATGTTGTATTAAAATTCAATTAGTATATAATGTATTTTAATAAGACATAAAACCGATTCAAGGGGTCTTGTGAATACCCAAATTGTGTATAAAATTCATCTTTATATCGTTTTTACTTTCCCCGCGAGAAGAGAATCAATCGCTAATTTTCTAAGTGGTGCGATGTATACAGCGATGTATACAATGTCTGTTTGTTTATGGGATCAAATCTTTTCATTATTTCAAATTGGCTGCCCTAAAAGGCTAGTTGGTCGTGAGCTATTCTTACAGTGCGAGGGTTGCCAGTTCGATTTCCGGCAAAAACTCTAGTCTGTTTCAATACAGCAGGCTGAAGGTCTAATGAAGTATTGCACCAATTCTTTTTAAATATCCATTCATATTTAAATATATGTAGTTTGTCTTATAATTTTATTTTTATTTGACATGAAAAAAAAATTTTAACAAAAATTGATATTTAAGTAGAATTTCTTGAAATTGTTTAACTCGTAATAAATAAATAAAATATTTCACTTTACGCCTATTAAACTAAGGAACAATATTTCACCAATCCCCCTCACGAATGATTCCACGGAACACTATTTGAGTACTATACACTGAAAGAATTTTCTTCACAATACCAATGAATTTTGACATAAATCCCATGAAAAATTGCATTAAAAAGGAACCTATGCAGCGCTTCGTTGGATCAATGAAACCTGTTTCATTAAAATGTATTTAATGAAACATTACCTAAGATCCATGAATATTATGCATTGGATGAATACTTTCAAAAAAGTAAAACAATTTTTTTTTAATTTTTCTTTTTTTTATTTATTTTTTTTTTAACCAGATTCGCTGGTGGGAATCGATCCCGCAACCTCGGCGCTGATAGACTAGCTCACTACCAGCTTGCCTACCGGGGCAGTGTAGTTTTTGAATTAAAAAACCATGAATCAAATAAACAAGATTACGCATTGCGCAGGTCCGTTATTTTTGTGTGTGACGAAGAAATAGAATTTGTTTATGTGCATTTGTGTATTGTGCATTTTTTACAACAAACACTCATATTTAGTCTATGATGACGAAGATGCGCAGTAGAAATTTTTTTGTATGGCTGAGTGCTCAATCTTGTTTTTTGATTCATGTTAAAAAACTATGTTTTTTGCCATTACTCAATTAAGAGCGTAAATATGAGATTAAATTGTCCATAACAACAATAACAACGTTGATTTTTTTTTGCTAGCGCATAATAAAAAAAGACCACATAAAGAGAGAACAAGCTTGTTCGTATACATCATTTGGTTGACAACAGTTTAAAATAAAAGTGTGTTTTTTTAAAGGAGAACATTTGTTTGTTCATTACTTAATACATACTATATGTAGGTAGGTATGTACATATTAAAGAAAACTAAAAACATACATATTTATGGATTGAAAGTTTTTGTTTCATTACTATAATGACATTTTTTATTGTCTTAATGAAAATTAAAATTTATGAAAGCTTGCTTTTTCGAAATATTTTTATACTTTTAATTATTGAGACTATAGCGTTATTTGAATGTTAAAAATATTTGTTTTTTTTTCAATTAATGAAATATGTTGCTTTTATAAAAAATTTTTGATTTCATAAATTTAAGGGCATATTACATTAGATGTATGAAATAATTAAATCTTAAATTAACAATTTAACATTTTTTTAAGGAAACTATAATTTTTTTATTAATTTATGAATATAGTTATGTTTGTATATTGTTTTTTTATGTTCCCAATTAAAATTGTTTGTTTAACTTGGACAAACTTAAGTTTTCACATATCCAATGAAAATTTTTAACGTAATTACGATCGTATTGCTTTATTAGTGTTTCATAATTAATCCTCGTATTATTTGAAATTATAATAGTGGGTGGCATAGATTCGGCACGGCCGAATATAGACATGTTATTTGTTTTAACTGATTTTGTAACAAATAAAAATAATCACGTTTCTAAGGCACGAGTATAAAATTAATCAACCCAAGTGATGAAATCAAATTAGAATTCTAATTTTGGCATCAGATTAATTCAAAAACAATTAACTATAAACTTTCATATATGTTTGAGAGAAAAATATATTACAAAGAGAAACATTTGATATTTACATATCGTCGGCTTAATATACAAACCTGCTAAATCCACTTTTTAAGTAAATTGAGATTTTAATACCGTGTGGTAGAAAAAGATGCGCCTCGTCGACCAGCATTTTTTTTTCTTCAATTTGAGTCTTGAAGTGTGTTAAACCAATTTGTTTTTTGGTTTTTTTCATAAGCTGCGCATATGAAATATAAAAAGTTTTTTGACTCTCCTGTAAAATTTACTGAAAGGGAGTTAGCAGGTTTGCATGTTAAGCGGACGATATAAATATTAAAAATTAATTTGTTTTTAATTCAAGTCAAACTTTAATAAAATGATCATAAACAATTTGGAAAAAAATTCTTTAACATTTTTTATTTTTCGAATTTCTTCTATGAGCTAAATTTCAGTTATGTATTTTATAAAGCTTTTTTGTAATAGTTCTATTCCTTAAATTTTTAGGAATGACTTTTATACTTTTATACATTCTGCTGGTGTCTAATAATTGTAAATTTTTCTGTACGTACAATATACATCATTGCTATCTAAAGGATAGCTAAGGTAAAATGTAACATGAAAATACAATATAATAGTCTGGTAGTGTATAAAAGTCTTTCCTAAAAATTTAAGGAATATAACTATTACAAAAAAGCTTTATAAAATACATAACTGAAATTTAGCTCATAGAATAAATTTGAAAAATAATAAATGTTGAATATAATATAAAGTAACCTACGAAAGAAAATAATTACCAGTTTCTATTTGAAAAAAATTCTTATATACAGTGTAAATTCGGTAATCCGGACTCCACTAATCAGGAATATTCGGTAATCCGGACAGAATTTTGCAGTTCATTGCGTATTCTATAATCCGGATTGATTGCTTTTCTATAGTCCGGATTGAATAACACCCATTTTTATTTATTTTTTTATTCAAATCACAGCATGCTTTGAAAAATACAGTCATTGCGTATTCTATTGTCCGGATTGCTTGCAACTCTATAGTCCGGATTGAATAACGAAATTGTCAAACGAAATTAATATTATTTATTGTTAAGTATGTATGTGTGTAAATGTGTATTTTTTTATTTTAGCTGAACTGTACAAAGTAATTTTTATGTTTAATTTTGCTATGAATTATTATTATTTTTGATAAATACATACATGCGGTAATCCGGATAATTCGCTAATCCGGATTGGGGTCTGCAATCAATTATCCGGATTATCGAATTTTTACTCTACATGATAAGAACAAGTAAAAAATGAAAGCAAAAATAAATTATAAAGCTGGGATCACACGATTGCCGCAAATGCACCAATATGACACAATTTTTATTGTGCTTTATTGATGCACAATAATGAAATTGGACCAATAAAATATTCTGAAATCACACGATTGCTTTAAACAAAATTAATTGCCGCTAGTTGGGACAAAGCGAAATGGTTACAACAATTGCCGCAGCACAGTCACACGATTGTTCTTACTTGACAACGGCGAAAACAGCTGTTGTGGTAGCTTTTTTATTTGTTTGAAAGTTCTTGTTGGTTTGTTAATTAAATAAAATTAAATATGTATCATATACGTATGTACTTAAACAAATTTTTGTTGAATATTTTTATTTACATTTTTTTAGAAATTTCAAAAATGAAGTCTGTTCAACAATTTCGTATGTTAAGGTTCGCTTAGAAACTTAAATAAAAATATTCGCACTGAACAGCTAAATATGCTTGTGAACATACATATTTTGGTAATAGCAACAATTAAAAAAAAATTAAAATGCATAATAAATAAATAAATATTTATCTTCATTACCTACTAAAAGAAACACAAAAAGTAAATTTATTAAAAAAAAAGGCAAATATTGGTGCGTATTGTGTTGTTTGATTGCCGCACAAGAACACAATAAATATTGGTGCATTTTTGTTATTTTTATTGACGCGAGGTAGCATAGCAAACAGTCACACGATTGCCGCACCAGGGTTGCATTTGATTGGTAAAAGTAAGCACAATATTGCCCTTGATTGGTACATGAGCCAATTGGTAGTGCAGTCACACGATTGGGGTATTAAAAAGTATGAAAATTGGTGCATTGCGGCAATCGTGTGTTCCCAGCTTTATTCTCAAAATTCCCAAATTTTGGCTAAAATGTCACAAACACGGTTTAAAAAACTGCAGTCGAAACAAAAACCGAAAATTTTTTTACAACTTTTCGCTTTTTGATTTGGTTTGACAGCGACTGTTTACATTTAATGAATCAGAAGTAAAAGCAACAGTTAATTTTTGGCCAATGACAAATTAAGAAGTGGAAGGAATGGCAGTTTTTCTACTTTGACTGCAGTTTTTTAAACGCTGGTCACAAAACAGTGGTGCCAATCCGTGTGTAATAACACAAATTATGTGTAATTTCTACCTGGGCTTCCTTTCCCATGTGTTATTTGTTTCATGTGTAATCTGTGTGTATTAATTTTACTTTTCTTTTCGAACAGTTCTTGAAGAAATAATATTTAACATAAACTATCAAATGTGATTGTCATTTCCTTGACATTTGTTATTTGCGCGAGTTAATAAAAATTCTACAGATTTTAGAATTTAAGACGTAAGTGCCTAATGCTTCATAATAAAATAATTATTTGTGCAACTTTATTGACCCATAAGTCAATAAACTTGTTTCCATTAAATAGAACAATTAACAGTAAGTTTTAGGAATTTGTGTTGCTTAAACTTGAACATAAGCATTTCTGTGCTGTTCTTCTGCCTACTTTATTTCTTATGCTCGAGACGTGCCGTTAAAATGTGCATCAATTTCTGTTTTACTTCAGGAAACAGCAAGCTTAACCTCTAATTGCACGCTAGCAATAATAAAAACGTGGTGCAGGGCGAATTTGTTTTATCAAAGCAATTTTTTTCGTTTTGTTTCAAATGTGTAATTTGGGAATTTGTCATTGGCAACACTGTCTCTAATACATCTTTGCATCTAATAGTAAGAAGTAAGTTTCTTTAAAGGAATCTATGCAAGATCAAAATGCAAGCTAGTGTACGTTTGCTTGACGGCATATATAAATTGGTTTGATTTTCCGTCCAGCATCGTCGGCTACACACATACTAATATTTTACAGATACTATTAACATGTTTGCGAAGCATTTTAATATTGTGTTTCGTTAGTAGCTTTTAAGCGAGAACCGTATTTTATTGAAATATCAATCGGATGAAGCGCAGGGCATTTGATAAGAATGGACGAAAGTGATCTGGTCCGGAAGATATTTGATCACGAACTCGAAGAATAACGCAAATTAGAGAGACCCTGACTTCGTGATAGGAACCAGTTGATTGAAAGTCTTTATCAGCTTGCTGTGACTACCTAGTAAGAGCTCGCAGAAGATCGAAGCGCAAAAAAAGCATGTTAACTCTAAGCCTCTAATTTATATTTAAGTAGCTTTTGAATTGCGTTTGGCCATTGCAGTAAATAAGTTAACCTTAAAACGAAGTCCAAGTTGATTAGTTAAGTAAAAGAATGGGTGTAAGACTGTTTTTAATAAATAGACAGATTTCACTGCGGAATCATAAAATGATTCCGAAGCGATTGGCCAAACAAGAAAGCACAAATGCGTTACTGAAGAAAATCAAGGTGCAAGTGTCTGCAAGTTACCACTTTTGTCGACTATATTTATACACTACATTTACCACTATATTTGCCTTTAATACGAAAAAAATGTTATTAATAACAACTGAGAAGTACAATACCTGTTAATACTAAATAAAGATTGCTATGAATTCTTGTTCGTACCAAACGTATAGACAATAATGTTCTCTCGTTCCAATGTCTATATAACGTCGGTTGATTATTTAATTGTCGTATGTAATATGTATAAACATACGACAAATAATAAATAATCAACCGACGATATGTTCCCAAAAGAACTACCTAGTAAATAGTACCAACGTCAGAAGCAGATTTCCAATGACATGCACATGTTAAATGTCTATATTAAATAACATCCCTGCGGGAAATTTGTGTCA
Organism: Pollenia griseotomentosa; assembly: GCA_963931875.1. Classification (NCBI taxonomy): domain Eukaryota; kingdom Metazoa; phylum Arthropoda; class Insecta; order Diptera; family Polleniidae; genus Pollenia; species Pollenia griseotomentosa. The sequence continues at coordinate 70,468,177 of OZ007561.1, read as the reverse complement.
ATTGGTCCAACAGACTGGTCCTGGGAGTTGTGAAAATAGAACAGGAACAAAGAGAAAGAACTCATGACCAGTGAAAGGAGAACCAATCATGTTACTGGTTTATGAAGAACAAAAAGGTAGAAAATGTAATGAATTACAGTACAGTTTTTATTGGTGGTGTGACACATTTTTAAGGACTTTCTAAAATTTTGTTCTTGAATTTAATTCTAGGACTTGTTTTATTGAAAAAATACTACAATTTATTGAAATAAAACTACATTGTAGTAACAGACACTTAACACGTCCATTGAGAATAGATGTGTGGCTGGTCAAATGGTGTCAATTGACCTCCTCCAATGACAGCCCCATGTAAAAGTGATAGGTCTTATTCATAGAAAGTGTTAAAACTAGAACCGGTCCCTACCACCAAAGACCAATCACGGGATTACTTTGGTGTCAGTTCGCTTCCCTCTAGGGATGGTCTGCGGTATAATAAGTCATTAGTACTGGTGAATGTGTCAATAGTGAATCAGTACAGATTCACTAGCGATATTTCCTGCAGGGAACCATCAACAAAACTATTTTGATTTTTGAATTATTTTTTTTCTGCGTGTACCATCCTCTTATTCCATATTTTCAACGGGTGTCGCATAAATAACTTTATGATTTAATAAGGGAATAAATTTGTTGTTTACGTTTTTTTGTTTTTTCTTACGAATTAAATGAAAAAAGGGTGATTGCAGACCCATGTGTCTCAGTTAATGAATGAACTTTGAAAAACTTGGGAAATTGATAATGGAAAGACTCAGCAAAGAACAGGGACCAAAGTTGTTCAAATTTACTTTGAAATTCAGCATTTTAATCAGTGTTAGAAAATAAACCTAATATTATTAAGCGTACGGTTCACACACCCAGAAACTATATCTATTTTTCAGTGTTTGTGTATTAGTACACAGCCCTTAATACCGCTCATAAGTATTTGCATAAAATTAACAAGCATTGTGTACTGTTCTGTTTTTTGTTATAAAACAGTACAATTGTAGTGGTTATGTAGACATAAATTATATTTTAATGTTCTATAGTATTTTTTTCACATCAAACGAAAAATTTCAGCAACGCTACGCGCTAGTAATGTTGTTGTTGCTTAGCAATTTGCATGACCACAGCACGAATAGCCTGTGTGTGTGTGTGTAGTGTACATGTTGTGTTTTTGTAAAAAGAATTTTGTTGTCTTTACCAGCCAAAAGCGCGCTGAGCACAACTGAAACGAACGAACATTTATGTGCTGAACTGATCACAACCCAGTTTTTGGTTTTTTACGAAGAACAGAACGCAATAAAATATTCTCATCTTTATGTCGGGTTGGTTTAGTACAGTATTTTAATTGAATTTGAAGTTTACATACAGAGAACATCTTTTTTTTTAAGTTTTTACTACACAAATATAAGCGTTTGTGTTTTTTACATTTCTACCGTACAGAACACTACAAAATAGTATATAATGTTTATTTTCGAACACGGTTTCTAATATTCAGGCACAAAGGTCATATCGAATAACGAGTGAAGCGGCCCATTTTTACCTTAATGGTCACATGGGTAAACGAAATTGAAGATATGGGGAACCCAAAACACAGGATTTATTGTTAAATATCAAATGCACCCACTAAGGTACACATATTTTTTTTTACCATTTCTTTGGCGATCAAATAATATCGCGTTTTTCTGACTTTTATTGGCCACCGCGTGCGCCCCACTTTTATTTGGAGTTACCTCAAGGGTAAGGTGTGTATGTATCAGTAAGCCAAGAACAATCCAGCAGCTAAAGGCGAATATCCAAGATCCTGAAAGTTAGGTCGTGGCAAACAATGGTCACCATTTTAGAGTTTTATCTCCACAATATAATATGAACATATTTCCAAACAATAAATTAAATTGTAAGTAGTGCCAACGTAAAAAAGCATCAAAAGGAAAAATTTTTTCATTAAATAAATCATAAAGTTATGTATACTCCACCCTGTATAGAGTTTATCCATATAAGTTTTTCTCACTTTGGTGTAATAGATTAATTAAAGCGAAATTATTGACAAAAAACAAAGCAAAAAAAAAAAACAAAAATATTAAATCTTAACCGTAATTATGTTGAATGTCACGTATAATATGTTTTATTCTACCGACTATTGCATTGACGAGCTTTTCAAAAAGTTTTCATATATTATTGTAGCAACAAATGCAACAACTTTAAAAAAGCATTAATATTTTAATCAGCAGTGGTGCACTTTAACCTAAAATAAACGATAATACTCGACCTTGAATTTACACTCATTTAAATGACTTAAGCTATGGTCAGACTTATCAAATATTTGACGAAAAAAACGGGACCAACAATCAAACTAAAAAATCTTTTCGCTTAATATTAATATTTATTTTGATTAAAATACCACATCTTACAAAAAACTGTTTTTTGCTATGTCTAGTAGTATAATTAGTTTATTTTGTAATATTATGACCATTTTAAATCTCACTTACTATTAACAAAAGTATGGGTTACGCTTATTTGATCAAATATTTAATAAGTGTGACCGTAGCTTAACTTAATAAAATATTTTTGCATAGGAATTTATAGTTTAGAAAAAAACACCTCGTCTTGCATTGCGTTAAAATTTTTGCCGTTTTAAGCAAAAACTCATAATTTTTTGTTGAAAAAAAAAAATGTATCCAAATATTTTTATACATTATATCCGGTTGTTTTTTTTTATAAAAATTTAATAAAAATTGCATAATTATTCAAATCATATCGGTTTTTTTTTTGCTTTTTTTTAAATAAAACTACATAAATTAAATGTTGTGTTTAAAATTAAAATTGAATTTATGTTTAATTAAGCAAAAAAAAAATTAATATTCAGCAGAAAGCCAAAATCTGTAAACGTCAAATATTTTTAAGTTTTGTTGCTGTTAAATATTTACCAATGATTGTTTAATATTAAGGAGTTAATTCTTTTTTTATTGATTATTATTTAAACTAATTTGCTTAAAGTTAAGGACCATTGCAACTGTAATAAATTTTCCAATATAATTTTAAGCCAAAATTGTATGATTTATTTTTCCCTCTTAACATTTTTAGCACTTCTGTTAAAATGGTATTAACATGGATTAAAAAAATAAAAATAATAAATGTTTCATAAATTATTCAAAACAAGCAAAAGTGTGTTATTATTTTTTCAGTTTTAAAATATGTTGCTGTAAAGTTAAGCTTGTGTTTAAAGTCGGCGATATTTGCTCTGTGGATTTTTTGGTGCTAATAAAGTATGTTGCCTAAGTCTTTCGTTTTTTTTCTTATACAAATTACTCTAATTTATGTATTAATTTAATTTGCTGTTATTTTATATTTAGTTTGCTAAAATAAGTTATTAATCGATATTTATCTAACTTTAATGTCGAACAAAAACTTTATAAATGAAAGTTTTACTTGGGCAAATTGTTTTGCAATTTATTATAAATTTTGATAATTTTGTAAAAATGATAAAAAAAAGAGATTATTTCAATTTTTTTAATCTCAATATAAACTTTATAATGCTTAATGATTTTTAATCCAAATTTTTAATATTTTTAATTAGGCTTAAGTTCATTAAATTTAATTTTCATTAAATTATTTTTATGAAGAAAGGAATTTTTCAACATGAAAATTAATTAAAATTGTTATTGATAATCTTTCATTCTTGACCGTGGCCGGGATTCGAACCGCGGCCGGCAGGTTACCATGACATGTTTCGATCGCAACCACTCGATCTCCTCAGATGGATTTGCCGTTTTACACTCGCAGCCATCGACGACTGCTGACGTCAATAGTCAAACATCAATGATTTTTTTAAAAACAAAAAAAAAAACAAAGTCAAAAATATTTTATAATTTTGTTGTTGCTTTCTACAGGAATTCATATGGAATTTTTAAATTTCAAACGCTTTATATTTTGTGGCGTTGAAAATTTTAAAAAACTAGTAAATTCGACCAGAGTTCAATCCCATGTTCGGTCAAGAATAAAATTTTAAAATACTTTTAATTTATTTCATGTTGTAAATTCCTTCATTCACTAAAAATAATTTAATGAAAATTAAATTTAATGAATTCAAACTTAATTAAATTAATCAAAACTTCAATAAAAAACCAACAGTTCAATGAAAAATCACAATTGTTATTAAAATAGCTACGGCACAAGCTCTATGTTTACATTTGTCCTTCAAGTTTTACAAAGAAAGGTCAACGAAAAAAAGACAAAAAGGAAAAAACATAAAACCAAATGTAAATAAATCTTTGACACAAAGTCTTGACAAAAATTACTAAAAATAGAAGTAAGAAAAAACATGTAAATAAAATTAAAAATGGATTATTTATTACAGCAACTTTCGATCCACCATTACCTTTGGTTAAAGATTGATGTTGGACTATAGACTGGCAGGCGTCGCAGTGGTGCAAACGGTAGAACGGCAAAGAGTTCTGATAATGAGAATGTGGTTGTTCTCGAAACTAGTTAATTCGATCCGAGTTTAATCCCGTGTTCAGTCAAGAATAAAATTATAAAAAAACTTTTAAATCATTTCATGTTGTAAATTCTCTCCTTCACTTAAAATAATTTAAGGAAAAGTAAATTTAATGAACTTAAGCCTAATTAATTAATTAAAAACTTTAATTTTTAAGAACAATTTAAATTTCTATAGAAAGCAACCATAAAATTATAAAATATTTTTGACTTTGTTTTTGCTTTCAATGAAATTTTTGGCGTTGCGTTGCGTTTTACATATTTAGGGCCTAAAGCGAATTATGAAACAAAACGAAGACTAAAGACACAAGCAAATGTCTTTGTATTTTTTACATCTTTAGACTGAATTATCATCATAACTCTTTTTCATTGGGGGAACAGACTTGAATTTGTTTTTTGTAGCCGAAAAAAATTAGGAAGGGCATGTATGGAAAAAAAGATTTTCTAGAAGTTTGCAAAGATTTACGATATAAATCCAGTTATTTCTTAAATAAAAATTTTCCGACAGTAAGATATCAAACCTTGTAAAATTTTCTTGCTTGGTTGCAAGATCTTATTTTTTACAAAGAGTTTTCAGAGGATTATCTTAATATTTCTTATTATTTATGATCTGTGTGAAACAAAATATCGGTCGAATGCTCGCCAAAGCTTCAATTGCATACCTCTATCCGTTATCTATATTTTCAATGACTCTAAGACACAAGTGAGGTTCAATGTTGTTAATGTGTCGAATTATCTTATCATTTAGCTCTGGAATTGTTTTTGGCTTATTGACGTACACTTTTCTTTTAAATATCCCCAAAGAAATAAGTTCAACGGTGGCAAACCATATGATCGTGGCGGCCAATTAACATCGCCACTACGTGAGATAACAAGGCTATTGAATTTCTCGAGCAAACGAGCCATGTTTCGTTGGCTGTAAGGCAAGTGGCACCATTCTGTTGTACCCACGTATCGTACATGTCCATATCCTTAATTTCTGGCCACAAGAAGTCCGTTATCATATCGCGATAGCGAACACCATTCACGGCCCAATAAAAACTTCGCTTACTTTTTCAAAACGAATAGCTTCTTTTACTCATTGTTTAGTAGCTTTCTTCTATAACTACATCTATAACAACTTCTACAACTACTTTTTTCTGGATGTATATAGGTAAAAAATAATTACTTACTTTTGAATGCGTTCATTTTGGGACATACCATGTAAAATTCATTGGTTCTTTCATTAGAATTGTAAGTAGTGCTCTTATGTTTTTCTGATAACTCAACGCATTATTTTGTAGGCGAACTTATTTTCGAAGAAATAGGGCCCGATGACTGGGCGAGCATGCAAAGGTGTTTTCACATTTCCTACAGACTCGTTTTGCTGGAATTTGAGCACAATTCCCCCGATTATGGACACATTTGGTCGATTGTGCTAACCAAAAAAATCCTGAAGTGCACTAATTCCATTTTGATTTGAACGCCCATTTTCGTAAAAGGCTTCAACACTTTTAACGCGCTGCGCTGCTCAATTGTGTATCTCGCCATGGTTGAATTTGTCAAACACTGAAGCAGAGAAATGTCAACTTAAGTTTGGCAAAAAATTTGACATTAAGGCGTGACTCAAATTAACATCGTTCTTTATTGTTGTATCACCCTTTAGAAGACTTATGCCAGTATAGCTTTTAAAACTTATTAACTTGTTTTGAATAGCTCAGCTTGTAATTATTTATTAAAACGATAAAAAAGGCCGAAAGGTGTAAGATTCTTAATTGTATTCTTTGGTAATTTTGGGCAGATGGAATTGACGGTTTAAAAAAACAACAGATTGTTATTTATTTAGTTAAGTTTATTGTTTGATTTTTTTTTAAATATTGATTATCTAAAAGCAGTCTGACCATAAACCCCATCTCAAAACAAAAAACTTCGTTACCATCTTTGTTGAGCTTGGTAAGCCAATATATCGCACTGGTTCCTCTAAAGGGGGTTAACTCAAAATTTATACATTTTCTGTAGATACAAAAACTGTTTTCTTTTTATACGTAGTCTTATACTACAAAGGGGTGTAAAATTGTATGTTTTTTTTGGCAAAATACTAGAGAAATTAATCTAAGATTTTTACAGTGGTTAGATATGACCACTGTACATTGATGTTTTGCAAAAAGTGAAAATTTAAAAATTTTGAGTAGACTCTCTTTAGAGGAAGAAGTGCGATATGTGCACTCCAATTTAGAGTTCACATAAATTAATATCTGATAATACGTTGGAAAGTCATTGTAAATTGACTAGCAACGAAGCGGCAGCTTCGGTGTACTTAACTGATAACTGTGGTTGAAACTCCGACGTCCTGTATACGCTACAATTAAGCCGAATGCCAGAAAGGATACCATTGGATATTTACTTTCGAGTCAAGTAAAATCTCCAAAGCTTACTGGATAACTACTTTCCAGCTGTTGGACACAACCATTGTTATGTCTATTTTTCTTAACGGTTTATTAATTGATTTTAAGTTTTTACTAAAGTTTGATTTAATATTAATATTATCAAGAAGTAAAAATGGACTTAAACCTTAAGAAGGCACCTAATTCGTGTGGCACAAACTGTCACCTGGGCCTGGCGGAGACCAATTGTATATTGTATGGAGTTTTTGTGGCTATTGCAAAAACTCACACAAATGAAATCCAGGCTTAGACAACATTTATTTGTATGGAGTTATTGGCTATAGCAAGAACATTTTGTTGTCAACTGGAATAATTCATCGAAATAAAAGTTAAGAAAGAATTATTGTGTGCTGCATGTGCTTTTTGATTCGTTTCGTTGTGATATATTTACTAGAGTATATATATATATATTAGTTATAGGGCAGTTTTGATACTCGCTTACTTAAATATTTAAATTGACAAATAGTTTTAAAATCTTTAAAATATTTTAAAAATTTTAAAAATTATTTAGATACAAATTTTTCAATAGAGACAACTTTCTGAAATCCCCAGATATTCAAAATAATTTCTCGCTTTCCGGGATAGAGAAAAAGCCCGTCAAAAGAACCCTAGTGTGCTCAGGTATACAAATAGATAAATGGTTTTTAAATGTTTGTACAAAACCTTAACAAACAAAAGACTTAAGACCCAAACAGCAAGTTGTCTTCTATTAACCCTAGTCGAACGGAAGAATTTTACAACGTTAAAAGACTGTACAGGTACAATTGTACCTATATATAATATTCACTATGAATTATACTTTTCACGGTTAATAAGTTAAATCTTTGTACACAAATACTTTTAAACACACATAGATAATTTTCTAAAATAAAATCATACATTTTAGAAATACTTTTAAATTTGAATTTAGTAACGTCAACTTGTAATAATGTTAAAACGGGGAATCACTACAATAAACCTGTTACAAAAAGAAGTTGTGTTTTGTTTGTACAACTCACTTTCTAAAAAGGGGGATACCCAAAAAATCTTCAGTCGTTGCAAAAAAAAAAACACACAAACAAACATATATGTATGTGAAGTTGCGCAGGTTATTGTTTTACGAGCGCTGAAACAGGTCGATTTGATAAGTAATTAATTTATAAAAATATAGAAAATCGTGATTTATTTACTAAACCATTTCATAAAATTGTAATAAATTTACTAATTAATTATGAGTGGTATCGAAACTGGAGCTAGTACAAGTCGTCATCGTGTTTGTAGGTAAGTACGATTTCATTAAAATTTCCTTATTTATTACGTTATGTAAATAATTTTGTAATTAGATTTACTTCCGATGAAATAAGGCAACTGATTGAATGTTCAGAAGATGAAGAAGTATTTGTTGCATCTGATGATGAAAACTATTTGCCACAAATTGGTGATACATTTGATGAAGATTCTGACAATGAAAACGAACTTGTCATAGAGCGCGAAAAAGAATATGACTCAGATGATAGTACTGAAGATGAGCAAGGTGAAGGAAGTATTTTGACTGGAAAAGATGGAACTCAATGGTGCAGTGAACCTTTACCAAGTTCACAAACCAAATCTCGTAACATTTTACGCCAAAAAGGTGGACCTTCAGCAAATAGCATTTGTTTTTCTGAAAAAGAAATTTTCAAGTCAATTATTACTCCAGAAATATGTGACATTATATTGAGAGAAACAAATCGAAAAGCAAAAAGAGTCTGCGAAGCTTATAACAATAACTCTTCTGAAACAGTTCCCAAAAAAACATTTCAGCCATTTACCGAAACTGAACTTGATGCATTTTTAGGTATACTTGTTGCATCTGGTGTACAGAGAGACAATAGAACTAATCTGAGCGATTTGTGGAATCCCGATTCATTGCCTCTTATACGTGCGGCAATGTGTGGTGACCGTTTCAAGATGATGCTGAGATTTATTCGATTTGATAATGAGAACACACGTTCAGAGCGTATAAAATCAGATAAAGCAGCACCAATCAGGGACATCTGGACTATGATGAATAAAAATTTAGAGAAATCTTACAAGCCATATGAATGCGTCACCGTCGACGAGCAACTGTTTCCATTTAGAGGCCATACCAAGTTTACACAATATATTCCCTCTAAACCGGCTAAGTATGGCATAAAGATTTTCTGGGCTTGTGACTCAATGAACGCTTACCCACTACAAGGCCAAATTTATACTGGAAAGCCAAAAGACGGTCCACGACAAAAGAATATTGGAGAAAGAACTGTACTTGACCTTGTCGAATTGTATAAAGGATCTGGAAGAAACGTAGTGACAGATAACTTTTTTACCTCCTTAGAATTAGCTAAGAAATTAAATTCTTGGAATATGACATTAGTTGGTACAGTAAGAAAAAATAAGAAGTTCCTGCCAAGCAATATGCAGCCTACAAAGGACCGGCCTATTTATTCAACCAACTTTGTCTACAACAGTGATGCCACAATATGTTCATATGTTCAAAAAAAGAACAAAGCAGTCGTTCTACTGTCAACTATGCATACGACAGGAGAAGTTGAAAACACACTATTAGCCAAGCCAGAAATTATCAAATACTACAACAAAACTAAAGGTGGAGTTGATGTAATGGATAGAATGTTGGGTGAGTATACAGTAAAGCGACGAACATTACGCTGGCCTCTTGCGCTATTCTACAATATGATTGACGTCGCTGCTTTAGCTTCTTACGTAATACGTAGAGAACATCATCCAAGGTCCAGGGCAAAAGATGAGCGTATAAAGTTTTTGAAAGATCTTTCCAAGCAGCTATGTATGCAAGCAGTTGAAGAACGTAGCAGCAACAAATTAATTGTAAGTAAATATTTTGTACGAGGTGCAATAGAAATGGTACTGGGAAAGCCAATTGTGGCAGAGCCAAATCTGCGATCTGCTTCCAAAGTACCTTATGGTAGACGTGGAGCCTCTCCAGTCGTTGGCAGTTGTTATTTTTGCCAAAGTGAGAAACGTAAACAACGTAAGACTAGAAAGTCATGTGTGATTTGCGTGAAACCTGTTTGCGATGAACACTCGATTCAAAATACAACATGCATATCATGCACATAAATTCAATAAAAATTATTCTAATTTCTTATGTAAATTCAAGTGTACATGTATATTGAAGTGTATTTACATAAAATAAATATATTGAAATTAATTTTAATTCGTTTTCTATGCTTATTTTCATATAAGATATATGAAGGTACAATTGTACCTTGTCAGCCTTTTAAGGGTGTCAAATCAATTTGGCCTTATAAAATAGGTAAGACATTGACTAATTTTCCTGAAATTTTAAAAATTTGAATCGTAATCAAAAGTTTGAAGATGTCACAGAACTTCAGATATCTCTTATTTGTAGAAAAGAAGTTTTTGCAATTTAAAAACGGAAAAGGTACAATTGTACCTGTTCCGTCCGACTAGGGTTAAAAATATTTTTTTTTCCATTTTTTTTTTAATTTCCTTAGAATAATTCACTTCATATATTTCTTTTACAAAATTGTGATAATTGTATTTGTTTTCAAAAATTTATAATGTAAAGCATATAATTAAAAAAATTATTATTAATTTATTAATTATTTAATTGCTTTAGTAAAAATTAAAGTCTTATCTTTTGCTCATTCTCTAACAAAATTAAATGCCTCTTTTAATTTTAGGTATAAAGAAGTTTATACTAACAATTGTAAAGTGAGTGTTAATAAATAAAGCTTGGTGTAATATTTCTTATTATGACTTCTACGAGTGGCTTGAAAAACGAAAAATTGTTAATAACGTCGTTAAAGCGCAGTTGTTTGGGTTTTAAAAACCAACAACATAAAAAACACTTATCAAATTTTAGCAGTCATTTGAAGTTTGTTTTAAGTTTGTATGAGTTTAAATTTGAATTCAAAAGTATTTGTATTTGCTACCAACACATAATCGTAAGTGGCATGCGCCAAGCATGTTACACTATATAGTGTAAATACTAGCACATTTTTAATTTTTTATTTATTTTTTTTTTATTTTTGTCTATACTTTATACAATGTATTAAACAAACATATCTGTGGCTTATTTAAGCGCTAACGTAATTATTTATTTAACAAAAAAAAAATAAAAAAGCAAGAAATAGGCAAAACTTAAGTAGTACTTTACACAATAACTAAAAAATATTAGGGAAGTTAAGAGTTTTTAAATAATATATTTGCTTTGCAATCATGCTTAATGTGGAAACGACGCACAGTACTTTTTTCTATATACAAAAATAAGGTGAAACAACATTCAACTACTGCATCTTCGCAATAAGGGAAATCACCCGAGTAATATTTACAAGTTTTTTGTTTCACAATTGCTAACTTAGATATGCATATAGAAAAATTTACATTAAATTTTAAACTTGCATATCTTAGCATTAATACGCTGCATAGTAGTGCTGGGAAACTATCGATAGTTCTATTGATATTATCGATAGTCTTAAAATATCGAAAATATCGATATCGATATTATTATTATTTAAAAAACAGCTATGAAGTCATGTAACAACAGCTTTACACACACAGTTTTTTGCCGCAAGTTTTTACTTGCTATTAAATCGCGCTGAATTACAGTAATGTATACAAACAACAAGAATGGCAGGTGGAATGGGTTGCTTAGCTGTTCTTTTTTTACTGCCAATTAAAGGCCTTTATCTCGAAATTTTTATATGTTGACATAGGGACTGAAATGTCAAATTTTTTTTTGTATTGTCTTAAAAAAATGCAAGTGCAATTGCAATTGCGAGCAAAGGACAATACAATGAACGACCATTAGAGGACAGGACCATAGAGAAAACGTCCGACAGATTCATTGGGTTGAGAATCAAGACCAATGTAGAACATTATCTAAAGTTGCAATAAAATATCTTATAGTCCCCACAACTTCGTTGCCTTCAGAAAGGTGCTATCAGCAGCACAATTTTTCAAAAACTTTTATCTAAAATAATGTGCGTACATATGTACATGCGTACGTCTCATACGTTCAATAAAGTGATTAAAAAAACGAATGTAACCTAGTAAAAAACCAGTTAAAGTTTTCCTACTCAATACTTAACAAACCAAAAGGATAAAAAAATAACTTGTAGCAAACTTACTAATAAAAGCCTTAAGCTTATTGTTGTGATTACTATTATAAAATGCTTATTAGTAATTGTTTAATAATTTAAACTGATCCCTTGCGATAATATTACTTGTCTATAATAATTTAATGCCAACACTAAGAAAACAACAAGCTGGCTTTCGTCCGAATATGTCTTGTATTGACCACATAAATGCACTAAGGATAATCGTGGAACAATCTGTTGAATTTAGGTCTCCCCTGTATCTAGTGTTTATTGACTTTGAGAAGGCATTCGACACTCTAACGTTATATGGAAGGCACTTGAATGTAAAGGAGTACCAGGGAAATTGATTCAGCTAATAAAGAGTCTATACGCGGGGTCAAGCTGCCGCATTTAACATGATGGTACACTCTCCCGAAAAATCTCCGCCAAGGGTGCGTTATGTCACCATTACTCTTTAATATCATGCTAGATATTGTCATGAGTCACGCCATGGTGGATAATCGCGGAATTTTATGGGGACTCCAAGAACGATTGGAGGACCTCGAGTATGCAGATGACATATGCCTTCTATCCCACAGTTACACCGACATGTCTATGAAGTTACAAAAGGTATCAGAAATATCAGCGAAAGCCGGACTAAAAATTAACATCAATAAAACAAAGGTTATGAGAATTCGTTCTGAAAACACAAATCCCTTTCTGATAAATAATGAAGTTCTGGAGGAGGTAGATTCATTCTGCTATCTTGGCGCCTACTTAACCAATACCGGCGGCTCCAGTGCAGACATCTCTAGCCGAATAAAAAAAGCTACCCAATCATTTGGACAGCTCAGCAGAGTATGGAAATCGTCTGCGATTTCCCGCCGTGTTAAAATAAACATTTTCAATTCCAACGTGAAATCTACACTGCTGTATGGCTGTGAGTCCTGGAATGCAAGTGTTAAGGACATCCAATCACTTCAAGTATTCGTAAATAGGTGTCTTCGCAGAATTCTAAGAATTTTTTGGCCACAGACCATTTCAAATCAAAACCTGTGGAACGAAACACACCAAACACCAATATCAACAGAGATTCGAAAAAGAAAGTGGAATTGGATTGGACACACCATCCGCAAAGAACCATCAAACATCGCTAGAAATGCTATTGAATGGAACCCGCAGGGAAGCCGCAGACAGGGTCGACCAGCTCACACATGGCGGAGGCAAATCGATAACGAAGCCAGAAAAATGCAAAGAACGTGGAATGAAGTGAAAACTATTGCGTTGGATAGATCCGAATGGAGAACATTTGTTGAGGCCCTATGCTCCTTATAGGAACGACGGGAATATATATATATATATATATATATATATATATAATATTATGTTATTAGCTTTGAAGACTTATTATAGAATAAGCTGACAAAAAATACTTTTCTAATCTATAATAAGATTATATTTTTACGAACACTCTGTTTTAATTTATATGGCATATTTACAAGAAGTTTTTTACTTATATAATATTTAATTACTGTTTTTAAATAGGGCACTGTTTAAAACTCTTTAAAATACATCACTCTTTGAACAAAACACAAATACTGAAACTAATAATACAAAATTCAAATAACGGGACATCATTCTCAAAAACACTTGCAAAACTATTGCGAGAATAAGTCATTTGCAATCATATTGGTTGTCATGTTGTAGGAAATCTCTTATGATAAGCTTATTCTAAAACTCATTTACATTTTTCTCTGTTTTGAGCTGTTGTGTACAAACATTCAGTCGAAAGTAATATCGATAGTATCGATAGCGAAATCTGAACTATCGATAAATATCGATAGTATAAAATATCGGTAGTATCCCAGCACTATTGCATAGCCCAGTGCGTATACAATAATTTTAAATTTACTGAAAATTAATTAATTAATTATTTCGACAAACAATTTTAGTTTCCAATACTAATTCCATATAGGTACCCGGGTACCTTGCAATTCCGTTAAATGTGTTTTCCGTTAAATGTGTTTTTTTGCCATTCACATAAGGGTTAAAGTATGTATTAGTAATGCTCTGGATGAATCTTAAAAAAGTGTTTCAGTAACTAAAAAAAAAGAAACATTTTTGATGGCCACATAAAAAAACTGAGTGAATAATTTTTTCAATTTTCTCTGCGGTTTAATTAAGCAAGTGTGCGCCATTAAGAATCAAAAGAAAAAACCAACCACATTTTAGTTCTAACTTAGAGATATATGATCTTTTTTGAGGGCCAAAACGCATTTATTATTTTTTATAATTTAGTACTTTAGATTAAAAGCTATAAATATTTTTCTGTACGATAAAATTATCCTATTTTCTTTGTACTGTGTTGAAAAGTTAACGTTATAAAGAAATTAACTTCAAAAAAATCTCTACCGTTATTCGACATTATTATTTAGCCGTAAAAAATGCAGGTTGTTTTTGCAAAAAATATGAAAATCGTCAAATTTTTTTTAAATTTCAAAAAAACTTAGTGCACCGTTTTTTCAGTTTTTTTTAAAGAATATATATCCCGTTGCCCTTACTATTGGTGTAAAGAAAAAATTTACCAAATTTTGAGTTAAAGTGTCATTTTTTGTGATTTTTCTGAAACACCAAATTTTACTTTTTGTATGAAATATTTTAATTAAGAAATATTTAAATTGTTTGTATCATTGAAAAATCCTTGCTAAAACTTATTAAAAATTAAGTACATAAATTTTAACCATATATTTAGATAGATTTTGTAATTTTCAACAATTCAACACAAAAAGTGTTGCCGAATTAAATTTTTTTAAAAAAAGGATATATGGGAGGTAGATGAATCCTTTTACGGAATTTTTTCAAAACTTGAAATTTTGTTTATTATTATCATGCCAAATATTATCAGTCTGGATCAACTCCTTCTATTTTTGCACAATTTTGATCTACATCAATGTATGTATTGTGCGACGCACAGTGGCGTTATATGAGTTTTTTCGTTACAAAAATCATAACTTTTTAACCAAATCAGATAATCGAAAAACTTACAAAGCACATGGTAGATAATTAATCAGCCTATGAAGTAAGTGTCTGAAACGGGTTCTAGGCATTTAAGGTGCCTTCTTATTGGTTAACAAAGTTGAAATATGTAGAAAAATCAATTTTATGGGAAGTAAAGTAAATTTTTTTTTTAAATTATTAATTTTTTATGTTTTTTTTAAACGCCTTTATGATTTAAAGTTATTCCAGAAAAGATTTAAAAAAAATTTTTTTTTTAAATTTATTTTTAAATTTTTTTTAAAATATTGCTCACAATCCGTAAATGAAGGTATATCTAAAAGGCTAATAATTTCTAAACATTAATTATTTTCTAACTCTTTTCGTGACTTAACATGCTGTAGTAATGAAATAAGCGAATCGGAAGATGCTCCTAGTATGCTGAAGGGGTCCTGATTTTGTTCCACCCTTGATGATTTGAAATCGTTCAGCAATCTATATTTTTTGTAAAATTTGTTTAGGGACACTTGTATTTCTTCAGAAAGCTCTTCAATTGGCAAAGTCTTATATTCAATTAAATTTTTGCCATGCGATAATATTTTATAAACTGTCAGGGTCAACTTTTTCTGTATAATTCTGCTTAAAGTGATGCACGATTTCGAAGCATATTTTCCATATTTTTCAGAGTCAACTTTTCCTTGTAGTTTAAAACATTCAAGATCGTTCACAATCTCTTAGCGATTTTCAAAAAATCTCCTAGATGTCTATTTTAAGTCCATTTAGTTTGAAAACGCATCCTGCATTCGATTCTTTCTGGTCCTTATCTTCGTTTGATATATTTTCATCAAATTGTTTCCCCTCTTGTGGAAGCGTATACGGTAATTAAAACAAGAACTCCATACACCTTGTTCTTGCATGCAATAGTGAGATTCCAAATTCATCGTTCTCTTCGTTTGAAGAATCGTTTAAATTGCCCAAGTTCGTTTTCGTCTTTTTGCAAATTGTGCATGACAATGTTGAGGTTGCATTTGTCAGTTCGTTAACGACTTTTCCGTCAAACATGGTCAAAATTTAACAGAGAATTTTAGGTAAGCATTACATAATGGAAAACAAAAATAATATATATTAACAATAACGATCGAAACAATGTTAATAACAATGGTTTTTCACGATTATATCGAGCCCTAATCGCGAAAATAACGTAAGCGACATCATTTTCAATTTTCGTTTTTTTTTAATAAATTTCTTTCATCATCTCCTAAAATGTTATGGTCACATAAGGTACCGTTACAATTTTCATAAGCGACAAATTTCATACAAAATTTATATTAAATAAAATATAAAAAAACTCTCTCCTGTAAAATTTGATTTTTGGCGCTTACGTTATTTTCGCGGTTAGGGTTTGATATGTCATAAATTGGCCAAAAGGGCATGAAACACATTATAAATATAAAGTAGTGGAATTTTTTTTCTATGCCAAAAGCTAACGAAAAATCGAAGGCTCAATATCGATTGCAAAATCGACCCACCCTAATGTTTATATTACTTCAACTTTAAAATATTTAAAGTAATAAAATTAGTTTCACACCACCTTTCTATGTTCTCCAAATATGATTTACAATTCTAATTAACTCATTCCCAGATTTCGCTTTACCCACCAACTGAAAGTGATCAGGGTGTATTAAACATTTTAATGAAACTACAAATAAAATGATATTAGTGGCTATTCTTGAAAACGCGTTGAAGGAGTGAACATTTACATAAAACAAAAACAAAATTTAGGAAATTGTATTCGTTATTTATACACTTCTAGAATCCAATTTACGTGAGCGTTATAACGCATTTCTATCTCTTTTCAAAACTGCAAATTTTGTATGATAAGCAAAAACAATTTTTGTAAATTTGGTTTTGTTTTATTGTAAATATTCAATCTTTGGACGCATTTTCAATATTAGCCACCAATATTTACAAAATTAAAAATAACAACGGTCCCGAAATGGTGCCATGGGGTACGCCTTTAGGGATGTATTTAGTCGGGAATCTATTTAAAAACTATATTGAATGATTGCAGACAAGAAGTCGTCGTAAACCTGAACTTATTAAACAATTTATTATAAACCACTTTACTAATTAAAAATCATTTGTGATCGACTTAAATGCTCTACTTAAATCTAAACTAATTAAAGCCACACAGTTATGTTCATCTTTCAAGCTTCTTACTTCATGTAAGATATCAAGGATATGAGAATTGCTATTGTGCTTCTTTCCCAACCCTGACTGATACTCAGAAAGCCGTTTCTTCTCAATGATGTAATCGAGCATCTGTGAATTAATAAGCATTTCCATAACCTTAGTGCAGACAGACACTGTATTAATTGGCCTATAATCATTGCAACCCGAAGGATTTTAAAATTAGGTGTTGGCAACACTGTTGAATTTTCTCATAACAAAGGGAAATTAAAAACATGAACAATTTTCGCTAAAATTTATTTCAGAAACTTCAACGAAAGCCCTTCTGGTCCATGCTATTTGCACTGATGCTCAAAAATGCATAAAAACTTCATATTCTTCAATTGTATATTAAGTACCCGGTAGGTGCATTAGCGAGAGTTCTCATCATTTACTAGGGTATTCATTCGGTTAACCGTTAATCGGTTAACCGATTAATTACTACCCGATTAACTGATCGGTTAATTTAAAATTGCCTATTTTCGATTAACGATTAAACCGGTTAATTTCAGTCGATTAACCGATGTTACATAATTTAAAATTTTTTGTAATATTATAACAAATTGTTTGTGTTTTTTAATTAATTGTTTCGTCTCATATACATGTTTAGAAAATATATTTTTATACAATATCAGCCCAATTATGAATAAAAATTCCCCGGGAGTTTGCTCCCTTCTCCCATTTTTATTCCTATGTTAATTCAATTGTAAAAATGGGAAAAGGTAAAAAACTCCCGGGGAATTTTTAATCATAATTGGGATGTATATTTCCTTCTAGCAAAACATTCTTAACAGAATTACTCGAAACAATTAGAAGTGTTAAAAGTTTTTTAAAATTAAATCAGGACTCTAATGGCATAATGGAAGATTTTATATGTTAAGAGAAATCCAGGAAAAGGACTGAGAAATTAGATATTCTTTATTATGGCTGCTTCTGATTCCTCCAGCATCCACGATAAGAGAAAAAAAATTTTACAAGTCAAGTGTTGTCAAAACTAAAGAAAATTATCGCTTTAATCCTAAACATTTAAACAAAATTTTTTTTTTCAAAATTTATTTTATCAGATCTCTTTAAACTATTGAAATAACTAATAAATAATAATTTTTTAATTTAGTTATAAAATTCTGTTTAATAGGGAAATATTTGTCAATAAAATTATTTAACTACAGAAATCTTATTAAAAAACGACGTTTAAAATTCTTGCGTTTTGCGTTTTCGATTTCCAGAATACCCCTGATGATGTATTACTATTTTTTATTTTTTTTATTATTTTTTTTGTTTGCTCGTTTTAGATCAATAATTGTTATTTTTGTTTTTTTAATAATAAACTCCAAAAACTAAATAATTTATGCATTTTTAATTATTGAAATTACCTTATTTATTAAAAAAAACTTTATTAATCGGTTAACCGATCAAAAACCAAATTAACCGATTATTAACGGATTAAACCAAAACCTCGGTTAATTAATCGATCGATTAACCGATTAAAGCAAAAGCCCGATTAAATTAATACCCTATCATTTAACCATGTAATGTCAAATTAATTTATTTGAGTTTTGACGCCTGTTTTAATTTTTTTCTTATTTTCTTTTTTTTGACGTTATATGGGTTTTAAAATTTAGAACAAAATTTCTAATCACTATACCTTGTGTACTTATTCCACCATGATATTCTTCAACACTAAGAAATTAAAACGTACCTGTAACAAATTTGGTATTTACATATATAGTGCAAAATCAAAGGAGGATTTCCAATTGGTGAAAAAAAATATAACAATGATTTCATTCTTAAACATCTAAAGAAGACTCACTATTTTCGTTATTAGCTTTTGTAATACCAAATCTTTAAAGATAAGTCCAATGTTTCTATGAATACGAGGAGTCAAAAAGTTCCTTTCAAAGGTATATTTGCACAAAATCCCATTTTAAAAGAAGATGCATTTAAACACGAATGTACCGAATGACAAAACCATTTAACTAAAAAGTACCTTTTTTAAAACAAGTTTTTAGCAAAAAAAAACCCAACAGGTTTTTAAAAAGCGCCTAAGTTTGAAACACCTTAATACATGTTTGAGCATGTGGTTTTATTTATTATGAGTATGAGCTGATTTTCATTTTTGTTTATGGAAACTCAAACCAAATTTAAGGTAGTAATTATACATGTTTTCAACATTTTTTTAAGCTAAATAAATACAAATAATTTGTTATAGTTTTATGTTGGTTGTGGTTTTGTAGTTGTTTTGTCAAAGTCAGTTATACATAAATACATTTATGTATAAAGACGATAATAATTTTGTAATATAAACAAAAATAATTATAATTTATACAGAAAATTAGTTAAACTTAAAATAAACTGTGTCACAACTGATGACACATGTCTCGAATAAATGCAATAGTCATTTAAGTAAGTTATTTTCAATTGAAAAATTAAAGCGAGTTAAAAAAATTTTTAATATTAAAAATAACCAAAGTCATTTAAAAACATTCTTTTTTTCAAATAAAATGAAGATGAGTCAATATGCTAATTGTTTAAAAGGAAATACTATGAAGAATATTCCCAAATCAATAAACGATAAATGCTGATATTTAAAGAGAATTAAATAATTAATAAAAGTTATTTTTAAATTTTCACGTTTTGTTTTTTTTCTACCATGAAAAATTCAAAAACAAAAATTTTAAATGATTCACCGGAAAATTTATATTAATTGACGTAAATTTTGTTCAACACTTAGGGCCAATTTCACCAACTGTATTTAAATATCAATTCATTTTTAAATATAGATTTTCATATAATTTTGTTTTTGTTTTGGCATGAAAAACAAAAACTGATATTTAAATACAATTGGTGAAATAGGCACTAAGTGCCTGTTTTAAAATTTTATACGCTAGTGTTCTCAAAGAAAATTTCTATGAGAAACCAAATTTTTAAAATATTTTTTATATAAAATTCTGTGCGAATTTGTTCAACAGTCAGTTCTTACGCTTCAGGGTTGTAGTAAAACTTTTGTATTTTCCAAAATAAAATTAATGATTTTTTAATAACCTTAGGGGAATGATTTTTTATTTAAGTTAAGTATTTAGTTATTAAATATTTTAAGTATGAGAAATGATGAAGATCAAATTACAGTATTAGCGAGAAAAAATTTTGTTATTATCTATGATTTATAACAAAAAAAAAAAAAAATCGTTTAAGGAGCCTTAAAAATGAAGATTAATGAGAAACTTTAGTAAATTTAGCCGGCAAATCTTGGTTTAAAGTAACAAATTTCGCTTCAAATTAAAAATTGTACTTAGCACGTTCGCTACACAACAATTTTTTGCGTATTCTACAGAAACTCAGGAACAAAAAAATATCTGTCGCACATATGTGACATGAGTAAAATTGGTGTCACATAAATGAGTCACTAAACGAATATTTAAAAGAACTTCCTCAAATGTATTGCCATTTATGGGGAAATCAAGTGTTGTCCAGGTATTGACTATTACAACAGAATTCAAAATTGACAGATCTTTACAGATTGCGGCCTATCATAGATTCTATCTGGTACCAAGGGAGTTGGTAGCAAACGGAGGCACAGTTCCGGACCGACAATTGGTGAGGCCAACCCGGGAATCACGTGGTGGTTGTGGTTTGTAGCCAAAGTCGCGCGAAGGGATATCTTTTAGAAGTCAGCTTCAAGGGCTGATTTCCTGCCTGCTGGCTGATCTCCCAAGGTAATGTTACTATTCAACAGATGGTGATTTCTTCAACACCAAAGCGGAGGTTAGATTGTTCCAGGGCGAGTGTATAATTCTATCAGGTTATTCACTTAAATTAATAAACGCGTTTGTCACCCAGTGGTTAAGATCTCAATAAGATTGGGCCTACCCAGCAGGGGCTCATGTTGATCGTTTGTACTAATTGACGGTGAAATTTTTTGTTTTGGTAATTCTGAAAATTGTCAATTCTTAGCCTATATGGGACATTATTTTACCTTAATTGTAAATGACAATGAATTTAAATTATTAATTGTAAATTTAAATGATTTCATTTACACTAATTAGATAGATATTAACCCATTAAACTTTTTGCTTAATAAAATTACAAATTCGCAATAATAGAATAATTAAAATTATAATACACTCAAAAGAAAAATCAATCCATTCGTACTCAAATAAATCCGAAGCGGTATTTATAGTATGGCGAGTACGGATTTTCTGAAAATTGTTTTAATCCGAATTCGTACTTAAAATAATCCGAAAATGAGATTGATTTAAGTAAAACTAAGATTGAATCAATGCGCTTGATTCAAGCATTATAAAGTTGATTTTATTCCGAATTAGTGCTTGAAAAAAAAACCAAAAACGAAATTACAAAGAAAAAATTATTATGATTGATTTACTTATCAGTTTTTCACCTTACAAAATAATAAAACATTAACATCATGCCCGATATGGTTTTTACTTAAAAATCTTATGTACATATTTAACCAATAATATAAACTAAATGAGAAGCAAGAGTTAAAATTTACTTTTCTTTTTAACCCATCGTGGTACACACGAGTCTGGCCAGACCTTTTTTCAATGTGTATAGAAAATCAAAATATGCGTAATCTTTTTTTTTCTTGATTTAAGAATTTTATATTTATTTCAAGAAATTTTTGGATTGATTTTCGAAAGTAATCCCATTTAGGATTGTTTTGAGCGCGTTTTTGTGTTATTCGTACTTGAATTTTTGAATACTACTCGTACTTACTTTTTTTTCTGTGTAGTAAATTGGGAGAGTTCCACAAAGATCAAGTGGTATTGACAGTTCTCTACTTGGTGTACAAGTTTCAAATAGAACAACACTTTCGTTAAAAAATAGCTTTTATTTGGCAAACATAATGTTTGTACAGAATACTTCAAGCCGATGTTTTAAAGTTGCATATGAAGCCGAGGAAAAATTATAGGTCTACTGAAGACATGATGTGGTTAAGCTTACAAAAGTGCTAGAAAAACAAAGGTTTTTTAATAATTAGCTATCAAAAAAATTTAAAAATTTAAATTAAGTTTAAATTTTCAATTAAATTTATCTATTGCAATAATCGTAATATTTAAAGCAGTCACAATTATAAGAAAACAATACAAAAACAAAATATTATAACAAGACTATACTTCGGTGTTAAAGTAAAACTCCTCAAATGTGTTTTATTTAGACGAACAAATAACGTTCCCATTTTACGAGTTTTAGTTGACCTTTTATTTTTTAGTTGAAAAAAAATCGTGACTTTGGAGTTGAGATCGTTTTTTAAGATCGTCATAGATTCTGAAAGAGCTCGTCAATACGAATCTATTGGTATATGACAGTTTAGGTCTCCGTTGACTCTAACATGAAGAGTTTTTAAGTTTAAATTATCTGGATAACTGTTACTTGCGGTCCCTGATAGCATGTTTCTTTAACCAATTATCATACAAGAACTAAACAGGCAACAATCGATATATCTAAGGAAAGCAATTCACAATAAAACCATTGAAGTAAGGAGCAGGGAAGCAAAAGAAAACTATAGTTCTTTGCTTTAAATATGTAACTTTTAATTTTGATCGTGACTTTTTTCTTTGTTTAACTTACAAGACTTTGCATTTTGTAGCTGAAGAAAAGGGACTGACTTCATAAAAGCAGTGTTGCAAAACATCGCTTAAAACAACTGCGTCAACAAAGCACCACAAATAAAACAAATGTACAAACTTTGCAATCCTGTGTAGTGAATACGATTACCATGCAAGAATTATCTCAGGGCATTGTCCACAAACAAGTTGTGAAGTTTATGAAGCTATTTCTTTCAGGGCATCACTTCGGCTTCGAAGGCAGCCAGTTTTTCTTGACCCTTGCGTGCAAAACTCAAAGTCATTCCTATTTCGACAAGTAAAAGTGTTACAGGGAAAACTAAAAAAATGTGTTACACAACCAGTGAAACAAAAATTTCAGGTTTTAGTGACGACTAACTTTTGCAGATGCAACCGTTGATAAATGTTGATAGAATTTCCATCAAAACGTTAAACAAGTAAATAATAGAACCTTCTTCATCTTTTACGACTTCCGCATATATATTTACATGGATTTTACATATGTAGTGGTATATATCGGTAAGATCTTGTTGTGTATGTCTTGCAATCTTTTTGAATTTGTACAATGCACGTTGCTTGGAAATCCATAATAAAATTAATAATAAATAAAATGTTCCTTTTTTTCGAGCGATGTTGGTTGGGACTTATTTTAAGTAGTGCCAATTTATTTTTTTAAATGAATTAAAATGTTAAAAGCCTTTTCACAATTTTTAAAAGAATCAACAATTTCCTTTTTGTGCCTTGAAAAAGGCCTACTTTTACCATTAATTTTCTTCAATTAAATGATCACAAATCTTATTATACAACAAACCAAAAAAAAAAAATCGAAATTTTATTTAAATTATACAGACATTTTAACTGTTTATTACAAACGACTATTTTAAATAAATAGTTTTTAGTTATACTAAGTATTACATACTTAATTTAATAAAGATTTATTAACAATTCTAAAACAAATAGCTTTATTTACAATAAACTTAACAAACAAGCTCCTTATCAAAACTCGCAAGTGCCATAAATAAATTTTATTTTTACAATAAATATAAATTAATGGTTAGATTTCAGAAAAAAAGGAAAACTAATCTTTTCATTTAAATCACTTGAAGCTTTTAGCTTAAAGATGACATACAACAGACAAAACGAAAGACTTAAGTCACAAGCTTGAATATTTTCACTTTCATTTGCTGAGATGGGCAAAAACAAAAAAAAAAAAAAAAACCAAACAAGTAAGAAAGTATAATGGGTCAAGCACGACCAAATGATACCCTACAGCACAGAATTTACAGACAAAGTTTTGAAATCCATGGGGAATCAAACTAACCTCAAATGTTAAGATTCATATAAGAGTTATTTGGAAATTGATTTAGGTGTGGGGGGGGGGGGATATTCGGTTTTGTATTAAAATTATTGTCCATTCTGGACCTACCATCACAAGCTTTTTCCATATATAGCTATAATAAAAGTTATCTTCGCCAAACATTTTAAGAAATTAGTGTCATTAAAACTATTATCGAAAGTGATATGTGTGTGTGGTCGTGGTCAAATATGATGGACTTATTTCGAAATAAAATTTTAAGTTGAACTAGTCTGAATATTATGTAAACACCAACAAACGTAATTGGATGGCTTATAGGCACAAATACACTATTCGAAAAGCAGTTTGTATTAGCGCCATGTGAAATTATGAACCGATTGCCACAATATTCGGCCCGGTAACAATTAACTTATGTAAAGGGCGGTCCTACCAAAATGCACGATATTAATTGTAAATAAAACAATATGTTTTTAGAGAATTATCCTTATATTCTTTACTATTATAGAAGGATTTATTACAATTATTATTATGACAATATCGGAAAAATGCTCTCCACGACTCCGATGGCATGCCTCTATCCGATGGTCTATATTTTCAATGACTCTAAGACATAATTGAGTTTCGAAGTCGTTAATATGCCGAATTATCTGATCCTTTAGCTCTTGAATTGTTCTTTGCTTATTGGCGTAAACTTTTTCTTTAAATATCCCCAAAGAAAGAAGTTCAACGGTGGCAAATCATATGATCGTGGCGGCCAATTAACATCGCGAAGATGTAAGATAAAAAGGCCATTAAATTTCTCGCGCAAAAGAGCAATTATTTCGTTTGCTGTGTTGCAAGTGGCACCATCCTGTTGGAACCACATATCGTCCAGGTCCATATCCTCAATTTCTGGACACGAGAAGTCCGTTATCAAATCGGCAAACTTAATTTTCGACTAAGTATGCTCGCAAGCCCATTATCTGCACCAAACAGTCACTATTTGTGGATGCATCGGCTTTCCCGCAATCATTCGTGTATTCTCATTTGCCCAAATGCGGCAATTCTGCTTGTTAAGGAATCCACTGAGGTGAGAGTGTGCCTCGTCGCTTAAGATGAAGTGCACGAAATGCATTTTGATTTTGACGCCCATTTTCGTAGAAGGCTTCAACAATTTTAACGCGCTGCTCAATTGTGTACCTCTCAATGGTTGAATTTGTCAAACACTGAAGCAAAAAATGTCAACTTAAGTTGGGCAAAAAATTTGACGTTAAGGCGTGACACAAATTTACATCGTGCATTATAGTTGAACCACCCTTTATTATCTTCAGAATTTATACACATAAAATCCTTTTTGAATCGTTCGTTATACTCAATGGAGGGGGTGATACCAATATATCTATGCGTTACATCCATAAGCATTAACGCATAATACCCTCCGTATATATTGTTGTGAAGGGTAGAAAAATAAAAAGTATTTAATTTTGTTAAACAAAACGCATATTTGTCCTAAAATAAATCACTATAAAATCTGCTTTAAATATTTAACAAACAATTGAAATTGTTTTAAAACTTCAAAGCAATTTTGAACACATCTTTAAACAAAAACAAAAAAAAAAAAAAAAAAAAAAAAAAAAATTTACTAAAAAACTTAAAAGAAAAAAGAAAAATTAAATAAAAACAATTTCGCTTTGTTTTTGTTTTAAAATATTTTTGCATTTTAAATGAATACTTGACTTGAAGACACCAGTCTCTGTATGTGTATGTGTGTGTGGTTGTGTTGGTTTGTGAAGTGCTACTGTATTTAAGTGTTGGTGTCAAAATATTGCTCTGGCTGAGTGTTGCTGTGTGTGTGTATTTTTAACATTTTGAAATCCGGTTCATGCTTTTGCAAACTATTAACACTGACAAACAAAATAATATTGATGTGTAATTCGCTTTTGTTTTAATTTTTTTTTTTTTTTTTTGTTATTTTTGTTTTTATTTTTATTAATTTTTCTCTGTATATAATTTTTTTCATTGCTGGTGCTGCTGCATGAAGGTCGTTAGCAGCAGAAAATAACAAAAAAAAAACAAACAACTTCGGGGCGACTGTTGTTAAAAACCACTACCAATACTTTTAAACTAATACGCTTACAGCCAAGAAGTAACATCTTTTAGCAAAAACAAAAACAAAATATATTTTTGCATTTTATGACGTTTTGTGCATATTTTAGTATAAATATTTATGTAAATTATTTTTAAGTCTTCTTTATAAAAAAAATACATGCAATAAATGTACAAATAAAAATAAAAACAAAACATTAATAAAACTATGTAAATTATCGCATAAACAAGTAATAGGAATGTACTCGAAGTTAGATAATACTGAAAATGATTTTTTTTTAGAAAGACTGAAACTTGGTTCTAGTTTAAACAGTCAAAACAAAATAAGCAACAGCAATATAAATTAACCATGTCTGCCTGTCTTCTTAAAGCCTCTACTACCAGGTGTGACGAATGAGGTGTGGATTGTACCCTGTTTCTGGTAGCGTTTTAAAGAGAGGCAAAGAGCTCCTTTGAGAGAACATTTGTCTTGTGCCGATATACATATTTAAGCAGTCAAAACAAAATAAACAACAGCAAGATTAATTAACCATATCTGCCTATAGTCTATAATACCAGGAGTGGCGAATGAGGTATATTAAATCTGTAATATCAAGATATATTGATTTAAGAGTCTTTAATAGACAGTGTAATCTCCTTAAGTGGACTCCATCCTTAAGCGGACACCACCTTTCGGCGCACACTGTTTCTTGATTCTGGCTGCGTTTTAAAACGAGGTTGAATTCCATTGAGAGAAAATTCCTCTTGTGAATAAATACATATTTCAACTTTCCCTTCGGTATAGGGTCATTAAAGATTTCAATGTATATGTCTTGGGCTCTTGAATATTCTAACTCTATTTAGCTATGCCTGCCAGTTCACCTATCATACAGTTTGTTTGTTCAAGAAAATGGAACTTGTGGTAATTTTAGATCTTTCATCAGTTAAAATTTGTTTGACATTTTTCTTGGATTCGATGTTAAAACCAACAACTAAAAGGAATTGCAATGAAAGTGATTTTTACTGAGGCTAATGTGTCAAATATGGACCATTTTCCATATAACTGAGTAACATAATTAAGGTTCAATCATTTAAGGCCGCAATTTAAAGGTGGATCAGGGGGCCAACATTTTTGTGTGTTACAACTAAAGAATGTCTAAGCTTTATTTCTTTATACTCCGTTTTGTATGGCTGCTATCTTGCCAAAATCCTAATTTTGGGACGGCATTTATATGGGTAAAATAATAAACCGATTTAGTTCTTTGCTAAACATGACTTATTCGTAAAAAATATATATAAATTATATACTTCCAACTGACACAATGTTGATGGAAAAGTAATTGGCTCTATAACACGTACATATGTACATCTTAAGGCCGCTTTCGCAAATTTTTTTACACAAACTAAATAAGCGTATTATATTTTAAATACTCAGTTTCAAATATTCCGAGTACTCAATACTTGGTAAGCCAAAGAGTAACATAGAGTTTGCTTTCGCTTAATTCATATAACTAGTACAATGTAAATGATACAGCACTGCAGGCAGATATTTTTGTAAAAATAAAAAATTTAAGAATTTTTATCGGAGGACATTTGACATTTGTCAAATAATAAAATTTTATTAAAAGAGTTTGCAAAATAAAGACTTTTCAGCTTATAAATACGAACATTTTCTAAAGGGCTGCGAATTTAACCCATTTTTCGCCACACCAAGTATACAAACAATATAAGAACGAAACAAGATTTTAAGTAACTTTAAGTAACTGACAGAATATAAAAACATTGCAACAAAAAACAAGAGTATGAGTGCTGGTGATTATAATCACCGGTCGGCGAAAAATGGGTTTAATATCAAAACTCATTTAGGACCTTCGAAAAACATATTTTAGCAATTACACGGACAGACGGAGATGGTTTATTCAATTACTCTTCTTATAGGTATAAGGTCTAAGAACTATATCTCCTGTCTAAAAGGGTAAGAAAAAATTTTAAATTTCAAGAATTGGTTCGCCTTTGAGCCAATCAACCCAGCCTCCTTAAATTTGTTAAAAAATGCTTAAAGTAGAAGGAATATTTGTTATGGGCGGATTAAGCCTTCAGGCGGGACAGCCTTTAAACCGGATTTGATTACAATAAGATGTTTCAAATAAAACAAACAATTTGAAATAAACGGCTGCTTCCTTAAGAATAACTTTTTTTTGGTCCTCTTGTTAATTCGTATTTTTCTTTTCTTATTATATGCAGGAATACCTTAAATCGTAGTGGATCGGCATATGATATACTCCCAAGGAGTAAGCAATTTATTACACACAAATTTCATCTCATTGACAGTCAAATGTGGTTTGATGAAACTACATATGAGCAAACCAGGAAAATCTGGCCCATCATAGATGCAAAGAGGACACGGCGCGCATTAAGGCTGCTCAGATTTCACAATGACCAACGTAGAAGTTGCGGCGACGGCATTCGGAGATTTAAGACTCATTGCGGCTGCCAGTTGAACGTAAATTAACAACAAAATCGTATTAACTCGTAAACAACTTGTGCAAAATTTTATACGCAGATGTGCATTCTATATATGGTAGCTTTTGTAACAAAATTATCTAATTTTTAGGGTGGCTGTTTCACATTTTGATTCATAGCTTTTTTTTGGAAGGACTGTGTTTAATAAAATTCCTTTTAAACAATTGGAACGTACAGTAAGTATGTAGTCCTTAGCGGTATCAGTTTGTCGAATATTGGAAAAGTTTCAAAGTCCATAGTAATAAAAACTAACGCATACATAGCAGAAAGAAGTACTTCGATACGTTACACGTTTTGACCTAAAGTAAACGCACAAACCATGTGAGATTATAAAGGAATAATATGTACACATCGCTTCTTTACTTCAATAGTGGCATAACTCAAAAAAATTCATTTCGAGATAAGCGCATTCACAGTTTCTGATTTGCTCTAACCACTAAGAAAATATAACGACACTTTCTCATCAGTCCCAGTAAAAAACTTTATAAAACAAAACAGAGCGAAAAATTCTGCATCACTAACTCCAAAATTTAATTTTTTTAATTTTTATTTCTCTGTTGAAGCAAAAGAGCTATATGTCTAAAAAATTATTTGAAATTATTTATTTCAAAACTAAAAGTCGCTTACACAAAAACCGCTATTTAATTTTCCCCAACTGTTTAAACTATGTCATGTAAATAAGTATTTGCTTAAAAACTACCAATGGCAGATAGTTTTGGTATTATGAAAAATAAACTTAAATATACATAAATATTTGATGTTTTTTTATTTACAAAACACACAGTCATTATGAATTAAAGTAAAATATTTATGCATATTTATAATTGAAATACCTTTAGAAAACACCTTAAAACTTTGAATAAATCAACATTTGTTAGATAATCATTTAAACACTTTCCGATAATAAATGCAAAATTTGCATCATAAATTGTTAAATACAAGATGTTGTAATTGATTTCTTATTTAAGATTGAATTCAGTGGAAATCAGAAATCAAAAAACATAAATAACGAAAACTGTTTTCAGTTGAAAAAATAACAGACATATTTTTTGGCACGAGTCACATAAAATGGCAAACAATAAAATCAAATAAGACAATATTAATTGAAATGATAGTCGTAATTAGCAATACAGGGTGGCCCAAAAGAATCAAAGGTCTTAAAGACACATTATTTTAAGGCTTTTTTTCTTTAATTTTTATTTCAGATTAATGTGAAAAGCCTTGGAAAATTAAAAATGTTAAGGCGCTCTATTGAACAGTGAACTAAAATAATTTAATTTAATTTTTTAAGAATTCGTTCTCATACACAATCTGACAACGATTTTTAATAAACAAAATTGTAGAATATGGCAAATGGAAAATACAAAAGTAATTCATCAATGCCAAATAAACCCTATTTAATGGAGCAACATATGATCCGAAAGGCAAATTGGTTCACTTTTTTGAGAACGTGGGCGGCAATGCATTTACCAACGGTGCTTCTTAATTTTGCAACGTGTTGGAAAATTTCTTAAGGACAATTGTTGGGAAACACCCACAAATATGGTTTCGACAAAATGAAGCCACAGCTCATAGAGCAAAGCAAACAATCAATCTGTAACGCCACATTTTCGGGAATCGTTTAATTTTAAGCGTCTTTGATTTTATTGGCACCGGGTTAACTTGATTTAAGCGCTTCCGACTTTTTCCTTTGGGGGTAATTAAAGTAAGTGTACATTTCACAGATCAAACTCCAACTTTAAAAAAAGTCAGAAAGTATAGCTCGTCAAGCACAACTATTTGGGACAAATCATGGACGCGACAAAGCAAAATTATGTTTTGAATTTAAGATAAATATTAGAGTTCTTTGTGCTAAACAGGGCTGTGGAGTCGGAGTCGGAGTCGGAGTTGAGGTTTTTGTGCCGGAGTCGTAGTGCCCACAAAAACTCGCGACTCCGACTCCAAAGTTTTTCGGCATAAAAAATTAAAAAAAAAAATTTCCAAAATAAAAATTATTCGTAATTGACGATGCAATAACTATTTCAAAAAACGATTTGAAATTTTTAAGAATCATTTTTAAGCTATATTTAACCATTTAAAAGCTAATGCATTAAAAAAGTTAGAGTGCTATATTCGGATGTTCCGAATCTTTGACACCCTCCACCGACAGTTTGAATATATGAGAGCTATAAATTATTAAATAATCTTTATAAAACGGAACTCAGTATTAAAATTGGTTCCAGTTCAAACCAATTGTACGACAATCAGAAAGTGTTATGCTTTTATTTTATTTTACACAAAAATTTCTTATCAAATTTTTTCTTAAAACACATTTTAAATCTATATATAAATCGGCTAAGGCAAAACTGTTAAGAACACTTTCCTCCTCTGTATGTCAACCGATTTGAACAAAATATACACCATTTAAAAGGTGTTTACTCACAGAAGTGAACAAAATTTATTAAAATCTGTTCAATAATTTCAGAGTTATAAGCAAGGCGAATTCGTCCCAGGTAATCTCGGTACTACAACAAGTACAACTCGTACAAAAACCACAAGCAATTTGTTTTTGTAAAATCATTGTAGAATGTCAAAAACAGAAATAAAACAAAACAGAAACAAAGATAATAAAAGAGAATAAACAAAATTTTGACATCCAACAGTGATTTTAGCTAATATCAGCATGGCTTTTAAGACCACCTGTAATAAATTCGCCTTGGTTATAAGTGTTTAAATTTGCTACTAACACATATGCAGAACACATAAATAAAAAATTTGTTTTTTTTCAATTATCAAATAATAAGAAATAGGGTTGTCGATTATTCGACATTTTTCAGAAACCGGTTTTCGAATATTTCGACTATATAAATCTTATGTATAAATCAGCACAGGCAAAACAATTAAGAACGCTTTCTTCCTTTGTTTGACAACCGAACCTCTATGGGGAGAAAAAAGTATCAAAAAAGGAAAATACGGGAAATAAAATTTCTTTTTTTTACTTTTCCGTGCTGCATGTGATAATTTTTAAATTTTCTATAATGTTGAAATTAGAAGCACAATATTCCTGAGTGAATGAAAACCTATAAGATAAAAAATGGTGGCACTTTTTGTTTTTAATCTGGAACTTTTAGAATTTTCGTTAATATTCGGCCTATAAAGATAAAATTGTACATTAAACTGGGTGAACAAGAACATGAAAGGGGAGCTTTTTGGTACTTTTTCGTTCAACATCTGGTACTTTGATTAATTTTCGTTTATATTAGACATAGAAACATAAAATTAAAGATACAATGTCCTGAGTGGATGGCAATCCATAAAGGAGACTTGTTGATACTTTTTTGTTTTTAAATTGATTTTTTTATATTGAACTTACAAAATTAAATTAACTCACGTAGAAGATAAAATATGAATCGAAGGTTGGTCCTCTAAGATCCACTTAGACGGAAAAAATAAATGCTCAAAACATGTAAATTCATATATACTTAAGCTACGGTCAGACTTATCAAATATTTGACGAAAAAAACGGGACCAACAACCAAACTAAAAAATCATTTCCTTTAATATCAATATTTATTTTGATTTAAATACCACAACTTACAAAAAACTGTTTTTTGCTATGTCTAGTAGTATAATTAGTTTATTTTGTAATATTAAGACATTTGGAATCTCATTAACTATTAACAAAAGTTGGGGTTACGCTTATTTGATCAAATATTTAAAAAGTGTGACCGTAGCTTTAGATGTGCCATGTTTTCTTCATATATATGTACATAAAAATTTATGGTCGAATTTTGACCATTAGGCGAACACTAGTTTAAATAAATGGTTTATGAATACTTCTCTTATGTGCTGTTTCCTTAATGACAGTCGATGGACTGAGTGCTTTTCATATAAATTTTACTACATAATCAATCGCCTGTCATTTGGAAACAGCACATTAATGTTTGCGTACGGTAATTTCTTCTCAAAAACGGCAATTTTTAGAAGGCCGTACGTTAATAAAAAAATAAAAGTTAACATCACTAAGTCTCATATACATTTAGCTTGAAGATTATAGTAGGAGTCGGAGTCATGAGTCGGAGTCGCACTTAAAAAATTTCAGCGTTTGGAGTCGGAGTCGGAGTCGGAGTTAGTACTTTTTTCGGACGGCTCCACAGCCCTGGGGCTAAATATTATTTAAATATTAACATCTTTATGAGTTTTGTGCTCCTTAAAGCAATTTTGAAGAGGGATTTTATATTCGACATATGGTCAATTCTGGACTAACTAGTATAAAACGGGTGTCAACAATATGAGGTATCATTTTAATTTTAATAAAAAGGGAGTTTTTATTTGAGATATTAAAAATATTTTTAATTCAGTTTACAACGAATATGTTCCGGTTAAAAGTAAAAAATTATGTCGGTCAAGTGGCAACCCCTATAGGCTCGGTAGGCTCCCAATCTTAACCAAAATTCTCAATCAGGTTTTTCAATAAACTGTTCTCAATGGTTTATATCTGCTCGATAATGTTGTGGAATTATTGCTGTACATTTTCGATTTCAAAAAACCCCATAAAAAATAGTCTCGAGATGTCAAATCGTACGATCTTGGTGGCCAATTCACTCCTCCTCTACGAAAAATAATGTGATTTTCGAACTTCTCTTTCAAAAGAACCACTGTTTCTCTTGCTGTGTAGCATGTGGTGCCATCCTTCTAAGACCTCTATTCTCTACCTCTCATCATTAATTTTCCGCCACAAAAAGCTTCAGATCAATTCTCTGTAGTTGACCGATGACGGAAGCTATGTTCAAAAATAAACACGATATATGTTTCAATTACACGCAGAGAAAAAACATGTTTAAATATGGTCACCTCCAACAAAACAATTTTTAAAGAAAATTTTAAACATATGTTTAATTTCACCATATTATTGTCAACGACAACCATATTATGGCTAAATAAGGCCTCCATCAAGAAGCTTAAAACATTTTATGGTTGCCTCTAAACGTGTTAAATATGACAATTTTTGTTTTTAAATTAACAATAATATTTTCTTCGTTTCCAAGAGCAACATGCTACGGTTGAAAACCAACCATGCTATTATAAGTGTTAAACATATTTAAGTTATTATTAACTATAACATGCTAGGAGGCAACCATAATATGGTTGTGGCTTCTTTATGGAGGACTAATTTTACCATAAAATGGTTGTGGGTAACAATAATATGGCTAAATTAAACATAATATGTTTAAAAATAGTTTTGTTTGAGGGGACATTATTTAAACATGGTTTTTCTCTGGGTGCAAGTATTTTTGGATAAAATTTAATTTATATACCAACATTTCGGCGCCGTTGCCGCTCAGGAATAAAACTTGTTCTAATTTTAAGTTGTTTTCTGAGCGGCAAAAGTGAACGTGCCTAAAGCCTACCGCTATTATGGCAAGACAGATTACCCAATTTTCTGTTAACTTAAAACCAAATCTGCTATTAACATTTTTTTAACTTTACCACTCACTGCGTTGCCTTGGCCAAAGAATCAAATCGCGTTTTATTTATAAGGAGATTTGATATTTTTCTTAGGAAGGCAGTATTGTGGAAAACGCTTTGAAAAGGGCTCGATTTTCCGAAACTAAGAATGGGCAATACCCAAGCGACGTAAAATTTTTCGCCTAAAACACCGATTTCGCTTCAATAAAGAAATATTAGAATATTAACAACCTTTTGTTTCTTTGGGGTCACCCTGTATTTTTGCATAATAACACAATTTATTAACTTTGTTGTGAGAGAAACACAAAACTGAAAAACTAGAAAAATGATATGTGAACTTTAATTTACATTTAATTACATTTCCTGTACCCCTTCTTCGTCTCGTTTTTAATTTTTTATTTTATTTTATAGTTGTTTTAACTTTAAATCACGTGTTGAAAAGTTTCTTTATTGAAGATGTTTTATTTAAATCATGTTTGGAAAGGAATTTATTGATATCTCTTGTTCCATACAGCAATTGAAAAGACACGATCTGACAATTATTTGCTTTTATAATTTTTGCGATTTTTTTGTTGCAGATTTCAATTTTTTTTTTTTTTTAGTTTTAAAGTGTTTATTTTAGTTAATAATCAATTAGATTTGAAACTAATTTCCCGTGTGAGTTATTTAAGTGTTTTGATAAGGGTGTTTTTTTAACCGGATGAACCCTTTTGGGTTAGCTGTCATACGAACAGTCATATTGAGCTTAGTTTTTGACATTTATCACTATACTCTGGCACATCATCATAAATAGATTCACGCTTGCACAACATTAATAAATTATTAAAATTTACATTCAATATCTGTCAGCGCAACTAATAGATGACTTCTTAGTTTCTTTGGCGCACGTAATCGCCCATCTGATCCAAACAGCAGTCGAACTGTCGATAAATTTCCCACCGCACTGATTCATAACAGGCCATACAGACTCTATTAAATCCAGAAAACTGCGATTTACAATGGGGATTGTCACTGCACCATGATCACTGATTTTTTGTTTGATAAAACATGAATGACTTTATAAGGGCATGATGTGACTGTAACAGGAAATTAGGTACCATACGGTGAACGCGACTATCGGCCTATTGAAATAAAAATCTGGCGATAAGTTGATCTTGAGATATGTAAATGTCAATTTGGCTCTTAAGCCGTCTTATTTGAGACCTCTTGATTATTTCCTGTGGAGCAACTTGTAGTCACTGGCTTATTCTGATAAGCCAGCAATAGCTGACGCCTTAAAGGCCAACATTGATTGTGTTATTTCTGACATGCGGCCAGTAATGCTCGATAAAGTGGCAAAAAGTCAAGAAAGCTCTTTGTCAAGAAGAGTTGCGGTGATCATACGCCCAAACTCATTTCCAATTATTAATGCCACGTATCGTTCTTTTGCATAAAAACATTTTTAGAGTAAAATTTGATTTATTTGTATTATTTTTTAGCTTTCAAGTCCTATTGGGCTTAAAAAAACACCCTTTAAAATAATTAAAAATTTTGTTTGAAGATGAGTATTTTTGTATGTTGTTAACAAACAAATATTAAATAACCGCGTGTTTAAAATTTACAATCATTTAAATAATTAAATAAAGGTGCTGTCTTTTTGTTCATAATATACGATTAAGTATTTCGCCATAGTAATTTATATAATTTGGCTTCAAAAGTGTTGAGTTTAACTGTGAAGTACTGTGAATTTTTTTTTAACGTTTGTGAAAACTTAAAAAAGAAATTAATTAGGCACTACTTAATGCTTAAAGGAATACCCTTGACTTTGCATAGGCTATTTTGTAAATCCCTTTGTTTTCCGATATCTGAAAGACTACAACAGTTAGGCGCACTAAATTTTATCTGGGTTAGTCTTAGAACAAACAGTAGTTATTTTTTATTATTTCTGCTGAGCATAGTTGCCAGAAAAAATGTGTTAAAAATCGTCAAATTAAGCAAAAAATAATATCGTCAAATTTGTCTTATTTTAATCGTCAGAAAAAATATCATTGTAAAGTGACACTAACTTTTGTTAAGCTTTTTTCTTGTTTGTTTTATTTATTTTTGCTCCTGTAAACTATGTTTGCAAATAGGCGCGACGAACGTTTTTTAATATTTATTTATTTAATAAATATAAAAAATGGGTTTTTTAAAAATCCATTATAGGAAAATATTTGAAAGGTTTGTAGTATAAGTTGATTATCGAAACCTTTCAACAGATAACTTTGAAAGTAAAATAATCGCCAAAGAGAATAAAGCGCATTTTTTTAATGAACTGCTTACACATGAAAATTTCTACCAAATAATATATGAAATTATTTAGGAAGTTGCTCTGATATATAAAATAATTTTTAAAACTTTTAATAATTTTAATTAGGCTTAAGTTCATTAAATTTAATTTTCATTAAATTATTTTTATGAAGAAAGGAAATTTAATGAACTTAAGCCTAATTAAAATTATTAAAAATTTGGATTAAAAACCATAAATAGTTCAACAAAATAACCACAATACTAATTATTGTTAAAGCTAAGGCACGAGCTCTATGTATTCATTTGTCCTTTAAGTTGTACTGAAAAAGGTCAACAAGAAAAAGAAAGACAAAAAAATGAAAAAACAAAAAATGTACTTTGGACTTCAAGAAAAATTCTTGACAAAAAGTACGAAAAAACAGAAGTAAGGAAGAACATGTAAAATAAATTAAAAATGGATAATCATTCAAAAAAGCAAACTTCGATCTACCAAAGGTTAAAATACAATTTGGTTTAAGGATTGATGTTTGACTATTGACGTCAGCAGTCGTCGATGGCTGCGAGTGAAAAACGGCAAATCCATCTGAGGAGATCGAGTGGTTGCGATCAAAACATGTCATGGTAACCTGCCGGCCGCGGTTCGAATCCCGGCCACAGTCAAGAATGAAAGATTATCAATAACAATTTAAATTAATTTTCATGTTGTAAAATTCCTTTCTTCATAAAAATAATTTTATGAAAATTAAATTAAATGAACTTAAGTCTAATTAAAATTATTAAAAATTTGGATTAAAAACCATAAATAGTTCAACAAAATAACCACAATACTAATTAATACTTAAAACTTTTGTAAATAAGTGCAAAATTTGTCTTTGACACACCGTCGAATTTAGGTCATAAATCGTCAAACCATCTATTGGCCATTTTTGGATCCCAAAATCGTCAAAAAGACGATAAATCGTCAAATCTGGCAACCGTGCTGCTGAACTATAATGAGGCACCCTAAATAAATATGATGGTAGTTCTTAGAATAAACTGCAAGTTTCACAAGATCTTGGGGCTATAGGAGGGGGAGTTGAGTATCCTCACACTAATTAGTTATTATTAGATAGCGAAACTTTTACGTTTTTCCCTTACAAACCTGCTTCGTTGGAATCTCCATTTTTTATTTGCAATATAAACATTAAAAATAAAAGCACTTTTACAAATAATTTGCATTACAAATGTTAGCAAAGCAAGAGATGGTTGGTTGCATGGTGAGATTAAATACTTGTTCAAAATGACTTGAGATAAATGGGATTAAATTACAAGAAGTTTCCTGCTTTCTTCTGCCTATTTTTCAGTTTTCTCTCACAATGTTTAATTTCAAAGCATCACTACAAAAGCACCGTTGCCTATAGTGTAGAATTTTGTACACTATAACCGAGTACTTTTATTTTTCACGGTATTTAAACGTTTTTTAATAAGTACGTGAAATGTCCGCCGTAACTGTCTAGTCAATTTTAAGGCTTAGGCCTAATGAAGCCGTTTCTGCGCGAATCAACCAGGCCCGTCATTCCATGCACTTTTTAAAAAAAGTATTGGTATCATCCGATATATCAACACAACTGAAGACCAAAGTATTAAACACATGTTTGAAACTCATACTCCTACACTGAACCAAAAACCCAATGCAAATATAGGTTAAGCAAACAAAAAATTTATTAATTTTCGTCCAATGAATTTGTTCGTTGTAACAATGAATGACCGTTCTTTAAAAGATTTATACAATTAAAAGGCATTTGTGCTAACAAGACTTAAAAAATGTTTCGTTACCTCAAAGAACATTTTATTTTCTTTAACGTACATTTTATACGAAATATTTAATAAATGCATTTTCATTGTGTCAATGAACAGTACTTAACTTTCAATAATTTTCTTTTTCATTTTATTAACGAATAATTCGTTGAGCCAACGAAAACTATTTTAATAAACGTTGTTTTGTTTGTTAATATTATGAACACCTTTTTGTTCAGTGTATACGGATGTGACACTTAGGGTTTATCAAAAAGCGACGTACGACGACTGCAAGTTTTCACTAACCATTGCTTACGGAGGATTATTCGATGTTTTTGGCCGAACAAAATAACTAACGCTAAGTAGCTTCGAAGCACGAACTAACAGACAGACTATCCAGTATGACATCCTGTAAAGGAAATTTGGACGGATTGGTCATACAGTGAGATCCTATACCGAGGTAGACAATGCAGCGCTGTAGTACAACCCCCAAGGTTCTCGGCGCCGTGGTCATTCAAAACCAACTTGGCATATCGCAACCGTACGTGAGCTGACTACTGAAGGATTTTTCATAAAACAGCGCACAACAGTGAAACATCATAATAACATTCAGGGCATCGGTTTTATAGTTAATGCTTTTTGACATTTGACTTATGATGTGCACATAACAAAAACCATTCAGATTTTTTTTCAATATTGCATATCTTCACTTACAATTCAAAACGCTTAACCATTCGATGTTCTACAACCTTAGTATCACTAAGTGCATCACATAGTCTGGCCAGAACTCGATTGAACACCCCAGCCAAATAAGTAAACTAAACAAAATTTTGTACTTATTTTGTGTTATTTTAAAATAAATCAGTCTATTTTAAATAATTGTAAAATACATGTATAAATTATTCTGTTAAGCAATCATTGCAAAAACGCAGCAAAAATTAGTTTTTCTTTGAGCTTTGATATTGGTTTTACACATAACGCACAACGGACGTTAAAAAGTTGAACTTGACGGGTACGGTACCGCTTGTACATAATCGGATAGCGAGTTAGTATTTTGGCCCTGTAATGTATTTTAATGGTACCTGTGGTCCAGCCAGACCATGAGGTAAGCGCACTTTTTCTTGTGGGAGGGTTTTTGTGCCCTAAATGTGATCCAAATTATTCCAAATTTGTTTTATTCGATTCAGGACATCTTACTTGCAAAATTCATAGCCTTCGTTTCTAAAACGTTTGCATATGAAAGTCAAATATGGTCTGGCCAGACCATGTGGAACATCTAAGGATTAAATAAAGCAAAATACACAGTTGCATTGTTTCAAAACAGTTTACAAACTTTGCATTAGTACTTTTTGGAAGTTAGCCAAATATTCAGTCAGTTAGTTGAAATTTAGACGATTACAATATGCAGAATAGCCGGACTTATGTGGACAGAAAGAGCAAAAATTTGGATGTTTTTTTTTTTTTGAAAAAAATGTATCAGGCTTTTTATAAGAATCCGGCTATGAATATATGTCCGACTTGCTCACGTATTTTGGAATTTTGAAAGATATGGAAAAGCAGAATGAGAGTTAATAAGAACTTGTTCATTCCGATTTGGCCAATTTTGAACCAGGGTTAAAAAAACTGCAGTCGAAACCGAAAATAGTCAACCAGAAACGAAAATTTGTGTTCAATTTTTCGCTTTTTGAGTTGGTTTGAAAGCGACGGTTTACATTCATTGAATCAGAAGTAAAAGCAGCTGCTGTTTTTTGGTAAATAACAAAAAAAGAAGTGAAAAAAATTACAGTTTTTCTACTTTGACTGCAGTTTTGTAAACGCTGTTTTCAACATCCATAAGTTTAAGCCAATTTTCTGTCTCCACAGAATTTTGATTGGGTTATGATTTGTAGGCACAAAAAAGAAAAAGATATACAGAAACTTGCATAGTCTTTCAACAAAGTGAAAAATATTGCAAGAGATCAAAATAAATGGCGAAGTTTTGTTAAGGCCCTATGCTCCAGAGGACTTTAGAAGAAGAAGATGATTTGCCAATGGTCTAGAGAAAATAACTTCTATATAAGCAGTGTCTAAGGATTTAATTCATCATCCTAGCCCATCTTTTTATGTCTTCAGATGGATGTATATTCAGATTGCTTAAGACTTTCACGAGAACCAAGAATATATTCTTGGACGAAAACTTCGATGTGTCTTAAATGGAAAAATATAATCAATATAATCCTACTAATTTTGAAAAAAATTAAGTTGAATTATTGCTTTTTAGCTGGTTTAAAAATATCTATCTGATGATTATGCAGAGAAAAACACAGAGTACAGATTTTGACCTTTTCTTAATAACTCACAAGAACCCAACCTTCTTTCACGTCATCAGACAGCATGGCTGGCGGTATTTCAGAGCATTACTTTATTTTTTTTTTTTTTTATTAATATCTTAGCAAGTAGTTAAAGGTATTTAGTTATTTAACATAATAAAAAAAACTTACTGAACTTGAAGGTTATTGAAGTTATGCAAACTTAACTTTTCAACTCACAAGTCTTTAGCATTTGCTTACCTAAAAAAAAAGAGAAGAGAAAAAGAGAAAGAAAATCCCATTAATTTAAATGGCCATATTTAACTTAAGCAAATTAATTATGAAATAACATTTTGATACAACATAAAAATATTTCTTTTGTTTACCACCATAGTAACATGGTTTAATTGTTGTGTTTTGTGAATGAATTTAAATAAATGTTGGCAAAAAAAGAAAAAAAATGTTCATTCATTGCACAAATATTTATTTATTTATTTTTTTTTTTTTTGCATGACCATGTGACTCTTGTTTAAATTAACTATATACAAAATGCACTTTTACCTACACAATTGCACAAACATAATAGCTTGCAAAAGTGCAAATGCAAAATGCCGTTGCAATTTAATAAAATCTAATGGAAACTCTGTTCATTTTGTTGTTGGATTTAACAAAAGAGCCATTTACACTTTTGCAAGCCCAATACTGAACTCCACTAATGTCAAAATAGCAACTATTGCTTTATTTTAAGTTTTCAAACATTATACTAGACATTTTTCACTAACAAGATTCATCGGGAATTGTTTTCAATTAGGAAAAAATAAAGAAAAATGCTAAAAAGAAAACCTGAATAAAGAAGTGATTTTCATTTATGTTGAAAAAATTTTTTTTACATCTTTTTTAAGTTTTTTTTACATATTTACTGGTTTTTTTTTCTTATTTTCTGTTTTTCTTTTTTTTAATAAATAGAAAAAAGAAATACTTGAGTTACAACCTCCACTAGTGTTGTGAAATACATTTATCTATTTTAATTGTTTAAATATTTGGAATTTTATTTTTATTTGCAATAATAATTGTTTTTTTTTTTTTTTGCAAGTGAGAAGAGAAAATAAAATTTAATTTGTTTATTTAACGTCTTTTGTTTTGTGTGTGTTTACTTGTGCAATATTTTATTATGTTGCAATTTATTTGATTTTTTTTAATGCTTTGTATTAAATTATATTAAATTGTTTAGCCATGTTTAGTAAGATATGCAAAAGTCTGCTTTAGTGTAATGTAATTTAGAAAAACGTAATGAAATAATTTTATTCGCAATTGTGAAGTTAAATTATGACTTAATTTAAGAAAATTATTGGATAATATATTTAAAATCAGTTGTGGAAAATTATGAGATTGAATTAAATTATATTGATAAACTTAAGCATAGAAATAAAAAAAAATTAAAACGAATTTTAAGAGTTTTCTTGATTGAGGTGAGTAAAATACGTTTAGAGTTCTATGATATGAAATGTGAAAAAGATGTGATTTTTTTTTACTTTGAGCCAACACTCAGGAGATGCCACCAACTAATTTAATGCATTGTGTTGATAATAGGAAAAAAGGTTATGAGAAGAGGGAGTAGTGTTTGTGGACATTTATTTTGAATTTTTTCCAAAGTGTAGCCGACTAGGAAGACTTCTGCCGTGAGTCGATTCTACACACTGCTAGTTAGACCAAAAAACGAATTTTCTCTGCAATTCGTTGTGGGATACATTATACAACTAACGGATGTAATCTGCTGGAAATGTGTATTTATTTTGATAAAATAAATACTCAAAATCGTTTTGCAATTCTGGAGGATGAATCCTCTGAAGCACCAAACGTCATAAAATCGTCAAAGCCTCCCCCGATATATCTTAGGGAACAAAATTCAAATGAGCTCATAAAGAGTTTGATATCAGTGATAGGTGGAAATTCGTTTTACGTAGCGGCTATCAAGCGTGGTAGTATAAACGAGACTAAAATACAAGTCAATCATGAGAATGACACTCGCAAAGTAATAAACAACTTTGAAGCACTAAAAAAAAAACTTTTATACATACCAACTGAAAAGCAGTAAAGGTCTTCAGGTAGTGATTAAGGGTATTGACTCATGTGTGGACCCAGAAGAGGTCAAAACATTCCTAGAAGAAAAAGGCTTCAAGGTAAAACATGTAGTAAACATTAAAAATAGAGAAAAAATTCCCCAACCACTTTTTCGAGTAGAGTTTGAACCCGGCGACGTTAAGCTTAAAAAAAATGAAACGCATCCCATCTATGATTTAAAATACATTCTGTACAGAAAGGTAACTATAGAGGAGCCGCACAAAAGAGGTGGTCCCGTTCAATGTTTGAACTGCCAAGAATTTGGCCATACTAAGGCATACTGCTATTTACCCCCTGTTTGCGTAGTATGTGGTGAGCTACACGGTACAGTTCTTTGCGATAAGTCTAAAACCGACCCCAACGTAAAAAAATGCAGCAACTGTGGTGGTAATCACACTGCCAATTATAGAGGATGCCCTGTATATACTATCGTCAAGCAGTCGGTTGGACCGAAAACTAATCCCCCTCAAATGCAGGTAACGAATCAAGTAAACAGTAATGATCTTCAGGCTCCGCAGCCTAGTAGTAACAGAACCTCTTATGCTAACGTTTTAAAATCAAACAATGTACCAATGCAAGGCGCTTCGTCAAGTAATGACGAAACTCCAGTTTCTAATCTAAGTCGT
This sequence comes from Pollenia griseotomentosa, assembly GCA_963931875.1. NCBI lineage: Eukaryota > Metazoa > Arthropoda > Insecta > Diptera > Polleniidae > Pollenia > Pollenia griseotomentosa. The sequence continues at coordinate 70,424,924 of OZ007561.1, read as the reverse complement.
CTAGAAAAAACCATGGAAACATTAGTGCAAACAGTAAATAATTTTACAAACACAATGGGTAATATGATGCAGGAAATTCTTAGAATGCAATCGATGTTATTGCAAGCTATTCTTAACAAGCCATGAACTGTTTAAAAATTTGTTTTTGGAACGCAAACGGCATCCGCCAACATAAAAATGAATTAGAATACTTTCTTAAAAATAAACAAATTGATGTCATGATGGTTTCTGAAACTCATTTGACCTCAAGAAATACGTTTAAAATTAATGGTTATACTCTATATGATACCAAGGACCCTCGAGATAGAGCTTGTGGAGGTTCTGCTATATTAATAAAAAACCGAATTAAACACTACCCAATGTGTGATCATCGTGAAGATTATCTCCAAGCTACGAACATTTGTGTCGAAGAGCTAAATCGAAGCATAGTTATTTCATCTCTATATTCACCACCTAGATTTGCAATATCAGAAAGCCAATATTACAAATATTATAAGTCACTGGGGCCCTGTTTCCTGGCTGCTGGCGATTACAACGCAAAACATACCTTCTGGGGGTCACGACTTATAACACCAAAGGGTCGTGTTTTGTTTAAAACAATCTCTAAAATGAATTTAAATGTTGTCGCGAGCGGCCAACCAACATATTGGCCTGCTGATCCGCAAAAAATTCCAGATGTCATCGATTTTGGCGTGGTTAAAAACATCCCCACAGAAACGATTTACGTTGAAGCTTCCATAGAATTATCCTCTGATCACACACCTACAATTGTTACTATAAAAAACACCAATAGAATTGAATCTCCCTCTGGTCACATAGCGACGTCAGCTACACATATAAATTGGATAAAATATAAAAAATATCTCAGTACCCATTGCACAGAAAATATTCCGCTTAGCACACCGGAGTATATAGATCGCTCTATTGTCAATTTTGACAGTTTTCTAAAACTAGCTGTTCAACATTCCAGCATTGCCCCCAAAAAAACCAAAAATAATAAAATATATTCCTCAGATGTCGAGCTCGTAGAGAGTGGCAATTGCACAGATCCCCTCAACTTAAGAACTTACTAAAAGACTGTACAAAAAGGCTGAGAAAGTTACTGCAGACTCAGAAAACGGCTTCTCTGGAAAAATATCTTAAGGAACTTGATGCAACTCCACAATCAGACTACTCATTATGGCGTGCAGCTGGAAACCTCAAAAGGCCAGTTGTCGCTAATCCGCCATTAAGAAACTTGAATGGAAGTTGGGCAAGAAATGATGTTGAAAAAGGAAATCTGTTTGTTAATCATTTAAAACACGTATTTACCCCTAACATATCTCACGATATGGCGGTCGAGTTACCACCTGTTGCTGCTAGAGCAGCTGTTCCCCTAAGATTTGAGATAAGAGAAATCGAAAAGGCTATTTGTGATTTAAACCCCAAAAAGGCTCCTGGTTTTGATAAGATCAGCAACAAAATGCTTTTGGAGCTACCCAGCATAGCAAGGAGAATTATTCTTTTAATTTTTAATGCTATTTTACGCCTGGAATACTATCCTCAAAAGTGGAAGGTTTCCTTAGTCATCATGATACCTAAGCCAGGAAAGGATCACACAAAAGTTGAGTCATATAGGCCTATAAGTTTACTTTCAAATATATCAAAGCTGTTTGAGAAGCTGTTAGCGTCAAAATTAACCCCAATTCTAAATGAAAACAGATGTATTCCTAACCACCAATTCGGCTTTAGAAGAGAACACAGCACAATTGAGCAAACCCATCGTATAGTAAACGCAATAAGAAAAGCCTTTGAAGAAAGAAAATATTGTTCCGCTCTCTTCATCGATGTTTCTCAAGCTTTTGACAAAGTCTGGCATGAAGGCTTATTACATAAATTGAAGCTAAACTTACCAGTAAACACACACAAGCTGTTAGAAAGCTACTTAGTCGGTCGAAAGTTTATTATTAAAGAAGGTGATTATTTAAGCTCTCCTCAACCAATTGAAGCTGGAGTCCCTCAGGGAAGCATCCTAGGCCCACTTTTATACTTAATATATACTTCGGATATGCCAATAAACAACTACACCCAAACTTCAACATTTGCTGATGACACAGCTTTTCTAAGCGTGCACGAAAACAGTCAAGAAGCATCTCGATACCTACAGGATCATATATTTCAACTCGAACTGTGGCTGAAGCAATGGAGGATAAAGGTCAATGAGCAAAAATGCGTACATGTAACATTTACCTTGCGTCGGGAAACATGCCCCCCTATTAAAATCAATAATCATTTAGTGCCTCAAAATTCGCATGTAAAATACCTCGGTATTCATCTAGATCGCCGTTTAACGTGGAAAAGCCATATAGAGGCAAAATTATCTCAAATGAAACTAAAAGCCATCCAAATTCATTGGCTTATTGGAAGAAACTCTGTCCTAAGTCTCGACTGCAAACTTTTACTTTACAACTCCATCTTAAAGCCAATCTGGTGCTACGGTATTCAACTATGGGGCACTGCCTCGGCCTCTAATATCGAAAAAATTCAAAGGCGCCAAAATAAACTTCTTCGAATAATCACAGCTGCCCCTTGGTATGTTAAAAACTCAAATATTCACAAGGATCTCAATGTTCCTTTAGTAAAAACTATGATTACAAAATATGCAGTAAAATATTTAAAAAGGCTTGAACAACACCCAAATCCACTAGCTCGAAATATTTTAAACCATGGCGGCCACACTCGCTTAAGAAAAAGAGACACTGCAGCACTTACCCAATTAGATGAGCGATAAACACCTATATAAGTGAACAGAACCCGTGATGAAGAAAATTTTTGTCTGGCACTGGCAGGACGTAAAATAACGTATTAGGTTAAGATTTGATTAATTATTGTTAGTTCATATTTAAAATATGAAGATTCAATAAAAAATAATGAGAAAAAAAAAAAAAAATGTGAATACAACGGGCATGCATCCGCGTCTCAGGGTTGACTTCGTCCATCTCAGCTGAACACAAACCATCGTTATATCGATAGTCATTGATGAGCTTCAAGGCACTCCTTTGCACCCGACCCTGAAGCTTCAAAATATACCTGAGGAGATCAGACGGAGTGAAGTAGTTCTTGCACCTTGAAACCAAGACACTTGAATTCTTCTTTCGACACTTGAAAAATCTGTTGGTTCCAACGAACATCACACTGGATTTTCATGCCTAAAACATCAAGAGTGACTGATTCCTCAATAGCCATTGATACTTATAACATCTGTGGGTCAACAAGAAAGTGAGCCAGTTTTTTGTAAATAAAATTCTGTCTGTATCTTATAATCAAGGCAACCAGAAATATGCCCAAAAAAAAGGGGGTTTATGCGCATTAAATATGCAATAAAAACTTGAAAATATGCCATACAAATTGTTTATTTGAAAATAACATATTTAACAATTTAATAATATTTGCATTTAGAAAAACAAACGAAAAATTATAATTGGTTAGAGCCATACAACACAATATTTAAAGACGAATTTTTGAAACTGCACCCTTTTTGGAACCGATGCCTGCCCGATGGGCTTATCAAAACAAACTTATCTTATGAGCTTAGATTTCATATAAGAGTTATTTGTGCCGATATGGATCAATTAAATCTAAATACGAACATAATTAGATGGTTTATGGCACAAAGAGTCTATTTCGGAAAGAAGTTCATATGGGACAATGTGAAAATATAGACATCGTTATTAGTTATTGGTATAATTAAAAAGTATTTACCAAAAAACGGAGAGATGGACATCGTTAAAACACTTAAAAATGTTAGGCTGAGTAGAGCGGTATACTAGAAGATAGGTTTAGATTTTTGTGTATATAATTGCTTATTCCATAGATTTTGCTAATGTATTAAATTTCACAGTTTAAATAAAAATATTAAAAATTTTTTTTTTTATTATCTGCAAAAGCATTAATAGGCATTTAAACAAATTGAACATTTATTAAAATATGCTTCAAAAATGTAAAATATACTCTATAAGCCTAAATAATGCTACGAAAAAACTTTTTACCAAAATTATTCAAAAATATGCAACAAAGAGTAAAATATGCAAAAATATGCTCTAACAAATCGATGCCAAAATTCACAAAAAGCTCTAAAGCAGATAAATATACTATTACTGCCTTCACTAGTCGCATAGGGAAAAATATGCAATTGCATATTTATGTTTACTGCTTATTACTAACCTATACCACATTACCTGCACTTACTCTATTATCGATGTTAAACGTGTTTTTCGAAATATTGCAAATCGAAATATAATATTTTATAAGCTTTTAATAAGTTTTTCTTTTAAACTGCAATCAAGTAATAATTACACATGTTTGCTTACATGAGCCGTCGCTGACTGCTTAAGATATAGAGATTTTCAATGCATAATTCGAGCTTTTTTAACATTTCTAGTTTTCCAGATAAATAGGTTAAAACATGAGGTTCGTATATAAGCATAGCTTATGAAGGCTTTGCTGTATTAAAGTTAAATAAAAAATCCAAAATTCAACAACAAATTGGTCTTTAAGACATTATTTATAAATCTTTAAGCGATATCGTAAAAATTTGAGAAAAAAAAAATAATTAATTAGTATTGTGGTTATTTTGTTGAACTATTTATGGTTTTTAATCCAAATTTTTAATAATTTTAATTAGGCTTGAGTTCATTAAATTTAATTTTCATTAAATTATTTTTATGAAGAAAGGAATTTTACAACATGAAAATTAATTAAAATTGTTATTGATAATCTTTCATTCTTGACCGTGGCCGGGGCTCGAACCCGGGCCGGCAGGTTACCATGACATGTTTCGATCGCAACCACTCGATCTCTTCAGATGGATTTGCCGTTTTACACTCGCAGCCATCGACGACTGCTGACGTCAATAGTCAAACATCAATCCTTAAACCAAATTGTATTTTAACCTTTGGTAGATCGAAGTTTGCTTTTTTTTTTTTTTTTTGAATGATTATCCATTTTAATTGATTTTACATGTTCTTCCTTACTTCTGTTTTTTCGTACTTTTATCTATGTATTCATTTGTCCTTCAAGTTGTGCTGAAAAAGGTCAACAAGTTTTAGTTCACTGTGATACATCAACAATAACCTGTGATATTAAATTACTTTATTATTTTTATTTTTTATTAATTTTAAACAACTTCGTGTTTTATGTTGTAAAACTTGTGTGTTTTTTATTATAAAATGTAAATTTAACAAACATTAAATATTTAATAAACTGAAAATCCCTGATGAAGTTGGAAAATACCAACGAAACGTAGGATGAAAATATAAATAGATAATCTTTTATTTAAATACAAATGACCTTGAAAGCCTGTTTAGATAAAATCTAAGAAAATAATAATAAATTTAATGAACTTAAGCCTAATTAAAATTATTAAAAATTTGGATTAAAAAAAATAATTTTTAAACATTTTTATTTTCAAAACAACATAAAAATAAAACAACGAGCCAAATTTAATTTCAACTGGTCCTTAAATGTTTTCCAAAGGAACTGAGTGAGCCCTTTTTATTAAAATTGGCGCACAACTTATGATTTTATTCACAATTTGATGAGAGAACAAAACTGATAGAAATTGAAATTTACCAAACAGAAACATATCCTCGAATTTTTTACAGTACCTATTGCTTCAAAGTTTTTAGCTGTTTTCTTACTAAATTGTAAATAAAATCAAAAGCTGAGCACCAATTTCAATAAAAAAAAGTGCTGAACTCCTTTGGTATACATTTCACTGTAAGCTAATAGACCAAAAAAACTCGTTGTATTTTTATTTTTTATGAATTTTTAAAAACAAAAAATTTTAAATTTTTTATAAAATTTTTATTTCGTTGAAACTACTGAGTAAATTAAGGAACATTGATTGCACAACCTCAAGGTAACTTTTTTGACAATTCTCGATTCAAAGAACAAAACAAACCCCTTTAATTTCTAACCAAAGAACAAATTTTAATATAGTATCGACGTAAATCACTTCATACTGCAAGATGCTCTCCATTTTCAAGATATTTTACCACAGAAAATATAAGAAAAAAATACCAAGCAAACACATAACCAGGGTACCCGTGTACCTCATTATAATTTTCAGCTTCACAGCAAAATATGTTTGATTCGAAATGCGTTAAATAAAAATAGAAAGAAATACATAAATTAATTAAGGTATATTACTCTTAATACAATTTTTAATTGTATATAAATTAATATAACAAAAATAATGCCAATAACTATAACCAACACACAATAACTATAGAAACAAAAAACCAAAAAATATCACACGAACACTTAACCAATGGCCCATGTTCTGTAACTCTCGCTTCGAGAAACTTTTCGTTTAGAATGTGTGAAATGAAACAAAAATGCCATATATTGAGACAAACAGCTTTTTTTCTCACTATACTGTATCTGTAACGTTTTCTGGCGAGTACTAGCCATCACGTAAGAAAATTACTCGCCAATTAACAGAAAAAGTTCAAAGTTCCCGCTTTGCACTGCCAAATAAACACACGAATAAAAATGGAGCGAGAAAAAATTTCAACACTAAAATCAATTAAAAATGCAAAATGCAAAGAATAATTATTATAATATTTTGTTCTTGGCACAATTTTTCATTCTTTAATTATTTTACTTTTAACATTTTTATTAAATATACGAATGTTTTGAAAGCTCGTTTGCAAACAACAAACATTAAAGTTACACTATTTGGTATAGCCGACAATTGTATTTTCGCCGCCGTCGTTGAAATATGTTCAATTTTAGTAAATTTTGGTCGCCGTCAACGATATGAGTTACTGGCGTCTTCAACGTCTGCAATGTCACATTGACTTCGAGTGCAATGTTATGATATTTATAACGTTACGACGTAATCTCTTTGATAGTTTTCGACATGAGTTACAGACACACTTTTTTCTCACTTTTCGAGAAACGATGGAATATTTTGTTTCACATCTTTTCGATGCGAGAAGTTCTCACTAAAGTTACAGAACATGAGTACATCAGCACAAACACATAATACCCCCTCCACAATAATAGCGTGGGTATAAAAACGATTAAAAGAGCATAAATATCTCTTTTTAAATTTGGTAATTTGCAACACTAACCTTTCCTTCTAGTTTTCTTCTTGAAATTTTACGTAAGCAGAAAAACAATTACAAAACAGTTTAAAAAAAACTGCAGGTGGGTGTTTTTATTTAAAATACCTTTTTCCCAAATTTTTGACTTTAAGCAATTGCTACGTTTGTTTGAATGTTTTTTTAAATTTAGTTCACTTCTTTTTTTCTTCTTTTCTTTAAGTTTCTCTTATCGTAATAGTTGAAAATTTCAAAAAGAAGACTTGAATAAATTTTACGGCTGTTTGCAGAAATTTTTACAAATATGTGCAAAGCAAAAATTTATTTTTTTTTTTAATACAAATGTTGCATATCAATTCATTTGTTTTAAATTTTGTAATATTTGAGTGAGTTTTCTAAAAAAAAGAAACAATTGAAAATTGGTTGCATAATTTTGAAAATTTTGTTAAACAACATTTTATTTTTATAGAAGTAAAAAAAAAAACAATTAAAAATAAATTAAAAATATATAAAAATTTTTTGTAAATAATAATGTTTATAAACTTTATTCTCTTTAAACAATTGTTGCAAATTTTTTGTTTATTAACCATGTGCTTTTTGCCTTTTTTTAACATTTTATTTTATTTATTATTGTTTTTTATATTTTTTTTTTACACTTTTTCAAACTTTGTTTTACGCTCCATTGGTATGATGTCAGTATGAATTCACATTACCCACATGTTGGTTTCTTTTTCTATATTTTGTTTTTATTTCTCTTTTTATTTTGTGGTCTTTTTTATAGTGACTTTTGTTTATTTACGAAGTTGTTGCTGTTTTCTGTCATTTAATATTATTTCATCAGCAAATTTTTAGTTTTTTTTTCAAATCTTTCTTTAACGATCATGTTCATTATCATTGTTTGGAAATCATATTTAAGAGACATGAGACAATGATATTTTTATGTTTTCTTTTTGTTGGTTGCAAAAAATGCAAATTGACAGACATGATTTGTAATAAAAATAGATGTAAATAAAAAGTAGTCTACATACTGAAAATAAAAAGCATTAAAAAAGGAAAATGTCGTATTGCAAGATTTTCCTTGTTTTAGAAAGATTGTTTTTCAATTCTCATTATTTTCCAATAATAAAGGGTGGTCCAACCATAATGCACGATGTTAATTGTGAGTCACACTCTAACGTCAAGTTTTTTGCCCAGCTAACTTTGACATTTCTTTGTTTCAGTGTTTGACAAATTCAACCATGTAGAGGTTCACAATGGATCAGCGCGTTAAGAATGTTGAAGCGTTTTACGGAAATGGGCGTTCAAATCAAAATGCACTTCGTGATGAATTCGTTAAAAAACAGAATGGCCAATTAGAATCCTTGATTGATTGTTGAAAAGCCGATGCATCCGCCAAAAATTAAGGATATGGACCTGGTCGATATGTGGTTCCAACAGGATGGTGCCACCTGCCACACAGCCAACGAAAGAATGGCTCTTTTGCGCGGGAAATGTAATGGCCGTGTTACCTCACGTCATGGCGATGTTAATTGGCCGTCACAAACATGTGATTTGACACCGTTAGACTTCTTTTTTTGGGAATATTTAAAAGAAAAAGTGTGCGTCAATAAGCCAAGAACAATTTAAGAGCTAAAGGATGAGATAATTCGGCACACTAACGACATTGAACCTCAATCATGTCTCAGAGTCATTGAAAATATGGACCACCGGATAGTGGGTTGCTACCGAATTTGTGGCGAGCATCTAACCGCACAGAAAAAAATAAAAATTGATTTTAATTAAAAAATTTGTGATACTAATTAAAAAATTAATTAAATTTGCACCAATAAACAAATTAAAAGTATCAATTAAACCAGTTAATAGTATTAATTAAACCTTTAATTCACTTGACTAAACGTTTAATTCACTGGATTAATTTTTTAATTAAAACTGATTATATTTTTGATTAATGCTTTAATTGGTGAACAATTTTGGAGAATTTTTTCTGTGTGATTTATCAATTTTAGTGGAGGCTTTCTGCATCAATCAAAGCAAATTGTAGTCGAATAGGTCAATGTCTTGACTATAAGACGAGTAATGCTTGGAACACAACTGGAACGAACGTTGACTTTTTGGGCACAAATTTTCGTCGTCAAAAATAATATAATTGTTGTCTATTTTAAAATACGTACAATCATGGCATCGGCGAAATTCGCCATACTTTTTACTTCAAAAATTGCTTTACATATATTTAACAGCATTTAAAATAAATATATGAATATAGTTAATATAAAAATAGTTTTTAATTGTAGTTTTGATGTTTTATTTTTAAAGTATAATTTTTTTTTATATGGCCACTTAATTTTTCTCTCTTTGTCCAAACAGTAAACAAATTTATTAAGCTCAAGAGACGAATTTACACAGCGAGTTTTACGGACAAATTCGTCGGTGTTGAGCAAAATTCGTCATTCGTCACAGTTGTGTACCCAGCATAAGCCAAATGTGTAAGAATCGATGTTTGTAAGCAAACATGTCGCAGACTTTTAAAAAGTATAAAAAATGTGTGACATTTAATTTTTGTTATTTGCAATTTAATTTCTTTAAAATGCTCAGTCTTTTTTTTACATTCTAAAAACATGTTGCATTTCTTAAAAACTTTTACACAAGTATCTTCTCATTTTCATTTAATAATAAGCGTGTCAACTATTAATAAATTAAAGTAGATTAATTATTTTCTATTAATGACATGCAAAAGTTAAACAAGCACTCAAACTAAACAAAAAAACTTAAGACAAGAACTTTTAATTCCTAAGCGAGTACAAAAACAAACAAAATATCAACAAAAAAACAACAACAAAGAAAATTTATCATTGCCAGACAATTATTTATCGCTGCTGTAACAAGTTTAATATAATAAAAGTACATTTTAAATTGTTGGTGTTTAAAAAATGATTTTATTATTTTATTTAAATTACTTTTTAAAATGTTTTCTTAATAATTTATGAGATTTCTAATAAGATTTTTCATACCCAACACAAAAAAGAATATTGTTATTGTCATTCCGTTAATAACACATACAAAATTAACATCGGCAACGTTAACATCAAATAGGCCCGTGGTACCACATAGGATATCAAGTTAGCCGCGATCGTCCTAGATCGCTTGATATCTTTAAATTTTGGATTTTTGCGAATCGCAGGCATTGACTGCACCTGGAGGAAGTAACACCAGAATGTAAAATATCTTTAAGATAATCCCTATAAAACCCTCAAAAAAGCCGATATTCAAATAATATACCAGAAATCAGAGTATTTAATAACAGAAATAATACAAATCTATCAAATTTTATAAACACCTGCAAAAACAACCGCTTAATTGCAAGTTTTGGGCTCGATGGAGTCCGGAACACACGAAATACGGCAACATATCAATTATTTTTAATTTTGAAGCGACCCAAATAGGTCCATTATTTCTGAGGCCCCCTATACAACTGTACAACCATCGTTTTTTCGATTATGATGGATATCATGGATTTGGTACGGCCGAATAAAACAACCCATACATTTTGCTTAAAATAGTTAATTGTTATAATGGGAATAAGCTGTATAAGTGCTATTTTTACATTAAATATTTAATAGTTTGTTTGAGATTTCAAAGTTTTTCTTTTTGCAAACACTTTTTTAAGGTGCGTTCAGTCCATTAATTGGGAATGTAAAGACAAGTTAATGTCATCGTTATAAATAATTTGTTAACTCAACATTGTACTTCATGAATATAGACAATTAATGATTTCGAATGTAAATTTAACAAATATTTGCTAATATAACAAATTCATTATGTTGCTTGTCATCAATTGCAGGAAAAGTTGAATACATTTTTTTTTTTTAAATTCTTTAGAAACTCTTTATAATTAATTGGGGTTGGCCATTGTATTTTTTTATTTTCTTATTAAATTTCCTCAATTCATTGCTGGATTTATTTTAGCTGATATTTAAATTGATTTATGTTGCATTGTACGGCATTCGCGTTGTATGTTGTTGATATATAGACACGTATTTAGACATAAATTTATACTGGTTTCTAGTCATTTACCACAAAATAATGGACATGAATATTTTTAGTCACGTTATCTTTCTTTCAAAGAATGACCTTGCTCAAGTCAATACTTAATAATTGGTTATAACTTTTTATTATAGTTAATCAATAATTTTGCGTAAAGTATTGCATACTAAATATGTAATTTTCAAAGTATAGACAGACAGACAGACGATTGAAAAGAAAAAAACCTAAACCTTCTAAATTTTAAATATTGTCTAGTTAAAGCATATAGAAAAATATAAAAAAATTTACGTGCCTGTTCATAATGAGTTAAAGTTTTTCGCAACAATTTATATTAAAGTATGTGTAAAGTAATTGAAAATTTATGAATTTGAATTTGATCGAAAAAAATTGTGTTGTAAAATTTCTTACCTGAATAGTTGTTGCATGGCAAATTTCGTTAAATAAATTTGTTGTTTTATTAATTGTGTGATTTTTTTTTTTTTTATTTAAAACAAGATGATCTTCATGCTTCGTTTATTTGCAAATTAATTGTGAATTTCAATTTTATTGACGCATAGCAAACAAATGTGTCTTAAAGTAAGAGCACACTATGCAAATATTCAAAGATTTCTATTTAAAAGATCAACAAACAACTAAATTTTTTAGAGTGATATTAAATAAATTATCAAAATTCGGAAAAAATCGTATTTAGAAAAATAAAAGGTTTTAAAGAATTTATTATTTGGGCTGCGTTCGCCGGTAGGGTATTGAGCTAGTCTATCAGTGCGATAGTTGCGGGTTCGATTCCTGACAGAGGCTCTGCTCTGTTTGACTACAACGGACTGATTGTCAATGTTACTTTTGCTCGGCTAATTAAATTAGAATAAAATTTTTTAAATGTATAAGTATCTCTTAACAAATGGATAACGGAAGCTAAAATGCAAAAAGGCGTAACTAGCAAAAAATTCAAAATCGTGTTTTTAATTGGTTATTATGAATGCCATTCAAATACATGTCTTGACAAAATTTTACACTTCTGCAATCAAAAATTATGCTTCTATTAGCAAAAAACAAAGGGACGTAACTACAAGAGTGTTTATGTTATAAATGCAAAATTTAAAGTAATAACCCATTTTATTTCTAATAAAATATAATGAAATGGTTTCCTTTGAAATTTGTTTGAAGAATTCCATGGACGTCTTATCAATGCATGTTTTCTGACATGTTTTCATTTTATAAAGTTTTTTGCTTCTCCTTTAAAATTATATTTCTATTAGTTACGCCTTTTCGCATTTTAGCTTACGATAAGTAAATATTTTTTTAGGTTTATTTCATCAAATATTTGCTTAGTCTGACATTAGTAATTTTGCGTTAAAAATTTTTCCTTAAGAATTTGTTTATTGTCTGCTATTTTATATGGGCAAAGTGTCTAATAATTTAAGACAATTTGTTTTAAAAAAATGTTTAACAAAATGATGTAATGTTTACGAAAAAAAAATGATTAATGATTTTTGATTTTCAATACGTGTACCTTTTCAATAACTTTGTCACATACATTTCATTTGACTACAACAACATTTTTATTGAATGAAATTCATTTAAAATTATAAACACTAAAATAAAAAAAAATTTTTTAATAATTTTTTTACATGGTTTTTATTTTTATATAAAGGATAAAGCACCGAAAATTATAAAACAATAACTAAAAAAAGTTTTTTTTATATTTAATATAACTAGGGCAAGTTCTTATATTCGCAAAAAATTATAAAATATGTGGTAAATAAATTCGAGTCCACAGCTTCAGTAAACATCTGTTAGTCGACTAAACAACAAAGTTGTTTAATGTGTCTAGAAATTACAGCACCGATTTCGTATAGTTCGGTCAATAATATACCTGAGGCCCCATATATAGACCTCTCTTGTAAATCACCTTAGTAAGCTAAAACTGTAACAAATAAAGTTTTTGTAGTGAAATTTGGTTTCATAATACTCGAAATTACACGCCTAAATTTCGTGAAGATCGAGTCATAATTTATCATAGGCCCCAAATAAAACTTTCGGAAACACGCCTTAAACTAAATATCCCTCAAACCACAGCAAATGTTGGTATTGTGAAATTTGGTTGGATAAAATAACCCAATACAAAATTTTCTTGTTTTTCCAAGCACTAACAGTAAACTTTAAAAAGTAAACGCATATTTATGCGCTACGCAATATGACATACAGAGACACAAAAAAATTCAGTGTACAAAGCTGATCGTTACATTCACCAATTTTTATATGCGCTGAATAAAGCGCTTTCTGTGCCAATGTATTGGTTCAAAGTGGGAACTCACCATAATATTCATGTCTTCCGTAAGCGATATGGTAAGCGAAACTTTTGTGTTTCTCCCTTACAAACCTGCTTCATTGAAAGCTCCATTTTTTATTGGGAAAAGACACGAGTCCCATATTTATTTTCTAAAGTTTAAAAAAGTTTTTTTTTTCAAAAGCGGGAATTAAAACCAATTGAATATCTCGGAATAAGCGGGACGGGAAATTTAACTATAATATGATATAAAACATTGACCCTGATTATAATGCGATATTATGCATTATGAAATGTTATAGTAATGTAATACGAGCCACTAGAACTCAATTATGAAGTAAGTATTTATATCTTTTTAACTAGATTATATTATGTTTGACATTATAACCTGATTATAATATCTGTGGTCAAAACGCATAACAGCCTAACTCGAGTTAGGACTTAATTGAGTTATTAGTTCGTATTCATTGTGTCTAAATCTATTTGCTGTACATTTTTCATTTTTGTTTTTGTTATAGGAAGGCAATTAACCCTAAAAAAACCTAAAAGCTTAAGTTATTTTTCTAAATGACTGTTTTGGCATAACCGCCTAAGTCAATTCAGGATTACAACATATGTAAACATTATTTCTTCGTTATTGCCTATATCAACTTAAGTCATTATTCTTTAAACTTTATGAATTATTATATAGGAATAACAACCTAACTCAACATGAGAGATCGAATCTGAAAAATTTTTTCATAGAAAAATAATTTATGTCAATTTAGGCGCACTGAAAGTTTTTTATTTTATTATATAAATTTGCATATTATTTGAATGTGTATTCTAAGTCGAATTACAATCCTCAAAAGCTTTTATACTTTAATAGTCTTATTCCTTCAATATTTTCTATGCACTACCTGAATTTTCGTTTGCATATTTCTGTTACTTCATTGCTAGCCAAAGGATGGCTTAAGTAAGCCTCTTAACAAAAATATACAAACGAAAATTCTGATAGTGCATAGAAAATATTCGTAGAAAATATTGAAGAAATAAGACTATTAAAGTATAAAAGCTTTGGAAGATTGTAATTTGACTTAGAATACACATTCGAGTAATATGAAAATTTATATAATCAATGTTACTATCCATGAGAAATAAAAATTCCTAGATTCTATTTGTTTTTTATTTTATCTGGAATAATAGCCTAACTCAACTTTAACTTCTTGACTTTCTTTCGTTCAACAATTCATAAGAGCCTAAGTGTCTTTTTCGGTAATATCTTTTAACTACGAGATTATTCAACTATATTTTTTACCACTAAATAAAGAAATTCGTTTCTTTGGAAACTGTAGCAAAGTTTTCCAAAAAAGCCGTCTCCTGATTTTCAGTGAAGATTCCAAACTTTAAACTGTTGAACTGAAAATATTGAACAATAGACTTCAGCTGTTATGACTTGTGACCACAGATATAATAACATACATTATAACCCAAGTATAATGTGATATACAACAATTCAATTTTACTGCCTGTTTGAAGAACAAGAGCGCAAGACTCGTTCGCTTAACCAACATTTAAAACAAAAACAATTTTTTAAATTTGACAAAATCTGGCGTGGCACAAAATGTGTTTCTAAACTTTTGAAGAACGGTAAAAAAAAAATTTTTCCAAACTAACTTATATATATACACAACCTCTTTTAAAACAAAGAGGCATTCTACACTTCTGTTTAACTGGAGAACGGCAAGAGCCATAGTTTCCAAATTAGGTATAGGCATCTTGGTTATCATCAACCAACATCCGACCAAATGAAGGCACGATAGAAAAGTGGCTGTATCTGGAGAACCGCAATAGCCAAAGATTCCAATTTTGGTACAAATAGCTTGGATGTTTACATGTAACATCAATCAAAAAAGGCAAGATTAAACGAGAGCTGTAAATGTAAAATTGTCTAAATTTGGTACATATAGAATGGTTATCAATACACAGCAGTGTTGCCAATTTAGCCATTTAGTGGCTAGATTTAGCCATTTTTCACCCTGTTTAGCCATTAAAAAATGACTTTAGCCATTAGCCATTTTTTTTTAGCAATTTTTCAAATTGCTTAGCCATAAAATTTTATTTGCCGTTTTACTTTTAAAAGAATAATTTTTATTTTATTTTAAAACTTTATAAAAGTAAAATAAACATTTTAAACAGTTAAAACGCCTTTTATTTAAATCACAACTTTTATAAATGCTGAAAATCGCTATAAACGAGGATGAAACATCTTTCAAAGTAAAGTAACAGTATTCCAATATTTAATTTATAAAATGGATCAACACAAACATCGGTGTTTCTTTCTGGTTGCAAGTATTTCAATAAAGAGATGCAGGCGGCAACAAAATTTTTTTTAGGAATTTCAGAATTGACTATAAAGTTGCTCACACTTCTATGGTCTAATGCTGAAGTAGAGAGGGTATTTAGCCAAGTAAACATCTTAAAAGTAATTTTAGAAATATGTTACATTAAGCAACCGTTAATTTGATTTTTTTAATTAGGTACATATTTTTACCGTAACAATAAACTATTTTTACCAACACCACAATAGTGGAGAGGGTACTATGCGTTTGTACTGATGTTTGTAACATCTTAAAATATTGATACTTAGCCAACCTTTACGTATACCGATTGACTCAGAATCACTTTCTGAGTCGAATTAACGATGATTGTCCGGCTGGCTGGCTGTTCATGTACACCTTGTGCGCAAAGTAACGGTCGGAAATTTGCAGATAATTTAATAAAATTTGGTTCATAGGTTATAATGTGGTGTAGGGTATCATCTAGTCGGGGTTGACCGACTATACTTTTTTAATTGTTTTTATTGTAGATCTGGACTCAAAAGGTTGGGTTACTGTTGTCGTGATTATGATTTCCCTCAAATTATTTAAAACTAATAGGCACGAGTGATTCCTATGAGATGAACAATAACGACATCGAATTTATCGATGATTTAATTTTTAAAATATATATCAAAATATTAATTTACGTTTATTCTTATTTAAGAAATTGATCTTGACTTACAATTTCATCGTAAACAAATTTAAATGAATTATTTCTGTTTTGTTATTGAATTTTAATGTGTTTTTATTACAAAAAGTTTTTAGCCATTTTTTAGCCCATTTTTAGCCATTTTTTAGCCATTTTTTTCCGTGAATTTAGCCATTTTTGGTCATCAAGTTTTGGCAACACTGATACACAGCATCTGTAAAAAAATGGGCGGGATTGGGGAAGTGGGCATAAAACATACTAGAACTCTGTATATTTATCTAGAGAACAGAGCTACAGCTTAAAAATTTGGTAAAAGTAGCGTGGTTATAAATGCACAACATCGGTGAGTGTACAAATTTGATACAAATAGATGCGATATCAATACACAACTTCTGTCACATACAAAGACAAATGTGCATCTAGCGAACGAACGGCTGCAGTAAAAGTTTTTAAGCTTGGATCAAATTACTTATTTGGTTTTCTTTACAAAAAGTCTGTCAAAAATGGAACTGGAATGGAATAGTATCCATGGCGGCTGCCCGCAAAATCGCCCAATGGCAAATCGCTCAAAGTATTATATGAAAAATCGACCAACAATTTTCCATACAAATTTGGATAAATTTTCGTAGGAAATATGTATCAGCCAATTTTTCTAATAATAATAATTCATTTTTGACATAATTGAAAAACATTTTTGGGTGAATTTTCGTTTTCTTATTTTGACTTATCCTTTAATGATATAGTAAAAAATAACGGCTGTAAGATCCAGTAAAACAGCTTTTGTTTTCAGTAATTGATGTATTATTATTTATTAAAATCCAGAGAATCCAAAGGATCTCTGTACAGCCGGCATTCGGCCAGGCGCTAGGGTTTTCTCCTCTATGGTATAACAAACAACGGCTTCGCTCACTAAAGCTTCTAAGTTCGGTCTTGCTACCGGTCGAAGGTCTGCTATGCAGAAAAGCTTAAGTTAGCAAAGACGATGTTTGTTATACCATAGAGGAAAAAATTCTTGCGCCCGGCGGAAGGCCATCTATGCGGAAGACGTGTAGTTAGCTAGTCAGGATTTGGAAAATAAGTTCCGGGCATATGTCTTAAACCAAAATAAATATGTAGGCTTTAAGCTAATTTGTAAGAATTATTAATCAAAAATTGGGTGATTTTTCATTATTTTTTGGGGCTTTTCTCGCCATTTTTGGATATAATTTCCATTTTTATTTCTTTGGCTATTTTTCGTTTTTGTTCGGCCATTTTTCGGTTGGCCGATTTTTCATATATTGCTTTGGTCGTTTTTGCTCGTAGCCATCCATGGCATCCTTAATATAAATTTCTGTGTATGTGAAGAACGGTAACTGTAAATGTATCTAAATTTAGTACGATTTATTTCGCTATCCATGCACGAGATAAGTTTTAAAACAAGTTTACTAATTTATTTTCAAAGGGGGGGTAGTGTGGGATGCGCACCGTGTTAACCCGAATTCTCCTAGCGTCGTCATATGAAGACAAAAACATTGGCAGCTTCAACTTGCTGGTGAACCGTTATTATTGCATAGAAACAAATAAAGCAATAACAATTGTGTTGTGTGTTAATTACTTTTCCATAAAAAAATTGTTCAGCTTTGTGATTCAAAGAGTTCGTGTGTGGTAAATTGTTTTTTGTGAGAGTTTTTTGAAAATGTTCAGAATTATGAGTTTGGCTAGAAAGTAAGTGTCAAAAACTTAATAAATTTTATAAATGTGCCCTTAAGTAATATAAAATAAAAACTAATACTAGTTTACAAGATTCTTGCTAAAAATCTTTATTCAAGTGGTAGAAGAAATATAATTTTTATGAGAATATATCTGGTTGTCGTCAAATGACGACACTATGATACAACGAGTACTATCTGATTAACACTTTTTTTTTGTTTCCGGTTTTTTATCAGTAAATTTCTTAGTGTCGCGGGCATTTTGGATATTTAAGATAAAAAAAATGTACCAAACGAGTTTTACTTCGTACCTCCATATGTTGACGCCTTGACTGATGAAGGCTCAGATGAGGAAATCGAAGGAAATATTAATACTTAGTCTCGTAATCAACTTTTGACACCTCCTGAAATACGAAGAAAAAATGGAGAGCTTCCCACAAACACCAAACCACAAGACAAATTAACAAAAATAAATACATGAAAAAAAGCAAAACGAAATCTTTTGGATGCTAGAAGGAAAAACATGGCAAATCACTGAAATTTTTGTACCTTTATTTTAATAGCGTCGTCATATGACGACATCTATTTTCTCGAAAACTAGACCCGATATGCCAGTTCTCTTTGCAGATATATACGAAAGGTATCATAGAGATGCAGTGAATCAAATAATATAACAATCGGACGATTATTTCATAAACCGGGAGAATTCGGGTTAAGGTAATATTATAATTGACATATTATAAATTTTAGTTTCACATAAAGCAGTTATAATGCTTTATAACATATTTTTATATACCTATATAAATTTACTATTTTTATGATTTCTTTAAAATACAACAACTATATATGTTTTATTAAATTATTATTAAAACAAAAATGATGCTTCTTTAAATTTTCAATTCTAATTCTGTATGTTTATCATTTTCTTTTGTCTAGCTGTCTATCAAAACAAATAGAAAAAAATCTATTACGAGTTTATAATTTATAAATATAAAACACCATTAGAGTAGAAGACCATGTACTACTTTTAGCCATAGTTTTTTTTTTTTTTTGTTTTTTTTTTACATCAATTACAATGAAAATATCTACAGAAAACTATTAAACTCAATAAATACCAGTGTTTAGTCTTGCATTGACTAAATGGGGGAAAAAAATAATTATAAATGAAAACAAAATGTGGTTAAATTATATGATATTTTTTTTTTTTTTTTTGTTTGCACTCTCTTGTATATTTTTCTTTATGGCTACAAATAGTCGTCTCAAGTGATAATGATTATTGTAAAAATTATTGATTTGCCATTTGCTACTGCAAACAAAAAAAATAATGTCATTTCAAAAATTTTGCTACTAAAATATACGAAAACATTGTTTACAACGAAAGATAGCATTGACTTTGTGGTTGATAATTTATTATCAGAGATTTTATTTTTTGATGAGTTAGAAAAAAAAATTAACAAATTGTGGCTTGATTGCCGTTTGTTTACTTTATTTTATTTAAAAGGTAATGAAATATGAGTTTTGCAATTGATACAAACTTCCTTATTAAAAATTAATAGTTTTTATACCCTCCACCACAAGTGGTGAATGACGGTGTGAAACTTTTTTAATATTTATCTAAGATCCCGCAAAGTATATATTGTATGCATATGAGTAATTCTAAGTCGATTTAGCCATGTCCGTCTGTCCATTTGTTAAAAACGGGCTCACTTTCAAAATATTCAACACAAAACAAAATAAATATTGAATTCAATTAAAAAATTAATTAAATTTCCACCAGCTAATAAATCGTAGAAATTATATATACATAAATTTTTTGATATTAACAAATTTTTCTGCATTATGTTGTTGATATTAGGGTGTTCAGTCGATTAATTCCTGTTCGATTAATCGAACAATTTTAGACGATTAATTGTTCGAATAATTTAAAATTGCTAATTTCGATTAAAGGATTAATCGAAGAATTTATGCCGATTATTTGAATAATAAAAATATACAATATTTCTGTTAAATGTATAACTCTTTTAAAGTTTTAAGTCGAATAAGCACACCAAATGTATGTGTCCGTTGGAATTAAAAAAAAAAACAGTCATGTTTAGTGAGTATTTTAGCTTAAATTTTTTTAAAATTTTTTTAGCACAATTAATAATTTATTTCACAAAAGAAAAAACGACAAAGGTATGTTAACTCAAAGATTTATATTAATTTATCGGGTATGTTCTAGAAATTGAAATGAAGTGAAATTGAAATCGATCGATAATTTAAATTCAATTATTTACAAAATGACCGTAGTTTTTGTGGTTTTAGGTGTTGTTCTTGCAAAAATATATGATGCTTAAAGAATGAAGTAGATAAAATTGAATTTTTTAATGAACTTTCATTACAGGGTCGTTTTGAAAATGGTTTCGATTTTAAATCCACTTCATTGTGATTTCTAGAACACGACCGTATTTTTTTAACAAAATAAATCATGCGTTTCTCTCTTAAGAATGAGTTTGGTTTAAAAATATTGTACGAAAGATAAATATAATAATGCTAAATGTAACAGGTGTCTAAAAATGTATTAACGTAAATGTTCTTCAACAACTAATTCACCACTTACACAGTGACTTTAATATAGTCCTTGAAGAAGATGCTCCACCAACAAAATCAAAGGGGACTATAAGTGGGTCCAATGAATAAATATTTTAAACTATACATATATTTCGATCGATTCTTTAGAGGAAATTATTTGCAGAAGCATAGCAGAGGATGGAATATCCGTAAAAAATTAAAAAAAATCCAAAGTAATATTGACAATTTGGAGCTACATTGACAAGTTTTATTTTATTTATTTTATTTTTTTAAAATTATAAAAAAATCTCGCAGTTTATAAAATTTCTTGATTTAGAATTATTCGATTAATCGATAAATTTTACTATTTTATTCGTTTAAGCGAATAAGTTAAAAATGCCAAATATATATTAATCGTTGAACCGAACAAAAATAAAACCCGATTGAACACCCTAGTTTATATACAAATAGAAAATTAAGTTAACATTTAATTCACTTGATAAAATTTTTAATTAAAACATATTTTATTTCTGATTAATGGTTTAGTTGAAAAAAATTGGCGAGAATTTTTTCTGTGAATGGAAAAGAACAATATTGGTGTCAAATTCTTTCTAGTTCTCCTAAGCAGTTTGGGATTTATGTTTTTGTTACAAAAACTAACAAAATGGGTACAGAATGCACCGATTTTAATTAAATTTAGCACAAATTCGTTTTATTCGATTAGAAATAGTTTCATAAGATTATACAAAACCCTGCCAAGATCGGTCTATAACTTACCATAGGCCCCATATAAAGCCCACTCTAGGAAATCATTTAATAACAACTAAATCCGTAACAAATATAGATACAGCGATAAAATTTGGTCCAATTTTGCTTTATACGGCTAGAAATGACATCATGTAGTTTGGCTATAATCGGTCTATAATTAACTATAGGTCACATATAAAGCGGCCTTTCTAAAAGCAATATAAGAAGCATTTCAGGGAGGATATCAAAGATTCGGCGCAGCCATATATAGCACTCTTACTTGTTTTTCTTAAATTTTTTGCCAAGAGTGTTTACATTTTACATGTATAACACTCCAAATAATTTAAATACCAATTATAAAGAAGCAAGACTAGTAATTTCATACCTTCTTGCTTTTTTATAGTAAATTATTTGTAAAATGTGTAAATTTTCATAAAAATTTGCTAAATCATTGAATTGATTGTTTTTATTTTTTGTTTTAAGCTTTAATAATGGTAATTAGAAGTGTTTAAATGAAAAAAAAAACAGTAGCACCTTGATACACTGAACTAACGAGTGATCCACTAAGCACTTTTTTTATTTTTTTTACAGATTTCGCCTGACTGTTGCCGTCTTGTGCGACAATTAATCATTGAAAGGCTGTATTACAAAAATCAGCATTTTATGAGAAAAAATTTTCGTGCACTTCGATCCACTTTTGCCAATAATTTCCGCAAGTTTGAGTCTTTAGGCCCAGCCATAATATTTATAGCGTTGCTTAACGTACTGTCAAAAATTAACAAAAAGTCTCTTAAAAAAACAAAAATTAATTCAACAAACATTTGATTCCGTACGGAATGTGCGATCAGTTTCGCACTTTGCTTAAGCAAATGACAGTTTCATAAAATTTAACAAAAAGTTTCCTTAAGTTCAATATGGCTAGCCTCTTATGATTTACATGTATTCGTACATTTGCTTAAGTCAACTTAAGCACATTATGGTTGGGCCTTTAGTGTTAATGATTGGACGATACGTGACCGAATTGACCACATCCAACCGTAAAGTCGAGAATATCGCAGCTGTGCCGAAGCGCTACCGCGCCATTATAACAGATATTTTGTTGCATGAAATTAAATCCCATAAATCTATCAGCAAGATGGGCCACAGCACACACGGCGTGTTTTATTGAACTGTAAATTTCATGTTTCGGTTTCACACCTTCAATCAGAGAAAAACTCCTTTCCATATGGTCACCTCCATCAAAACTACTTGTAAAAAAAGGTTGTCACTGGGAACCATATTGTGGTTAAATTAGTTTTCCATAAAGAAGCCAAAGCCATATTATGGTTGCCTCCGAACATGTTATGGTTAATAATAAAAAATATGTTTTACACTTTTGTTTTTTTTAGGAAAGAGGAATAAACTATTGTTAATTTAAATACTAATTATTGTCAAATTTAACCATCACATGCTTAGAGACAACTATTTCACCATAATATGGTTGCCGGTGACAATAATATCATTAAATCAACTAAAACATGTGTAAAAATGTTTTTTTCTTTGAGGTGTTAATGTTGAAAAATATTTTTTAACTGCGTGTGGGGATTTTTTTTCCTTGGGGTCAAAATTCTAAGTCGTTGAGTTAGTCGGGGCCAACATTGGAATTAAATTATTTTTGAGAAGTGAATTTTAAAGGTGTTTCTTTCGGAAAATAATAAAGATTCCGATATCCAGTGCTACACTGGATACATCAGTGCTATGACAAGTGTCTTTGTTTTTGACCCCATGAAACTTTTCATCATGGTTGTGTCAGCCTAAACATCACTTGGCCAAATTATCATCAGGGTGAAAATTGAAATTATGTCATCAATGAGGTGACACATTGGCATCACAGAAATAACGAATTGAGGTCACTTTAATAAAAAATGTCATCAGTGCGATGACTCAGTTATATCGGAGAAATGACTCTTTAGGCTCAATTTAATAACAAACTGAAATTGACTTAAGTCAAAGTGAGAGAATATTATTATTTACTAACCCGTTACACATGTTTGTTTCACTTTTTTTGTATTTCTCCCTTTGTTTACAGAATAACTCTCAGTTATAAGACACCAGCAGCATGCCAGATATGGTTTTCCTAATTGTTCACTTTAAAAATCTGATGTATTTAAGCAAAAAGAATATGTGAATTTTTGCTTCTTATTTTACTTTTTAAATATGAAAATAATGTTAATAACAAAATGTGGCATTGAATTAATATCACTGTAGTCATATATATCATAGAGGACACATAAAATATGACAAAAATTCATGATGACGTTCGTCATTAGATGATGTGATTCTTTGCCTCATTGATGCCATTTGCAATAACATTGATGTCTTAATTCTGATGTTAGGGAATCATCCAACACAAAATCTATAAACTATTTAAAGACATTCTCATTCTTAAAAGAATTTAAACTTACCCAAAGGGAAAACTCAGAAGACCTTCTTACTTCAGGCCTTTTTAAAGGCCTGCTTAAAAGATTTTTTGATTCAATTACTATTCTTATCTAACTGCTAAAGAAGGCCTCATAAAAGGCCTCGGGTCTTTCGTATAAAAGATAAGATACAGCTTCCACACATGCTTCTCTGAGAAGGGAGTAGAGAAGGAGTAACATTTTTTGTATTGTTTTTTTGCACAAGCAAAAGCAAAATCAATTTTTTTTGGTCCCGTTACCCTTCTTATATACCTGCTGAAGAAGCGAGAGCGGAAGGCCTTCTCCGCAATGACAACGTGTGAAAAAGATATGAGTATGGAATGGAGCAAGAAGGCCTTATACATCCAAAAGAAGGGGTAAAGAGGCCTTCTAGAAGTCCGTACTCCTTCTTTTTCCCGCTGGGTATTGTAACAAGATTATTATTAAAACAAAATTATAATGTTAAAACCATAGACACCGTAAATATGTTTTTGTATGTTTTTCCCTCTGCGACCTGTAAAGGCAAGAATAATATATTTATCCGTTTTAGAGCTTTTATGAATTTTGACATCGATCCAATCAACCCAATCAAATAATATATTATTATACATACAACCTTAATATACTGTTATAAATTATAATATATTTGCAACATGGGGTTTTGTATCGCAATCGTATTTTAATATGCACAAAACAAACAAAAAGAGTTTATTGAGCCATTTTGTTTATGTGAGCGCCATTTTCTGATACATACCTGCAAATAGAGAAGAAAAATTAGAAATTAGTTATAAATAGTTTAAAAAAATTATGTAACAAAATAAAGATGATGAAAAGCTTTTAGAAAAAAAGTTTTTTATAAAAATAAACAAAATAACTCATTCATTTCTTATTTTTTAAAAAGAAATCTAAAAATTTTTATTAAATTTTTGTTTGTTGCATCCAGAATAAAAATCTAGTTCAAAATGTTTTTCTAAACATTGCAACTTCATTTCACCCACTTGTGTTATTATCATAAATATATATGCCTTGTCATCTTATTTTATAATTTCCAGTTTTTATCTGAAGTTTTGTCTTAATTTTTCAAATACAACTTAATTATTTTTAAAAAAATATTTTTTTTTTTTTATTAAATTATCTAAAATGATTGCCGCCTTTAAATAACTTAAGTTTCTTTTCACACTTAATATTTATGTGTGGAAAAGTAAAAAAATGTTAAAAATTTCACTTTCATTTGTGAAATTCAGTTTAAGACGAAACAAAAAAATTTATAAGCAGCCATCACGAATTGATGATAATTTTGAGTTTCAAAAAATCATGATAAAAATTTAATGCGATGCTGTGAAATGTTATGAAATTTTTCAGGTTTAGAAAAAACAAAAAAAAAAAAAAAAAAATAGACACAAAAATAATTTTTTAACGACGCAAGTATTTTATTGTAAAATTTTTATGGCAATTTATTTATAGTTTTCATGCATTAAATTAACCCACACGTTTTCTATTTTTAAATTATGGACTAGTAAAAATATTTCATGGGAAACTTAAAATGAATGAGTTTATAAAAATGTTAATTTCAAGAGGATATACTTCTGAAAAGTATCAAAATAGGGACTTTTTTTGTGTAAAAATAAAGCGTGGTCGAACCATAATGCACGATGTTAATTGTGAGTCACACCTAAACGTCAAGTTTTTTGCCCAGCTTAATTTGACATTTCTTTGTTTTAATGTTTGACAAATTCAACCATGGAGAGGTACACAATTGAGCAGGGCGTTAAGATTGTGAAAGCCTTTGAGGAAAATGGGCATTCAAATCAAAATGCATTTCGTATACTTCGTAATTGTTTTGGTCAGCATAATCGACAAAATGTGTCCAAAATCGGGAGAATTGTGCGCAAATTTCAGTAAAGCGGGTCTGTAGGAAATTTGATCCACAAAGAGCGACTGTTTGGTGCGGTTTATGGGCTGGCGGCGTAATCGGGTCATACTTCTTTGAAAATAAGGACGGCCATGCAGATACCGTAAATGGTGTTCGTTATGGCGAGATGATAACAGACTTCTTGTGGCCAGAAATTGAGGATAAAGATCTAGACGATATGTGGTTCCAACAGGATGGTGCCACTTGGAACACAGCCAACGAAACAATGACTCTTTTGCGCGAGGAATTCACAGGCCATGTTATCTCACGTAGTGGCGATGTAAATTTGCCGCCACGATCATGTGATTTGACACCGTTGGACTTCTTTCTTTGGGGATATTATTTAAAAAAAAGTGTGCGTCAATAAGCCAAGAGCAATTCAAGAGCTAAAGGATGATCCAACTCAGCACATTGACGACTTTAAACCTCAATTATGTCTCAGAGTCATTGATAATATGGACCATCGGATAGAGGTATGCCACTGAAGCAGTGGCGAGCATTTGGCTGCTATTTGGTTCACACATAATTGTTTTCTCTAAAAACTTTTTGTTTTACTTACAATTAACATCGTGCATTTGGACCGACCTTTATGACTTTTTGTGAAAAACCGCCACTTTTTGTGCAAAAGTATAACTTTTTCTGTTAAAAGAAAGAGCTTTAAAAATGTTCGTGTTTTCTGAATTTTAAAAAAAAAGTTTTTAAGTTCAGATTACCTTTATAAGTTTTTTGCTTTAAATAGTCGAAATCTACGTCATTTTAAAGAAATTATTCATAAACATAACATAAATCTATTAAAGTTTATATTGTCGATTTATAACTAAGAGTCCATAAAACCACAACAAAGTTTGATTTTTAAAATTTTATAACTGTTTTTTTTTTTGCAACACAAATTGTATAAACATGAAAGCCACCCCCAGTTTAAAACGGGAATTTATAAAATTTACATTGTTTGTTTTTTAATCAAACTTGTTTTAATTATGAAACATAACAAAGTCCTTCAATTTTAATTAAAAATTCTATAGATTCAGATAAAATATAAAATGAACATTCTAATTTCTATGGTATTTGAAATCTTGAGTAGATTAATTGCTGCTGTTTTCTATTAAGACATATTCCAAAGCATTTAAAAACGAGTTTGTTGTTTAAGTCTTTTGTTTTTAACGATTTCACTTTTAATTTTATTAATTTTAATTTATAAAAAGCAAAAACTCCTACTCATCTGCTCTAGTTTTAACTGCTAAAGATGTTCAATAAAATAAAATTTTAATTAAATGTTAACAACAACTTAGTGTCCATAATCATAAACTGACCTCAAAATTGTGGATAAGTTGTAGATTGTTTTTTTTTTCAAGTATTTTAGACTTGGTATTTTATTAATTTGGTCGCTTAACCTTGAATGTTGAGCAAAGTCAATAGTAAAAACTAGATTTTTTTTTCATAATAAATTTCGTTTAATACTTTTTGCGCTTGAACTAAAAATGTCACTTGCAAAATTTTGCTGCAAACAAAAAGGTTCTGTTTTTGGCATTTAAACGCAATTTGAAAAACCTCTACACTTCTACTCTAATGAAATGTAAATCAGTGGGTAAGTTAAGTTAGTAAGTACGTCATTTGCTTAAGTATTTATTTTATAATAAATTTCAAAGTCAATTTTTTGCAAATCTTTTTTTTTCTTTGTAAAATATTTTTATTTTTGCACTTGTACTTGCACATTTGTTCAATGCTGCGTTAATGTTTGTCGCATTTCAATTAAGTACATATTTGTTTCATCATAAATTTTTTTTTTTTTTTTTTAACATTTTTATTTAACTTTTCAAAATGTTTATGTTTTTATTGTAAAACTTATGATTTTTCAAATAAAATTTATTTTTTTTTATTACGAATTCATTTGGTATGCGTATCGTGTATTAAGTGTTAGGCAAATTATTTGGTGGGTGTTTTATGGCCATGCACGTGCATGACTTTGTGATATTTTTTTTTTTCTTTTAATAGTTTTATGACTCAGAGTAAGTTGTTTGTAAGATTACTTAATGTTTGTTATGCTATTTTAGAAAAATATTTTATGCAAATTGAAAGAAATAAATAAATAATAATAAAATATATATTCACAAATTTTGTTTTCTTTTGGAAAATTTATAAGGCTTGTTGCTAAAGTCTTTTGTTTTTTTTTTTTAATAAGACATTTTTGATAAAAAGTCGTCTTAATAGGAATGTAAAAAATAAAAAAAAATCAAAAACATATATTCATCAAAATTGTCTTTTATTTGAGAAATGGTACTTTTTGTAAAAACAGAGCCGTTGCCTCAAACCATACTTTTTTCTAAAAATAAAACATTTTGGGAAAAAAAGATTTTTTGCAAAAAAATAACATTTATGAACAATTTAGATTTTTAGTTGAACTGTTAATTTTTAATTTTTTGATATTAAAAAAAGATTGATGTTTGACTGTTGGCTGGTGGGCACCGAAGTGGTGCAGTGGTTAGAACTCAAAGATTTTCTGAAGATAGAATGTGGTGATTCTTGAAGCATGTAAAACTCAACCCGGGCTCAAATCCCAGCTCAGCCAAGGAAAAATTGTTAAAAAATTTTAATAAAAATTCTAAGTTGTAAAATTCCTTCCTCAGTGAAAATAATTTAATGAAAATTAAATTTGATGAACTCGAGCCAAATTAAAGAATATCAAAAAAAATAATAATAACATTTATATTTATACCCATAACAATACGAATATTAAGTTTAAATTCAAGGTTAACTCAAGTAGAGTAATATCCAGCTTTTAAAAAACTGCAGTCAGAGTAGAATAACTGCCATTTCTTCCACTCCTTCATTTGTTATTGGCAAAAAAACTTTTGCTTTTACTTCTTATTCATTAAATGTAAACAGTCGCTGTCAAACGAATTTAAGAAGCGAAAAGTTGTACACAAATTTTCATTTTTTGTTCGACAGTTTTTGTTTTCGACTGCCCTGGTACAGAAGTTTATTTTCTAAAGAAATCAATTTCGTTTCTTAAAACAAGAAAGTCCAAAATCCAAAAATATTTTCTTGATTTTAACTTATTTCGTTCGTATTAAGTCAAATTTTCTTAAATAAAATAAATAGATTTTGCTTAAACCAAGCCACACATATATTGAGAATAAGTAATTTTTGGCTTGGACGGATTCATGCAAAATATGTCTTGGTTCAAGCCATATTTAATAAAAAATTCTTTCCGTGTACAAAGTTAAACTGTAAGAGATTATTAATTTTTAAAAATAATTTTAATAAGATTTTAAAAACAACGACTTGGATTTGAATACACGGTAAAATTAATAAAAACTAATTTATTTTTTCAAATTTTCATAAGAAATTCGTTACATAAACCTTTTACAAACCTATTTTATTTTTTATAAACAAGGCCATTAATATTTAAAACTATTATTATTAAGATTTTTGTTTAAAAAACAAAGTATTCTCAACTTTTGCGGAGAAATACGATTTCGCAACTCCGCTTGAAGCAGACCTGCAGTGGAAATCGGTCTCTCAGATGTAACTGAACTCATTTAAGAACTTAAGTAAATATATATGCGCCATGCTCTTAAATTTTGGGTATAACATTAAATTGCGCAAGTAAACAAGCGGACTTCTTGTTTAGCTGAACCTGAACGTAGCATGGACAGAGGCTCATCCTTCTCCTCCAAATGTGAGTTCTTGCAAGTGTTAAAGACCATGTCTTCAACATTTTCGGAACGCAGTCATATAAAGTAGAAAAGATGTTTTTTCGATCAATTGTCTTTGAAATTTTCTAGCAATAGATTTATTCTGTAGATCCTCAGATCTTTCATGCAGAGCTAATGCTACGTAAGTGTCTAACTTTTGGAACTCAGAACTATTCTGCATCTCAGTTTTTCTTATCTATTATTTTTTCTAGTAATGGTCGAAGACTGTTAACAAGCGAAATAGCATTAGAAAATGTAGCAGTGGCTTTGCTTAGTCTGAGTTCATACGGCTCTTCCTTTATTGAAAAGATTCTTCCTTTTTCTTCTTTGAACATGAATTGGTGTTCAAATGATTCATGTCATGTCGACGCCATGTTTTTTATTTTGTATAGTCGTGCGTATGAAAACAAAAACAAAACTAAACAACGAATAAGAAAGCAAAACGTAAAGACAGTACAGGCATGTGTGTACTCGTTTCTTTTCCCCTCGCCCCACTCGCCTATAAAGTAGCAATCTTTTTAATAAAGAAAGAGCCGTATGAACTCAGACTTATGGATTTTGTGGTCTCTCCGAAGCAACCTCAAATTCGTAGCAAAATGATTTTTATTTTCACAAAAATCATTAAAAATAAGCAGAAATTTATTATCAATGGGAGAACGTTATACTATTATGGTGCAGGTCCAAACCAAGTTTAATGCGTTCCTGCCTAAGTCCAAAAGGTAAAAAATAGTAAAGGAATTTACGTCAAAAGTTGCACCCTTGCGAAAAAGCAAAAGTGCAAAAATATAACAACAACAACATAGACAATTATTTCGCACAAACGATGCAAAATCGTCAGGGTCTAAGTAAGTGCAAGATTATCAGAGTAAAAGCATAAAATTTTTGCAACTTTTTATGGCATTGCCAAATTGAAAAAAATACTTAAAAAGTACTCGTGAAATCACCTCTGCAGTAAACAATAACGCAGAAATACCAAAAAAAAAAAAAAAATACTGGAATACTTATCTGAAAAATTTTTTTAGGTAGATAAGCTGTTAATTCGACTTGTAAATTAATAAAATTACTTAATTTTGTGTAATTTTCAAGAAACTTACGATTGAATTTTATTAGAAAATGTTTTAAAATAATCGCAAATGCATACATATTTGAATATTGTCAAATGAAAGGTGCGTTGTTTAAAAAATGGTTTCGGAAATGCTGAAAACTGAAGGTGCCAGCAAAATGGGTTGCTCACGTCAAGTAAGTGCAACTATGCTTTTTTGCACAGTTGCAAATTTTAAAAAAATTTACGTGAATACATTTAGTATAAAATTGTATTGACAAAATACACAAAAACGCGTTAAAGGTATATTTGTATCGAAAGCATGAAGAAAGCATGCTTCTTGAGAAAAGGTCAAAAAAGTAATATACGCGTAGAACGCATCATGTGGGCCTCCATTTCAAGAGTTAAAAGTAACAATTTATTATTCCGTTTGATTTTATGCTCTGCTTTAAATGTGTTATTGCTTTTAGTTGTTATGCAAAAAATAAGCATTGCAAATTAAATTGTTTGCTCAAAAATCTATAAAAAAGTATTGTCCTATCGCTAGTAAAATATCGCCAATACCGATATATCGTTACCTCCCTATTTATATATTAATTATAACAAATAATTTTTGTGTTTTTTTTTTGAAAAAACTAAAATTTTTTTATTAAAAAAATAAAAATTTCTTGGGAAAATTTTATTTTTGTGAAAAAATTAATTTCTTGTGACGGAAAATAAGAGTTTTGTGGAGAAATAAAATTTTTGTAATATAATAAAATTTTTGCTAGAAAGTTAAACTTTTAAAAAGAAACATACACTTTTTGAAAAACTTTGAGCCAAAAAGGACTCTTGTTTTGTAAAATAAATTTTCGGTGAAAAAACATTATTATTTTCCGGTGGAAGAGGGATGTTTTTTGAAAAATTGTATTTGTGATATATTATGATCAGGGCAAGTTTAAAATGGATCGAAAAAAGTTAAAAATGGCTGGCAAAATGGCACGAAAAAGTATAAAAAATGGCACAAAATGGAAAATCGCCCCGTAAATAAACATTAGACTGGTCCTTATTTTCTGACTTTAAAATTTTTAAAGCCACACCCCCCTTAAGTGATATCTTTAGCATAAAAATCATTCTTTTAAAGTTTCAAATCGATATTTTAATACTAACACGTGCCTCATTAAGGTTAAAAGTTTAAATGTACGACGGACGTCATAATCTTGATTAAGATTACACTGTGCGATTAATCGCGATTACAGTTATAATAATCGTGCATGTAAATGTTAGAAAAGATAAACTCACTGTTTATTGTTGGTGTTTTGTTTAAGTTTTGATATTGTTACAAGTAAGACTTTGAGTGTTTATAATTCTTATTCGCTTTAAGGTTTTATTTGTATAATATTTTTAGCTTTTCTAAAATCTTTGGAAAAGGTTTCCTGATGATCTGGCCTAAGCAACCTGTGGAATGCGCATAGAATCTAGCTTTCCCTCAACAATAAATTTCAGTGTATTTATCAAATATGAAAAATTGGGAATTTAGCACGTCATACAGAAATCGTGCAAAAAGTGTTTTGTTAATAAAAGTACCAAAAACTTTTAAGCGTTCGAATTTCAAAAAAGTACCAAATTAGATCAGTTATGAATGTGATATAATTTTTATTTCTATTTTCATTGTTTTAAAAGAAAGATTGGGTGACAAAAAAGTTCCAAAATATAGGGTTTACACGTTTACTCCGTAAAAGGCCCGTATTTCAAAAAAGTACCAGCCACCTGTCCGCTTATTTTTTTAATGAAGCACGATTGTATTAATTTTTTTTTTTTGTCTCTTTCAGTTTGTAGTAATATTTTAGCATTTAATTTAAAATTTTTGTTTTTTTAGCATTAAATATTTCCTGTTGTTTATTTAAAGTTAATCATGAATTTAATTTAAAACTAGATTTACTTTATTCTAGCACACATTTTTTACATTTAAAGATTCAAATTAAAATTTTTAGAAAACTAACAATAATTTATGCATGATAATATGTCTAAAATAATTAATTATTAATCATTTAAATTATTACTAAGTTATATTATAGGAAGAGAATGACCATAAAAAATCAAGTTTGAACAAAGGTTAACAAACTAATCCTTTTTTCTATTAATTTACGAAAATTTTCTTAAAAGAACCCCATTTGATTTTAACACAGTCCTCTTTAATTTACATATTTATTTGAACTGCCTTGAACTCACAAGTGAAAAAAAACAAAATCCGCTTATAAAAAATGTAGTTCAAAAATGTTTTTTTTACCAAATAAAAACATAAATCCCTCCAAATTTAAAACTAGAAAGTATTTAATTTTATGATATATCCAAAAAAAAAAAAAAAAAAAAATTAAAAAATATTTAAAACAAATTTTTTTATTAACTAACCTTGAACTCTTTGCGAACAAGCCAAAACATTTAGGCAAGAGGAAGAAGCTAAAACTGAATGATAAAAGCGTTAATGATCAAGTAAATGTGATTTATTTGGCTGCGCCGAATCTTTTTTACCCTTCACCGAGAGGGTGTTATATGGCATCTATATATTATAAGCAAATCTTATGGTGTTTTCTTTTCTAAAAAATAATAATGCATTATATTTGTGTAATATATTTTTCAGGTTACACGCACTCTTACAAAGTGATACATTTTTCTAAATTACAATGGAACAAAATATTAGCAACGTATTACACTCAACAGTAATGTGTATTTAGCGTGTTAAATTTTGAATGCAAAGTTTGTACTAAAAAGCGATATCCACCACGGTTGTAGCGATTTTTTACATTAAATTTTCTTTGAATTCCAAAAAGCGGTAACAACACTGATTTTTAACAATTAAAGTCAGCTGTTGTTAAAAATTATGCGCAAAAAAAAATTTATTAAATAAAAATTATACAAACGAAAAACAAAAAGTTTTTTATCCATCACAATATAATCATAAATCACAATACAATACAATTTGTACGCAAAAACAAGAAAAAAATTAATAAGAAAAAGACTTGCTTGCATAAAAATGTACTTAACGCAGATGCAAAAAAGGTTATTATTATCTCACACTCAGTTATAACTGGGGGTAAGAAATGGAACAAACTTGCCATTTATTTTTGCAACATATTTAGAAAGGAAAACGACAACTTCTCACACTTTTGCATATTTTTTTTAGAATAGAACAAAAACCAGCGCGTATGGTAGCATACATGGAACATAATTGTCAGAAAAGAAAACACCATTAATAAAACCACACCTCCCAGTATTAAAATTCTTTGTCTAATTGAATTAAAATATCATGATTTGTTTCAGAAATTTTAAAAAACATATTAACAACGTATCAGATGATTTTATATTAAACCTATCGTAAATTATGGACCACCGTTCATCACAAAATTCAGAAGAGTGATTAATAGTATTAAAAAAATCTAAACTAGACTTTATTTTAATACAGTAATACAAACTTTTTAGAATTACGGCTTTTTTGAATTGCTTTTCAAAAGGCCGCTTTATATTATCATTTGGCAAAGTATTATTTTCTTATCTTATAAGACCACGATAGAATAAATTTACTTCACTAACATTATTCGTTACGGTGCACACTGGGTTGGTTTCAGACATTTATGTGCAAAAACTATAAGGAGTGATCGTAGATCATTGAAATTTGGCACTGAGCATCGTATGCACTAAATGAAGAAACAAATTAAATTTTCTAACGTATGCAGAATGAAATATGGACTGAGAATTGCAAAAACAAAACAAAATAAGATATCAAAACAAAATTGTAGAAAAGTAACGGTAAAATTCCTGTAATTTTTTAGCCAGAGACCAGCTTAATAAATTGATGTTCATAAGTGAAAATGTCATTAAACTGAAATGCAATTCAAAAATCTTATATTTCTAAGATAAAAGATGCTTCTTAGTCAGGAAAATCGTTTAATAGAAATATCGGCTCCAGTAAAAAATGTGATTTGCAGTGCGGCCAAACTCGATCTAGTTTGAAAACAGAGATTGTGGGACGTACTTATAAATAAACAGTTAAAAAAATACGTAGCAGATATGGTAGTGGTCAAGTGTGTAAAAAACCCGTTCCAACTGTCTTCGGAAAACAGTCGCTTGTCACAAAATTACGTATGATGAGAGCTATTTACAGTAGAGGATCATGAATTGACTCCAAAATATTATTTTAAGCTGCAAAACACTAAGTAGACCACCGAGTAATATAGTTCATATTACGAAAACAAAGTTTAAAAAAAAGGTTTTATTATGGCTGACAATAAGTGAGCGTGGCATCAGCGATCCTGTTTTCATAAAAGCTGTAAACGCTCAAGCTTTTATTGACAAATGTCTTCCTGTACTTAAAACATCTTTGATAAATATCATAAGAATGACGAACCCATATTTTGGCCGGACTTAGAGTCTTCACATTATGCTAAAGCCACATAGTCTACTTTGGCTGATTTAAATATATAATTTGTACCTAAAGAGCTTAGCCTCGCAAACGCTCTACGACTAAGGCCAATTGAAACTTTTTGGCAAATTTGAAGAGAAACGTCTATGGAGAAGGCTACAAACCAAAAACCCTGGACCTCATAAAAAAAATATAAAAAAAGAAAACCAAATTCAGTGATCGAAAAATAGGAGTTTTGACACCAAAATACCTCTGTGCGGTTTTAAGCGTGTTTTCCGATATTATGCTTTTTATGGGGCATAAAATTAATTATGGACCGATCTTCATAAAATTTATAAGTATAGTTGCCAATCGTATAAAATGAATTTGTTCATAACACTTTTTCTGCAAATGTGCTTTCTTTCAATCTTATACAGACAGACAAACGGACACGACTAAATTGATTTAAAATTACTCAAGGACCCAGAATATAAACATTTTATGGGATATTAGACAAATTTCAAAAAAGTTTCACACGGAATGACAAACTTAGTATACCCTCATTCACCACTTGTGGTGGAGGATATAAAAACCAAAAATTATTGCAAACCCCACTCATTAAAAAAAAATAATAAAAAAATATAAGAATTAATAAAATAAACAAAATTACTGCATAAATTTCGGTCATTAAACTGGTTCGAAAAAAACAATTTGTTGTACATTATAATACATAATAAATATTTAAACATTTTAGAGCTTGTTTTTGTTTAGAACGTGGAGAAAACAGAAGCCTGCAAACATGTGAACTTATTGGGAACAAGTTGTTGCACTTAAAATTAATTTCCACAATAATTTCTATTATTTAAATTTTTGGCCATGAATTACATCAAAAGATGCATTTATAATGTGTGTTTAAATTTTAAACTTTAAAATAATATTTTTTGTAGAATTAAACAAAATAACCCGGTTTGAAAGATGGGAGTGACTCAATTTCTATTACCTAAAACGGGATTTTTAATAAACATAAACACACTGCGCGACCTTCTCATCTTTATTTGTTTTACACTGAGCAATAAGCTCAAACATTTTCAATCAACCACAAAACAAATCAGTCACAAAAAATTTCCATTTTTGAACAAAATATCCCTTTACGTATAAAAGGTCCAATTTACAAAAAGTAATATCAAAAAAACATTTTTCAAAAAAGGCTGTTTCTTATTATCCTCTTTCTTTATTCAAAAAAAATTTTTTTTTAAATATTACTTTTTAAAAAAATGTTATTTTCACATAAAAATTACATTTCACAAAAGTTTCTATTCACAAAAAGCTTTTTTTTTTAAAAAAAAAAAAAAAAAAAAAAAACGGATGTCTTGAAAGCACTTTTTTACAAAAAGTAAATATTCCAAAAAATCTATGTTCTCAAAAAAGTAACTTTTCTTAAAAACAGCATCTTGAATCACGAGAAGTTCCATTTAACACAAAATAGTTAGTTTAACAAAAAAATACTTTATTTTACGGTCTCTTTTCTTATAAAATCTCTGTTTTTTACAAAAAAAATCTGTTGTCTTTTCTTACAAAAAATCTCTTGTTTATAAAAAGGATATTTTCTTGAAAAAACGTACTTTTCATACAAAAAGTTACTTTTCTTAAAAAAAGATGCTTTTTTTTAACAAAAAGTTACTTGTCTAACAAAAAAGGTACTTTTATTACAAAAAGGTATTTTTCTTACAAACAGGTACTTTTCTTACAAAAAGGTATTTTTCTTACAAACAGGTACTTTTCTTACAAACAGGTACTTTTCTTACAAACAGGTACTTTTCTTACAAAAAGGTACTTTTCTTACAAAAAGGTTCTTTTCTTACAAAAAGGTACTTTTCCTACAAAAAGGTACTTTTCTTACAAAAAGGTACTTTTCTTACAAAAAGGGACTTTTCTTACAAAAAGGTACTTTTCTTGCAAACAGGTAATTTTCTTGCAAACAGGTACCTTTCTTACAAAAAGGTACTTTTCTTACAAAAAGGTACTTTTCTTACAAAAAGGTACTTTTCTTACAAAAAGGTACTTTTCTTACAAAAAGTTACTTGTATAACAAAAATAGTACTTTTATTACAAAAAGGTATTTTTCTTACAAACAAGTACTTTTCTTACAAAATTGTATTTTTCTTACAAACAGGTACTTTTCTTACAAACTGGTACTTTTCTTACGAACAGGTACTTTTCTTACAAAAAGTTTCTTTTCTTACAAAAAGGTACTATTCTCACAAAAAGAAGCTTTAAATGTAAACATAGCACGAGCTCTATGTTTACATTAATCCTTCAAGTTGTACTGAAAAACAAAAATTATTATAACGAACATTTTTGAACTCATTATGTTTAATTTAACCATTTTATTGTCACCGACAGTCGTATTATGCTTAAGTTAGACCTCTAATCGAAAGCCGCAATCGTTTGAAATTAATAATTCTACTTTCCTCTGATCCAAGAGCAACATTGTATGGTTGAAAAACAACCATACTATATTATAACAGTAAAAACAGTAAAACAGTAAAACAGTAAAACATATTTTTATTATTTTTAACCATAACGTATTCCAAGGCAACCATAATTAGATTGTGGCTTTTTGATAGAGGACTAATTTAATAATGAGTGACAATAATATGATTAAGTTAACCGTTATATGTTTTAAAAGATCCGTGAAAAATAGTTATGTTGGAGACGACCATATTTAAAAATATTTACTTATATTTAAAATGTTTAAAAATGTTTTTTCCTGGGTGTATTTTCAATGTCTTGCTCTGCCTGCTTTTGCTTTCCAATAGAGCAGTAGAGATGGGATTTCTCCGGCTTCCAAATGAGGGCTTAATACTTAAATCTAGAATCTCTTTCCATATTTCCCTTTTGTTCTTTTATAGAAATAAATTTTACATCAACTTAAATTCACCAACCGAAATGAATCTTTTAACTAAAGTTGCTATTTTTTTGGTATTATAAAGTTAATTACAATTTTATAATTCGTACCATCAAGAAAATTAGGTATTTTTAAATATATTTCCTAAAAGCCAAATAAATTTCCTCCTTCTTCAATTTCAAATGGAAAAAAAAAACAGCAAAAAACTTTCATTATCACGATCATGCAAAACAGGCCATAAACACAAAGAAAAAAGCTCGCACTAGCAAATAAATTTCATAATAGCAAAACAACCATTAAAAATTTTAAACAAAGTAATTAAAAAACCTAAAACTAACCCAAAAAAAAAATATATTTAAACACTTAAAAAATATATTTATAAAAACAAAAAGCAGTAGTAACAATTAATTTGAAACTATTAATAATTTTAGGCATTAACTAGGAAGTTTTGTTTCACAACAATTTTAAACAAAATTATAAAAAGAAAAAATTGAAGAAAAAAAATTTAAAACTTTTACATTAAGCTAAACAAACTTTTACATTAAACTAAACAATGAAACAAACAATACAAATACAAAACAAAAGAAATAAATTAACATAAAAACATATTTTCTTTAAATAATGACACAGTTTTTGTTTAAATATTATATAATTTCTTAAACAAATGTCCGTCCGTTTGTCTGTTTTTGTTTTTTTGTCTTCGTGTTGACTTCTTTTTTGGCAAAATTTCTTTGTAATTTGATTGAAAACTTTGTGTCAGTGAGCGATTGTTAGTAATTATTTACTCAATATTTTGAGTGTTGAACGTGGTATGAAAGTGAAATTTATTTCTTTTTTGTTTTGTTTGCTTTATTTAATGAAGTCTCTTCTTTCTTCTGGTTTGGCATCAATACTTTGTTGTTATTTTCCTTAAGTTTTTTTATATTAAAAAAAAAAATACATTTAAAAGTTTATAAACGTAAGAGTGAAGAAACTAGGTTGTGTTAAATTAACTAAGATATTTATGTATTTATTCATACATAGATATTATTATGGATTAACTTAGTTTATTTGCATTTGAAATGAAGTTATTACGTTAGAGAGTTAAGCAGAAAACCAAAAAAATTAAATGACATAATTTTGTTTTTTTAACGGCATTTGGCAAAATGTAGAAAATTTAAAGTAAAATTAAAGTTCAGTAAAATGTTTATTCTTTTAACACAAAAAACCTGTATAGGAACTGGTTTCGAAATAGTCAATTAGCTTCTCTTACGAGGGTATCTGTAGAAAAGTTATAACAATGGATATTTTAGTGCTGAATTATTAAAAACAACTAATAATAAAAAATTTTATTAGCAAGTATAGGATTGTCTTCGATTTCAAAAGATTAGAGTGTAGTAACCACAAAGGAGGTTAACAATTGAAGTATTACCTTATGTATTGCATAAAAAAATTATTACAAGAAAAAAAAAGTCGATTAACTTTAAGAAAGAAATGAAGATTTTAAGAAAGTATTGTTGCAGAGAGTTGGGGTTTTACTTTCGCAACTGCTGACTACTACTGCTTATAAGTTTTTAAGTGTTTCTAAAGAGTTATACAGAAAGCAGTGCAAATTTGCGTTGAAATTTTAACAATGTAGAAGAAAATCTTCTTGTTTAAACAAAGTAACGAAAGTGTGAAGAAGAAAGACAACTTCAGAACAAGTTTATCCAGGGGATTGAAAAATATAAAAAAATCTTCTTCTTTGTCGAATTTATTTTGTAAATAGAACAATTTTTGCTTAAGAGTTAACCCTCTGTAACATATAATATACTACAAGCAACATACAGGTCATCTCTAAATAATTTTCATAGTAACAGTTACTGTGACCTACGAGGTAATGTAAACTGTTGTATACTCTCTATTTTATGTAAATAAAAAAAGCTACCAATCAAGATGGGTGTAGAGAAATGCACCTCAGTTCACGAAAACAAAAAACTATCTAAATTTAATTAAAATGAATATAAAATGCGTTCAAGTTTCTTCACAATTTTGTTACTTTTGTTTTCCCTCGTTGTTGCCTGTAAGCTACCCTTTTATGAAATTGCTCCTTTATTTAACTTACTTATTTACCTTACATTTATTTAACTTACAATGTATGTATGAATGTGTGTATTTTTGTTCGGGTGAAATCTTGCAACTCAATTTTGAAGCCGTTATCTTCAACCGATTGATTGCCACGCACAACATGGCGGACTAGTTATTTTAAATGCACTTCTACAATATGCGTATCAACTGAAAGGGCTTACTAAGAATAACTCGAAAAATAAAGTGACGTCACTCTAGATACAATATTTTTAATGCTTGCTGAGAATACGAATGCGAGTTTTAAAACACTAAAAGTAAAAGTTCTTTTTTAAAAAGTAGCTTGTATTTAAATGCGCTTCAAAGTAAAAAATAAATTAAAAGTAAAAAAACCTTTTTAAGCAACAAGCTTTTTTTTGAATGCGCTAAAAAGAAAAAAAATAATTTTTTGCTTTAAAACTTTTTCTATCAACTTATAACGTCATTACTAGGGTATTCAGTCGATTAATTATTGTTCGATTAATCAAACAATTTTAGGCGATTAATTGTTCGAATAATTTAAAATTGCTAATTTCGAAAACAGGATTAATCGAAGAATTTTAACCGATTAATCGAATAATAACAATATATAATATTTATGTTAAATGTATAAATTTTTAAAGTTTTAAGTCGAATAAACAAACCAAATGTATGTGTCCGTTGGAATTAAAAAACCAGTCATGTTAAGTGAGTAATTTAGCTTATATTTTTGTTAAATTTTACAACACAATTAAATAATTTATTCCACAAAAGAAAAAACGGCAAGGGTATGTTAACTCAAAGTGAAATTGAAATCGAACGATAATTTAAATTCAATTACTATTTACAAAATGACTGTAGTCATTTTGTAAATAGTTGTTCTTTGCAAAAATAAAAGATATTTAAAGAATGAAGTAGATGATATGGAATATTTTTATAAGCTTTCGTTACAAAAAAAGAATGTTTATTTACTCAAATACTAATTATACCCTCCACCACAATAAGTTGTGAAGAGGGTATACTAAGTTTGTCATTCCGTGTGAAACTTTTTTATTATTCACCTCAGCCCCATAAAGTATATATATTCTGGCTCCTTGAGTAATTTTGAGTCGATTTAGCCATGTCCGTCTGTCTGCCCGTCTGTTGAAAACACGCTCACTTTCGAAAAACTCAAAAGAATTAAAAACTGCTTGTAGTTTTGAAATCCAGCCAAATCGGTTCAGTAGGATCAGAGTTATGAGCCAAAATGTGGAACCACCACTTTAAAAAATTGATAATTTTGTTACAAAAACTAACATAAATGATTGAACAATCCACGAAATGATATGAAATTTTGCAAATGCCCGTTTGATTCGACATGAAATCACACTGTGAAATTTTATGAAGATCGGTCCATAATTTACCCTAGGCCTCATATAAACCCTGCTCCGCCAAACAGTTTAGTACGCCTAAAACAGTCACAGTTTTTTAGAACTATAAATGACACTGAAAAATTTCGTGATGATCGGTCCATAATTTACCCTAGGCCCCATATAAACCCTACTCCCAGAAAACAGTTTAGTACGCCTAAAACCGTAATAAATAATGCTATCATAATAGCATTTGTCGGTCAATAATTTAATATAGGTCTAAGCCGCAGCCAATTTTAATGCTGAAAATAGACATCATATATATCACTCCTGAAATATTCAAATTGTCGGTGGAGGGTATCAACGATTCGGAACAGCCGAATATAACACTCTAACCTGTTTTTTCTAAAATGATCGAAAAGAAATTCTTGAAATTTATAATATTCGATTAATCGATTAATTATAAAATTTTATTCGTTTAATCGAATAAGTTAAAAATGTCAAATATCGGTTAATCGTTTAATCGAACAAAAATAAAACCCGATTAATTGAACACCCTAGTCATTACACAATTTATATGATATAAAAGCTTGTCGCGAGATTTAAGTACAAACTTGTATTTACTTATGCCCAATTTTCAGGATAGTATTTAAATCAATATTAAGTTAATTTTCATATAAACTTAAATCGTATTTAAATACAGATTGTTTTTTTGAGTTTTATTTAAAAAGTTTTATTAAATTAAGATAAAAGTATGGTAGCACTACTAAATACAAAAAAAATATCATACAAAAGTTTATTTATTGGCAAAGTAGTCTCAAAAAACAGCTAAATGTTATTGCTTTGCCTGTTGTTTTTGTATTGTTGTCATATTGAGGCCACCTTGCTTAGTTATTCCAATGGAAACTTAAGTTAAAATTTTAATATACCACATCGGTGAATTAAGTTTTATTTAATTGTTTAGTGAAGAAGAGAATTTTGTATTTAAAACGATTTTAAACATAAATGTGCTTTAATATCAATCCTGAAAATTGGCCATTAGTTTGAAAATTTTAATAGTTAAAATCAAGTTATTAATTTACTTGTTTTTCTGCACAAGTAAATCTCGCGACAAGCTTTTATATCATATAAATTGTGTAATGACGTTATAAGTTGATATTAAAAGTTTTAAAGCAAAAATTTAGTTATTTAGCACATTCAAATAAAAGCTTGTTTTTTAAAAAGGGTTTTTACTCTTAATTTATTTTAAAAAAAATTTGATATATAAAAAAATACGGACCGATCTTTAAGAAATTTTCCAATATGCCACTATTTGTTATTTTTTTTAAGGAAATATCAAGTTAATAAAAAGCTTGTTCAACATTTGGGTCAATAACTAAAAAGCCGATTGTGCTGGATTTCAATCCCAAATTGCTAAGGAGAACTAAAACAATTTTTCTGTTGAAAATTTCGGAATTGAGGGCATTTTCAAGAGTCGGGCAGACATACCGACATGACAAATTTATTATACCCCCATTCACCACAATTGGTGGAGGGTGTAAAGGGTCAATATTTTTTTTTTAACTATATACATACATATGAACACATTAATGACAAGATTTTTTTTCAAGTAGCTTAACGCTTTAAAGAATATTTTGTTTTAAGTCTTCTATTTTACCACAGTGTTTTTACGCGCTTTGAATTTTTTAAACTCTATTGAGAAACAGGTTCGTCTTCTTCAAGAATGTTAACCGCTTGATTGCCTTTCATATCTCAGTAAAGCTTAATTTGGTACCAGTTTAAAAATAATTGATGAACTTAATTACATGTCAAGTTTAATGACAACTTATGAACCTCTTAGATATTTGCATAACATAAAAGTTTGATCATTATAAATTAATCAAATCAATAAAATATGTCTGATGTTTTTTTAACGATGTCTACAAACGTTTTATAGAATGTGTGATAATGGCGACTTAGACTATTTTGTTTAATTTAAACTTTTAAACAAGAAGTTAAAGGCAAGGCTTTGCTTAAAACTTCAAATCTAATTTTTAGTACTAAGTTTTTGCGGAAGAGATAAACAACTTTATAACAAGTTTGAATCAGAACAAGGCGAATTCATGTATCCGGTGGTGGCAAGACTACAAAAAGTAAAACAATGCTTTTTATTGTATCTTTGTTGTGGCTTTAATTGGTCGATACGTCAAAAACACAAACAACGTTTGACACTTCTGTCTCTTAGTAAGAAAAAAAGTAGCTCAGCTGTGTTTTTAACGCTAACTAAAAGGTGAATTCGCATTGGTTCATAAGTAAAGTCATATTTCGAAACACAGAAAAAACAAAGAAGAAGCACTTTAGAACAGGTTTAGCAACGGAACAAAATTATAATTTTTATCCTTTTAGTTTATGCAAGTTTGGTTTAAAAATATATGAAACTAGGAGAGAAAATTTTATTTATTATGCTTTGTTACTTAGTTTTTGATGAGAAACCAAAAAAAAAAACTATAGAACTAATTTAGCTTGAGTGTTAAAAAATTTATCGGAAAATAACACAAGGCTAATAACTTTAGAACTATTTTGTCTTGACTACAACTTATTGCTAAAGAGATAGGAATAGACCTTTTGATCGCGGATGACTTACTAGTTTTATTTTCATAAAGAGGATGTTTTTTATAGT
The DNA here is from genome assembly GCA_963931875.1 of Pollenia griseotomentosa. NCBI lineage: Eukaryota > Metazoa > Arthropoda > Insecta > Diptera > Polleniidae > Pollenia > Pollenia griseotomentosa. Next base: position 70,381,072 of record OZ007561.1, on the reverse strand, counting down.
TTTTGAACTAAAAAATAGAATCACTTACTTCTATGGTTTTAAAAGGTGAAACAATTCAGGAAGTAAATACTACAAAGATTTTTAGTCAGAGCTTTACATCACTTGCCAGCTCAGTGATGTGCCTACAAATTTATAAATAAAATAGCGGATAGTTGCTTGCAACTGACCATATAAATGGATTTTTGTTCTCTCTCCAAGCCGTTTTAGCCTTTAAAATGGCATTACTACTGGACTTACTGGGCCTAAGCCGTAAAAACCGACTAAAACAGAAAGAGAGAGAGAGAGAGAGAGAGAAGGGAAAAAGTAACTCAGCTGTCAAAAAAAATCGTTACTCTTTGATTGTTTTTGTCAGAAATATGAATAGCACATTCATTATATGCATTAAGCTGGCCACACACTGGTGATTTGTGCGTGCTCGACATCTAGTTACTTGTTAATTGGGCTGTGCGCGCACATATCACATATATTTGCAAATTTTCAATTTCTTGTGATTTGTTCGATGGCTTAAGCCCATATGACACTACATTTTTAATGCATTGTTCAAGTTTTGGTGAACAGTACAAAAAATTTACCAAGTGCAAAGAGTTCAGCTGTATTAAGATAAATGGCAAACTGTCAACATTTTTTAAAAAGTTATCGATAAAAAATGAAGTTATGTCAAAAAAAATGTAAAATTGTTTAACTTAAAATTGACATTTCAAGCTTGAAATATTAAAAGTGTTGCTGAATCAGCGGTTTATGGGCAAATTCAGCGATTTAACCCTTTTTGTTTTTAGGTTTCTCATAAACAAAAAGTTGGCAACATTTAATAAAATAAACAAAACAGGAATGGCTAAGTTGTTTCAATTGTACTTTTTTGTTGATACTTTTTAAACTTAGATTTATAAAACCTTTTTGTGGTGTTTTTTATGAACATAAATAAAATTAATTTCAACTAAAAAAATCTTTTAGTACAATTAGGGTAAAAAACATGGTGGAATAAGCAGGTGGCATCGTTACGGCAACAAATACAACATTACAACAATGGAAATAACATAACCGTTTACGTCAAAAAATACATTAAACAAAAATCAAAGCATGTCACTGAACGTGATGAAATAAATAAATTTTTAGCCAATTTGTATTTAATTATGGTCAATATCTTATCAAAATTATCAAAAACTTTAATAAAAAAAAAAAATCACAGCACAAAACGTGGACTTTTTGTAAACATAAACAAAACTTTGACATAAACCTAGACAAACCATGCAAGAGCAAAAAATCGTCATCTGGCGTAGTGCTGCCACCTGTTTATATCACCATGGTAAAAAAGTAAAATTTTAAAAGATTCTTTGTACAATTTTAAAAATTCTCAACGCCATCCCTGAAACAAAACCATAACAAGAGAAAAAAAAACTAAAAAACTTTGTTTACATTTTTTATAGTTGCTCTTTCTAACATTTACTGTTTCTTTCTATCAATTCTATATCAATTAATGAATAAAAAATGTAGTGTCATAAGGGCTTTAGTGGGCTTGTGCGCGAACATTTAAAAATGTTTCCTTTTAGTGTACAACAAAACGTCAAATTGTATCTATTGCGGAGTCGTTTAGCATACCAAAATTTTTTTTTTATTCTTCTTAGACTTTTTTTTTTTTTTGTGTACATAGATAAATTATTAAAAGTGCAATTGCTGCATCCGCTTCACAATTCAGGTTGTCTTTTTGAAGTATAAGGTTATTGCAATTTGTTCGTCATGTGTGGGGAGAAATGCTACGCTCACAAATCACAAGTGTGTGGTCAGCTTTAGAGAGCGAGGCTATTCATAATTTCAAATTGTCAAAAGTTGTTTCTATTCCTTTATTTTATATATGGAGACAATTTTAATAATTTAGAATTTTCAATAAGCCCAAAGAAAATAAGAGAGCGACGAGGTTACCGATTCTTGGTGATGGAATAAAATTGTTTCTTTGAGTTGGTTTAAATAAATAAAAAGAACTTTTTATATAAAAAATGTAAAGCGTAAAATTTTAAGTGTCATTGCTACTAGATATTTGAGAAATTAAATTAATTTTTTATCATTTTCACTTATTTTTTTTAAAAATGATCTCATTGTCAAACAACTGTTCTTTTTTTGGGTTATTTATTTTAACAATTACCAAAAAATCTTAAATAAAATAAGACAAATGATGAACGCGAGTACAAAATGCCAAAAAATTAGGAGAAAGTTGATGTTGTTTTTTCAAAAGATGTTCAAAAAGCAAAACAATCCCACACGGTAATGGACTTTAAATAAATTAACTATTTGAAAATATAAATTATGCGCAAAGAAATATTTTTGATAACTTTTCCTAAACAGCGAATTCTATAAGCCATCGGTTGAGTTAGTCGACTAAAAGGGTTATCGATTCTGACCACACAAAGACACAAATACAAATTGATTTCAATTAAAAAAACTTGTGATATTGATTAAAAAGTTACTTAAAAGTGCACCAGTAAACAGTATTATTTCATATTACCAATATTTTCTGCAGTAATGTTGTTGATATAAGTAAACGTTAAATTTACTTGATTTAATTTTTAATTAAGACTGTTTTTATTTTTGATTAAAGGTTTAATTGAAAAAAATTGTCGAGAATTTTTTCTATGCAGGGTTAATTAAGGACCTAGAATAGTCGGCTTCATTACGAAAGGCGTTGGTCGCAATCGTTTATACTGCATAGAAAATTTCTGTGAAAAACACTATAAAAATAGTTTCCATATAAAATTTTATACGGACATTTACATTCGAAATCGTTAAGCAGGCAGATAATTGTTGTCGATACCAATTAAAATTTAGGACCACGACAATATAAAAGGTGTCCCAAAATTAACGCAAGTTTTGAATTTGTCGCCATTTGTGAAGGAAAGTATTGGCAACCCTAAAAAATGCACATCTTAATTAATTTTGGAACACCCTTTAAATCTCATAGAAAGTTTGTGGTATTTGTGTCGTTTTCAACAACTATAGTACCAATTTTTTAGACGACTAGTTTTCGACTAAATCAAGGACATTCATAATAAAGTCGAATATTCTGAAAAAATCTGTGTACCTTAACAGTTTATCTGGTCGCAAAGCCAAATATACTGAAAAAGCCGTGCTAAACTTTTTAGAACAAAAAAAAAAATGGCTTGGACATAATGAACTGCCGTCGTAAATCTTATGATAATGAAAGTAATATGTGAGGTATATATTCAGGACTTCAGGCACAAATTAAATTAATTAATTCTTTAGCTGATTTCGTGCATGGGCAGCACAGCACCATTCTTAAAATTTAGAAGGCACTCGTGTAGCTGCACACAGAAAACAAATTGGTTGGGAAAGGGTTGCAGTAATAAAATATTGATCAAGTAACATGATTTATTATTGCAACTATTAAAAATGTATAGTTCTAACTGATTTTTAATTCTCTTGATTATTAAAACGATGTTCCAACTGAAATATGATTCCTTCAATTCTTTTATTAGTTATGATAACTAATTTAGTTCTAAAAATTAGTACTAATGGTTAGAATCACAACCGAATTTAATATAGGGCAATACTGAATATTGGTTATTGCAATCAATAATTTGCTTCCGTCAATAAATTTTGTAATATAAATGTTTATTCATTTGTTGCAGCTAATTATTGATTGTTGGAATAGTTTCAATTCGAGTACAACAAATGAAAATATAATTATTCGGAATTCACAACCAAAAAATAGTTAAAAGCCCCAATTGCTTACTAAATTTTCTGTCAAAAAATTTGATAGAATAAAATAATTTTTAATTTTATATTTAAAAAAAATATTTGCAGTCAAAAATGGAATATGTGCAAAAACTTAATTAATATGGGTAAGTAATTTACGTATTCTTATAGGTATGAACATATACACGTACATATGTATGTGTGTATTAGTTTTTTTATATTCTGCAAATTATATTGGACTTCTTGATCCATTTTGATCCTGGGCTGGTCCAATGTAGTGCAAGTATGGACCATGTCATTATTAAAAAGAGTTTGCAGTGAAACGACATGTCTTCGTTTTTTAACGACATGTTTTCGTTTTGGCACGATTTCAAAGCTAATCCACTGGAGTATACCATGGAGTAGTTTTAAGACTTCTCCTTTGTAATGCAAGCTGGGTTATATGGTCCTGCCCTAGGACATCGTACTGTAAAGTAATCCATTTTTTCCATTCATTGGGGTTACCTTTGGACAAGTCCTTGCCCCTTATGGGCTACATTTGACCGGTTAAAAAATATATATTGATAACGACAATCAAATCTCTTGTTATGAACACCAATTATGTGTTAATTCAGTTGCAACTATCATATATTCGGATATAAGCACAGTTTTGTTTCTAATAATCATACTAACAACTAACAATATCTGTTGTTATGACTGATAGTGTACTAAAATTCAAATGTTGCTATCAAAAATATTATGCTAAGCACCGAAATGTTCAGTAATTGTAACCGAATTGTGGGATAGTACATGCAACCGAAGAAATTCGATTGGCGCCAAATTCGGTTGTGATCACGAATCTGTTTTCTCTGTGTGGGTATGTACCGGAAGCAGTAATTTGTTTACCTTGTAAAAACTAGCTTTACAAAAAGCTACAAAACTCCAAACGAGGGTGTGGGCCAAGAAAAATAGCATGTATTTTTATTAAATGTTTAAAAACCTATACATATATTTCACTTGATCAACAAGAAGGTATTAACTCAAAAAATTGTTAAAAATAAGGCTGAAGTTTGATTAATTTATTTTTTTGTCAAATATTTGTTAAATCTGAATTAGAGTATTCAATTTATCAAGGTTTTGTATTAATCGATTAATCGCGCTAATAATTATTTAAGTAAAAATGTAAGCGAATAATAATCTAACAATTTTATATTATTCGGTTAATCGAACAATTTCAATTTTGTCTAGTTTAGAATTTTAAAAATAAGACCAAAAATTATATTTGTTAACCATTTTAATACTTTTCATAGTCTTGTTAAGGTCTGGTAGAAGATTGTTTTCAATCGTCTCAAAAAAAATCATCTTCTTCATCCGAATTATTGTGGTAAATGTCTGTACTAAAAATTTTTCAATATAAATTATTCCCAAACTTTTTGGATTCATTATTTGAACAAACTATATTTTTTAAAAAATTGTTATTCGAAGAAAAAGTTCCTGAGTTAAGCAACAATAAAAAGGTGTTTCAAACGTTTTTTTTTTAAATTAAAGAAAAAAAAACTTATACTGTGAAAAAACAAATTTTTGATTAATTGACATATATTATTCGAATTATTTGTTAGTCGAAGATAAGCAATTTTTAATTATTCGAACAGTTAATCGCCCAAAATTAATCGATTAATCGAACAACGGTTAATCGTTTAAATACCCTAGTCTGAACATGCATTTAGAAGAGCTTTTTCTGGTGATGAAGTTGTCAGAAAGATTTATGTTATTTTTTTCATTTCCTTTTTTGGAAAATATTTTAAAAATTTGCTTTTTTTCGCTTCCTTTTTGCTAATTAAATTTGTAATTTTAGCAAATATTTTTGCATCAAAAACTTTTTAAGTCACGACAAAAAAAAACGACTTTAAGTGAATTTAAAAAAACCGCCAATTGCTTATTTTTTGTACTTTTTTTTAAAGTTGAACAAACTCAAAACATTTATTTTTTTTGTGGTATAAAAATAAAATTTAGTAAGAATTTTATTTAAATTTTTTCCCGCATTTCGCAAATGCTTAATTAAATAATTTGTCATATTTATGATTAATTATGTATTATTTTTATATTTTTAAGAATTTTAGTCAAAAGTGTTTATTTAAACACTTTTTAGATACCAAGCACCATCATAATGGAGAGGGTATTTTTCGTTTGTGATGATATGTGTAACACATAACAGAAGACTTGTGTAAAATGTAAGACTGAATTACTTTCTGAGCCGACCGGGCTTGTTATAGATATTATGCGCAAAGTACAAATCGCAGTTTTGGAGGTAATTTGATAAAATGTGGTACATATGTTCTAATTGCAACAAGGCCAATTAGAACATTTTTTTAAAATTGAGTCAGTCCTTGGGCCCATAAACCATCCTTAGTTTAGATTACATTGGCTGCACACAATCTAAATTTGTCGACTGTTATAAATTGGAATCAGTCAATATTTGGCTTTATCTCTTAAAAAAAACCTCTTTTGAGAAAAGCTTTTACCCCATAACTTCTTTATACATGTTGTTATTGATATAAAATGGTAATTATGTTTAACACCATTCAAATTGACAGCCTTTTTAAAGTTTAAAAGGCTTGGGACTATTTTAACCTTAAGGGCATTCAAGGGTTTACCTCCATTTTTGCACGCACGTTTTTGTCTTTTTAAGGGTATACTTTTCTCCAGTTTCATAAACATCGGCACAAAAATATACAATTTGCTATCTTTCTTTTAGAAACTCCAAATATGTCAAAATTTGACCTTTGACCTTCATGGCTTTAAAGTTAATGTTTTCTGACTTTAGAAAAACTTTCAGAATAGGGTATTTAATTAATCGATGTTTTCTATAAACCGATCAGTCGCGCGAATAATTATTTTAGGTAAAAATTTAATCGAATAATAATCGAACAGTTTAATATTATTCGGCTAATTTTAATCGAATAATTTTAATTTTGTCTAGTTTAAAAGTTTAAAAATAAGACCAAAATATATGCTTTCTAATATAAAAATCTTATTAAAAAGTCTCAGCAATTTAACAAAACGTACTTTATGTAGTACAAGAGGAAAACTTTTTACATAAAAAATAGCATCAAAATTTAGGATTATCTTTCAAACGATTTAATTTTTTTTTTGTTTTTATGAAACTTGATTTAGAAAAGATTTTTTGACTTATTGTTGACGTTGGAGAAATTGAAAGTAAAACGTTATAAAGCACATCTAATTTCTTTGTTCTTTTTCTTTTTTTTTTAAATTTAGCAATCTTTCATTATACCACTTGAATTTCCTTTTGATTTTTTTTAAAATTTTAATACTTTTAATAGTCTTGGAAGGTCTGGTTGTTTTAATTTGTCTCAAAAAAATCATCTTCTTCATCTGAATCTTTGTGGTAAAGTATGTTCTTAATATTCTTAAAAATAAATTATTCCAAACTCTTTGGTTTCATTCTTTGTACTGTACTATATTTTTAAAATTGTTACTTGAAGGAAATGTTCCTGACTTAAGAAACAAAGACGGATATTTAAAACGCACCGGCTTGTCTTTTCATTAAAGAAAAAATCTAATACTGTGAAAAAACAAATTTTCGATTAATCGACATAAATTATTCGAACTATTCGTTAATCGAAAATTCGCAATTTTGAATTATTCGAACAGTTAATTGCCCTAAATTAAGCGATTAATCAAACAACGGGTAAATGGTTGAATGCCCTTCTTCAGAGTATATTTAAAATGATCTAAACTATAATATTTTGAATAGGTATTGCTTAAAATTCATAACTGTAAGGAAATTGTACTCATTTGCCAAAAAATTATTTTTTCCCGAAATTCATAAAATTTAAATTGCAGGTACGGTAAAAACTATGACAGGTATCGACATAATTAAACCCACACCACAATAGTGGAGAGGGTATTATGCATTTGTGCTGATGTGTGTAACGCCTTAAAATAGTGGTCCTAGACCCACCTTAAAGTATACCGATCTACTCAGAATCACTTTCTGAGTCGAACTAACGATGTCCGTCCGGCTGGCAGGCTGGCTCGCTGGCTGTCCCTGTAACCTTGTGCGCAAAGTACAGGTCGAAACTTTGGAGATAACTTGATAAAATTTGGGTCATAGGTTCTTATTGGCACAAGGACCAAGCCTATTGAAAATGGGCCAAATCGTAGGACCACGAGGGAAGATAGGGGGAAATTTTTTCCTCTCAGAAACTATCAAACCGATTTTAATGAAATTTAAAACATAGATCCATATCTATATGGACACATAAGCTATACAGTTTTAAAAAATATAGGACCACAAGGGGAGAAAGGGGCAATTTTTGCCTCTCAAACTGATTTTAATGAAATTAAAACACAGGTAGATCCATATCTATATGGACACATAAGCTATACAGTTTTAAGAAATATAGGACCACAAGGGGAGAAAGGGGCAATTTTTGCCTCTCAAACTGATTTTAATGAAATTAAAACACAGGTAGATCCATATCTATATGGACACATAAGCCATACAGTTTTTCAAAAATAGGACCACAAGGGGATGTAGGGGGCAATTTCTGCCTCTCACAAACTTTCAAACCGATTTTAATGAAGTTTATAAACATAGAGAAATCCATATTTATATGGACACATAAGCATGATGTGATTTTAAGAACTGTGGTGTAGGGTATCATATGGTCAGGCTTGACCGACTATACTTTCTTACTTGTTTTTTCATATTATTATTCCCTTTTGTATTCTCAATTAATCCTTAAGAGATGATCAAAAATATTGCAGATTTGCTTAACAAAATTTTTAATAATTTGAAAATTGAGTTTTGAAACTGCCGTTAAAAAAAATTATTTTTTTTTCATACCTGCGAATAGGTTAGCCGAATTCTACGAAGATAAAAACTCTTATACATGTAAATACGGGTATGATTTAAGTAAACATTAGCTCGTTTTAAAATATTTCTCAATATATGCTAATTTTATTCCTACATTTCTTCTTCCAGTGGCCTGAGACATGGTATTGGCCTGGGGAAATTTCAATAACTTGAACATTTTTTAACCAAATTTTGTCATTTATATCTCGTTAGAACGGTAATTCACACTTCGATTCTTTTACATTTGATTGCGAAAGTAACAATTTAATGGCAAAATTTTTTACAAAAACAAAAAAAAAATATGTTTCCCCTTGTTAATGCACCTTCAAACTTAAGTTCGGATGAGCCACGCCTTCCTTATATGCGATCAGCATATTTTTTTACTAAACATAGTTTTTTGATGGGAAGATCATTTCTAGGGGGAGTTACGGTACAGTTACGCAAATATTAAAAATAAGGCGCATGCTAGTGTACACTGCCTAAAATTTGGCTGTTAATACTGTGGTGTAGGGTATCATATGGTCGGCCTTAAACGACTTTACTTTTTTACTGGTTTTTTTTTAATTTTTTTTATGATCATGACTTTATTTTAATGATGATTAATTTGCAACATTTATATAATCTTTGAAATTTTAAATAAGAGAAGAAAGAAACACTGGTCTTGGTTAATTAAAAAAGTAATTCAAAGTATTTTTTTTTAATTTTTTTGGCGCCATTTAGTGTTTGTTTATCTTGTTATTTGTTAATTAGTTTTAGCAAAAAAAAAAAAAAATAATAATAATTAACAGGTATTAAATATAAATTTAAAAGAACCGGCTTTATTATATAAGAAAAAATTACTAAAGAAAAATAGACACAGATCTAAGAGAAAAAGTCTAATAGAATTTAAAAAATCGCATTTGGTTCAGAAAGATCATATTACACAAATTCACTCAGTTTGTTAACGCTCTAAATTTTTCTTCCTTCATTAATATTTACTTATTCTGTTTGATTTCGTTTTCAATTCACATTATTTGTAATTTATTTGTTCTTTTGTGCCAAAAATATCTTTTACTAAATTCTGGGCAAATCTACCATTAAAAATTTTAGGCACGTATTTGTTCGATTTCATTTTTGCTCGCAGTTTGGTTATTTTTTCTTTTTTGTAAGCACATTGGAAATACCCAACAAATCATTTAAGCTCATCTTAACAAAAAAAAAAAAAAATAAAAAATTGTAAAAAACAAGATTTGTTCTTGACCTCTACCAAATGTTCTTGAAAAACGTGACTCATAATTTTTGCAAAAGAAAAATATCAAAGTGATTTGAAGAATTTTTTAAAATTAATATTAATATTTAGTGGATAAAACATAAATCATCATTAGTCAGCAGATTAACTTGTAAAGGGATGTAAAAAAAAAGAATTAACATTTGTGATTTTTCATTGAACTGTTGGTTTTAAAATTCAAGTTTTTTTTATTTAAATTAGGCTTAAGAGTTCATAAAATTTAGTTTTCATTAAATTATATTTAGTAAAGGAAGGAATTTACAAACATGAATTGAAATTAAAATTTCCAAAAAATGTTATTGTTGACTGAACACGGGATTGAACTCGGGTCGAATTTACATGTTTCGAGAATAACCACATTCTCATCGTTAAACTTCTTTGCAGTTCTACCGTTTGCGCCACTGCGGCGGCTGGCAGTCTAAAGTTAAACATCAATCCTTTAACATGGTAATGGTGGATCACAATTTGCTGTAATTGATTATCAATTTTACATTTGATTAACATGTTTTTTTTTCTTATTTCTGCTTGTCCCCCTTTTTCTCGTTGACCTTTCTTTGCACAACTTTAAGGACAAACGTAAATCGTGTGATTTTTCATTTAACTGTTGGCTTTTCAATAGAAAAATTAAGATTTATGTAAAAAAAAAAAATTTGTTAAAATTTCCAATTGGTTTTTGAGAGAAACAAATTGTGGTCAAACATACAATTAGAAACTTAACAATTAAAATTCATTCATTCTTTTAATGAGTTTTTACACATTTTTTAGATTTCACTCATTACAATCAAAAAACTTGAGCTGTTATCAGGTCTAGTTAAACTACATATTGTTATTATTACTGTTTTGCTTAAGGGAGATGGCAATTAATGAACTTTATTGCGAATGAATCCAACAGCATCTAAATCAGGGATTGCATGACATTGACTATGCAGATGACACATGCTTACTGTCACTTATGCTGGACGGCATTCAAGAAAAACTGGAAAGACTGCAATAGCAAGACATGTGTGTCAGTCTCAAGATTGATATATCTAAAAATAAAGTGAACTCAAGATGAACATACCCAAAATTAAGTCAATGAAATGAAAATCGGCACTCCAAACACACTCCCGATTCTTTTAAACGGTACGCAAATAGATGATGTGGATAAATTTGTTTATTTAGGCAGTTTAGTAAGCAAAGCCGGCACTGCAATTAAAGATCTTGCGAACAGTTTAAATCACAGACGAAGTGCATTTGAGACTTTAAGCAAATCGTGTCAATTTTCAAAAATATCGAGGACGTACAAAATCAAAATATTCAACTCGAACGTGATATCATTTCTTTCTTATGGCTGAGAAATATTAAAGGCTACTCAATCAATATCGTTCAAACTTTAAAAGTCTATAACTAAATATCTGCGCAAAATCGGAAGAATATATTGGCCTAAACTAGAGTTTTTTTTTCCCGGACTTTTTCGTTTCCCGGGAAAGCGGGAAAATTTTTTAAGTTTCCCGGGATCCCGGGATCCCGCTCCATATAAATAATACAAAGTAAATTTTGTTATTAATAAATGAAAAAAACTTTTATAAAAAAACGCAAGGGAACTTGTTGACAAAGAAACTAAAATAAATGGTTCAATACTAAAAACCCAGAAAAAAATTCGCTTACTTTTTCAAAATGAATAGTTTCTTTAACCCATTATTTAGCAGCTTTCTTCTATAACCACATCTATAACAGCTTCTATAACTACTTTTTTCTGAATGTGTTAAAGTAAAAAAATAATGACTTGCTTTTGAATGCGTTCATTTTGGGACATCCCTTGTATAATTCATTGATTCTTTCAGTAGAATTGTAAGTAGTGCTCTTATGTTTTTCTGATTACTCAACACATTATTTTGTAGGCGAAGTTTTTACTGGGAAATTAATTGAAGATTGAAATAGGAACTTGAATTATTATTACCTCACGCCTTTATTCCCTATTATCATGCTTTTATTCAGTATTATTATGCTCTGGATACAAGATAAAAAGATAACATACACATAACAATTTAATTCATAAAACAATAATAAAAACAAAATAAAAATTTAGGTACTCAAGACATGAGATCAGAAAGTTAATTAATAAAATAGATAAAATATTTTAAAGAAATAATTTCAATTTTTGGGAATACAAAATTTTAATTTCAAAAGATTTTGTTATTCGTGCTTAATTCCCAGTTTTTATTATTGATAAAAACACTTGAAATTTATTGTTGATGGGATAAGCTATTCCTATGCGCATTTCACTGGTTGCTTAGGCCAGATCATCAGGAAACTTCATCCATAAAGATTTTGGAAAACGCTTAACAGTTTTATTTGGTTTAATATCTTTAGTTTTTCCAAAATCTTTATGGATGAAGTTTCCTGATGATCTGGCCTAAGCAACCAGTGAAATGCGCATAGGAATAGCTTATCCCATCAACAATAAATTTCAAGTGTTTTTATCAATAATAAAAACTGGGAATTAAGCACGAATAACAAAATCTTTTGAAATTAATATTTTAAAGAAATATATAACATTTTTTAACGGATTAGGAAATAACTTTCTGACACACTCAAAGCGCTTAGTAAGTCGTCAAAAAGTATATTCCTGATTTTATTTACTAATTATCATGTTTCCGAAAAATTTCGTTCATTTTTTACCCACGTTGGACGAATAGTTAAAAGTGCATCGTTGTAGCATGCTTCGGATTCACAATCAGAAGCAACTTTTTCTTTTTTATAAACAACGTCTATATCAGTCAAATGTATGCCAAGGTTGATGCAAAAATAGCATCAACCGGACTGCTTCTTACAAACCTTTTCATTTCAATAGGTCCATTTGTAATCTTTAGGACAATGTGTTTTTCAAGTTGTATGTTGTAGTATCTTACACGAGTTTTCAAAATGTTATTTTATTTCGGTTTCCCCGCACTTCACGGGTATATAAACCAACCAGGGCTGTGGAGTCGTTAAGAAAAAGTTATAACTCCGACTCCGACTCCTTTTGGTGAAATTTTTTAAGCACGACTCCGACTCCGACTCCGACTCCAACTCCGACTCCGACTCCTACTCTAACCTAGCATTATTTAAGAGACTAGTTTTTATTTGACTTTAAACTTAATTTTAATTTAGTACCTGTTAAATGGTTAAATATAGCAAGAAAATGATTCTGTAAAAATTTCAAATCGATATTTTAATTCTAACGTGCAGCGCATTGAGCTTTAACCTACTAGTTACTAACATATGAGTAGGAAAGCTGCAAAATATTTTATTTGGATTTTGGAAAAAATGCAAAAAACATATAGTGCCCGATTAAATAGACCAAATGAGTTGAACCTTTTTTCAATTCTAAAGTGTTATGACATTCTTGACTTATAACTTAACAGTTGAGAAATTTAAACCAACTGAAATATAAAAAAATAATAGATTTAATTTTAGAACGAACGAGTTTTGTTACGAACTTTCGAAAGAAACGAGTTTTGCTTCAATCTGGATGGGATCATTGAATTTTAGTATATTTTAAAGTTTATATTAATTTATTAATATTATGCAAACAGTGCTAAAAAATGTAAAAATAGTTCTGTAGGGGAGAGCTAAACTACACCAATTCACATCTTTTTCAAATAACGTTTTTTATACTGTTGGAATTTATAGATGTGTGAATTTCCATAAGTCCTATCTAATGTAGCTTTCGAGATAGAAAAGTTGAAAACAACAGCAAGTCCAATTGGCTTAGACGTTAAAGGCATCAAGTGTACTTAGTGTTGTTTACCACAATATTAATAGAGGCAAAGGACAGTCCTTTTTTGCAAATTGTGAAGTGAGGTCTTTTGTTTTTAATATACATTTTATTTATTAAGTCAAATCATTCTCAGGAAAATTTTATAAAGTTTATTAAAACATGCATATGCGCCTTCAGATGTTAGTTCTGCAATTTATATAACACATTTTGAAGAGAAATGTAACGTAAAAAAATGTTGTTAGCCTTCTATTATTTTTGGGAAATAGTACCCCTTTTGTTGTTGGACTTGGTGCTGTTTGTCTCAAGGCATGGAACAGTACCATAGAAGGTAACGAACCTTTTATGACGTAATTTTTTATGTATATCATCGACATAAAAAAAATATGTTAGGATCATATAAAATATTCGTACAAATGCACATTTTTATAACATAAACATCATTTGCGATTATCACCGTGTTTGCGCGGTCTGCTGTAAAGTTTTCAAAATGTGGCTTGATGTAGTTTATCTCCCACCTGCAGAGTTAAAAAAAAAATGTGAATTTTTAAACTGCTAAATTTAAATCTTTTTCTTCAGTGTACTCGCCATTGCATTTTTCCGTTCCTAATTCAATATTATTATTGTCCAAGACCGAAATTTGAAATTGCAAGTCTTTATTATCTCTCCAATTTTCCCTAAAGTGAGTAGATAAAAGTATTCTCAAATCATTTTTCCCACATTGATGGGAATTATATCTGGAACAATGTCATGTATTTTTCCGAGTTCCTTTTCCTTTTATTCTATTATAATTCACCTTGAAGGTTGGAACTTAAAATGTAGTTCACTTAATGCTTTCTCCACAGGAGCTACAGCTGATTTCAAGTCATATTCATGAACATGGCTACAAAAATATTTGTTAATATACGATAAATAAAAAACAACATCTTTACAAATTTAATTTTTAAATTCCTTAATTCGGCTCTATTTCATTAACGATATCTTGGCGAAATTCAAATAGTGAACCCGCTGGTTTTTGTTACAGAAATTTGAGGTCACATTAAAACATAGAAAAGGACATGCTTTGATACAATTTATATAACTATTCTTATAAATTGTCAAAATAAGATGTTATCTCAATTTTTTAATTTTTGAAACTCACCTACTCATATGAAAAGTATACTGGTCCTTATTTTCAGACTTCACAATTTCAAAAAGCTGACCCTCTTATGGCCAATTCCACTAATTTATCTAAATATCAATTTATGTTTAAAATTTGTTTTTTTTATGTCAAATAAAAATAAAATTATTAGAAAAATTATATTTAAATATGAATTGATATTTAAAAAGAATTGGAGAAATTGGTCATTAAAATTTGTTATTTAAAAAAATTTAGAAAAATTGTAATGCAAAAAAGTCGGAGTCGGAGTCGCTAGTTTTTGTGGGTACTTCGACTCCGACTCCGACTCCGGTACAAAAACCTCAACTCCGACTCCTCAACTCCGACTCCGACTCCGACTCCACAGCCCTGAAACCAACACAAATTGAAATTGAAAATTTGTGTTTATCACCTAATAAACATATCGCTCCTTCATTGCATCATAGTCATATTTCAAAATTTGAAGAAACTTTAGCAAAGTTTTCCTTCATACCTTCTCGTATTATATCTCAAACTGAACGGAAGTTATAGCCAAATATATCTTTAAATCGGTACATTTTGAAAACTTTAATCGCATTTTGCCCAGATCGTTTGCTTTTGTAGATATGACCATGTTGCAATAAAGGAGCGATATGTTTAGGTATCTCCTATTTTTAAGACTTGTTCATGGACAATGAAACTTTACTGCCTGCATCTTATTTTGAATTAATGTACTTTATTAACTCTTCACTTCACTAAATGTAATAATTATCAACTGTTGCACTGCCCATTCTGCTTTTAGTAGATTTATTGCATCATTGATTTACGTATGTACTCACTTCTTGTAATTGATCTAATCCACAACCCATTCACAGAAGCTAATTTTTAGAGAATAGAAAACTAAATTTCAAAGTATAAATAGCTATTTTCTGAAATTATGAGGAATTTTTTATTTCCCGGGATCCCGCAAGAAAAATCCCGGGAAAACGGGAAATAAAATAATGGAAATTCGGGGACGGAAAATCCCGGGAAAAAACCCTAGTCAGCTTACAATAAAATCCTTAAGGTGGAAGCAGCAAACATCATGGAAGACATTGCTGGAAGCGAAGCACCGACAACAAGGTCACAAGTAAGTCATATGGCACAAGAAGCGAAGAATTGAAGATCCTTTTTGAATGCTATTCACAACTAAATTCATCTAAAAAAGTCTAACGTAAATGCATGCATAATAGATTGTTCAATATTATTTTCTCCAAATTCGTTTATTATGTAGAAATTTGTAAGCTGATTATGGCTAAAGGGCTAGGTTACTGAAATTTAATAAATAAATAAATAAATACTAAAAAATGCTTTGCTATAAGCCCCGTCTCTAGAGCAGCACTTGCCAGTTATGTGGTAACTAAATAAAAAAATATGTATGATTAACACAGTTTCTTTCTTCTGTTCTGCTTTATAAGTAAAATAAAAATATTTGGAGAAAAAATAAACGTCTTTTAAATATATTTTTAAGACTTTAAAATGGATGAAATTCGAAAATATTTAAAAACTCTTCTTAATTCTCTTAATAGAACTATGAGAAAACCAACACCTTTTTTACATTCAAAAAAAATTGTTTGGTTTAGGACACTATTGTTTTTCATAAATTTTTAAGTGAATCCATTTCATTCTCAAATACTGAAAGGCAGCACTTGTATGCTTCTATAGGGAAAATCTTCCGGTAGAGCCTTATCTCTGATTTTCTTACAGAATTGATGAATATGATAACTATCCCATAAAAACTTATCAAAGTTCTTTTAAGTCTTTTCAAAATCACTTTTGCAGCTAAAGACTTAACAGAACAATACTGTTTTAAGATCCCCAAAGAAAATTTAAGTTTCATTTTAATGCAACTTTTTATAATAAACAAAAGACTTAAGAGGGGAACGCTTTAATGCCTTAAGGTACATGTATACGACATGTTTTTACATCTGACTTGCCAACCTTTCAAGTCACAGGTAATTGTGCATGTTTGTCAAAATTGTTGTTTTACATAAAGTTTATATATTATAAAATTCGGTCAGAAATGTACCTGTAATTTGCTTCTGACATTGTCTCTGATTTTTTTCGCATACTTATTGCAGAAACCAAAGTAGCGTGCTGCAGTAAAAAAAAATATTTGCGCCACAAAAGAATTCACCCATCTTAACAATTTTTTTCTTTTAATTTGAGGATACAAATTTAAGATATTATGTATAATGAAACGTTTTTTATATGTGTACATATGTACATAATTTCTATTCAATGGTGAAATTACTGCAGCCGGCTTATGATTCCATCAATAGTGGACCACTACCGGTTACTTCCCGGCATAGATTTCTGACGCCAGATGGCTTGTCAGAAGGAAATAGAGCATGGCTCTAATCAAAATTTATCACGTCAGAGGTAAAAAACATGGCGTGTACATGTACCTTTAAATCATAGAATTTTTTTTAATTGCTGATTTCTAATTTTACTACAGAAATAGAAAAAGATGAAACCAAGACTTATTAAACAAAGACAACTCGTCGCTCTCTTATTTTTTTATGTTTATAGAAAATTCCAAATTGTCAAAATTGCCTCCATATTAAATAAAGAAAATTGCAAAAGACACATTAAAAATTTAACATTTGGAATTCTGAATACACACTCTCTCTCTCTCTCTCTCTAATGCTCAAACCGTATTAACGTTAAAACAAAAGACTTAAGAAAGCTCCACAGTTCAAAGGTTGCTAATGAAATTCGTTACTTGAACTATTTAAATAATTAATTTCATAAAAATTTTTGAAAATTCCATAAATTTTATGTGACAAATTTTTCACACAAGGTGAAGTGATTTGCCAAACAACCCCTTAATGTAAAAAAGTTCCTTTCTTAGATCTTTTGATTATAAGAGAATTGTTATCGAATTGTTAGTGAATCTTATTAAAGTTCATGTCTTGAATCTTTTGTTTTTAGATACTTATTAATATATTTGAATAATTAGAATTTCTATTAATGGCAGTTTTAAAACTATTGGAATTTAAAGAATAGAAAGAGGAAAGAATACAGTTAATTAATAGATTTTGTTTCATAAGTCTTTATTTAGTACCATTTTGTAGTGGTGTGTGGTGGTCAGCTATTTGTATAACACAAACAGAACGAAACGAAAAAACACAGAGTGGCCAGATTGCCAGCGGCGCTGGTATGTCCGCGTTTAGCTCGGCTGAAGCTCGCTGGATGGGGTGGTTCTTGCCGGCAACCTGTACCATACACACACACTGACACAAAAAAAACATACCAGTGGTTTACTTAATTACATATAACGGCAAAAAGTAGCCCTGTATCTCCCTGCCGGTCATACCTATACACAAATCTTATCGAAAAACGTCCTATGACTCTGCATTCCGAAAGTGTTGAAGACACGATCACTCCTAGACCTAGTAGAAGTTCTGATAGTTTTACTAGAACTAGCCTTAAGAGCGTTTGTGAAAAATTAATAAAAGAATCAAAAGCTGTGGTTTTATAAAGAATAAGTTGAGAGATAACTTAGATCCCCTAACAAATATTATTAGAAATGTAGATCCGCCTGTTTGCTGCCGCAATGACACGTTATACCTCAAGTTGAAGAAAATGGAGCGGAAATATAAAAATTTTCAAATGAATTCTGTCGCATCTAAAAGATTATTTTGCCACTGCAGGTCTGGGTTTTTAAACATATATCCTATAAATAGTGCGTGTAATTACATGCACAAGTTTTTCCTCGAAAGTTTAAAATCTAAGTGAACAAGAAGTTTATTCGGAACACAATTTTTACTGAAAAAATGGCGTTGACTTGTTTTTGCAAATGTTTGCCTATTTTACCATTGGTGTATTTTTTTTTTGTCATAGACTGTTTAAGAATGTATATAATCTCGCATTTTGTGTTAATTTTTGCTGGTTTTATAAAATTTGTTGGTTTTATTCAAATGATTTTTGTTTTTATTAAAAGCACAGAGGTTGTATCACTAAAACAAAAATTTCAAAATTATTATAGCACAATTAAGAAAGTGCAGTCGGTCAAGCCCGACCAATTGATACCCTACACCGCAGTATATAAAGAAAAATATTCGAAGGTGTACCCTATTTGAGACCCATGGACAATCATGGACTAGTCGTAACCAAATTTTGTTATGACGTTAAGATTCATGTAAACGTTCTTTGTGCCGGATGTTTTAAAATATCAAAATTTTTCAGAGGGTGTTCTTGTGGGACCTTTGGCCGAGAGTATACCTACCACCTACCAGTAAAAACTTTGTATTTGATGAAAATCTTCAAATCAATAATAAATGCATGAAATTCTACGCTCTTTTTATTAATATCAATTTTAAATTTTGATTTTTCTTTGTATAAAAAATTAACATATTTTTTCTTAATTTTACCATTTAAATATAACTTATTTATTTCAATTTCAAAAGATTTTGTTATTCGTGCTTAATTCCCAGTTTTTATTCTTGATAAAAACACTTGAAATTTATTGTTGATGGGATAAGCTATTCCTATGCGCATTTCACTGGTTGCTTAGGCCAGATCATCAGGAAACTTCATCCATAAACATTTTAGAAAAACTAAAGATATTAAACCAAATAAAACTGTTAAGCGTATAAGACTTATAGCAACAGTTCTACTTGTAACAATATCAAAGTTTAAACAAAAACACATCAACAATAAACAGTGGGTTTATCTCATCTTACATTCCTATTATATTCCTATATTTCTATTATTATTGTTTTTTTATATCTTATTAATATCCATTTAAAAATCTTATTAATCTCTTGTTAATATTAAATTGAACATGCGTATCGGTATCGACATCGCCGTTATTTCTTTTTTGATTATCGGTATCGTACCGGTAAAAAGGCGTACGTTACGTCCCTAATGCATCTAAAAAAAATTATTTCGCAACCAATTCAGATCTCTTTAAATTATTAACAATAATATGTATGTGATTATTTTATTGAACTGTTTGTGGTTTTTAATCCAAATATTAATATTTTTAATCAGGCTAAAATTCATAAAATTTAATTTTCATTAAATTATTTTTATGAAGAAAGAAATTTCATAACATGAAATGAATTAAAATTTATTGATAATTTTTCATTCTTAACTGACCTAGGAATCGAACTCAGGTTTTCATGGACAGGTTGCCCTGATATGTTTTGATAGTAAGCGCACTATCTCTTCAGAGATATATTATGAAAGTAAATTTTATATGAAAATTAAAATTGATAACGTATTCTTGAATAACAAATTGGAATAAAGATCTGACTAAAAAATGCATATAGAAGAGATGAAGTGGGCTAAAGGTTTAACAGCTGACATTATCTAAAGCGAAAATCCCTGATGTGTATGGTCTTAGTAGGACGGCAGCATTGGTGTTTTTTTTTTTGAAATGTACAACTTAATTGTAAATAGCACAAGTGGTTAAGTAACTTAAAACGAAACTCATAATCTGGGGAATATTCGTTTTTTTTGCAAGAAAGTTGACTTGACATGGAGGACCCCCATTAACTCGAACTATTTTTGAATTAAGCTTTAAAGAGCATTCGCGATATTTAATTTGAATAAGATACTTTTTTTTAAACTCACAGTCTAGGAAAATATTGTTTAACTGTAAGAACAT
Source organism: Pollenia griseotomentosa (assembly GCA_963931875.1). Classification (NCBI taxonomy): domain Eukaryota; kingdom Metazoa; phylum Arthropoda; class Insecta; order Diptera; family Polleniidae; genus Pollenia; species Pollenia griseotomentosa. The sequence goes on along the minus strand of OZ007561.1, from coordinate 70,360,730 downwards.
TATTGCTTTAAATTTTTGATAAAGTACTAAATTATAGTGCATTTAAATAGTTTATATAGTTTCCTATATGCAGGCTTTTAAGCCTTCCGTTCGAGAGTATATTTTATTGTTGTATTTAAAATATCTATTTTCTTTTATACAAAATTTCAATATGTTCAAAAATTGTGTTTTTGACATATCCGTGAAAATTGTAATTTCATTCCATCTTTCTTCAATTATTCTTAATGCTAGATCGACTGGTACACTTGGAAATAATGACACTACATCAAACGAAAATAATCTTTCATCGTCTTGTAAAGTCAAGTCTTTAATCTTATCCCTAAATTGCACTGAATCCCTTACATTGTACTTTGATCTCTCCGTAATTTTCTTGAGAATATTGGTCACGTATTTGCAAAGTTGACTTGATGGAGCATCTATACTAGAACAAATTGGTCTTAAAGGGTAATTTTCTTTGTGGATTTTGGGTAGTCCATAAATTCTTGGTGCTGTAGCCGTGTCAGTTTTAAGCCTTCTCTTCTCTATCGGTGTAATTATTCGATTCGCAAAAAGATCCTCTACGAAATCATTATTTTTCTTTGAAGTATACTTGTTGGGTCCTTTTTCAATCTCTGATATGTCATTATATCACTTATTATATGATTCATCCTGTTGTTGTAGTCGTCCTTCTCAATTGCAACTGTTACATTACCCTTATCCGCGTTTAGGATTAATATATATTATTAGGATTAATATATATATTACAACAAGAACAAAATTACAAGCGACGTTTTATGTTGGAGATGCTGAACATTATCAATATACCAACAACTATGAATTTTAAGAGCGATGTAGAGAGTGGCTTTGCAAAACAATATAGATATCTAGTTAATAAGAGCAGAACATACTCAAATTCAGTGCAATCATGACGATGGTAGTAAGCACTACATAGCTAATAAGAATTTTTGTGTAATTTTTTATTTTTTATTTTTATTACAAGTTTTGTAAGTTCTTGTTGTTATTGTTATTACTGTTTGGATTTTTGTGATCTTTATGTTTATATTGATGTTTTAAACTTATGTATATTGTTGTTTTGTTTTTAGACTATCCCTGATGATGATATTCAAAGAATATCGTAATATTGGAGTTATTTAAATTAATAAAATAAAAAACATTTATTAAAAAACCTATGACCTCGAGCTTCAGTATTTATTTCTTTTGAGATTCCATTAAGAAAAGGTCGAATAAAAAAACCATCTTTTATTGTAAATAAAAGATTATTTATTTCATTCTCAATAAAATCCGACGTTTCATTGGTATTCTTTCCAACTTCTTCAGGGATTGAGTTTTTATTAAAATCTGACAACATTGTAAAAATACAAAGTAAAAAGTAGACAATAATAACAATAATTATAATCTTAATTTTTGACAAATTAACTTACAATAATCTTTTTCGTCAGTTTACATAATTTCTAAATTATATCACAGTATTTTGTAAAGGTGGACAGCACAACACAAAACTTAAAATATTAAAATAAATGTATGTAAATAAAAAAATTATCACAGTGCATTTACTCCTACGCCATAAACAGGTTATAAGTTGTTTATGATGATAAACATGTTTAAGAAATTTGTTTATCCATACAAATTATAAACACGTTTGTAACAAGCTTTTGAGATAAACTATTTACAAACAACCAGTTTTTGTAAAAGCAACTCTGTTTTTATCAAATTTTGCTCTGGCAACACTAGTGATATATGACATTTCCTCAAAATAAAAAAAATTAAATAAAAAAAATTTACTTTTATTTGTAAAAAAAAGCAAAAGCAATTGTAAGAAAAATAAAATTAACAAAGAAAATGTCTAAAAAAATTCAAAATTTATAACAAATGTTAGTTTTTTTTTGATGAATAACGGAAATATGTTCATATGTAAGAATATCACGACTTGTCAAAGATAAACAACTTAACTATCTAAAATGCTGATGTAAACGGTATAGTTTATGAAAGTAGCTTACGATCATAAACTAGTTTGAAAATTACAAGTGTAAATGCACTATTATTTATTTTCTATCAAATATCTGTTTAATTCTAGGTGTGTGTTTATAAATAAACAATATCGTTTTTTTAACTTTTTATAAATTTCGATTTCGGAAATAAAAAGTTCTTTGAAAATTTCTTAGCAATAAAGAAAATCTTTCCTATTATTTTATTTTTAGTTGTCGTCAAATCTAATAGTGGGGACCAAAATTTCCTTTCTCTGCTTTAATATTTAAAATTTTCTTGCATTTACAAAAACCGCTAGATTGACCAAAAATATCTAAATTGCAATTATAAATTAAAAATAGCGGCGAACTTCACTTATTATACGCATGACAATTTTTGACAACTAGAAAACACGTTCCGCTTTAGTAAAGGTACGACTGTAAGTCTTTCTTAATGATAATTTTGAACCCTTCTGCATTTCCTGTGTTCATATGGTTTAATTTTTCTTTTCGCTGTTTTTTCATGTTAATAATACATGACCGACCGACATTTTTATTTTATCCTTAATAGGAATGGAAAAAACTATTTAGTAGCAAAATTGCAGTTATGTATTTTATAAAAAAAAAAAAAAATTTAAGGAATAGAACTATTACAAAAAAGCTTTATAAAATACATAACTGAAATTTAGCTCATAGAATAAATTCAAAAAATAAAAAAAAAAAAAAAAATTTTGAATATAATATAAAATTACTTTCGAAAGGAAATAATTCCCAGTTTCTTTTTGTAGCAAAATAAAGTTAAAAAGTTTTATGCTTTTCGTTCACAACCAGACAGTTTTATATACATCTGCAATCTTGTTGGGTCAATGTGACCCAGCTGAATTTTTTAACTTAATTCTTGGCCTTATTCGCTTAACAGTTTTATTTGAATAATAGCTTAAGCTTTTCTAAAATCTTTGGATAAAGTTTCCTGATGATTTGGCCTAAGCAACCAGTGAATGCGCATAGGAATAGCTTATCCCTTTAACAATAAACTTTAGTTTATCAATAGTAAGAATTGGGAATTTAGCACATTAAAATTAAGTCTTATTAATGAAAAAAAAATTTTGACTCCCAAGAAAACCTTTGATAACAAGTTTGTCGTTTGTTTCTTATTCTGCTTTAATATTAATATGGTAACATCAAATAAACTAATATTATATTCTAGTTCCCTTGAACATACTTTTGCGAATTTAAGTCACCAAACTTCATGTTTTGCGATTTACAAAACACCTATGTATTATGCGTTTTCAAGTTAGAATCGTAAATGTGAAGCGTTTAGCAATTTTTAGAACTTACAGTAAAATAAAAAAAACAGATTATAAGAGATAGATCTTTGTTATAGTTGGGTCAATCTGACCCACAAACATGAGAGATGGGAAAAGTTAGGGAAAGAAGAGTTAATAAATTTTAAAAAAATTGTTTTTGAAATTTAAAAAATCAAAGATCAATTTATGAGTTAAAACAGTAATCAAAAATGATAAGTTTTACCAAGCTAAACATGTTTTTTTTTTTTTGTTAAAAATTTTAAGCTGAAAGAATTTTGTTTTTCAAATGTTGCTAAATTTGTTTTTTAATTTAAATAAACTAGTGTTCGCCTAATGGTCAAAATTTGACCATATATTTTTATGTAAATATGAAAAAACCATACTTCATCTAAGTATATACATATGAATTTACATGTTTCGAGCATTTATTTTTTCCGTCTTAGTGGATCGTTTTGGCGAGGGATCAACCTCCGGTTCATATTTTATCTTCTACGTCAGTTAATTTAAATTTGTCAGTTCAATATAAAAAATATCAATTGAAAAACAAAAAAGTATCAAAAAGTCTCCTTTATAGATTGTCATCCACTCAGGACATTTCATGTTTAGTTTTATGTTTCTATGTCTAAAATTAACGAAAATTAATCAAAGTACCAGATGTAGAACGAAAAAGTACCAAACTGTTCCCTCATACATTCCTATTCACTCAGGACCATGCAGGTTTATTTTTATCTTTTATCTTTTAACCAAAAATTCAAAAAGTACCAGATTAAAAACAAAAAGTACCAACCATTTTTCATCTTATAGGTTCTCATTCACTCAGCAACCTGCACCTATAATATTATGTTTCTAAGTTCAATAATTTAGAAAATTATCACATGAAGCACGGAAAAGTTAAAGGAAGAAATTTAACTTTCCGTATTTCCCCTTTTTGATACTTTTTTCTCCCCATAGAGGTTCGGTTGACTAACAAAGAAAGAAAGCGTTCTTAACAGTTTTGCCTGTGCCGATTTATATAGTCGAAATTTTTGAAACTCTGTTTCTGAAAAATGTCGGATAATCGACCACCCTATTTTTTTTTTTTTTTTTTGATAATTGAAAAAAAAACAAAGTTTTTATTTATGTGTTCTGCATTTGTGTTAGTAGCAAATTTGAACGGTTATAACTCTAAAATTATTGAACAGATTTTAATAATAAATATTTTGTGCACTTTTGTGAGTAAACACCTTTTAAATGGTGTATATTTTGTTTAAATCGGTTGACATACAGAGGAGAAAAGTGTTCTTAACTGTTTTGCCTTAGCCGATTTATATTTAGATAACTTATTTGATAACAAAATTGAGCTTAAAATTACTACTAAAATTTCTTGCTCTTAAAAGTCTGCTGGTTATTAAAAAAAAAAAAATTAAAATAAAATAAATCAAATCTAAAAAAAATTTTAATAATCGTTTTAGAAAAAAAACTAAATTAAAAGAGTAGAAGGAAAAAGTTTCTTACCATAATATTAATCCAATTAAAAATTGTGTTTTTTCCATTTTATGTAGATGTTTGTTAGTGTCCACTATAAAATCCTTAAAAAGGATATTTTTATTGATTTAGATTTATTTTGCGTTTATTTTTATATTAATTATAAATATAAAATTAAACTATGACTTTGTTTTATAGTAATTTTTTTTTAAAATTAATTAAAATTAAGTTTCTTTTTAATAAATATAAGTAAAAAAAATTTGGCACTTTTGCTTTTTTATTTAAACTTATTTTAAACAACAGGAAACACTTTTAATATTAATTTTTTTTTTCAATATAAACTTTATTTTTTTTTATTTCGTTTAAAAAAAAAATGTTTAATTTTAGACACTTAATTTTTATTTTAATATAAAAATTATTTCGTTTAATAACTTCTTTTTTATTTTAATGTAACTCAACACAAAATTATAAATTTTTGTTTTTATTTTTTATATTTTTAGTTAAAGATACGTCTTGCCAAATAGATAATAACCGATAAAATATATTTTATAATTGATCCTTTCGCCGTTTAGCATAACGTACGTGTTGGCAATACAAACATTGAAGCGAATTCAAATACTTTAAGTACTTAAAGGATTCGTAAGCCAGCCCGAGTTTTTTTTAACAAAACACGATGTCTATTTAACAAATAAAACCAATACACAAAATCGAAAATTTTTTAAAATTCTTTAAAAAAAAAAGAAGAGAGAAACTACGCGCACGCGTGCTAACTGCAGCAAGCGCTAAAACAATCTGTAAGCTTAACGAAAGTTAAGCGAGCGCAAAAGTGCAAAGTTGATGACAAAATATATATAAACACACACAAACGGACCAACTTTGCAATATAGACAGCAAGTAGCTGACTGAATGGCTGTAACTCGAATAGCAGACAGTTGTTAGCTGGAATTGTTGGTTTTAACTAGTTTTTTTTTTTCTTTTCTTTTTGTTGTTTTTGGTTTTAAAGCTTAGATTTCGTTTTCGTTTGCTTGACGCGCACGTATTTTGAAGCTCACTCAGCCACTCTTACTACACAAACACAAACACAATACTCTAAAAACGCTTAACGAAACAAGTAAATAAACACAAGTTTACGAAATATTCGATATAAAAAATTAAAAAAAAAAAAATTATTAAAAGCTGACAAAAGAAACGCAGGAAAAAAACACCTAGTCTGTCGTGTCTTCTACCACGCGTTCGATGACTTTTTTGTCTTTGCTGGCTCAATATAAAACTCTATCTGAAAAGCCCTGGGTGAACGTAAAGCGTTTTTAATACAAAAACACGAAAACTGCAGCACTATAGACACTCACACACGCTCTCATACATTTTTTTTTAGCTTTTTGTAACTTTTCGGATTTTTCTTTCCGTATATGGGTGAGTGTTTGTTGAGGTGTTTGTTTGGAAACCGGTAAATGCCTAAGTGTGAATTGGAAAAAACGACTTTTTTATCACAAAACCCAAAAGTAATTAGTACTCTTTAACTAGCAAAGTACCCTAAACGGGGAGGGAGATCAAAAAAATAAAAAAAAGTTATTTGATTTATTAAGTCGGTGGTAAGAATTGGGAAATTATTAAGAATTTACGAATCAAATATTTCAGTCTTCCCAGTTTGCAAAGTGCGTCGAATAGGCATGGAATCACTCGTCCTATATAATTTCAGTATAAACGTATTTGAGGGGTATAAAGTTAAAATGAGTTGAAAACATTGTGATTGCTTTAAAGCGATTTTACATCAATATTAGAAATTAGATTAAAAATTGTAATTGTTAAAATTGTAAAAAATCAAAATATTTGTGTCACAAGAATTTTTTTCATTCGAAAGGCCAATATATAGGATTTCAATTTACAAATGATTTCGGGCGTATGGGCACTGCTGCTGTTATTGACAAGGCGCATTCCAATTTTGGGTCACTCTTTGATTATTTCTGGCCGTATATCTGGAATAAAACGTACAATGTAGCAAGCTGCGTTAATTGCTGCTAGTTTTTCAGCATAAGCTAATGGTATTACATAGCCCTACAGAGAGTAATCAAGAGGTGTCAAATCGCACGACCTTCAAGGCCAAATTACAGGTCTATTTCTCGAAATCAACTTATCGCCAAACTTGGATTGCAATAAGTGGATCTTTGCGGTTTCCATATGTTAAAACGAAATTTCGCTCAAATCAATGTCATCCATATTTTTAAGCCAATAATCTATGAAAATGTTGCTCTAGCGCATTGTGTGGCTTGTGGCTTGTGTAAACAGCACTAAACGGTGCATTTCTCTTAATGCATTTGAGTCTGTAGCATCTGTTGTGAGTTATTGTGATATAAAATCTATTAAAAGTGCGACGGATGGTGAGCTCAGATGGCAAATTAAGTGCGTCATAAAAATCACGCATCCTTAGCGCCTTATAGGCTTTATATAATATATCGTTACCTAAAACGCAAAAGTTCCAATATAATATTTTGAAAATTTTTCAAGAGAAGCAAAAAATTATTAACAAGGATAAATTAATTTTTCTTGTAAAGCCTACCAGCTTTTTGACAATGTTACATTTTATGCAAACTGTTAGCTAGGTTTTTTAGCGTTTATCGTAAAAGCTTTTGTAGATAAGGCCGTTTATTTTTCGTTAACGAAATCCCTAATTTTAGTCGAAAATTCGAAAGTGGACATTTGAGTTAATGCAAGACATCAGAATCCATGGGAAATCCGATTTTAAATTTTTGGTAAGTTAGTGCTTTTTGCATTTTAGGTAACGACATAACAATAAACTTTTAAAGATGATTTTATTAAAATAGAATTGCTTCTAAGTTATTTAATAAGAACAGTTTTAAAGTTTGGTTTGTGTTTAAATAATTCTGCTATTTCCAAAAGCTTTAGTTCAAAGAACAAATAGCTCTTGTAAAACGGATTTAAGAAATAAAATGTCATATAAAACCATTCCAAGGATTTAAGCTACTTGAGGCAATGAACCTAGATATATGCAACCAAATATGAACTATTTAAAGTTTCTAATGCTACTTTTGTTTTTTTATTTTAAGTTTTTGTTGATATTCTTGTTAATTTTAAAAAATCTCAATAGTTCGACTGATATTTATCTGCTTGTAACTGTTTCTTTACAGAATAAAACGTTAACTTGATATCAAGTGTAATTTCTTTTAACCCTTATTCCATATTCATGGGTCGAAATTGACTAAACAGTTTTTGTTGCTTATTACATATTTTCAAAAATAGTCAATGAATTTTTTTGAAATGTATGGACTTATGTACAATTATTTTTTTTAACTGAATAGTATGTTTATTTCAAATATTTCACTTCAATGCTTTTTCGTAATGTCTGCACCAAAATGGTTATTTTGTAAATATGGGTCAAAATTGACCATCATTATTTAGCCAATACAAAGTATTAAAAAATATGTACAATTAATCCAAAACTTGCTCTACATTCATTACATTTAAAAAAATAATCAAAACCAATAAATGTATGATAAACTTTCAACATTGGGCAAAATTGGCTCACAAATACCAGATTGTTGTTTTGAATCTTGCTGGTGTTAATACTGACTTTATATTACATTCCTCATTAAATGGGGATTACCTTACATGGTTAATCAATGACAACATATTTCTCCAAACGGATCGGTTCTTTGCTTTACTTCATGGATTCGTCCTTCATATACATCCAGCGGAGTTTTGGCCGTCCTACTTTTCGTCTTCCTTTGAGTACGTTTTCAAAAACTTCTCGAGCTGGTTCATCTTTACTCATTCTGCTGACATGAACTAGCCAGCGTAATCTCGTTATGTTGAACTACTGCAGTATGACAACGTCGGGATATACATAGTAAGGTCATATAGCTCATGGTTCATAATTCGTCGATACACGCCGTTGTTCACTAAATGAGCATATAGTTTCCTCCCTTAAACACCCACTGCTGTTTCGTCTGCTAGCGATAGGATACTGCATTATAACGCAAGACGGCCTCTATTAGAGACTGGTACAGTTGGATTTTCGTTTCTCGAGAGGGGGACTCTGGAGTGCGTGCTGAGCATAAAATAACATCTGTTTGCAAGCACAATTCTCGACCTTATTTTAAGGCTGACGTTATTGTTTTTATTCACGGCAGATTCGAAGTAAATAAATTCGTCCACTACCTTTAAATTAAACGGTTGTAAACGTTCACATTTTGGTACAATCGCGTGGCGGATCTGCTTTTAAAATCATTAATTTTGTCTTGTCCACGTTCGCCACTAAGTCTACTTACGCCGATTTCTTTTCGATTTTCGGAAACACCATAGTAACTTCTTGCGAAGGTTCGAAGGCATACGCGGGCATCATGTGCCTTCTGCTGCTGATGGTTTTATTCATGTTTACAGCCGCCTTTCTCATGATGATCTCCATTAAGATGTTAAAGAGATCACACGAAATGGTATCACATAGTCTGATTTTCTTTCCAACTTTCACAGCGAATTCGGTGTTATATCGTGTCATTCTAAAAAGTCGTATGCGTTTTGCGGGATATCCAGCTCATACACTGCTTCATACAGTTTTCTTCGAAGTGAGCTATTAAAGGTAGCCTTATAATCAATAAACAGATGGTATGTGTCGATTATCTGTTCGTGGGTTTTCTCCAAAATTTGGCGTAGCGTGAAAATCTGATCGGTACTTGATTTTCCAGGTCTGAAGCCACACTATTAAGGTCCAATCAGTTCGGCGACAATGGCTTTCAGTCGTTTGCACATAATGCCTGAAAGAATCTTATATTAAATGGAGAAACGACTTGTTCCACGGTAGTTGGTGAACAAGCTTGGATTACCTTTTTTAAATATTTAACAAAGAACACCAAGACTCCAATCTTCGGGCTTGCTTTCGGCGAACCAATTTTAAAAATAAGTTGATGCATGCGCCCTATCAACTAATCTCCTCCAGGCTTAAACAGCTCAGCCAGTAAACCGTTGGCTCCTAAGAATTTATTGTTCGTAAGCCGGATAATAACTGTGCAATTGACGACATCAACAGGGATCTGCTCTATTATCTGATCATCATTAGAATTCTCTGGTATCAGAAGCGTGGAGAAATGGTCTCTCCATATCGCTAGCATACTCTGCTTACCAGCGACTGGACTCCCGTCTTTGTCTTTACAGAAGGATGGCCCTAAATCATGGCCATTAGTTCGACTTTTGACTTTCTGTTAACATTTTCGGGCCTGGTTGTTTTTCAATTTTCTAATCTTTTTGTACATCCGTTTCTTGCGTCCCTCTTTCTCTTCTCCTTATACCGCAGATCTCATTGCAATTGATTTAAGCATTATCATCCGTTTTTAGCGTCCTTTTTATCATTTGACATGTTGCACCTGTCATCGCACCATGGTTTATCTTGAGGCGGCTTTTTTTAACCAAGTATGGTTTTTCCAACTGTCGGTATAGAGTGGGACATATATTTCCACTGCTCTTCAGAATAATGGTCGGGAGGTGGGTTCAGCGCCAGTAGTTCAGTAAGTTTGTTTGAGAGGGCCTTGGATAGTTACTTACTGCTCCAAATGTCAACTATTTGTAAATAAAACATTTTAAACCAAAGCAAACGGCTTGTTCTGTCAAAATCTGCTATATTTTCGCTGTCGCCTGATATGAATTCGCTTTGTTTAAGTGATTGAAATATTGCTAACAGTGTATTCCGAGATAGTTCAGTTCTTCTCCGATTCTCAAACACTTACATGCTAAAATTGAGCTTGTAGATGTTTGACTATCACTAATTTAGAGACTTTATATTTATGGACAATAAATCATACTGATAAGAACTTGTTGTTTTCCACTAAAAGGTACTTTTTTTAAGAAAAAATTTAAAATTTATTTTTAAAATTGCTTAATTTAAACCAAGAATTTAAAAACTTTAAATTAAAAACAAAAACTTATTAAAAAAAAGAGTATTCAAATGTCGTCTTTGACAATTATTAATTAAAAACAAAAATAATTGTTAAAACACAAAAAGCTTCTTACAAACAATTTGCGCTCTCAAGTTAATTTTGCAGCTGTGAGTAACAAAGATTGAAAAAAGCACTAAGGCAGAAAAAACGAAATAAAACCAAAAAGTTGATTAAGCGTTTTTGAGATAAGAAACCATGTGCTCATTTATCTAAAAGCAACGAATGAGTAAATTGTTGTTGTTTTTTTAAAGTACTTAATAACAAATTAAAAAATTTTAAGGAAAAACAAAACTGCAAAAAAAAATAAACAAAGATTAAATTAAAGTTATACAGAGAAAGTGCGAACAAATACAAACAGCTTCCTCCACCTCCTCTTGCTGAACAACAACAAGTAAAAAAAAGATACAAACAGACTTCGAAAAGCTTTAACGTAAAAATATTTTTGTTTTTGGGCCTCAAAAAATCAAAAATTTTTAACAACAACAACAAACAAAAAAACTTGTATCTTTTATATGTTCAAAAATAAAAAAAAAAAGGAAAATAAAATTGCAAAAAAAAATTATACAAAAAAACAAAAATTGAAGTCAAACGAAAGTAAAATCAGGTCAATATACGCACCTTGTTTTGGGTCTTGTTCGTTTGTTCAGTCGTTGGGTTTTTGTGTGCAATTTGTGCGTCTGTGAGCATTAACTATTTTATGTTTTTGCGACTTTAAAGTTTATTTATGATTTTTGCATAATTTTTCTTGTTTGTTTTTTTTTCAATATATAATAAATAGCAACTATTTATGCACCTTTAAATTTATTTGTTGCTGGATTTTTTTATTTTAAATGATTCTTTTTTTTTTGTAATTCAGAGATTTTTCTTATTTTGTTAAGATTTGTCTGTGTCTGTCTAGATTTTGTTTGTTTTGACTTTTTTTTCTCACTTATTTTTTTGTGAAAGGCGTCACGCGCTTTTGTTGAGTCAATATTAAATTTTTGCACAGTTTGCATATTTTATTTACTTATAATTTGGTTTTTTTTACAAAAAACGTAAATTGAATCACCCAGTGCAGAAAGGGATCTACTGACATTTACTTCATCAAACTTTTTTGAGTATTGCTAAGAAGTCAGTGCAAAAAGTGTCATCTTATGGTGTTTTCTTTTCAGAAAATAATGTTCCATGTATGCTACCATTCGCGCGGGTTTTTGTTCTATACTAAAAAAATATGCAAAAATGTGAGATAATACGCTTATCCCCAGTTATAATTGAGTGTGAGATAATAACCTTTTTTGCATCTGCTTTAAGTACTTTTTTATGCTAGCAAGTATTTTATGAACTTTTTTCTTGTGTTTGCGTTAATTTGTGTTATATTGTGATTTTTTTTATATTGTGATGGATATAAACACTTTTTGTTTTTCGTTTTTTTATTTAATAATTTTATTTTATTTTTTTTTTTTTTTTTTTTTTTTTGGAGCAACATTTTTAACAACAGCTGACTTTAATTATTGAAAATCAGTGTTGCTAACGCTTATTGTAATTCAAAGAAAATTTAATTGAAAATTGCTACAACCGTGGTGAATATCGCTTGTTAGAACAAACTTTGCATTCAATATTTAACACGCTAAGTAAACATTAGTGTTGAGTGTAAAACGTAGCTATTATTTTGTTCCATTGTAATTTAGAAAAATGTATCACTTTGTAAGGGTGCGTTTAACCTGATAAATATTTTACACAATTATAATGTTCCAGGGCCCAGCAGCGTACAATAAGGATAGGATTGAGTTCTTTCGAGAAAACATCGACATTGTACGGACAGATTGTAATGCTAGATTCGCTGTCCGGTCATAAGAGATTCCTCTGTATTTGGTTAGGAAAAAAGTTGAAAGAAAACTTCTACGAATGGAGTTACATAATGACTTTTTGCCTAGAGAAGCAGACATAACTATAAATGTTTGTAGGTGAATAGTGTAGGAAGTTATAAGGGATTGATAAGCATTTTCACAACCTACAAAAATTGTAAGTCATTCCTTCAGGGTTTACAAATACTTTACTATTTCTTATTGCTTAACTAAACTTTAGGAAAAGAAGACAGCAACAGCAAAAGACTGATAAAGAGATGGTAACGAATTTGCTTGAGCTCATTATGTGCAGTCAGCAATGCAACCTCTTCAAAAGAAATTGGTGTTGCTGTAAGTAATAAGATTTTGTTTATATTTTGCTTTTGCTACGCTTCGCGTTAAGAAAGTAGAAACTTCTTTGCTGTTGCTTGCCGTTAAAAAAATTAGCGAAATTAATATTGATGAATCATGTTCTAATAGTTTGAAATAAATGTAAAGTGCAACGTAATTAGATGTTCTATGAAATTAATACGAGTACATTAGGATGGGTCGAAAAAAAAGTTGAGGCAGTCACCCCCTAGAATGAAAGATATGTCAATGAAGTTTCAAAAACAAGAAACATTTTTTTTGCTACGCCCCAATATACAGCCATTTTGGTTTTTTATATGTATCGCTGCCATTTAAAGTCCGATCTCATCATATCGTTGTTCATGACTTGAAAGTGGCTTCATTTTTGTCTTTGGTGACTTTTTAATCCGACCTCAAATTCTGGGCGCCACTTATGCCATCTCGGATCATTCCCCCAAATGTCCAATTTTTTTTACGTTCCAAGAAAATCCTTCTAAAACTACGTATGTTTAGATTTAAATATGCTCACTTTTATGACACGCCCCCAAATTAATCCCCTTTTTTCTTTTTCACACACATACTACATTAAAACAGGTAGAAGCCAATACAAACCAAAAAATTTTCATCAGTCACGCCCTAGAATAAAAGGTTTTTGCCACGCCTAAATTACAGCCCTTTTTGATGAGATCGGACTTTAAATGGCAGCGCTACATATAAAAAACCAAAAGGGCTGTATTTTGGGGCGTGGCAAAAAAATTTTTTACCTGTTTAAGAAACTTTATTGACATATCTTTCATTCTAGGAGGTGACTGCCACAACCATTTTTTTTTGTATGGCGGTCGAACCGATCTAGTGTACATTCACGCGTATTAATCACCAGTAAAGCTTAAAACAAGACATTTTTACTTGCAGCCACAGCAATAAATTCTTAAGTGGTTGCTTTGCTGACTGCTTAAGCAGAGAAAATGCACATAGTATATATTTAACAAAATTTTTGCTCTCTCTTTTTCTGCTTTTGCTCATTCTCTTTCAATGTGTAAACTTTACACTGTAAAGTAAGCATTCAGAAACAAAGATGGTATTGCTGTTGCTATTTTTAAAGGAGCATACACGACATGTTTTTTACATCTGACTTGTCATCTTTTTTTTTAGTCACATTTAATTGTGCATGTCTGTCAAAATTGGCGTTTTACATAAGGTTTATAACATTTGGTCACAAACGTACATGTAATTTGCTTCTGACTTTGTCTCTGTTTTTTCGCATAGTTATTGCAGATACCAAAGTAGTTCTCGGTTTCAAAATAGTGTGCTGCCGTCCCAAAAATTTTTATTTGCGCCGTAAAAGACTTCAACCGTCTTAAAATTTTTTTAATTATTTATGGTTTTTAATTCAAGTTTTTTTTTTTTAATTTTTAATTAGGCTTAATTTTCATTAAATTATTTTTATGAAGAAATGAATTTTACAACATGAAAATTAATTAAAATTGTTTTTGATAATCTTTATTTTTTTTTTAAATTTGAATATACCAATTTAGGATATAATTTATATTCAATGATGAAATGATCATGCATATATTGGTATTGTAATATATTAACTTCAGCCGGCTAATGATTCCGTCAATAGTTTACCGCCGCTGCCGATTACTTCCCGGCATAGAATTCTGGCACAACTGATGTCAGATGATTTGTCATGCTCTAATTGAAATTTTGTCAGATGACTTTGCATCTAACTTTTATGTATGTATTTTGCAGTGGAAAATTTGACAAGTCAAATGTAAAAAACATGTCGTGTACATTCAGCTTAAGCAAGCAATTTTAGCATTACATGGCCTGCACGCAGAGAAAATATATTTTTTTAAATGGTCACCTCCAACAAAACTATTTTTAACGAGACATTTATAAGCATATTATGGTTATTTTAACCATAATATTGTTAATATTGTCACGGACAAGCATATTATGGTTTAATTGGTCCTTTTTACTTTTGATTGAGAAATAATTTAACCACAATATGGTTGCCGGTGACAAGAATATGTTTGAAGTAACTATAATATGCTTAAAAAATTTCGTTAGAGGTGACCAACGTAAAACAATGTGTGTTTTTTCTGCACGTACCACCAAGCAAAAAAAACATATTGAGAATACAGTCTAAAAGCATTTAAGTTAAAACAAACTTTTGACACCAACCTCGTATAATAATACTGATTGTATATAAGTATGTCTTATTGTATCGCCATCATTATTTGGGATGCAGCATCAATGATGATGTAATATTCCTACAGCTTTAATTTTTTTTAGATTTTTTTTCTTTGTTGTTGCTATTAATTTTTTTTCTTCTCTTTTGCAAATGTACCGCTGAGTGCCAGGTAAAGGTCTGCTGTCGTTTATTTGTTTTAGTTTAATTTTTTTTTTTTGGTACCATCTTTTGCCTTTTGTTATTTGACTCTTATCAGCACCATTGTAAATTTTTTTTCAGTTTAAAGCTCATGTGATATTTTAGATATATACTACTAAAACATCAACAACAACATCATAAAACTTTAAATTTGCAGGTTTTGTATCGAACGAAATGAATGTCCAACAAAATTTTAATCAATTCGCTTTTAAATGAAAGTAAAAGTCACTAAATTACAAGATTGAGTTAAAGGTTTGGTTTTGCTTAACTGCAGATTGCAGCATTTTTAACCCAATTTCTGGTGATAAATTTTTTAAGTTCCGTAACAATTTAAAATTTCGTATATGGAAAGTATCCTCTTTAAGTCGGTCATCTTCTTAACTCTTAAATTGAACATTGAACATTTGGTTGCATATTTTCAGTTATAAGGGAATGAAATTAAATTTTGTATATATTAATGGCCTTATTTATAAAAATATTTTACAAATCAATTAATGTTAATCGTTTAAGAAGTTACCCATAGCCATTTGTGGATCTATACAAATCATAATTAAAATAATTTGTGAGAATTAATGATGATGTTGATAAAGGAAACCTGTTTGTTGAACATTTAAAAAATGTATTAACCCCTAATTTACCAAACGCCATAATAATCTAGTTGCCATCTATCGTTAGCGGATGAGTTTATACACCAAAGACTTACGCAAAGAGAAATTGACAAAGCTATTGCTAATTTAAACTCTAATGCCCGTATTCATAAAAAAATTTTAAATTTAATAAAGACTTACGAAACAAATTTTCTATGAAAATTTTCCTTAATAAACGTTTGTTAAATTTAATAATCGTTTATGAATACGGGGGTAAGAAAACACTCGTTATTGATAAAATAAGTAGCAAAATGCCCTTGGCGCTAACCAAAAAAGCAATAAAAAATACTAATTCGAATTTGTATGCAATTTTACGAACTGAATGCTACGCTCTAGGATGGAAGGTCTCTCTAGTTACCCTAATGCCTTAGCCACGAAAAGATCACACAAGAGTTGAGTCTTGTAGCAGCTTATTATCTAACATTTAAAAAATATTTTAGAACCTTTTGCTTTCTAAATAAATTACCAAAAGAAAAATTTGGATTAATTAAAAAAATAAAGCACAATTGAACAAATACATAAACATGTAAACTTCATTAGAAAAACGTTTGAAGAATAGAAATATTCTTCTGAACTTTCATTGACGTATCTCTAGCTTTTGACAAAGCCTGGCTGACATGAAGGCTTTATACATAATTTGACCCGTAAGTACCCATAAACTGTTAGAAAATTACTTAGTCGGTCGAAAATTAAGTATTGAAGCTTTGTTCACAATGGCAGCAACATTTTCGATTTTTCTTGTATCTTTATTCTTCCCAAAGTATTTCATATATTTTATTTTTCGAAGAAAAGAAATGTAACCAAAGTATTTTTTAAAAGTTTAGCTACTTCTACTGAGGAAGGAACAATTTGTATGAATATATAAATGACTTTCATAATAATTCTGTTAAGTTTTAAATAAAAATTTGAACAATAGGTTAAGCAATCTGCCAAAAAAAATTACTATTTCATTTTCAAGCTATGAATACCGAATGATTTTTAATGCTTCGGGGCTAGAGTCAGCTACCTTAAATGCTAATTAGAGTGTTCTCTTTAGCTTCATTCAGGTATAACTTTTGAAGTAGGAATGTTATCTTCAAGCACCACCGCAGATTTTTAGATATTATATTCATCAACAACTATGTTGACTTTCAAGGCATAATATTCAGATATTAAAGCCTATTTTCGGAAAATGTTGTTTATTTAAAAAATAGAGTATTAAAAAAAGCGGGCATTTGTGCTACTGAAATGCATTGTTTATAAGTTATTAAGACCAGCCCCGAAGAAGAAAAACTGGAAATATGGAAACAGCATTATTCCAATATGCTTTTGTTCACAACTTCTATCTACTAAAACCTATGCACCTGAGTTTCCCACGAAATAAGGCAAGATAGCCCCATTGAATGCCAAGATAACGCAGGAGTTTTAAAGCCGAAAACATATCGCCCGAGCTGCTTAAAGCCGACCCCTATACTACAGGGAACATATTGCTTCCCTTCTGGCTCACACATGAACTTGATTTCAATTTAGAAGAAGGTTTTATGGTAAATATCCCCAAAAAGGGTGACCTGGCAATCTTTAAGAACTGATCATATCGCAAATCATTAACCGGAGAATATCCGACAATGTATAAGGGATCTAAGGCCCGTACAAGCTGCCTTCCGGTCCCAAAAATCCTGTGTAGACCACATCAATAGTCTTAGAATTATTAAAGAGCAAACTACAGAACTTCGCTCTCCGCTTTACCTGTTGTTTATTAATTTTGAAAAAACATTTGATACCCTGAACCAAAACGTAAAAAGCGCTCTTGTTTGCAAAGGCGTCCCACTCCAAATCATAAGCCTTATTCAAACTCTATACCGGTATGTTAAATGTCGTGTTGTCTACAATACCTTTCTAATTGCCGAATATACAAATTATTGGCGCTAGATGGCGAAAACTTGTTTTTTTGGGAAAAATGCATCAAAGCAAATATTATGAGTTCATATGTTCAGCAAAAATACTCGCTAAATCATTTTGTACAAAATTGCCAAACATTATTTGGTCGAATTCTTGAAATTTAAAGGTCAAAATTAATATTTTCTTCAATAACCTAAAAATAAGGGTAATTTTATAAATAACGGAATTATGAAAGTGTTGCTGAGCAAAATTTGCTGCTGAAGTCCTAAAGAACCATTTTCGGCAATATGTATATTTTGATAAGCCCGCTACCTGCGAATGAAGAATATGCAAAACATTGTCGGTGTCCACGGTTTGTCTAAGTTTCTGACTGCATAACCAAAATAATGTAAACATGCATATTTTAATGATTCTGATACTGCACATCCTTTTTCCAACCAAATATTCACCACACACAAAGAAAAAATAGCTTGAATCAGTAACACACGATCTCCCTGACATGCAAATTAATAATTGTGAAATTGTAGTGTCAGTATTGACTTTTTTGCAGTATTGCCAGCATGCGATAAAAAATGAACAAAATGAAAATGAAAAAAATACGTGATAGCCCAATTTTGATGCCAGAATCAGCGCACCCATTTTATTTAAAAAACATGCTTCGTTTCTGCAGTCAATTTTTCCAAATCTTTAGACCAGTGTTATTGATCAACTTAAACAAGTATATTCAGCTATGCTGAATTTTATTATGGTTTTATTTAATTCTTAGGCAATAAAATTTATTTTTCAAAGTTTTTCTTGGGATTCAAAAATTTTTTAATTAAAAAGGTTTCGTTTAAATGTGCTACATTCCCATTTCATACTATTGATAAACTGAAATTTATTCTTGAAGGGATAAGCTATTCCTATGCGCATTTCACTGGTTGCTTAGGCCAGATCGTCAGGAAACTTCACCCAAAGATTTTAGAAAAACTAAAGATATTACACATATAAAACTGTTAAGCGAATAAGAATTATAAGCCACAGTTTTACTTGTAACAATATAAAAGCTTTAACAAAAACAACAACAATAAACAGGAGTTTATCTTTTCTTACAGTCCCGGCTACAATTGGTTGATTTTTTGTCAACTCTAAATGTAGTTGTAAGTGGGAAAAGAAAAAACAAAAACAAAAACAAATTACCTTATTTTATTTTGCCAGTTCAGTTTTATTTACACTGCCACATGCATATTAGTTATCAAAGTTTTTCTTGGGATTTAAAAATTTTTTAATTCAAAAGGTTTCGTTTAAATGTGCTACATTCCCATTTCATACTATTGATAAACTGATATTGATATTTTTTTTAGAGTTTTATAGAAAATAAAAGTTATTTTTTGTGTTTTTTCTTTTTCTCAGAAATAAAAGCTATTTTTTAAATAAAATTTTTTTGCTTAGAAAAAGTTTATTTTTAAATTGAATAAAATATAAAAAAATTAATTTAATTTAATAAATTATAGTTTCTGCACGGACTGTAGGGATAAACTCGGCCTAAAATTGGGTTTTTACAAGCAAAAAAAACTTAAAAAAGGGAAAAGTTATTTTCCAAGCAATAAATAATATTAAAAAATAGTTTTTATTTTCTGAGGAATAAATAAAAATCAGGAAATAACTTTTATTTCTGAGGAATAAAGAAGAAATAGAAAATAACTTTTTTTCTAAGCGAAAATTAAAATTCAAAAAATAATGATTAAAAAAAAATTTTAAAATGAAATAATAACTTTTTGCCTAAAACATTCTAATTTGTCTTGAAACTGTGAATTTTAAATTATTTTTTTAGAGTGACAGGAAATAATTGCGAAAAGATAAGAAAGTTATAAATCAATATGTCAAAGTTAAATATTTGTTCCGTATTTTATTTAAAATTTTTAGTTTCAAAACTTTTGCGAACGTGTCACAATTGTAATAAATTTTATTTAGAAATAAAAATCACATGTATGTGGAGCAAATCAATTTAAAAATTTTATTATTTTTATAATAAGTTATCATTATTAAAATATTTACTCGGTTTTTTAATAAGATTTCAACAAAGAGCATTGCTCCTTGCTTAAAATAGCATAAAATATTAGGAATATATATATTTATATATATGTTTATCATAGTTGGGCACATTCCAGTACCAGTAAAATTTCAATTACCAGTAAATTGTTTTACTGGTAATTGAAATAAACTTCAAGTACCAGTAAATTTTTAATGGTAATGAAAATGAAATTCCATTACCAGTAAATTTTTACTGGTAATTAAATGAAAATTCCAGTACCAGTAAATTTTTACTGATAATTAAATGAAAATTGCTGTACCAGTAAAAATTTACTGGTAATTAAAAAAAAATATGCATTACCAGTAAATATTAACTGGTAATTAAAAAAAATAGCAGTACCAGTAAAAATTTAATAAAATTAAAAAAAAATTTCTTTTGAACCACTGGGAACATCATCCCGAGAATCGTCTGATCTATCATTTAGAGAATAATTCTTTGCATCAACTGTAGGATCATATGATTCATCAATCATCGAATCATCCTCATCAAAATCACTTAAATCACTCATTTTTATTTATTTTTTTTTTTTAATTTTATCAAGACTCTTCATTCAACAGGTATCACTTTAAAAATTGGAACTCAACTAATACTCAAAACAACTTTTCAATTAAGTATGAAACGACAGCTTCATTAGCAGTACCGTTAGAATTACAGTTTATCACTTGTTGCATTCACTGATGCCAGATTTGACGAATTTTCTTAATTTTGATGATTTTTTTTATCTTCCAATCTGGCAAAAGTGGTTGCATTTATTAAAACATCAGAAAAACACGGTAGGCATTATTATTATTATCATTATTGGATAAGTCCGACCATATGATGCCCTTCTTTAGGTTATATGAATACGAGTCATCGATCACTTTTAGTTCGATTATGCATTTTTTTACACGACAAAATTACTATTTATTTTTTTCTAAAAATTTATTTTTTTTAACATTACAAAATATACTGCATTACTATTTCCATTACCAATAAACTTTTACTGGTACTGCAATTTTTCATTTAATTACCAGTAAATGTTTACTGGTAATGTAATTTTTGTTTAATTAGAAATAAATATTTACTGGTACTGGAATTTAATCTTCATTACCAGTAAAAATTTACTGGTAATTAAATGAAAAATTGCAGTACCAGTAAAAGTTTATTGGTAATGGAAATAGTAATGCAGTACTTTTTTAATGGTTTTTGCCCATCTATGATGTTTATACATATATATATATGTATATATTTATACATATATTTTGATATATACTCGTGTACTTTGGGGTCACCGATTATTAATTTGGGTTTAATATATGAGGGATTTCATGTCAAGTGACCCAATTTTTAAATCGATGTCTTCCGATTTGGATAAAATGAAATGCACCAAGATTGGTCCTATTGCATAGTAGCTTAGACACAAATTTTCAACAAGATCTGTCAAAAGGTTTCTGAGTTAGAAGCGGTCAAAGTTTGACATTTGGGCCATACAGGTGTTCTTTCTCATCCATGTAATTTATTACCTATTGGTGTTAGTAAAATTTGTCCCATGAAGCTTCGATAGCTATTTGATCAATCTTTTGAAAAAACATTTTTTTTTTGTGTTTTTAGATTTTTTTTTTAATCCAAATTTTGATATTTAAATTAGGCTAAAGTTCATTAAATTTAATTTTCATTAAATAAATTTTTGAAGAAAGGAATTTTACAACATGAAATTAATTAAAAATTTTTTTTTGATAATTTTTCATTCTTGACTGCCGCTGGGCTCGAACCCAGGCTTTAACGGACAGGTAACCCTTACATGTTTCAATTGCAATCACTCAATCTCTTCAGAGGATTTTGCCGTTTAACACTCACAACAATTGACGACTGCTGGCAGTTGCAAGATATCGATTTTAAGTTGGGTCACTTGACATGAAATCCCCCATATGTATGTGCACAGATCTTTATGGCACATAATACTTAGTACAAAGTTTGGTTACTTTTTCAAAATGAATAGCTTATTTCACTCATTATTTAGTATCTTTTTTTCTTCTATTTGCGTTATTTGCTGCTATAGCTATTACATAACTACTTCTTATAATGTATATTATGAATCCTAATTACAATTAAGAATATAGTCAATTACAACGTAATGATGTAGAGAATTAGTTCAAAAAAAAAAGAAATATTCTTTTAATGAAAATATACTTAAGACAAGTTTACAAAATTTTCTACATCAATATACTTGAATTTTTGGTAAGTATTTGCTTCATTAGTGCTTTGATAATTAGATACTATTTTTGAATGCTTTATAGTAAAATTGTAACTAGTGACACTTTACCTTTTTGAATGGTAATGTGTAACTCACCACATATTTTTTGGAATTTTTATAACTACTTACTTTTCGGATATATGTAGGTATAAAAATAATCACTTGCTTTTTAAATGCGCTAATTTTGGGACATCTCTTGTAAAATTCATTAGTTCTTTCTGTACAATTGTGAGTAGTATTTTTGCTTTTTTCTGATAACCTAACACATTATTTTGCAGTCGAAGTTTTTGTTTTTACTGGGTATGGTAGAAGGATTTAAGAATTTTATGTAGAGTTCGTCTGAATAAGAATATTTAAAAATTACACTAGGGAACAGTTATTTTGCGGCCTGGAACTTTATTACAAATTACATATTTATTTATTTGAAGTCGCTGATGTTGACTTTTCGAGATATACCGTTATGTCCAAAACTAAGGCCCCTTCAATTCTTATATTGGATTAACTGGAAAACGGTTCACCATATTATATAAATAAAAAATAAATATAAATAACAATTCAAAAAAAAAACTTTTTTTTTTTTAAAAATAAATAAAAAATAATAATGCGACAAATTTCACAGTTTTGGTCTTAAAATATTTAGGCTCAAATTTACAGTCATTAGTCAATTATTAGTAAACTAAATGATAACTAATGCTTAACTAAAGTTTCATATTTACAATAATTGGTTGAGTAAAAAATTTTAATCAGACCAAAAAATGGAAACTCTAATAATAAAAAATAAAAGTAGTTACCCAATAACTTTTACAAATAGTTATTTTTAGGATGCTATCTGACAGATAAATAGTTTTAGGTTATTACAAGTTAACATAAACCTAAACAGTGACTGATAAGCTAACATCAGGTTTGTCCTCATGGTAACTTTACAAGTGATTTTTAAGAACTTGAAGATGCCATATTTTCTGCTGAAGATATGGTAACTTCAATGATAGTCTTAAATTACTCAACTTTTTCAAAAAACACAATTTAACACAAAAAACAAAACAATTTACCGTTAAAACCAAAAATAAAGCACAAAAATGTACTTTTGTTTTAAATTAATAAATAAAACAAAACTAAGTCGTTGCCTCTACGCATTTTAAACAACCAAAAGTGCAATGTTGCCACAGTATATAAATTACATTTTTTATTTTATCGGACAGTTGTAATAATGTAAAAAACTTATTGATCACTTTATCGTTCAAGAGAGCTATTTTTCACGTTAACTATCAGCAACTTTATCATTAGGTTGTAATAATGGCCCTTAAGGGTTTAACTACTGGTTAACAAAAAGCTGAAAATAATATTTTATTTGTTAAACTGTTTTTATTAGCTTAATAATGACTGTAAATTTGGGTCTTAGTTAAACATATTTCGAATGAAATAAGCTTTATTTCGTTGCAATCGGTGCACAACTTTTGATTTTGTTCAAAATTTTCTGAGAAAACTGAATTGATAAAAATTGCGATTTCCATAAAACAAAAACATTTT
The DNA here is from genome assembly GCA_963931875.1 of Pollenia griseotomentosa. Classification (NCBI taxonomy): domain Eukaryota; kingdom Metazoa; phylum Arthropoda; class Insecta; order Diptera; family Polleniidae; genus Pollenia; species Pollenia griseotomentosa. The sequence continues at coordinate 70,337,125 of OZ007561.1, read as the reverse complement.
TTGGAAAAAAATTAAACTTTGTTTTTTGATTGATTTTACTAATTCAGTAAGTTGTGAAAAAAATCAAAAGCAGTGCACCGATTACAATGAAATAAAGCTGTACTATTAACCGAATTTTAATAAGTTAAATTAAATGAACATTGTTCTTAAATATTCAGTTGCTAACTAGCCAAATTTTATTGAATTTACTTAAAATTGCTATCATAGATTTACATACATAGACAGACAAAATGAAGTTTTCTATCCCATGCCATTAATCAAATTCATTCTAATTTATGCGCCAATCATGAAAAATTTTACATTTCGGATGTGCCACATCAGAGAAGCCGTAGCGATCATTTGAACGATGGTTTATTCAACACATAATGGCATTAATATGTCTTTCAAGCGAATAAAAAAATGTTGCTAGTATCTCACAAACACATTCTTTTATTTAATTTTAAAGATAGGAAGCTCTTAATGAAAGACCCTTTATAAACGCATTTTCAAAAGATTAATTTCATTAATAAAATTAAATACAAAAACTTACCATTTTAACTGTAAATATAACAATTTTTTTTTTTAAAATTATGTTTAACTGACAACTTAGCTTTTCAAAGCACTTGATATGAAAAACCGGCTTTTTACACAAAAGTATTCTAAATTTATGTACATTACTTTTTTAAATTTACTTTTTTCTTATATCACTTGTATATTTTCAAACACACATTTTTATCACTTATTTTCTTAAATTAATTACTCATTTTTTAAAAAAACACGAAAATTTGCTTGCAAACGAAAGCGTGGCCTCTTTAAAACTAATTTCCAATTAAATTAATAAAGAATTATTTTATTTGTGAGAATGTAAACAGAGAGCTTTTAGCATAATAGAGTGTGAATAACGGCTCATTGCACTTTTGCTTGTTGTTATTGTATTCTTTGAAAACATTTTTTATGTGAAGGAGTAAAGAAGAACAGCAGTGTAAACTAAAATTAAGTTCATAGCATTGGTAAAAAATACATTTGATATAAATACTAATGTTTGTTGCAGTGTAAAAATATTATTAGCGTGTACTGTATTTGAATCTTAAAAGGCAATACAGAGCTGCCACAATTTATTTTATTACGAAATGCGTATTTTTTGTATTTAAATTATTTTAAAATATATATTTATAATTTTAAATTTTATATAAACAATTTATAATTTTAAGATAACATTTTATACGTAATTCTTTTTAACGAAATTAGTGCTATCTAATTTTTTCATTAACAAATAATAAAATAACAACCTGTTCTTAAAAGCATTAATAAAATTTCCATATTTTTGTAATAAAATAAATTTGTTTTGGAAGAATTTCTGAAAAAAAATTCTTTAAATTTACAACAAAAATAAAAAGTTGTTCAAAAAAAATTTTTTTTTATCAATAACATTTCTGATAAATCGGCAGTCACAAAATTGGTGGTAGTAACTATTTGTCATTTATTAGTTTTTAATTATTCGGTTATTTAATTTTGATTGATTACTTTTTAATGATCATAAAATGTTTTTTGTGTGTGTGTGTGTTTTTTTTTTTTTTTTTTTTTTGGCAATAAAAGCAAATATCAAGTTAATATTTTTGGCACCTGTGAACTAATTTTGTTTTCAATGCATTTATTGAAAACAAAATTGAATGACAACTTCTGTTTTGATCACGTGCTTTTTTCCCCACAAAGTCTTAAGTTAAAAAAAAAATATTAATAATTTTTTTGCAAGACACAAAGACAAATAAATATTTAAACCAGTTTGAATTGTTAGAGAAAAATAAAAGAATATTAAACGGAATTTGCCAAAAAAAATTTTGTTAAATATTCATGTGACTAAAATTTTTAATATTTGTTTTTGAGAAAAATTTATATAATTTCTCTTTTTAGATATGTGATTTTAAGCCGCTACGCACAACATCCTCGACTTAATTAATGAATGTTTTATGATAATGCCGGATTAATGGTAGTGATTTAAAACATGTGCCAAAATAATTCAGCGTTTCGTGAAATCTCGCTTAATTGTTTAAGGCCACTAATTTGGTTCCATCTTAATTCGTTTTCTTTAAAGGAGTCTAAGAAATAAATAAATTTCAGGAGTAAAAAGTACAAATATATGTATTCATTTTGATTACCAAAGATGTTTTCAAAATATAGTTTGTTTAAATAAAATTAAATGGAACGAACAAATCGATAATATTAAAGCAATAATTTTTTATTAATAAGATTTCTGTATGACGTACTAAATTGCCAATTTTTCGTATTTGATAAATACACTGAAATACATTTGACTGGTTACTTAGGCCAGATCGTCAGGAAACCTTTTGCAATGATTTTAGAAAAGCTAAAAATATTATACAAATAAAATCTTAAAGCGAATAAGAATTAAAAACACTCAAAGTCTCACTTGTAACTATATCAAAGCTTTTTTAAGCCAAAGAAAAAGCCGCTAAATAAGGAAATAAGTCAAAATGCATCTTAAAAATAAAGTTAAAGGCTGAAGAAAATGGTCTTAAGAACCCTTTTTTTTAATGTCAACTTCTAACTGGGTCTTACCTGTTATTTCATTATCATATCTGGCAACATTGTGATCAGTTCTGCACAGCTTACACCTAAGCAAGGGCGGAAAGCGTTTTCTAGCTGTCAAAAATTCTCATGCCCATGAGATTTGTATAAAACATTCCTAAATGGCGCGGCGTCAACGCTTTGCAATTGGAAATCTGATTTTGACAGCGCTCTTAATAGTGAAGTTGGCCGCTATAGTTAATAAGTAATGGCAGTTCAGCTATTTTTCAATCTAGCAGGGTTCTTCTTTTTTTATTTCTATTATATGGGTTTTATTAAACAATAAAGTTAACACTACTGTTTGTGACGCACCGTTGACCCTCTTGTTTACGTATGGCATTTAGTTTTCGTACAAAAAAGTGACTAACGCCAGAGTAAAACGTACAGATGGTTGCCAGCGCTCTCAATATTGTAAGCAGCTTTGCCAGTAGAAATATTTTTCTGACAATCGTGCCATTGTGACTAACAGCCGTACCTAAACAAGAGCGGAAAGCGTTTTTTAGCTGTCAAAAATTCTCATGCCCATACAATTTGTATGAAGCATCCCTAAATAGCGCGGCGTCAATGCTTTGCAATTGGAAAATCCGATTTTGACAGCGCGTTTAATAGTGAATTTAGCCGCAATAATGGCAATTCAGCTATTTTTTGTCAATCTAGGGTTTTTTTCTGTTCTATTACGTGAGTTCTATTAAACAAGAAAGTTAACACTACTGTTTGCGACACAACGTTGACGCTCTTGGTTTAGGTATGGCATATCAGCATAAAAGCTAAGCGGAAGAAAACGTTCCGGCTTCCGCTCTTATTTAGGCACGGCTGTATGAGTAGCGAGAAAACGATTCATTTCAGATCTCTGTTACGAACAAATGCAAACGAAGAGTATCATTTCGTTTCTTTACTTAAAGAGTTCCAAACGAAGCTCATTCAAAAATAAGCAACGAATTCACATCTGTATCAAGCAGATTTTTGTATGGTTAAAGAATTTTCAGCAGCGGAACACTTGCATCACCTTTTTTATTTTTATTGCTGCGTAACTTAATGTTTGCGAATAGCAACACTGAATTTTTGTTTGAATGCTTCCAACATTCGCGCATTTAGTATGAGATTGATTGATTAAAGATTTCTCAGAACTAACTGTTCAAAGGAAATTCCTACGATCCAAGGAAGAATTTTCCCGAAAGATTTTCAATGCGCTTGAGAATTCTAATAGACTAGTGCAATAACTTATTAAATTTAAAAAACTGAGGCCATAAGGAACAACAGGTTTATTGACAAGCAAAAAAAAGAGAAACAGTAGCTCCAGGACATTAAGGTAAGACGTAGACTGTTTATTGGTGAGGTTAATCTAGAAAGTCTCTATCAAGGAAAATTTTTATATCAGGTTTCGGCAATGTTTTTAATAAATACAACAATAGAAACAATAATATATTTATTTATTGTTGCTTCAGTTGGTCGATAAGCTAAAACACATAACCAACATTTGAGTTTTATTTGTCAAAGACGGCATTTATACAATGATTTTTAAGGCATGTCTTTAAGACATTTTTTTTATTTGTAGATGAATTAGGTAGAGAAGAAAGGGGGGGGGGAAGACATGAATTCTATTCTTTGTTGATTTTGCACCAAAATTATTATATAGATTACTTAATTGTAAAAATTTGATATTGTGAGTATTTTTTTAAATTTAAAAGAATGATCAAAAAACTTTGCCGTTTCAAACAATGTGCTAATTGATTTAATTAAATAAAGCTCATGTTTTGACAATTCCCAACAACAATTTTACAAGTTTAAATTATTTTATTTTAAACGAAAAATTTTTTTGTTATTTAATAAATACTTTAATTATAAATTTATTTCAAAACCACTAAAATGTTAATTAAATCAAAATTATATTTTTAATTTTCTATCAACAAAAAAAAAAAATATATTCAATTATAACATTAATTAAATTGAAATACTTTTAAGACAATTTTTTTTTTTTTTAAATAAACTACTAAAAAAAAATTCTGTGTATGTAAAACAAAGACATTATTTTATAATTTGCCATTGTTTTAAATGTAAGATAAGCGAACGAAGTCTTCGTTCGGAAATAGATTGCCGCTTCATCTATTTCCGAACATTTCATTTATCAAGATCTAAATTAATAGCTGCGTTCGTTTACCCCAAAATTTGTATAAATTTGTACTGGATTTTACTGAAATGCGTTCGCGTACACATAAATTTGTAAAATTTTCATATTACTCACCTACTGGATTTTACTGGGATTTTACTGGAAAAGTAAACGAACGCACATATTATCGGACTTTTTCGTATTTTTTTCCCCCAATATGTTTGACATTTGTTTAAAGATTCCACAACGGAGAAGCCACATGCCAGTTAAAATGAATGACTTTAATATTGGAAAGTGTGTTTTATAATAATTTTTTTTTTTCGCAAAATTAAAATTCATAACTTTTAGGGAACAAAGAATTTTTGAAATTTTAAATTAATACAAAAATTTGATTACACCAAAAATATTGAGATCTGTTAAAAGAAATCAATAGACATCAACAATTATATGTACATTAGGGCTATAACTTGTTCACACTTTTTGCGAATATCAAAAACGGCATAGTATAGTCGTGTAGAACATTAAAAGTTATTAATAAAAAATATGATAAATTTTTCGGATTGCTAAAAAAGTTCACGCAGTGATCTTTATCTAACGGAAATTTTAAAAAATATACACCTGATATTTCTATATATTCCTGTACGTATCACTTAAATGCTATTTTGGAATTTATCTACTGCTTAAGATTTAAGTATTTTCCTACGGCTTACAACTCATCTCGGTTCAAAATTTGTTGGATGGTTTTAGAAAAAAAAAACGACGGTAGACATGTGTTTTCATTACTAAAACATTCTTGGCCGCTCCGTGGTACTATGCCAAAAATTTGGTTATAGCCCTAATGTACATATTTTGAATATTTAAGGTATCAAATTTGATTTATTGTAAATTTTTGTATATCTTAAGATTGTATAATTCATTTACAAAATTATCTAATATTTCTGCAAATTAAGTTTAAAATTTGATAAAAAAAAAAATAATTTAAATTAGTTTGGTTTTTATATGTATTGTTTATTTATGTTTTTTGGCCAAAGTGTTGAATTTGAGGTTTTTGATTTAATAATATAAAAACACGATTTAAATTTTTTTTGGAATTTAAACAAAATCCGTTAATTTGATGTTCAATATTCATAAAAGACACACGTTTCATTTTTATTAATGGGCCAAATATGTTTAAAATTATTAACTAGATTTAAAATTATAACACTCTCTATTTCACCCCAAGAATGAAAACTTCGTTATCATGGTAACACCAACACCGAAATTTACAAGCACCTTGTGCATCATCTTCACCCAGATTATCACGAACATTAACAAAACCAAGTTTTTTTTTTAAATTTTATTACAATTATTTTGTTTTGTTTTTTTCTTACTTTTTCAACAATATTATTGATAACGAACTAGTTTCAGTAAAACCTTCAGTTGTTATATATTTTCTTAGGGAAATTTTAAAAAATCACATAATTACAGACTTAAAAAAATATGTTTTTAATACTTTTTTAAATAGGCAACATCGATAAAACAAAACTGCTTCACTGCGTCACCAGCGCACTTGAACCTTTAAAACATACATAACAAAAATCAAACCAACCAGCTTCACAATTTTAAATATCATCTTGTTTTTTTTTTAATAACTGAAAGTGAAAGTCAATGCTTAGAGTCTCTGAACATCCATGTGTCTGTCCCACATTTTTGTTACCTGACCACACAACTGAAATGTGCATATTGTGTTGCATACTGAAACCAGCAAGCAACAAACTTAAAGGGCTGGTTGTCTAACCGGCTGGCTGGCTGGTAACATTAAACCTTTTCTCAATGTTTTCATTTCCAAGTAGTTTAACCGAGAAATTACATGACAAAACCGGCCGTTTATTATGTAATTGTAAATATGATCACTCAAAGACAAACAGAAATCTACAGAAAAATCTCAATAAACACATACACTTGAATTGTTTAAGGGCTTTTGGTGGAAAACAAAAGACTAAACTAAAGTTTCAAGTGAAACGTTTTTTATTATTTAAAAAAAATGTCTTCAAAAAGGTGGCTGTTTTAAAAACCAAATGAATAAAATTTATTTGTAAAAATAAAAATTACAAACAAAAACTTTTAAAATTCAAGCACCCCGCAATGTTTAAGAAATGAAAGCATTTTTGTCCCTGGACGCTCGATTAAAAGTGTTGAAATAAACATGTTAAGGCCCGTTTTCACGACTTTACGATAGCTAAATGTAGGAAGTTATCGAACAGATAATGAGTTTTTAATTATCACAAGTTCTCTTTAACCTAATAGTGAAGGATAAGCTAAAGAGAGGAACGTTCTACCTTTAAAGGCTCAGTTAGCCGGGAGTAACAGTAACGTTGCAAATCAGCTGATTCATTTTGTTTTATGTAAAGCAATTAGAACGATTATAGTTAGCAGTAAGATGTTACGTCTCAATCTGTAAGAAATAGATTGGTCTTACTTTTTTACGGTAAGGTTACTGTTACTGTTACTCCCGGCTAACTGAGCCTTAACTTTTGTCGTAAGGTTTAAATTTGAGATTGCCATATTATATTCACATATTTTTTATATATGGCAACTCCAATTATACGTATATTTTGTAAATGTTAAAAAAGTACGTAGTTGCCAGTTCGTATTTTTATTTTGGCAAAAATAATCGGTATTTTCTTTAGTATTGCCACTTTTTTAAAAATGTTAAGTTTATTTTATACAGAAGTTGTGAAAACGAAAAATAGTTGAAGGTAACTTTATTCCTCACTAGTGCTAAAGGTACCGTTAACTATATCGCACTTTAAAGGTAAGTCGTGAAAACGGGCCTAAGAGTATTAACCATTTTTTTTAATACTTACTGAACTCTAGGCCAGAATGCTTTTAACAAAAGTTGCCTTTATCAAGCGCATTGCAAATTTACTAAATATTCTTATTGCCAGGGCCAGCTTTTATATGCACTAAAAATATTTAAAAATGCAAGCAAATCAGCCAAAAAACAACAGCAAAATCGAGCTTTTACCGCAAAAATAGCTTGACCGACTTTAATTTTAACTTTAAACTTTCGTTTTTTTAATAAATGAATTTACTGGCAACAATTGTATCATCTCCTAAAATCGCAGGGACAAATAAGGTACCGTTACGATAGCAACAACAATTTTAGCTTAAGCAGCAACCTTCATACAAAATATTTTTGAAATAAAATAAAAAAAATCTTCTCCTGTAAAATTGTGTTTTTGTCGCTTAAGCTTTTTTTGCGGTAAGGGCTGAATATGTTAAAAAGGTAAAAAATTAATATCTTCTTTCACAGAAAAAATTCAACTATACAAAAGCGGCTATATTATCTGTAATATTTAATATTCTCCCGGTATAGTTTTCTGTTTCTCCACTTGTGGCCAATTGGTATACTTTCGGAACCTGGGGCTAATAACACAGTACAACCGCCAATCTGGGGGGTGAGAAGTTCCAAGTCAGGGTGATGGTACTAGGTCAGTATAGTATGTGTCAGTTTTTTTTTATGACCTTTTAAATTTTTTCCTTATCTTGCTGTTTTTTCGCTTAGTTGTAACATTTTGGCAAAAACGTAGTTTAACATAACTCAAGAACCACTTGTCCGATTTTGATGAAACAAATTTAGAAAAATTAGAAATTACAATTTCTATAATCTGTTTCTATACCGTTTTCCTATATGTGCAACACTTTCGAAGTTAAAAATGAATGTATGAAGGGAAAAAAGTATTTTTTGCCTAAAAATTTAAATATTTTTTTTTTTTTTAATTCATAAAAAAAATCCATTTGGTACCCAATTTTCGTTCACTATAACATTTTGGTTGAAGTACATCTCGTATGTTTGAACAAAATCAGTACTGAAATTTCCCCTTTTTTTATGTGTTGAGACATATTGACCACAGCAGTAGCAAAAGCTATTTATATCTGCCTTGCACAGTTCCATATTCTGTTCTCTTTTGTTCACTTTTAAAAAACTGGAGAAAAATCACTTTTACTGTTCGCGTTCGTCGGCACTTGTTGAATGACAAAAATCACAGAACCAGTGTGAGAAAGAGAAGAAGTATAATGACAACGCATGTTTTATGTGAACATTACAGAACCAGTGTTGCCACATCAATATTTCTCTTTTAGTACAGTAGAAAAATATGAGAGAGTTCGGCTTGTGAGTGTCAATGTTTTCTCCAAATAATGTTGTGCATATCTGGAGCAAATTTTTGAAATTCATACATTTACCTAATTGTGAATAAAAGAGAAACGCGTGCATCGATTTTCATGATCTATGCCTTTTTTTGCTCATGAGTTATGTGACTTTACGCGAAAGTAATTAGTTTTGGCACTTTTTTCCATTTTGGATTTTTTATGAATTTTAAAAAAAAAAATATTTAAATTTTTAGGCAAAAAATACTTTTTACCCTTCATACATTAATTTTTAGCTTCGAAAGTGTTGCACATATAGGAAAACGGTATAGAAACAGATTAGAGAAATTGTAATTCTTAATTTTTCTACATTTGTTTTATCAAAATCGGACAAGTGGTTCTCGAGTTATGTTAAACTACGTTTTTGCCAAAATGTTACAACTAAGCGAAAAAACATCAAGATAAGGAAAAAATTTAAAAGGTCATAAAAAAAACTGACACAAACGAACGCCAAACCCTTTGAGGGTTTTACTATACTGACCTAGTACCATCACCCTGACTTGGAATTTCTCACCCCCCAGACAATAATCCCAAAAATGTTCCATAGTGTAATATAAATCCGTTCGGAATGCCCAACTTTTATATTAAATCGGCTTTCACAAGAGATAATATTTGGAAAATCGTTAAATTTCAGGAAATTTTTTACCTAAACGGTGTTAAGCATCATTCCTAGGAAGTTTATATGCTCTAGAAAATTGTTTATTGAGATTTAAGGTACATTTTTGTTGTGGATTGTTTCCTTGAATTTTGAACGGTTTGCAAACTATCGACCTGAATAGGGGGAAAAATATAAAAAAAACGAAAATTTTAAAGTTTTTTGCGATTTTGATCTTGAAGATGAAGTTTTTTTTTGATTTTATATGTTCACAATTTATGTTCATTATGGTAAGAGCTACAACTTTGTTTTAGTGGGTAAATCAAAATTCCGAACGGTTTGCAAGATATGAGCCTGAGAAAATGATCACTTTTTTGCAAAAATAACACCGAGGCCCCAAAACAGTGCATGAATGACTTTGGGCAAAACTGGGAGACACGGGTCTTTTTTCCATATATGGTTTATTTTTGTCGTGTTGCACTGTGTAATCATGGCTTTTAGGTACGTTCGATGTCGCTTTTTGGGTAAAATATATTTTAGACGATTTAATTTTAATGTTCCATTTTTGGAGATCGATTTGTACCTGATGTTCTATATGTGTACCGGTTCTGTGATTCATAAAACTTTACGGTTATTTAGTTTAAAGTGTCATCTATTTTAACGTTGTTTATTTGTTAGCAGACTTTTGCTCTTTGCGCTACAGATATCGTCGTCCATTCATTTTTTACATTAAATGACATTTAAATACCGTTCGAAACAAGAGAAGATGCCGCATCGACTAAGAAAAACATTTCCTTTAATTTGAAACTCTTTAGAATAGAATAAGAAAATAAAGGAAATAGAAAGCATTAGAATTTGTTATGTCTGTCCTGTAAGATTTTCCAGAAGTAATTTAGCAAGCTTTCACTCTAAGGCGACGATATCATTATATTAAAGAAAAAAAGACTTAAAAATAAAATGTTTATTAACTTAATGGATTACCAATTAACAACATTTTGTTTGTCGTGCTTAATTCCCAATTTTTATTCTTGATAAAAACACTAAAATTTATTGTTGATGGGATTAGCTATTCCTATGCGCAGTTCACTGGTTGCTTAGGCCAGATCGTCAGGAAACTTCATCCAAAGATTTAAGGAAAACTAAAGATATTGTGGTTATTTTGTTGAACTATTTATGGTTTTTAATCCAAATTTTTAATTAGGCTTAAGTTCATTAAATTTAATTTTCATTAAATTATTTTTATGAAGAAATGAATTTTACAACATGAAAATAAATTAAAATTGTTATTAATAATCTTTCATTCTTGACCGTGGCCGGGATTCGAACCGCGGCCGGCAGGTTACCATGACATGTTTCGATCGCAACCTCCTCAGATGTATTTGCCGTTTTACACTCGCAAACTTCGATCTAACAAAGGTTAAAATACAATTTGGTTTAAGGATTGATGTTTGACTATTGACGTCAGCAGTCGTCGATGGCTGCGAGTGTAAAACGGCAAATCCATTTAAGGAGATCGAGTGGTTGCGATCGAAACATGTCATGGTAACCTGCCGGCCGCGGTTCGAATCCCGGCCACGGTCAAGAATGAAAGATTATTAATAACAATTTTAATTAATTTTCATGTTGTAAAATTCCTTTCTTCATAAAAATAATTTAATGAAAATTAAATTTAATGAACTTAAGCCTAATTAAAAATTTGGATTAAAAACTAAAGATATTAAACCAATAAAACTGTTAAGCGAATAAGAATTATAAGCAACAGTCTTACTTGTAACCATAGCAAAGCTTAAACAAAAACAACAACAATAAACAGTGAGTTTATCTTTTTTTACAGTCCCCACTACAATTGGTTGGAATTCTTCCAACATTAATTGTAGTTGTAAGTAGGTTAAGAAAAAATAAAATAAAAACAAAAACAACTTGCTTTATTGTTTTTGCTAAAAATAAAGCATGCTGCCAGTTTAGTTTTTTTTAAGCCGTGCACCTGCCAATTTTATATCAAAGTAATTTTTGGGAATTCAAAATTTTCAATTAACAAGATTTTGTTTGTCGTGCGTTATTCCCAATTTGTATTCTTGATATGGATTACGTTAGAAACGTTAAACCTGACGACCGCCAAGTCGATAGTTAGTGGAGCGCTTATGAGAACGATAATGAGTGAATTGTCGCTCGTTTAACTTACCGATCGATATCGTTTTTTATTGGTCTTGCAATATATGGCCGATCCTTCCTTAAAATAAATGAACTATGTTCGAATACAGAGCCTTACCTTTGAGCGATGGATATTCGACTTTGTCGTTGTCTTATCGGACTATCATAATGGGGCCATTGTCTATCGTCAATTATTATTCAAACCAAAAATGTATTTTTATGACATCCAAACTTATCTCGGATTGCTACTCGTTGTATACCAAATTTCCTTGATTTTTGATGGATCCCACTTCATAAACATGTTTTTAAATGGCTGCTTTAGTTATTCCTAGCGATTTTGCAAGCTCTTCCCGATTTTGACAACAATGCTTACAGAGTTACCCACTTATAACTACAATTCGAGTCGGAAAGAACCCAACCAATTGTAGAGGGATGTAGGAAAAGATAAACTCACTGTTTATTGTTGGTGTTTTGTTTAAGCTTTGATATTGTTACTTACGAGTAAGACTTTAAGTGTTTAAAATTCTTATTCGCTTTAGGGTTTTATTCGTATAATATTTTTGGCTTTTCTAAAATCTTGGGAAAAGGTTTCCTGATGAGCTGGCCTAAGCAACCAGTGAAATGCGCATAGAAGCTAGCTTTCCCTCAACAATAAATTTCAGTGTATTTATCAAATATGGAAAATTGGGAATTTAGCACGTCATACGGAAATCGTATTAATGTTAGGTCTCCAATTTTTCATTTTCTATCTCCTTCTGATAGCCTGAACGATATTTGTCTTTAGTATTAGAATCATCACTTCTGAACCGCGTAAGCCATTGCACGTACGTTAAATTGATGGAACATATTCAGAATGAGCTTCTGTGAGCAATCGATGTGCTTTAGTTGCACTTTTTGTTAATAAAAGAAATAAAACAAAACTTTCCACAAATGAGGTTTTGTTGGCATAAAACTGGACATTTTCGAAGCAAAAAAAGATATTTGCTGTGTAGACTTTTCGATTAATGACTTAGTGAGAATAAGGAACATTTGTTTACCATCAAAAATGCGATATAAACTGTTAAAGATACAAACTATGTGTAAAAGATAAGTTATCTGTTGTGAATCCTTTATTTAAAAGTTATACACCAAGATGATAAACGTATGTTTATATACAATCTAATATCAAATGTTATCGCAATTTTTTAGTGTACAATAAAAAAATTAAACAAATAAAAACAAAAGACTGAAACGACAAGCTTGTTTTAATAAAAAAAATCTACAAAATAACAATACAGAACAAGTACGAAATGGTCAATACAGCAAAAAATATACATATGTCCATATATAAACCCAGTTACGTGTAAAAACAATAATAATATTATACTTTGATAATATTTATCAAAAAAAAAAAAAAAATCATAATTTTGTTAATACCAAAATTAATGTGAACAAATAAAAGTGCTATATATTAGGTTATGGCGAATCTTTGATACCCTCCACTGACAGCAAGAATATATCAGCAGCGGGCTTTATATGAGATCTATGATAAATTAGAAATCAGTCTTTAAAACTCCCGATTTTACTGTATTCCGAGAGTGCGTTTATTATGGGACTTTATCACAACATTTGATGTTTTTATTAATCGTCACATAAAACTTGTTTTCGGTACAATTGTAGCTATTGACTAGGAGATAAAAAAAAAAGAAACTAAAACAAACAAATTTATTAAAAATAAAAATTGGGAATTTAGCACATCTTAGAGAAATCTTATTAATAGCAAACATAATTCTAATAAAAACTGCATCTTGTACCTCAAACTATCTAAAATAGCAAACACTTTTCATTATTTATATATTTTTTCATAATTTTTGGCCAAAAGCTGCCAAACTGTGAGAAATTCACTTAAGTTATCATCAGAAAAAATATTCCTTATAAAAAGATGGTCCAACCAAAACGCACGATGTTAATTATAAACAAGTAAGAGTGCTTTATTCGGCTGTGCCGAATCTTATGACCCTTCACCATTGTGCGAGCAGAATACAGAGCAACTAGACAAAACCTAAATAATTTCTACATAAACATACATATGCTCTTGCCGTTCTCAAGATATACAGAAATAAAAAATACAACAACAAGGGATTTTTGGGTAAAATCAGAGGCAGTCGTGGTTTTTTGGTCATATCTCAGCCATTTGTGGACCGATCTTGCTGAATTTCAATAGCAAAAAATGGTAGACTATATAAGACATAAGACATGTCTGGAGGATCCGGAAAACACATATCAAACGTAAGACGGACAGACGTACAGACGGACGGACGGACGGACAGACGGACATCGTTAAATCAACATCTCTCCTCATAAGGACCCAGAATATATATACTTTATAGGGTCTAAGATCAATATTATAGAAATTACACACGGAATGACAAACTTATATATTATACCCTTTTCCACCTGTGGTGAAGGGTATAATAAAACGAAAAGTTTTCAGAGAATTATCTTAATGTTTTTTTTTATTATTACAGAAGGATCTATGACAATTATGTGCGAAACAAAACTCGCCACGGGTTCGGTGGCATACGTCTATCCGATGGTCCATACTCTAAGACATAATTGAGGTTCAATGTCGTAAATGTGCTGAATTATCTCATCCTTAAGCTATTGAATTATTCTTGGCGCATTGACGTACACTTTTTCTTTTAAATATCCCCAGAGAAAGAAGTGCAATGGTATCAAATCGTGGCGGCCAATTAACATCGCCACGACGTGAGATAACACGGTCAGCAAAAGAGCCATTGTTTTGTTGGATGTGCGGCAAGTGGCACCATCCTGTTGGAACCACATATCGTTCAGGTCTATATTCTAAGTTTCCGGCCACAAAAAGTCCGTTATCAAATTGACGTTAACTGCTTGGCCGACCTCATTTACGAACAACAGCATTTTTTTCCGCAGAACGAACTGGACGAGCATGCACAGGTATTTTCACATTTACCACAGACCCGATTTTGGACACATTTGGTTGATTTTGCTGACCAAAAAAATCACGAAGTGCACGAAAGGCATTTGGATTTGAATGCCCGTTTTCGTAAAAAGCTTCAACAATCTTAACGTGCTGCTCAATTGTGTGCCACTCCATGGTTTAATTTATCAAACACTCAAAAACAAAGAAATGTCAAATTAACTCGAGGTTAAGGTGTGACTCACAATTAACATTTTAAGAACATGGGGCTGATTGATTAAATTATGAAAAAAATAACATTTTTCGACATTTTAGCACCCTGCGAGAAATTTGTGTGTCAATTGTTCCAACAGACTGGTTCTGGGATTTGTAAAAATAACACAAGCACAAAAAGAAATAACTCATGTATATGAAGAACAAAACGGTAGAAAAAGTAATAAATTACAATACAGTCTTCACCGGTGGTGTGACACATTTTTTTGGGACTTTCTAAAATTTGGTTCTTAATACTAAATTGTCTTGAAATAATACTTCAGTGTAGTAACTTACACTAAACACGTTCCTTGAGCATGGATGTGTGACATGTCAAATGGTTGCTATTAGTTGTCAATTGGCATCCTCCAATGACAACCCCTTGTAAAAGTGAAAGATTCCATTCATATAAAATGTTAGAGCAAGAACCGGTCTCTACCATCAAAGACCTATCGCGGGACTTCTTTGGTGTCAGCTCGCTTCCTTCTAGTGCAATCTTGATGCTCTTTATGCAGTTTTTTTGGGTTTGCATCTTGTATACTTTTTTTCCTAGTCTAAAGCTACAATTCAAGTCAGTTTCCGAGATATAGCAGTGAAAAAAATTGCATGTTCTTCGCGAAAATCAAGTTTTAGCCAAAATATACATGAGGAAATTGTTAATATCGATCCAGACGAGAAAAAGTTATCATATTATGTGTAACAATGTGTCATAGAACGATTGTCACAAAACTTCAGGTCGTATTTGCAGCCTCATAAAATTTTTAGGCGAATAAATTGGTTTCGAGAGTGGGCTTTATTATTATTAGTCATATAGCGCCTATTGTAAATTATGGACCAATCTTCAGACAATTTGGTATAAATTTGTGCAAAATTAAATGGCAATGGTTGCTTCCGCCAATAACTTTTGTTACTTTTGGTAGAGGAATCTTTTTTTGTATTCCCAATTTTGTTCCGCATTTGAATTATTTTAGAACTATTCATTAAACCAGATTTTTTATGAATTAAGTTTTTCGGGCTGGCAGCACTGTTTGATAATTGTGTCCAAACTACATCTGTGAAAGCGAAAAGTGTTCAGTATACTCTGCCATTTCATCATGGAGAAACTCACAAACGAGCAACGACTGCAAATCATTCAATTTATTATCAAAATTCGTGCTTTGTGAGAAATGTCCATCGTTTGTTACGAACTTTTTATGGTCGTCATAGTCGACCTAGTGAATCAACAATTCGCGCTATTATCACTAAATTTCGTACCAAATTTACTTTGGTGGACATTAAACCACCGACTCGCGTTCGTAGAATGCGTACCGAAGAGAATATTGCAGCCGTAGCGACCAGTGTTAATGAGGATAGTGAAATGTCAGTTCGTCGCCGTTCTCAGGTATTGGGCATGTGTTACTCAACCACGTGCCATGATACGCGACTTTTTTTTTGTCCCAATTGGCTGAGTTGGACTTGGTTGATATGTGGTTTCAACAAGACGGTGCCATGTACAGCTCGTGAAACAATGGACGTATTGAAGGATGAATTTGGTGAGCAGTTTATCTCTCGAAATGGCCCAGTGAGTTGGCCGCCAAGATCATGTGATTTGACGCCTCTTGACTATTTCTTGTGGGGTTATGTGAAGTTGTTGGTCTATGTGGACAAGCCAAACACGGTTGAAGCCTTAGAGTATAACATAACACGTGTGTTTCATGAAATACAGGCCGAAATGCTCGAAAAAGTGGTGCAAAATAGGACCATACGAATGGACCACTTGAACCGGAGCAGCGGGCAACATTTACATGAAGTTATTTTTAAAAAGTAAATGGCAAGGACCAATTTATCGATTCCAATGTAAATTTTGAATATATGATGCAAATTTGAGTGTTTTATTAGATTTAAAAAAACGCTTAAAAAATCACCCATTACATACATATGGGGGATTTCATGTCAAGTGACCCAATTTTTAAATCGATGTCTTCCGTGGATCAGAGTTTGACGTTTTGGCCATACAGTTGTTCTTTCTCATCCATGGAACTTATTACCTATTGGTGTTTGCAAAATGTGTCCCAAGTAGCTTCGATAGCTATTTGATTAATCTTTTGAAACAAAAAAATTAAAATTTTTTTTTTTTTATTTTAAACTTTTTTATTGTTTTTTAAGCGGGAACGTTTTTTTTTTTGTTTTGCTCAAAAGAAAGCTTGTGTCTTCTCCTTTAAGTTAGTTCTGGGGCCAGATTCTGGCAGTCGTGATCAAGTACTTTCTCGATTCGAAAGCAATTTAATATCTTATTATTTCAGTCAATACTGAACGAATCGGAATTATTTTTTCGTTATTGTAAAGCATTTATTTGAGTTTCACAATACTGAAAAAATAATTTTGATTCGTTCAGTGTCAACTGAAATAAAATTGCTTTCGAATCGACAAAGAACTCGATCACGAATGCCAGAATTAGGCCCCTGGTCTTTTAGGAAAAAATTCAAAATAGTGCTGCATATGCTAAAAATTTAAAAGTTAGCATAATTTAGAAATAATTTTTTTTGAGAAAAAAAACATTTCCGTATAAAAAAAAATAAAAAAAAGTTTTAAGTTTAACAAATTTAAAAAAAAAGATCGTTCAAATAGCTATCGAAGCTACTATCCAATAGGACTAACTTTGTTGCAAACGTCATCCAAATCGGAAGACATCGATTT
The DNA here is from genome assembly GCA_963931875.1 of Pollenia griseotomentosa. NCBI lineage: Eukaryota > Metazoa > Arthropoda > Insecta > Diptera > Polleniidae > Pollenia > Pollenia griseotomentosa. Next base: position 70,319,647 of record OZ007561.1, on the reverse strand, counting down.
AAAAATTGGGTCACTTGACATGAAATCCCCCATACATATATACTTTATGGAACCTTAGACGAATGACTGAAAAGTCTCACACGGAATGTCCAACTTAAAATACCCTCATTCATTGCTAGTGGTGGAGGCATACAAATGTATACAACTAAAATCACACACAAAAATAATTGTAAATATATTTTTATATTTCAAACAACCGGATGTTAATTCATTCTTTTTGAATACTTTTTGCAAAAAAAAAAACCGAAAAACAAAAAATAAACACCAAAAAATTCTATATCAAACTCAATTGAAACATTGTTACTCGTTTATCGACTTAAAATCACTTACAGTTCAACTGGATGACGTTAATTTGACAGTATCAAAACAATTGTTTTTATATTTGTTGTTTTTTTTTTTATTGTTATATAACTTTATTCTTAACTTAGATAAACTTTAAGAAGTTTTTATGGTTATTTAAAAAAAAAAAAATAATAATAATAATAAAAAAAACTCTTTTCTTTGCCTATAAAAATAAACGTGCATTTGTGTGGGTGATTTTGAGGGAAGGAATTGTTAAGAGTCGTGATTTAATTAAGTATCATTTAAAGCCATGTTGTTGTTGTTTTATTTTTATGGAGATTTTTAACTTGAAATAAGAAAATATTAGAAAATCTACTCATGAGTAATTGAATCATTGAACAAACTGTTTGTATTTTATTCAGTCATCAACGCATTAAATGATTTAAAGTTTCAATCATTCACAATAGTTGTTGCAATAAAAAAAATATGCTCCTTAAGGTATGCTATAAGAATTAATCATAATTAGTGTGGTTTATTATGTGGATCGAATAGAATAATCATGTTTCACTTATTTATTGTTGCGGTTAAAAGATTCAAAACTTTTCACAAAAATATATAAAAATTTTTTTTTTAAATATTTACAGAAAAAAAAGAATTTATGTCCTGGAATCAATTTTAAGTATAGCGCTAAGACTCCGATTTTCTTGGTCGATCGCAGCATACCCGTTTATCTGTTTGTCAATGATGACTTCCTTTAGATTCTTAATAAAATCGGCGATTTCAAAACTTTATATTTTATTTTTTCTGAATAGTGTCTTTAATATTCTGATGAAAAGATACAAAGTTGATTCTTGTAATAAAAAGAAACATCATATTGTCGAATCTTCTATTACATTTCGATAAAAGCAAGGCTTACTAAAGACAATCAAAAAGAGTAAGAAAGTATAGTCGTCCAAGCCAGACTGTATAATGCCCTACACCACAGTACATACTTTGATACTTTGATATAAATATCATCATAAGTATTAGCTGGCACCACTGGATTTAGCGAACTCGAATAAGGTTAACCCGCCGGGTGCCCCGCTTGACAGTTTTTTTTTTTCAAATATCGCTTTAGTTTGTGCCACTTGTGTATATTCTTAGAATATAAAAACAAAAAATGCTAGTGTACCCTATTTGGGACCAATGGATAATCACGGACCCGCCTTAACAAAATTATGTTATACGGTTAAGATTCATGTAAACGTTCTTTATGCCGAATATTATTTAAATATCTTAATTTATATGAAATTTTAGGATGGGTGTTGATTAGGTTGTCCCAAAAAAAATAAAAATTTGGATTTTCTCGGAGGATCTTTCATAATTTGGATACTCATAAGGTAAAGTATTTTTGAGAATTTTATCAGATTTTTCGGAAGTGCTTTAGAGGTCGCGCAAACGGATTTTGTACCAAAAATCGACCTTTTTGGGCTTTTTTTGAATTTTGGTTGAAAATGGGTAAAAAATAGATATTTCTTCAGCTTCTGAGTCAATATTCTTAAAGAAAATTTTCCGATCTTTAACTTTATGTGCATAAATAATAAGTTTCGTCAGGGATTTTCCACATTTTGATACATTATATAACAGTTTTTCGTAAATTTTCAGCAAATATGAAAAAAAATGCTTTATAACTTTTAAAATTTGTATGAAGACTAAAAAAACTAATGATGCAGTTTAAAAGATTATGAAGTTTTAAATAAATAAGCAACAAAAAAAAAATGAATTTTCTCTCACCGTTCTCGAGTTATACCCTTTTAAAGCTTTGCACACATTGTATGAAATGTATAATACTATAAGGTGTGAACTAGGTTTGCATTGCTTTAAACTTTAAATAATTGGATTTAGAAAATGTTTTTACAAATAAAATAATAGTTACTTACCACTCATACATAACAATTATATTAAAAACAAAGAAAAATAGAATTGTTATAAATCATTTATTATAGTTCTTGCGATGCTGATCTACCCCCTGCAGTAAACTCTGAAAGTCTGTTTCAGAAGTTGTGATATTGATATAACTAAAGGGTGTTTTTTTTACAGGTTTGTTTTTCGAATAGAGATAAAACTGGCATTTTGTGGTCAAATCTGGCAACTTTAATGTCATTTATGTTCAGTTTGGTTTGCCATTTCATCATGAACAGGTTGACAAAAGAACAACGCTTGCAAATCGTGCAAATTTATTTCGAAAATAACGGTTCAGTTCGCGAAGTTTACTTTGTTTATTTTGTTCAGTGATGAGGCTCATTTTTGGTTGAATGGCTACGTCGACAAGCAAAATTGCCGCATTTGGAGTGAAGAGAATCCACATGAGACCCTTGAGACGCCATTACATCCACAAAAACTGACTGTTTGGTATGCTCTATGGGCTGGTGGAGTCATTGGGCCATACTTCTTCCGAAATAATGCTGGAGAGGCAGTTACCGTTAATAGAGACCGGTATAGAGCCATGATAACCGACTATTTTGTTCCCGAATTGGATGGCATGAATGTGGATGAGTTGTGGCTCCAACAAGACGGCGCTACATGCCACACAGCGCACGCCACAATCGATTTATTGAAGGAAACATGCGATGAGCGCATAATTTTGCGGAATGGACCTGTCAATTGGCCACCAAGATCGTGTGATTTGACACCATTGGATTATTTTCTTTGGGGATATGTGAAGTCGCTCGTCTACGCCAACAAACCAGAAACGTTAGGGGAATTGGAAGCCAACATTCGTGGCGTTATTGCCGACATACGGCCCCATATGCTCGAAAAAGTGGTTGAAAATTGGACCTGTAGAATTGGCTTTATTCGAGCCAGCCGCGGCGGCCACATGCCTGAAATCATATTTAAACATTAATGGCATAAAATTATCCTTCCAATAAAGCCAAATTGATGGTCATTAAAACGATTTTCTTGTGTTTTATTTCAATTCGAAGTTCTATACCACTGAAAAAAACACCCGATATTAGCCAAGGCCACACCACGTTCTGCGACATCATTTACAACTTGCAATTGTTGAACTCTGTGTTTTGCTTCCTGAAATGATTTATTGTTTTCCCATTTTTCTGGATCCGTTTGTAAAAAATCAGTAGAAATGTTGCAGACTTCCAAAAAAGTTAAGCTGGCTTTTGTAATAAAACACTGAATTTGTTTATTTTCAATTATGTCTTCTGTTAAATTTCCTTTCACTAATTCGTTGTTTTTACTTGGTTCATGTAGGTTTCTAAGCATTAAACGCAAAGTTTTGGTATCTATACGTTCATTAAAAAACGATAAGGCAGCCAACTCCTCTCAATGACCTTAGACTTTTGAAACAATTGTATGATTACAAACGCTTTAATGAAAAAGTTGCAAGCGAGACTCTAAAAACCTTTCTGCGGCATCAGTGGTACCTTTCCGAGAAGTTGGCTGCCTTATCGTTTTTTGATGAACGTATAGATACCAAAACTTTGCGTTTAATGCTTAGAAACCTACATGAACCAAGTAATAACAACGAATTAGTGAAAGGAAATTTAACAGAAGACATAATTGAAAATAAACAAATTCAGTGTTTTATTACAAAAGCCAGCTTAACTTTTTTGGAAGTCTGCAACATTTCTACTGATTTTTTACAAACGGATCCAGAAAAATGGGAAAACAATAAATCATTTCAGGAAGCAAAACACAGAGTTCAACAATTGCAAGTTGTAAATGATGTCGCAGAACGTGGTGTGGCCTTGGCTAATAGTTATATCAATATCACAACTTCTGAAACAGACTTTCAGAGTTTACTGCAGGGGGTAGATCAGCATCGCAAGAACTATAATAAATGATTTATAACAATTCTATTTTTCACCTTTTTTGATTTTTCGAATTTATTCTATGAGTTACATTTCAGTTATGTATTTTATAAAGTTTTTTTGTAATAGTTCTATTCCTTAAATTTTAAGGAATTACTTTTATACACTACCAGACTATTATATTGTATTTTCTTGTTACATTTTACCTTAGCTATCCTTTGGATAGCAATGAAGTATATTGTATGTTCAGAAAAATTTACAATTATTAGACACCAGCAGAATGTAATGCATTTTCTGGCCCGCTACGGCCTTCGTCAGCATTCTTTGTTTTTAATATAATTGTTATGTATGAGTGGTAAGTAACTATTATTTTATTTGTAAAAACATTTTCTAAATCCAATTATTTAAAGTTTAAAGCAATACAAACCTAGTTCACACCTTATTGTGAAGCTTTGAAAGGGTATAACTCGAGAACGGTGAGAGAAAATTCATTTTTTTTTGTTGCTAATTTATTTAAAACTTCATAATCTTTTAAACTGCATCATTAGTGTTTTTAGTCTTCATACAAATTTTAAAAGTTATAAAGCATTTTTTTTCATATTTGCTGAAAATTTACGAAAAACTGTTATATAATGTATCAAAATGTGGAAAATCCCTGACGAAACTTATTATTTATGCACATAAAGTTAAAGATCGGAAAATTTTCTTTAAGAATATTGACTCAGAAGCTGAAGAAATATCTATTTTTTACCCATTTTCAACCAAAATTCAAAAAAAGCCCAAAAAGGTCGATTTTTGGTACAAAATCAATTTGCGCGACCTCTAAACCACCTCCGAAAAATCTGAAAAAAATCTCAAAAATTCTAAGCCTTATGAGTATTCAAATTAAGAATGATCCCCAAAATTTTTTTTTTAATGGGACACCCTAGTGTTGATATGGGACCTATGATTAATTTTGGAACTACCAGGACATAATTTTGTCATGACGTATAAACTATCGTAAAAGTTATTATCGCCCATTTTTATGTAAATATCAACATTTATAAGAAATTTATGTCATCAAAAGATATTTTCGGGAAAAGTATTTGTATGGGAGCTATTGTCAAATATGGACCGATTCCAATAAAGTTTGTTAAGTTGATTTTGATTGTAATAAAATAAGTTTGGACCAAATTTAATCTAAATACAAAAATAATAAGATGGTGAATGGGCACAAAACAAACAATATATTGAAAAAAATTGCAACCTCCTACATTTTCGAAATATCGGTATATCTCGAAAACAAGAGCTAACTAACCTTAAAAAAACGGTTAGCACCACTGGATTCACTAGATTGACCCAATTAGGTTAAAATGCCAGGTGCCCGGCTTGTCTGTTTTTTGCAACTAGCACAGTGTACTTATTGCTCAAAATTACAATATTATAATTATTTTTTAAGATTATTTTTTTAAAGGTTGCGAAAGAAATAAATCATATCTTAAAAAAGAAAAAAACACCTCCTTCAAAGTTGCAGGATTTTTAAAGAAGGCTTTGAGGTATTATATAAAAAAAAATCAGCCAAATAAAAAAATTATTTTTTTAAAATTTAATATTTTGCAGATATTAAAATTTTTTTTCAATATACTGTTTGTAGCCCCAAGTATTCTCTTTAAAATGACATAAAACTCATCTTCGTATGCAAAGTAGTTTTCGAGATATTGAAGAAATAAGCTAAACACATTCGGCTAATTCGGCGATATTATGACATTTTGAATATGACATAACTTTTGAAAGAACAATTTTTATTTAAAATCGGAAGGGGTAGTGTCCCACTCTTGGTCGTTTTGACATGGAATTACCCGTACATAAAATTTAAAATACAATTTATCTTTAATGACAACCTGCTTTGTCTTATAGTTTTCAAGTGAAAATGAAAAGTAGATGGCGAAAATTAAGCAACACGTTGGGCAAACAGATAGATATTGAAAACAGAAAAGCAACAATTTCACAAAAAAAATGTTTTTTTATTTGCTGCGAAAGCTCTTGTAGACATCTCAACAAATTTTAAATGTATCAAAATATGCATAAAAAAAGGCAAAAAAGCGCTTTTAACTAAATAATGCAAAAAAATGCTGCAACTGTAAAATATGCACTTACAAATCGATGCCAAAATTCATAAAAAGCTCTAAAACGGATAAAATATGCACTTACAAATCGATGCCAAAATTCATAAAAAGCTCTAAAACGGATAAATATATTGGGTGGTATTATTGATTCCGTTCCGCAAGTGCGGAAAGCAATTTTTGTGCGGAAGCCAAATTTGTAATTATTCATTCCGTTTGTGCGGTATCCTTCCGTTGTTGCGGTATCATCTCTACCATTGCGGTATTCCCATATTATTGAAACCGCAATATAGATATTTTTCGCCATTTTGCTTACGTTAAAATTTTACAACGAGAAGCTAACGGAAGGAATAAAAATGTAAGAAAAAATATTTAAAAAAAATAAAATTTAGTTTTGTTATTTAAAAAAATGTATTACAGGAATAATAAAAGAGATAAATACACAAGCAAATTACAATTAGAAGCAATGGTTGATTTAATGAAATTAAATCGAGACGTTGCTTGTGGTTTTAGTCAACGTGCCCCAGCAGAAATAAAAAATTTTTGGGAAGATTTGGCATTGACTCTAAATGGTTCCGGGCCGCCTTTAAAAGATGCCAGTGGTTGGAGAAAGGTAATGCTGTTTTTAGAAACATTTTTCCAACGGGAGCATTAATTGTTCTTGTATTGTATTTAAGGTATGGACAGATTACAAAAGCGGTGTAAAAAAGAAACTTATTCCAACTTACTCCCTATCATTCATGTGTAACACATCTTAAGATTTATATCTTAAAACTCTTCTTTCTACCCGAAGGTCTAAGCAATCATCGTCACTGCTACTTTCAAAAAATGCTATGGTATCCATATAACACTTACACTTATATTAGTCGCGTTTGTATATTTTACCGAAATTAATTTATTTAAAAAAATTATTACTCACAAAAATTTCAACAACTAGTTTAAAATGTTTTTTTATCAACAGCTGACACAATATCAACTCAGAAATAATTAAAACAGGGATGTTAAAAATTTATTGCGGAAAGCTTATACCGCAGGAATGAATAATTACAATTTGCATATCGATCGATATTTATTTCCGTCGAATTTTCCTTTCCGTGCGGAATCAATAATACCACCCATTGTTTCTGCCTTTATTGGTCGCACAAGGAAAAACATGCAATTGCATATTTATGGTCAGTGTTGGGCAAAATACATGGTTTGCGGTATTTAAAATACAAAATACAAAATACTTGCTGGTCATGTATTTAAAATACAAAATACAAAATACTTTCAGGTTATGTATTTAAAACACAAAATACAAAATACTTACACATCCTGTATGTATTTAAAATACAAAATACTTCCATTTATTGTACGTATTTTAAATACAAAATACTTCCACGCCATGTACATTAAGTTTATAACTTTTTTTTGAGTGCAAAATACCACTCCAGCGCCATGTTGGGAATTTTGTTCTGATAATAAAAAACTGTTTTTTAAGCTGATTCGGTGGAAAAAGTTTCCGCACCGTAAGCGATTCCTAAAACTCCATATTATGTGTAAATTTTATTTTTGGAAATTGAAACCCTTTTGATTTTGCATTAGACTTATGAAAAATGGTTTAATGTTGAAGATTATATATGAATTTAAGCAAAAACGAACTTATTTAAGACAAGAGCCACTGATTTAATGAGGAAAATAAAAAATAAAAACAAAACTTCAACGCTTTCGGTGCGGAAACTTTTTTCACGAAAGATGAAAAGTGACACCATATTTTTTTATATTTTGGTAGATTAAAATGCAATCAACCATCAATAAACTGACAGAATATATTTTGTAAACTATGTTTTTAAAATACAAAATACTCCCATTTTTTTAATGTGTTTAAAATACAAAATACAAACTACTTATATTTATTGTATGTATTTAAAATACAAAATACAAAATACTTGCACGTCATGTATTTAAAATACAAATACAAAATACGTATTTGTATTTTAAATACGTATTTCAAATACTGCCCAGCCCTGTTTATGGTTTCCCTGCTCATCACTTATCCACAGTATTGTAACCCACAATTTAATAATAATCTTACCGCATTGTATACTTTGTGGATCACATTTCCAAAATGGTTCTGAGCTTCGCTTCCTGCTTATAATAAATAAAATTTGTTCTTATCATTTGTTTTATAAAAATTACAGTAATTTTGACTTAGCTGCACAATCTCCTTTGCACGATTTTTTGTGCAGGTTAATTTAAAAATGCAGTTATCTTAAATGTATTTAGCTGCCTTAATGTGCGCCTTAATGTACGCAATTGTGGTTACCTGCATAAAAGTGCAGCTAAAGTAAAGTGTTTGAAAGAGGAGTAACAACAATTTTATAAATAAATTAATAATAACATTGACATTCAAACAACCTGTAGTCATTTGCTATGCATTTTTATAAAGAACGAGATAGCCAAATTGGTAACAATAAAGTAGTACAACGTTAAGAATATCGCTGCAAGCTGACAAAAGTTAAAAACGGCAGTTTCAAATTTGTGTCAACAGAATACGTAGTTGTAGTAGTCGTTGCCGTTAAAGCGCAAAATTCGAAATTTTGAACTTTGTTGCGCTACAGAGCATTCGTCAGCTTCAAATACTACTACAACTACTTTATTCTGTTCCAGACCTAAGATTTGCTATTCCTTTCATATAATCGTGGTAAAGTTGCTGTAACCACAACCCATATGCATAAATGTAGGTGCATGCAAACAAAATAAATGAATTATAATGATACCAACTTGACTTGTCTGCGATTTTTGTTTTTATAAACAGCTAAAATTGGATATTTATGTGAAAAAGTGTCCACCATATGTTTTCATGTGTGCAGCTAACTTTGATGTTTTATATGAAAATTTTACAGCTGCCCAAAAATATGAAACGTGCAGGTATACAAAATGCACGTAAACAAGGATTTTGAAGAATAATTACAGAAAATTTGTGTTTTGGACAGTTAAGTCAAAGTGCAGCTAACTTGGATTTTTTGTATGCAAATTATTTTAAAATGCCAAAAATTTTGGCCGCTTATCTTAAATGTGCAAGTAAAGAAATTGCACTTAAAAAAGGACTTTGAATGGGATTATAAAGAATAATGCCAAAAATATCAATTTTGTGCAGTTAAGTCAAAAGTGCACGTAAATAAAAGGCAGTTAAGTCAAAACTACTGTACATTTTATTGTAATTTACATTAGTTTTTTATTCTTGAGGTTATCATTTTTAAAAGAATTCTTAAAAAATAAATCGCTTTGCTTTCTCATGAGAAATAAAAGGAACCATATAACTAAAGCTAAGCCTAACACTACACATAACAAAACATCTAATAACAAATATTGATAAACAGGCATAAAAGTGCCATACGATTTGAGAAAATCTGCGCCTTTATAACGTATGACATACTCAATCCAATACGAGGCCTCATCCAAAGGATGCATAGGATTATCTCGAAACTTTTGAGACATTTCCAAGGCTTTTTGTTTGTATTGAGGCTGATTGATAAGAGCTTCAATGTTTGATTTAAGATTTTGTGCCGTTAGTTCCGAAAACCTCAGAGAACGGGCATAACCGGCTCTCACAGATTTGATGGCATTACGATGTTGATCCCCGTAGAAAGGTATACACAGCATTGGCTTAGCCCAGTACAGACCTTCTTGGCTGCCAAACATCCCACCATGAGTAATAAAGAGTTTAACGTTGGGATGGGCAAGAATGTCATTTTGGGGCAACCATTTTTGTATCATTACATTTGAAGGTAAGTCGCTGACGCTTTCATTTTCATATTTCCACAGGACACTCTGTTTCAAATTACCGAAAGCCTTAAAGATAAGGGAGATTTTGTCTTCAGGCATATCGGCACTTTTAATATAGGATCCAAGGGAAAAGTAAACAACGCCATGGGTCGAGTTATTGATAAAGTTCTTAAAGATTATTTCATGTAAAAAAAAAAATTTATAAATAATCGAATTATTATTAGGCCGTATTATGAAAATCGTTGTCGTAAGCGAAAAAAGTCGTTATCGTAATTTGCATTGTCGTTTTTGTAATATTGTAATGATATCGAAAAAAATTCAAACAACTACGACTCCGACCACGACAACGACTCTCGTAATAAGACTGATTATGTCGTTACCTTTAAATTGCTGGGCAAGGGTTTAGCGGGCTTTATATGAGCTCCCCCTACATTTATCAAACCGGGCATACTTGGTCGGGGTAAATCCACACTTCTATGGCTGTTAATTAACATCAGGGAAATATTTTTCTCCAAATCTCTAACATTGGGCAAAGGACCTTAAATTAAAAAATTCAAAAAATCCATTAATAATATGTATTCTTAATGAGTTCATGGATGTTTCTCTCACCTTTCAGATAAGTACCAAAATGCCTTTCAGCCATTTCTTGCATCTGCGGCATGTAAATCCATCTTCTGACAACAGCATCATACAATGACAAATACGAATTGTACATCCTTTCCGTAAAACTCATACGATCAGTGTGCGATAACACCAGATGCGGTATCACCGACCAGGGTGTTACTAAGCCCATCGCATGATCCATATTATCAGCATAGCCCATGGTGCCAATTGTTACAATGGGACAATGAAATTTATGTGCAAACATTAGAAAACTTTCGTGAAAGAATTGCTCCAAAATAAGCAAATCGAATTTCTTATCCTGATTAGCGATTAATGCCTTGACTTTAGTATTATTAAGGGCATATTCGGAGGTTAATAAGCCCACTTTCCAAAACATTTGTAGATTTTGAAAATCGTTTGTAAAACGCATTTTGAAAATGTTTTCTTTGGGCACTTGAATTGCAAAGAAAAAAGAAATCAAGACTAACCAGAATAAGAGCGACAAGCGTGTTTTTGATGTTAAAAAGTCTTTAATCTTTGCTAAATTTTGTATAACATAAATCGAAATACTGATGGGTCCAATCGGATTTTCTAACCTCCAAGATTCTTTGAACGAAATGGAATGAGCATTAAAATCGCCCGTCGCCCTTATTTACAATGGTCAGTTAAACGTTGAGAACTTACAGTAAGAAGGTATATCAAATTTAGGATCTATTATAATTTCGGTTAAATTTGGATGAGGATTTTTTGTAGGATAATTGTTAACGGTTGTTATATGATGACCTCTTTTTAAAAGATCTGCTTGAAAATGCTCCATCCACAGCCAATGACTAGGTCCTGGAAAGGGACCCATAAATAATATGTTGTAGCCATTACAGTGGGAGAAGATAGTTATAGTTAACAGGTATTGAAGACATTTTACGGTCTTCATCTGTAATAAAGAAATCTATAAAAAATTATAAATCTTTAAGAAATTTTAGCACTTGAGCTGCAAAATAGACGATTTTGTTAATCGGTTTTAATATTGATTTTGCTGGTTTTTGTTCAAATCAGTTTTTTTAAGCTAGTATTTAAAATACGTCTTTCTATACCCTCTTCTTTGGTTTTGTTTTGGTTTTCTGTGGAATTAATAAAGCTATAGCTATAATATTGTTAGACTGTTGTATATGTGTATGTATTTATATACTTTTTAAAAAATTAAAAACTTTTGTCTTGAACTCATTTAATAAAATCATTGTTTTATTTAAAGAATCCCGGGTTTCCCGGGAATAAGTTTTTTTTTTTTGTTTCGTTTCCCGGGAACAGAAAAGGTCCGGGAAATTAGAAACTCTCTTGAGCCTCAACAATAAGATATTGTGGTGAAATTTTGGTTGTATAAAAACAATTAAAGACACGAATCCCACATAGATTTACTAATGTTTAAAAAAAGTTTTTGTTCCAAATTTCTCGGGAATTAAAAGCGGTAACTTATAACAATTAAATATTCCCGGGACGGCTAAATTCCGCGAAGGCCTACAAAACAGATCATAAGCATTTGCTGTTATTGCACCGAATTTGTTTGAATCTTTGTTTGAACTTTGTTATTTTAAATACTTTATAACAATTTAATTTTGAAAGTTTTGTAAAATTTTAAAAAAATAGTTGCTCTTTTACGTCCGTTCTGAATTGCTCAGCAATTAAAACTGTTCTTTATTACAAAAGCTTCAAAAAAAGAAACATGAAAATTTCTTTTTATTTACATTTAAAGTAAAAATTGTAAACAAGTAAGAAAGCCCGACCGTATGATACCCTATTTGGGATCCATGTAATGCGCGATTGTAAGCTTATAGTTTGGGATGAAAGCACGATAGCAAATAAAAAGTGTTTCGAAGCGGTAAACAGAACTTTAAAATATATCAGAGGGAACTATGTAGGGTATTCATTCGGTTAACCGATTAATTACTACCCGATTAACTGATCGGTTAATTTAAAATTGGCTTTTTTCGATTAACGATTAAACCGATTAATTTAAGTCGATAAACCGATTAACCGTTGTAACAAAAATTATAATATTTTGTTGTATTAAACCATATTTTTTTGTGTTTTAAATTATGGGTGAGTTCCAAATGATCGGTTTGAAAGCCACTCACTTTTTTAAATGCATTCTACAATGCAACCATGTACAATTTTACAACGTTCTCCAAAATTCTCCAAAAAAGTTAACAAAGTGTACCAAAAAAGTTGTGTTCTATTTTTAAAATACAGTACAAAAACAGAAATAAATGAATTCGGAAATGAAATTTTTTGCAGAATGTTCGGTGCTGAGCTTTGGCAGGATGAGTTAGATGATGACCTGACAACAGAAGAAACTCACGATAATAACGCAACAAAAGAATTAACCCAAACAATTAAAAGTGTTAAATCTTTATGGATGAAGTTTCCTGATGATCTGGCCTAAGCAACCAGTGAAATGCGCATAGGAATAGCTTATCCCATCAACAATAAATTTCAAGTGTTTTTATCAATAATAAAAACTGGGAATTAAGCACGAATAACAAAATCTTTTGAAAAAGTGTTAAAAATTTTAAAAAATTAAACAGGATTTAAATGGCATAATGGAAGATTTTATATGTTTAGAGAAACTGCAGGAAAAAGATTTCTCCAACATCTACGATAAGTAAAGTCAAAATTTATCAAAACTAAAGAGAAGAGTCGCTTAAATCCTAAATATTTTAACCAAATTATTTATCTAAAAGATTATTTTATAAGATATTCTTAAACTATTTAAATTACTAGTACAATGATCTCACAGTTTATTTTTTAATAAATACATAATCGGCCTTGTTCTGGAAATCGAAATCACGTGAAATTCTAAACGACAAATTTTAAATTCTATCCTGATTTTAAAGTTGATAAAAATATTTCTTTTTCATTACCTCATACTTTGAGGACCACATATCTTTACCAAAACTACTTTTGAAAGGAAAAGGAAACGCTACGTTCATTTAAAAAATTTAACTTAAAATATTCATACAATTTAATTTCACGTGATTTCGTTTTACAGAACGTAGTCGAATATGTATTAATTAAAATATATGTATTACATAGTAATGCATTTTTTTTTTGCTCGTTTTAGTTCAAGAATTGTTATGTTATTGTTTTTTTTAACTACTTAACTCCAAATAATAAATAATTTTTAATTTTTATTTACTGAAATTACCTACTTTATAAAAAAAGCGTTATTAATCGGTTAACCGATCAAAACCAAAATTAACCGATTATTAACCGAATAAACCAAAACCTCGATTAATTAATCGAGCGATTAACCGATGAAAGTAAAAGCCCGATTAAATGAATACCCTAGAACTATGGCATGTTGGGTAAAGCCACGTTGTTTTTATCTGAAGACTAGTCGATAGTGCCAACAGGAACTCAAGATAATGAAGTTAGGGCTTGCATTACGGCCTCAAATCTGTGGCGCGTTGTAGAAAAACATGCCAGTGTACTTGAAGGGTGGCGTTAGCGCTGGACAATTTGCCGATCTCCTTCTTCAAGTTAAAAACGGAGAATATCCTTAAACCGAAGGCAAGGTTTCAATTTCACCAAATCTTGCCATAGTTGTGTTATCCATTGACTACTAAATAATTCGAATATATCCAGATGTACACAACCTACAAAGCAAATCCACGGGCTGGCTGTGTGAACGTTCAAAGGAGTAGAGCACGATTACATGCTGTTGATACTGTACTACATGCGGACCCGATTGCGCATGATAGCCAAACATAAAAACCTTGGTAGAGGCCGCTTTATTTACCGGTAGAGCTCGAGGTGAATCGGATTATATATTACGGATACCAATTACAATGGGTGTAATGCACTACCCATTCGAAGATAATTGTTCACCCTTAACAATAGAATCATAACGATACTTTTTAATACGTTAATGCTAACAACACGTTAATGCTAAAGCGTACTGACGCCTCAATTAATCCTATTTTTATGTCCCATGTGTTTTTTTTACATGTTGTTTATTTATTATCAAAAATAACCTAAAATAATAATATAATTTATTTTATAGAGCAAGAAAAACACCAACTGCTACAAGCTTGCTAATACCCCTGACAGACATATAGTTTCAATACCATGGTATGCATACTACAGTAGTATATAAACCATCAATATACCACTTTGTTTCATGATTTAATTGTAGTTTAGGTTGACACACATGTAGTATACCATGATAGTATAGTATACAAATCCTATGTCTGTCAGGGGTATAAGCAACAATTAAAAAAAAACTACACGTAAACTTTACTTACCGTTAGTATTCTAGGGTTAAGGTCTGTTTCGCAATGAATATATGAAATATCTAATGTGGTATATAAAGAGGCACTTTACCTTAAAAAATAAATAAATTAATAATTTTTTTTTTTTTTTTTTGTAAGCTAATCCCCGCGAAGCTCTACGCTTGTCTGCAGGAAAGAAACCAGAGTCTCTGGCAGGAATCGAACCCGCAACCCCGGTGCTGATAAACTAGCTCACTACCAGCTAGCCTACCGGGGTACTCATATAAAGGGTGGTCCAACCAAAAAGCACGATGGTAATTGTCAATAAAACAAAAAGTTTACAGATAATTATCTTAATATTTTTAATGATTTTTTATGATTGAAGAAGAGATCTATTACAATTAAATGCTCGCCACGGCTTCGATGGCGTACCTCTATCCGATGATCCATATTTTCAATGACTCTGAGGTTCAATGTCGTTAATGTGCCGAATTATCTCATCCTTTAGCTCTTAAATTGTTTTTGGCTTATTGACGGACACTTTTTCTTTTAAATATCCCCAAAGAAAGAAGTCCAACGGTGTCAAATCACATGATCGTGGCGGCCAATTAACATCGCCACTGCGTGAGATAACACGGTCATTGAATTTCCCGCGCAAAAAAACCATTGTTTTGTTGGCTGTGTGGCAAGTGGCACCATCCTGTTGGAACCACATATCGTCCAGATCCATACCCTCAATTTTTGGCCACAATAAGTGCGTTTTTATCTCGCGATAGCGAACACCATTGACGGTAACTGCTTGCCCGGCCTTATTTTCCAAGAAGTACGGCCTGATGACGACGCCGGCCTATAAGCCGCTCTAAACACATTTTTCAAATTTCCTACCGACCCGGTTTGCTGCAATTTGCGCACAATCCTCCCGATTGTGGATACAGTTGGTCGATTAACTGAACAACAAAATCACTAAGTGCACGAAATGCAATTTAGTTGAAAAAAGCTATTCATTTTGAAAAAGCAAGCGAAGTTTGCACTGGGATATTATAATTTTTCAGAAACATTGGATATTGGAATAATCACCCTTATCGTGGTTTGCATAGGCGTGTTTCGACGAAAATTTGTATTAACGTGTGTACGCTGTCGTAATAAATAAATTGAACCACGATTTTTTAGGAGTGTAGTATTTGTTGTAGCTCTTGCTTATTACTATGAAGTTTTTTAAAAACGCCTAACTTTCGCCACAAAAACGCCAACCCCCATTAGGGTGAAAGTTAAGGCGAAATTACACAAACATTTTATGATCCAAAAAAAGTCCAGGAAAACAGTTTCTGCCACATTTTTTGATAATTTCACAGCAGTCGGCAATGCTGGGAATAAACCAACTTATTTTATTCGGCGGATTTGTTGTTCTCAAAAATGTGTTCTTTTCGTTTTTTTTTACACTACACGTGCGCCTCGAGTATACAAATATATTGTTGCAGACTTTATTGTAAGCCACTGTATGTACATAAATAAGCAAGATATTTGTTTTATGCTGATTGTTGTTGCTTTAAAAAAAAAAAACAAAACACAAGCCCAGCTGTGTTTCTGTTTGTGCTCGCAAACAATAAGTAACATTTTATAGGAAACATATTATTAAAACAAAAATATTTTTTTTTTTTTTTTGTTAATTTTTTTAAAATTGGCATTAAATTATTTTGTTATATTCTATTTTATTTATTCAGTTTCTTGCTTTTGTTCATTTTTGTTAAAATAAAAGTCTACTTCTTGCAACTTAACGCCAGCAAGCGAATAAGCTTGTATTTGGACCCATGTTCAATGTTATCCTTTTTTACGAGAGCAAGTTTCGCTTTACACCAAAATATAAAAAAGTAGTAAATTATACATATACAATTTTTTGAGAAACAATTTTAACTACTTGCTGGCGTTACGTTACAATAAGTAGACTTTCAGCTGAAAATGCCTATAAAAAAAAAATATCTAAAGTTAAAAAACCATAAATAGTTTTAATTGTCGCGGCAGTAACTTTAGTGGTACCACTAAAGTCTAGAGCAAACCAAAAACAAGGACAATGCTATCATGATTTCCATCGCTGGATTCGTTACAATTAAAGGAAAAAGAAAAAGAAAAATTAACAAGAAAGATGTGAAAACCCGCGTTTCATTTCTTCCACTTCTTCATTTGTCATTGATCAAAAAAAACTGTTGCTTTTACTTCAAATTCATTAAATGTAAACAGTATTTATCAAAGCAACTCATAAAGCGAAAGTTTTTGGATTCAGTTTTTAATTAACACATGTCATGAAACCCAGTGCTCGTTTACATTGTGCTTTTTTTATCGCTGCAATTTTCTTATTTCTTATATAAAGTTGCAATTTCGTTTACATTGTGCAATTATTTTCACCAGTCACTGAATTGCCAGGAGTGCAGGTCTTGAACACTATAAAACACATCGATATAACGTTGGAGGATGGGAAAGCTGGGAAGTTTTACTACAACCAATTTCGCAAACTTACACACATACGCCCGAGTACTCAACGATAACGGAATAAAAATTCTGATACCGATACCGCAAAAAAAATACTTTAATACCGAAACTCGTTTCGGTTGCCACACTTGACATTTATAGAAAAACTAGCTTAACCCGGTGCGCTTCGCTACGCTGCTTTAACCATGCTTGAAGACTCTCCCTTTAATAGTTCTTCAGTTGAGCGATATTTAATAGATGCATCCTATGGGAGGTATTTCCTGCGCTTACCCGCTTTATGTTTATTTTCAAAAGTGAAGTATACCATAAGAGTGACTTCTGCAAAGTTTGAACATTCTCACTATAACAGCTCTTAAGATATGCGATATTAAACATTGGCGTCCTATGGGGGGCACCACTTCCCCCGCTGCTATTTTATTTAAATTTTGGGGCTCAGAAGATCCTTCTACCAAAAGTTCAACAAAATTCGTACAGCGGCTATTATTAATATTTCCATCTATGAGGGGTACTGCTCCTCCTCTGTCCACCCCGCCCATTTTTATATTGAAATTTATAGTTTACCATAATAGTAGCTTTAACCACGTTTGTAGACTCTACCCGCTTTATTTTTATTTTCAAAAGTGTAGTATACCATAAGAGTGACTTTTACAAAGTTTGAACATTCTTTTTATAACAGCTCCTAAGACATGCGTTATTAAACATTGGCGTCGTATGGGGGTACCACTTCCCCAGCTGCTATTTTATTTTAATTTTGAGGCTCAGAAAATCCTACTACCAAAAGTTCAACAAAATGCGTGGAGCGGCTCTTAAGATATGCGATATTTAATATTGGCATCCTATGGGAGGTACCCATTCCCCTGCCCCTATCGAAAAATTAAGTAACCTATTTTATTTTTAGGGCTTACGTGATGTTACTGTAATAATTTCAGGAAAATCGGTTCAGTAGTAGAGTCTATAAGCCAACATACAAACAAACAAACAGACAAACATTTTTCATTTTTATATATGTAGAAAGATAGAAGATGTTATGATGAATAATCTAGAACTGAACTAAAACAGTTGTTTTTTTTATTTTTACTATTTGTTTACACAAGTTAAGTTAAATAAGTCATTTAATTAAGTTATTCATTTAGTAATTTGAACAACAATTTTAGTTATTTTTTTAATTGTTTTTTGAAGACCCAAAACAGTTAAACGTGTTTATAGCCGACTTACACCTGAGTCACAAACCGGTTATAACTTATTTATTATGGTTTGTAACATGTTTTCCCACACAGATTTTAACAGCCTGTTTGTCGATTTCGAACGTTAACGTTCGCATAGAAAATTGCATTTAAAGCAAAAACAAATTTTCGGGACCCGGGAGATCGTAAAATTACATTTTTTGCCTCTGCCCCCTTATGTGGGCGGTTACATAAAGTAATATTTTTTAAAAATAAATGTAAAGATTAAAAGAAATAGATTACTGGCGTCTTAATCCTATCATCGTTGCTGTTTCTAAATCCAGTCTTCGGTACATCCACTACATGCAGAAAAAAAAATATGGTTGGAGGTAACCATATTCTAAGAGCAACATACTATGGTTGGATTTTAACAATATTTTTGTTTGCAGGTTTCCATATTATGTTAAAATATGATCATATGATACGATGCACAGTGGGTTCGATGACACCGAAAGTGGCGAGTAATTCATGGGAGCCGTAATTTAAATTTTTTTTAAATTTTTTTTTTCAAATCGTTGAATATACATAAAAAGGCATATTCTGAAAAAAAGATATACGGAAAGAAATTTTTTTTTACGATTTTATAGACATTTTTATTTTTCGGAAAACTATAGTTTGTTTCAGAATTTTCGCCGTAATTTTAAAACCGAAAGTGATTTTTTTAAAAAAAGAGAAGCAAACGAAAGCCTATATTGTCTTCTTTCTAAAAAATAAAAAAATAAATATATATTTTGCATAAATATGAACTAAGCTTAATTTAAAGTCTGAATTTGGGTTTTGAAGGATTTCGAGAATTTTACAACTTTTTTAAAAAAGTAACGAAATAAATTTTTATAATTTTTTTTGTTTATCAATAACTGTCATACACTTAAAAAGAAACCATATTAAACAAAAAAAATTAAAAAAAAAAATTTTTTGTCTGTTTGGGAACGTTTTTTCAATTTTGTGGAAAATGGGCTTAATTTTCCAATTTTATTGTAAATTTAAAATAGATAGCTATAAATGATGAAATAAAATTTAAAATTAAAATATATTGAATATATTATTAAAAAGAAAAATTAAAAATAATATATACATTAGACTGGCCCACGCTTGTATGGGAAAGTAAAAGTATAGTCCAATACTTTCTCCACAAGCTTGATTTTGTTTATTTTACTAAAATAAATGTGTATACCAACAATTGGCTCAATGGGACAATATTTAGAGGTCGCGATGAATGGCAACTTATTTATATGTTTCACATTTGATATTACATGCATTTACTACTTACTGGCTTATCATTATTGAACTTGTTTATGTATTAGAGATACTTTTCCACACTTTTCTTTGATCTTTACGAAGGCGATCTATTGCATTAAAATATCTATGTCTGAAAATCAATTTGATCTGAGGAAAAGAAAGCAGTTACCGAAATAAGTTTGTTTATAAGTCTTATATATGGCCGATACTGGAATGAAGCTCCTTTAGCAATAAATGCTCCTCTTAACGATAAACAACTCGAAAACCATCCCAATGAAAAAATTGTTAAAGCTGCTGGGAAAGCATTTCGTCGACATCTATGGTATTTTTCTGAATATTTAATCGGGCTAACCTTTATCGATTCCAGAGTTATTTCTCTCAAAGGGTCCTACAGAGTTTTTATTTCGATGAAAAAAATGCTAGCCCTTTAAAAGTTGTAAATGACTGTGCAGAATGAGGTGTTGCTTTGGTGACCCGATTTAACAGTTTAAATACGAAAAATGAGGAGCAAAAACAATATTTGCTTAGAATAGTTGATCACAATAGAAAAAAATTTCACGGGGTTTCTAAAGCTAATATTGCAAAAATGGCTATCGACAAATTAAAAAAATAATAAAATTTGTGTTAATTTGTACTTAATTTACAGTTTTATTAATGCTTTATTAATTTGTTTTATTAAATATTTTTATTTTTAAATAAACAATGAATATCACCATAAAAAATCAGAGTATGCTTTATTTCTATCTAACCCCGAAAAATCATTAAACTATCGCAACCTCTAAATATTGACGGATTGTGCTCAAATTTGGACTAAACATTTTTAAGCACTATTCGAATAGGATCAGCGTTGTGGAGTGCGAATATTCGATACTTTTGTATTTTGGGCCACCCTAATATACATATATAAATATTTCTACATAATTGATTTAAACTCCTATTTGTCCTTACGACAAAATTTCATGAATTCTAAAATATGTATAAAATGTTAATAAAGAACAATATTTTAATTTTTTTATGCATTTTGTTTGTATTTAAGAAAAAAATTATATTTATACACTAATTGTTTTGACTAAATCTGCATCATAATCTTCCTCATCTGTATCATTATGTTCATTCTCACCTTCATCATCATAATCTTCACTATCAATACTCTCACTATCATGTATTTCTTGAAAAATAATATTCGATAGCAAAAGCTGTAGTTCGGAATTTGATAATTGTTGCTTTTCTTTCCGCTCATTTTGTTTATTTATACTAGATATGAATGGATCTGAACTGAGAAAAAATCTATTTAGAATATCTTCATTCGACTTTTCTCGGCTGCATTTGCGAGCAAAGTGTTTCCTATAATTTTTAAAATCCTTATTTCTGGCTTCCTGAGCTTCTTCTGAAAGTTCTCTAATCGGTAAAAGGGCATATTTTATGATTTCGAGACCATGAATTAAAAATTTATGTATTGTAGGAGTCATACAAAACCATGGATGTTTTTCAACAAAGTACTTTGCAGCGTTATGAGCAAAATTGCGAAAATTCTCTAATATTGTGCGCATTTTTTTATTAAGGCCAAATCAACTTTCGTTATTTCTGCTGATATTTCTGCATTTTTAAAAAAACGTCTTGCTGTATTTCCGTCGTGATCCACAATTAATCCAGTTCTTTCCAGAAATTCTTTTTGAATTGGTGATTTTGTTTCTGCAACTATTTTCTTATCCTCATCCGACCTTGCTTGCCACTTTTTTATTGGTATTTTATAGGATAAGTGGAGGAGACACTCAAAAAATCGTATTCACTCGTGAAGTATTGAAAGCCCAAACTCCAAAGTATCACTGTTTACTTCCCTAACATTTAATTTTAAATTTAATAAAAGTTCGTGCTTTTTGTATGCAAAAATTAGAATTCGTTGTAAATAAAACAGAAATTATTTTTTGTAACTGAGCGTGAGTCAAAATTAACTCACGCAACCATCTCTGATAGAAACCAAACTCATTTATAACAATAACTTTAATACCGAAAATAAAGACAAAAGAGAGTTAAAAACAAACAAGTTGATTTCTTGTTTGTTTTTTTCAGATTAAGTATTTAGCAACTGGAGTTCTTTCACAAAAATTTTAATAAGTAAGAAAACGCGGTGCCTCTGCAAAAGTTTGGTGTGGAATATATAAGCTAAAATACTATATTAAAATATCACTTAATAAAATTTGCTGGATCCCAACAAGAAATTTGTTGAAACTCTGTGTATTTATCGAAAATACCCCAAATATGGAGCACTTTTTAAAAAAATATTAAAAATATTTGCAAAACATTTATCTAAAAAACATTAATGCATTTATGTAGCCAAATACCTGAAGTTGATGGTTCCATTTTAATAAAATTACTTTTAGAACGCTTAATAAGAATTATCAGCACCCAAAATATCTCAATTTTCAGTTTTAGGCACGGCACGAAAAATTTTGAAAAATTTTTTGACTTTGACAGCTCACAGTCGATAGAGTAATTTACTCAGAACAAAAGTTTTTGGCAAATAGTGATGTAGAATTTAATTACCTTTCACCTAGTACCACACACGAATGTGTAGGATAAAGTTCAGCTTTTGAATTAATCCTCACTTTTGGTACATCTCAACAAGGGCTTGCAAATTTACCGACTTTTTCAATTACCGGTAATTCGGTAATTTATGTGGAAAAATCCGGTAAACCGGGAATTTACCGGTAATTTTGCGAGTATTTTAGTTAGTGGATATTTTATTCAAACTAATTAATTATAAAATTTTGTTTTATAAAATTCATTCAGTTATTTGATTAAATCATTCTCATTTTATTAATTCATTTTATTAATTCATAACATTACAATATATAATAAAAAGTATAAACGTAAATTGGAAAAAAAATTAAAACTTCATTTTAACTCTTGTTTTTGATTAAAATGCTGCCTTAAAAAACACATTGTGTCTAACGTGTTATCATTTAAGCTCGACCTCAACTTGGTGCAGATCAGACCGGCTGCTGAAAATGCGCGCTCCGATTCGACACTTGTCGGTCGAACAGTCAACAACATTTTAAATGCTTCCTCTAAATATTTACCTCGGATGTTCTGTTCTTGGAAAAATTCCATTTCTCTTTTAATAATATTCGCTAATCCTTTAGCTTTAGGTGATTTTGGCCGACTACTTTCCAAATTCGATTTATTCATCTTCTGCTGAATTGTAAGTTGCTACTTTTCTGTCATTGTTAACGCTGGCGATGCTGATGTTGACGGAGTTGCACGCTCATCTGAAGTACATGCTTCTGAATCTGAAATTTCAGTTTCGGACTCTTCATTTAACGTAAACCGTTCAATTAATTCAACGATTTTTTTTATTACACTATGCTAGTTGAAAAAACTGACAAGCCGGGCACATGGCGTTTTAACATAATTCGGGGACGCTGAATCCAGTGGTGCCCGCGGTTTTTTCAGATTGGCTCTGGTTTTCGAGATATACCGTTATTTCGAAAATGGAGGAGGTTGCACAACATATATTCGAGTAACTCAAAAACGGTTTAGTTTATTGAAATTACTAAAAAAACCGAAATTCCGCAATAAAATTTCAATTCAGAAAAGTAAAACTCTTTTTCTAATATGAGTAGTCGTTATTGAAACATAATTTTTTTTTGAAAAAAAAATTAATTTTTTTATCAAAATTTCGAAATTTTTGTTTTTTAAAAATTCATAAAAAATTAAAAAATGCAGCTAGGCTTCTAATTTTTTGCAGACTTTTAAAAAACGAAGCTACAAACAAAACAAGCCATAAATGATTAAAATCTCTTTGCAACTTTTGATTTTATTCACAAAAGTCGACAAATTTTAATTAATTTAAGAATTTCATAAAACGCAATATTTGTATGGGAGCCCCCTAAGGGAAATTCTTAAATTAATGAAAAATTTGTTTTGCGGAATTTCGGTTTTTTTAGTAATTTCAATAAACTAAACCGTTTTTGAGTTACGCGAATATATGTTGAGCAACCTCCTCCATTTTCGAAATAACGGTATATCTCGAAAACCAGAGCCAATCTGAAAAAACCGCGTTCACCACTGGATTCAGCGTCCCCGAATTATGTTAAAACGCCATGTGCCCGGCTTGTCACGAAAAAAAAGTGTCAATTTCATGCACAGTGTTATCAATGGTTTTGCTGTTTTATTAAATATTTCATAATTATCATCGTCATTCCTTATTCTTACATTTGGATCATGGAGATAGTGCAAAATATCTGAACAAATGTTTCTCCTTTCTTTAATGCGTATAATTAGAGATTCTTTAAGTTCTTTACTTAGAAGTGTGTTTTGCGCACTAAGCTCATCTAACATAAATTTCATTGTTATATCTGAAACATATAAATTAACGTCTTCTCGACATAGTGCTTCCAAAGCAAGTTTTACTGGTTGCAATGATGCAATTATATTTTTAAGTAAAACAACTTCATTTTCGCTGAAACTTAACTCAGATTTAATGTCGATTAAACTTTTTCTTATTGCACTTTCAACTTCGCAGAATCTCTCTAGTATTGCACAAAGACTATTCCATCTGGTTCTTGAATCTATGATCAATGACAGCTCTTTGTTAAATTCTTCCTTAATATGCTTCTGTAAATTGTCGTTCTTTGTAGGGGATCTGCGAAACAATACAACAATTTTTCTAATTTTTGTTATTAAAGGACTCATTTCTTCATGTTGAACATCAATATAAGAGGGTACCGTATTAATTACTTCAAAGCCCACTTCATCTCCTTCGGATATTCCTTCTTCACTTTCTAAATCGGTTGCTGTTTCATTCACAATACTTACTTCCTCTATATGAATATCGCTCATGTCTTTTTTACGATATAAAACATTAATGACGGCTAGCTGAATACCGTGTGCTAAACACAATTGATGATTAGCATTAATCAACGAACCTACTTTCTTCATCACGGAAGCACCATCAGTCGTAATTGAAACAATGTTGTCTAAAGTTAGTTTGAACTCATTTAACTTATTTTGCAACAGCGTTATACATTTATCAGCTGGCATCGAACCATGTACTCTCACAAGATCCAAATTCCAAAAGCGGTCATTTCCATGAACGTTTATGTTCATATATCGTTGATTCTTAACAGACGTCCTCTCGTCAAACGTCAAACTGAATACACTATTATGGAACAGAACAAAACGAAAAATATTGTAAAATATAAAGCATAAATTTTTACCGAAAAAACCGGTAAAAAATAATGAATTTACCGGTTTTTCGGTAATGAATTTTTTAGCAATTTACCGATTATCCGGTAAATCGGTTAATCGGTAATGCAAGCCCTAATCTCAACCCTCTGTGCGATAGTTAAAATCAACAACAATTTTCCCGAAGTCAAAATTTACCATCTTTTGGTCAATATTAGCCATAATAATGGTCAAATCTAACCATATTATGTTCAAAATTAACCATATTTTGGTCAGAATTAACAATAATATGGTCAATGTTAATGTTATTTATTTCATCCATTTTTTTCAATTTGTTTGTTAAGTGTCAAATTATAATTTTATTTGATTTTTTATTTCTGATAGGTGTTATGTTCCACTTTTATAAAAAAAATCCCCTTTGATTCATATTCCAACCTGTGACGACCTTCATTGCCATTTTTTCTATTCTACTAGTTTATTCTACGTAAATTTATGTATTTTCATCAATATTTAAAATAAAATGAATGAGAATTTTAAGCAAACCAAGTAAAATGCAAACGACCAGAATGTTGTTACTTTTTAAACAACAAGGTGTGCTATCAAGTCATATCGTCATAATGTCCTAAATAATATTTTACAATTGTTTAAAAAAAAACATTGTTGTGTTTGAAACAAAATAAAAATGTTAATGCTGTGTTCATTATTTCGTCGTAACTGTACATTAGAAATCTAAATTATAAGCGCTTGCCCACAGCAGTCATATATATTTCTTGTTATTATTTTAAGACATATGACTTTACAACTTTATCACTACCTTGTGAATAGCCAAATTATTTTTAATTTAAAATTAAACATACACTGTTTTAAAATATTATAATTTCGAACATATTATTGTTATTAAATATTAACCATAACATGTTTGGAGGCAACCATAACATGGTTGCCATAATATGGTTGCCGTGATAATAATATGGTTCAGGTAACCATAATATGTTTATGTGTATAGTTGTAGCTTAATTTTATTAAAACATTATATTGTTAAATTCAACCATATTTGAAGGATTATCAATCGTGAAAAAAGTTTTGTTTAAAACAACAAAAGTTTGTTTGTTGCCATTGCAGGGACCATAATATGTTTTTTTAACCATACTTCAACCATGTTTTTTCCCTGCGTGTATTAGCCCTTATTTACTTCTTAATTTTTCTTGGATATTTTTCTCCTCTCTTAAACAATAGTTTTTTACTTATCCGATCTTTATTGCTACTTTTTCACTGTGAGTTGATACGACTGGTGCAATATGCTCTCAAATAGACGAATTCTGGCGTGCAAAGTAGATAATCCGAAAGAAAGCACATCTACGTCTATATCTCTTTTGATGTTCAAATTGTTAAATTCTTTTGAAGTAGCCCAACAAATATAGCACTTCATTATGGACGTTGTTTGTGTTGTGGCATTACATACTTTTGCATCTATCGTTGTAAATATTATTGTATGTTTTATGGAAAATAACTTTTCTTCCATTAAAAAATTAGTATTTTGTAATGTACTAATAGCATCTTGTACAAAGTCAATTTCTTCTTGGATTTAACATCCACAGTCTCCTTAACAAACTCTTATCTCGTATACACTTTTTCCAATTAAATCTCGAAGCTTCAAAATGGTTCTGATAACAATTTTATGCAATAACACTTGAGAAATGTTAAAATAGAATTTTACAATTGGTAAGTATGTATTTTTTAGGACTGTTTGGTAAGTAGGGGTGCGATGTTTTGTAATGTTTTGTAATGGCCATATCCGACTTCGACAGCGCATTTAGTAGTGAAGTTGACTGCTATTGTTAAATAGTAATGGCAGTTTAGCTTGTTTCGTCGATCTTGTGGTATTTACTCCTTTTTTATTTTTATTTTGTGGGTTTTATTAAGTAAAATAAGTCTTATTAGGTTAGGTTAGGTTAAGAAGGGTTATGCGCCCAAGGGCACACCTCCACGCGTAGACCAATGAGGTCCATTGTCAATCCCTTCAATAAAGAGTAAGAGGAAAAGAGAGAAGTGAGAAAGAAACGAGATGACGGATAGATTTAAGATTGTTAGTAGATATCACATAGAACAAAAACTCCCTCTACAGTCGCCTCGTCAGAAACAACCGTCCTATTCCCAACAAACCCCAGTAGATCATCTGGATTACATCCAGCGATTCACCCCAGTTTATCGTGAAATATATCTCCTTGTCATTTCTGCCTGAGACCCAGCCCTGCGGTAAATTTGTGTCAATTGGTTCAACAGACTGGTCCTGGGATTTGTGAAAATAGAACAAGTACAAAAAAAAGGACTCATGACCAGTGAAAGAAGAACCAACCCCTTAACTGGTTAATAAAGAACAAAAAGATAGCAAAAGTAATGAATTACAGTACAGTCTTCACCGTTGCTGTGACACATTTTTTGGTACTTTCTAAAATTTTGTTCTTGAATTTAATCCTTGGACTTGTTTTATTGAAATAATACTACATTGTATTGAAATAATTCTACAATTTAGTAACTGACACTAATCACGTTCATTAAGAATAGATCTGTGACTGGTCAAATGGTGTCAATTGACACCCTCCAATGACAACCCCATGTAAAAGTGATAGGTCTTATTAATACAAAGTCTTAGAAATAGAACCGGTCTCTACCACCAAAGACCTATCACGGGACTACTTTGGTGTCAGTTCTCTTTCCTCTAGGGTGCTTCCTAGGACAGTGGAACAGTACATGCTTAATCGTCTTAACTCGTAAAAGCCCTAACAGAACAATGACCCGTCAAGAACCCTAAAGTGTCCTAAGACAACTCCTATCCAAATCTAATAGATCCCTGGTTGCCGCTGTTTCCAATCCGGGCTATAATGCCCTAGACACTAGGGATGCCAATCCCGGGATTATAATCAAACTGTTTCTACCAGATTTAAAAACTTTTACTGTAACCGGTATTCAGGTAACTGTAATTTTTACTATATTTTTAACAGATGCTGTGTATAAGAAGCCAAGATTTTTGTTTTAAATTTTAATACTTTGTGGATCGCATTTTCAAAAGTGATCTGGACTTTACTTACTGTCTAACAAATTATATATAATTATAATTCAATTTGTTTTTATAAATTATTTTCTAATAATTAATAAATTTGTACTCTTTATTATTATTCACATTTGTTTCTTATGCTTGAGGTGGTTTTCCTTTGAAGATTTCTTAAAAAATAAATCACTTAGCTTTCTCATGAGATATAAAGGTAACCATATAACTAAAACTAAGCCTAAAACTACACATAACAAAACATCTAATAATAAATATTGATAAAGAGGCATAAAAGTGCCATACGATTTGAGAAAATCTGCGCCTTTATAACGTATGACATACTCAATCCAATACGAGGCCTCATCCAAAGGATGCATAGGATTATCTCGAAACTTTTGAGACATTTCCAAGGCTTTTTGTTTGTATTGAGGCTGATTGATGAGAGCTTCAATGTTTGATTGAAGATTTTGTGCCGTTAGTTCCGAAAACCTCAGAGAACGGGCATAACCGGCTCTAACAGATTTGATAGTATTACGATGTTGATCGCCGTAAAGAGGCATACAAAGCATGGGCTTAGCCCAGTACAGACCTTCTTGGCTGCCAAAGATGCCACCATGTGTAATGAAGAGTTTAACGTTGGGATGGGCAAGAATGTCATTTTGGGGCAACCATTTTTGTATCATTACATTTGAAGGTAAGTCGCTGACGCTTTCATTTTCATATTTCCACAGGACATTCTGTTTCAAATTACCAAAAGCTTTTAAGATAAGGGAGATTTTGTCTGCAGGCATATCGGTACTCTTCATATAGGATCCAAGGGAAAAGTAAACAACGCCATGCGTCGAATTATCGAGGAAGCTCTAAAAGATTATGTGTTTTAGTTAAAAAATTTTTAAATTTATTCGGGTTGTTAATAGGCCGTATTATAAGTGTTGTTGTCATATTC
The DNA here is from genome assembly GCA_963931875.1 of Pollenia griseotomentosa. Lineage (NCBI taxonomy): Eukaryota > Metazoa > Arthropoda > Insecta > Diptera > Polleniidae > Pollenia > Pollenia griseotomentosa. The sequence continues at coordinate 70,290,693 of OZ007561.1, read as the reverse complement.
GAAAAGAAAATGTTTTGAAAATTTGCTTTACAAACAGATCACTGATTTCAAATTACACGCCGTTCTAAAAATGACGCCGTTTTAGTGTTTCTCGGTGTGCTTTCAGCAATTGAAAAACACGCCGAAAAATACAAAATGGAACACCACCAAATCAAACGTGTGATTTTAAAAAGCGCATTTGATTCAAAATCACGTGATTTGAATTAAAGTGATTTCAAGAACAGGCCTGATAAACACATAAATACGAAGATGTGGTTTACATTGTCGTAAAATTTAATTCATATCAACGAAAAATTTCAAACAATTACGACTTCTACCACGACAACGACTCTCGTAATTAGGCTGATTGTGTCGTTACCTTTAAATTGCTAGGCAAGGGCTTAGCGGGCTTTATATGAGCTCCCCCTACATTTATCAAGCCGGGCATACTTGGTCGGGGTAAATCCACACTTCTATGGCTGTTAATTAACATCAGGGAAATATTTTTCTCCAAATCTCTAACATTGGGCAAAGGACCTTAAATTAAAAAATTCAAATAATCCATTAATAATATGTATTCTTAATGAGTTCATGGATTTTTCTCTCACCCTTTAGATAAGTACCAAAATGCCTTTCAGCCATTTCTTGCATTTGCGGCATGTAAATCCATCTTCTGACAACAGCATCATACAATGACAAATACGAATTGTACATCCTTTCCGTAAAACTCATGCGATCAGTGTGCGATAACACCAGATGGGGTATCACCGACCAGGGCGTTACTAAACCCATCGCATGATCCATATTATCAGCATAACCCATGGTGCCAATTGTTACAATGGGACAATGAAATTTATGTGCAAACATTAGAAAACTTTCGTGAAAGAATTGCTCCAATATAAGCAAATCGAATTTCTTATCCTGATTAGCGATTAATGCCTTGACTTTAGTGTTATTAAGGGCATATTCGGAGGTTAATAAACCCACGTGCCACCACATTTGTAGATTTTGAAAATCGCTAGCAAAACGCATTTTAAAGACGTTTTCTTTAGGAACTGGAATTTCAATATTAATTAATATTAAGTTGAAAAAAAGAAAATACAGACCAACTAGAATAGGGGCGACAAGCGTTTTTTAGATGCTAAAGAGTCTTTTATCAATTTTTATAACATAAATCTAAATATTGCTCCGCACAATCAAATTTTCTAACCTCCAATATTGTTTGAAAGAAATTGAATGGCCATTAAATATCGCTTGACGCCCTTATTTGGCTTGATCAGTTAAATGTTGAGAACTTACAGTAATAGGGTATATCAAATTTAGGATCTATTATAATTTCGGTTAAATTTGGATGTGGACTTTTTGTAGGATGATTGTTAACGGAGGTTATATGATGACCTCTTTTTAAAAGATCTCGTTGAAAATGCTCCAACCACAGCCAATGACTAGGTGCTGGAAAAGGACCCATAAATAATATGTTGTAGCCATTACAGTGGGAGAAAACACTTAAAGTTAACAAAAATTGAAGGCATTTGAAGGTCTGCATCTGTAATAAAGAAAATAATAAGACGTTAATAAATATTTAGGCATAATATGTTTTTTATTGGGGAAACAATCGGCACGTAATATTGATATCTTCTTGGAAATGAAACAGTTGGTTTAAAAATACATTTTAATATGCCTTTGATATTAAATTAAACATTTTGGTTCAACTAAAAATTTTTATATTTCACATTAATACCTTTTTGTTGATTAAGTGCTAGTTGTAAGCTAAGTTTCAAAATGTTCTCGATTGATTTAAAAAACAATATCATGGATGGAAAAATTATGTTTACTTTTAAAAAAATATGTGAATACATTGTTGCCGTGTTTCCGATATCATAAAATTACCGAAAAAATATTAACAATTTTTTTTAATGCATGAAATTTAAGTCTAGAAAAACCTTTTACATACATGCGTTGTTGTTTATATAGTTGTGGTCTTTTCTCTAAAAAATAAATTCATACAAACCACATTTAGGGTAACACTGTTTCTTCATTTGTCATTTTACCTGCTGCAGGTGTCGAAAATTTACTTACAAGCAAATTTCCTTGCAAGTTGAGCTGCAAGTTCGATAAAGTGTTAGTGAAAAAATGTATTGTGTTTTTCGAACTTGCACTTGCATGTCTAAGCCTACCTTTACACATGCGAGTAATTACTTACAAGTTGAGTATTATTAACATCGAAAATGTCGAATAAATAGTCGAATGTTATACAAGTCTTATAAATCTTTACACAGTCAAGTAGAAGTTTCTTATAAATCAGAGTTACCAAGTGCGAATCAGAGCTTAATTTCTAAATAAACAGTTGGCATTTAAAATTATTATTTCTTTTTCTTATGACATTGATGTTTTATTTTTAAATCAATTGTCTTCTTTTTATATTTGCAAAAATAAAACAGAAATATTTTTATGTATACCTTAAAAAGAGTTAAAACTATAATTTTTGTTTCCGCAATCAATTCAATTTGGCAACACTGTTTATGTTTTTGACATTATTTTGCTGCAAGTGTCGATAAATCACTGTCTTCAGAAATGTCTTGTGTGTGTATAGAGTTTTGCGAACTTGCACTTGTAACTGTAAAGGCTAGATAAAGAACGACAAAATAAATTGAAATGCGTTGAACTGCCTTTAATCCAAGGCGAATTCATTACAAGTGATATTTTTTTAGCTTTATATTTGTTGGATTTCAACATTTTGCTTGTTATCTTTGTTTCTGTTTTTAACATTGTACAATGATTTTACAAAAGCAAATTGCTTGTGGTTTTTGTGCGAGTTGTACTTGTTGTAGTACCGAAACCACATGTCCTGAGTTCGCCTTGCTTTAATCTAATCAAAATTTACTAAATTCAAACGATAAACGCTGTCAGACCTGACAGCCTTATGACAATACATTTTCAAATAAACCAAAAAAAATGTTGTTAATTTAACGTAAAATTTAAATAAAAGTTTAAACTCGTTTGAAATAAATTTTGTTATTATTCTTATTTTTTTTATTAATTTAAAATTCCGGCATTCAAATGTTTTCCGCATTTATAAACTTATTCAAAAAGAAATACCAAATGCGGTAATAAAAAAATATCGCTTAATAAGACTTGAATGTTTACTAAAAGAAAAAAAACTTTCATTTTATTAAAATTTAATTTTAAAAATAAAAATCTCTAATAAGTTTTTCAAAAAAATCACGTTTTCAAAAACTTTTGGCAATTAGCGAATGTCGTTCGACAAATCAATGACACTGCAGTATCAGAATGATTTAATCGTTAATGTTAAAGTTAAAAAAAAATAAACAAAAAGAGAATTTAATTTAATTAAAAAACCACTTTTTTGACAATTAAAATTCAAAGGAATATTATGCCAATGTAAAAAAAAATCTTCTTTTAAGGTTGTTAAACTTGAAATCAATCAATTTGTAATTGTTTAACAATTTATGGCATTCCGTATGCAAATTAATGAATTCGTTAAATGAATTTTTATAATTGATTAACAAACACTTTTAATGCAAATATTTTGTTATATATATAATATATAAATTTAATAGTATCACAACGATAAAATAAATTTTTTTATTACATATCCATCCATATGGGGCGTGAAAATCAGATTTATTTCAATTGCGCAAAACAATTTTAGTGGCACTGTAAAGTTTCTTTTTTTTTTTTTTTTTTTTTGAATTGAAAACAATTTCTTTTTATAATCAACATTATTTTAACAAATTAAACAAATAATATAATTTTATAATAATTTAAACAAAGTCTTAGAGATAAGCCATATTCGTAGAAAAAAACTATAAGCAGACAAAACAGTTCAAATAAATCTGTTGTTATTGCAAATAAATTTTATAGAACTAAAGTACTTTTGCGTTAAACACCTTTTTTTTTTGTTCAAATTATACTTATTTAAAGAAAAAAAACTTTTTCGGTATTAAAATAATTTTTTAATTTTTTTCTGCCTTCACGTTCGTTTTAAACTGCCAACCAATGAACACTGTTTTGGTTAATTTTAAATGTATTTCGAATACTAAAAAAAAAATTTTTAACACTTGATATGCTTAACAATAGTTTAAAATGTAGATTAAACAGCTAATAAAACCAATAGTATAATTTGCCTTAAACGTCATAAATTCTTAGATAACACACTTAAAAAATTAAATCGACACACCAGATCATAAAATTTTTTTTATAACTGCAATGAATTTTTGGTAACACACCTTTATTTGTTAAAATTTTATTAAGAGAATTTGGTTTTGTTTTAAATAATTTTTATCAATTTTATTTTAAGAGTTTTATATAATTTCAAAAACTTTTTTCACTTTAACGTCCGATTTCAATTGCTCAGCAATTGACACTGTTCTTTTAACAAATGCTTTGAAAAAAGCATGAAAATATCTTTTTATTGTTTAAATGTAAAGAAAAGTAAAAAAAATGCATTTTGTTTTTGCTGTTTTTGTTTTGCAAATGCAATTTTTTTGGTTTGTTTAAATGACACTGTTGCAAAAACAAAATAAATAAAAATACACTTGCAATTGTTTTAACAGCACTATTTGTATATTTCTTTTGCAAACTTATTAATTCTTCTTATGAACAGCACAACTTGGTGATACGGGAACCAGTAGCCTCCAGGATATCATTGATCCTGAAATAATTGTTATGGAGGGCTCCTTGAGTATTATTCGTATCAGCAGGTGAGGTTTAAATTTAAAACCTAAACTAAAGTGGCCCACGTTTTTTAGTTGTCAAAACTTGTCGTGCCCATACCATTTGAAAGCGCGTTTTATAGTGAAGTTGGCCGCTATTGTTAATAAATACACCAATACCCCGGTTTGCGTCGTTTCGAAGTTGCGTCTTTTAAAAATTTCTGTGATTTGGAAGTTGCGTCGTTTTTTGTTTCAGTTTGCGTCGAATGGCTTCAAAGTTGCGTCGTTAGTGCTTCGATTTGCGTCGTTAATATAAAAATGTTTGTTCAAAACTAAAACCGAAGAAGGGAATTTCCCGGTTAAGTCTAATTTAAATATGTATGTGAAGTAGTAGTAGTTTCAAATTACATTTGCTGAAGTGAAGTTAAATCTAAATATTTTGCAGCAATCAGGCCTGTTCTGCAAATCACTTTTACTCGAATCAGGTGATTTCAAATATTTTAGTGTCCCGTTTTTGTGTGATCATATCCGGTGTGACTTACAGAACACCAAAAAATCACGCTCGTGATTTGAAATCACGTGATTTTCAGTACAGGCCCTTCTACATTAAAAATGAAACCGCTACATCGTTACAACATAAACAAAATTAAAAATTCTTTAATGAAAAAATTAAGCCACATTCTATCATTTGGATTGAAGATAAAAATAAGCAAAGAATGCCCTTGAGTCAAATGGTAATTGAAAAGAAAGCTGTAACTTTATTTCAAGTTCTAAAAAAAATTACCCGTTAACAAGTCTATCAAGTCAAAATTTATTTTTTCAGCTAACATTATGAATCTCGGAACCAATTAAATAAAAATCAATAGAAATGTATGGAAAATCGTGCTTCGGTTTGCGTCGTTTCGATTTGCGTCCCGTTTATCCGGTCCCAATTAGCGACGCAAACCGGGGTATTTGTGTAATGGCAATGTAGCTATTTTTAGGTCAGTCTCCCATTTTGTATTTCTTTTATATGGGATTAATAAAACAAGAAGGTAAACTCTACTGTTCGTGAAACAACGTTGACGCTTTAATAAGATTCTGTTTGTTATACTTAACTCCCATTTTTTTTTTTTATTCTTGATAAATACACTGACATTTTTTGTTGTTGCTTAGTACACTTCACTGGTTGCTTCAACCAGATCACCAGGAAACTTTTTCCCAAAGAAAAGAAAATGTAAATTTATTATGGAAATAAAACTGCAGAGTAAATGAGAATTACAAACACTCGTTTTGTTTGCAACGATGTCAAAGCTTAAACAAAATACATACCAACAATTAACAGTGAGCTCATCTTTTCCTACATTCCCCGCTCAAAGTGGTTGGATATTGTTGTTGAGGTATGGCATATCAGCGTAAAAGCTAAGCGGAACAAAACGTTCCGCCTTTCGCTTTTCTTTAGGTACGGCTGTTAGGGACTTATTATTTTCTATAAACTAGAGTTGAAGTTCGTTCTTCTGGCACATGTTGTTGTGTTTCTTATCAACAGAATCTGCTGTGAGGTGGGTATTTAAAAGCTTTAGCACTTAAGCAAGGTCCAGAGTGTCGTATTCTAAAATTGCCGTCTACAGGTGTTTTTTTTGCGGCTTTACAAATAATTTAAACAAGTGGTGGTCAACACCAACATCTTACTGGCGCCTTTTTTCGGCCACAAAATGTAACTATGCGTTTCTCACACCCTCATAATTTGTTATATTTTTAACGGTCACAAAAGAAAACCTTTTTGAATTTTTTATTTATTTATTTTTTTTTTTTTTTTGTTAAAGAAAATTTCAAATTTGAGCACAGTGTAATTATTATTTTCGGTACCTGGTAACAACAACTTGGGTCTTAATTCCCGAAAAGTTTTTTCCCAAATAGAACCCTAAATTGAGGATTTGCGAGGATTTGCTTTTGCTAGGCCGCCATATGATGTCTGGGTGTAAATACAGCTGCACATTTCATTGCAAACAAAACAAAACAAAAACAAAAACAAAACCTTGGCAATGAAATTATTGTTATTTTTTTAATATAAAATGTTGTCTAAAACGTTTTTAAAAAAATGCTTATAATGTAATTTTAATAAACAATAAAATTACACAAAGCGGTCTCAGAGTATATTGACCGGCATTTGAACATGCATGAAAGTTCTGCACGCAAATAAAAATAAATATCAAATAAATTTTAATTTTAATAAATATTCAAATAATCTACATGCAAGATTTATGATTAAAATGTAGAATAAATGTATATAGATACATTAAATAGACAAACATGTGTTGGTTTTTGTTTTGTTTCAGACACATTTTGTATTGTGCGACACCAACATTTTCTTATCTATCAAATATAATTGTTAGTATGTTATGCACGAATAACATGTGTATTTGTATTTTAAAATCTATTTAATACCAAAATCTCAATAAATCGTTATCATATTCTGTACAACAACTTGTATTTAGAAGTGAGAGCAGGTGAAATTTTTTTTTAAAACTCAAAAACACAATTTATTCAACTAAAACGTGCCGATGACTTCCTTATCAGCCTTCTTAATAGTTAACAACGTGTTTGAATGAAATGAATTAGATTTTATATATTTGACAATATATTTCTAGCAAAGTGTTGTCAAAAAAGTTTGAAACACAACTTTGTTGAATATTATGAAAAGAAAAGCAAAAATTGCTTAAAATAAATCTAATTGAAGCACAATGGGGTTTATTAAAAAAAAGGGAAATAAATCTGCTGTTTCTAAACTGATATTTATTTGAATATTTTGGCAGTTAGATGCCATACATAATATTATATTTGAAATCGTATTAACATTTTGCTTGAAACTGCTGTGTCTGAAATTAAATGAATTTCAAATTCAACACTTGAACTTTACTTTACCTATGCTAAGATTATCTACATATAATTGAAGTTTTTATATAGTTTTTCACATTTTCTGAATAAAAATTTAATTGTTATACCCTCCACCACAATTAGTTGTAAAGAGGGTATACTTAGTTTGTCATTTCGTGTGAAACTTTTTTACTATTCATCTTAGACCCCATAAGGTATATATATTCTGGCTCCTTGAGTTATTCTAAGTCGATTTGGCCATGACGGTCTGTCTGTCCGTCTGTTTTAAACACGGTCACTTTCGAAAAACTGAAAAGAAATGAACAAACTTGGTGTCTTTTAGTCTTGCTTGTAGTCATCCTAAGCTGTTTGGGATTGAAATCCACCAAAATCGGTGTAGTAAGATCAGAGCTACCACCTTTAAAAATTGATATTTTTGTTACAAAAACTAAAATAAATGGTGGAACAATGCACGGAATGATATAAGATTTTGCAAAAATTCGTTTTATGGAAATCACGCTGTAAAATTTCGTGAAAATCCGTCCATTATTTGCCCTAGGACCAATATAAATCCTACTCCCGGAAAACAGTTTAGTACGCCTAAAGCCGCAATTAATAATGCTATCACACTGATAGAAAAGGCGTCATAACGCTGATGTATTTTGACATCAGTACAAGTGGCTTCGTTTTTGACCCCATGGCACTTGTCATCATTGTGATGTCAACCTTAACATCACTTGGTCAAAGTGTCATCAAAATGAAATTATGTCATCAATGGGATGAAACATCGGCATCACAAAAATGACGAACATGTCCTCAGTGCGATGACGCAGTAACATCGGAGAAAGGACACATTAGCATCAATTTAATGACAGTTTGTCATTAAGTCAAAGTCATTGGAATTGACTTAAGTCAAAGTGAGAGAATATTATTATTTACTTACCCGTTGCATATGTTTGTTTCACGTTTGTTGAATTACTACCTTTGTTTACAGCAGAACTCTCAATAATAAGACACCATCACCATGCCTCCCTCATGTGGTTTTCGTAATCATTCTTCTTTAAAAATTTCATGTATTTAACTAAATAATTTAAAAAAATAGAATATAGGAATTTTTGCTTCTTATAATACTTTGTAATCATGAAAATAATGTTATTAATATACAAAATGTGGCATCGAATTGATGTCACTATAGTCATAAAATAGATGACACGTAAAAAATTACAAAATTGCACAAAGACGTTAGTCATTGGATTGATGTTACTTTTTGTATCATTGATGCCATTTGTAGTAACATTGATGTCACAATTCTGATGTAAGGGCATCATCAATATGAAGATGCATTTTTCTATCAGTGCAGAATACAATTTTATACTTCACAGTTTTTTATGGCTAGAAATCACACTAATAAATTTCGTGATGATCGGTGCATAATTAACTATAGGCCCAATATAAAGCCCACTCTGGTTAATTAGATAAATACGCCTTAAGCTGTAGCAGATAGAGATATTACAGTAAAATATCTTCCAACTTAGTTTCATATGGCCAGAAAAAATGTCATGCGATTTTGTGATATACTGTCCATAATTTACCTTTGATCCCATATTTAGCAGCCTTCTGAAATTCACTGTAAACGCTAAAACTAATTTCACCACTGTATTGAAAAATTTTTTTTTAATATCAGAAATCACTCTGCAAATCATTTAAGTTCGGCTAAAACTCTTACGAATCATGATATTTAAGATTGTCGGTCAATAATTTAATATAGGTCTAAACCGCAACCAATTTTAATGCTGATGTCTATTTTTATGAAAATAAATTAATAATAAATAGACATCATATAGATATCACTTCTGAAATATTCGAACTGTTGATGGAGGGTATCAAGGATTCGGCACGGCCTAATATAGCACTCTAACTTGTTTAAATATAATGTTGACTTAAAGCATGTAACATTTAATAGTGAAATAGTTACTGTGTTATTATTTGAAGCGAGAGAGAGTACAACACGAGATATACATACTTTTTTTTACTTAATGTAACTTATTTAACAAAATTCTAAAATCGTGCACAAAAGCATTTTTGAGTTTTCGGATGGATTTTAAAATAATTAAAAAAAACCTTCTCCTGTAAAACTTGTGTTTTGGCACTTACGATCATTTCGCAAATGTCTTTACACATAACGATGATCAGAACGTTATAGTCCATGTTGCGCGGTTCAAAAACATAACCCTTAGATGTCCTACATGGTCTGGGCAGACCATATTTGACTTTCATATGCAATATCTTTTCTTGTAGCAATAGTTTTGAAAAACGAAGGCTATGAACTCTACAAGTAAGTTGTCCTGAATCGAATAAAACAAATTTGGAATCATTTATATCACATTTAAAGCACAAAACCCCTTCCACAACAAAAAGTTCGCTAAGAGCACCTCATGGTCTGGCTGGACCACAGGTACCTTTGAAATACATTACATGACCAAAATACTAACTCGCAATCCGTTTATGGACAAGCGGTACCGTACACGTCAAGTTCAACTTCTTACCGTCCGTTGTGCGTTATTTGTAAAACCAAAATCAAAGCTCAAAGAAAAACTCGTTTTTGCTGCGGTATATATATATGTCCTTTATTTATTTAAATACAATATAGATACAGCGATGTAACTTAAAATACTTAAAAAAATTGTTCACGAGGAACATAGGGCGGTAACTGCAACAAAACAATGTGCCTTCAACATGGCAGTGAGACAAAAACCTATACTTGCAATGATTGTTTAACAGAATAATTTCAATATTTTACAATTATATTAAAAAAGACTGATTTATTTTAAATTAACACAAAATAAGTACAAAATTTAGTTTAGTTTACTTATTTGGCTGGGGTTTTCAATCGTGGTCTGGCCAGACCATGTGGTGCAGTTAGTGGTACTAAGGTTAGAGAACATCGAAGGGTTAATTAGCTGGCAGTATTCTTGCTGGCATATTGTTCCGACACGACGGCGCTACATAGCGCAGGCTACAATTAATTGAGTCAAAGAAACTTTTGGTAAATGAATAATTTCACGTTATGGTCACGGTAATTGCCCGTCAAAGTCGTGGTACTTAAAGAGATTTGATTATTTTCTTTATGGTTATGTTAATTCTAGACGATTCATCAGGGACAATTGAACGCCTGGAAATCAACATGCGACCAGTTATTGGCGAAAAGCATCTACAAATACTGGGAAAAGAGTGTGAAAATTAAAGTCCCAGATTTCCAATAATATTTGCACATTAATGAAATCAAATTATCTGTTTTCCCTTCTTTAATAAACTTATAAAGACATATAATTTAATTAATTAAAGGCCTTATTCATAAAAAATATTTAAGGTTTATAACAGGTTTATAAAACGAATTTTCTATAAAAATCTGTTTAATAAGCCTTTTATAAATCAAAAAATTTGTTTATGAATATGGGGATAAATCTACATGTGCACTCAAAAAAGCATGCGTTATATCTTCGAAAACTATCTTACATTGTACGAAATCGTTTGTAATTTTAGTGTGATTTCTAGTTTTAGGAAACTAAATAGGACCAAATTTCACAACAACATCAATTTTTTGTTTGTTTTGTTTTACACGTCGTATTAAGGTGTTTCCATGAGTTTGCTTTATATGACATATATGGTAAAATATGGACCGATCATCGCAAAATTACATGGAGTTATTTCTAGATATACAAAACTAAATTAATTAATTTTTAATTCCAATTTCAATTATACATTTTAATTAAATCAATAGAACTATAATTAAATCTAACAAATTAGGTTATTTTTTTTTAATTACCTTGTATAAAATATAGATTTTTTGTTAATTATTATTTTAATTGAATCAATTAACACGTGGTTTGAAATCGAACTGATTTATGAGCCTATTTTTAATCAAAACTGAAACTATTATTTATTGAAAAAGAAATTCACAATTTAAAATTTTTACAACTTTTAGAAAACAATATAATCCTTTTGGTGATAAAAGCAACATCAACAAATTGTTTACTTGATTCTACGAATTTCGTGTTTATAATCGATTTTTTTTATGTATTTAGAAGAACATTTACAAAATAACTTAATACCCTTAAATTGAATGAAAAACTACAATTGCAATGAAATTAAATTAGTTTTCAAAAGTCTAACAAATTTTTAGTATCTTTTTTTTAAATAAAAAATCAAATTTATTTTATGAAACCAAAACTCCTAACAAAATTATTTCGTAAAATATGAAAATTTTGTTGTATTTTACAAAATAAACTTGTTTTCTGAAAAATAACAGTATTTTACAAAAGTTATTTTGAAAAACATAAAAATTTTGTAATATTTACGAAAAATAGAACTACAAAAGAATTTGTTACTTTCTTAGATATGCTAGAGTAAACTTTTTTCGTATTATATACGAAACTTCTGTAAGTAGTAAAAAAAAGTAGCTACGAAAGTTTTTTTCGTAAAATGTTGCATGGATATTTTTAAGTAAAATGTGCACGAAAGAAAGAGAGACGCCAACGAAGTAGACGGTTAAATGCTAGTCATTAGTAAAGAAATAATAGTTGAAATAATTGTTCCTTTTTTCCAACGAAAGTAATTATTTTAAACAAATCATAAAAAAAATTGAGACTTTTTTTATTGTATAAATTTTTTATTATGTTTTCACTTCTTTTTATAGTCCTTCTTTTTAAGTTAATAACATTTTAATTAAAATATTACTGTTTAACAAAACTATTCGGGTGTGTCTCTATGAAAACATTCGTTAGAATAAAATTTCTGAGATAAAGTTGACATTTTATTTATTAATAATAACGAAAGGTCTATAAAATGATTTAATTTCGCAATGACTTTGTAATTAAGCCAGCCGCCCACCAGTTTTATTGTTTGAAAACACGTTCATTAATAAAATCTGTTGAAAATCTCTTAAAGAATTTCATCAGGTTTGTGGCGCCCTTAATAAGAAATCATTTAAACAATACAGAATTTATTATAACAATAAATTCAGTCATTCAATCTTACTTTGTCTTTCAAACAAAATAACTTTGGCCCATTATTAAAATTTGCCGTAAATTAAGGAAAGGATTTTGTAGGTACCACTTCACTATTACAACTTTGCTTTAAACTAAAGTGAGCAAGTACATCCCACAGGGTAGGTTAAAGTAAATTTGAAATAATAAATAACTTGTTATACGTCCGACAAAATCCTACCTTTACTCATAATCATCAATGCATCAATGTTTTAAAATTTTTTTAGAGATAGTCCACAAATTTTTAAATTTTTGTATTGTGTAAATATTTGTTTAAAAAAATATCCGACTTTCTATATTAACAAATCACCTTACTTCCTAAAATCCAAATATCATAGACATACTTGGTCCATAATGTAAATATTAATGTGGGGACATGTAAATTATACTAGTGACGCAAAAAACAAAGATTGCTGTCATTTAGGTTGCCAGATTTGGTAACTATATTTCGATCAAGAATGTTAACAGTTGTGTTTTAGTTTCAACAAAAAATCTGGCTCAGTTTTGATTTAATGAATATTGATAGAAATTCTACAGATATTCTTCAAGCATCGCTTGCGCTTTAAAGGTCGTGCGAAACATTAGTCATCAAGTGCATTAAAAAAAGATAGAACTGCTTGCAAAGTTATATATGTATGTATTGTGAAGGACGGCATAATTTTTTTGTCAGAATATCGTACAATATATCTGGCAACAACTTTCACTACATAATGACAGCTAAGATTTTCGTTAAAAAAAAACCATAGTTAATTCTGGTCCATACTGGTGCTGGGAAACTATCGATAGTACTATCGAAAATATTGATATTATTATTATTTAAAATACAGCTATGAAGACATGTTACAGCAGCTATACACATTCAGTTTTTTGCAGCAAGTTTTTACTTGCTATTATGAATACAAACAACAAGAATGGCAGGTGTTATGGATTGCTAAGCTGTGCTGTTTTTACTACTAACTTAAGGCCTTAATGCCGAAATTTGTATATGCTTACATAGGGAATGAAATGTCAGATAGATTTATGTTTAAAAAAAAATCAAATAAAAATGCAATTGCAATTGCGAGCATAATATAAAACAATGAGCGACCATTAGAGGAGTAATCCGCTAGATTGATTACCTTTTGGGTTGAGAATCAAATCTAATTTAGTACATTATCTAAAGTTGCAATAAAATATCCTGTAGTCCCTGTTGCTTTGGTTCCTTCAGAAAGGTGCTTATCAGCATAACAATTTTTAAAAACTATCATCTAAAATAACGTGCGTACATACATAATAAGTCTCATACGTTCATTAAAGTGATAAAAACAACGAACTGTAGCCTGATAAAAAACTAGTTAAAGTTTTTCTACTTAAGAGCTATCGATAAATATCGATAGTAGAAAATATCGATAGTATCCCAGCACTACTCCATACTATAAAACATTTGCTTACGAAAAACTCGTCAATTCTCTTTTGAAACTGCATTCGCGTTCATACAATCAAACTTCGATTTTCCAGCATTTAAAATATTTTGTATTTCTTCCGTCTTTCTTCTTCTTCCTCTCAACAACAAAATCACAAAAACTGGATGTACATACAACAAATTACCCTTTACCATTCGTCTTTCCACTTTTTCCAAATATTTCGCAACAAGTGTTTCATAGTTTGGAAAAAGAAAAAGAAAAATCAGAGCACTCAGGGAAGGACCCCTACTAATGCATTTCATTGGGTTGGAACTAGGAAAAAAGGTTATAGGAAGGAAAGAAGAGGTAGTAGTGCCTGTGAACATTCGACTAGAATTTATTTATGTTGACAGTAAGAGGGAAGACTCCAGCAGGAAGGTTGTTCCACATACGAACAGTCCGACCAAAAAACGAATTTTCCCTTTAATGCATTGTGCGATTTACCGGCTAATCGATCACAAAAGGATGGGCTCTTGAGGAAAAACGTGTATTACGAACAAACGTACGGGTTTCAGTCTCGGCGTATCAATCATGTTCTGACTCATAGCACCAACATCGGACACGCTTGGTCCAAAATCAAATGATTACGAATGACAAAGGTTGCTGTCATTTGCCAAAGAGAAGTTAGGGTTGGAATTTTGATATAGGAGGTCATTTAGAAAAATAGGAAATATAAATAGTAGAAGAAAGAACGGAGCCGTGCGGCACCCCTGAATGAGTTTGGAACTCGTTTGACGAAACTCCATCTATAACAACTCGTATAGTGCGATCTCTGAGAAAACTCGATATAAATCGAGAGAAATTATCACCGACACCAAATGAAACAAGTTTTGACAAGAGTGCACCATGTCAGACTCTGTCAAACGCCTTGGAAATATCTTAAGCAATTCCCTTACTTTCGCCAAAACGGAACAGCCCCATATTTCCGATAACAGGGACAGTAGGTCTCCAGTAGAGCAACCTGAAAATCAATCGCATGGTCTCGGTGAGATCTGGTTTCAACAAGACGGTGCTACGAGCCATACATTTTGCTGAGCACATAATTTCATGATTTGCTATGGTAAATTGCCTACCTAGATCGTGTGACATTACACCGTAGACTATTTTCTCTGTGGATATGTGGGATCTTCAGGAATAAGTCAGCAACGATTGACGCTTTGGAAGCTAACATTACTCGTGTTATTCGCAAAATACCAGTCGCTATGCTCGCATGAGTCGCCCAAAATTGGACCTTCCGAATGGACCACCTCAAACAAAGTCATGGCCAACATTAGCATGATATCATTTACATACAGTTAATGCCATAAATTATTCTTTTAACCGATAATAAAAACTTCAAGTTCACTTTCAAATTTATGTGTTTTATTTTACATTTTAATTTAAACTTCACGATGAATCACCCGATATATCTATTAACCCGGTCCTGTGCGAGTCAAATAATCGAGGTTCAACTGTATATTTTTAATTTTAATAAATCCCTTGTTCTATTTTTCTGTAACTAAATAAAATTAATTAGTTTCAGTTTATAAAAAACTTAGATTTCCTATATTTACAATCTATAGGAGCAATAAAACAAAAATGCTTAATAGTGCCCAATGTTCGATTAATCGAACACCATTTTTCTCAAAAACAAAAAATCTAAAAAAAAATTGGACTTCAGATTCGTGTTTTCTAGTCCCAAATTATCTATCAACCACCAAGTTTTATGGAGTTACTCGAAAAAAAAATCGCTGGGTCGAAATGGGTTGAAAAGTAAAATAAGTAGCAAAAACTCACGAATTTATATGTCATTTAAAAAAAAAAAAAATTGGGGCTACAAAAAATATATAGAAAAAAATAATGTCTTTTTGAAAAATATCTTTACAATATTATAAATGGACTTAGTCAAAAACCTATTTTTTTTTTTATTTTTTTTTGACTGATTTTAATGAATAATTAAGTAACTTTCCGATAAAAAATGTTTTACTCTAACCTAGCATTTACACATGCAAGTGCAAGTTTAAAAAACTCAATACACTCGCATTTTTTCACTAACACCGGCACAATTTTCATACTTGCAGCTCAACTTGCAAGACTTTTCTGAAGACAGTGATTTTTTGACACTTGTACCCTGCAAATAATGCGACTAGTCCATACACGCGTGTGAAATGTAGCCCATAAGGAACTAGGACTAGTCCTAAGGTAGCCCCAATGTATGGCAAAAGCATGGTCTATTTAACATTACGGTGTCCTAGGGCAGGACTTTGCATTACAAAGGAGTAGTCTTAAAACTACTCCATGGTATACTCCAGAGGATTAGCTTTGAAATCGTTTAAAAACGAAAAATTGTTAAAAAATGAAGACATGTCGTTTCACTACAAACTCTTGCATTACATTGGACCAGTCCATGGAGTAGTTCCATTTTATCAAAATGGATCAGGTGGTCCAATATTATTTCCAGGGTAGCAAGTTAACGTCTAAAAAAATAAACAGTGTTACAAAATTTACTTGATTGCGGAAACAATAATTATGGTTTTAACTTTTTTTAAGTACATATATTTAAAAATATTTCTTATCTTTTTTTGCAAACATAAAAAAGAAGACAATTGATTTTAATTCTAAAACATCAACCTCATGAGAAAAATTAATAATAACACAGCGGAACAAAATTGAACTTTTTGTGTGTTGATTGGAAATTTGATGCAATATTTTACGAATTTGAGGTCGCTGACTTCAAATTTAAATCTCCTTTTTTCCCTATCAGCTCGGATTTTTAAGTTACGGGTACTAATCAAATTTTTGACTTAATTCCAAAAATTAAAAGTTCAAAAATTCATAACTTTCACTCTTCATGAAGCGATTTTCAGAATTTTTCTTTTTTTCAACAATCAAATTTTTGCAAATCAAAAAAAAAATGGCTGAGTAATGGTAAAAAAATCAAAAAAATTACAATTTTTTATTTTTAAAAGTTAAGAAAAATCCAAAACATAAAAAGTCAAAGTCTTAAGCTAGATTTACACGATTGAAATTTTCTTCAAAATTGCTCTTCAAAATGCTTCAAACTCGTGTAAACAGCAAAATTTTCTTCAAAAGAAATTTTGAAGAAAATTTCAATCGTGTAAATCTAGCTTTATTACTTCACGTAAAGTCACATAACATATAAACAAAATGAGACATAGATCATAGAAATCGATGAACGCGTTTCGCTTATATTCAGAATTAAGTGAAGGTACTTCATTTTTAAGTGAAAGAAAAAACGTCCATAAATAGAACAGCAACAAACACACACATAAAAAAAAGTTTTTCTGTCAATTCAGTTTTCTCAGTAAATTGTGAATAAAATCAATAGTTGTGCACCGATTACAATGAAACAAAGCTCATTTCATTCGAAATCTGTTAGGCTAACTGTTTTTATACCAAAACTGTGATTATACACTTTTAAAACAAAAAATGTGTGCTGGTTCATAAAATATTCATGTTACTCGAGTACAAAAATGTGGAAGGAACATAACTTATTGGAAATGCAGCAGGAGAATTCTCACTTTTAAATCACTTTTAAATTTTTTGGCAAAAAGCTTGCAAATTGACTTCCCTTCCTTACAATAGATTGGCTATCGGAAGTACCTGCATCATCCACAATTGCGTGAAATCTTATAAAAATAATTTTTTTGATTAAAATTATTTTCAATAATAGTGGACATAAATTAAGCTTACCTTAATTCTTTTGTAAGTATCAAACTATAATTAAGATTGAGTTATAGTGTATTTTATATTTTTTAATTTGACTTTCTTCTTCTTTTAGCTTTTGTCAAAAAAATTGTTGATGTGTTCTTTTATTTCGATTAAGTTCTTTTGGTCTTTATAACTGAATATTTTTCGAATAAAAATGTGTGTTTTACGTAAGACACACATTACAAACACTGCATATAATATTGAATAAATTAAACGCTTTTTCCCCCTTAAGCAGAGGTGCTGGATTACTAACAGTTGTCTCTTTTTAATGAAACAAGTATTTCAAAGTTAAAATTAACAAGTTATACTAAATCTAACAAAAAGTTACCGTGTTTTAAGTGTTTATCACAAAAATCGGCAAATCGGCACTTTGATAATGTAAAGGGTGTTTTTTTAAGCCCGAAGGAACTTGAAATTGTAAAAAATAACACAAAAAATTTAATTGTAATCAAAATTTTTTTTTTATTCGAAAGATCAATACGTGACATTAACATTTGAAAATGATTTCGGGTATATGGGCACCGCGGCTGTTCTTGACGAAGCGCATTCTGGACGTCCAATTTTGGGCCACTTTTTCGAGCACTGCTGGCCGTATGTCACGAATAACACGAACAATGCTGGCCTCCAAGGCGTCAATTGTTGCTGGTTTATCAGCATAAACCAGTGACTTCACGTAACCCCACAGGAAATAATCGAGAGGTGTAAAATCGCACGACCTTGGAGGCCAATTGACAGGTCCATTTCTCGAAATCAACTTTTCGCCAAATTTTGATTTCAATAAGTCGATGGTTGCGTTCGCCGTATGGCACGTAGCGCCATCCTGTTGAAACCACATCTCCTCCGGATCAATGTCATCCATATTTTCAAACAAAAAATCATTGATCATGGTGCGGTAACGATCTCGATTGACCGTAACGCGAGCTCCGGCCTCATTTTTGAAGAAATAAGGTCCGATGATGCCACCAGCGCGAAAACCGCACCAAACGGTCCATTTTTCTGGATGTAATGGAGTCTGTAGGGTCTCTTGTGGATTGGTCTCGCTCCATATGCGGTAATTTTGCTTATTAACAAACCCGTTAAGCCAAAAATGCGCCTCATCGCTGAACACAATTTTGCGATTTAAATTTGGATTAAATTTTTAAATTTTTCAAAGTAAATTTGGATAATTTCGTAGCGTTGTTCAAGCGTGAGTCTATTCACGATGATTTGTCAGAGTATACTGAAACGATAAAAAAAAATATTTCATCAAAATTAAATTTTTTTGTGTTACTTTTTACAATTTAAAGTTCTATCTAGCTTAAAAAAACACCCTTTAGAAGCAAAAATCGGAAAAATACTGGCAAATCGGCAAATATGGTAGGCCTACACAAAAACCTTAATACCGCTCATAGTTATTTTCAAGAAAGCAATGAACATTATATAGTGCTGTGTTCAGTGTTCGAAAACAAACAGTACATTATTTAGCGTTGGGCTCACACACCCAAGAACGATATTTTTTTAGTGATTGTGTAGACGAACACAACCCTTAATACCGTTCGTAACTATTTTCAAGAAAGAGCCGAACATTATATATTGTTCTTTTCTTCGTTAAAAACAAAACAATTGTAGTGGTACTGTAGACAGACATTATATTTTAATGTTCTATAATGTTTCCCTTTTTACATTGATAAAGAAATGAACAAACAAAAACTTTTAGCAACGACCGCAACACGAACTGTTTGTGTGAGTATTTTGTATATGTTTTGTTTGTTTAAAATTATTTTGCTGGCTTTTTGTTATTTTGTTTAAGTAAAAAATGTTTGGTTTTTTTACCAGCCAAAAGGAACGAATATTAATAAGCCGTACCGAACACAATGAAGTTTGTGGACTTAAAAAGAAAGCCGAACGGAATTAAATTCTCATCTTTTGTTGAGTTGGATAAAAACAGTACTATTTTTGTGTTTGAAAAATGACTAACAGTTAAACGTTGTTTTTTTAACGATTTTCTAAGGAGCGATATTTAGTGTTTATTTAACACTAGCTGTGTTCTTCATTATAAAAGAGAACAATTGTAGTGGTTCTGTAGACAACGACCACACTACCAATAGCTTTTGTATGTAAATTTTTGTTTTTGTTTTTTTTTTTCGTATATATACATATGTATATATATTTATATACCCAAATGCTATCGAATCGCAAAAAAAATGCTAGGATAAGTTTTGTTTTCTAAATTATTTGTACACCAAAAGCGTACGAAATGGCCTTATGTATTTTGTTTTTGTAAACAATTTTTGGAGAAACGTTTTATTTAAATGATTAACTACACAAACACTACTAGCGTTTGTGTTTTCCACATGTCTACCGAACACTTAAGAACAGTATATAATTTTGATTTTAGCACACTGTTTCTAACTGTGTCAAATATTTTTGATATAACTCTAACGGCCAGTTTTACCAAGTTCAGTAAAAACTAACTATTACTTTATTTTATTTATTTATTTATTAAAAAATTAACTTAAATATAAAATTATAACCTAATTTACAAAAGGAGCAATAGCATCTTAGGCCTTCAGCTCACGAACTATTACTTTAACTTCAGTTAACAATATGTTTTTGGCAGTTATAACTGATAGTTAATTAAAACTGAACTTGGTGAAATTGGCCGTAATAATTATTTTCAAAATAAAGCTATTTGAAATTTAAATTTGCCAGGTTTTTTTTTATTTTATTACAGATACGTACATTCATGCATACATACATACATACATACATACATACATACATATGTACATAAGCATAATTTTCTTCATGCTCGAACTGTCCTTTTAGAAATATGATTAATGATAAGAAATCATATTCCAGATAATTTTCATAATTTCTACATCGCATTAAACAAATACACACTTCCGCAGGTCAATGACTTTTTAAAACTCCCCCTTTTTAATTTCCAAAAATTTTATGAGCCATAAAAAACGATCATATTTCACGAAAATCATCCTTGTAAATATTGTAATTTTATATAAATAAGGGCAAAAAAAAGAATGGCCTTTAAGAAATGGCAACTCTTTTTATTGATTTAAAGTAGAGTATTTATAAATACGAGGCCTACAAGAGTTTTGGTGGTGAGTATTTGAAAAATATTTGTTTGCCATGTTGAAATGTTACCGCTGGGGTTTGGTTGCCACTTTACAATTAGAAAAAGTACATTTTTATGTGAAAGAAAACATGTTTAGGGAAATGTTATGAAAAAAAAATAGAGAAAGAAGAGGCCAAGCCTTTACTTAGACGTCATAAAACAATACCGCGGTGTTAATAAAACAATTTTATGCATTTTTAGTGAAATATACTTAAATAAAAGTAAAAATAGCATACTCGGCTGTGCCGAATCTTTGATACCCTCCACCAAGCCCACCCAAGTGGGCTTTATTTGGTAAATTGTGGGCCTGTAATCACAAAGATTTTTGATTTTATTTCTAGTCATATAAAACTACATTGGACCTTATATCAATATAAACTCCCTGCCACATGAATAAGACCCCCGAACACAATTTTTTCGAAAGGTTATAGCTTCTACGAAAAAAATTTTTACAAATTTAATTTTTATTTTTATTAAAAAGTAATTAAGATGTTATTGAACACTACAAAAATTGGTTCTATATATACACTGGTTTTCTGGCTTCTTGTAGAGCTCCAATATAGCAATTATCGTTCATAATGCTGGACCAAAATTTCAGCTCGCAGAAAGCGTAAAAGGATATGGCTCCCCACCGTAACCTCTCTCACTCTTCTATGCAAACGTTCAAATTGATGCTCCTCTTTTCGGAGATCGTGAAAATAATAATTGAAGCCAATAGGACCTTCTAAACCAATTTTTTTTTTTCATCTAAAAAAACGACGAGGTGCAACTTGTTGTTCCACGTCATGTTAGTCCGACAAAAACTCAAGCTCATATTTTTTCGAGCATCGTTAAGTGCTTGTTTTATTTTAAGTTCATATTGCTTCGGATGTGCAGCCTTTGAAATTACAAGTTGCACTGTTCTTTCGCTCCGAAACATCTGTTTTAGCGAAAGTACACTGTTTATACGGCCTTTCATATTTTTCCTGTAGTTTGACTCAGTTTTGATTCAAAAAATTAGATACCACATTTCGGCTTCTTTTGATTCGTTCACCTATTTTGTGGATCGATTGCCCAGATTCCTAATAAATTTTAATTATTTTACTTTTTCTGTTAAGGTTTTTCCTTGACCCATTTTTATTAAAATAACTCTACATTAAACAAATATTTTTCTATTGCCCTTGTTCACTGGCTTAAGACAACTAACTTAAATGCGGAATGCCTTAAGGCCCAACCATAATAAGCATAGCTTTGCTTAACATACTGTCAAAAATTAACAAAAAGTCTCTCAAATGTATTTAAAAGAACAAAAAAAAAATT
This sequence comes from Pollenia griseotomentosa, assembly GCA_963931875.1. Taxonomy (NCBI): domain Eukaryota; kingdom Metazoa; phylum Arthropoda; class Insecta; order Diptera; family Polleniidae; genus Pollenia; species Pollenia griseotomentosa. Next base: position 70,268,570 of record OZ007561.1, on the reverse strand, counting down.
AACAAACATTTGATTCCGTACGGAATAAAGTTAAGTTTAACAAAAAATTTCCTTAAGTTCAATATGGTTTCATGATTTACATGTATTCGTTCATTTGCTAAAGCCAACTTAAGCACATTATGGTTGGGCCTTTAATAAAGTTGGTCAATCACAAAACAAATTATAAAAAAAAATTATAACGGGACTTTTTCAGAACACAAATTTGATCTCAGAGCAAGTAAACAAAGACACCTTCAAAAACACAAAACAAACAAATATCGGATAGAATCGCAGTTGTACAAAGCACATAGAGGGGTCCTTTTCATGTGGCGGAGAGTGTAATATAACGATCCGCTTCTGTTTTAGGTATTAAAGTCATTTTCAGGAGAAGGTTTTATATTTAACCTATGGGAAATTATGGACCGATCATTACGAAGTCCGGTAGAGTGATTTGTGGTCTTATAAAACTAAAACCGACCAAACGTGAGTGCCAAATAAATTTTTATGATGTTTATTTTCCGAATTATGGGTTGCTTAAGTGTTGCCGATTGTTGTTTCTTAAATATTGTTTCGAACTAGAAATAAATAAAATAAAAAAATTCAGATAAGTGCTTCTTACAGTAAATCATTTGATCTTTAAAAACAGATTAGCTGCGAAACCTGAAATAACCAATTAAAATTAAAATTGATTTAACTTCGGTTCATTTCTTTTTAATTTTGTTTTACCAAAACTGGCCAAAGGTGACCCAATTAGACTGTGAAAGTTAAAAAATGTTTCCCATTACCCTTTTTGGGAGCATACCATAATTATCTTACACGATATGTTCCAGTTGTTTCGCGTCTTTCCTTGTAAGATATGACTGACCTAGTTCTTTGAGTATCGATCAGTCTATTGCTATTTTGCTTTGCATCATGGGTCTGCTGTAGCAGGTCCTTGGGTTATGGGACTGCCCTCTTTCGTTGCCTAGAAGCCACGCCCTCCATGTATTTGGTGTTGTGGTGGGGAATCTTGCTAATCTTCACACTTCAAAACCGTAAGTCATCTATTTGAATTCCAATTCTTTTAATAACATGGTCCAAATTGATTTAAATTTTTTTTTCAAGTCCCAATTTAGGCGAGAGAATACTTATAAGACTGTTAACGTTTAAAAGTGGGATATCCATTTGTTTTAAAGAACCGTAAATAACTGTCCATGCTTATCGCCCTGCGATACCATAAGTAAAATGTTTTTAACATTTGCCCAACTTTTTGTATTTTTTTAAAACTCAAATTAGCTTACGGTGTCCTTATTATATTGTATAAGGTTTGAAATCGGATATCAATAAGTTAAAAAGATATGGAAATTTGTGTACATTAGTATGGGTTAGGGAATTATGAAGTTTCTTAATAACAGGATTTGGATATGCTAGACCCACTAGTTTTATGAGATTTTTAACAAAAATTAATGCCTCAAAAAATGGGGGGTAGGACAAAGAGAAGAGGAAGCTCGTCGAGTTTAAATTGGGGGCTAAAAGAATATCCATTTCTTATATCCATTTCTAAAAGGGGCTCCCATACAAAATGCATCCCTGTGCATTATACATTTATCATAAAAAACTGTATAAAAAATTCACATATTGTATGGGAGCCCCTATAAGGAATGAATCTAATGAATCTCTTATAATCATTTAACTTCATATCTACTACAAAAAATTTTGGCAGTATTTTTCTTGGGTTCTCCGCCTCCTCATATGATAGATATTATTTAAAAAACCTATTGGCAACTTTTACAATGTCATGTATTTTGTTAGAATGAACAAGTCAATAGCTTAGAAAAGTTATAAGTGAGTTAGTTTTGATCTTTCGTCTCCCAGTTTTGCTGCACTTTTTTACTATTTTTGTTGGGAGTAACGTTTTTGTTAAATTCTACTCTTAGGAGGACTCAGTATTATACAGATTCAAAGAGTTTAAATTTTGAACAAAAAGCCAGTTCATCGTAGAGCCTCTGTACTACTCTCCTTCAAATTCTTCAAAATTCTTCAAACTATACCTCTAAAGGTTACAAACCCATTAACCTTTCTCTAAGTACCTTTATTACTTTGTAGTGTCAAATATAAAATATTTACTCAAAACGCCTTAATTTAGTTTTTACTTTAAATAAATTAAAGCAAAAACTAAAAAAAAACTATTTTCAGCAAACATTAATGAACATTTTGAATATTTATGTTTGAATGTGTGTCTTTCGCATTACCATTTAACTCTACCGGAAATCTACTCTTTACTCTACCCCAAACTGTATAATTCAACACAACCAAATGTATTTAAATAGATGGACATGTTAAGAAGGCCATGGAAGCAAAAATGTCAGCTTAGCAAATTAAATGAAATTATGCGTGCAATAAACTCATTTAGAAAAAATTTTGTTTAATTTTAAAGACTTAACGTCTCTTTTTTAACATTTGAGGTTTGTTTGACAGTCTACTAAGCACACGGGCACTTATACTTTAAAAGAAAGGGAAAAGGAATGGAACCAGTTAATTTGGTACTTAGAACTTTTAAAAATGGTTGCGAATCTAGCAGAGAACGATCTACGATATTAATGGTGTTTTCTTTTCTACAAAAAAATGTGACATTTTATTTAAAAAATGCAATTTGGTGTATGTTTCTTAAAAATTTTTGCATTTTTTAAAAATAAAATGTCACATTTTTTTGTAGAAAAGAAAACAACATTAGTGTATATTTTCGAGCACTGCTTAGAAGGATGGTTTTGTGTGTCGGTTGTGCATGAGACCAAAAATTTTTCACACAACGCAATAAAAATATGTAAAAGACTTATTGACTTCTTGTATGGGGACGGAGAAGAGTATTTTTCCCACCCCGGATTCCGGGCATGGCTGTTATGTAAGGGGTGCCCCAGTAAGAATGCACTTTTTCATTTCAAAATAAAAACACGCATTTTTTTACAATTTCAACATGTTGTTCCTACGTAAAGTGCTCCATTTTTAAAAATTCTTCTAAATATATGTGATAACTGTCAAATTTCAAAGTTGCCACTTGCACAAAAAAAAAATTGCACTTAATTTAAAAAGCGCCTTCTGACTGAGACACCCTTTTTAAAAAAAATTCCTCCGAAATGTCCTCTTGACCCTTTTTTTATAAATATTACTTAAAAACTTCTTCATTCGATGTTAAAACTATTTTTTTTAAATTATTTAAAATATAGGAATAGCTTATCCCATCAACAATAAATTTCAAGCGTTTTTATCAATAATAAAAACTGGGAATTAAGCACGAATAACAAAATCTTTTGAAATTAAAATTTTGTATTCCCAAAAATTGAAATTACTTTTTGATACGAAATTAATATTTTTATAAAACAACATTTTTTATTTTTCGAATTTATTCTATGAGTTACATTTCAGTTATGTATTTTATAAAGCTTTTTTGTAATAGTTCTATTCCTTAAATTTTTACAGATGCCAATTTTTTTAGCTTTTACACGGCATATATGCATTTTGCAGTGGAACTTTGACCAGCGCACTGTAAAATTCATATCGTGTAAAACGATCTTAACGATGTGAAAATATTTTTTTAAATTATGAGCATGACAATCGTTAAGTAGAACTTCGTTTGAAATTTTTTCAAATAGATTGATCTCAGTCCTTCTATTCAAATCTCTCACTCTCTATCTCTTACATGCTAATACTTACGAAAGTGGTTGTGTGTAAATGTTGGAAAAACTATTGTAAAAGTTTACATGTTACTGAAGTACCTCTTTCAAACATTATTAAGGGGGATTTAATTTTTTTTACTACTTATTTATCGCTCACACCAAATAAAGAGTACAAAGTTTGTTCTTTGAACACAATTTGTTTGGGTTTGTTTTTCTTTAAACATTCATAGGAATTGTATGTTTATTTAATACATAGTTGTTGGTTTTTAAGGACTCAAAAATTGGTTTATTTCAACTCAGAGATTCTCATTTATATTTGTATCTAAAACAAGAAAAACACATGTGTTGTTGGCTTGTGAGTACAATTTTTCTTTCCTGTTAAGAGTTTGAGGGTTGTTCGTAGAGTTTGAGGTTTTAAGTGATTTATAGATGTTTTATTTGAGGGTCCACTATTTTGTTTTAACTTAATGATTTTGTTTACATGAAATGAATTGAATGTACAAATGAATTGTAATAAAAAAAATTAAAAATGTAAAAGGGGTGATAATGATAAGTCAAGTCGTTTTATTATGAGTTTAAGTTATTGCAGGAAAAACTATGATGGTTTGTCGTGGTGGTGGAAAATTATTTTTGGTTTTCAATTGTGCTGTTAATGATGACAGGAAAATAATTAGCACTAGGAAAATTATTTACATATATTAAAAAAATATGATATTATTACAGATAATTTTCTTGGGTTCTTGAAAGTACTTTGAAGTACTTTTATTTATTAAAAACAGTTGAAAAATATTTTTTTCGCTGCGTGTATTGAGAGCAAAGTTGGGGGTAGTGCACTAAATATTGATTTAAATCAGCATTGCAATGTCACTAAATAAAACTGCAAAGAAATTAGTTTGCACTCTTGTTTACCAGCTTTAAAAAATTTTGAGTGATATTGCAAATTTTTTCACTTTCACTAAACGCAGATTTGAATGCAAAAATCTGCACTCAAATCAAATAGTGCAAAATTCGGACATGCACTCAAAAAAGTTGCATACAAATATTGTCTCACTAAAATTTAAAAAATGTAACTTTGTGTGTGCATGGTTTTTGATTTCTTTTGAGGATATGCATAAGTAAAAAGCATTAAACAAAATGAAATTTTGTCAATAACGGTATAATTATTGGCTTTTATCATGAAAATACAAGTTTTTAATTTTAAATTTAGTGCAACCATTTAAGTTGCACTCAAATGAGTGAAGAAGAAAAAAGTTGCAATAAGCAGATGATTGCTTTTTTTAAATCAAACTATTGTTTTTTGAGTGCAACATTTTTAAACATCACTATCACTCATGTTTAGTGAGGCTGCAAATTTTCAATTCATCACTTAACATCAACAAAATGATTGCAATATTTTTTCACTATCACTAAGTGTGAGTTGAAACTGCAAAATGAGTGCACTACCCCCATCTATGATTGAGAGTAATATCGAAAAGGCAGAGCTGTGGAACAAATTTAAATGGATACCTGCCCTGGATCTAAGGGGGGATCTAAGGGGGGGCCAGCGCCCCCCAAGTGTGGGCGCAACTAATACACGCAGGTGGCAATTTGAGAGCGTAATAATCGCACCTTGTTTTGGAGCTGGAGCTATCTAAATTCTGCTGCTTTTGGAAAAATCTATCCGAACTCCCCACAAGTGGTGAAAAATCAGCCCTTTAGTAGAATTTTCAGAATATCCCGAAACTTTAGGTATTCTGTTTTTACTTTTACACGACACGTAAGCATTTTGCAGTGCAAAATTTGACAAGCATAATTCTAAATACATATCGTCTTAAAGCACCTTAAGTTATGTCAGCTGACTCTATATAAATGAAAACGTATTATTTAAAAAACCCACATAAGTGAATAATAGCAAATGAGCCAATCTGGTTCGTACGGATATTTGTTAAAAATAATTTTATAATCTAGAATCAACCGAAGCGAAGTTTCCATAGTAAAATTAAACTAACTTTCAAGAACGATGGACGAACTTTTTTAAAATCATCAGACTTTTAAGGCCGGGTTTTTGAGTTGTGGCTTAAGTTTAAACTTAGTTTAACGTAGTCTGGAACCCGGATTTTTCTGGCGAAATATGTTTTTTTTTATTATTTCATTGAAGACCAACATTTTAAGCAAAATTCAGCTGTTCCGTCAAAATTTTTTTCATATATTTCGTATTGGCAGCACGAATATGTTTAACCAGATTAACTGAAGCTAGTTTAATTGAAATCGCAAAAACCCGGCCTAAGATATATATTTTTTTAGAATAGATTTTTTAAGGCTGTAGTTTCAACTAAATTTTTATTCTCCTAAGTTTCATTTAAAAAAAGATCCAGACTGAATTTTTGTTGATAAAATTAAAAGATCCGGCCCGGTGCTGAAAACTCAGGTATATTTGCACTCTCATGACATCTCTTAATCTACTACAACCTCCAAAAATCTATTTTTTTTTTTAAATTCCCATAAACCAACTAAACAAACCTCTAACAATGTATATGCCATAATCATTTCCGTACTCTTGTGACTTATTCCTAACAAAACTAAAGAATTTTCACAAATTGTTTAAAACAACAACACACCGAAAACAGGCTTCTTGAAAACTCAAAACTATAATTTATAGTAAACAAAAAAAAAGAACTTCCAACAAAATTGGCATGCATCAATGAAGCGCGGAAATGTTTAGCGTGGGATGAGCGTTTTATCAGCTCAACTCACTTGAATACATGTGTACTGAAAACAAGAAAATAAAAAAAAAATACTTAGAAAATTATTGAGAATTTAAAATAAAAAACTTTAATAAAAAAATGCCCTTTAAGACGGCTTGTTTCGTTTTATCTCCCTTATTATTTGTTTGGCTGTTTAAATAACAAGAATGAACCATTCACAAATTCATTCGTTCCATTATTTAGTCATTGAAATGAAAAACCATTTAAACCAGATACAAGTATGTAGAAAGATGGTGAATGAAGTCGACTGTAGAGGGATCTTTTCTAAAAAACACTGATTGACAACAATTTACTTTTAATTTGTCACATGAACTTTTTGGTCTTTTTTACTTTATTTTGACTTCCTAAGGTGGAAAACAGAGGTAGAAAAAATTTGACACCCATAGTTTTTTTTTTTGACAGGAATTTTATATTTCATAAAAAATACTTGATAATATGTTTTTTAAAACTAAAAGCTATGATTTTCTGGAGTATTTGCCCTGAGTGTCCAACAATAATCTGCCAACATTCGAGGACTCCATTTGCCCTTTCACCCTTTCGCCGTGTTCGTCACTAACGGCTCCTAGTTTCTCGGGAAAGAAATCGAGCTGGGAGTGTAGAAAGTGTATTTCAAGTGACATATTACAATCCAATGCTTGATACGTCTAAAGTAGTTCTCCTATCAGATCTTTGTAGTTACTTGCTTTGTAGTTGCCCAAAAAATTTTGTGCGACATTTTTAAAACTTTTTCAAGCTGATTTCTCTAACAAAATTAACTTTTCTTCGAATATATTATCCTTTAACAACTCCTTGATCTGAGGTTAGACGAAAATTCCTTCCTTAATTTTTGCGTCACTAACTTAAGGAAACTTTTCTCTCAAGTACGTACAACCTGAGCCGTTGCGATTCTTGGCTTTGACAAAATTTTCGGATGTGATCCTTAAAAACGCCGACACATGGTTCTTTTTTGGTCTCCTCTATCATAACCTCTGTCAGGAAGCCGTTATTTTGAAAAAATTTAGAATTTGCTGTACAGTGGTATTTACTTATTTGCATTTATTAAATTCCATTTGAACTCAATTGATTAAAAACCTAAAAAACCCGACATTGGCTTGTCTGTTGGTAAGAAAAAAGTAAAAATGTACTTTTTTGTAAAACAGTACATTTTATTCGAAAAAAAGTAGTTTTTAATTTTTTGGCAAAAACAAAACCATTTTTTTAAAAAAAATTTGAAAAATGTACTGTGCCACTTATACCCATTGTAACGTACCTTCAGCAACCTTACAAAATTAAATAGAATTTAATTGAATTGCGTGTGTGCGTGCCTTTTATATCAGCGGGAAAAGGCAAAAAAAAATATAATGATGGGCTTTCGCTGACTGACTGGCTGTGAATAGAAGACAAGACCTCTGACCATGCGGGTAAATACTCAGCGTATGACCATTAAAAATATAAATTAATAATAAACAAATTGTACTCCTGGTGATTTGTAATTTATGTACGTTAAATAAAAATTATAATAAAAGTGGCATAAATGAAATGTCAAAAAAAGGGAAAAATAAAGAAAAAAAACTGCACCCTGTTTTATGGATGGTGATAATGATGGAAGGGCTCGCATTCTAAATTGTAGCCACATTCAAATTACAGACAAATTATGAGCCCTGTTTGTTGAAATAACAAATGTGTAGATGTTTAAATTAATATTGACACATTGTCAGTTGTGTCAAATCATGTCAATGTCTTAATTTACTACGGCAACAAAACTCGATCATAAAATAATTTAAGGCAGGGTGGTCGAATCAATTAATTATTTTATTAGCGAATTTTAGAGAAGATTAAAATGAACAATTACATACAAAAAATCTATTAAGTGGTTTTTTTTGGTACATTTGGCTCTAACAAATCAAGTGAATCATGGGAGCGTTTATTGTAATAAAACACTCTTTTTAAGTACGAATTAATTCAATAATTGTTTTTAATTGATTAAGATTCGACAACTCAGCATAATGTTTAACATTTATTATAAAACTAAATAAAATAACACATAAATACAAAAGTTCTAAATTCGGTGTGGATCAACTTGTTTTTTTTTACCTGAAACAATTCATTAGAAAAAGCCCTGCCCTATGCTTTTGTTTTTCGTCACTTTTGACGATAATTTCGTTTGTAAATCTTTCTTTGTGATTCGGTCACGATTTTGCTTTTGAATTTTGTACATTGTTAAAATAAACAAAACTTGTGCCTTTTTAACAACTATATCGTCGTTTATTTAATTACACAAATTAAATATTCCATTTTACTACTTAATTTATTTTTTAAAGCCAACATAATTTCTTGGAATATTTAGTTAATTTTATTAAATTTCTTATAATTCGTTTGAATCAATTTTTATTTTGCTAAATTAGGAAAAGAACATTTATTTTTGAATATCCGTTTATCGGTTTATTTGAATTTTTGCATAATATTTCACTTGTTCATGGGAATTTTGCAAATTAAATGGAAATATTTTTCTTAAATAAGGATGCACAATGTTTCTTGTTTTCTTAGTAAAAGTTTAAATGACAAAAGTTTTTAATGGAACCTTTCATTTTATGCATTGTGTAAATTTAATTCGTTTTTCAAAATATCCAGTTATTTAAGAAATGGAAATAGAAATCTGTAATTCGTTTATAATCGAAGCCATTTGCTTCCAAGCTGGAGAATAGCGAAAAATCATCAAATATAACTTTGCAAGAAAAATTGTTAGTGTTAGGTTCATATTTGACTATAGTCATATAAAAAAAATTAATTTTAAATTCTAGTGTCGACATAAAAATTGTCATATTTTTTATTTAACATCAAGACCGGTAATAAACTTTGTTTGTTTTTTGTTACAATTGGACCGCCAATATGCTCAAATCATCTTGCAGAAATGTTTCAAAAAAACTGCAATTACTATCAAATTAGACATAATGAATTTGAGATGTTTCCTCTCCTTTTTATACATACCACCAGGGGGTGAAACTTTTTTATTATTTACCCCATAAAGTATATATATTCTGAGTCCTTGAGGTATTCTAATTCGATTTAGCCACGCCCGTCTGTTCGTTTGTTGAAAACACGCTCACTTTCGAAATGAAACTAGACTATCGGTAGAGAAAATCTGTCAAAGGGTTTTGAAAAGTTAGCTCGGGTTCTCGAATTATCGGGCCCTAAAGTTTTTGAATTTTTTGAAAAGGCGTTTGGTAGTCAAAAAAAATATACTTACAGCTCCCACGATGTCACACGTTAACGTTCGCATAGAAAATAATATTTAAAACAAAAAAAATTTTAGAAATTGTTTTTGTTTTAAATGTAATTTTCTACACTGAAACAAAAATCCAATGAAAATGTACGTTGAGGAAACGAAGTAATTTCGTTTGCTTAAAGTACATTTTCATTGGATTTTTGGTTCAGTGTATACGAACGTTAACGTGTGACATCGTGGGATTGGCTTTAAATGTACTTCTGAGCTCAAATACTATTTCGGATGCTTCAGTAGAATTGTATGGCGATTCTTTGCTTAGAATATATTAACCTTCTAGCACTCATTTTAAGGGGTCATTTTTGTCCTTTTTTAACTTTCCCACAAAAACATACTAAAACGGCACTTTAGAGGGTTAAAATGTTCCACAAAAATTTTCTCCATCAAATTTTACTAGGGGTCTTTTAAGACCAAAACATTATGCAATGTATGTAAAACGGATTTTCGAAATTTCGGGCCTTGAAATTTTTTAATTTTTCGAAAACCCGTTTTACATACACTGCACGATTTTTTGGTCTTAGAAGACCCGTAGTGAAATGGCGAGACAAAAGAAACAAAGCTTCTTAAAATCTGATAAAAAAAAATTACCTAATTATTTGCTTTAGGTTAAGTTTAGACTGCAAAGATGCTGTGCAATTATTTAGCGATAACAGTAGAATCCCGATAATTCGTAATCGCAAGGGACCGGCCATTTCTTACAAATTATAGGGGTTTTCGATTTAGCGGGGTTTCGATTTAACGGGGTTAAAATAAACTAATACGAATTAACGAGATTTTTCAATTTATTTAATAGCGGTAAACAAAAAATCATTCTTTCCATGTTTTTGTTGTTTTTAATTCTTATTATAAGTGGTAGTTAGCAAACGAATACGATTTATAAGAGGTAAAGAAGATTTTGTTTGAAAAAAAATTACGAATTAGCAAAGGGACCAATATGTACACTCAAAAGAAAAATCAATCTATCCGTACTCAAATCAATCCGAAGCGGTATTAATAGTACGGTGAGTACGGATTTTCTTAAATCAAGTACAGAAAGATTGATTCAAGTACGGATTTTCAATCGCAAAATAATTAAATTATCCATATTCAATCCCGTTTCGTACTTAAAAGCAGTGCTACCGTTATGCGACTAAAGTCGCATTTTGCCCCTTTTTTGACTGCTTTGCCACTTTTTTGCCCCTTTTGTATCATTTTGTATATTTTTGTGCCCCTTTTTGAACTAATCTTTTTTATATTAGCAATCAATAAACGCTGATGAGCCTTGCAGCTTTTATATGTTCGTATGTTTTTACTTAACCATCCGCATCCGCTGAACGGATTATTTTCAAAATTTTGAACCTATTAATAAATTTAGAAGTATATTTTCAAAAAAATAGATAACAACTAAAGAAACAACATAAGACTGCAATGCATAAACAATTTGACCTGTTCCTATTATTATCCTCCTAAGAATTAAACGTTCATTTCATTCAAAACTATTATATGCTTTTTCCTTAATTTTTTTTGGTAAAAAAGTCAAACCATAATAATTTATTATTTTTTCAAGAAATATCGCTTTATTCGGCTGTATCGAATCTAATACATATTCTCTTCACTACAGTATTAATAAACATCGTACCACTACTAACTTCTCCTAATAATAAATATCTGATCTAAATTTGGTCCATCTATATCTCATGAAATAGGCGCTATTGTGCCAAGGCCCTTATTTTGGGAAGAATAAGTCTATTTTACTGGTTTTGTTAAAGTGAAAAAATAAAGCTAATTGGGAATGTTCTGGAAATCGAAATCACGTAAAATTGAAATCGAACAAAACTCTCTCGTTTTCAAAGCTTTATATTTTCTTTGTTATTCCTCATACTTTGAGGACCACTTTTCTCTACCTAAACTTCTTTTGAAATCAGGAAAAAGCTACGTTAACTTTTAATTATTTAATTAATTATAAAAATAAAGATACAAGCAACTAAATACTTACAAACTTGTCCTTTCAAGGAACTTAATGAAGCAAATGTTAAATCGATAATCGCCGCACGTAGAAGTGTTAAGCTACGGTCAGACTTATCAAATATTTGACGAAAAAAACGGGACCAACAACCAAACTAAAAAATCATTTGGCTTAATATCAATATTTATTTTGATTAAAATACCACATCTTACAAAAAACTGTTTTTTGCTATGTCTAGTAGTATAATTAGTTTATTTTGTAATATTAAGACCATTTTAAATTTCACTAACTATTAACAAAAGTAAGGGTTACGCTTATTTGATCAAATATTTAATAAATGTGACCGAAGCTTTATCTTAACTAAAATACAAGTTTTTATAAACAAAAGTGGACAAAATTTAAGTTCTGTACAATTATAGGGAAGTTCGACTATATATGTACATATATTATGTATTATTTGATTATAAGAAGATGTTTATTTGTTGTAACGTTTATGTTTTTAGTGAAAATAACTCATTACATATAAAAATTTGCTTATTTTTAAAGTTGCCTCTTTTTTCTCTGAACTCCCCTTTTGTGCCACTTTTCTTTTGAAAATCCCCTATTTGTGCCCCTTTTTGAACATTTTTAATGGTTACGCTGCTTAAAATAATCCGAAAATGAGATTGATTTGAGTAAAACTAAGATTGAATCAATCTCAAAATGCGCTTGATTCAAGTATTATAAAGTTGATTTTATTATTTACTTTCTCGTATTACAGAATGATAAAACACCAATATCATGCCCGATATGGTTTTTATTTCAGAAATCGTATGTACATATTTAATTAAAAATATAAACTAAATGAGAATCAAGAGCTTAAATTTACTTTTTAACCCTTAGTGCACATGAGTCTGGCCAGATTTTTTTCAATGTGTATAGAAAATTAAAACATGCGTAGGCCGGAGGGTTAAACACAACGAAAAGTGTAATCTTTTTTTACTTGATTTAAGAATTTTATACTTATTTTAAGAAATTCCTGGATTGATTTTCGAAAGTAATCCCATTTAGGATTGTTTTGAGTTCGTTTTAGTGTAATTCGTACTTGAATTTTTGAGTACGACTCGTACTTAAAGTAATCATAAAAAACTTGATTTATCCCGAGTGTTTTTCTTTCTGTGTATGGAAATTTTATGAATTAACGAGATTTTTTCAAGGGAACGTCAGTTTTATACGAATTATCGGGAATTAAGATTTATCGGGGTACGAATTATCGGGATTTGACTGTATTTGATAAAACTAGCGAAAAGTAATAGAAAAAGACCTTCCAAAATATTCATTATACATTCGCTACTACCTTCTTTAAAAAGGAAGAAACTGTTAAGAATCTGTTAAGTTTTAATTTTTTTTGTTTAGTGACATGCCTTACTGCCTTAAATTTTAATAAATTTTTTTTTTTTTGTTGGTCTCGTTACTCTTACGGAAACGCGACGTTCCGTTCCGGATGTACTTGATAAAATTAATATTTTTCTCCGTTTTTACATATCAGCTGTTAAGAATTTTGTGTTTGTTAAAGAATTTTGTTTTTTAATATTTAATCGACATACACGATGTTTTTTTATTTTCATACGAAGCGCACAAATAACAAAAGCTAAAAGACATTCTTCATATTCCCTTTTTAAATTCCACTATCCAATTCCAGTGTCTGAACAGAATTCAAACAATGTAAACTTAGATTTTTCTCATGCTGTTCATTACATTAGATAAGAAAGACAACTATTTTATTTTATTGCGTTGATCTTATTACCTTTTTCAAACTATTCTTAACGATAAATTCCAGGGAATTTTCCGAAAATCAAAGAATATTTTCAAATTTTCCCGGGTTTAGAAAAACAAATGGGGAATAAAGAACCCTAGTACTTTTTTTGGCAAAGTACTTTTTGTAATTACCTTCTTCAACATATGTACATTATAAACGTCATTAAGTTAACGGAAGATTTTCTTTACTTAACAATTTATCTAAAACGAATTTATAAATTTAATTAATTTTTAATAAGAACGAAGTCTGAAAAAACTTATCAGACTGATTAAGATAGATTCAATTTAGTTAGTTACCAATTAAGAGAACTCTTAAAAAATGTGATCAAAAAAAAAACAACAGAAACATTAATACCCTACAATTTAATAGAAATTTTTAATTAAAAAATCCCAAACGAAAAATAAATTTATCTGATTCGTGAATGATTTATTTGGGAAATTATAATTCAAAATTTGTAAGTTTGTTATTTTATAGATATGATTTCTTTCTATAGACAATTTGGGAGCCTGAGATACATAATTCGACTGAAATTGTATGCGTCAGAATTCAATTCAAATTTTAAAACCTCTACACCATATAAATATTCGTCTTCTTCTTCAACATTTGCTTTCGTAGGGCACACGAATTGCATATGCATTTCTGTCAGCCTCTTAAAAAAGAAAACACTAAATATTTGCAGAGCATTCCCCCTACAAAACATCTACATACAATACATACATTTGTATGTTCATATATAAAATCAAATATAAAAAAGCAAATAAATAACGTTAAAACAAATGCACAAAAGACAATAAATTCAAATAAAAAATCAATTTAGAAAACAAAGAAAAATAACAAAAACAAAAATACAACAAAATAAAAATCTCTTGTACACAAGAATTCTCTCCAAACAAAACCCTGTGCTACAAATGCTGAGAACCTAATCAAAATTCCCATATGTTTACACAAAAGTCTAAACCAACAGCATCTTTAACGTAATTATCGTCTTCAATAAATGATGATAATGATCATCATCAAACGAATAACAAACACATCCAACCAATCATGAAACAACGCTGAAGGAGATTCATTCCAATACAAAATGAAATAAGAACAAACGAACGAGTCATCATGCAGTCATAAGAATCGGTAATGAAATTATGGGAGAAAAAGTACTTTTTATGGAACAATGATAATTTTGAAGGAAATGAAATTGTGTACCATGATCGAGGTTTCGTTTTAAAGTGCTAAATTCCCTTTTAAGATAAGTAAACATAAAAGTCCTTCAATCTTTAAACAATCAATTCAAAATCCCGGAAACGTTTTTGTTGCAAAAGCTATTGCTAAAGAAATAATTAAGAAAGAATAGTCAAGCCCGACCATTTGATATACTACACCACGGTATATAAAGGCACTTTTTCGCGATTGTTCCCTATTTGAGATTCTGGCCAATCATGGACCCGGCAAAACAAAATTATGTTATGGGGTTAAGATTCATATGATATTCCTTGCCGAATATTATTTAAATATCAACATCTAAAGCGATTTTTGAGAGGGGGTTTATGTGGGACCTATGGTTAATTTTGGACCTACTGGTACATAGTTGCCAAATTGTAAATCAATATCAACATTAATAAGGAAGTTATTGCACTTAAAGCTGATTTCGATAGTGGTATGCTCGAATATGGAACGATTTTAAAAAACCAATTTAATTGAAATATCTACATTGTAAGATAGTTTATGGGGACAAAGACGGACGGACAGACATCTTTAGATCAAATCAGAAAGTGATTCTTTATATATAAAAGATGGGTCTAGAACCATTATTTTAATGTGTTAAATACATCATCACAAATGCATAATACCCTTCCCACTATTGTGGTGTGGATATAAATTAGGCCTGCCAGATTCACGTTTGCAAAGTTCTTGACATTTACCAAACAAAATCTTGATTTTGAAAAAAGTTCTTGGCAATTAAAAGCACACACACTTCAAGGTACTCACTGAGGCCTCAATAAAATATCACAAAATACCAATATATCTATAATATAACATTTTTTTATGTTTAAGCTGAAGATCGAAAGAAGTATTATATGTGGGCTAGATGAAGTCATGAACCGACTTTCAAATTGTCAAAGGGTTGTGTGTGCCTTTAAGTAACACAAATAAAGTTTATTAATTGTTGGTACTAAATATTGGTACTATGTACTATATTTTCTTTACATTCCCGGCAAGCATAACTACACACCAATAAACGCCAAATATACAAAAACTAAGAGCAAAAATACCATAAAATTATAATAAGAAAGTGAAAAAAAAAATAAAAACAAAATAATAATAAATAAACACGAGAAACATGTGGCGCATTATATTTTTTGTTGTTTTGTTGCACCAAATGCTTACAAACATACGAACTCAATGTTGCGCTTCTTGCTGCAAAGAGACACTAAACAATTGCTTGTGCTGCTGCTGATGATGATGATAATGACGTTGTTGAATGGACTGATTAATGATACGTACGACTAGCAAAGATTCTTAGTAAAAACAAAATTCACTTCTTTCTCAGCTCCCTGAAAATACAGTAAACAAAACAGCAGAAAAGAACGCAAAAAACACGAATATCCGTCCAAACAAGTCGTTTGTTGGTTTTATTAACACATGTTGTGTTTTCATAACATTTTGTACTACACGATGCTACAAATACTTGGTGATGCCAGATGAATGAAAAAGCTATAAGCCCATTTCGGTGGAATAAAGGGCTACAGAATATTTTGTTAATAATCTTTAATATTATCTTATTCATAATTCAGGCGTTTTTATTTTAACAATATCTTTAGCAGCCTTCTGGAATTCTAATATCACCACTATCCATAAATTCACCAAATCTTTCCTTTTAAATTAAAAAAAACCCGACACAAAATTAATGTTTACACGTTCATTCAGAGATTTCCCATACCAGCGAATCAGATAGAATGTCGGGTCTGTTGAAGTTGTCTGACTTTAATTAGAATTTCACATACTCCTTGACTATAGCGGATATGGAAACCTTGTCAGTTTAATAAAACTGGTTTCCTGACGTTCAAGTGGTAGCGTTAATCTTTAGGAGGACTGTCAATTTAAACCCTTTTCAAGTATTGCTTGCACATAGATTTCACCTGAGTGCGTCAAAATATACAAAAATGCTTCTGCCGTGGAGGATCCAGGAAAGGAAAGAATTGGAAAATGACGTAATTTGAGACAATTTGATTCTGATTTCTTTCGGATGGCTAAAAAGTTGAAGTATGCAAATGATTGCAGGAATTGTTTTTCTTTTATTTAGTAATGACCTTAATAGCTTGTCTTCTCATAGGAACTGGACCTTTTAGTCGTGACATGTTTTTACCTAGATTGGGCTCTCGAATGTTTTTAAAAGGTGGGCGATGGTAACTGCTTGCAAGATTTCCCACGTTTAATAAGAAAAGGACAAAGAAACAGCCGACTCTTGGAGAAATAATTAGTGCGCCTACTAATCTTAAGCGGTTCCTGCAATATCTCTCTCAGGACCTGGATTCATCAATGCTTACCTTCAACGCTTTGTGCAAGGTTCTGACTGCTTCAAAAATACCACAAATTCTGGCTTTAATAGAAAACAGAGCCTTCAGAGCATCTCAGTTAGCATTTAAACTTTAAGTAGACGTATGTTAATAAATAGTACGGAGTTAAGGAGACTAGATGCTTGTCTTATTAGAGGTTAAATAATGATTGGTATAGATTTTGCCTAAAAAAGGTATAAATAAATAAACCAACTAGTTTTGGGTCAGTATTTTTGATATTTTATTTATTCGGCTTAAGTTCATTAAATTTAATTTTCATTAAATTATTTTTATGAAGAAAGGAATTTTACAACATGAAAATTAATTAAAATTGTTATTGATAATCTTTCATTATTGACCGTGGCCGGGGCTCGAACCCAGGCCGGCAGGTTACCATGACATGTTTCGATCGCAACCACTCGATCTCCTCAGATGGATTTGCCGTTTTACACTCGCAGCCATCTACGACTTAATCCAAATTTTTAATAATTTTAATTAGGCTTAAGTTCATTAAATTTAAAAATTTGGATTAAAAACCATAAATAGTTCAACAAAATAACCACAATACTAATTATTGTTAAAGCTAGGGCACGAGCTCTATGTATTCATTTGTCCTTCAAGTTGTATTGAAAAAGGTCAACAAGAAAGGGAAAGACAAAAAAAAAATGAAACAACAAAAAAAAAAAATGTACTTTGGACTTCAAGAAAAATTCTTGACAAAAGTACGAGAGAACAGAAGTAAGGAAGAACATGTAAGATCAATTGAAAATGGATAATCATTCAAAAAGGCAAACTTCGATCTTCCAAAGGTTAAAATACAATTTGGTTTAAGGATTGATGTTTGACTATTGACGTCAGCAGTCGTCGATGGCTGCGAGTGTAAAACGGCAAATTCATCTGAGGAGATCGAGTGGTTGCGATCGAAACATATCATGGTAACCTGCCGGCCTGGGTTCGAGCCCCGGCCACGGTCAATAATGAAAGTTTATCAATAACAATTTTAATTAATTTTCATGTTGTAAAATTCCTTTCTTCATAAAAATAATTTAATGAAAATTAAATTTAATGAACTTAAGCCTAATTAAAATTATTAAAAATTTGGATTAAAAACCATTAATAGTTCAACAAAATAACCACAATACTAATTATTTTATTTATTCCTTAAAATTCCTAAAGGTCGGAAACAAGCTTAAGAATCTGATTCTAGCGGTGCCAGGCAGGTCCTTTTTGACGTTTCTTTCAAACGTTACATTAATTTTAAATTACCCTAAGCTAAAAAATAGGTTCGATTCAGTTAAACGTAATAAAAGTATTTAATGACGCTTACCGTTGCACATAGGGGTACTTTGGCAATCTAGCCGGACATTATGTTTTAGCTTATATTGCTTTTTAAAAGTTATTCACTGCCTCTTGGCAGAAATATGTGTTGTGGTCATAGGCAGCTGAAGCTCAAAGGAGGAAAAAGTTCCCCTTAGAACAACTAGTCCAACCTCTGAAAAATTGAATCTTTTTTAAAGTTTTTCCATATTTTTGCTCAGCAAATGCAACTTCGGTGAAAGTTAAAAAAAACCTAAAATTGGAGATCGTAAAGTTACACTTTTTGTCCCCGCCCCCTTTTTCTGGGCATAATATTAATATTATGTATGTATATGTTAATATTAAAAGAAATAGATAACTAACGCCTTAATACCATGAAAATTCAAAAATGGGCAGGGGGATATATCCCTCAAAACCCACCCCCCCCCCCCCCCCTCGGAAGGACCCTGTCAAAAAAAAAATTTTTTTTTTTTTTGCTAATTTCCACAGAATATTCGTTTTAACGATTTTATGTGACTTGTATGTATTTCATAGTATTAAATTTATCTGAAACTAATTAATTTATTCGTATTTTTAACTTATGTATATTAGTAACAATAAATTTCATTTAAAATAAAAACAACTAGTTTAAAATTCTTTAAGCGCTGATTTACTACTGATATGTCAATATCTTCTTGAGATTTTGAAATTTCGCAGAATTCTCTAACTTAAAATTTTATATTTCTCTTCAACGAGTTTAGCATTACATTCTTGTATAAACTTTATTCATTTTACTCTTGAACAATTTATGCAATAACCACAATATAAAGTAAAAAGAACTAATTTCTTGTATCCCAGATTTGGTTTTTTAAATATTATTTTTGTTTTTGATCATTTTAAAAGTTATGCAAAACAGGTACATTTATTTTGATCCATAAAATAACGTCGTTTAGCTGCCGCACAGGTGTTTAAAAACCGTTACTTACTGTTTCGCACATTAATTTTTTTAGACAGGTAATATTTGTCCTAGATGTAATAATTTAAAAAAAAACATCTACGTACAACCAAAACATTTTATGACTGACGAAAGGGTTTCAATCATATGTACCTATGCAAGATGAGCAAAAACAGAAAAAAGGTGAAATTTTCAAAAAATCGCCAAAAAAAAAAATGGCTCAAAAACGCACAAAGTTTTTTTTATTGGAATTTAAAAGTACAGGTTTCAAATTTTATTGTGATGTATAACATTTGTAGAGTCGCAACAAAATTTACTTTCAAAAATCTTTTTTTATTTTACAAAAAAGTGAACAAAAAAATCGTTTTCTTAATTTCGAACAAATTTTTTTATCATAAAAATTTAAAATAAAATTTTTTTAAAAATTATTATAAGTAGCTGTTAATATAGTCTGACACAGAAAAAATCAATGTAAAATCTTTATTTGTTTACCCACAAAAAAAAACATTGTAAACCCCTTAAAACCGTAAAAAGTCAATGAACACGCATGCAATTTACTCAACTTTCCTGACTTTAACGGTGCCCCAAAACCACAAATCTCAAGCAAAAGACTTGAAAATTCCCTCTTCTATGCAGAATTTCGTTGTCTGTCGAGCTGCGTACTTAAATTTGTACATTTCTTATTATTAATTTTTTGCAGAATGTACGGCTAGATTGGCAAAAAAAAACACTATGAGCGTTGGCCGGTTTCCAGACTAGTGCCATGTCTGAAAAGTTCACTATAATGCTTATTGTTAACATGAATTATCTTAACACAAAGACAAAGCTGCATACAATTATGATAACGAACGAAAAACGTTCATATCGTTAGCGCAAATGCTAAAAGGCGTAACATACAAAAAGTTTTAAATCGAGTTTTTGGTTGATTATTATGAAGCCCATTAAATTATATGTCTTGACAAAATTTTATTAACAAAAACAAAGGGACGTATCTACAAATGTGTTTATTTGATAAATGCAAAGCGAATTAATTACAAATTGTTTTCTAACAATATACTTATAATAAATTGTATGGACGACTTATCAATGCATGTTTATAGTTTTCATTTTACAAAGTTTTTTGCTTCTTCTGTAAAATTATATTTTTGTAAGTGAGGCCTTTTTACATTTTAACTAACGATATGTACAAACGTAAAAAATTAAAAATAAATTGCTTAAATTGCAGTAAAATTGGCTAAAATGTTTTACAACTGTGTGAACATTGTAAGCTCATTTGTATTTGCAGAAGTGCAAAATTAATGCATCTGACAATGGCACCATTGTCAGAAAAATATTGCTGTTGGCAACGCCTGTTTACAAGATTGTAAGATCTGACCATCGTCTGTACGTAGCTTTACAATGAAAGCAAAATTTATTTTTTACAACCACGATTTATAATCTCATACAAATTGTTGCTTTAGAAGAAGTAGTTTCACTCAATTCTTAAACAAAACTTCAGTTAAATATTAATATTAAAAATTAAAGGAAAATAATTTACATAATTTGGGAAAAAACAAAATGTTTGATTTCATTGTGAATAAATTTTTAACATTTGAATTTTACCCAGTTTAACAACTCCTGACGCAAAATCATCTTTACATCTGGCATCACTCTTCAATCTGCCACAAGAGGATGGAAAAGATCCTCCCATTTTTCGGCAAATAATAAATGGAAACTATTTATAATTTCTCAATTTGCTCTTAAATACTCAGAGAACAATTAAAAAACAAAAATGTTGTAAATTGGGAGCCATACACTAAAGCACCCTAAAAGTACCAAAAGGAAAATTTGAAGATGAGTACAAGAAATGGGGAATTCCAAATAAGAGAGCAATCCAACATTTTACAGAAGCAGCCGATATATCTATTTATTCATTCATTCATACAACCACCGCAGTGTTCGAAGTGGCAGTCACCAGTAGTAGAAGTAGTTGTTGTAATGAAAAACACAGTATGATTGCAAGACCCAAACACACTTTGGCCCGCACTCACAGATACTCCGGCAGTCAAATACACACTTACACACTTAAACCAAAGTAGCTCGCGGGTGCGCCCTGTATGTCTGTTTGTTTATATTCATTCGATTGTATTTAATAGTTAAAGTTCATTTGAACAATTTTCTTATTGTTCTTGTTGTTTTTGTACTCAGTATTTTTGTTCACCACCGAGAAATTCGTTTCATTTTAAGAGGCCAATTTTTTTTTAGTCTATTAGTTAACGTCGGACACAACGTATCGTTCCGTTAAGGAAAACCCGCGTAGTGAAATAGAAGTTTGTTTTATTTGTAACGGGGTGCGTTTTGATGTTCATGAAATTTTTTTTACAAAAACAACAAAAAAGTCAAGAAAATTTGATTTCTGAAAAAAAGCTTGAAAAACAAACTAAAATTTATAAGTGTTTTTTTTTAATTTGTGGTAAAAATAAATAATTGAGAGATATGAAATCTCTAAGTGAAGTTGAAGTTATTTTTAAATGGAAATAAACATTGTTGCATGCAACAAAGTGTTTAAAATAATGGTGGGTGTAGTAAAGATTCCCCCTAAATAAATTATTTATAAAGTGGAAGAAAAAATTCAATTGGTGGGGCCAACAAAAATTTTAAATTTCTTTGAATCATGAATGATATTTTTTGTGTTTATTGAAATGAAATTTCGAAATAAATTAAAAATAAAAATAAATAAAAACAATCATATAATTACAAAGAAATGCTTTTAAAATATTATAATTTGGCAAAAAAAAAAAAAAAAAATTATTTGTGAGCAAAATTTTACTTCTATAAAAAGAATTAAAAAGAAATTAATCACAAGTGACACAAAATTTCAAATTAATTGTTGCATTAATAAAATAAGAAAACAGAAAAAATATTTTGCAAATGTTGAACTTACAATTACCACAAAAAATAATATGTATGTTTTTATAGTTGACCTTTTTCCGATATATATAAATTATTTGTTGTTTTGTATGGCTGCAGGTCCACGTAAATTAATAAAATAAAAAATAAAAATTCGTGATATTTTCGTTTTTTTATATTTTTATTATTATTTTCCCAATATTTCGGTTAACATCGCTAACCATCTTCAGGGGGTATGTAAACAATTAAAAAATATAATAAACACAAAACTTCACAATAACACTTGTGTCACTTCTTATTAGATTTTCTTAAAAAAAAAAAAAAAAAAAAAAAAAATAATTTTATTTGAGTTTGAATAGAATTTTGGAAAAAATTAAGCCATTTAAAATTTTTTTATTTTTTTTAATTTCGAAACCTGAATTTAAAGTAAAAATACAATAAAACATCAAAAGTCTTAAAGAAAAAACACATTTTAAATAGATTTTGATTGACTGTTCAGACAAGTAAAATGCAAAAAGATTTCGCTAATTAAGGTCATATAGAATCTGGCAAATTGCTTTTTCTATAAGAGAATTATAACAACATGTACAAAAATACATTTTTTTAATTCTAAAGGCCCAAATACATTGATCAAAATACTCATCAAGCATTGTGGTAGAATTAGTGAAAATGTGTTTGTATGTGTCACACCGACGATGCTGGATGGAAAATCAAACAATTTAGATATGACGGCGAATATATCGTCCATCATTTGACAAGTGTATTTGGCCCTTAAGTGATAATGAAATTTGTTGTCAGACGGAAAATTTTATTGGGAGAATTCAAAGTTTTGGTTGCAGCGCTAAACGTTTAAGTCAAGGGCCAAATAAACGACACAAGCAGTTTGACAACAACAAGAAGTTTGTGGGAAAATTAAATTTTTTTAATATTCACACAACCTTGCTCCATGCTACATTGATATGTATGTGTGTGAAACCGTTTGTGTGATTCATTTGGCCCTTAGACTCTGAAATTCAGAACAACTTGCCATCTCAGTAGACAAAATCGCAAAGATCGAAATCGTATTCCCTTTCCTGATTTTCATTTTATGGAAACTAAAAGTTTGTTGTAGGAAAGTTTTACTTAAAAATTCAGAAATTATTGTGAAACACAAATTGAAATATATATAGACCTGTTCTGAAAATCATGTAATTTCAAATCACATGCTTTTAAAAGCACATGTGTGATTTTGTGCTGTTCTAAACGTCACACCGTTTTTGTGTTTTTTGGTGTGATTTTCAATTACCAAAAGCACACCGGGACAATATCACACGTGTGATCTTAAAAGCACATGTGATTTCTAAAATCACGTGATTTGAAATAAAGTGATTTTCAGAACAGGACTGATAAATTTATTTAAAGTATTCGCCATTGTTAGTAATGAAATTTTTCCCCACCTTTCTGGCAACCTATAGACTTCATGGGATATTCTCTCTGAAAAAGATATTCCTGAAGAGATCGCTCTTCCTATCCGTAACATTAACATTGATAACATTGAACCTTTCTGCTATCTTGGAAGCTTCATAACAACAAACGGTGGATTTTAAGATAATATACTGGCCGTATAAACAAAGCAAGGGTAGCTTTGCAGGCAATGCACAAAATATGGCAGCCTAACACCATCAGTCGTAAAAGAAAACTCCGTATATTTGACACAAGCGTTAAGTCAGTTGTGTTGTATAACTCCACAGGTTACAAAGATAAATATAAAAAAGCTACAACCGTTCGTAAATCGGTGCCTAAAACGAATACTGCGCATATATTGGCCCAACACGATATCAGCAAATGAGCTACTTTCTGTCTCAAATAAAAGACCAGTAGAAGAAAAAATTAAGAAACGTAAACAGGCGTGGATTGGCCTTGTTTTGAGAAACGAGAACACCAAGCCCTTAACAAAAAATTTAACAAAATTAGAAATCTTGCTCTGTGTTCAACATGAAGTTTTGCTATGTTTTTTATATGTATTTTTATTCTTGATAAATATAACAAATAAAGGACATGCACACATATATAGAGATTCAGCGCCAAATAAACTGAAGCTTTTTGAGATCCAAAAAGTATCAAGCCAATATACAGAGATTCAGCGCCAAATAAACTGAAGCTTTTTGAGATCCAAAAAGTATCAAGCCGCTTGCGGGTACTCTATTTCGAAATAAAACATAGTATACTTAGAGCGATCTGCATCGAACGAAACAAATGGTAGTTGGACAAGGCAAGATCTGAGCTATAAGAAGGGCGAAGCAAGACTTTTTGCAACATGTGACCGATCTATGTCATGAATAAATACTACAACTGCATGTCCGCTTGTATATTCTGGCTGAACTTCAGCTTCTGCTAGCTTTAAACGAATCAATTTTATTAAATACACCCCTTCTGGTCCGATTCTTTTGTTGAACGACAAGTTCGTCGACGACCTGATCGGTATTTTAATGGCTTGCTGTAAAACTCGCATTAAACGTGAGTCATACAGAATGTGGCCAAGTGGTCAGTACTCTGTGGCCAGGATACGACGCGGCAAGAGCGCGCGTGCTACTTGGTTTTGGTAGAGACCAGATCACGACCGGTAACTGGGTGATAGGGACACATGCGGGGAGAATGCGTCTAGATTATGATGACAACTGTAGAAGTTGTCATGATTAGTGGAGGAGAAAACGGTTTTTTGCTCTCTTTGCCAGTGCCCCGGTCTTAAGGCTATTAGGATTGGCCACTTTTGGAGATTAGGATTGCCATGTTTTGACGCTATATCTAGTTTAGGACTTAAATCCATCTCTCTGTTTTGCAGGGATTCGGGGTGGCTCGAGGCTGTAGTCATGTCTGGGAAATAATCTGGTGGATACTGGCTGAAACTGGTCACTGACTAAGGGAATCACAAAGGACCGCTAAAAAGACCCAAGTGAGCCGTCCACGTTTTGGCTGTCCATTGAACTTAACCTAACCTTCTGGTTCGATTATAGCAACTTACAATTCTGGTCCGGCCCTAAAATGCGATTTTTTACACTTTGGTTTGTGGTATGGAATCGTTTTTCATCGTTTTTCATCCAATTTCCTTTCCTTTGGATGAATTGTGCTGCTTGCAAATATTTTTAATTAAGTTCTTGAGTGCCTTTCAATAATTTTACAAGTTCTTCTCAAGTTTGACAAGTACATATCTTAATGAAGCAATGCATCCGATGCTTCATGTTCTAACTTTTTTTCTTATCTGGGTGATCTTTCGCTTTCGTATCAAAGTCCCAACTTTTTAACAGCACAAACTATCTCTGGTACGTTGGTCGATGACACATTGTCACGATGAGCTTCGATGAGCAGTCGTGGTCCCGCAGGTGGAGGAATTATGCGCTTACGCTGTTATATGTTACACCTAAAAATATTGGTGGTATACTTATCTGTTAGTATATCGATCGACTTATAATTACTTTCTGAGTCGATCTAGCGATGTCCGTCTGTCTGGCTGCCTGTCTAAACCTTGTCCGCAAAGTAAAGGTCGCAATTTTAAAGATTATTTTATGAAATTTGGTACATACGTTATAATTATTTTTGCAAATGATGCTTTGTTGACACAAAAATCGTTATTTTGTGTATTAAACGGGAAAAACGGACAATTTTAATATTTCTTATTCGAATGCTATAAAGTCTTTGTACAAATTTCCCACAAGTTATATTATTATTTCCACTGTTTCAATAATCGTTTTATAAAATCTTCTCAATTATCAAGAATTCCGTAGTTTTAAACAATACAATAAATGCTTAATATAAATATCTATAATTTTTCTTATAACAAAGTAAATAATGTGTGAGAGAAATGTTACAATAACAGAACAAAAGTTTTATTTGTTCATTAAAAAAGTATTCCAACAGTGATCAAGAAAAAAACGCAAGACTAATTAATAAAATAAATTTAAGCACTTTAGCCAGAAATGACAACAAATGCTTTAAAACAGTGCACTATGTTCCAAATCGATTTGTTGTTGTTTTTTTTTGCATAAATTAAAATAATCAGGTCAGAGCTTTTAATTTCTGCACATTTAATGGCCATGGCATATAAATAAATTATAAAATAAAAATAGTCGAATGGACCACGCCCACACCCTACTCCCACTAAAGAGGAAGGTATCCCAGCCGAAATTAATGATTTCTTTAAAATTAACAAAGATGATAAAGAAAATAAATTAAGATCAAAAAGTATCCACTTTTTAGTTTGTTAAAAAATATTGTATGTGCTGCTAAATGATGATATTCATATCAGATCGGCTTCATTGAGAAAGGAAGTTGCGTTTTGTTCACTAAATTTACACTTACGCATACATTTTGTTTTATGCGATTTTTTTTCAATGTTATTCAGATTTTTATTGATTATTTGAAGAGCCCACTCTATTAGTATGACATTTTTGAGCCCGTTTGTTTTCTAAGCCGAAAGTATTTCAGTAAGCTTAATCAAAAGTTATGCTTAAATAGCATGCCAATTGTAGGAGTTTGCTGAAAAAGGTTGGCGACTTATAACTATACGTTTAAAATACACCCTTTGACGAGCACTTCCACATATAAACTTCCATGCAAGTTCGCGCCCAAACACAACTTTTGGTCCACGAAACTTATAGGTTATGTTGAGACTACAACACTACACAATCTCAAGAAATACGACAAGGACTGTATTTAAATAAAATTCAAAAATATACAATACAACTACTTACCTTGGACTACCTTTTTTATACCCTTCACCACAGGTGGAAAAGGGTATATATAAGTTTGTCATTCCGTGTGTAATTTCTATAATATTGATCTTAGACCCTATAAAGTATATATATTCTGGGTCCTTATGAGGAGAGATGTTGATTTAACGATGTCCGTCCGTCCGTCTGTCCGTCTTACGTTTGATATGTGTTTTCCGGATACTCCACACATGATAGCGACTAGTTTGTTTTACATTTATGTCTTATATAGTCTACCATTTCTTTCTATTGAAATTCAGCAAGATCGGTCCACAAATGGCTGAGATATGACCAAAAAAAACACGACTGCCTCTGATTTTGCCCAAAAATGTATTATGTATTTCTGTATATCTTGAGAACGGCAAGAGCCAAAGTTTTCAAATTAGGTACACACATTAACGTTATCAATACACAGCATCCCACAAAATGTGGGCGGGATTGAACAAGTGGGCGTGGTACCTCCCGTACAAAAAATATCAAAAATTGTATAAAAACCTGATTTTTTGGACTGTCATATGACCTATGGTTACGCCTTATATATAAAAAGATCGGAAATTATTAATAGAAAATATTTTCTGATAAACTCGGGAAAATTGGTTCAGGTACGAAAAAGTTATGACCAAAATATTAATTTTTTTTTTAAAGATACCCATTTTCGGGAACCATAGATCTTCCCGAGTCCAATTTTTGTAACCAAAATAACTGGCAAATTTCTTCTTTAACACGTCGGTTTATAAAGCTGTCAAATCGGTTAAGAAATAGCAGAGTTAAGACCAAAATACTGAAATCCCAAAAATTACTCTTTTTATAATTAAGTTTGTTTTTTATACCCTTCACCGAAGGTCCTATACTCTTTAAAGTTCTGGGTATTCTGGGTCCTTACGAAAAGCGAAGTTCAAATCCAGTTGTACGTTCCTTCATGGTCCAGTTGTCTAGGGGGTTTGCTTAGGTTAGAAACTGTGAGTCCCTGGATCAAATCTTGTTTTTTCAAAAAGAAAATTTTTTTATGTTCTGAAACGATTTAAAAAAATATTTACCAGTTTTAACTTTTTAAATTTAATTTATAATGAAGTTTTACGTACTGTATATATGTATGTTTATGTAGAAATTATTTAGGTTTTGTCTAGTTGCTCTGTATTCTGCTCGCACAATGGTGAAGGGTATATAAGATTCGGCACAGCCGAATATAGCACTCTTACTTGTTATTTTTGAAATACTTAATAACTTTGTTTTTTAAGGTTTGCTCGTTATACAATTGTAACACTGTTTTAACGTTTATTTAAGAATACTTGTTTAAACTTTCAACTTTTAAATCTTAGCAGACCGGCAGTGCTGCCAACTATTTTCTTTAAATATATTTTTTTGATTGCTTGGAGTGTTGCCATTTAGATAATAAATTCACTTTTAACAATTTTTCGAATGTTTTTCTAATTTTTGCCAAAAAAAAAAAAAAATCGATTTGAAACCAACGTGGTGTAATGGGAAACCCACCATAATATAATTGTGATAATGGAGGACTGATTTAACCGTGATATGGTTGCAATGAAAATAATATTGTTAGAGGTATCATAATACCCATTTAAAACTTTTATTTATCAAGTAAAAGTGCTATATTCGGCTGTGCCCGTATCATTGATACCCTTCAACGAGAGTAAGAAGAGTTTTCCGAGAGTGGACTTTATATAGGGGCCTATGATAAATTTTAAACCGATTTTCACAAAATTTTGCAATATAATTTCTAGTCTAATGAAACTATGAGAGGGTAAAATTTACTACAATAGCTTTATTCCTTATAATCCTTTACTACTCATCTTGAGAGCAAACGGCCTTAAAAATATACTTCCATCTTACTCTATTTAAACTTACAATTCTTCAAATTTCCTCCCATGTCTTATTAATTTTTTCATTTTCACTTAGATTAGCATTTGTTCCTGGGTCGGCCTTAGCTTCCATTGCCCTAGGGGTTCCACTCTAGTGCTTGTCTGGTTATGCTGATTACAGGCTGGCGCAGTGCGTGCCCTATGGAATTCCATTTCTTGCAATTTGATTCCATATTGGTTCTTCTCGCTCGTCTTCATGGCTCAGGATGCCTTAAAGTTACATGGCAGAATATTTGGCATATGTTTCTCAAACACGTTTTACCAAATAAATACTTACAGTTTCTGCTTTATTGAACTTGCTATTAGCCAGGTTTCACTACCATTAAGAAGAACCGTTTTGATCCTCCTTCTGTTGATATAAGAAATTATAAACATTTTTGACATCATGTCTTCCTTTTCTTATACTGAAATATTATTTTTGGTGTTTATTCGCATAGTATATGTTTAATTTAG
Organism: Pollenia griseotomentosa; assembly: GCA_963931875.1. NCBI lineage: Eukaryota > Metazoa > Arthropoda > Insecta > Diptera > Polleniidae > Pollenia > Pollenia griseotomentosa. The sequence continues at coordinate 70,239,420 of OZ007561.1, read as the reverse complement.
ATTTATCGCAAGACCTACTTTTATTGTATGCCAGGTGATTTAGCTTTCTCTGTATGTCGGTGAACCTTTGCGACATCAATCAGGTAACGTCTGCAAGTAACGTCTAAGTATTCTAGATATGGGGCCTATAGTTAATAAAAGGCCGATCTTCTTAATATTTTGTGCTATGATTTCTATTATAATAAAACTATGACAGACCAAACTTTCATATAAAAGCATTATTTGGGGTGGTTAACATTTCGATCTTTAACTCTTGTCCTGTTGATCCGATTGAACTGTATTTCAATCCCAAATTGCTAAGGATAACTAGAAACAATTTTGATTCAAATTTGTTTTTTTTCGGTTTAGTAATACGGACATGGCTAAATCGACTTAGAACTAGTCAAGGACTCCGAATATATCAGTGTTCGAAAATAAACATTAAATATCGTGTTCGGCTTGGTAGATTTGTGGAAAAAACATGCTCATAATGTTAACGTGGTAAATCATTGAAAAAATAACGTTTCTCTATTTGTGACCTTCAAACACAAAATTAATACTGTACTTATATAATTGAACAAAAAGATGAGAACATTTAATTGCATTCTTTAAACCACAAACTTCGTTGCGTTCGGTTAAGCACAATAATGTTTGTTCCTTTCAGTTGTGGTAGCATTTGTTTACATATTTTGTTTTTGTAAAAACAAAAAAAAAACAAAAAAAAAAAGCCTGCGAAAAAATTTTACACAAACAAAACATGTGCGCAATACACACGCAAGCTATTCGTGATGTGGTCGTTGCTAAATTTTTTTTCTCATTTCTCTTTCAATGTAAAAAGAATCACTTAAGAACGGTAAAACATAAAGTATGTCGACAGAAACACTACAACTGTTCTGTTTTATAACAAAGAACTGAACACTATATAATGTTTGGTTCTTTCTGGAAAATAGTTACAACCGATATTAAGGGTTGTGTTTGTATACACAAACACTAAAAAAACATAGATATCGTTTCTGGGTGTGTAATCCGTACGCTTAATAATGTATTGCTTATTTTCGAACACTGGAATATAAACATATCGTTTTTCATTGATTCTGATTTATTGCATCAGCACACAAATGTCCACAATAGAATCTTTCGACCAAAGTTTGCAATTTTATTACCAAAAAACAAAAGGCCCTGCAAAAGATTATACGGTGTTACATTAATGAATTAATAGTTTGAAGTTACACGCATACTTATGCATACATTAATGTGGAAGGCCTACCCAGCGAGAAAAAGAAGGAGTAGGAAGGCCTCCTAGAAGGCCTCTGTACCCCTTCTTTTGGATGTACAAGGCCTTCTTGCTCCATCCCATACTCATATCTTTTTTACACACGTTGTCATTGCGGAGAAGGCCTTCCGCTCTCGCTTCTTGAGCAGGTACATAAGAAGGGTAACGGGACCAAAAAAAATTGATTTTGCTTTTTCTTGTGCAAAAAAAACAATACAAAAAATGTTACTCCCTTCTCATAGAAGCGAGTGTGGAAGGTGTATCTTATCTTTTATACGAAAGAGCCGAGGCCTTCTATGAGGCCTTCTTTAGCAGTTAGATAAGAATAGTAATTGAATCAAAAAATCTTTTAAACAGGCCTTTCAAAAGGCCTGAAGTAAGAAGGTCTTCTGAGTTTTCCCGCTGGGTAACTTACAGTTTGTATAATATGCATTATTGTCAACAACTGGTAGGTTTTACAGGAAAAGTAGAAGAAAAATAAATTATAAACAGTTTAAGACGATTTATCTATTTATCATTTTTAATAGTTTTTGCTTCTCATTTAAAACTTCATAATGTTAGACAGGGCCTTTTGCATTTTAGGTGACGATATACTTTATTGGGTCTTATATGAATATTAAAAAAGTACCTATCACATGGAATGACAAACTTAGTATACTCTCATCCATTACTAGCGGTGGAGGTTATAAAGACAGTTTAATCCCGGTCCATATTAAAAAAAAGTTTTCTTTGCGTACCCCGAACGAGAAGTTAACCACAATTAATAGCCTATTCGTCGACTTCGAACGAAAACTTCGTTCGTTTAACTTACATGCAAAACAAAACCAATATTTTATTTATAATTTGTTTTTTTTGTGCATGTCAGTTAGGCGAACGAAGTCTTCGTTCGAAATCGACGAACAGGCTATAATATACACATCAAAGGCAACTTTCTGAAACCTTCCATTCTTAGACATTGTCTACTTATGGCGCTCTGTCGTCATGACGTTAGGAAAAATTAAATCTATATGTTTTCAAAACATTAATATGCTAAAGAAATCATAAAATCTGCCTTAATATCAAAGAAAAATAAATTAATTTAAGATTTCGTCTTTAACATGTGGCATGACACATATTGTTCTTAATCGTGATATTTAAATTGTTAAATTAATTTATGACATCAATATGCAAAAGACAAAGAAAAACAAATAAATAAACGAATAAAAAAAAACCCCAAAACAAACTGAAGATAAAAATCATGGAAGTTAAAAAAAAGATTTATAATAAGATAAAATAGAGACATTTTAAGTCGTGTGAACAGTAAAAAAATTTTTAAAATTCAATAATTTATCATGTTAAGACGATTATGATGGAAAACCTCTATGATAAGAAAATTATAAAAATAGTTTTGAGATTTTCAAAGTAGCATGTACATATGTATATACATATTTCGATAATTAAAAAATAAATAAAAAAAAAAACAAGTCCGAGTGATATCTTCGGCTGTGCCATATCTTTGATGCCCTCTACCGAGTGTAAGAATATTTCAGGGTATTATAATTTTTTTTCCTCAATATTTATTTACTGAGTCTTCATATATTAAATATGAACTAATAATAATTACACAGAAAAAATAAAATTTGTCTCTAATCACCAAATTCATAGAATCAATTTTGTTGATTTTTCACCTATTACCAAATTACTATAGTTCAATATTAGGCTTTGCAAAAGAGCAAATGCAAAATATCGTAGCAATTTAATAAAATCTAACGGAAACTCTGTGTATTTTGTTGTTGGATTTAATAAAAAACTACGATATTTTGCATTTGCATTTTTGCAAGACTGCATAAAAAAAATTGTTTAAAAAGTATTTCAATTAAATTAATGTGCTAATTAAATCAATAATTTTTTTTTTGAAAGAAAATTTAAAATATAATTTTGTTTTAACATTTAAGTTGTTTTGAAATAAATAGAATCGTTGTTGGAAATTGTCAAAACCTGAGCGGTGGTTAATTAAACCAATTAACAGATTGTTTGAAATTGTTTGCTAATTTTTTTAATTAGAATTAAAATATTCACAATTTTAAATCATTTTGGTAGTTATAATAGGTGCAAAACCAACAAATTGTTTGCTTGATTCTATTAATTTGGTATGAATTTGTTGATTAGAGACAATTTTTAATTTTTTCTGTGTAATAGGGGAGACTGGGGCAGCTTCGGCACTTTTTTTTTGAAGCCCTGAATCTAAGAATGTATGCAACAGATTTAAAAATTGTATCGCTTGTTGTTGTCCTTGGATATTGAATAATAAAATATTAGTACAAAAGTTTATGAATACTGAGTATTTGTTATGTTTTTTTGAGAATTAGTAAAAAAAGTCATTTTCGCTGAATGTGCCCCACGCCGGGGTAGCTTCGGCATTTGACGGGGCACATTCGTCGACTATATTCTTAAAGGCAGTGGTTTAATAAAAACTCCATAAAAAATAAAATTAGATGCCAGTTATAAACGGATTAAGCATTTTTTATTAGATGGATACAGTTAATGAAAAATAAACACATTTCTTGGAATTAGTGACTGAAGTTTTATTTCGGCCCATAAAACTAGCGAAATATTTTAATTTTCAGGCTTAACAAATAGAGATCAAAAAGATATAAAGCATCCGAAGGAAGTTTATTATTGAGATGCAGTCGTCAAGAGTTTAAGTAATCTCAGTAACTTGATAAATTGGATTATTACTATATCGACCAAGTTTGACTAGGCCGAATGTGCCCTAATTGAAAATGCCGAATCTACCCCGAAAGCACTATGTACACTATTTTCATCTTTTTTCTTTTATTCTCCAACAAAGGTTTAGATTTAATTTATTTTTTAGGAAACTAGCACAATTATTAATGTTGGCTTGTAATTTTTATTTTAAATATTGATAATTTTCAAATACAAAATACTTACGAAATAGAATCAAAATATAACAGAAACACTTGGAAAAACATTTAAACACGTGTAGCTTTTTCAGTTGGAAAGCTAGAGATGCCAAACTTTGCGGGAGTTATTTATTTTGATTTTCGACACATTAAAATAAATAGTTAGTGATATAAAATAAGTGCATCATATCGAAAACGTCATTGACGAATGTACCCCAGTGCCGAAGCTGCCCCGGTCTCCCCTACTGAACGCTACACTGAACCAAAAATCCCATGAAAATGTACGATAAACAAACGAAATTACGTTCATTAAAATATTTTCGTTGGCTCAACGAATTATTCGTTAATAAAATGATAATAATACTAAAATTTTCATTATATTAACGAATAATTCGTTGAGCCAACGAAAATATTTTAATACACGTAATTCGTTTGATTAACGTACCTTTCCATTGGATTTTTGATTCAGTGTATTGATTACTAAAAATTGTAAACATTTAAAATTGTGAATATTTATTTGCAATAAATTATATTCTTAATTTTAATTTAAAAAAAATAATAAAAAAAACTTTGCCGTTTCAAGCAATGTGTTAATTGATTTAATTAAATAAAGCTCAGGTTTTGACAATTCCCAACAACAATTCTACAAGTTTAAATTATTTTATTTTAAACGAAAAAATCAATTAAGATTTTTTGTTATTTAATTAATATTTAGATACAAAATTAATTTTAAAGCAACTAAAATTTTAAATAATCAAAATTATTTTTTTTTAATTTTCTTTCAACAAAAAAAATAATTGATTCAATTATCACATTAATTAAATTGAAATACTTTGTAAAAAATCCTTAATAATTTCTTCTGTGTAATCAAACTTTTTCTAATACTTTGTTTTATGTCCTGCCAGTGCCAGACAAAAAATTTCCACGTCGCGGTTTCTGTTCAGATATGTAAGAGCAATAAATCTCTCTTAAGTGAGTGTGGCCGCCATGATTCAAAAAAAATTTCGAGCTAGTGGATTTGGGTGTTGTTCATGCCTTTTTAAATATTTTACTGCATATTTTGTAATCATAGTTTTTACTAATGGCACATTGAGATCCTTATGAGTGTTTGAGTTTTTAACATACCAGGGAGAGACTGTGATTATTCGAAGAAGTTTATTTTGGCGCCTTTGAATTTTATTGAAAGAGGCCGAGGCAGTGCCCCATAGTTGAATACCGTAGCACACTATTGGCTTTAAGATAGAGTTTTAAAGTAGTCAGGACAAATTTGAGTTTATTCTGCCTCTATATGGCAATTCTACGTTAATCGACAATCTAGATGTATACCGAGATATTTTACATGCGAATGTTGAGGTATTATTTGATTATTGATTTTAATCCAGATTTTTTTTAAAAATTTGGATGAGAAATTGCCATAACGCGGCAATTTTGTTTATTCAAAAAACGTTAGGCCAAAAATAAGCCTCATCGCTGGACACAATTTTGCGATGAAACATCGAAATAATTTTTTAGCGTTGTTTAAGCTTGATCTATTCATGATGCTTTTCCTAAGTATAGTGATCATAAATGTCAAAAAGTTAGAGCAGTATGGCAGTTCTTTTGACAACTAACCATTTCGTAAGTTTCATTGGCCTTAAAAAAGTACCTTCTATATTCTTCTAAAGAAATTGACTTCCTTTTTTTATAAAGTTTCAAATGTCCTAGTTTGAATGCTCTTAAAAGTAAAAATAAATGTTATCAGTTGACCTCTGTTTTACTCGATCACTTAAGGAAAACAATTGCAAAAAAAAAATATCCTAAATTATTCCAATTCTAATAGCGTGTCTTCCAAAAACTTTCCATAAACTCAACATCAAAAGATTTCACACTCAAAGCATTTGCCTAGAATAAACAAGAACATCAGAGTCGAAACAGTTGCCAGCAAAATTCATAAAAAACAACAACATCTAAAATTTTAAAGACAAAAAATCTGTTGCAATAAACATGCATCTAGTGCAACAAATTTCAAAGAAGGGCACAAATGTTGCACAAAAAAAAATCAAAAAATAGAATTTGTAAACAAAAAATTGGCGTTAAGAAAATCATGTTTTCTTTTTGCAGCAGACAAATTTATGTGAAAAGGAAAAAAAAACTACAATATTGTTGGAAATAGAGAAGTTTTGATCTTCTTTTGGGGGAAATCATTACGTTTGGGTGTTTGGTTTTGTGATTAAAATAGAAATTTTTATTTACATGCTAGACAAAAATTATAATAAAGTCTTTACTGATGTTATTGTTTAAATGGATCTAATTTTTTATGTCTATTTTTTAGGCAAATGTTGTCTTACGACTTGAAATTGTGATTAAGCAAAAGCACACTTAATCCTTCAAACAATTTGAATAAGTTCCTGATAAATTTATTTATTTCTTTAAAACACATCTTTTGTGATGAAGGTTTCACAGGCAATAAGTCCTATTAGCAGACATCTGTCATCGGCGAAAGATTGTACAGTTTTTTGAACGGACAATATTAGTAAGTTTTCTTTAATAAAGGCGTCTACTGTAGGATCATGACCCCCCGTGCTAGTCGAGCGTTGCTATCTATTCTTTTCTAAACTCATTAATAAATCACTTGTAGGAGTGCAAACAGCCAAACGCTGTCCGTGCAGCAATCACGTTTATCGTTACTCTTTAGCTACGTCATCTAAAGTAGTTGTTTGCGTTAATACCACGTGTGCGATAAAAAAATGCTGGTGTCTTTGCTAAAACATCTGCTAGGCAGCGTAAACTAAAAGTTTTTTGAATTGCAATGCAAGATATTTGCGAGACGCGCTACTTACTGTAAGAGGTATGACGGACATCAGCAATTTCAAGAAGAAATTGCATAGGTAAAGAAATTAAATGCTCGAGAGAAGTGTTAAAACCAACACATAATGCTAATAACCAACTTGCTCATGCGCCTACAGAGTACTTTCGCAGAACTGTATATATCCCTTTTCTGGATTTAGAACTAAAAATGATCCAAAAGAACAACTGCCGCCCATAGGAGACAGAAAATGTTAAGTGTTAATTATACTTTACTTCTTTTAAGCATCAAAAGTATCCAGAGAAATTTAAGTAACTTCGTCTTTTTATATAAGAAAAGCGTGAGTGATCATTGCTCAGCCTAAACAACTAAAGCCAGAGACTCCCCTTTCGATGTGTAGACACAGCAAGAAGGGATTTTTGAAAATGCAAACTTTAAGTGGTTACAAATTGGTAAAAACGGGTAAACTCGGTAGCCCTTATATCTCGTGATCTAACAAAGGTAGACGTTAAATTAAAAAAAAACATCATTATTAAATCAAAGCCAAAGTGGACAGGTGTTTAGTTGTTTTTTTAGAACTAGTGCATTTAGTGGACGGAAAAGGGCAAACATATAATATTGGTACTTTCTTGTGACCCATTTATTTTCTAAAGTTATAATGATGGAAATAAAATTAAAATTTTCGGAAATTCGAATATATAAATGTTTTTAGTACTTTTTTCCATACACCTATTTATGTACTGCATGCATCAATAAAATGCGAAATAATGTTTATAATATAATTAAATTAAATGACGCCATGTAAGAAACATATTTACTATATAAAGTGATGCAGTTGTAGATACAGGAGAAGGAAAATTCGACACTCACTTGTTAATTGTAAATCTAAAATATAAATATCAAGCGGTATTTTGACCCTTTGTGTTAATTTTTGCTATAGATTTTGTGGTATCTTTAAAATAACCCAAAATTTGTAGAAAAATTATTTTTATTCTCAAAAAAACTTAATAAAAATAAGCAGAAAAACCTTAAAACGTAGAAATACATACAAGATATACAGTGAGAAAACATTTTACTACTATGGTACCAGGGATGATAAAGTTAGTACAATAATGTGCTCAAAAATGCCCTATGGTGCCTCAGCGTCCATACCCTTTTTGTAATAATAAAATTCTTGAATAAATAAATTTTAATAAAAAAAAAAAAAATTAAAATTGTACATTTATCAGTACTATTAGCATTGCAAAAGTACTGAAGTACTTCAATGACATGTTTAGTACAATTAAAAATTGCATATGATTGAATTTCTTACTAACTGCTTCTTTGATTTAATACCAATAATGTTTAAAGTCTCATCAAACCAGTGTTGCCAATTTAGCCATTTAGTGAATAGATTTAGTCCTCTTTCCCATTTTAATTTATCCAAATTTTCTTAAAGTTTTTAAAATTTGGTTAAGCCATTACTAGCCACTATTAGGCAATTTTTTCTAAACATTTTACCATTTTTAGTAGTGAGGAGTTGGAATTATTACATCAAACCAAAACTGTACTATTTCAACAGTTGATATTTATCTTTAAAGCAGAAGCGAAAAATTCAAACTTTGGCTTTTCTGCTGTGAGTTTTTTTAACACTGCTCTTCGTCTAAATTCTCAATTATTTACTTCAGTTTTCTTTTTGTAAATTGCCAAATATATATTTAAAATAAAAATGTACTGTACAACTGAATTTTAATACACTTGTTGATATTCTAATAATAAAACTAGTAAAGCCCTTATGACACTACATTTTTTATTCATTAATTGACATAGAATTGATAGAAAGAAACAGTAAATGTTAGAAAGAGCAAACTATAAAAAATGTAAGCAGTTTTTTAGTTTTTTTTGTTCTCTTGTTATGGTTTTTTTTCAGGGATGGCGTTGAGAATTTTTAAAATTGTACCAACAACCTTTAAAAATTGTACTTTTTTACCCTAATTGTACTAAAAGATTTTTTTAGTAGAAATTAATTTTATTTATGTTCATAAAATATACCACAAAAAGGTATTATACATCTTTGTTTAAAAAGTATCAACAAAAAAGTACAATTGAAACAACTTAGCCATCCCTGTTTTGTTTATTTTATTAAATGTTGCCAACTTTTTGTTTATGAGAAACCTAAAAACAAAAAGCGGTAAATCGCTGAATTTGCCCATAAACCGCTGATTCAGCAACACTTTTAATATTTCAAGCTTGAAATGTCAATTTTAAGTTAAACAATTTTACATTTTTTTTGACATAACTTCATTTTTTATCGATAACTTTTTAAAAATTATTGACAGTTTGCCATTTATCTTAATACAGCTGAACTCTTTGCACTTGGTAAATTTTTGTATTACATTATATTTGTACTGTTCACCAAAACTTGAACAATGCATTAAAAATGTAGTGTCATAAGGGCTTAAACAATATTTTTTTGGTTTTAGTACAATTGGGTCAAAAAAAATACAATTTTTACTGAATTAAGTACAATTTTGAAAATGTAATTTTTCATTCCTGTATGGTACACATGTTACACAGCAAAGGATTACTTTTTACTTTAGCATGCGTCTTAAAAAAAGGTCAAAAAGTAACATACACATAGAACGCGTCGTTTGGACCTCCAGCCTTAGAATTTAAAGAATTTATTAATTATTCTGTTTGATTTAATGCTCTGCTTTTGAAAGTGCTTTTATGCAAAAAAAAAGCATTGAAAATTAAACTTGTTGTTCAAAAAAACTATTAAAAAAGTATCGCCACTAAAATATTGCCGATACCGATATGTCGGCAAATCCGAAGTACCAGCGATATATATTGGTATCGGTATTCGTTACATCCCCACAAATAACTGACTAAAATCGTAATTCATTAAAGAGATGAAGAGGCGCGCATGGTCGGCTTTTACCAGCTTTACTTTTTACTTGCTTTTATTGAATCTATGATTTTAAAACTATTAAAACGTATAAAACCTTTTGGTCCTATTATTAATTTCTTGATATAACAAAATTTTAATTGGCTTAAAGTAAACCTTTAAAACTTTTGTAACTCTAAAATATTTATGACATTTTTATAGAAAAAATCTTTTCCTTCTATTAAGGTAATTTTCATAAGCCAATTATAAAACATTAAAAAAATGCAATAAAAAATATTTGCATTATGTTGAAATTTTACTATATTTAGCAAGAAAAATTCAGGTTAATTAAATTTAATTTTTGTATATAGGATATAAAAACAAATCTTGGAATACATGCAGCTTTTTGCCATAAAATAATTTAAGACTTTTCATTTTCAAAAAAAAAAACACCCAAATATTTTAATTAACAAAAGTTTTTACAATTTTGGCACTTAAGTAACACGTTTTATGAGACTCACTAATAAAATTGGAAACAATATTTAAACATTTTTATGACTGTAATTTCACGATTTAAAAAATGTTTAAAACATATTTTAACACTTACGATAATGTTTTAAAAATCTGTAAAAAAAAAATAAAAGACACAATTTTCAAATTTATGGAGAAAACCTTAAAATCTATTATTAAAATAAAACAATTAAATATGTTTTATGCATATGCTTTTCTAAGCATTTATATGCTTTTTATGCACTTTAACATGCATAATCTGTTTTATTGTTCGCATTAAGTCGTGAGGTTCAAATTGCTGGTAGGTTTCATTTCAACTTCATGTCTAAATCTCGGATTTTATATTTTACGACAAAAAATATATTTGCTGGTTTTAGATAATTTTTTTTTTTTTTTTTTTTGGGTAAAATATCAGTTTATATTAGAAAATAGACATAAAAATAAAATTAGTAAATGTGAATTGCTGCTTTTTTATGTAGGCATTACATCAAAAAAGCATTAAACTCTGAAGAAAAATAAGAAAACTAACAAAACAAAACATAAATGCCGCCACTAATAAAAATCTCACATTTAAATTTAAAAACTTTTAAATTTAAAAAAAAAAAATTTTAACTCAAACACCGTGATTGTCTTTTTGTAAACGTATTTGTGTAGAGATTTCAAAATAAAAATCTAAATCTATCTAAAAACACATAAATGACAAATCTTGTGCATTTTTTTTTTCTTTTAATAAATTTAAAACAGAAATGGAAACAAAAATTAAAAATAAAATATCCAAAATAAAATAAAACACAAAGACAACAAAATAAGTGATGACTTAAATTTACCAAGGGGAAAAAGTGGGGAAGATATCCTAAGCGAAGAACTTTAAAACAATATTCTAGAGTTTAATATATCGTACTTTGTTGAACAAAAAAATAGTCATGCTTCTACTAAAAATTTTTAAATTTTAAGTTAATACCCTCTATATGATCAAGTACGATATGTTTATATTCAGCAAATTTCTTCAGGAACACAGGCTGTCTATATATAATCTCCATGTATCGGTCTACTGTAATGCGTTTCAGTTCTTTAATGTCTTTGACGGTTTTTGTTTGAAATCGTATTTCTCCAAGCTGCTTTAGGTCTTCCGCATATTTTGCAACCCTCAAGCCCCAGTTAGTTGACAGTAATAGTAATGTAACCGTACAGCAAAAAGGTAAGAAAAATCAATTTTCTACAGATTTAGACCTTAGGGTTAACTCACATCTTACATCTAACTATAATCGTTCTAATTGTTTTACATCCATCAAAATGATGCAGCTGATTTGCAACGCTACTGTTACTGTCAGCTAACTGGGGCTTAAGATTTCCACTCCAGTGTTGCATTACATATTTCGTCGTTCGGTTTTCAAAGCGTGTGGCACAACCACTTGTATTTTCTTTCAAGTTCCACAGCCATATAGAAAAATAGATTTAATTCAGAAGTTTTAGATATTGATCTTAGTTTTAATTGATAAAAATTTGGCTTTGCAAATTTTTCGTAAATTAAAGTATGCGACCCTACTTTGTTGATACGTGAATCTACTTCCAAGATAGAAACAATTTTATGTTTTTCGATTGGCAAATTTTAAAGCTTAAAAACTATTTTAGGGTTGCCTCTTGCGTTAATACTCTTACGGCGAGGTCAATTATTTTCAGCTGCATATCGTCTTTGGTGATAGGTAAACTGCTGATTGGCTTTCTATTGTGTACCCTTGGTGCACCAAAAGATTCGGATAGTATTTCATCAAGAGTTGTGATAAGCAGCATTTGGGGACAGGAGGAACCCTTGTTTTACATCACTTATGGTATTAAATGGTTCTCTTGATTTCCCTAAGTTGGATACTCGCATTTTGCAGTTATCATATTGCGCCTTAAAAAATTATTTTCCGGGGTACACCTTAAGAGCACCCCATATTCTGCCTCGATCGAAAGCGTCAAAAGCCTTTGCGAAATCAATTAATGTCATATACAGTGTGGAATTATGATCATTTCATTGCTCCACGCAAGTTATTTATTTGGTCGACCCATGAGCGTTTTGGGCGAAAACCGGCTTGTTCCTTTCGTAAGGTGTTGCCCAAGGGACTGATCATACGGTTTAATAAAACTTTGTTAAATGTTTTACATGCTGATGGCGTTAAAGCAATTTCTCTCCAGTTGCTGCATTGTTTCAAATCGCTCTTCTTTGGTATCTTCAGAATTAGGCTCTCTTTTGAAACATCGGGAACGGATTCTGTTTCGCAAATATTTTTTAAAAAAGTTGCAGTAGGGTCTGTCTTGGAGATTTTGGCGGGAATACTTTCTTTTTAAGCTACAGCTTAAACAATTTTAGACATTTTTAAATCTTTAACAAAAATTGAACTTTTACGTTTTAAGTGCCACTTTCAGAAATTCGCGATTTTGCTCGCTTTTTAGGCTCATTAGCAAATACGAACGAACAAAATACCCCAGGGCCTTTTATATATTTATATATATATATTTAAATGTATAAATCTATTATCTAAAAAACATTCGTAAAGATTAATTTCTAGTTTCTGTCTCTTGATAAAATTTTGGTTATGCTTTCACTTCTAAAAGATCAGCTAAGCATTTGAACTGATCAAATATTTTACCGCCTTCGTATAGGTCTTCTTCACAAGATGTTGCTAGTCCAACTAGCTTAGGAGCTTGGGCTATCTCAAATTTACTGCCAAAATATGTCAGCTTCTGTTAATTAGCAACAGCAACTGGGAATAAACGCCATTATACCGAACCTTTCCGCCGTAAGATCCGAATTTTAAAGATTTACCTTTCCGCAATCTTGGCTATAAGCCACAACAGCCATGCGATTCTGAAGAAGACTTAAAAACAAACAGTCCCAGGGCCACTGGTTCTCCTGGAACCAGATAGGATCTCGGTCAGTCGTTATCTACATGCCAAATCTGGCTCAGTTGAGTAAGGGGTTTAAACTGCACCTGTATCCCCAGATTTTGTAAAATCAAGAGGTGAAATATCCCAGGGAAGTTAAGGTATATCAAAACTTTGTAGACATCGATATCATTTAAGAGCCTTTAAGTTAAAAGCAAACAAATCAAAATTAGAACAACTTTTATTCCTGGGCGGCGCCGCGTAACCCCTCAGAAATGCCGCTCATTGCGTGGCCACTTCAGTAGTATTTCATATGTTTTAATTTTGGCCGCTCACCGCTCGCCGCTCATTGCGTGGCCTCGGCCTAAATGGACAACTAAAAATATTCTTATATATTACACATAGACAGTAAAGTAACTACCCTAGAGGGAAGCGAACTGACACCAAAGTAGTCCCGTGATAGGTCTTTGGTGGTAGAGACCGGTTCTAGTTTTAACACTTTCTATGAATAAGACCTATCACTTTTACATGGGGTTGTCATTGGAAGGGGTCAATTGACACCATTTGACCAGTCACACATCTATTCTCAATTGACGTGTTTAATGACAGTTCCAACAATGTAGTATTATTTCAATAAAATTTAGTATTGTTTCAATAAAACAAGTTCTAAAATTAACTTCAAGAACCAAATTTTAGAAAGTCCCAAAAAATGTGTCACACCACCGGTGAAGACTGTACTGTAGTTCTTACTTTTTCTACCTTTTTGGTCTTCATAAACCAGTTACATGATTGGTTCTCCTTTCACTGGTCATGAGTTCTTTTTTTTGTACTTGTTCTATTTTCACAAATCCCAAGTCCAGTCTGTTGGACCAATTGACACAAATTTCCCGCAGGGTAGTAACTCATTATCTAGTCTAGCTACATGTATGGATTAACTAGTGAATTCTAAAGGAGTTCCATATTAATTAATATATTTTAATACTGCAAGTATTAATATTAGCTTCAAAGTAATGCGTTAAAGCCGCAGTTGCATTGAAATTTGGAAGTAAAGATTTTGCTTAATAAAAGACATCAGTGGCCACTTTAAAACTATTTTTTATCAAACTACTTTTTGAGTTATTAACAGCCAATAAAGTGTCAATTGAATGATTTATATTTAGCAATACTTCCCTTTATTTTTAACATTTTCCGATATCTAAACACAACCGAATATGACTTCTTAAACTGAAACAAATGTTATTTTTATAAGATTTATGTCTCTAAGAGACAAACTACTCGCGGCAAACTCACATAGCAGATTCTCTTAGACTCTACCAAAATACAAAAATAAAAAACATCTGCATGTTCATGAACAAGGGGCTGGTTGCACCAACATCTCCGTCATTATCATCATCATATTAATGTATGATGCGTACCTATATATTTGTGTACTTTGATTAAAGTTTTTACAAATTTATTTGTTAATATTAAGAAAAATATGGGCATAAATTGAATGTGACACTGTGTAACGGGGAGTTGTTTTCATGCATCTTCTCGTAATTATATGACCCTTGTAATGTGTGTCTGCTTTAACAGCACAATGGCAAGTAAAGAAAACAGGAAAGTCATGTTTAAAGGAAAATTTTCTTGAATTGAAGCAGCAATTTTTTAGTCACATGTTTAAAATATAAAGAGATTTGATCTGAAGGTGTGGTGACAAATGAGGGAAGTAATATAGTTAGAAGTCATAAGAGTATTAGATTGAACTTTGATCAGAAAATAGTTTGCTTTTTCGCTATAAGCGGATACAAATCATTTTAAATTTTAATTTTTTTAAATAACAAAAAAAAATTTTAAAAATTTGTATGAAAATAAAAATTTAAAACAAGTTGATTGCTGGGCAAAAATGTCACTACAATTATATTTAAAAGCAACCAAAGTATGTATTTTTGCTAAAACTTCTCTTAAAGAGAGCTTCTTTACATTTTAGTAAACATTGTCTTTAAAAATATTTCTTCCATTCGTAAACTGCTCTAGGTGAAAAAACCGCTCCCCTGTCATTATTATTATTTTGAAGGGTTATAAGGTCGTCCTTGTTTGTCTGCATTGATAAAACCCTTTACAGTTTCCATTGGATTTAACTTAACTTTTTGTATCGTTCGTACCAACAAGAACCAACTTTTGTGCTGTAAATATGGGCAGAACCCTCACTGCTAAAAACTATCTCAATCACCCAGCGAACTTAATTAAGGAGTAATTTTTAAAATCCCCAAAAAAGGAGACCTCAAAGATCGAAGTAATTGGCTAGGCATAACACTACTTAGCATGGTTAAAAAAATAATAGCCCACATCATTACCAAACAAATTTCTGAGTTAGTCTGGGATCACACTATGAAATTTTTCTTTCAGAAAGTCTGAGTTTATTAGTGAGAGGGGAAGAGAACATGCTTTTCTTCTCTCCTCTCTCACCCATAAACTCAGACTTTCTGAAAGAAAACTTTCATAGTGTGAACCCAGACTTAGTAACACCAACACTGAGAAATGAACAGGTAGGCTTTAGACCCCATAAATCTTGTATTGATATTGTAAAAAGCCTGAGGATCATAACTGATCAATCTGTCGAATGGCGATCATCACTGTATCTCTGTTTTGTCGATTTTGAAAAAGCTTTTGATGCACTAGATAACAATGTTATATGGAGTGCGTTAATATGCAAAGGTGTTCCAGCGAAACATATTTACATGCAACGTGCCGTATCCTGCATGAAGGGAAATTAAGTTTGCAAAATTCAGTTGGAATTGACGTTCACTAAGGTTGTGTCGTATCACCACTTATTTTCAACATTGTTCTTGATGCCATTATGATTAAAACAATGCAGGATCGACCTAGATTATGCCGACGATATATTCGTTATGACACACAGCTTCAACGATATGACGGTCAAGTTGCAGGCACTAGTAGAAATTAATGAAGAAGCTGGTCTGAAGATAAAGACTAGCAAAACTAAAACGTTACTTGGCAGGAAGAATTTCGAATTAAAAACCTCGGAATGGATGATGTTCACTACTTCTGAAACTTGGGTAGCATCACAGCAAAAACTGGTGGCTGTAAAGACGACATTGAAAACCCTCTCATAAAAGCCAGACACACCATTGTTATGCTGAAATCCGTTTGGAGCTCGCGAATTCTATTCCGGCTAGTAAAACCTAAAATATTTAAAACAAACGAAAAATTAATATCTCTTTGGCTGTGAAACATGGAACGCTGCACCGCTAGATATCCAAAAGCTAAAAGTGTTTGTAAGCCAGTACCCCCGAAGAATAATTCGTATCTTGTGGCCACATCTGATCACGAATTTCAGTTTATGAGCAGAACCGAATCAAAGACCAGTTGCATGGGAAATAAAGAAACGCAAGCAAAACTGGATTGGCCACATTCCACGCAAATGACATCAGCAGAAACGCCATGACTGGATTCCTCAGGGTAACCGAAGAGTTGCGAGACTCGCACATACATGAACACGGCAAATTGACATCGAAGCTACTACAATGAAAAAAGCTGGGGAGAAATAAAATTTCTTACGTATGATTAATCACGTTGGAACGTGTTTGCCTCTGATAGGAACGGGAACGTATGTATACATTTATATGTAATTTTGTTCTATTTAACCCATGATTGCCCATGTGTCCCAAATTGGGTACTCTTTCAAACATTTATTTTTAAATACTTTGGAGTAGGCTAGACCAACTATACTTTTTTACTCGTTTAATATTTATAAGGGGCTGACGTAGGAAGTTACAGCTTCCTGCATAAAGGTGTAGGTCGTTTGATGGCTTGAAGAAGAGGCTCATCAGGCGTAATTTGTGAGCTCACCCCATCAACAATAAATTTCAGTCTAGCAATGGTATGAAAAAGAAGTTTAGCAAATTTAAACGAAACCTTGTTAAGTAAGTTGTGATGGCTTAATGAAAATTAAGAGGGTAAATAATTTATCTTTAGTGGCTTTGTTGTTTAAGAGGTAACTTAACTAAAATTTTGCTTCTAGTGAGCCCAGGGAGAAAATATTTTTCTATGTAAATAAATTTCAACTCTTAGGCATATTTTCAAATCGCAAAGCCGAATTCAAAGTTTTGAATCATGCACAGGGAATTTGTAGTCCTTTTTTTAGCTGAAAACGATTAGTTGTAATTTCAAAGAATTTTATTAACTTTTTGAGATTCAAAAGTTTTTGTTATGTTGGCCCAACTGAGCATGTGCATTTCACTCAAATATCTGAATTTCGTTATATCTTAGGGAATTGAGACTGCTTTCAACAAACAAAATAAAAGCTTAAATCACTTTGAAAGGCTTAAGGAGCTAAAACGGCTTCCAGATTAATTATTCTTGGAGTTAGAAATGAAATGTTTCTTGTTAATAAATTTTAATTAAACTACTAATAATTTCTTAATGTTTTATTTACGGCCGATTTTCCCAAGTTTGGTGATAATTAACTATTACACTGACTATCAGAAAACATATTGTTAACTGACAGTTAAAGTTATAGTAAATTCTAACTGAGCTTGTTGAAACTGGCCGTTAAATATAGAAAGTTGAACAAAATATAATTTAAAACACCCAAAAATATTTTCAACTTAAAACAAATAATAAAATTTTTAACAAATTAAAAATATTAAAAAAATTATAAATCAAAAATATAAATAAATTTTACCAAAAATAGATAAACATATAAAAGAACGAACAATTTTCCAAAGGAATAAATCAAACTTTAAAAACAAAGAAAAAACCAAGAAAAAACCAAGATAAAGCCATTCCTCCCCCTCCACCAAATACCACCGTGATGTGTCAAAAATTTTGATTTTTAACAGCTGCGTATAAAATTGAAATGATGGATACTAATTTTTATAATTTTTATTGTCTTTCCGTTTGCCGTAATTACAACAACAAACAACTTCAACACCCGTCGGAAAACTATTAAAGTGATGAAAATCCAAAAAAAAAAAAAAAACAAAAGCACTAAAAAATTTTCTAAATCCAAAATCTTTAAAGTGTTTTTTACAGCCGTGTAACTGTATTAAATTACATGTCATTGTTTTAGTGTTTGGTGTTTGATTGATCACAAATTGATGTAAAAATGACGTTAATACAACAAAAACTATTGATCATTTGGATGATGGTACTACAACTGAATCAACCGGGAAATGCCATGAAAGGTGAGTCAGAATTCAAAGAACAAATTATTTTAAAAAAATAAAACTTTTTATAAAAAAAATTTTTAATGTTAAAAAGCGAAAACTTTTTAGTTAAATACAATTATTAAGAAAAATTGTGTTTAAAATGTGTTAATTTAAATGAAATTTTTTCTGGTATTTTAAACAGATTCCTAGAAAACTTTTGAAAGTTGTTTAATCTTTTTCTTCCAGAAGTCTAAAAAAGTACACTTATACCGTGTTCAGATATACCTTTTTTTTTTTGAGTCAATATTCAGTTTATTGACATAATTATCTTTCTGTTCACATATCGTCGCAGGATTTAAAGAATGTTGTAACTGACAAAACATAAAATTTTCACCAAAAACAAAAAACCTGTATGAAAGAAAGTAGAAAAAAATTCATATCACAAAAACTATACAACTTAGGAACATGATTTAAAAAACGTATTTTTACTATTTCTCGCTTTATATATTGGCTGTAAACACTTCCTCTCAAGTCTATTATTCCCGGTGATTCTGCGGCTTACAGCACACGAATTTTTTTTCATCATACAAATATGGGACCGGGATCAATCGACGCAGTATTTTTTTTTTTCTGATAAAAATAATGCAAAAAAACGCATTTTCGATTTTTTTCAGTTACAGCGTTCTTAAATTCTGGCGACGATATACACAATATAGCTTACTCAATTTATATTACTACTACATACATCATTCAACGTAAACAAAAGTTTACATGTATAAAAATTATAATAAACCTCACAAATGGCTTGGCAAACATGTCAAAATTTTACGTTGGTACAAATATTTTGTGTTGTTAATTGGGGTGTTTGCTGTTTGGACAAAGATTTGAAGCAATGTTTGTAAAAATATTAAAAATTAATTAGTATTGTGGTTATTTTGTTGAACTATTTATGGTTTTTAATCCAAATTTTTAATATTTTTAATTAGGCTTAAGTTCATTAAATTTAATTTTCATTAAATTATTTTTATGAAGAAAGGAATTTTACAACATGAAAATTAATTAAAATTGTTATTGATAATCTTTCATTCTTGACCGTGGCGGGGGCTCGAACCCGGGCCGGCAGGTTACCATGACATGTTTCGATCGCAACCACTCGATCTTCTCAAATGGATTTGCCGTTTTACACTCGCAGCCATCGAAGGCTGCTGACGTCAATAGTCAAACATCAATCCTTAAACCAAATTGTATTTTAACCTTTGGTAGATCGAAGTTTGCTTTTTTGAATGATTATCTATTTTTAATTGATTTTACATGTTCTTCCTTACTTCTGTTTTTTCGTACTTTTGTCAAGAATTTTTCTTGAAGTCCAAAGTACATTTTTTTGTTTTTTCATTTTTGACTTTCTTTTTCTTGTTGACCTTTTTCAGCACAACTTGAAGGACAAATGAACACATAGAGCTCGTGCCTTAGCTTTTAACAATAATTAGTATTGTGGTTATTTTGTTGAACTATTTATGGTTTTTAATCCAAATTTTTAATATTTTTAATTAGGCTTAAGTTCATTAAATTTAATTTTCATTAAATTATTTTTATGAAGAAAGGAATTTTACAACATGAAAATTAATTAAAATTGTTATTGATAATCTTTCATTCTTGACCGTGGCGGGGGCTCGAACCCGGGCCGGCAGGTTACCATGACATGTTTCGATCGCAACCACTCGATCTTCTCAAATGGATTTGCCGTTTTACACTCGCAGCCATCGAAGGCTGCTGACGTCAATAGTCAAACATCAATCCTTAAACCAAATTGTATTTTAACCTTTGGTAGATCGAAGTTTGCTTTTTTGAATGATTATCTATTTTTAATTGATTTTACATGTTCTTCCTTACTTCTGTTTTTTCGTACTTTTGTCAAGAATTTTTCTTGAAGTCCAAAGTACATTTTTTTGTTTTTTCATTTTTGTCTTTCTTTTTCTTGTTGACCTTTTTCAGCACAACTTGAAGGACAAATGAACACATAGAGCTCGTGCCTTAGCTTTTAACAATAATTAGTATTGTGGTTATTTTGTTGAACTATTTATGGTTTTTAATCCAAATTTTTAATATTTTTAATTAGGCTTAAGTTCATTAAATTTAATTTTCATTAAATTATTTTTATGAAGAAAGGAATTTTACAACATGAAAATTAATTAAAATTGTTATTGATAATCTTTCATTCTTGACCGTGGCGGGGGCTCGAACCCGGGCCGGCAGGTTACCATGACATGTTTCGATCGCAACCACTCGATCTTCTCAAATGGATTTGCCGTTTTACACTCGCAGCCATCGAAGGCTGCTGACGTCAATAGTCAAACATCAATCCTTAAACCAAATTGTATTTTAACCTTTGGTAGATCGAAGTTTGCTTTTTTGAATGATTATCTATTTTTAATTGATTTTACATGTTCTTCCTTACTTCTGTTTTTTCGTACTTTTGTCAAGAATTTTTCTTGAAGTCCAAAGTACATTTTTTTGTTTTTTCATTAAAAATTTTTAATATTTGGCAGACATGTTGGATATTTGTCAAACTGTTTGTGTTTTTTCGTGAGTATATTTGACAGCTCAAAGCGGGAACTTTCTCCCAAAGGTTTTACAGACACACTTTTTCTGTAAATTGGCGAGTAACATTCTTACGTTACAGCCTTGACTTACCAAAAATGTTACAGACGCAGTTAAGTGAGAAAAACAGTTTTTTGTTTAAATTTATGATATTTTTGTTTCATTTCTGTCATTTCAATCGAAATGGAAATGGGCACATAGACTCGACATGGGCACAGATAACTTTTTAGAAAAAAAAAAGTAATTAGGGCCTGTTCGTCGATTTCGAACGAAGACAATATTCTATAATTTGCTTTTGTTTTAAATGTAAGTTAAGCGAACGAAGTCTTCATTTGAAATCGACGAACAGGCCATTATTTATTTTTTACATGTTAAGTCAAAAGCTTTTAGTAGAAAAGTCTACCAATATCTAAAAAGTACCTTTCTCACAAAAAGAACTTTTCCCAAGAAAAGTCTTTTGTTTTTAAAAAAAAGTTTAATATTTCAGAAAAAAACTTTTTTTGTTTATAAAATGACGGTCAATATACGAGTTGATATGTATTGTAAAATATGTTTTGCTTTTGTTGTAATTGCTATTAAAATTTTCTGTAGAACTCATTTTTTTATAAGAAAAAACATGAACTCATTCAAAAAAAGTTCATTTCCTTTATATGAAGTTGCTACTACATTAAGCCCCACAAGAAATTCTACGCAAACTTATTATACCCTCCCTCCATCGCTAGTGGTGAAGAGGGTATACTAAGTTTGTCATTTTGTGTGAAACTTTTTTAATATTTATCTAAGAGCTCATAAAAAAAATATATTCTGGGTTATTAAGTCATTTTAAGTTCATTAAGCCATATCCGCCCATCTGTTTAAGCCCCGCTCACTCTCTAGTTCTTCTAAACAGTTTGGGATTGAAATAAAGCACAATCAGTAAAGTGGGAAAAGTGTAATGAACCCAAATGTGGCCCAACCTCCCTAAAAATTTTATATTTTTGATAGAAAAACCAACATAAATCGGTGACATAATGCATTCCCATTAAATTTTACATAAATTTGTTATATATGACTGGAAATTATACTATTTCATTTTATCGGTAAATAACTTACGATATGCCTCATATAAAGCCCACTCCCAGAAGCAATTTAGTAAGTCTGCAACAGTAGTAAATTATGCCATTGCAGTAAAATTAGGGCTGTCATAGTTTCTTAAGACTGGAAATAACGCTGAAAAGTTTCGTAAGGATGGTCCATATAAAGAGTAGTTTTGAATTAAACTTTCATACACCTAGAACCCCAACTAATTATAATTCTCTGAAGCTAGTTTTTTAACTCTTAAGCTACGGTCACACTTATTAAATATTTGATCAAATAAGCGTAACCCCTACTTTTGTTAATAGTTAGTGAGATTTAAAATGGTCTTAATATTGCAAAATAAACTAATTATACTACTAGAAATAGCAAAAAACAGTTTTTTGTAAGATGTGGTATTTTAATCAAAATAAATATTGATATTAAGCGAAATGATTTTTTAGTTTGGTTGTTGGTCCCGTTTTTTTCGTCCAATATTTGACCGTAGCTTTAGCTTATTATTTTTAGATATAAAGCCCAATCCTGAAATATTCTTCCTTTCGGTGGAGGGTATTAAAGATTCGGCACATCCGAAATAAATACTTTTACTAGTTTTTATTTCAATATTTTTCCTACAAAATAATTTATCAAATTAAAATATATTTAAACAGCATGTCAATAGTCGCAGTCTAAAAGCCGCCAGAAACATCATTTAAATAAATTCAATTAAAATAACGCCGGTTTTAAATCCCCCAAGAACACACACTCAAAAATAATCATTAAAAATTGGCACCAAATTTAAATTTTCAAAAAAAAAAAAAAATTTAAGAAAAAATCAAATTCAAAAATAAACAAAAAAGCGTCTATTTTGAAAATTAATGTGACTAAAAACTGAAAATAACGCACGAGCTTCAGTAACTATCACATGTGAATAAAACAAAAAGTGTAAAAACTATTGAGAAAAAGAATTTTTTTAAAAACTAAAAAAACGGGAATGAATCATCCACATGTGTGACACACTCACACACAAAATTAAACATACACACAGGCATTTTCCTAAATAAAAAATGACGTCACGCACCAAAAGTGTGAAATTATTGAAAAAAATCAAAATAAAACTAGAAAAAAGCCAACATGAAAAATCGTCTAAAAAAACTAAAGAAAATTTTACAATTTTAAATGTAAAATTGAAATCAAGTGTAAAACTGTGTGCTTAAAAGACAGAAGCTTAAAAGAATAAAATTTGTCTCTCAAAGTTTAAAATGAAATTAAAAAATACAAAACCGACAACTTTTATTTTGAGTGCCTCGGTAGCCTAGAGGGTAGCGAGCTAGTCTATCAGCGCCGAGGTTGCGGGTTCGATTCCCGCCAGAGACTCTGGTTTCTTTCCTGCAGACAAGCATAGAGCTTCGCGGGATTAGCTTAGGAAATTAAAAAAAAAAAAAAAAAAATGCCCCCATCAGTGAATTAACTCTCTTACAGGCCTGAACTTGCCCCACTCTATTTAGCAGACTTTGCTTTACATAAATAGATTCTTTTTTTTTTCAAAGTTATCGTCGGCATGTGATCAACAATGTTCTTGTTGCACGTTTAATGTTGCAAGCAAATAAAGCAAAACAAAAGAAAACAACTTAAATAAAAAAATAAATAAAAAAAATAAAAAAATAAATAAAATAAATTGAAAAATAACGAAAACAGAAAAATTTTAAATAAAAAAAAAAAGTCATGACTAAAATGTGCTTTAACAAGTCAAATGTCAAGCGTGAAAAATGCGTTGAGTGTTTTTAGTTGCACCGATGCATTCATTTACTTTTATTTTGCACACTTTATTAAATCAACAGCAACAGCAACAAACCATAACAACAACGATTGCCACAACGGAAAATTTTGTTGTCGACAAAACTGTACGAAAAACTTTTTTGTTGCAGCTTTTAAAAAACTTTTATTTGCTGTTTGCAACTTGTGGTCTTTGCGGCAGCTATTTAAAGATTATTCATATCTTTTTGTACTGTTTAATTTTTCATCACACTTCCATTTGAGGTCTTTGTGCAGTGGGAAGCAGGGATGGTAAATACGAGGCACTTGAGTTAATTTTAGGGTGAAAAGTTTTTTATTTTCGCAAAAAGAAACATTTTTTTAAAAACCTTTTTATGAAAAAAATTTAACTTTTTTCGAGAAAACAATTTTTTTATTTGACTTTTGTCAGCCAAATCGTACCATAAATAAAAAAATCTTAATATCACGACAACAGCCCCATTTATCGGGATTAACCTTAAGAGAAACCTGGCTCCCGACTGAAACAATTTACTGTCCAAGTTTGGTGTCAATCGGTCCAGCGGTTCTTGAGTTTTAGGGCCACATACACGTCACAAATGTTTTTATATACATTCATAATATATACAGATTAACTTTTGTCAAAAAAGTACTTTTGTAGATAATATAGTTACTTCTTATGTAAAAAATACTTTTTTGGGGAAACTGGGACTTTCTGTAATAAAATACTTTGAATACCACAAAAAAGAAAATTTTTGTGAAAAAAAGAAATTTTTATCTACTTTTTATCATTGAAACAATATGAAGAATGAAGAAAAAAAGGACTTTTTAAAACGTTTAAGTTTAACAAAAAAAGGAAAACATATTTTTTATAGGAAAAAGTTTTTTTTAACATTTATTTTATGACAAGCCATTTTTTATGTGGCATTTTGAGAAAAGATTGAAGTTATTTCGAAAATCATAATATTGTGCAAAATTCACATTATGGTTAAAAACGTTTCCCATCCCTGTTTTCAGCCGGTGTCTGACATACAATTTGTTTATGACCAAATGTAAATATGACTGAGTTTATTTCACTTGGAGTCTTTTATAATTAATTCATTATTTTCTTATTTTTGGCATAAATACAACAACAGCAGCACGTTCTGCACACAATTCGGTTTGCCTTCAACTACACAAGAAAAATTGAGGACATGAATGTGTTCAATACACAATTTGTTTTTCTTCTTGTTTAACCAAAAAATGGTAAATTGTTAAAACAACTGTATTTATTAGTTAGTCACAGTAGTCAGCTATTTAAAAAAAATAACAACCCAGTAAACAATTTACAGTTGTAAGAAAATAAAATTAGCATAAAACTAAGTAAAATGAACAAGTTAGAAAGCATATTCTGTCAAACCCGATCATTTGATATCCTACTCCACAGTTTTTTAAAACAAATTTTCGAGAATGTACCCTAATTGGTACACAGGGGCAATCATGGACCCTCTAGAACAAAATTATGTTATTGAGCTTACTTTCTTATAATAAGAGAAATTTGAACTAAATTGTATTTAAATACAGTAGACGCTCACAAATTAGAGCTTTCAGTAATTCGAACGTCCAGAAATTAGAATCAGTGTTTGCAATACATTAAACGCTCTAAAATTCGAATTTATAGTTCTAATTTCAGAGCGTTTTTTTTTTTTTTTGTTATTTGAACACAAGAAATCCGCAATTTATTTTTATTCTGTTTGAACATGTTAAACAAAAAAGGGGAATTACCAAATTTTAGATGTGTTTCCTTATTTGTTGTTTTTTTGTCGCATTTATATATAGTTTTGGCTAGTTTATTTGTGAAATTCGAAACATGTGTACATATTTTGGAAGTCTCTATTAAAAAGTGAAAGTGTATCACTCGAAATGTCAAATAAACGTAAAAGAAAACACTTTATCATCGGAAACGAAGGTCAAAATATTCGAAACTTGACAAAGGGTTTGAAGGAAATATTAATGTTACGACATCTTCAATCAGCTATATCAAATCACATAGAACAGCCATATTAAATGCTGTTTTCAACACATATCAGGAAGCAAGCAATAAATCTTTGCACAGCGCTGAATACCCAAATATGGTAAGTCGTCTGTATGAGTGGTTTAAAGAGAAAGCTAAAAAAATATTTAGAGAGGAATATCCCTATAAAGATGAAAATGCATTCCGTGGAAGCAATGAATAGTTTTCCAAATATAAGAAACGACAAGGTATTTTTAATTTTAAAAAATACATTTAATGTATTGGAGTGAATTACGTTTTGTTTTCTTGTTTTTATCAAAAAAAATTTAAGTAATTTTTATTTTCTATTCGAAATAAAAACGTCCAGAAATTAGAATAATTCAGAAATTAGAATTGCCTCAAAAACAAAGCGGTTCTAATTTGCGAGCGTCTACTGTACAAACAAAATATGAGGGTTTATGGTCACAAAGACTCTATTACGGAAGGTAGTTTGTTTGAGGGTTATATGAAAATATTGGCCGAATTTGACTATTTTAACTTGACACTTTGCAAACCAGTAAT
The DNA here is from genome assembly GCA_963931875.1 of Pollenia griseotomentosa. NCBI lineage: Eukaryota > Metazoa > Arthropoda > Insecta > Diptera > Polleniidae > Pollenia > Pollenia griseotomentosa. The sequence goes on along the minus strand of OZ007561.1, from coordinate 70,213,105 downwards.
TGTTTTTTTTTAAACTAGACCGTACATTTTGTTGGGTTAGAAAAAAATGTCTACTTGGGTTTATTTTATGTCGTGTACAAACCATTTTTGGTTCTATGAATATTTTTGTTTTTTTTTTTTTTAATCTTTAATGAATGAAAACAAAGAGTCGTGCATTGATCTCTTTAAGATAATAAAGATTTATTTTGTATAACTCTTGAGATAAATTTTAATACTTAAATGAAAAAAATCAAAAGACACAAAAAATAAAATAATTTAATTTTGTAAGAAAGATTTTTTTTTTTTTTTTTTTACAAAAAAAAAACAATTCTTTGGTGATTTTATGGTAGTAAAGGGATCTTTTGGTTAAAAGTACGAATTGGAGAGCGGCGCAAAATGTTTTGACATTTATGAGTTCCTGGACCACACTTTCAGGCCCGTTTCCACAACTTACCGATAGCTTAATGTAGGATTTTATCGGCCGTATAAAAAGTGTTCCATTATTAAAACTTTACTTTAACCTACCAGGATGAACCTTAATTTAATTTAACGCTCACTTTAGGTTAAAGTAAAGTTTTAATAACGGAAAACTTTTTATAAGGCCGGTTAAAGTCTACTTTTAGCTATCTGTAAGTTGTGAAAACGTAAACATAAATAAGAAAACAAATATAGCAAAACATCAGCCTCACTGAAATAAATCAAGCCTGATTTGAAAATTTATAAAATATTATAACAAAAAATCATATTATTTATTTGCTAAAAACAACTTTTTTTAAATACATAGGCATGTTTTTAACATGTCATCATTAGCATCACTTATCATGAAGAGTAAGTGTAATCTATCTCAGATATTAAAAAATTTCACTAATATCCGTATTTAACCTTTTTTCTAATCTTTACTACACTAAAACACCAATAATGCACATTTCATTTTTGAGATAATCTTTTTTCAATTGCAAATCGCAACCTCATCTTATGATAACATTTTTCTGTTAATCTAAAACTGAAACCTAAATAAACAAAAACCAGATGTTTTGTCTATTCCAACAAAAAAAAAAAAAAAAAAAGAAGTAAGAAAACACAAATGAACAATTTAGACGAATTGTATTTTTAAGAATAATATTTTTCTAAAGATTTTTTAGCACCAATTAACCATAATCTTGAAGTATTTAAACATTAAATTTTTTAAAGACACCAAAAAACTTAAGGAAATCACTTCCGACAGCAGCACATGATGACCCATATTTGCGTAACAGAACAACAAACAAAAACACTCGAAAAAAACACTGAAAAAATTATAAATTTACCAAAAAAAAAAAAAACGAAATAATGTCCATGTCTAAACAAAAGCGAACTTTAGTTTTCGAATATTTCTATTTTTCGAAGTTCATCGAAAAACAAACATAAATATTCCACACATGGAAAACACAAAATTGTTGCTGAAAAGGTTGAGAAAGAAATATTTTATAGAAATAAATTACAAAAGAAAAAAGGCAAAAACAAAATTATGTTGAAAGTTCTCAAAAGTTCATTTTAGCAATAGGGCTGGGAATGAAACCTAATAAAAAAAATCAAAGATATTTAAAAAAAAAAAAATACTTTTTCATGAAAAATAGATCTTTTTGAGAAATAATAAAGTTATTTGAAAACAATCTTTCGCGAAAAAATGACTTTTTTCGAAAATTGTTTTTGTGAAAAATGGATAGATATTATTTAAAGGGTACTTCTTGCAAAAAAGAGCCAGAGGATACTTTTTTATTTAAAAGGGGATTTTATTAATAATTACAATTCTGTAAAAAAAGATTGTTTGTCAAAACAAAAAACACTTCTTATGAAATAATGCGATCTTTGTTAAAAAAGGAGTTTTCGTGAAGATAGTACTTCTGGTTAAAAAATTTTGTATATCTTAATAAAAAGGTACTAAATCCGTAAAACGAATATTTTGTTCAAAAAAAAAAAACAGCACATTTAGTGAAAAATTGGATATTTTTTCAAAAAAACTTTTATAAAAAAAATTGCAATAAAGTGAAAGTTTTTCTTTCGGTTATTTTTTACACAATAATTTTTCAGATAAAAATTCCTGCGTAATAGCTGAATTCTACAAAAACGTGTGGTTTCCTTTATATAAACAAACAAATAATAAGCTAGCATTATCTGCACTAATTAGAATAAAAAGTTATTAACTGCATTTCATTTTATTTTTATTGATTCAACGAGAAAAAAGTTTAGCTGAATAGCCACAATATCGATTTCACATGATAAGTAGATGTGATTTCTTTAACTCGGACAGAAAAATAGTTTATCTGAATATTAACAATAATAAATTTTATGAAAAATACACATTAGCTAAATAGCCATAAGATATATTTATATATTTGAACTTAAAAAGAGACGTAATTTCTCTTAATTCCAACTTTTAAAAATTGTTAACTGTTAAGCTAAATAGCCACAAAAAGGTGTTATAAAATAAAGATATGTTTTTTTTTCATTTAAACAGAAAAATATTGAGCTAAATTACATTTTCTTTGGCTTAAAAGTCCTCTAATTGGTTATGACCGTTTTCTAAAAACAGGCCGTAAAAAACGTTGCACCGTTCCTTTAAATTGTAAAAAAAATCATTGGCTGAATAGTGACAATAAAGATATTGTATGATAAGGTAATATGATTTCTTAAAATTTAACTGAAAATTAATAAACTAAATAGCATTTTTTAGCTATTAATAGTACAGTATTGGACTTAAAAAGTAGTTAGCTGAATAGAATTTTCCTTAGCTGAATAGCCACAATATGAATATTAAACGATAAAGGAAAGATATATTTTTGATTTGAATGGAAAACTTGTCAGCTGATTATATATTTTTTGTTAGCTGAATATCATTTTAACGAGCTGAATAATAATCATTTTAAAATAAAACAAGTAAGAGTGGTATATTCGGCTGTGCCGAATCTTATATACCCTTCACCATTGTGCGAGCAGAATACAGAGCAACTTAATAATTTTTACATATACATACATATTTACAATACTTAAAACTTCATTATAAATGAAATTTAAAAAGCGAAAACTGGTAAATATTTTTTTTAAATCGTTTTTAGAACATAAAAATATTAAAAAAAAATTTCTTTTTAAAAAACCAAGATTCGAACCAGGGAACTCACAGTTTCTAACTTAACACACCCCCTAGACAACTGAACCATGAAGGAACGCTGTTTAAATATAATTAAAATGAAATATGGACCGTTTGCTGTTTACAACTAGAGAAGAGACGACAACCGGATTTGAACTTCGCTTTTCATAAGGACCCAGAATACCCAGAACTTTATAGGGTATAGAACCTTCGGTGAAGGGTATAAAAAACAAACGTAATTATAAAAAAGATTAATTTTTGGGATTTCAGTATCTTGGTCATAACTCTGCTATTTCTTAACCGATTTGACAGATTTATATACCGACGTGTTAAAGAAGAAATTTGCCAGTTATTTTGGTTATAAATCTTGGACTCGGGAAGATCTATGGTTCCCGACAATGGGTATTTAAAAAAAAAATTAATTTTTTGGTCATAACTTTTTCGTATCTGAACCGATTTTCCCGAGTTTTTCAGAAAATATTTTCTATTAAAAATGTCCGATCTTTTTATATATAAGGCGTAACCATAGGTCATATTACAGTCAAAAAATTCGGGTTTTTATACAATTTTTAATACTTTTTGTATGGGAGGTACTGGGCGTGGTACCTCCAATCCCGCCCAAATTTTGTGGGATGGTGTGTATTTATAACCTAAATGTTTGTACCTAATTTGAAAACTTTGGCTCTTGCCGTTCTCCAGATATACAGAAAAAAGTAATAAAAATACAACAACCACAAGGGATTTTTTGGAAAAATTAGAGGCAGTCGTGGTTTTTTGGTCATATCTGAGCCATTGTTAGACCGATCTGGCTGAATTTCAATAGCAAGAAATGGTGGACTATATGTAACATAAATGTAAAACAACCTAGCCGCTATCATGTCTGGAGTCTCCGGAAAACACATATCAAACGTAAGACGGACAGACGGACAGACGGACAGACGGACGGATATCGTTAAATTAACTTCTCTCGTCATAAGGACCCAGAATATATATACTTTATAGGGTCTAAGATCAATATTGTAGAAATTACAAACGGAATGACAAACTTATATATACCCTTTTCCACCTGTGGTGAAGGGTATAAACACATTAAATCTTTTAAAATAACATTTAACATTTATTCGAGTGCTAACAAAGTGCCCTTCTGCCTAATACCAACTTAACACTTACACACATTTTTTATAATTACTAATTCACTATTGACGAAATCCACTCATAAAAGTTTTTTTATGTTTGAATGTAAAAAAAAGCGTTTTGCATACAAATTACCATAAAAATCTCAATGGTTGCGTTATATAGAATTTAAAAAAAAAAATACTGCAAACAATTTTTTTAGAATTTATAATGTAAGCATTTAGCTCAATATATTTTAAGAGTGTACTAAATATTTATACAGAAACTTCTAATTTATTTTATAAATTTAGCATTTTTACGGTTATTAGAAAGATTTTTATCGCAATTTTTGTTTGTTTTTGAAACAATTTTTATGAGTTTCGCTATTTAAAAATTGGCGGGAATATTTTCCGTTTCTTACCTTAAAAAGTTTAAATAGCTTTTGTATTTAGTTTTTTTTTTTTTTTTTTTGTGAGTTGTAAAAAAATTTTATGTCTTTTTTTATTGAATTTGTGATGAAATATCGAACACATGTTTAAAATATATTTTACAGCAGATTTCAGCTGTTGCTTATTGAGCCCTGTGTGCTGTATTGAAGTTTTCTAAAACATTTCTTATTTTATTTATGGCGCTTGTTCGACTGTAAACATGATTTAAGGTGTTTTATGTTAATTTTTTTTTTGTTTATTTATTTGTTAAAGTTTTTATTGGCCGCTATAAAATATTTACTAATAATATTGAAATGTTGGGAATAGGATCAATATGATCATTAGACACATAAATTTTAATGAAAATGGAATCAGTGAATGAAAAATATAGTCGTCTTTCATATTTAAAGCAATTACATACATATTGTACATTTATTTAAAAATGAAAATTTTATAGATTTTATTATTATCTGCTAAGGAGGTACTCATTTTTACTGAATCCCCTCCATTAAAAATTTAAGTGCTTTTCAGACTTATAAAAATATCTACCATTGTTCAATTTTTTTTTTTTTTTTTTTTTTGGTAATGTTATTTATGATATAACCCAAAATGATTAAGCCCTGCTTGTTAACGCAAAGTGTCAATTACGCTGGTATTCTAATAAATATTCCAATCCACTTAGCAAAACTACTCAAAGTTTTAAAAGTAAAGAACACTTCGTTTTGAAGTCTCTTTTTTCTTATTATTTGGGAACCTTGAAAATTAACTTCCGTGGTGTCTTGTTAGACCAATAATAAGACAGCAGAGTTATTAAAGATTACAGTCTGAAACTAACGATTGCGCCTAAAGCTTTATGGGCTGCATTGACTAAATAACTTGTTATAAAAAGCTTTCAATATAACTTCATTACGAACATCTTAAATATATTGTGCAATGTGTCTCAAGGAGTACCTACTTCTTGGCTTTGCAATCTCGGAAGATATAGGTGTATCTAGAACTTTAAGCTTATCAAGAGCTTTGAATTGGCTTCAACAGATCGCGACTGGCCAGAGTTCTATCTTACAGGTTTTGGACTTGTTGCTAGTAAGTCCTTCTCGGGTATCACGTGGTGGCTGTTAATACCAAAATTTCAAAAAGAGAGACCTTACAAAATTTTTGGATAATATGCTGATTTTCACCCGTTACCTAGGAAGGAGTTCGAGCTGCTAACGAATATCCTTATCTGTTGTTACTATTCCATAGAAGCTGCTTTGTCAGTAGAGGTAATAAATCTTTAGCACCTTAGCAATGGGAAAGTTCAGGGTGCAGACAATCATGAACTAAAATGGCCACCATAATATAGGGCTATCGGTTAGAGCATCGGGGTTGAGAGCAATTACACTCAACACATCTGTTTATTCATCGACATACACATAAAAGGTTTTTGCTTATGCATTTTTCCACAATTTTATAACAATAATGAATATTATCTTAACTATCATTGGCAATGATCTAACAATGAGGGAAAGTAGTCTCTCAATGAATGTCTTGAATAATCACTTAAACTCGATTTGCCTAAACGGCTAAGACTAAACGTTTTTTGAAAAACCATTGGGATTTATACTGATTATACTCCGTGTTTTTTACTTTATTTAAGCCAAATGTACGTATTTCACTTATAGAAGCAGAATTCGTCTGGGGAACTTTTATTTTTGGAAAATTTAAGGTAAATTGGAAATATAAATAACTGTGAATAAATAAATATCGTAGGATAAATCCGGATACTTTTAAAGTGTGCTAAATTTTAATTGATCTTTTCTTGCACTCATAAATATTAAAATTGCCATTTGCGACAAAAACTTTTGTGATTGCATTAAATCAATTACCTAGACATCATGGTTAGGTACACAGAAAAAAATAAAAATTGATTTCAATTAAAAAATTTGTGATATTAATTAAAAAATTAATTAAATATGCACCAGTAAACAAATTAATAGTATCAATTAAACCAGTTAATAGTATTAATTAAACGTTTAATTCACTTGATTAAACGTTTAATTCACTTGATTAAATTTTTAATTAAAACTGATTTTATTTTTGATTAATGTTTTAATTGGTGAAAAATTTTGGAGAATCTTTTCTGTGTAAGATTTCATTGGCATCCGCAATCAAGCACAGCTCACGTGGGTCCAGCAAATAATTTCCTTTGTAATACCATGTCCGCAGGAATCCTATGTTACCAGGCTGCCAACATTGTCACTCAGCCAAGCGGTTGATTCAATGAAGGAGTGGAGTTCTTAGACCAAACAGTTTAAGTCTTAGATTTCAGAATTGCGGGCAATGGCAGAGAAGATGTTCATTTGACTCCTCTTCTTGATGGTAGCCGCAACTTCTAAGCAGGTCAATGTACGGGAGCCCTAGCCCTTGTGCGTTTTTCCTAATGGGCCAGTAACCAGTGATAACCGCAATTAGGCTCCTCTGATGAAGTCTGGACAGCTTTAAGCCCCCCACTGAGTCCTTTTTCAATTATAATGAACAATAATTTTCTGGTTTTTTCACTAGCAATAATATGAAACTTGTGTGCGATAAGTTGCTTACTCCTTGAGAACGAAACACCTACATAAATCATATGTTGCACCGTTCCAATCCAAAGTGGTGCCTGCATATGCAAACGAGTCAGTCATACAATTTCGATGTATGCCATGTGTCCAGGAACCTATTAAGGGTAACCAGCTATAACCTCCAGACTCATCATACTTTATATACTTTCATTGTGATTACTCTGATCAAGAGGATAGTCTTAATGAAAAATCATTTGTAAGAACATCTAGGCTTAACGAGGGGACCAGAGAATGCTCTACATTGGTTCGCATAAAAGAAGCGTTTTAGAAACTAACAGTCACAATAAATTCATTTCGCTTTTTTTACTACAGAATTTAAGTTAAAGCAGTTCGGTGATTTATCTCCGTAATTTTCCATCCTTACTAGAGATTAAGTTCATTGTATTTGATTTGATAGATCATTGAAGAGGTCTTCGAAAAGTTTAGTTTAAAGTACTATTGGGTCAAGAGGAATTCGGTTATACATTTCCCTTCTCGATCATATATTTCTAATTGCAATAAATGATAAAAGTATGGCTGAGATCAAAACCATCATTTTACTACAGTCAAAGTCAAACATATCATCAAGAACACACAGAAAAAATTATTTTTCCAATTCAAACAAAAAATTTGTAGAATCAAAACATTTTTTGTCTGAAATCGGTCCTACAAACAAATTCGCATATTCAAACAATTTATTTGCATTTCGTTTATTGAAAAAAAAACACTGATTTTTTCAAACAAATAATTTAACTGAATCAAAAAAATAGTTTACTGAAAATCATATAAATTTCAAACAAATAATTTTGCTGAATCAAACAAAAAAGTTTTTGCACAAGCAATGACGCGCACACAAGCAAGCACTGTAGAAGTAGATGAAGGCAGAGCAGAACGGCGCCGGCTGGCTTTGAGACACATTTTTTTGTTGGAATAATTTTTGCACCAAGTCTTGTTTGTTCACACAATGTTTTTCTTCTTCACTCACTGTTCTGTATCCTTTCCTTGGCAGCAGACCGACTCGACATGTTTTTCGTCATCATTTTATTTCTTTTATTTGATGTAGGTATTTAACTAAACATTTTTGAAAAATTGAATACGGGATTTTGTTTTTCATTCTTTTTTACCAACTTTGAAACCAACAAAAAATTTATTTTGTTTCTTCTAATGTTGTTGTTGTTTAAAAAGAGTGAAACGTTTATTACCTATTATTGTTTTTGTTGTTTTTTACTACAAACCTCGCCACAATATTTTATCATCTTTCTTATAGTTGTACCTTTTCAAAGCGTCCAAAAATAGACTATGTGTTTTTTTTTTGTTGTTCTTATATGTCACATAAAGAAGTGTTGCTTACGGTCAAATAAAAAAATGCAAAAACACGACAACAATAAAAAGCGTTAAATATTTCATACAAAATTATGAAAACTAGAAGCCAATAACGCGTTTATTATATTTTTGAATAGTTCTCAACATTTCTGTTGGCTAAAATAAAAATCAAACAAAAATATTAATTGAATCAGTAAAAAAATTTGTAGAAATTAAAAAAAAATTTCAAACAAGCGTTTGTTTGAAAATAATTCAGCAATAATTTTTTCTGTGCAGTGGTTTTATTGTGTACCCACCAAAAACTGTTAAGGGGTACTTTTGAATTAATAACATTGTAAAAATTTACACGCTTGCGTTTAAGGAGGCAAGACTTTTGTATAGATGCTTTGTAACTGAAGTTTTGAAACTCACTTGACGTTTACTCTAACGTAAAAGTTCTTTTATTAAAACCCCAGTTCGGGTAGATTGGAGATTACATCAGCTCATTAAAATTACTTTGTCCATGGTTTGGGAAAAAGGCATCAGAAATATTGGTAAAATCTTTAGGGCTTGCGATAGATCGATCGACAAGAATGCTGATTGCAATTTTTTGTAGCGTTTTCCAGGAGGAGGTTCTTGCGAGCAAGGAAGCTGTAGATTGTCTCAGACTATCAGCTGTGTCGACGACAAAGCAAAGCCGCCGTTATGGCTTCGGATTTCGGTTCCCTGTGAACGAAAATAGTCCTTGACTGCTACTTATCTCTAAGCTATAGTTTGAAGTCAGGATCATATTGTTCCCAGAGCCTAGGGATACACTGGGGAACATAAGGCCAGATGAGCTTGCTAGACTCGGCACTACCTAACGGTTGCCACCGGATATTGAAGGCGTTGGGGTGACTCTGCTCTCCTCTAGACATAAACTTTGGCAATCAACTAGCGACATTGCTAATGGGCCGCGCACACTGTATGCAGGATGGCCAGACAATTGTAGCCTCGGGTGGATGACGGGCAAACAATGTCTTTACTATCGATGACTTAGAGGGACATATCACTTTTGGTAACTCTTGTCGTTTTGGAGCAAGAACCTATGATTAGTGCCGCTGCTGTGATGACGAAAATAAGGAGGAGGACGTAGATATCCTTCTCTGGCAAGAGAACTTTTGACCGATTGTATGATTTCTATGTCGTTGAAGTAGAGTGCGTTCTAAACTTCGTTAGAGTTTCGTGTTGGTTCTACGGTTGGGGGATCTGTTTAATGGAACTCCATGGCACCACAATGGTTTATTGCCTCTAAATGTGTCAGATTGATACTGACGTCCATTTCTACCCAACTTAACATGATATTTAACTTAACTTAACAAACAATCAAAAGCTCTTTCTCACGTAAATTACAGATAAATAAATTTAAAAATCCAATTTAAATTCCAAACGAAATGAAATCCTTCGTCAAAATTTATGTAAATAGCACAATGTTACAAATCTCCAATTACATGCTTACAAACAGCAATAATCAATTTAATTAAAGTTATTTTATAAAATTCACGATAAAAATTTCTCATTTACACATAAATAACAAAACTAATTGGATTTTTTGCTTCTTTGCGTTTTCGTCTCTAATTTCAGTTTCATTCTTTGGCGATGGTTTTATATCAATGCCACTGCAGGAGGCAAAAATGTCTACGAATATTCGTGTTAAATTTCGCACACATCAAGAGAATGCATTTTTATTTATGGCCAATGGACGCACCGATTATTGTCTAATGCGTTTGGAGGCTGGAGCCATTAGTTTCACCTACAAAATAGAACGCAATGTTGTACAGGTAAGATTAACTGAAATTGCATAAATAAATAGACGATTTTTAAGCAACTGGGAGTTTTTTTTTAATTTAATGGTTTTATCTTTACTGACTTCTTGTCTTCCTGTTTTTTGTTTTCGTTTTTTTAGCTGCGTTCTCCTAAAAAGCAGAAGCTTAATGATCTTGATTGGCATGATGTTGCTGTTCAGCGTTATGAGAATAATATTACTTTACAAGTAGATGGAACAATTATAAGGAAAACATTACCGCCAGAGATGGGCGCCTTAAATGTACATTTTGGTACGTTTTTGGGAGGTCCTGGAGAATACTCACCAGAATTTATCAATGATTTGGGCAGTTTTCGTGGCTGTATATCGGATGTAAGTATAAGATATAATTTCGAATATGGGCACTTCCACTGAAGTGTCACGTTACGCCACAAAGCAATTAATCTTCTATTTTAGACCTATGTTGTTCAAATGGCTCCTCTCTTTCACTTAATTGCGCTTAACACCAAAATACAAAAAATTTAAATAATATATAAATTATTCTTTGAGAATCATTTAAAAATGATTGGTGGCGTTACGTAACAAAAAGTAGAATTTCCAGTGGACATACCCATATCTAAAGTCTGGCTTTCAACTTAATGTATTAGTAACGTAGAGCTACAGCCCATGGTAGTGAAACAGACCAGAGTATCTGAAAGAATCGAACCCTCTCACTAATAGACAAGCTCACCAAGATTTAGCCAACTAAAGGCCCAACCATAATGTGCTTAAGTTGGCTTGAGCAAATGTACGAATACATGTAAATCAAATGAGGCAAACCATATTGAATTTATGGAAACTTTTTGTTAAATTTTATGAAACTTTCATTTGCTTAAGCAAAGTGCGACAGTGACAGTAGGTTAAGCAAGGCTATGCATATTATGGTTGGGCCTTTAGACATCCGTTTTAAAAATATAAAAAACACTGTAGTATAAATATGTTTTCTTTAAAAATGTGTTTTTCTTTATTTACATTTGAGTTAAGGCTATTGATATGGCTGTCCCCACTTGATGGATAGTAGATTAATATAGCAAACCAATTTTCCAGCAAAAAGTGTTCAAAGGTTCTGAACAAAACATACTTCTGAAATTTATTCAAACCTTAATTTTGATTTTTTTTTTTTTAGTTAGGCTTGATCACATTTGTTCTTACAATAGCTATGGCTAATGTTTAAATTTGTACTTCAAGTTGAACAAATAAAATGTCGACGAAAGTGGACAAAAAACATAATAAACAAATGTATTCAGGTTTTCAAGACAAAGTCTTGACAGAAAGAATACGAAAAAACAAAAGAAAGGAAGCAACATGTAATATAAAATTTAAAATGATAAATACAGCAAATTTCGAACCACCAGTACCACTGGTTAAAGATTGATGTTTGACTGTTGTCTGGCAGGTACCGCAGTGGTGCAGAGGTTAGAACTCCAAGAATTCTGATGAAAGAATGTGGTGATTCTTAAAACATGTAAATTTAACTCAGGTTCAAACCCCAGCTCAGACAAGCAAAATATCAATGAATTTTAATAATATTTTCATGTTGAAAAAATTCCTCCCTTCAGTAAAAATAATTTAATGAAAATTAAATTTGATGAACTCAAGCCTAACTAAAAAAAAAATAAATCAAAATTATGAAATTAACAGTTCAACTAAAAATCACATTTATTCAAACCCTCAAGGCAGACGGGAAAGATGGGTTTAAAATTATAGTGAGTAATTCCCATGTGCTCTTAACGTCTTCGGAAATCAATGCGTTTACGAAACCATCAGCTCTGCAATTTCCGTTATCACCTCTAACTTGAAATTTTTTCGGTAGCGATAGGCTTATTCTTCTCTTAGTGCCAGGTTGGAATTTTGTCGGATATCTTACAATGCAACGCGATAAGAACAGATCATCTCATTCATGGAAACTGAGGCATAAATTCATCTGATTCCAAACTGCATTTATCAGTAAATTTTTTAAAGAATTCTTTGATCCGCCATGCAATCTCAGATAAAGTATCCAATAGTTTTTTTTCACAGTTCATCATGGCAATGGTGATAAGGCGTTCGAAAATTCACGACCTCTGAAACCGGCCCTAAGGGTCTATACGGATGGTTCTAAGATAGGCAGTAGAGTGGGTGGAGGTTTCTTCATCGTGAGTTGGGTATAAAGGCTCCTTTTAGGCTGTCAGATGCCGGCAGTGATTTGCAGGCGGAAATCTCTGCCATTAATCGGTTGGCAAATTGGCTGAGGTACTATCGCATATCGAGAAATGTATGTATACTTACGGACAGCAATGCTGCCACCGCAGCTCTGGCTGGTGTCTTCACGACATTTATGTTAACTGTGGAATGCCGGATGACTCCAAATCAGATTGCGAAAAATTTTAAGGTAACGCTGGTATTGGTACCAGGCAACAGTTGGTGCCCAGGGAACCAAACTGCAGACAGCCTGGCCAAACAGGGCTGTCTCTTCGACGACATGTTATTCGATGGTCTGATTGGCATTTCAATAGCTCGCTGCTAGACTCTTATCGGACGTGAGTCATACAGAAAGGCTCAGGAGAGATAGCAGGGTTAGAATACCTGCTTGATGGCCAGGACTTTATGGCCTGGCTACGACGCGGCAAGAACACGCGTGCTACTTGGTTTCGGTAGGGACCAGATAAGGACAGTGATATCGGTCATGACGGTTCACTGGGTTGTAGGGACTCATGCGAGGAGCATTGGTCTTGATTGTAATGACTACTGTAGAAGTTGTCATGATGAGGAGGAGACGGTGTTTAATTTTCTCTGCCAATGCCCCTGTCTCGCCGGCATTTTGGGAGACCGGAATTGCTATGTTTGGACGATATGTCAAGTGTAGGGCTGAGGTCGATCTCTCTGTTTTGCAGGGGTGGTTCTAGGCTGCAGTGATGTCTGGGGAATAATCTGGTTGATGCTGGCTGACTCTTGTCACTGGCTAGAAGTATTACAAAGGGACCGCTATAAGGACCCATGTGAGCCGTCCTCGTGTCGGCTTTACATTTAACCTAACCATCTAATAGTTTTCTTTTTATTTTTTGACAGCCACTTAAAGATCAATTTTTAATTAAATCTTAATCACAATCTAAAAAAGAATGATTCAAAATACATGGAGTCATATTTACATCGTGAAGTATTATACAGATACCTCTCGGACTGCCCGACTTCGCCCTCTTGTCTTTTAGAAAATTCAGCCCCACCATTAATGTTGTTAAAATTCCACCGTGGCGCCCTAAGGATTCTCACTGCACTTTGGTCAGGCGCGGTCTTCTTACCGCCTGACAATTCGAAGTCTAAGTTATGAATGCCTGTGAAGTGCATCGTAAACTCGCTCGGGAGAGTTTAACAATTTGGACTTAAAGAAAAAGAAGAGTAAACCAATTAATTATGTTTGTTCAGCTTTTAATCAGCTTTTATGTGGATATCGACAAAATTGTATTACTTTATTTTGGTTTTGTTCGGTTTGATTTGAAGTTACCCCTTAAACAGCATAGCAACTGAAGAGAAATTATTTAGCCCCGAAATTTTTATAAAGCGTGCGCCTGATAAGCAACCTACACAAGCTGTTGAACAAACTAAACCTTCATATAGAAAGACAAGCCTTCCAATCTCAGCCCCTTACAAATATTAAAAAGGAGTTTTTGTTGGTACCCTACCAGCACGATGCATAAAGTAAGGTTAAAGCGAATGGTAAATATCAAATACCAAAAAACTGGAACGCTGTAGTTAATCAACGCCAAACCATTTGCCAATCCACATAAAAAGTAAAACGCGCGCAGGCAAACGGGGACGGTCTGATTGCCTTTGAAAAAAAAATGAAAATGACGAGCTGCTTTCTCAATCACAGCAATTTTACGAATGTTCATGAAAATTTTTATTATTTTACGAATATTTCTTACTAAAATTCATAATAATGAATTCTTAAAAAAATATTTTAATTCTTGTTCACTTTCAGGTATTCTACAACAACATCAATGTTATTAAAAGAGCTAAAGATGGTACCGCCCATACCGATAGCAAACGAGTCTCATGGACATGTAGTTCTGAGTTTGAAGGGACCACTAAAGACAGCATAAGTTTTCTAAATAGTGACTCATATGCTCTCATGTCCAAAGAGTCACAAGCAACAGGAGAAACGTAAATATTTCTTACAAATACTAATCGACTGCTCCAATACAAAATTCTTCTTCTTATAATTTAGTTTATTCCTCAAATTCCGCACAATGGAGGAAACAGGCGTAATCCTTTATAATGGCGGCTTTGATTTCATGCTGCTGGAAATAGAAAATAAATTATTGCATTTCAATTTCAATAAAGAGGGCAGTTTAATCAAACTCACGGGCAACGAAACAGTTTCCGATGGTAAATGGCATAAATTGATTTTGCGCTATAATGCTGTAATGGCTGAAATGATTTTGGACGATAAAGTGTATCGTGGTACTCATGACAACGATACTAAGCAGACTATAAATTTGGAGAAAAGTATTTTCATTGGTGGTGTGCAGGAGGATATGCGAAGGCGTTTGTGGCACAAGGGCTTGAGAATTAATGATCAAAGTTTTATGGGATGTATGAAGGATATACAAATTAATAACTTTGACTTGGGTTTCCCCCAAATGAATAAGTCCCAACATCTGGCCTTGAATTGTATATGGAAGTATCCTTGTGTAGAATATGAACCATGTCTGAAGAGCGGCTATTGTAATCAGTATGGAGTGGATGAGTTTATATGCTACTGTGATCAGTCGTATTGCATTAAGGCCGATTTTCAGGGGCCTTTTAAGGTAAGTAGTCCTTTAAATAGTGGGGTTTTGCATATTTCTTTTGGAAACGAAGATCAGTGTTCCGTGTCGAAACTTTTTTCTAATCTTCTTGTAAAAAATTGTTATTCTGTTTATAGATCTTCACCGAAATCAGTCCCACTGTTGAGTTGTTGTATGTCGCCCCCATGGAATTGCTTGAAGGAGGCACTGTCTTTCTTTCGCCCCACTTCTTAGATGTTCTCCTGGATACGCGTAAAACTTCTGGTATTTCGGATTCTTCTATAGTCTTTCATGTAGTCCAACAGCCCCGTTATGGCCAACTGTTGCAATTCTCACCCGAGAAAAATAATTTCGTCACATGTCGCACCTTTAATTTAGTAGACCTATCCACTGATAAAATCAAATATGTTCACAATGGCATTGAAAATTTCAATGATCATGCCACTTTGGACATGCAAATCTATGGCGATATACATAAAGTCCCGGAGAACCTCTTGGGTAAACATCGATTTATGTTGCATGTCAACGTAACACCCATCAATGATCCTCCTCAATTGAAAATACCACCCAACAAGATATTGCGTGTTATAGAGGGTATAGAAAAGAATTTGGATATAGATTTATTTAACATACAAGACCCCGATAGTCCGGCCAATGTTTTGGTTTACACTATTCTACCCTCAACAAATTCTCAGGAGGCGTTTGGTAGATTCATGGTTAATGGTCAGCCTACGATGACTTTTGCTCAAGCCGATGTTAATATGGGTAAAGTAACTTTCCTGTATAATGCGACAACTTCAGAGGCCTTTAGCTATCAACTGCTACTGCAGGTTTCAGATGGCATAGAAACTAGTGACACCGTATTCCTTTCGGTATCCGTGCATCCTTTAGAATTGCGTTTGGTGAATAACACAGGACTCATAATGATACACAAATCCTCTTTGCTAATAACACCTTCGAATTTATCAGTTGGCACTAATACAATCGATGAAAATATTGATATACGTTATGATATTGTCAAGGCTCCGCAATATGGTTCCATACAAAGGTTGAGGCAAGTGGATGCCACCTGGGTTAATGTGGACTGGTTTAGCGATAGTCAACTGTTATTGGGTCACATACGTTACGTGCACAATCATGATTTTCCCTGGCAAGATGAGTTTAAGGTAGAAGGTGTTTGAATATTTAGAAATGATTTATTTTTTAAAAAGCAATTTCATTTCTTTTGACAGTTTATTGCCTCGTTTGGTTTTGTTACCACCCAGACTTTTGATTTTCGCATTACATTTACCCGGCTGCGCATTAATTCCCGCAAACCTTCCATGATAGCCATAAATGGCTCCCGGGAATTCATATTAACTAGCGATGTTTTATCATACGAAACTGTTCCTATTGAGACGTTTCCTCGCAATATTATTTACAAAATTTCTAATCCAACGAAATATGGCAACATTTATGTGGAGGGTTCCAGAAAATATGCAAAAGTAAGTAAATAATAAATTATGTTTCCAAGAAAAAAAACTTTTACCTCAATTGAAACCAATTTCTCTGATTGACTTTCCAGGAAATGGATTCCTTTACCCAACTAGACATCGATAAAAATCGCATACGCTATAAAACCCATTATAGTTCCTATTCTAGTTTCTCTGATTATCTAGAATTTATCGTATCTGTGGCTGAGTGTGACGATGTGGTGGGAAAGTTGAAAATCATGTTCTCTCCCTTGGAAGAATTAACTAATAAGTTGTCCTACCAAACTCGAGAAATCTTACACGTTCAGGAGGGCGAAAGAGCTTTGATAACTAAAAATCATTTTGAAATACGTTTCAACATCTACGAAAGTCTGAAATTTCTTGTGACCCATAAAGCAGAACATGGCACTTTGTGTCGCTACGACGAGAGAGACATGCAAGTTTTGACTATAACGGAATTCACTTTAGAGCAGTTGTTTCTAAATGAAATATACTACTGTCATGATGATACCGAGTCCACAGAGGACACATTTGATCTATTAATTTTATCCAGTGATGAGACTGATCTGCAATTTGTTTCCAATATCGAAGTAAGAATTAAACTGAATAATGATAATGCTCCGTATCGCACTATGGAGCGCATTTTCCATGTTATGAGGGAGGGCATACGTACGTTGAATACTGAAGTTTTGCTGTATTTAGATGTCGATATAAATACCAATAGTTCCGATATTCATTATATACATATATCCTGCACGAATGGCGCTTTTTATAAATCGGGCCATTATGTGGATAGTTTCACTCAAGATGATATAGCCAATCGTCGCATTATGTTTCAGCACAGCGGTCCCGATGTGGGCACAGCTTCTTTCATTGTTACCGATCGCCAGCACGAGGTTAATGGCTTTTTGGAAATTCACGCGTCCGATGCTTTTGTTTCCATGTTACCAACTAATGCCACCATAGTGCAAGAAGGGAAATTTGTGATTTTAAAAAATAGAGACTTTATATTGGAAACTAATTTGGATATGAAATTGGATGAGATTTACTATGAGGTCATTAAGCCGCCAGCGTATGGTATTCTTATGTATTTGGGTAGACCCAGGGCTAGTGAAGAGTCCTCGTCCTCGTCTTCTTCTTCTACTTTGCACTACAAGTCTTCAAATTTGACTTCTTTGAATAATTTTACCCATTTGGATATCGAAAGAGATCGTTTGGTGTATTGGAATACCGAAATTGCCACAATGGATAAAGTGAGGTATGATTTAAATTCACATTACTTTAGAAAATAAAAAATTTATTATAAATTTCTTACAGA
The DNA here is from genome assembly GCA_963931875.1 of Pollenia griseotomentosa. Classification (NCBI taxonomy): domain Eukaryota; kingdom Metazoa; phylum Arthropoda; class Insecta; order Diptera; family Polleniidae; genus Pollenia; species Pollenia griseotomentosa. The sequence continues at coordinate 70,195,178 of OZ007561.1, read as the reverse complement.
TACCGAGTTCATATTAAAAATATTACAGCCGAAGGAGAGGTTATGTTCCGCATTTATCCCTCTGCTTATTGGGAACCTTTGCAGGTGAAAAAGAATCAAACTTTGTTTGTAGAAGAGTCAACAAGTGTCTTGATATCTAGAGATATATTAGAGGTGGGTTATTTTAAATTCAAGAAACTTATCATAATTTTAACTGTGTATATCTCTTTAAGGTAGTACATCCAAACATCTCTCCTGGAGACATTACCTTTCTTGTAACATCCTCTCCCTTACATGGTTATTTGGAAATGCAGTCGATGTCTTTTGATGATGAATACAACTGCAAGGTATTCGATCAGTTGGCCATAAATACCGAGAAAATGTTTTACATCCAGGCTGGGGTAAATCAATCCACCGATTATTTTGTCTTCGATGTTACTAATGGCATTACTTGGCTTAAAAATCTCATGCTGCGCATTGTCATCATACCTGAAAAGCTGTACATGCGCTCCAACATCATTTCAGTGGTGGAGGGTAAAACAGTACAATTAAGTGCCTCCGATGTGCAACCCTTCTCGGAGTACTATAGAGGCAAGATATTGGAATATATAATAACTGTTAATCCCAACTCGGGTTATATAATGGCAGCCAATTCGAAGGTTAAAAGATTTACCCAAAAACAATTGGATCAGGGTTCCATACAATACATACATAATGGCAGTGAAAATTCGACCGATACAATGACTCTAGTAGCCACAGCCCGTAACAAGGAAAGTGAGCCATTTGAATTGGAGTTTTCTATAATACCAGTTAACGATGAACAACCCGTAGTGATTACCAATACCGGATTGCAGGTTTGGAATGGAGGAAGATATATTATACGCTTCACAGATTTGAGTAAGTTGTCTATTATTTAGAAAATGTATGTATCGAATTAAAAAATTTTAATACTTCAAGCGGCCCGTGATTATGATACGCCTCCTGAGAACCTAACCTTCTCAATCAATCACATTTATGGTGGCTATTTGGCTTATAAATTTTCACCGGAAAAGAAAATCGATTCCTTCACCCAAAACGACATTAATAATGAGCAAATCTACTTCATACACGATTCCAATTCAAGGCGCAATGAAATGTCTTTTATTGTAACCGATGGCCTATTTAATACCTCGGAACAAATACTAAATATTGCCATAAAGCCCATCGAAATTATACAAGATCGTAATGAAAACTTGCATGTCTTTCCATTGACCAAAAAGCAAATTCTAAGGGATCACTTGTATTTTAAATGCTCCGATGAGGAGAGGGAAATACGCTATAACATCACCGTACCTCCCAGTTTGGGCAGGATTGTTAATGAGTACATGGAAACTGGAGGGGGTGTGGCAAGAGACGTTTTGGAATTTACCCAAGATGATATAGATAATGGTCGTATATTTTACGAACATACTGCTGTTATAATTGAGTTTCGCATAAATGACTCATTTTACTTTGATGTCATTGCCGAGAGAAGTGATCGTTTGTTGGATCAAAAATTTAATATTGAAATCTCAGTTTCGTCAGGAGGCCTGTTAAGATTTTTGCCTGTTTCTAAGCTTGCGGTAGATGAGGGAGGTTCAGTGCCTATAAAATTGGATTTTTCGAAAATGTTGGAGTATTTAAAGACTAGGGCCGGCTTAAACAACCCTGAATTGTATATAGAGGCCTTACAAAAGCCCAGTCATGGTTCTATTGGTTTGGGTCATGAATTCAGGCCCATGCAAAAGTTTCATCCAAGTGATTTCTTTACCAAAAAGGTCTACTATATACATGATCACACCGATACCCTGGAGGATACCATACTGATGTCGGTCTATTTGGAGCAGGGGTAAGTTTTTTTATTTTAAAAGACTCCATTTTGCATAACTGATGCTCTCTATATCCCTTAGCAACATCTTTCTTTGCAATCTCACGATACCAGTTTCTATAAGTCCCATCAATGACCAGCCTTTTAAACTGGTAACCCACTTACCTGAAATGACTGTGGTAGAGGGTGAGAATCGTACTATCACACGCAATTTTTTACTAACTGAAGACAAGGATACTCCTCCAGAAGAAATATTATATGATATAATGAGCGGTCCGACTTTGGGAGTCTTAAAGAAAATATCTAAAGATGGTGTGGCCGAGGAATTGTTGGCATATTCCAACCAATTTACCCAAGCCGACATTAATAATGATCGTATAGTCTATTTGCACTTTGGTACTCCTCAATCGACCACATTTTGTTTTACAGTATCCGATGGCAAATTCAATCCTGCTTATGAAATATTTACCATCAAAATTGCTCCCATTTCTTTGCTTCCAGCCGATAATCAAATACCGGTAGAGGTACAACAGGGTTCAACTACGGCTGTTATGAAATTAGATCACATAGGCGTGAAGACTAATGTCCAACCCGTGAGGTTGGCTTATAATATCACTAATTCTCCTTTGTATGGTATAATTGTGTTGAAGCATCAGCCCACTTTGAGATTTAATCAGCATCTATTGGAAACTGGCCAGATAAACTACATGCAAACCGATTTAAATAGATCAAATGATACTTTTCAAGTAAGTGCCTATGTGACAGGCTCAAATTATGCTGCTACAATAGATGTCTTAGTTCAAGTGGAACCGGTTATCAAAATAATGGATATATCTATGAAGGGTGTTAGAGAAGGGGAAAAAATACGTTTAATGTCCTTATTGGTGGCCGATAATCCTTTGTCGTTGAAACTAAATAAATTTAATCCGAAATTTTTAATAACAAAAATGCCTACCACTGGACAAATTCGTAAAATTATACGTAGCACTGGATTGGCGGCCGATAATCAAAATGAAAAACCCACCAATACTTTTTCCTACAAGGAACTCAGAAGTGGTGTAGTGTATTTTATTCCCTATGAAACAGTTGAAAGAACTCTGGAAGATGTGGATCGATTTGATTATCAGCTGCATATAAAAACGGTACAACCAGCCCAAGCCTCGGTAAAGATCGTGTATCGGCAAGCTGTAGAAGATAGCGGCGGGGTCACTAAAGCCAGCACAGACTTTTCTTTAAATTATGTGGCCATTATCTGTGCTCTCATTTTTCTGCTTATGTGTATTTTGATTGTAATGCTGATATTGAAATTCCGTTATCTGAAACGTCATAAAGCCAATATATCAAAAGATCAGCCTCCCTCATTACCCTGCCCACCTGATCTTACTTCCGTTTCGCCCCAACATCATTTACAGCATCATCATCCTCATCATTATGCCAGCTCTGAAGCGGATTCTGTGCCAGTTACCGGTAATTCAACACCTTTGCCTGGTTTCAGCAATATTCCACATTGTAAGATTATTCCCGTCGAATCCTATAAGCACGACTATCCCGACTATGATCCCGATGAAGATGAAACCGATGATCCTTGTGATGCCCAACAAATGATGCTGCCACAGCGCTATAATCCCTATCAGTTGGAGAATGATACTTGGAGTTCTTCTTGTGACATGGCCAATGATTTTGGTGGTTACTCGAGTGTACCCCAAAGTACAGCACAGGCAGCTTCAGCTACACCGCCCTCGGCGCCGCCTAGTAATCCTTTGTTAAGGCGTAATCAGTATTGGGTTTGAGCATCAGCAATTTCTAGTTTAAGTTATATTTTTTGTTCGTTCTTTTGTAAAAAGTGCTTTAAAAGTGCCTTTAAAACAATTTTTACACGTTCTCATTCAAATATTTACTTAATTTATTTTTCACTTAATTTTGTTTCATTGATATTCTTAAGAACTTTGAACACGATTTAAAAAAAACATCACTTAGGCTGGAGTTTGAGATCTCAGTTAAACTAGGTTTAGTTAATCTGAAAACAGATTTGTGCCACCACTAACAGTTTAGCTAGCTTCGCTAAAAATGTTGGACTTTAATAAAATAATAAAAAAAATCACACTACGCCGGAAAAATCCGAGTTGCAGAGTACGTTAAACTAAGTTTTAACTTAATCCACATCTCAAAAACCCAGCCTTAAGAAAAATACGAACTGTTTTACGATTAAGCCAAATTTTAATTAAATATTTTAGGGTTTTCTTATTTAGCTATTTAAGAGTTTTTTTTTAATTGTAAAATAATATGCTTTTTAGTCTAAGTTGTAAGTGTAATGCATTTCAAGAGTTGTTTAACAAAAATTTCTGTTTATAATACACGAATATGCCACTTCTTCATGTTGCCATTTGTAGTTTTAAGAGGAGAATAAATTTGGGTCTTCAGGAACGAAAATGTGTATGCCTTAAAAAATTGTGTTTATAAGGAAATAAAGATTTCCAAACCAAAATGTTGGATTTTAAAGGAAATATCTCTTTTATATAGCATATCGTAATTTTAGTCAAATTTAAGTTTTAGTTGTAAAAGAAAATTTTTTGTAAACATGAATAATTTAAAATAAATGACAATAATTTAAAAAAAAATCTCAAGTTTTTTTTAATTTATTACAGATGATGCATTACAGATAAATCAGTATCATTGTGGGCTCAGATATTCTGTTTGTTTCAGATCAGCCTTAGAGCATTTCAAACTTAGAAGGTTTAAGCTTAAAACAAAACTTTTTTATTCAGACAGGATTAAAGGGGTTATTTTAAATTAAAAACCATAATTTTTGTAATAAGCTAGCACGCACTTTTACTCTTACCCAATATTTAAACCAAAAGCAGATCATATTAAAACCGACAACTCGTTAACAAACGTTATCAAATTTTGGGATCAAATTTTTTGGCCTCTGTTCCAAAAACCACTTAACTACCTAAAATCTCACAAAAAAATTTATATAGAGATAAAATTCAGTATGCAATGTAAATGTTGGAAAATCACCTTAATAGCCGAAAAGATGGCAAAAATATTGGTAGAGTCCAAATTTGGCATTATTAAATATTATAGGAGCCAAATTCCTTAAAGTTGGTAGGTTAACCCTATAATAATTATATTTTTACCTTTTTAATGGTAAAGTTTATTTTGAAACAAACACCGCACGCACCCAAGTCGATTTCTAAAGAGCCTTAAAATTTTTGTGAATTAAAACTTATGATTTTTAATTATTGTACAAATAGCGAAAAATCAGAATTTTACAGCAGAAGGTTTTTTTTATTTATTTCATATTTATTTCATTAAAATTTTGTATGAAGGTTGTCGCTTACGATAAAATTGTTTTGAATCGTAACGGTAAGTTATATGACCATAAAACTTTAGGAGATGGTTCAAGTGTTGCCAATAAAGTCATTAAAAAAAATGAGAATTGAAAATGATGTCGCTCAAAATAAGTGAAAAAGCCTAGAAATTGTTAGATATAACCCAACATACCAAAACAGAGCAAAATTTAAATGAGTTGTAGCGTAAGTGTAAGTGTAAACTTATCATAAGAGATTTCCAACAACATGTTTTTGAGAATGACGTGCCGTTATTTGATGCGTGCATACATTTTGTATTATTAAGCTCGATTCACCCATTCGTTCCGAACAAAATTTTTGTCCGGACAAAATTTTTTTTATATTGAGTCTGACGTTTTACTTTTGAGAGAGAGAGCAAAGATTTTGTTCGGCACGTTTTTTCTTGAATTGGTTTAATTTTAATTCTTGTGCCGAACAAAATGAACTGAGATGCCACTTTTTTTCAATTTGTACATAAAAGTTGAATTGAGCTGCCACATATTACATTTTTTTTTGTGCTGAATAATTAAAAAAAAAAATTAAACAAAAGATGGATGTTAAAGAAAATATTGCCCTGAAACTAATTGAAGAAATAAAAAAACCAGGAAGAGAATGTATTGATGATATGGGCAATCGTTCATATAAAAACACTTACCTTAAACAAAATATATGGACGGAAATAGAAAAATCTATTGGAATTGGTTGTAAGTAAATTTTAAATGGTAAATTTTAATCACCCCTATCGTGAATAATTTTTCCCCTTTTCACATATTTGCGATCATGAACAGCTCCCATGAAAAAAATGTAATTCAAAGGAGAATAATAACGAGAAAAAATGTTCACGGGAATAAATTCCCCTTATCGTGAAAAGTTTTTTTCCTCGTAATTTGTTCACATTTCCCTTAGATTTTCTCACTTTATTTTTGCTAGGGAATAGAACATGTATGTTAGTAGTTCCTCCTATAAATCGAATATTAAGGGCTAGATCCGTTAATAAGGAACAAACCGATATATTGGTCACCAAAATGCAATACAACAGGTTGATTGCCGCCGGGTTTATGAAAGACGAGGTGGCAGAATTTTGGAAAATATTTTACTACATAAAATTTAAAAAGTGCAAAAAACTAACGTTTTAATCAACCTATCCCTTCAATACTAATTACTTAGATTTTTTATTTTTGCTTTTCCTTAAAATATATACGTGTATATTTTTAAACAAAAACTTCATTAGTTTTTAATTTTTTCCATTCTTTCTTCTTTTTTTACATTCACTGGAACTGATAGCCTGAAAAATTGTTCACATGAGGGTGGGTCAATTTGTTCGGGTGAGAAAAAACGCGACAGGCGTATAGCAAAATCGAAATCTACATCAAATTCTAAGAAAATTACCCACTGCAAATGAAAACCTAGCTCCCGCAGAAAGGTTTGATTATGAAAAATAAAAAACTAGCAACTTCTGGTATATCACTACAAAACACAAATGTAGTTGCTCTTTTTGGACCTATTTATCACATTTATTCTTAAGCCTTATTTGATTACAAATAAATAATTTTTTCCTACTAAGTATTGCTCAAGAAATATGGCACATTGGTCTTGCATCGATATTATGTTTTAATTTTTTCAGCCTTACTAGCTTTTTCTTTTGATGGCAGAACGGGACGAATTTAATGGAAAATACTATCCGAGAGTGGAAAAGGAATTTCATATAGTGACTCTTAAAGAGCCGGAAAGCAAGTTGTTAGGTCACATAAAAGTTGACGCTGATGACTCCAATAATTAACAGATGCAATTATGTGAGCTCTTCAAGGAAAAAATGTATCGCTTACCATCTTGATAGGAGTTTGTTGCGATGGGGAACAAACCAATACTGGAACTGAAAATGGAATTATTAAAGTTTTGTTGAATAAACTATCACATTAATTTTTATTTTTTTTTTTTGCATTTCAACGAACTTCCCGCTTCACCATTTGTTCAATGATTTAGAAAAATCGACTAAAAGTGGACCACGTACTGCCTGTAGGTCTTTGACGAAATTAATTCAGACCTGTAAAGAACTCCGGTAAGAATGCATTTATTTTATCAACGCTTAATGTAAGTAGTCTTAAAAGTAAAACAAACTATTCGTTGTAGGCCTAACCTGATTTTAAACGAATTTCATTAGAAAATATGCTTTCACCTTTGAACGCTAAAGATGAACAAAATCTTTCTACTGACAAGCTATATATATTACGAATAGCCAAAGCTGTATCGGAAGTTCGTGTCCAGAAGAAATAGCCAGCTCGTGCCGGGACAAATTGCTCATTCTCGTTGGTTAACAAAAGCCAGCAGAATTTTGCGCCTATATGTTGCAACTAATTTACCTTCAACTTTATTATGAAATATTATGTACCGATGTATTTTAATGTAAAATTTTTTAATTCAATAGTACATGGCAGTTGGCTTTTATATAAATTTATTCAGTCAACGCAATTTTTACCACAAAATCTTGGAGAAATTGTAAACAAAACGATACAAAACAATGCATTTTTCGCCTATCCGGAAAATAAATTGTTAACAATGCTTTTCGACGAGAGGAAACCAGTTCGTGAAAGAGCAATTAACAAAATGTTGTATTGTAGTGAACAATTGTATGACTCAACTAACCTCAGGGTTTATAAAAAGCATCCCAAAAATTTCAATTGCACAGATTATATGGGGTTAGTCGACTTAGATAATGACAACATATTATCTGAGCCTCCATATTAAATCTCATTAAATAAATATACTCCAACAGGTGCTTGTGTGGGATGCTTGCAGTAAATTTCATATCCTCAGACTGGGGCATTCGCTCCGACGATCAATCTGCTAGTCATTAACTCTTCCAAACCACTATTTACCAGTAACAGAAAACAGTTCGATTTAAAAAAAAGTTGTTAATACTTGTCTTAAGTTAAAAATATTTGATGCCATTCTCACGCGCAAATTTTACTTTGCAAAGTCTAAAGATTTTTGGAAAAAAGGGAATAAAGAAAAGTGGTAGGTATAGACTTTGAAGTACTTGCAAAATGGCTTCCTTTTTGTTCGTAGTCTATACACAGTTCCATTAAGTTGCATATTCAATATTTAAAAAAACAAGTTAGAGTGCTATACTCGGCTGTGCCGAATCTTTGATACCCTCCACCGACAGTTCGAATGTTTAAGGAGTAATATCTGTATGATGTCTTTTTACTATTATTATCTTAAACTGTGACGATTTGTTATTAATTATGGTTTTAGGAGACTAAACTGTTTTCCGGGAGTAGGGCATATATGGACCCTAGGGTAAATTATGTACCGATCTTCACGAAATTTCACAGTATCATTTATAGTCCTATAAAATTGTGACGAGCCAAAATTTGTTATGATTGCATTATTTTTTACGGTTTTAGGCGTACTAAACTGTTTTCCGGGAGTAGTGTTTATATGGGGCTTAGGGTAAATTATGGACCGACCTTCGCAAAATTTTACAGTGTCATTTCTAGTCGAATAAAACGGACTTGTGCAAAATCTTATGTCATTCCGTGAATTTTTGTATCATTTATGTTAGTTTTTGTAACAAAATTATCAAGTTTTTGAAGGTGGTGGTTCCACATTTTGATTCATAGCTCTGGTCCTACTGAACCGATTTTGCTGAAATTCAATCCCAAACTGCTTAGGATAACTACAAGCAATTTGACACCTAGTTTGTTTATTTCTTTTTGTTTTTCGAAAGTGAGCGTGTTTTCAACAGACGGACAGACGAACATGGCTAAATCGACTTAGAATTACTCAAGCAGCCAGAATATATATACTTTATGGGGTCTGAGATGAATAATAAAAAAGTTTCACACGGAATGACAAACTTAGTATACCCTCTTCACAACTAATTGTGGTGGAGGGTATAAAAACCTATTTGTCAAGGTAAACTTCGAATGGGCAGAAGTGAAAGAAAGTTTAAAAATAATTTAAAGCACTTTAGGCCCAACCATAACGTGCTTAAGTTGGCTTAAGCAAATGTGCGAATACATGTAAATCTTATTAGGCAAACCATATTGAACTTAAAGAATCTTTTTGTTAAGTTTTATGAAACTGTCATTTGCTTAAGCAAAGTGCGAGGCGGATTGAACATTCCGTACGGAATCAAATGATTTTTTGTTTTTTTTTATCATTTGAGAGACTTTTTGTTAATTTTTGACAGTTGGTTAGCAAGGCTATGGGCCTTTTGTCGAAGTACCATAAAGGGTCTTTATAAGAGTTGATTTACAAGAACAAAAAACTGTAAAATTCACTTACCTGTCATTAAATATTATTCGTGTAACATTTTACCTTTATGGCGGATGATTAGAATACACTAAATAGTTAAAAATTTAATTTAAATAAATAAATCTTTAAATCATCTTAAAAAGCTAGTAAATGTGTAAAAAGTCTATAAATATTATTTACGATGCTAAAAGAAAAATAAAATGGAAATGTCACAATGCTCGAATATACATAAATCAGTAAGTACTTACAATGGTACTTTCAGGACTCACAGATCAGCACTAATAAAAATGTGTTTACAAAAAAATCTTGTTGCTGTTTGCTCAGCAAGCAATTCACATATCAATCAATTCTTTTCATTAAACTAACAATTTTTTTTAAAACAGTAACTTTTGATACACTTTTATTTATTCCACATTAAATTAATTTTATATTAACACCAAAATATTATTTTGTTTTATTGTTTTTTAATATAATCAAATAAATTAAATTTTTACAAGCTATTTCCAAATGTTCTCAACTTCGCGACGACTTCGTTTTACTAAAGAAATAAAATAATGGCGCCATTTTAAGCACACGTTCTTACAATAATTAGGTAACACTAAAGCCGTAGACACATTAAGCTTTTACATACATGACAGTTAAAAGCTTTATATGTACATACTTGTTTTAATATTTTTAAAGGTGCTTGTCTAAGCTACTAGTTAGTATAGACATAAGCAAATTTCGATATTTTTGTCAATTTTCTCCTGTCATATAAATTTAATAAACCGTAATTATATAATTTATCGACTAGAATATTGTTCTTATTCTGTAGACTTAAAGTAGGGTCTTTCTTCAGGCGTCTATATGTACACTAGCGTGGCCGTTAGTTGTATGGAGAACTTTTTTTTTTGATTTCTTATACTCTACCCCTCCAAATCGGTTCAGTTTTATGTAAAAAAAAATACAAAAAAATTTCGTAGCGATAAGTTGTGTTTTAGGGAGGGCGTCCGCCCCTCAAAGTTTGCCATCAAGCCATTTATTCAAATGTCATTTGTTTGCGTATGACTATCTTCTAAAAACAACATTTTACAAGAATATGATATATGGCAATATTTTAGCTCTTCTAGTCAACAACATAAGCCTCCAAGAAAGTTTTTTGCTAAGACTAATATCTTAGAAAATAATTAAGAAAATAACAACAAAATACCAAACATTTTATATACGTTTTATATATATAAAAAGGCGATTTAATGTCAAGTGACACAATTTTGAAATCGATGTCTTCCGATTTGGATGAAATTTGCACCAAGGTTGACTTATTAGATAGTAGTTTACACACAAATTTTCAACAAGATCGGTCAAAATGTTTCAGAGGTAGAGGGGGTCAAAGTTTGCCATACAGGTGTTCTTTCTCATCCATGTAATTTATTACCTATTGGTGTTAGCAAAATTTGTCCCAAGTAGCTTAGATAGCTATTTAATCAATCTTTTTTAAAAATATTTTTTTGTTTTTTTTAAAAAATTTTTCAATTTTTTTTTTTAAATTTAAAACTTTTTTTTTTATTTTTTTAGCCAAGTGTTTAATTTAAAAAAAAAAAAATTAAAAAATTTTTTAAAAAAACAAAAAAAATATTTTTAAAAAGTTTGATCAAAAAGCTATCTAAGCTACTTGGGACAAATTTTGCTTACACCAATAGGTAATAAGTTACATGGATGAGAAAGAACACCTGTATGGCCAAAATGTCAAAGTTTGACCCCCTCTAACTCAGAAACTTTTTGACCGATCTTGTTGAAAATTTGTGTCTAAGGTACTATCTAACAGTACTAAAGTTGGTGTAAATTTCATTTAAATCCGAAGACATCTATTTCAAAATTGGGTCACTTGACATTAAATCCCCCTTTTATATATATAAAACGTATATAAAATGTTTGGTATTTTGTTTTTATTTTCTTAATTATTTTCCAAAATATTGATTTTAGCAAAAAACTTTCGTAGAGGCTTATATTGTTGACTAGAAGAGCTAAAATATTGCCATATATCATATTCTTGTAAAATGTTGTTTTTAGAAGATAGTCATACGCAAACAAATTACATTTGAATAAATGGCTTGATGGCAAACTTTGAGGGACGGACGCCCCCCCTAAAACACAACTTATCGCTACGAAATTTTTTTGTATTTTTTTTACATAAAACTGAACCGATTTAGGGGGGGAGAATAAAAGAAATCAAAATAAAAAAAGTAACGGCCACCCTAATGTACACATACATATCTTTGAGAATGTCTTTTATCTTCGTATTATACTCTCCATTTGTCATTGCAACTGTTTTATTGCCCTTGTCTGAATTGTGTATAATAATCAAAATTCTAAAACTAACTAAAAAACGAAAAAATATTTTTCATGTCAAAAGCAAATTTAATGAAAAACTGATTTATATAAAAAAAATTAATTTAGTTTTTGCAAAGTGTTTTTCTGTAAAGTGTTTAACAGGCACCACTCATCAACACAAATGTCCACAAAAAATTTTGGAGTGTTTCGACCAAAATTTCCGATTTTATTAGCTTACAACAAAGGGCAATACCTACAAAAAATTATATGGTAAACGCTAAAAGGCCTAACTAAGTTTTCATAATATTGTAATTGTCAAAATAGCTGGCAGTTAAGGGCCATTTATCATTTTAATAGTTTTTGTTTCTCCTGTAAAATTTTCAAAATTTTAGATGGGGCATTTTGCGTTTTTGCGTTTTGGTTGCTTAACAATTTTTTCTATAAATAAAAAAGAACGAAAATACTTGTATACTATTTGCAAAATACTAGACTTAGATGGGTCAAAAATCGCTAGTTTTAATTTTTTAAGTCGTAAATGTCCTAAACTATAGGAGATGAACTATAAATGTCTCTAAGTTTTTTTGTAGAACTCAACTCGTAGATTTCATAGATTAAAAAAGCCTTTTTTTAATCGGGAAAAAATTAAGAATTCTGGAAAATTTTAAATTTTGCAATACCCGAGCTGCAGTACTATTGGAACTTAATGGCGTCCCTTCTGATTTGCTTATAGATCCTAAGTCCACAACTTAATCTCCACCTGAAATTTTATTCCAATCGGACTAGCCGTTTAGACAATACAAAATGATTGCCATTTTTTCCAAAATCACCCACTGTGCGTTGCTTGAAAGCTCAAAAAAAAAAACGTAGAAAGTATTAAGTACCCAAATGATATGTTGGGCCCTTTTCACAAAAAAAGCTTATAGGACAAAAATAAAATTTTACAGGAGAAGGTTTTTTTATTTTATTTAATATCTATGAAATAATGTTGATAGAGTTGTACGCTGTTCATTCTGTGAAAAAGCTACACAGAAAAAAATAAGTTTCATATTTGAATACGAAAATCGCATATTTGATTCCAAACAAAATTTTGCGATGACGACTTTTGAGGTATTGATGAAAAAGTTTTTAGGTACAGTTATTGAATTTTTAGTCAACAACCAAGTTTATTGAGCCAATAAAATAATTTTTTACAACTAAATATTTACGTGATTTGTTAAAATAAATTGTTGGAAAGTTTGAATAAATCAAACAAAATGTTTATCGAAACTATATTTATTAATTAATTTATTATGACATTCTAAATACCCAATTTTTATTCTTTGGCAAATACACTAAAATTTATTGCTGGGTGCTAAGCTAGTTCCTATGCGTATTTTGCTGGTTGCTTAGGCCAAATCATCAGGAAACCATTTTCCAAAGACTTTGGAAAAACTAAAGATATTATACAAATAAGACTGTTAAGCGAATGAGAATTACAAACACTCAAGTCCTACTTGCAACGGTATCAAAGCTATTAAAAAATGAACCAGAGTTGTAAAAATACTATCTTTACTTTGATTGTAATATTTTTTTTTTATTGATTATGAATAAATATTTAATCATTTCATTATTATTTTGCAAAGCTCAATTTTGATAATTTTTTTAATTGAATCTAATAAAAAGTTTGTTGACTTAAAACCACACTGCATTAAATATTAAGTAAATTAATTGTTTGTTATAAAAATTAAGAAACATGTTTAAATTAATAATATTTTTAGATCAAAAAAAATGAAAATTGATTATATTATATTGATGTCGCTTAAGCTATTTTTGCGGTAAGGGCTCGATGCATTGAGTATCATTGAGTAATGAAAGGTGGTAGAATATGCCAGCAATATAAAGAATGTTATATAAAAACACCAAGAACTTTCTTTTACCGGCTGTTTTAGGAAAATTTACAGAAAAGTGTTAAATTCAAAGTCTACTTTCAAAATTTATTTCTAAAATATCAAATTTTTTTTAATACATATAATATCAATACAATTCTTTTTGTGTGCCTACTGGCAAAATACAATTTACAAATATTTTATCTTAAACTTAAAGGGCTTAAAAAACATAAAGGACTTAAATACTATCACTAGTTTAGCATGAAATGTGATGAATAGGTTTTAGATGATTATCATTCATTTACAAAATGAGTTACTCTATTTTTTTTTTTTTCTTAAAATGTATTCTCACAGTAGGGAAGACAAAGACAAAGAAATATACAAATTTAAATTATATTAAAAAAAAAAAAGAAAAAACTTATAAATAATAGAATCTTACGAGTAAGAATGTCATATATAAGTAACATTTAAACCGCAGCAGAGACTGAAATCATTTTATAAATGATATTCTTAAGTTTCTTTTAAGCGATACAAATTAAGCGTGAACGGAATGGGTGAATAAATATAGAGAACTTTCAAATTATTCTTTTGTTTTGCCGAAAATTCACGAAAATACTGGACCGCCGTTGGGTTTTTCTGAGACTGGCGTCACAACCAGACCTTGATTATCATACGAATATTCATTGGGTTGAGGCGATGGTGTCGTATTTTCAGCCGGATGGCGTGAGCTAATTGGTGTTGTATTTGTTCTCACAGAACCTTCAGCGCCTTTTGTTATGTAAAAAAAGAAACACACACAAAACAAAAAAATTTAAAAGATTAAGATTAAAAGAAAATCTTCTTAAAGAGTCATAAATTTTTTGAAAACACAAAGGCACTTTTCCATTAAGTCAATCTTAATGCAGCATCCTCTTTGTTATTTTCTTCTTAAAATTTTACCTGTCACACTGTAAATTTGTGATGGTGCTCTCTCAATGTCATTGATTGCACACATATTGGGTATAGTCGTGCCCTCTAAATCTTTGCCCGTAATGTGTGCCTTTGGTAGAACGGCCTTTTTCTTCAATTTCAATTTTTTCATCAACTGACCGATACAACGTTTGTGATTTAACCATTTTATCAGTTTCCAGGTAAAATGACCGGCCGTTATGACCAGTAAAACAATCAAAAGTATGAGTATGACATTCTGTTGCATTTGTATGTAGTGAATTTCATTCTTAAGAGGTTGTAATTTGATAAAATCTAGAAATAAACAAAACAAAAAATATGATTAATTAAAGATGTCATCATAGCAATATAATAAAACAAATAAAATTTATCTTTAAAATTATTTATTTTGTTAATTATCTTGAAACCTCTCAATAAAAAAATATTTTTTTTATTTTTAATGATTCACTTTTTTATAACCTGATAAATTTTTCCGCATATCACTTCCTAATGGCTCCATGTAACCAGCAAATGTAGAATCTATTCACCCATAATGCATTTCAGAAAGTGAAAAGAAAACAACAAGTAGATGAAAATCTCTCCGATATTCTGTGGCTTCTTAAAAGAAGAAATTGTAATATAAGAACAAAAAAACCCTTAATGATTTTTTTTTAACCAAATACCACAAATATGAAAAAAAGAACTCTAAATTGTGATTTCTATAAAAAGACACGAGATTTTTCATAGAAAACGAAACGTATTGGATCTATTAAAAGAGAAATTATGGTCTACCACAAAATTCGAAATAGAAAAGTGAACTACAGTTGAACCTCGATTTATAAAACAAGTTATGATTTAATAGAAAGGAATAAAGGTTAAACAAGTGGCGAATTTTATATTTTTCTCTTGAATCTTAATAAAACAAAAGGAAAATTAAGAGAAACATACACAGATAGAAAAACCCTCGGGATAAATTAAGTTTTTATACTTACTTTAAGTACGAGTCGTACTCAAAAATTTAAGTACGAATAACATAAAAACGTACTTAAAACAATCCTAAATGGCATTACCTTCGAAAATCAATCCAGCAACTTCTTAAAATATGTACAAAATTCTTAAGAAAAGTAAAAAAAGATTGAGCTTTTCGTTGGTAGTGCCACTCTGAGAGTAAAATAGCAAAGTAAGCCTTTTAATCTCATTTAACTTATCAAAGTTTGTTGCAGAGACTACAACAACACCACACATGTAGCTAAAAACCGATTTGTTTGTTGTGTATAGAAACAACAAAAACAACAGTACAAGACGAAAAACCATTATTTTCATGTAAAATAAGTAAAATTGAGAACTCTTGCTTCTCATTTAGTTTATATACATTAGCTGCCTGAACGCGAGTGAAAAAGTGACTCGTTTAACTAACATTTAAAACAAAAACAAATTATGAAATTTACATTCAATATAATTTTGAAATTGAAGATCAATTTAATAGTTTTCCGTATGACGTGCTTAATTCCCAATTTTTCATATTTGATAAATACACTGAAATTTATTGTTGAGGGAAAGCTAGCTTCTATGCGCATTTCACTGGTTGCTTAGGCCAGCTCATCAGGAAAACTTTTCCTAAGATTTTAGAAAAGCTAAAAATATTATACGAATAAAACCCTAAAGCGAATAAGAATTTTAAACACTCAAAGTCTTACTTGTAACAATATCAAAGCTTAAACAAAACACCAACAATAAACAGTGAGTTTATCTTTTCTTATATCCCCCTACAATTGGTTGGCTTTTTTCCGACTCGAATTGTAGTTGTAAGTGGGTAAAAAGAAAAAAAAATTAAAAAACAAATTGCTTCATTTTATTGTTTTCGTAAGAATAAAATAACTTTGTTAATAGTTTTAAAGTTTCAAAAAATCAAAGTAAATAGAACCCAACAAACACAGAGGTTTGATTTCAAATTGAAAGTGATTTGAAGTCAAACCTTTTCTCAAAAGACAAAAGATAATGATTTGAAAATCATAGCATTCTCAACAAAGAGGGGAAATTATTTTCAAATTGTGAAATGCGTTTTGTTTTCAACTTGCTATCAAACGTTATTCTCAAATGTTTTTCAAATATGGGTTTTAAACAACGCGGAAATAAATAAAAATGTTTTTTTTTAATGAAAATTCAAAATTTAAATAAACTGTGAGATTAACATTTGGTAACATAGCAAAAGATGAAATAGCGTTCTTTCCTCTAATTCTTGGAAAGGCAAAATACTTGGCTTCGTTATGTTTTGAGGATTGTCATGACGTAGCATCGCGACCGTACAACAAACTTATATTTTCTTCAGTTTCCCGTTTTAATTTTATTCAGAGTCTTTTACTTTGTAAATAATTTTTACCTCACAAATAATTTATATGTTTTAACAAGAAATGAAGGGCGATTTCACTTCACGTATTATGTAACTTTTCTTTAGTTTTGTAACACATTTAACTTTAATCGCCATTTTTTAGTGTTTTTATTAATTTTCGCTTCAGTGCTGCCAACCTATTTTTTGATTTGAGAATAACATTTGATAACAATTTGACATCAAATTGATAAAACATTGTATGTCAGTTAAATGTTTATATTCAAATCATTATCAATTTGAATTCAAATTTTTAAATCAAACTGTTGAAAAAGGTTTCAAAATTTTGTTTGATGTCAAATATTTCTCAAAATTTTACACTTGTGTGGGTCTCAAAATCCTTATTTTTAGAGGGCTTGGTAATGATTTATGGTAATGATTTTTGAATATGCGCCAATGTGTCTTCTTTTTTTCTAAGTAGTTAGAGCAAATCGAAAACTTTAAATACGTTTATCTCGGAATGGATTTTTTTGAGTTATGCCGGTCTTGCAGCAAATGAGCGATTTAGGTCCCCAATTCCGATACAAAATCACGTATTTATATTATTTAGTTAGCGAAGCTGGTGTTTGTTACACCATAGAGGAGAAAATCGTTGCGCACCCCCGAAGGCCCGCTAGGCAAAGAAGCTTTAGTTAGCGATTTGTGATTTAAAAATTCGGGATCTGGAAAATCGGGCATATAACCTCAACCCTTAAAAGTGTGCATATGTATATCAGTAGTTTGGACATCGGATAGGCGCAATAATTTTCTCTTCTATGGTATAACAAACACTGACACGCTAACTAAAGCTCCTAAAACCGGCCTTGCTGCATTATCCTCTCAAATCTTCTTTCAAAAGCGAAAAACTTTATTTAGTAGATATTTTTTGTTCGCAAAATCAAATTGTATGTGTCATTAGTTTACTCATACAAAAACAAGTATCATAACAAGTATAAAAGTGCCGTATCTTTAATGTTCTTCACCTAACGTAATGCAGCGTCTGAGACCATTCAACCACTAACACATTAAGGGTAATCACGATGGTCATTGTGCACATTTGCAATTTGTAAATTTGAGTGCATATTATGATTGATCGTGAGCACACCAATTTTATTTTTTGTGCAAATGTGCTATTTTTCTAAAAATTTATTCTGGCAACACAAAAAACTTCTGGCAGCACTGTTAAAAATCTGCATTTGTTTACAATTATATACAAGCAAAATAAAATAAATTTTTTCTTTTAAATTATTTTAATTTAATTCTCTATTTTATATTAAAACCCACGACAATGTTCAATTTATAAGTTTCCTTAAAAAACAATATGGCGCTTTATATGTCAAACATTTTTGTTTACATTTGTTTGCAACTGAGCAAATATGCACTACTAATTTTGCTCATGGTTTTTTAGTGCAAACGAAGTAAAATAGGGCAAATTGCAAATTTTGTTGTTGTTTTGTGCAAATGTGTGTATTTTTGCACGCATTTGCATCGTTTGCACACTTTGCACTACCCATCGTGATTTCCCTTATTATATTGAACAGAGTTAAAAAATATGTTGAGTACATTTTTTTTTGTTTCCGACACATTTCTCTTTTTAAGCTGTTAATTTTTTTGTTATGTGGAAAAAAGCAAATAGAAAAGTATTTAAAAAAACAACAGCAAGGGATTTTTTAGGTAAACACTAGCGGCAGTTGTGGTTTTTTTCTTATGACTCAGCCATTTTTGGACCGATCTGGTTATATGTGAGAGAAATATGTAACAGATTTGCTACCCGAAGGACCCAGAATATATATAATT
The DNA here is from genome assembly GCA_963931875.1 of Pollenia griseotomentosa. Classification (NCBI taxonomy): domain Eukaryota; kingdom Metazoa; phylum Arthropoda; class Insecta; order Diptera; family Polleniidae; genus Pollenia; species Pollenia griseotomentosa. Next base: position 70,176,479 of record OZ007561.1, on the reverse strand, counting down.
TATTGGGTGTAAGATCAACATTATAGGAATTAGAAACTGAATGACAAACTTAAACATACAAGTAAAGGGTGCATTTTTTAGAGTGTCACAACTTTGAGTTGGCAACACTGCTTTATTTGAGCACCCATTTTACAGCTGATAGTTGCATTTTGTTTAGTTTACTTTAAAATTTCATTATGTATCGCCTTACACTAAAGCAACGCGTGCAAATTGTTTAAATTGTTAATCAAAATAACTCGGCGAATATTAATACATCCACAGAAAATTACTGTTAAGTGCACTTTATAGGCTGGCGTAGACATTGGCCAATATGTCTTCAAAAACGATGATGGTCAGAATGCGAAAAGTTGTTGAAAATTGGTGTTCCCGATTGCGCGTTCTACGCGCCAGCCGTGACGGCCACATGGTAGAAATCATATTTTAGAATTAATTAAATAAAATTTTCTTTCCAAGGAAGCCCCTTTCATTGATATTAAAAATATATTTCCTTGTTTTATTCTGATTTAAACTTGTCTCACTCTATTAAAAACATTCTTTATAGCCTTTCCAACTGTGGTGAAAGGCATAATTGTGCAACCCATTAGCAGGTTTCTAAGCGATTACTTTGCATTTTTATATCAAATCCCTCTCTTGGAGAAAATTTCATTATGAGTATCAACTCCATCCTGATTTATAGTGTGCCGTTTAATGTTCCTTTTCCTCATGAGCTCCCTTTTTTCTGCTAGCTAGAAAAGGTTGAAAAAATATAAATATTCACGTCTTAAATTAGCTGTAAATGTTTTCTAGTTAAAAAGTGTGTTATTATAAAATGGCACTTTTTACACCGTCCTGTTTTTGTCAAAAGTACAATAGTTTTGAATTTTCCATGCCTGGGCGGGTAAATATTATGCGGCCATCGAAATGCTTTTACAACTCATTAAAGGACCGTAGAACACATTAAATAAAAAATTCAGTTCAATGAACAGTTTCGTCAATACTACAAAATTACTTACATTTATTAATTAAATTGATTTTTAAGATAAGGACTAGGAGAATTTTTATCAGGAATTGACAGGACATAAGCATAAGAGTTAGAACAAAATTGAATTAATTATTGTTAGTTCATATTTTAATAACAGAAGATTCAATAAATAATTATTAAGAAAAACTATTTTTAATATAACAAAACATTTGAATTGATGTGTCATCTTTAAAAAAAAAATCCCGTAACAATTATTCTTATTAACATTAATGTTACCTCCCATTTATTTAACAATATTGTTACATCATCTTCGGATAAAACTAAAATATAATTAAGAAAAACTCACCACTGCACTGTCGATTACAAACACTGGGCTCATATTTTAAATCCTTCGGATCACAGGCTCTACTGCAGGGCATACAAGTTTGTTCAAACTGAGAACAATATTCTTCAATGGGACGGCAGGTTTCACTATGGCAATCAGGTTCTGCCCCCGCCACAAGCACTTTAGCTAAGTGTTGAACCATTAAGAGAGTACAAGAGCCGTATTTTAATAAATTTAAATCCATGATCACATGAATTATTTTCTTTTCTTTATTGTTAAAAATTTATTTTTAAACTTAAAAGGAAATTGTTTATATTTTGTTTACTCTTAAGTTCTATTATTTTTATTGTTGTTGTAGTTTATTTTTACGTTCGATGTAACGACAATACGTGATCGTTTGGATTTTTTTTTGTTATGTTTATAAGAATTTAATTATTTTAAACAATTGCTGTTTTATTTACAATTTTTGTTTTGTTTTTGTTGTAATTGTGAAGTAGTTTTACTAATTATTTAAATTATTTACAGGCTGATAGTTATTTGTGGGAATGTCTAACTGGTGCGAGTAGATTTTAACAAATTTGTTAGTTATTGCTTTAATGAAGTGGCAGTTGAAAAACATTGATTTGATGACTCATTTTTTCCAATGTCTGGTTTTTTTGTAACTCTTTCACGACTTTTTCGAGTGGTTGTTATTGGTGTTTTATTTTTACCAGACTTTCGACTTAAATATTTCTTTGTTGTGTGTATTTGATTAACTGGTTTTTGTTAAAATAATGAGTTAAGTACTCTTTTGAAAACGGGTTTCAATTCTCTTTTTGTATGCGACAACATTTTTTACGTTCTTTTTTTTTATTTAACAAACAAATTTTCTGGATCCTCTTATTTCTTTAACAGGTTTTTTATTTATTTATGTTTTTGGTTTTTATTTAAATATTTATGAATAAATAATAATTTGTTGAAAATAAATTTTGTTTTTTTTCACTTCAACTTAATACCCACTTTAACCACAATTTTTTTTTTAATTATATTAACAATAACAAACAATTTATTAGATATTTTTAAAAATTTTAAATAATTATACGATTTGAGTTCCACTCTACTTAAAACAAGAATTTTAAAAATTCTTAACTCAACCCCACAGCCGCACGATCGTTTCACTACTAAATGCTTCTGCTAACAACTCATAAAAAGTTGACGGTGGGCGAAAAAAAACACTTTGAGTTGAATTGTGGTTTATACCTCAAAATATTTACTGAAAGTTATTTTGGGCCATGGTTAATATTTTTACTATTTTATCGTTGATATCTTTTTACATTCTTCTGTCTACGACCATTTCTGTATCTTTAGGATTGTTTTTGACGTGTGTACGCTCACAAATGTTTTATTGAAAAATGATGCTTGTTATTGTGTTTTACTCACTTTTAACTCTTATTTTATGGTCATATATTTTTACCTGTTATTTTTTGAGTGTTTTGTTTAACTCAGGTGGTGTACGTTAAGTTTTATTGTGCTCTTAAGTGAAATTTGAATTGCTTTACTTGTGAATTTTACTGCGTATTTAAGAGTCAAGTAAGATTATAACGAGTTTGTTTACACTCTACCTTTGAAGGAATGTTGCATTGATGTAGATTGCACTGTGTGTACCCAGCATTAAAATTAAACAAAAACAACAACAAATAAAACAAAGAAAAAAGTAAAGTCACTTAAGCCCGACGATTTTAAGTATTTTAAAGAGCGGACACTATTTGGCACGTACGCCAATTATAGACCTATGAGGCTAAGATTTATATAAAACTTATTTGTGCCAAGTGTTATCGATTTATAATAACTAGGGTGTTCAATTAATCCGGTTTTATTTTTGCTCGATTAAACGATTAATCGATGTTTGGCATTTTTAACTTATTCGATTAAACGAATAAAATTTTAAAATTAATCGAATAATTCTAAATCCAAAAATTTATTTTATATTTATAGATTTTTTTTCGATAACTTTAGAAAAAAATAGTACTCTAGTAAATAAACATTCTTTTTTAAATAAAACTTGTTAATGTAGCTCCAAAGAGTCAATATTACTTTGGATTTTTTTAAACTTTTCACGGGTATTCCATCCTTTGCTATGCTTCTGCACAATTTCTAATAATTTCCTCTAGAGAATCGAGTGAAGTATCTTGTTTAAAATATGTATTCATTGGATTTTGATGGTGGAGCATCTTCTTCAAGTACTATGTTATAGTCACTGTGTAAGTGGTAAATTAGTGAAGTTGTTGAGGAACATTTACGTTAAAACATTTTTGGACACCTGTTACATTTAGCATTATTACATTAATTCTTCGTACAATATTTTCAAACCAAGCTCATTCTAAATCGAGAAACACATGAGCTAATTTGTTAAAAAAATATGGGCGTGTTCTAGAAATCGAAATAAAGTGGATTTAATATCGGGCAAAAAAAAAATACTCACTAAATACGACTGTTTTTTTTTTCAAATTTCAACGTACACATACATTCGGTTTGTTTATTCGACTTAAAATTTTATAATATTATACATTTAATAGAAATACTAAATATTATTATTATTCGATTAATCGGCATAAATTCTTCGATTAATCCTTTAATCGAAATTAGCAATTTTAAATTATTCGAACAATTAGTCGTCTAAAATTGTTCGATTAATCGAACAAGTATTAATCGACTGAATACCCTAATAATAATGCATATAAGATGTATTTGTCTTCAACTGATTTTAATAGCATCCACTACTAGTGGTTTTTCATTCCATATGAAACTTGTTTAATATTCATCTAAGACCCCGATATATATCAGCCCAATTATGAATAAAAATTTCCCGGAGAAGGAAAAAACTCCTGGGGATTTTTTATCCATAATAAGTCTGATATACTTTACGGGGTCTCAATGAATATTAAAAAAGTTTCACATGTGTGTTGTGTATATTCTGGGTCCTTGAATAATCCTAAGTCGATTTAGCCATGTCCGTCTGTCTGTTGAAATCACGCTATTTTTCGAACGACTCAAAAGAAAAGAACAATATTAGTGGTAAATTGCTTGTAGTTCTTCTAATCGGTTTAGGATTGAAGACCAGCACAATCGATTCAATGGGAAAAGAGTTATGAATCCAAATTTGGAAAGACCTTCCTAAAAAATGGATAATTTTTTTACAAAAGCTAACATAAATGGTGACAGAATGCACGGATTGTCACAAGATTTTGCACCAATTCGTTTTATTTATTTTACTAGAAATTATAATACAAAGTTTCGTTATGGTCACTCCATAATTTACCATAAGCCCCATATAAAGGCCGATTTCGGAAAACTGTTTAGTACGTCTACAACTGTAACGAATAACGCTATTTATTCACTTATAAAATTATTACAGTAACTGTAATTAAATTCGTTTTCCGTACTGTTAAAATTTAATAAAAATATAGTTATTTTACGAACAGTTTTATTTTTTAGCATTTATGTTTGATGTACAAAAAAAAACAAACTACCAAAAAATAATGTTTTTCCGTATTTATTTAGTTATGTAGTTGGATTTTCGTCGGTTAAAATATATTTTTTAAAAGTAAAAACTATTCAATTTTAAGGAAATTTACAAATGAATGTAAAAATTATTTTTTTTAAATGAAATGAAAATGATCCGTTTTTAAATGAATTTTAAGTTGTTTAAAATGAATTTTCGTTTGAATTTAACTACATAATATTTTGAGTGTTGTAGTAAAATTGGGTCTGTCATAGTTTTATAATCCTAGAAAATAACTGTTGCACACGCATTGCCAAACTTAGTATACACTCATTCACCACTAGTGTTGGATATTCTCCACTATATTGATTTGTCAAAAAAATTTTACTAACAATTTTCGTAATTTTTTTAGTTTAAAGTTGTGCCATTTTTCCCTGTTTAAACATTTTGATTTTGGTCAGTCTAGCAATACTTTTTTCTCTAGCTTTTTTAAAATTAGTGCTGGTTCACAATCTTCAAGTTTTAGCGGAAAAGAAATGGCATTTTCTTTCCCCTCTTTCCTAAAAGCTAAAGACTTGACAGCTAAAGACTTGTAGAATGCGAACCACACTTGTCGATACATATTATTTTTGTGTTACGATTTATGAATTTTGCAGTACAGGCAAAAGTTTAAGCATGTCAGAATCTTAAAATTTGTTATAGATTCTGACCGTAGTCAAATCTATAACACTAAAAAACACCGGTGAATTAATTAGATATTTGACTGGTTAATGGTGCACAACGTTCGGTGATCACTGCGGTGTATAATATAATATAGTAATTAATTAACGGGAAGGTGAATAAAAAACTAACCTGCTGTTAAATTTCTCTGTGTGCAGTTGCTGTTTAGCAGTTCCTACTTCTTCATGTACTAAAATTGATACCTCTTGGTAGGTGTTCACAGATAAAGCCGACGTATTTTACCCACAATAATGAGCACATCTGCTCTTAGCATAAAGTGGATCAGTCTAGTACAGCTTTTTTAGATTGCAAATTATTTTTTAACGCTCTGTTTAACTTGTTAACTCTTTTTTATATGAATACACAAAAACCAGTTTTGAAACTTTTTTTTTAATCATTTAACAGATGCCCTACACTGTGTACGTACGACGGATACAAGTGAAAATATTACACTCAATTTATTTAACAGACACTTTTTTGCAATATTTATAAAAATTTTAATTTTTTTATATCTCAATTTTTTTTTAAAAAATTTATGTCAAAATAAATTTCCTTTAAAACTTTTTTATAATAAATAAATCCATCTAACTTTAAATAAACTTTTAGTTACATATTATTATTTGGGCAATTCACTTAGTATTCTATTGGATCATATTGGTTGCATTTGCAATAATTTTATGAAAGTCACATTGAATTGCCTGACTGTAATTAAATAGTTATATACTATTAGAGGGGCAAGTTTTTTAAGTTTTTTCCTAGAAACTAAGTTTTAGATTAATTATTGAATAAACTAAAATATTCCGAAATTCCGCAATCAAATTACCTTTCAATTAGGTAAAACTCTTTTAGAAACATATCTTTTTCAGCAAAATTTCGAAATTTTTGTTTTTTAAAAATTCATGAAAAATTGTAAAATGCAGTTAAGTTTTTAATTTTTTCCACTGCATTCAGCATACACGAATTAGGTTAAAACGCCAGGTGACCCGCTAGTCAGTTTTTTAACTGGCACAGTTTAAAATGGACTGAAACTCACAAAATTGCATGGGGTTATTTCTGGCCATATAAATACCACAATATCTTTATTTGCTACGGTTTTAGGTATACACCCAGAGAAAAACATGTTTAAATATGGTCACCTTCAACAGAACTATTTTAAAGAAAGTTTTATACATATTATGAAACTTATTGTGTTCATCGGCCATCGCTCCCAGAATTTACGGCCTGCCAAAAATTCATAAAAGAGATACTCCACTTCGGCCAATTGTTTCCTCTACGCAAGTTCCCTGTTATAGACTCTCAAAACATGTGGGACAAATACTAAAACATATAACATTAAAAATTCAAATGAATTAAAAAATCAGATGAAAAATATTTAAATAGAAGTAGACGAGATTTTAATATCATTTGATGTCGTTTACCTGTTTACGAATATCCCGGTACATATGGCAATAAAAAATATAATGGGAAAATGGGAAACGATAAAGAACTTCACAAAAATTCCAAGCTCGAAGTTTCTAAAAATACTTAATTTTTGTCTCTCCGATAATAACTATTTTGTGTTTAATAAGAAAATTTATAGCCAGATATTTGGAATGCCTATGCGCAACCCTCTTTCTCCTACAATAGCCGATATAATACTTGATAGCCTACTAGACGAAGCGATAAATGAACTAAAGTAGAAGAATCAAAATTAAAGATAAAGATGAAATACTAAATGTTTTAAATACTTACCACAACAAAATTCAATTTACCACAGAATTGGAAGAAAATAAACAGATTGCCTATCTAGATACTAAGATACACAGGGACAATAACAGGATCACATTTGATTGGTATGCTTAGGAATTATCATCAGGAAGACTAATGAACTTCAATGCTACACAGCCTAAACACCAAATTATTAATACGGCAAAAAATTTTATTTTCAGAGTTTTAAATATTAGTGATCAACAATTTCATGCCAAAAATATTAAAAATATAAAACTTTTATGAATTAACAATAGTTTTCCAATTAAACTCATTTATTCATTAATTGAACAAACACAGCTAAAATTAAAAAATAATAACACTACACAAAATACTGATAAAAAGGAAAATATTTTTTTCAGTGTACGATTTATTCCTGGTTTAACGGACAACAAAAATATAAACACAACAATAGAATCACAAAACATATGTTTTGCTTATACTCCTAACTTCACACTCAGTACAATGTTTTCAAATGTAAAAGCACCGATAGAAAAACAACAACAATGCCATGTTGTGTACGAACTTGAATGTATGGGAAATTACATAGCGTCTTCAACTGACAATTTTTTGTCATACCAAACGTCTATATAAAAAAACTCGAAAATTTTTGTCAGCGTTTTTTTAATATGAAGTTTGACGTTTGGTATGACAAAAAATTGTCAGGTAAAGAATCTATGTTACGAACAGAAATGCAATCAAATATATTTAGGTACGACAAAACGATTATTGCAAACAAGAATGATTGATTGAACATAAAAACGACATAACAAAACTTAGAGAATCAACAGGGTTGGCAACACATATTCTGTCATCTGGACATAAAATCAACTTTGATGACGTTAAAATTTTAAACATTTTAAACATAGAGGGTGGAGAAAGGAAAAGGTACACAATAGAAAGAAAGCTTACGTATAAAACAAAAAATAGAAAGAACAATGAACAAAAAGGAAGATACTGACAATATAAATACAAGCTATAGAGTTGCAATATATCTTCAAACTGTGATATTAATCTTTAAGCTGTGGTTTTAATTTATTTTTTGTGGTTAATGTTCTTTGTTATTTGAAAAATTTATTTATATTTAATTTAATGTGAAAATTACTGTTAAATTTGTAAGTTTAAAGAAAAAATATTTGGTGTATTTATGTTTTATTAATGTATTATAATTTTTAATTAAATAGACGTAAGCCTGATGAAGTCAACAAATAATTGACGAAACGTTGGTAAACATGTAAAGAAAAGTTTTTTATTTACATTAAATAATATAGCTGACTTGATACAATTCAAACATAAAATATTTATTAAAATTTGGCCAAATAACACATTAGTATATATTATGTTTAGTTTAACCATATTATTGTCACCGACAACCATATTATGGTTAAATAAGGCCTCCATCAAGAAGTCACAACAGTTAATAATAACAAAAAAAAATATGTTTTACATTTATAACATAAGATATGGTTTTTAACCATAGCATGTTGCTTTTTAAAAAGGGGTAAATAGTATTGTTAATTTAAAAACAAATTATTGTCATATTTAACCATAACATATTTTAAGGCAACCATAAAATGGTTGTGGCTTCTTGATGGAGGAATCATTTAACCATTATATGGTCGGAGGTGACCATATTTAAACAAGTTTTTCCCTGCGTGTATTTAAACGTTTTTCGAGATTGGGCTTTATATGGGGCCTATGGTAAATTATGGGCCAGTATTCGCGAAATTTGGTAGTGTGATTAAAACTCGCATAAAACTGTGACATACCAAATTTCATGAAAATTGCGTTATCCGTTAAGGTTTAAGGCGTAATGAACTCTTTTTCGAGAGCAGCCTTCACATCTTCACGAAATTTGGCTGTGATTTCTAATATTCTATATTTGCACTTTTTTCTTGCCTAATTTTAAATTGTTTGTGCATAAAAAATTTTGACATAATTAGTCGATATATCGCACTGGTTCCTCAACTCAAAATTTAAAAATTTTCATTTTTTTTTTTTTTGTGGAAAACGAACAACAGTGGTGTCATATCTACCAACTGTAAAAATGTTAGGTCAATTTCTCTAATATTTTGCGAAAAAGGAATCGGTGCGATACGTTTGCACGGAATTTATTACCGAATTCGTTGAGCTTTTCTAATAATATATGCCTATATATATGGTTCGTTACAAGTGTTGCCAGGAGCTGAAAAAATAAGCTATATTGACTTTAAAAAAATGCCGAAAAAGCTTAACCGCTTTAAAAAAAAAAGGCTAAAATATAAATATAAAGATTTTTTATTATAGTAACATTTGGGAATACATAATTTCTAATTAAAATAAAAGAAAAAAGGGAATTCTTCAACGTACAACGCAGCATGTTCTGCCAGAATTATTATTTTCCTCATATTATTTTAATTTTTACATAACAGTACAACATCTATCTACATAAATCATAATAACCATAATCGATAATCGAGGTCTCACTGTATTTTTATCCTGACACTTCAATGTAAGAAAACGAATAAAACATAACAAGAAGAAGTTTAACGAGAAATTTAAAAAACGACCTGAAAAACACAAACCGAGTCTTTTTGTTTATCCCTCTTTCTACTCTGCACCGTTCCTCACCAATCAAAAAGAGACGTCGTAAAAGCCCCGTGTGAATTGGCTGCAACACCTCAGTTTCAATTTTTCCAAGCAAAATAATTTTTTGTTATGATGCAGTTGTTTGTTAATTGATCTATTTGTGTACAATTGAAAAAAAAAGGCCGCCAGATTAATTTCTTAATATGTGCGCACGTAAAGCGTTTTCCACTTGATAATGAATTAACATTTATAAATTAAGCCAAAAAGCTAAAACCAAAATTAAGAGGCTAAACAAAAAGAAATAAATTGAGGCTCAAATATGCTGAGCTGGCAGCACTGATTGGGACAATATTATTTGTCCGCAGGATTTCGACTTAAGATATTTAGGTGATTGTCTTTACTAGAAGGTGTGTGTATGTTTACTAAGCATTATTCTAATTTGGTAGCACTTTTCAGAAAAGTTTTAGAAGCACTGAAAAACATTGCTTAAACAACATTAAATAATCATAAAACGTTTGTTATCAAAGTTACCAACTCCACCATTTATTTTAGCATATGGGATTTATTTACTTAACTTTCTCGTAAAGAGGTTCCTTAAACATCTTCGGAGAAATCTTTGATAGTCAACATGCTATAGCTTTAATTACCTTCTGGTCTCTTCCATAATTGATATTAACGATTTTTCGAATAAAATTATTTTTAAAAAGAAAATCCGATTTTAATGTTAATGTTTCCAAGTTTTTTAACTTGAAAACTACATAAATAGCCTTCTTTTGTTTATAACAATTATGGTTGGGCAAACTTAAAGCATTGATGTATTAAAAACACAAAAAAAATTTTAGTCGTTTATTTAAAATACGAAATATATTTAAGATGTGTATTCAAAATGCATTATCGTTGCTTATTCAACATGCGATATATTAAATAACTTTTTTAAATTAATGTACAATATATTTATGCATATGGGCAGTTCCAGCAAAAAGTCTACTTTTTGTCTACGCCAGAAGTAATTTTAATTGTTTCTCAAAAATTTTATATGTATTTTTTACTTTTTTTATATTTTTTTTGTAAAGCGCAACTAGCTCTGCATTAAGTTACAAAAGGGATAACGGTTGAACAATATAGACCTAAAATACAACCTTATTTGCATTCTGGCGTTACATTAAAAAAAAGTAGACTTTTCGCTGAAAATGCCCATATGTACCTTAAAACGAGTAAAGATTTTTAAATTTGATAGCTTGAAAAATAAATCTATATAAGTCCAAAGTTAACTAAAAAAGTTTTTAAACAAAACGTCTTGCTCAGTTCGCAGTCTTATTCAGTTTTGTAATGCAAGTTAAAATCCACTTCCGTTTTTTTTACGTCACACTGGCGCATATTTTTGCTTATATCTGCAAATCCTTAGCGGCGATTGCTGTAATTTTTTTCTGAATATAGTGCTTCTTCATTACTTTGTATATATAAAAACTATGTTTACAAATTTGATTTCTTTTTATTTTTTTACATTTTGTGGTACAAATGTCACGACACGTCAAAATGCAAATGCCCATATATAACTTTCAGTTTTGAAAGAGCCCAAGCTCCACAGATGTATTATGGTGGCCTTAAAACACAGTTAAGGATCAAATACATATTTGTTTTCAAGAACACTTGATTTTCAAATAAAAGATCAGATAAGCAGGCTCTTTTTAGAAAATAAATGCAACCGGCTAAAAAACACAATTATTCTACTGGATAGCAGTTTAGAATGGAAAGCTTTTTTACTTCAAATTTGATGTCTTATGCTCGGTTTATACTTGGGGTTTTAAACGCGTTTAAAAATAAAAATACCTTTAACAGACGGACAGGGCACCCGGAAACCACATACACTATATACAAAACTTTTATATTATATTTTAATATATGTATGTATAAAAGAAAATCCATTTTACGAAATGTAAAATAAAAGTTTTTGCAATGTCGAAAATAAGCACGAATAGTAATATCAGAGAAAAAAAATAGAAAAATTCGGAAAGCGTGCGCAAGTTGTAACGAACATTCAACTAACCGTCCTCTGTGTGTGTCCTGTTTCCAAGGAACTCAGTACACTATTTTTTTTTATTTGTTTTTCTGATTTGTTCCATATTGACGTGTATATAATTTCTATTTTTGTGCTTTCTTCAAGTCTTTTGTTTGAATAAACAAAATAAATGAAATATACAAAATAACTAAGACTGTCTTTTTATTTTTAAATTTTTCTTATTCATTCATGTCAAAAATAAGAAAATGTTCCAGCTTGAATAAACCAACCTGCTTTAAAAATAATTTTTCATTACAATAAATCAAACCATACAAAGAAATAAAAGTTATTTTAAATATTTTCATGAAGGTACCCGGGTTTCCTGTCACCCTGTTAAGGATGCAAAATATAAATTGACCCACAGCACCCTCCCTAGTTAAGAAACCAAGCTAATGCTTATTTAAATATATTTAAAACACAATAATAAGAGTTCTCAAGAGTTTCCACTCCCTAAAGAAACTTTAAACAAGAAAAAAAATCAATTAAAGTATAAAAAGTTACCCGGGTAGGTACCCCGTCACTCACATAAGGGTTAAGTATCTCGAACGTGATTAAACTCTTATCACATAACAATTGAGATGATTACCTATACATTTAAGTGATGTGTTAATCACTTTTAATTGACATGATTAAAACTAAATCATTGTATTGATCATATACATAGCATTTTCTGAACATACATCAAACTGAGTATAATGTAGCATCGGCCACAATAAACGTACCTTTCAGGTGCACTGCCGGCCACTATTTCTTCTATATTTTTTATTTCGTCGTTAAAAAACCATCCATTTTCATAATTCCAATCTAGAATTACGTATTAAAGAAGCTGAAAAATGCATATGCTTTGGCCATATAAAGTACTGCCCGTCAGTTTGTTGAAATCACGCTTACATTCAAAATAAGAGAATCATATTGGAGTAAAATTGTTTCTAGATCTCTCAAGCAGTTTTGGATTGAAATCCAGCACAATCGGTTCAGTAGAAAAAACTAACCTTAATTAGTGGCGGAATGCCTGGATTGTTTTAAGATGTGGCACACACAGGATTTCGTGATGATCCGTTTATAATTTTCCATAGGCTCCATATAAATCCCACTCTCAGTAACGAATAATGATATTGTAGTAAAATTTGGTCTGCCATAGCTTCATATCACACAATAAAATTTTGTGAAGATTGGTCCATTATATATCAAAGGACTCATATAAAGCCCACTCTCGGAAAACACTTTAGTACCCCTAAAACCGTAACAAAAAATTATATTGCAGTAATATTTGGTCTATCATAGCTTTATAAGAGATAAAATCACACTGTCATATTTTGTGAAAATTGTTTCATAATTTACCACATCAAACCCACTCTGGTCTAATTTAGCTTTATATGACTAGATATAATATGCAATATTGTTATCATTGGTCCATAATTTACCATACAAGGATAGAATTATTTGCTAAATCACCAGAAATGGCTTGAACAAAAAAAAAAAAAAAGAGCACTATTTTTGTCCAAGCCAAAAATTTCTTATTGTAAACATGTGTGTGGTTTGATTTAGGCAAAAAGTTATGACTCATAGCGAACTATTTTAATTCTATATTTACTTAAATCAAGTTTTCGTTGCTTATGGCCAATCTCACCAATTATATTTAAATATCAATTCATATTTAAATATAGTTTTTCCTAAAATTTCATGTTTATTTGACATGAAAAATTAATTTTTAACATCAATTGATATTTATATAAATTGGGGAAATCGGCCATTACAATTTTACAAAATACAAAGATAAGCCTGAATTTTTACATAAAAACGTGTAGCATTAGTTAGTTTAAGAAAACTTACGGCCGTATTCATACCAAAAAGTTAGCCACAGTTTGTACACCACGTGCAACGAGCAGCTAACTAGAATGCCGAATAAGCTTAGCAGCTTGTTGGCACAGAGTTAATTTATAACTAACTTTTCCATTGTTTTACATTAAATGGCTGTTTTGGCAAACGTTTGGCAGCTCGTCAGCAAGAGACTAGCAAATCGTTAGCCAGAGTTTGGTAGTGTATTATGAACAAACTTCGTGCTAACTTCATGCCAAATTTTCATTATGAATACGGCTGTTAATATATAAATAAGAAACTTTTTATTAATATGCTTAACAAGGTGATTCCAATAAAAATTAATTGAATCAAGCCAAGTTTTCTTGAGCATTTTCTGAAAAATTTTAAGAAAACCCTATCATTTGTTTCTTGATGCAAGACATTCGATTCTTTTTAAAAATCAAGAAAACCAGACCATTATTAAATAAATGCAGCTTAAATTCTGAAATATGTTTCTTGTTTTTAACAAAAAAAAATTTACTTTTGAATTTCTTATTTTCAGAATTTTTTGATCATATACCAATAACGTGAATTTTTTGATCATGAGAAAATGTTTCTTAATTTTAGAAGATTTTACGAAATACGTACAAAATATGCTAAAATTAAGAAATTATTTTTGGATTTTCTTGTTTTAAGAAACAAAATTGATTACTTTCAAAGATAAACTTCTCTCTGCGTAGTTCGCATATAAAGTGGCCTTCCGAAAAGCAGTCTAAAACGCTTAAAAAATATATGTGTTTAAATTTCTATTTCTTTAAGCACACATTTTTGAGTTTTGCGATGATCAAACCGTAATTTGCCATTGGTGCAATGTAAGATCCCGCTCTAAAAAGTTCTTTAATATGGCTAAAAGTGATACGAACCATGATTTTTTATTCAAATTAGGTCTAATTAAATTGTACAAAACTAGAAATTCTAACATACAACTTTCTTATAGTCGGCTTATAATTTGACGCCCTATGTTCTTCGTGAACTTTTTATTTAAGTAGCATGTAAAATTTTCTTTTTTTTTTAATTTTACTACGTATATTTAAGTAAATATAGGACATTTATATATAATTTATATTAGGTCTAAAGCCACAACGAATTGCAATAATGTGATGTCAGTTTTTATAAAGATTGGTTGATAGCTTATAGATCTTATATAAAGCCCATTTCAGAAATATTCTAACTCACAGTGGAGAGAATCAAAGATTTGCCACAGCCGAATACAGCTTAGTTGTTTTATATAGAATTTATTATATATAGAATCTTTATTATACTGAAAACAACATATGTTTTTCAAGGGAGGCGGCAGTTATTCTTTTGATTATTTCTTTATCAATATCCTCAAAAAGACAGGTTTAAAGCTTTTTGCGCTGAGTGTTAATAATAAAGTTAAAGAAGGTAAAAAAACATATAGCTCAACACTGTTTAGTAACCGCTTATTTTGCAGTTATAAAACAAGTCAGTTTCTCTAAAAATGTGAAAATTTCGAAAAATTGTCTTGTTTCTTTTTAAAAAGTTGATAACTGGGAAATAAGCTGTTTAGCTACTTTTTGTTTAAACTTCTTCGACTTAATTAAAACTAGTAATATTTTTTTGAGAAACATTCTACTTTCATGTGTCTTTTTTGTTCACTGAATAGGACTCCTACCAATATCATATTAATGGTAGTACTATTTTTCTTTTTAATTTTTGCAACTATTTCCCTAGTTCTTTTTTTACTGTTTTTCTGGGAACATAGTGTTGTTAGTATGCGCATTCGAAATATTTTTGAAATACAGGCAAAGCCCGGTATAACGAATGATATAATGTCAGCCCCTTTCGTTAAACAGAGAGATTCGTAATACCGAACTTTTTTTTAAATAAAAAACTAGCTACATTTACCATCAAATCGAGCTGTTTATTATATTATATTTATGTTTATTAAACTTAATGCGTAAGTACATACGTGTTTACATATTGGGACAAATTATTTGTCTAAAAAATATGTAATATATAGCTTTGTTTAGACAATATGTATGTTGAAACAGCAAATGTATGCTTACACTCATATTCAATATGCGATATAAGAAAAAGACTTAAGCCTACAGTATACGGAATGTAAAGAGCCACATGCGTATTTCGTTCTGACGTAATTTTGTCGTCATCACACATCACGAACTTGCTATTGAGGCATTGTAGTGACGTCAAAATTACGTCAGAACGTCATACGCATGAGGCTTTTTACATTCCGTGTATTGTAGGCTTTACACCTTTATTACATTCTTCTAAAATATTTTTTTTTTTCACTGAATGATATTTATTTTCTATTCACCATTTTGCTTCAACAACACTTCAAACAAAACTCTTTTATTATGGTTAAAACTAATCTACAAGTTCTCTTACTTTGTAACAAACAAAAAAAGCACATCCAAACAAACGGTATTGTAACAAATTTTTGGTTTTGCTTTGTTTTTCTTAACCATTCGTTAAACCGGGAGAAACAAAAAGTTGATCGTTCGTTATATAAGGTAGCTAATGAAAAAACTTGCTCATTCGTTATATCGGATTTTCGTTAAAGTGAGTATTTGTTATATCGAGCTTTGCCTGTACTTCGTTATATGGATACATATATGAATCATATTTATTGTAATTGTTTAATTATAAAGAAAAATGCGCTGTATGGAAATTCAACATAAGGATATCGTAATACAATAAAATCGAAACGAAAAAGCTGGTTTAAGTTGTTATTTAATATCGTTCGATATTAAAAACAATAATTTGATTTAAAATCAATTCATAGTAGGGAGAGCTTTATTTTACAGAAGTTCACTATAGAGAAGTTCGACTGTATCTGCCATGTTGCGAAAATCCCCAAAACAGTTACCACTAAAACTTGTTTCAAGTTAAAAACTGAAAACCCCAATTTAGGGCAGAACCCCTTATCTGACAACACTGTTGACCTCAAAGTAGAAATTCTGGGGATTCCTATAATGCTTTGTGTAATATTTAACTAAATAATACCAGGCAACTTGTTTCACAGTGGCTTTCTAACTAATATATTTTTGCCGTTCAAATTATTCTGCCGCTCTCGAACATACACTCACACAAACTTTTTGTAAATAAGAGAATACAAAAACAAAAGTTAAGAACGCCGAAACTCTGCTGCAGCTGGCAGCGCCTATGAACGAGCTAAATCATCTCAAAAACAAAATTCAAGCAAAGATTGTTAAAAGAGCAGCGAAAGCATGCAAACGTGTAGCGCGGTGTGTGAATTCGTGAGTGTTTATTTTAGTTTTTTCTATAAAATTTTTTTTGTGGCTTTTAATTAACAAAAACTAAACAAATGTAAACTAGAAAAAACAAAAGAGTAGATACCTACTAAAATTGCATAGAGAAGCTTAAAATAAAAAAGTGCATTAATGAAAAACAAAATAAAATTGTTATTGATTGGTAACGGCCACGGACGGAACGAATATCGAGATAAAAAAGTGAATTGAAACGAATGAAAATTATTGAATGTAAAGTGAAGTGCGGTGTAGTGTTTTATTTTATTTTATTTATAAAGTAGAAATTGTTTTCATAACCAATTAAAATTTATACCTACAATTTTTGTGCGAGTGTGTGAAGAAGGGATTGTATCGATGAGACCAGGCCGTCCGTGTCTGTGCAATGAAGCATTTCCAATAAATTTCTGTTCAATAAAAGTATTGTTACCCTATTGAAGAAAAAGGGTTAAAAGTTTGTTGTAATTGAAGAGAGTCAAGTTTTCTGGAGAATTTTAAGAACTTAAAGCAAAAATCGGGCGTGAAATTAATATTTTTAAAAATTAATTTAAACAACCTCGTTTTAAAACTGCGCAATTAAAACGACCTTTAAGAGAAACCTTTTTTTTAAAACAAAAAAGAAAAAATGTAATTGATATAACAACCTCTACATCTAAAAAAACTAAACTTAAATGTAATAAAATACTTTACATATTGAACCAATTGTAGCAGCGATAAAGTATCTTAAAAATAATAACAAAACTGGAAGTTGATACATAAAACTTCCATTGCAACAACATTTTGCCGACCCAACGAACCAGCAAAATCAACAACAGCAAATAACCGACCAAACAACATGCCAATGAAAAGTTTTACGAGATAAATATGTATTTAAAGTGAATTACGGTATTTCAACAAGTTTCTGTCAAATACAAATTATAAAAAACTAACAAAACAAACTCAACAATAACACCAAAAAATTAACAAAAAAAAAAACGGAGTAACAACAACACAAACAAAAAATACTCACGTTATTTTTGCCAGAAAATCTCAAGTGTTTGTCAAAATCTTGAAGCAGCCAAACAACGGCAGCTGCTTAATACTTTGTATCTTTTTTCTTGTTTTTTTTTTTTTTGCAACTCAACATAAAACTCTTCGTCATCGTCCTTGAGTAAAGGCAAAAGTGTACAAACAAAACAAAATATTTCATTCAATTCCAACATTTTTTGAAATTTTAAAACTAAACGCCGACGACAAAGACGACGACATTCATCAACATTTTAAAACTCTGTTCTTGTTAACCTGTTTTCATTAGTTGTATCTTTAATCTATCCGCTACATTGGCAAACGCATACAAACAGCAGTTTTTGTTATTCTACCCTTCGTTATGGCGAAAATGAATAATTTCTCAACAACAACTGAAACACTGCCCAAGAGTGGCCATGTTACTGAAGGTAAGCTTGACTTTTACTATTGCTACATACTACATTACAATTCCAGGCTTAAAAGTATTTATAATATTTTCTAGATATTTTCCTCTTCTACATTCCGTTTTTTGTTATTATTGTATTTTTTTTTTTTTTGTTTTTATCTAAACTAAAAATTATTTCTTTCTCATTAACAATGCTATTCACACTTGGAGCTTGTTTAACGGAGTACAATAGATACGATCCGATCTACATACAATTTTAAGAGATAATAATGACAGAAAGAAGTTAAGCTTCAATATATGTAATAACTTAAGAAATTTAAAATTTTTCTAAAAAGTCGGCAAAGTTTATAAGAGTTTAATAGGACTTCAAATTAAATAAAATTATTTTTTTTTAAAGAAAACGTTCTAATAAGTCCATGAGTTTTTGATAATAAAATCATTTTATTTTTCAAAGTAGTCTTTATACACTTAGCCCAACGTTTCTCCAACTTTTTTATCCCCTACAAAAAATAAGATTTTATTGTGAAATAATTTGATTGTTAGAATCAAATTTCATTCCGCCCAGCCATTTATTTCAAGTTTGAAACAATAAATAGTTTTTTTTTTTGTATATTTTTTTTTGTCAACATACCCTGTAAATAATACGACTAGCCCATGCGCGCATGTTAAATATAGCCCATAAAGGAGCATATAGACGACATGTTTTTGTCATCTGACATGTCAAATTTTCAAGTCACATGTAATTGTGCATGTCTGTCAAAATCGCTGTTTTACATAAGCTTTATAATATTCGGTCACAAACGTACATGTAATTTGCTTCTGGCATTGTCTCTGTTTTTTTTTCGCATTGTTATTGCAGAAACCAAAGTACTGCTCGGTTTCAAAATAGCTTGCTGCCGCCATGAACATTTTATTTGCGCCGTAAAATAGTTCAGCCATCTTAACATTTTTTTATTTTAATTGAAAGATACCAATTTAGGATTTTATAATAAAACGGTTTTTATATATATATTCACATAGATTCTATTCAATGGTAAGATGATCAAACATATCTCGGTATTGTAAAAAATTAGCTTCAGCCGGCTAATGATTCCGTCAATAGTGGACGCCACTGCCGGTTTCTTCCCGGCATAGCTTTTTAATGTCAGATGGTTTGTCAGAAGAAAATAGAGCACGCTCTAATTGAAATTTTGTCAGATGACTTTGCGTCTGACTTTTACAGAAGCAAAGTTAAAAAGGTAACACACGACATGTATGTATTTTGCAGTGGAAAATTTGTTATGTCAGATGACAAAAACATGTCGTGTACGGGCGCCTTAAGGGACAAGGACTATTCCAAAGGTAACCCAAATGTATTGAAAAAACCTTGGTCTATTTAACACAACGATGTCCTAGGGCTAGACCATATAACCCAGCTTTGCATTACAACGGAGTAGTCTTAAAACTACTCCATGTTCATACATACTCCCAGTGGATTAATTTTGAGACTACTCCATCATATATCCAGAGGAATAGTTTTTCAAATCGTTTAAAAACGAAGACATGTCGTTAAAAAACGAAAAGATGTCGTTTAACTACAAACTCTTTTAAACAATAACATGGTCCATGATTGCATTACAATGGACCATGTTGTAAGTAGTCCATTTTATCTAAAATGGATCAAGCAGTCCAATATTATTTGCAGGGATATATTCGCCTGCAGTAAAGATAGTGTGACTCTGTATTTCTTTTTAACGATAGTATACAGCTGTATTTTTGTATAGTGTGACTCTGTATTTCTTTTTAACGATAGTATACAGCTGTATTTTTATATTCCTTTAATTTTAACATCTTGTGACATCTCTGTTTACAAAATGTCAAAATAAGCGAAAAGCACAAAAGATAATAAAATAAAGACAAATGAAATTGTGGTTAATTTGCGGTTTTTATATATTTTTTTTTTTTTTGTTATTGAACATTTTAGCTTCGTACAGACCATGGTCAGATCTTACAATGTTGTAATTTGCATTAATTTAACATTAATTGGCAGATGCATTAATTTAACACATCTGCCAAATGAAAATAGCGTACAATGTTCACACAGTTGCAAGACATTTATAGTCAATTTTAATGACAGCATTGTAAGATCTGACCACCGTCTGTACGAAGCTTTAGAATTTAGTAGTTTTTGTTCATTATTTGCTCTTTCCTTGTAAATTTTGAAGTCGAAAATAAAAAGTCGGGCCTCAGCTATTTTAAAAATAAAATACACTTTATCGATTAACCCTTGTGTTAATACCCGGGTACCATGGTACCTAGGTATATTTACATGACAAAAATGTATCCCGGTACCCAATACAATACAATACACTTTACGAGATAACACAAACACGTTTGAACTGCTCTAAAAATTCAATAAACTTAATTCTGTATCATACAATTACTTAAGTTTAGTTTCCAAAGCGTTATTATTATAATACGGGGAAGTCTCGTTTACTTATCGTGTATGACCAAAAATGTTCAACTGTCATACTAAAAAATACTGTCCTGTATAAAAAATTTAAAACTTTAGCCGTTATACAATACAAAGTTAAAAAATCACATTTTAACGTAAATATAATTTAAAACGCTTTTAAAAAGTTTAACAATTTAATTTTATTTCATAAAAATATGGATTGTTAATGCATTATAGTATATGGGTACCAGAGAAAGTCAATGGGTATAAAAAAATTAAAGTACTCTAGCACATATCGACAATTTTCAATACGTGTGCGTACTCGTATCTGTTTATTCTCATACTTGTGTATATCCATGCGCATTTGATTTCATTCATGTATGTTATCATACTTGTTGTTTTTCATACTCGCACATATCCACATACACCCATTGTTATATCATTGACTTCAAACATTTTTTATTTTTAAATTTTTTTTCATAAATGTTGCCAGAAATGTTTTTTGTAATTGCTGAATCACTATAAAATACTTTTTTTTTAAATCGTGTGAGTAGAATTCAACAAAATTTTATTGAAAAAGTATTGTTGACTCTACAAAAATCTCTGGAATAAAAGATCTGGGGCCAAATTACAAATTAAAAGAAAAATGGAAGAAATACAGGATATAAAAGCAAAAATAAGTAATGGCACATATATCCTTTTAAAAAACCATGATTAAAAAATGTGTTATATGGAAAATATTTTCCCATATTCAAAGACAAGATGGCTCTATTTTGGAGGATCGATTATATTGTGAAGTTTGCCACAATATTTATAACGTGGTTTTTATAACAGATAGAGGATCTAACATCAAAACATCGGCTCATTTGTTCTCCAATGTCCTGGATGACACATTTGAGAAAACAGCTGAATTAAAAGTCGTTTTAGATTCTTGTAAGAAAATTGTCAAATATTTTAAAAAGTCTAATAAGCAGCACATGCTGAATACAGCATTGAAAACCAGTTGTCCAACAAGATGTAACTCAAACTACTATATGCTAAAGTCAATTTTGGATAACTATGGAAAAGTTAACGAAATTCTAACGGCCAATGCTGACAGGCGCAGTCTATTAAACTTCAGCATGTCTCTCCTTCAAGAATTGGTTGAAATATGCAGTGATTTTGAGGTTATTTTTAAGGAACTTCAAGGCTGTATGTCTGCAACAATATGTTATGCGATTCCATCCATCAACAAAATACAAATGATATGTACCGTTCGAAGTAATGAAGAAGACGGTATAACAGCCCTCAAGAGAAATATATTACTGTCGTTGACGAAATGGAGCACAAATTTAAGCATTTGGCATAAAGCTGCAGTGTTTTTGTTCCCTCCAGCAAAATCTTTGCAGTCTAGTGACATAAATAATATAAAGGAGTTTTGCATTGAACAAATTTCAACTGAAAGGCAAGATGAAATGGTTCAGCCAACGCCAGAAGTACCATCAACATCTGGCCAAATGCAAACATTAACAGTTAGCTCGACTTTGTCTGAAACACAGCCTACAGTAAGAAAATTTAGTATCTTTTTTCCAAATCTTGTAAGAATGCCAGAACCCGGCCCACAAAATTTAACCGCTCATAATTACATCTTCTACATAATCAATTTTTAGGTCGTGGCAACACTGCTTGCTTTACAATAAGCGTACTAGTTTTTGAAGTTACTTGTCGATACTCATCGATACATGCCTAAACTCATACGCATTCAAACGAATATCCATACGCATGCCTGTTTGTCATACTCATACCGGTCGATATACAAACTTATTTATGTTCATACTTATTGGTAGTCATACCTGTCTGTACTCGTGCTCGGTGGCGTATGAATACCTTATAAGTATTAAAAATATAACTTTTTGGCTTTCTCTGATGGGTACCTGGGTACCGCGGGTGCTAAACAATGTGGATAAAGTTGGGTATTAATACAAGGGTTAAATAAACACAACGTAAATTGTTGTCGCTTAAATAACGAAAAAACGCTTAAAGTACAAGCTGACTTCAACCGACAGCAAATATCGTTAAAACATTTTACTGAATAGCATATTCGATAAATTGTCGTTATACATATATATTTTAACGATACTATTATCGATATAATAGTAAGTGAATCGCACTACTGGTGCAAAATAACTTTTTTCGTGCCTAAATGCGGTCTTTTTTTATGAAATCTGTATGAATTATACCCAATAATTGATTGTTTTCCCTTTCATAGAAAGTCAATATGGACTATACCGCGTGCATCCCAAGAAACCATCGCAATGACTTTATTGGCTTACAAACCAACCTTGGCCTTCCTTGGCGCCGATTTACCCCGAGAAATCTACTCTTTTGACTGTTGTTTGGTCTCTGGTGTGTTGTGGTGGATCCTCGCTTCGTTCATGGTTACGAAACGGCACAAAAAATTGTTGCTGTTGAACAACTGCTAACACTTCTGCGAAGTTGGCACACGATTTTGTGTGTGGTCGATTGAGAGCGAACGCAGCACTTAGCTTTTTCACGTACTTTAAAATTTAAATTAAAAATCGCAGCGCGGAACGGCATAAAATTAAAATCTATTTTATTTTCATTGCGGACTTTCTTCCTCTCTCAATTTGTGATACTCATTCTCTTTCTGATGTTGCCATAGTTTTTGAATAATTGACGATGTTCACAAACAACATTATTGTAAACAAAAAACATGATAAAAATGTATGCACAAATAAATTAATAAAAATGTAAACAAACAATGACAACTATTGCCGTCTTCCATTGTATTATGCATGGCCCAATTAGTAGGTCTGCGCGCAACTACAACAATCCAACAATAGAAAAAACAACACGCATTTTGTTTGTGTAAAAAATGATAAAGATGTCAAGAACAAAAGCAATTGTTTGTGTAAAAAATGGTGGAAATGTCAAAAACAATTTCTACAAACACAATTGCACGTAAAAAACACAACTCTGCATAAAATCAGCAGGCGTTTCAAGCAGACCTACTAATTGGACCATGGTATTATGTTAATTTTTCTTTCCCGCAACGAGAAATCGCACCGCACCGAAAACATTGTGTTTAGACTCTTATTCTTAATAAATATTTCAGTATTATGAAAGGTTTATTAAACAAATTTGCAAAGAAAATTCGTGTTATAAACCTTTTAAAAGCCTGAAATATTTTACATGAATAAGGCCTCTTAAGTGGGCTCCTAGAACTTTCGGCTTCTTTCGTGCTTGTACGGCCACAACGAAATTTAGTGAACCAATATCTTAACATTGAAATTGATGGTGCAGAATTTCCATAGTATTCATAACTGCTATGGAAATTCCGCACCGGTAACCTTGGTTTAAGTGATTGTTTTTAATGCTTATTTCGAAAATTCACTTTTTTCCATTTTCTCCTCAAAGTAAGCGGTAGTCTGCTAAGAATGGTTGTCAAACACAAATTT
Source organism: Pollenia griseotomentosa (assembly GCA_963931875.1). Lineage (NCBI taxonomy): Eukaryota > Metazoa > Arthropoda > Insecta > Diptera > Polleniidae > Pollenia > Pollenia griseotomentosa. The sequence goes on along the minus strand of OZ007561.1, from coordinate 70,152,205 downwards.
AGTTTTGCAGCAGCTTTATTAAATTTTAACAGGAGTCAAGTGACAAGTTCCTGTTTACAGAAGGAGTGTTGTCTCTTCAGTTAAGAGACGGTAAATTCAAAAAGTCACGAACTTATTAACCCGCCCGCCCTCTTATATAAAATAAATTAATTTTAAAAGATCATTGATTTGTCGGAAATTTGAAAAAAAGACAAAACTAGCTAAGCTACCTAAATAAGAGCGGCAAGCGTTTTTTTTTTATAAAATTTCTCATTTTCATACAGTTTATAATCAAAAATAACCTCTTAAGTGTCTTAAAATAACTTTAATCTAAAATTTTTTTCGTTTTCGTACTAGCCAGTAAGAAATGTTAGTTTCATTTGAAAATAAAGTAAATAAATAAAAAAAATTAGGCGGGAATCCCAAGATCACGGGAATATTAATTTAATTTCCTGCTTTCCCGGGAATCCAAAAAGTGCAAAAAGCATATTTTAACAACAAAAATAAGACTTTAGCCAAAAAGTAAAAAAAAACGAGTCTCAGGTGTATTAAAATTCCTACAGAAAAGAACCCCTTCATTCAAAAAAAAAATTACTGGTCAGTCATTTAACGAAATGTATGAAGAATAAAAAGAAAACAAACAATATTTCTTGAGAATATAGAAAAATAACTTATTGTTTATAAAACTACTTTTTTAATTTCTTTGTTTTTTTCTTCTTTTTATGAGTTTGTGAGAATTTCGTTATTCCTGTCGTAAAAATTCAAAACCAGTTTAAAACGAATCTATTAATTAAAATCTACAAAAATGTGTAATGAACTTGGGGAACTTTTACTACTTACTACTGTACACTACTGGTTGTGAATTACACTACTATTGTCTTTTGTCTGCTACAAAACCAACCACTAAATGGATGTCTGCTTTTAAAACAAAGATATTATAAAATTTTTTCTCAAGACTAAAAATATATAATTTAACTATGTAGTTTAATGTTTTTGTGTGTAGGTGTTAAACGTAACGTTTTTTTTACGATTCATAGCTAAAAAACTGAATTAAATATTTAAATTAATTATGCAGAATGAAATTATAAATGTCATGTCAAGATTTAAACGTATTTAGACAGTGCATAAATTAGTAGTGAAAAACGTAGTAAAATGTGATTTTAATGCTGCGATTTTTAAGCTTCATAAATTAAAAAGAAAATTAGAAACAGGCTTCATTTAGTTTTGTAAAATTTTGTGCATTTACCGAATTAAAAAAAAAAAGATTAAAAGATTTTATAATATATGTATATATTATTTTAATTTTAGTAAATAAAAACGTAAGAATTTTTATTAAAATAGGGCCTAGTATAAAAAGCTTTATGTGTAAAAACTTTACGAAAGCTTTGAAAATTTTTTTTTACAAAAATGTTTTAAAGCATAAGTTGTTAATAGAAAATTTATTCGTGAAAAAGATTTCGGTAAAAATGCCATTTTGTGCAAAAAGTTTGCATTAAAATAATTGAATCCAAATTTTTAATATTTTTAATTAGGCTTAAGTTCATTAAATTTAATTTTTCATTAAATTATTTTCCATGAAGAAAGGTGTTTTACAACACGAAAATTAATTAAAATTGTTATTGATAATCTTTCATCTCCTGACCGTGGCTGGGATTCGAACCGCAGCCGGCAGGTTACCATGACATGTTTCGATCGCAACCACTCGATCTTCTCAAATGGATTTGCCGTTTAACACTCGCAGCCATCGAAGGCTGCTGACGTCAATAGTCAAACATCAATCCTTAAACCAAATTGTATTTTAACCTTTGGTAGATCGAAGTTTGCTTTTTTGAATGATTATCCATTTTAATTGATTTTACATGTTCTCCCTTACTTCCGTTTTTTCGTACTTTCGTCAAGAATTTTTCCTGAAGTCCAAAGTACATTTTTTTTTTGTTTTTTCATTTTTGTCCTTCCTTTTCCTGTTGACCTTTTTCAGCACAACTTGAAGGACGAATGAACACATAGAGCTCGTGCCTTAGCTTTTAACAATAATTAGTATTGTGGTTATTTTGTTGAACTATTTATGGTTTTGAATCCAAATTTTTAATATTTTTAATTAGGCTTAAGTTCATTAAATTTAATTTTTCATTAAATTATTTTCCATGAAGAAAGGTGTTTTACAACACGAAAATTAATTAAAATTGTTATTGATAATCTTTCATCTCCTGACCGTGGCTGGGATTCGAACCGCAGCCGGCAGGTTACCATGACATGTTTCGATCGCAACCACTCGATCTTCTCAAATGGATTTGCCGTTTTTTTTTAATTTTTAAAATTATCGTTCGGCAAAAACTTTTCATGACAAAACACTCTTCTTTTTAAATAAATATGTATATAAAAATAATAGAAGCCTTTTAAGTACATATTTAAGTTTTGGAAAAAGCTTTTTTTAGTTAAAGTATTTTGAAGTGTTTTTTAAAGATATGAAAGGTGGTCTATTAATCTATTGGAAGCTATTAAAATAGCCTTTCCTGTGTATCAAGCTTTTTTTAATCATCGAAGAGGTTTTTAGAAAGCTTCAAATAAAAGCTGTTTAAAATCATTTCAAAAGCTTATTAGCAAAAGCTTAACTAATTAACCTTATTATAAAAAAATTTTAATAGTTTTAAAAAGTTAAAAAAAGCTTTTCAAAAAAAAAAAAATTTAAAAGTTTTCTGTATAAGTCTTCAAATTTTTTGCTAGTGAAATGCCTCGTTACTCTTACGTAAACGTACACGTTGCAAATCAGCCGTTCCATTTTTCTTCCAAACTTGTGTATAAATAGGCACTTGTGTATAATAGGCGTGACGTTGCGTTGCAATTAAAGCAAATAAATCTTAAATTTTTCTCTGGTTTAAGAAAAAGTAAAAAAGAAATTAATTAAGATTTCTAAACGTTTTTATCACAAAACTTTTGTGAAAAAGTTTTTAAATAAGACCCCTGTTAAAAAAACGGTACAAAACTCCTTGTATTTTTTTTTTAAGTTCCTTAAAAAAGTAAGTTTTAACAACAAAAATTCCATTTCTAAAGAATCTTTTCAAAAAAAGTATAGGACAAACATTTTTATGTAAGCTCTCTATTTACAAGTTCTTTTGTCAAAATCTTGGAAATTTATTCAAAAAACTATTTCTAAAAAAGCGTTTGCCAGAAATGCTGTTTTAGGAAAAAAACACTATTTTAAAAACGATTTTAATAAATAAATCTAGTTATGAAAAACGTTTTACAGAAAAGATTTTTGTAAAAAAAGCTTTTATTAGGCAGTTTTCATGCAAAACTTATCAACAAAGACGTCATTCTTTTACTTTACTTACCTGGCAAGAAAACTAAAATATTTAATGGAAACAAAAACACTACATGGTAAAAAACAAAATATTGGTACAATGTACTCGATCTCGTGCACTTGGTGTTGTTGTATGTGGCATTATTGTTGTTTTTTGTTTTGTTTTGCCATGGTTATTTTTGATGTTGCACGTATTCACTTATTCACTGCCAGGCACATTTTTATTACTATGTACTACCACGACGTCATATAAAAACTAAAAAAAAGTAGAAATTGCTGCAGTCTTTGGCTTCAAATTGCTGCTGGTTGTATTTGTCGTGCCAGGGTAAAAACTTTGCAAATTTCCAGTTTTGTGTTCTTCTTTAAAAAAAATATTAGATTGGAAGAAGTTTCTACGCATTTACGCAAATTATTATTGTTCTTGCTCATGTTCATCTAAAAATGTTTTGTTTTTTGCATTTGTTGTTGCTGTTACTGACTGGTATTTTTCATATTCTAAGTTGTAGACTGTAATCAACTAATTTTCTAGCTTTTTTTTTTTTTTTTGTTTTTATTGTATGGGATTTCAGATCAGTCATATATAATTTGTTTGCCTTACCCATAAACCCCGATTGTTATCATAGAGAAAATTAATCTGACCTTATTGATCTATGACATAAAATATTTTAACTTTATTTAGAATTGGAACTAAAGTAGTTTTTCATTTTGTGGAATGTTATAAAAGAATTTGAGAGAGAGGTAGAGAGTGAAAAATATAATTATAGTCTGGATCATGTGAATATCACCCAGATAGAAGCGAGCTTACCTGAAGCAATCCGAGATTTGATTTTTAAAAACAGCTACACTCTACTGTTGGGATCTGACAATTCTTGAATTGTATCGTCTCAATGGCAAAATTGACACAAATTGTAAAAAAAATTTTGCTTTAAAATAAAAAAGCATACATTGCAATATTTCGCAACCCTTTTTTTCAATAAAAAGAAAAAAAGTTAGAAAGTATAGTCGGTCAAGCCCGACCAGTATATATTTTTTTTAAATTCCATTTATGTTTTAGTTATCTCCATTTATGTATATGAGATTGGTTTGCCCTTAAGTGATTGTAGGAAGGGGGTTTATATGGGACCTATGGTTAATTTTGGACCTACTAGCATACACTTTTCTAACGCTATCTTAAATATTTATGTCAACACCATAATTTATGACAATGTTATGGCATTGAAAGTTTTTTCCGGAGAAGTATTTGCATGGGGGGGAGGGGGGGGGGGCTAATGTCCAAATATGGACCGATTCCAATAAAATTTGTTAAGATGATAAAGATTTTCAGAAGAAGTCTCAATTTTACACCAGCACCATGGCCGCTATGGTTTTCGTAATCTTTCTACTTTAAAAATGTTATTTATTTAACTAAATAAATAATTTAAACCAATAGAAGAATAGAATATTGGAAGTATTGCTTCTTATTTTACTTTTTAACCATGAATATAATCTATATATTTCTTCTTGTAGTGTTTTTGTTGTTTTTACAAAAAACAAGCAAATCGCTTTTGCCTTCTTTTGTAGTATTGTTGTTGTTTCTACAACAAACTTTTACAAACACGCGCGTATGCACGCATATTGGTTTTCGAAAGTTAACCTATTTTGAATTGATTTAAGTACTTTTTAGTGTTATTCGTACTTAAATTTTGAAGTACGACTGACTGGTACTCAAAATTAGTAGAAAAAAATTAAATTTAGTAAGAGTTTTTTTTTCTGTGAAAATGTTTCTTCTATTCAAATAAATAAAGGTTGGGCTTAATTCAAAATAAATAATCGTCCTAAATCTCTATTGTCGAGCAAAATGTTAGAGGTATAAATTCGAACCTGAAACTTTTTTATCAACTGAGATTTAGAATTGTACATTCAATTGTTATACAGTGTGGGACAAAAGTCACCATGGGGTTAAAATTAAACTACAAAATTAAGACGTTGCATATGATCAGCGGGCTTTAATTCTTGCACCAATTGCACATTATATGGGAATAATAGTAAATCTTTTTTGAAAATGCTGAGCTGAGCGCCTTCTGGTAGGTGTTTATGGTGTTTCGTTAGCATTCTACTGTACACGTTTAATATTTCCCGCAATGCGAATTTTGGAAAATATTGAAGGAATAAGACTATTATAAATTGTAATTTGACTTAGAATACACATTCGAATTAATATGAAAATTTATAAAACGTGGTGTTTTAGAGTCTCACAACTTTGAGTTGGCATCACTGTTTTTTTTTTGAGTACCCATTTAACAGCTAATAGTTGCTTTTTGTTTAGTTTGCTTTGAAATTTTAATTACGAATTGACTAAGACCAGAGCAACTCGTGCAAATTGTTGAAATTTTTAACCAAAATAATTGTTCTATTCGTCAAACTCATCGTCCATTCGACCATTTTATGGCGTACATAATCGTCCCTCAGAGCGACTAATTCGAAGAAGAAAAGATCGTTCGGACCACATTTACTGTTACTGATAATGTGCATCTCGTGATACGATAAACAGTGCGCACTGAAGAAGCTGTAGCCGCTGTAAAGATGATCCTAATCAATCAATTCGTCGCCGTTCTCAGTAACTGGGGTTGTGTCCTTCCACTTAATGGATTATTTTTTCGTACCTCAATTACGTGGCATTAATCTTGCTGATATGTGGTTCCCACAGAACAGAGCCAACACAGCCACACAGCAGGCGCTACAATTGATTTACTCAAAGAAACTTTTGATGAAAAAATAATTTCACGTATTGGCCCAATTAATTGGCCACCAAGATCGTATGATTTAACCCCATTGAATTATTTTCTTTGGAGTTAAGTTAAGTCACCCACAAACAATTGAAGACCTGGAAATCAATATTCGAAGAGTTATCGGTGAAATACGGCCGCAAATGCTGCGTAAAGTTGTTGAAAATTGTTGTTTCAGATTGCGCCTTCTATGCGCCAGCCGTGGCGGCCACATGGCACAAATCAAATTTAAACATTAATTTCACAGCATTTTTTTTCCAATAAAGCCCGTTTCATTGATATTAAAAAATTATATCCTTGTTCTATTATGATTTAAACTTGTTTTACTCTATAAAAAACACACAATATAATAAAAAATAAATATATACTAAAACGTTAAGCCCCCTGGTGACTTTTGGCCTACCCTGTACTTACTAAAACACGGCTCCGTGATAAACCTGAAAGAATTATCCACAAATTTATAGAGGCGAGAGAATCGGCAAAGATGGTGGAGGAGTTTTCATTGCAGTATCAACTGTTTTACCATCTGAAAACAACACCAGCTGAAGTGTAAAAAATTGAAATCCTTTCTGCATGCGATTAATTTGAACTTGAATCTACAAAAAAAAATTTTAACTTGTTCATAAATTTCTCCAGCATCCATAACATTTTGCTCTTGGAAAAGAGAAGATTGTTATTGTTAATAAACAAACGTACAATTAATAGTGATAAACATCTAACTGTCATTATTAACCATAACATGTTCGGAAAACATCCATTATATGGTAGTGGCTTCTTAAGGAAGGACTAAATTTAATCATTATACGATTGCTCGTGACAATAATATGGTTAAAGTTACCATAAAATATAAAGAAATTTTTCAATAAAAATATTTTAGTTAAAGGTGACCATATCGAAAAATGTGGTTTCCCTACGTCCAGTTTCTTTTAAGGGCATTCATTATATTACCATCCTGAATAGTTTTTGGCATACGAAGGCAACTTAATTTGAATTTAAAATAAAAAGGAAATGCGTAGTTAATGCTCTATTGCCTTTATTGATTTGTTTCGTAAAAAGTCTTTTAACATTTTAAATTTTAATAATTTCTTTCCTTTAAAACTCTGCACATTTAAATTTTAGTGCTATTTTTTTTTTTTATTTTAAATAATCATTTTAAAATAAAGCAGATGCTTGATTTGTTGCAAAATATGCATATGATGGTATTTCTCTATATAATTATGTTGCTGCTTTAGTTTTTGTTGCACGTAACCCTTACTACATGTTGCAGTGAAATAGCAAATATGTTAAAAAAAAAACAAAAACAAAAGGAAAAATAAAAAGACAGGCCTGCATGTTGGCATCCATCCATCCATCCATCCAGCCACTCATGCTCACTTACTTACTCGCACTCTTCACTTTAAGATGCGAAAACACTCTTCTCCACGAATCGTATTTTTAAAGCCAAATTTAAATTTTCTTGTGTTGCACGTTGTATTTATGTATGTACATATGTACCTTGTCATTGTGGTAGGGAAGAACAGAAAAAAATATGGCTACTGTATTTAAGTTTTTAGTTTCCAACAAACAAAAACTACATAAATATTTGTTGCATGAATCCTTCCTTTAGTTTTTCGTTCCTTTAGTTTTTCGTTCCATTTCTTTATTTGTTTTTTTTTTGTTGGTGTGTCTTTTTGTCATTTTACATCTTGTGATGTTTTACATCTGATGCAAGTGACTGCATTTTAATAAAAAGCACAACATTACGACTTGCAACTAAATATAGCATACGCACTTCAATTTTCATTTGCAGAAAATATTTAACTCGTGCGTTTTGTCTATTTTTTTTTTCTCTTTTTCACATTTTGTGACTGTAAATTTTTGTGTTAAATATTTTTTTTTTTTTTTTTGCAAAATGTATATAAATTTACAGCAAGTTAGTTGTTTCTAAATATTAATGAAAAAAACAAACCAACCTGATGTTTTACTGACAGTTTGAGTTCATTTTATTGCAATAAACAGAAATAAAGATTTCTTAAACGATGATTCATTAAGTGACTGTGACTAAGAATGAGAACGGGGAGCGATAAGTAGAGAATTGGGATTATACGTGTCCACAAAGCATTTTCATTAAAAAATAAAGCAAATTGTCATTGAATGTTTGAGGCAGCTAGAAGTGGGAACAAACTAATCAGTTCAAAAATTGAGAACAATAAACAAATTCTGCCATTTAAAAAAAGACGATAAAAAATTGTAACAATTTATTTTATCGAATTTGTTTAAATTGAAGAAAAAATATTTATTTAGCTTAAGATCGACTTTATTTTTGTTGAATGCCTTAATCGTTGTTATTTATTTTTGAAACGTAATTCTTAAGAACATTAGGTTGCTAACAAATCAAATGATGCCATATAATTTTTCTTTATTCATTCTTTGTTAAAGTAAGATTCAGTGGAAAGCATGAAACACATACCTTAAGCCGATGATTATATATCACATTCATCTTAAAAAAAGTCAGGAGGATGATGTATTTTTCCGGGGCATAAGATTTTTCTTAAAATCGGGAATAACCAGATGTCCTTTAGAAGCACTGTGTCTGGCAACTCCTGGGTAGTAAGGCAACCCTATACTGGATCAGCTTCGGGGATCAATTGGTGAATGTAGTTAAAACTTAAATTGTGCAAAGAAAGCTCTAAAAATAGTGGATTAGTGCATAATTTCTATCCTGGAATGAAGCTCAACTCTAGAACAAGTTATTTTTACACGGTTCGGACAATCATTTAGGTCATAATGGCAGATACTCACGTTGTAGTGTTAATGTGTGGTGCGTAAAAAATTTGTTAAGTGTGACTGACCATTGCTTAAGTTTTAGCTCGGCTATATTAATTTACAATTTATTTTTAAGTGCCACCACAACAAATCCATTGCAAATCTTTTTTCCAAGGAATCAAACAGATGTCATTTATTTTCATTATAGCAACCACTTGATTCTTTTAAAGAAACTACAATTAATTGGTTTTACGAAGCAAAGCATAAAATGGATATACTCAAATTTATCAGATAGACACAAACCATTTGCTTTAACAGCAGTTATTCTAAAAATATAAAAATTCTTTCTGGAGTACCTCAAGGAAGTCACCTTGGACGGCCATTTTCTCATTGTTTATTAATGACTTGTCTAAAGTTATAAAAATCTCAAATATTTTAATGTATGTATGCTATGATATCAAAGTTTATCTAAGCTTTAACCAACTTTTAGACCACCAACGCCTTCAAAAAGACTTATGTAGCTGAATTTAAGGAAATGTAAATTAAGTGTTCACACAGACTTGAGTCTTCAATTTCAAGCAAAAATCTTAGAGCCCATAACTAAAACGTCAGCAGTAACTTCAAATTCTCTCTCATTTTATTGTTTTTATTTTTTTTGTTTTCATTTTCTGTTTACAAAATGCATATGATATATAATAAAAGTATGGCAGCATTGTTAGAGGAATAAGTGTCTTTATATGAGAGCACTAGACCAAAACGTTCTCAAATAAAAAAAAATAGATTTTATTTCACGACGACTTTCTACGACAAATATGTATTGATGTCAAATTGTATGGAAAATGTGGTCTCGACGCAGTTCTGTTTAAACACTAATGCGGTTTGCATGAAATAACCCGATTGCTGCTGATTATTTTCTGGGTGATTACAAAGTCGAATTAGTAATCAGTTTCAAAAATCTTGGGATATTTTTCGACCCAAAATTTAGTTTTACTGCAACTTTAACAACTATAGTAAAAAGGCCAAGAGAAGCATTAAAATTTGTGGCGACGTGGTGTAGTGATTAAAGTGCTTGCCTGCAAAACCAAGCACCCCAGGTTCGATCCCTGGCAGAGGACGAACAATTTTTATCATGGTTTTCGAGTTTTAAAATTTTAAGTGGCTTTAACCCCCTTTCAGACAATCCATCCTAGAAGCCCCTTGACTTTTCCTACCCTAAAAAAGAGGATAACGCCATAGCAAAGGTCAGGCAGCCCCCACTTTGAAACAATGGAAGGAATTAAAGATTAGCAAGGTTCCCCACAACAACACCAAATACATTTTTTTAAGCAAAAATGGCAGCCCAATAATCCTAAGACCATACACAGAAAAAAATAATTTTCATATTTGGATACGAAAATCACATATTTGATTACAAAAATTGTTGAATTTTCTGCGTTGGCGATTTTTGCAATATTGATAAAAAAAAGTTTGTGGGTATAATTTTTGAATTTTTAGTCAACAACCAAGTTTATTGAGTCAATAAAAAAAGTTGTTGCCCAAAAAAAATTTTTTCAACAAAATGTTTACGTGATTTGTTAAAATAAATTGTTGGAAATGTTAAATAAATCAAATCAAACTAAAACTGTAAAGCGAATAAGAATTATAAGCTAACAAATGGACAAAAGTTGTAAAAATACTGTCTTTACTTTGATTCGAATATTTTTTTTATTTAATATGAAGAAATATTTGATTGATGTTTTATTGAGTGCTATTTTGCAAAGTGTAATTTTGATACTTTTTTTCATTCAATCAAATAAATAGAGTGTTGCCCTAAAATTTTATTTTTAACAAACTGTGTTGTTATGGAGAAAATGGAGAAAAAATATTGGGTTATATAAAACGTTGGACTAAAGAGTTAAATGATTCGTATATTGGTAAAACATTATTCATGGCACTAGTCTTATTCTTGAATAAAGATCGATAATATGGGACCCTATTTACCAAATCCATTCCAATGCAATAGAGTTGTTCCAAAACTGATTTCCGTTGTTTTGTCTTCGTGGAACACGTTTAAGCCCACTGAACTTGCCATCATATTCTGCTCGACTTGCTTTTATTAAACTTCCTACATTGAAAAGTCGTACTACGCTTAATGTGTTCATTTTTTTCAATGTTATTAATAGTGATAAGTTATAAATGGTGACATTTGCTGTACGTTTTTGATAAACCAAATTTTTTTCAACATTCCTCAACGTTCATCCCGGAATTTCTAACCTTTATAAGTTAAATTTTTTAAAGCTAATTATGCTTATGCTGACCCTATCAGAAGAATGTGTAATAGGTTTAACAAATTATATAGATTAATCGATTTTTAAACGAATTTATTTTTATGCGTACACAGAAAAAATTACAATTTATTTCAATTAAAAAATTTGTGATAATAATTAAAAAATTAATTAAATTTGCAGCTCACAGAAAAAAGTCTCCAAAACTGTTCACTAATTAAAGCTCTAATCAAATATATAATCAGTTTTAATTAAAATTGTAATCAAAAGATTTTAACGTTAATCAAGTAAATTTAAAGTTTAATTAAGTTAATTAAACGTTTTATTGATACTATTAATTTGTTAACTGGTGCAAAATGAATTAATTTTCGAATTAATTTCACAAATGTTTTAATTGAAATCAATTTTCAATTTCTCCAAAATGTTTCACCAATTAAAGCGTTAATCAATAATAAAATCAGTTTTAATTAAAAATTTTATCAAGTGAATTAAACGTTAAATTAGGTGAATTAAACGTTTAATTGATATTATTAATTTGTTTACTGGTGTAAATTTAATTAATTTTTTTTAATTGCTATCACAAGTTTTTTTAATTGAAATCAATTTTTACTTTTCTGTGCAGTACACAACCTTATAGTATCAATATTATATTTTTTGATATAAACAACATTTTCTGCAGTCATATTGTTGATATAAGTAAACGTTTAATTCACTTGATTACATTTTTAATTAAAACTGATCTTATTTTTGATTACTGGTTGCTACTTAATAGACGAACAGTAACAAATAAATTCAAATAAATAATTAAAACACTGGCAGCAAATTACCGCATTCGTTAGACTAGAGTGACCCGGTAGGCTAGCTGGTAGTGCGCTAGTCTATCAGCGCCGGGGTTGCGGGTTTGATTCCCGCCAGAGACTCTGGTTTCTTTCCTGCAGACAAGCGTAGAGCTTCGCGGGATTAGCTTAGGAAATTAAAAAACAAAAAGAAAAAAACAAAAAAAAAATGTATAAATATATATATATAAAAAAAAAAGATTTTCGGTACGGCTGTTTTGCTTGGAAGAGCTGGCATTACTTTGAATTTTGTAGGCGCAGGGTGGAGAAAGGTTTATTTACACCGCATTAATTTCTACACACTTCGCTACTACTTGAAACAAAAAAATTATAACGAAAATCGAATCTAATCGATCAAACCTACAGTACAATATAAATAGTATTTTTTCGCTTAGGCGAAATTTTATTGACTTTTTTTTAACAAGTTTTTTGCAAACACGTTTTAAAAAGAAATCATTCAGTTGTTGAGAAATGTTGAATTTATTATTTGTTTTGCAAAAAATTTTAACGCAAACAAAACCTCAATTTCGATTTCTTTAAAATTTACAAAAAACAAAAAAAAAACAAAAAAATTAAATTAAAAAGCAAAAGTAAGAGCTTCTATTTGTTATCAACATTTTTTGATTTTAGACAAAAATAAACCAAATACTTATAAAATATTTCAACCCAAAAGATAGATAAATCTTTTTTAATATCTAAAAATAAAAGTTAAATGCCTTTCAAAGCCAAAAACTAAAATAAAAAACTTTCACACATTTTTCACACCTCTTTTTTATTAATATCGAAAGAAGTGTTTTTTTTTTTGTTTTCTTTTTTTAATTTTGTAAATGTTAATGAATTTTTATAGTTTCATTTTAGAAAAAATATTCATTTTGTACTTGTTTAGAGTTTAAAGCCCCAAACGAAAGAAATGTAGACAAAATTACTTACAAAAAAAATTAAAAAAACGAAATATTAAATTATTTTTAAACACAAAAAAGACAGAAAATGCCTGTTTTTTTTTTTTGTAAAAGAAAATAATTTAAACAACACCAGCCAATTTTGCTTAAGACAAAAAACTCTGACAATTACCGCTATGAGCAGATACAGATACACGCTAACAAAACTTCCAAATACATCAAACCAAATAACGATACCAACGAATTTAGCAGCTTCAACATGCAGAAGGCTGCAGACAATGAAAGGAAAATTGGAAACAGTTTACAGCTGAATTTTTTTTTTTTTTAAATTTACTAAAAATATTTAGTTTTTGGGCTCGTAAATAGCATTACTATTGAAAACAAATTTTGAAGTGATTGAATATTTTTTTCAAAAATCTTTCATAGTTTTTCAATAATTCTACTGAAGATTTATGTTCGACTTGACCTATTTGGAATTGCAAACAAATTTTTTAAGTAGGAACCTTAATTCTTGTAACCACTATTGTGCCAAAGCCCATTATACAGGAGGGGTGTGCAAATAAATTGTATCAGGCTACATGTTGCTAGCTACAGTTTAAAAGTTAAAATTACGAAAATGGCTTTATAATCAGGAGTTTTAAAACCAGTGTTCGAAAATAAACATTATTTAGCGTTCGGCTCACACACCCAGGAACGATATCTATTTTTTTAGTGTTTGTGTAGACGCACACAACCATTAATTCCGTTAGTAACTATTTTCAAGAAAGAGCCAAACATTATATAGTGTTCTGTTCTTCGTTAAAAAACAGAAAAGTTGTAGTGATACTGTAGACAAAAATTATATGTTAATGTTCTATAATGTTTCTTTTTTTACTTAAAAACTACAAAAAAATGATAAGCTTCTTCCTAAAACTATTTGCGAAACAGATGCAGCTCTTATTGAAAACAAAAATATTGTTAGACACAATTTAATATTTTTCCTTTGTATATCCCACAAATTTTTTTTTTATATCGAGTTTGACAAAATATCGCACGAACTACTAAACAGAGTACCAGGTTTTACTCAAAACTCTTCTCCCTTATTTTATATTTCCCCTTCGTTTTTAACAAATAGCGGGCAAAATTGACGCAGCACTACTGAAATTGTTAATAATAAAAACGTCAAATTGTGCAAACTCACGAGAGAAGAAAAATTGTCAGTTCATTATTATTGGTTTGATGTACCGAACATTTCTAAAAAAATTGAGTAAGGTATATCCATTTTGAATACCCCTTTTCTGAATCCAAAATCTGTTTTACGAAATTTATTATGGTTTCTGAATTATTAAGCATTAATTTTGCTCATATTCACTACTTTTAAGTTTATTAATTATTATGTTGCTCTATACGCCACTGTTTGGCGAATGCTGCACATTTCTCATATAAAAACGTACAATATAAATTTTCCTCTGCCTTTGCTTCATTGCCTTAAGAAAAAGGAGTATTTAAGTGAAAAGCAAAAAATAAATGACAAAAAACTAAATTTTACTCTTGCTTAGCTTCATTGCCTTAAGAAAAAGAAGTATTTAAAGCAAAAGCATTTGTCAGCAAATCAATACACAGCAGTAAGTATAAGTATGCATCACAAAAAGCTACTTTTTACCAATAACTTTTGAAAAGTGGCGTATGCGGCAAAAAAACAATAATTTTTGCTTTAAATAAAAAACTTTTAACTTTTAAGTTCGTTAAGGAACGTTCACAAAAATTTACATTTTTCTTTAAAACATATGGAAAAAATTTTTTTGGGTATATTTTCAGATAACTTTATGTAAACATTCATTGTCGTTTTTCTCTACTAAGACTTTTTGGCATGTGAGCCAAACCAATAATGACGACATATCAAAATGTTCGTATGAAATAATAAATATTGCTCAACATTTTTTCCAAATTTGAACAGAGTACTAGGTTTTAAACTAAAAATTTTATTCTATGCATGTTTCAAAAGATTTTTAACAATTAAACAATAATTCTGTATTTAGATATTAGTCTTTTTTTAACTTTTGAATTGTATGTCTAAAAACAGGTAGTTTTTAAACTTATTTTAAAGATAGTCAAGTAATGCCTTTTATGATTTAATATTTAACCATTTTTAATAAATATTTTTTCTTTGAGAGCAAAAAGAATTAACTGAAAAAAAACCATATTCATTAAAATTAAATAGAAAATATTTATAAATTATAACTTTCCCATACTTTCTACCAATTATCTCCCATCAGTCATTTTAGTGTAACAAATATGTCTCTAGTACAATATTTTACACGCACACGCATCCGTTTCCAATTAATTCGTTGTTGGCTTATGTGTATGCTACAAAATACTGACAGCTGTAAGTTTAATCTAGCGGATTGATAACACCAAAAAGGTACTGATAGAGTTTTCTTTACACATGACCCGTATAAAAAATTATTTTATTTATTTTACTCAAAGGTTGCCATATGCCTCAGCCGACGAACACAAATACAAATTACAAATATTTAATTTAGCAACTTATAATTTTAACAGAGGAAATTTTCAAACGGTTTGTTTAAAAATATAACAAAAAGAAAATTTCATGTAAAAATTGTAATATAAAGTTCATTGCTTGTTTGATCATCATCATCGTCGTCATAATGATGCTAAACCATAAAGCTACATGTTGCGCTTCATGTCAACATTCACAAAACAACACAACATCATTAACAATATCAACAGCCTTGAGTCAGGTTTTACCACTTTCGTTGCCAAAGCATTTTTCTGCTTTTTTTTTGTCTTCAAAATATTTTTAGGCATTATGTAGTGAATGTTGGTTTTTTCAGGTTTTAAAATAGAGTTTTTGTACAATAGAAAATTGCAACAGTTTCCACGATTATTTTAACACAAAACAACATAAATATTAATAATATTTCCTAAAACAATTTTTTGCCATCAAAACACTTTCTAATATTTATGACAATATATTTTGTAACTTTTTCTTTTGCTGAAATTACAGAAAAGAGCGTCTCGTTTCTCTAGACCCCCAATAACAAAAAAAAACCCCATTAAAATCATTAACAAAAAAGTTGTGTAACTTTTTTCTTTTTTGTTTTTTTTTAACAATGTTACACTTTTAATAATAATTTATTGTTTTTTACTGTTAATAGAGCTACCAATAGAATCAGTAACACTTTAAATTAAATAATGACGTTGTCACTGTCAGTGAAGTTTTTGTTTTCATTGTTTAACTTCCATTTTAAATTTATTCAAAATAAAAATAAAAACTTTTTTTTCAAACAAACAATCATTTTCGTCGAACAGATGATAGAGTTAAAAAAATCATTTATAAAAACAACAATTGATACTTTCTCAAGTCAAGCCTGACCATAGTGTACCCTACATCTCGGTTTTTAAAATCAAATTTTCAAAACTGTGCCCTATGGGCAATCATGGACTGCCAGAAGAAAATTATGTTATGAGCAGGACAAGTTTGCTATGGCATATGCCATTTTTGTAATTTCTTCAGTTATTTCGTTAAAAAGCTATTTTTGGTTCAGCTTGCCAAAAAATACCTTTTTTTACAACCTAGAGTTGATACCGAAACGAAATTAAAAATTATTTCAATTTAGTTAATGTGATAATTGAAGAAATTATTTTGTTTGTTGACAGAAAATTAAAAAATATAATTTTGATTTTATTAACATTTTAGTTATTTTGAAATAAATTTTGAATTCAAACATTAATAAAATAACAAAACATTTTGATTGATTTTTTCGTTTAAAATAAAGTAATTTAAACTTGTAAGGTAATTTAATTAAATAAATTAACACATTGTTTGAAACGGCAAAGTTTTTTGGTAATTTTTTCAATTAAAATTAAAAATATCATTTATTAAAAAAACTGTCACAATTTTAAGTTTTTACAATCAGCAAATTGTTTGCTTGATTTCATGAATTTGGTGATGAGAGACAATTTCTATTTTTGTCTGTGTAATACTGGATTACAAGATTAATTTAAATAAAAAAATTATATGTAAGTAGTCCACTTGAAAACACCGCTAAGTTAAAAAAAATAAAAACTCTGTAAAACCGCCATTTTATTTGTTTTTTTAAATGCCTGCCTAAGGCCGAGGCCACGCAATGAGCGGCCAAGCGTCAAGCGTCTGAGCGATGAGCGTCAAAAAATTAAAACATATGAAATACTATTGAAGTGGCCACGAAATGAGCGGCATGCGAGCGAAATTTTTGAGCGGCTAAGCGGCGTCGCTCAGGAATAAAACTTGTTCTAATTTTTAGTTGTTTTCTGAGCGTCAAAGAATAAACTTGGCAAAAGTGAATGTGGAGCTTACAATTTCATCTGTACAAAGCCGACCGTTATTATGGCAAGACAGATTACCAAATTTTAAAAATAAAAATATGTATAACCGAAAATTTATTTTTTTGTTTTGTCAATCTAGTGTTAACTGCTTGCAACAGCATATCAATGGATTTCACATTTGGGTAGATTTGTATATATGTATATGGTTAATGATGAACACCAAGGCCTGTTCGTCGATTTCGATTTATATATATATATATATATATATATATATTTTATAATTTGTTTTTATTTTGAATGTAAGTTAAGCGAACGAAGTCTTCGCTCGAAATCGACGAAGAGGCCGCAAATTGTTTTTTTTTTTAATAAACGCATTAAATTCATATGAATACGATTTTCGCGTAATAACATTAAACAATACACTCTTTACAATAGCATTTTAACAACTAACCGCTCAGAAATGACGCTCAGTAATAAGCCACTTGCCGCTCAAACTTGACGCTTTGACGCTCATCGCTCAGACGCTTGACGCTTAGCCGCTCATTGCGTGGCCTCGGCCTAAGCCATTATCAATCTCGTACGAAACTCCGTAAGTTACGCGCAATTTCTGGTTAATTATTCAATGCTCCTGCTGAACTACCTATATGGTTTGACATTTAAATTTAAAAATTTTTTTTTTTAACTTAGCGGTGTTTGCAAGTGAACTACTTATATTTTAATGAAAGTGAGAGGGATAAATTTATTGACAACCTTGCTCCATCTGAACTTATGGCGTTCAAAAAGGCTCCAGTTACATCGTGCGATGTGGAAAGAGTGTTTTCCATTTATTGAACTGTTTTATGCGATGACAGAAGATTATTAAAAAGTTATTCTTCTTTCCTTTTTATACCCTCCACCACAATTAGTTGTGAAGAGGGTATACTAAGTTTGTCATTCCGTGTGAAACTTTTTTATTATTCATCTCAGACCCCATAAAGTATATATATTCTGGCTGCTTGAGTAATTCTAAGTCGATTTAGCCATGTCCGTCTGTCTGTCCGTCTGTTGAAAACACGCTCACTTTCGAAAAACTCAAAAGAAATAAACAAACTAGGTGTCAAATTGCTTGTAGTTATCCTAAGCAGTTTGGGATTTAATTTCAGCAAAATCGGTTCAGTAGGACCAGAGCTATGAATCAAAATGTGGAACCACCACCTTCAAAAACTTGATAATTTTGTTACAAACACTAACATAAATGATGCAAAAATGCACGGAATGACATAAGATTTTGCACAAGTCCGTTTTATTCGACTAGAAATGACACTGTAAAATTTCGCGAAGGTCGGTCCATAATTTACCCTAAGCCCCATATAAACACTACTCCCGGAAAACAGTTTAGTACGCCTAAAACCGTAAAAAATAATGCAATCATAACAAATTTTGGCTCATCACAATTTTATAGGACTATAAATGATACTGTGAAATTTCGTGAAGATCGGTACATAATTTACCCTAGGCCCCATATATGCCCTACTCCCGGAAAACAGTTTAGTCTCCTAAAACCATAATTAATAACAAATCGTCACAGTTTAAGATAATAATAATAAAAAGACATCATACAGATATTACTCCTTAAACATTCGAACTGTCGGTGGAGGGTATCAAAGATTCGGCACAGCCGAATATAGCACTCTAACTTGTTTTTTTTAATTTCACCTAATTTTAGCAATTTCCTTCTAGTAAAATTAAAAGTTACGTTTTCAAGAAAGTTAAATAAGCAGATCTATCAATCATTAATTATTATTTCGATTAATTACACTAAAAAAAAACATTTTTCAAAAGCATCATTTCTCGAATCAAGATGGAATGATTTGGATTTCTGTGCACAGAAAAAATTAAAAAACAAAATCAATTAACGTATTTGTTAGAAATTTGTACTCTTAATTAAATTCCGTACTGATTTTCCGCCAGCAAACAAATTGATCATATCAATTAACATACATATTTGTTAGTTTGAGCTTTTCTTGCGGATCAGTTTCAATCAATAGGTTTAATTGAAATTTGACTACCAGTAAAAGAGGCTTTATAAAACGTAAACACAAGTCCAAATATTTTTTTTCAATAAACACAGTTAATTGAAACAATTAAAAAATTGTTTTAAACTTTAAATATTTTGAAGTTTGTGTGTATGTTTTCATATTTGCAAATAAACACACAAACATTATAATTTGTATTTTCAATTTAGGCAAATTAATTGGAACAATTAAAAAAATTGTTTGAAACAGCATCATTGAATTAATTGAAAAAATTTTGGTGAAAATTTTGTCTGTGTGAGTTTTAGTGAATTTATTGATTAATGTAAACAAATAACATGCGTTACTGCTGATATACGACCCTAAATATAAAATTAATTAAGCAATTTACATTTATTATCTATTTATAAAATTATAATAGAAATTACAAAAAATGTTGTTTCTCATTTACAGTGGAACTCTGCCTTTATTTAACACATCTTAGACCAGTAGTTTTTTTTTACATGAAAAACCAAAATGAAATATTTTGTTGTAACCCAAATAAATTTTATTTAAATTACAGAAAAATTAAAAAACAACAAAAATTACAAATAAAATCCAATCGAATACATTAATAAAGCCAACATAATTATGAATTTATATAAAATTTCAATACGAAATTGTGGCTAGAAAATAAATTATTTTTGTTTTGAAGAAACAAAAGACATGAGAAATACACACGTAACAAACAAACAAAAAAATAATGCAACGGTCATAAAAACCCGGAAATACCAATGCAAAAGGTAAAAAAAAGAAATGATAATAAAAAATAATTTGTAAACAAAACCAAAAAAAGAAAAAATAATAATAATAATAATAGTAATTCTTAATGAAGAAATGTTGGCTGGCACCTAAAAAAAATCAAAGTTTATGTTGTTCCTTAATATTTTAAGCTGAAATAAATAAAAACGTTATATTCGGCTGTGCAGAAACTTTGATACGCTACACTAAAAATTAGAATAAAATTTATTTAGACCTTACAATTTTAAGAAATTTACTAAAATTTATAAAAATTAAAGTATTTTTTGGAAGCTGGTTGGACACTATGAACAAAAAGAATTTGTAATGTCGGATGAGTCCATAATTTTGGATTCCTTATCAAATTGCCTAAAGTTATATTAATTTATTTATTAGAGTTATATTAAATTTATTTCTGACAAATTTCATGATAATAATGTGTTTCGCTACGATTTTATAAGTATTCAATTGAATACTACCCTTTAGGATGAATGGTCTCTCCAGTTACTATGATACTTTAGCCAGGGAGAGATTAAACAAAAGTTGAGTCCAATAGGCCTATTTGCTCTTTATCGAACATTTTAAAAATTTTGGGAAAATATAATATGTACCCCATCATAAACGTCATTAGAAAAACTATTAAAGAATAAAAATACTGTCCTTCGCTCTCCATTGATCGTACTCAAGCTTTTGATAAAGTCTGGAACTCAGCCTTGAAAGATAAATTCAAGCTTCATTTACCCGTAAACACACACAAGCTATTAGAAAATTACTAAGATGGTCGAAAATTTTTTATTAATGAACGAGATTTTTTAAGCTCGGCACAATCGATTGATGGTGTGGAAGTAATTTAGGGCCTCTTTGATAAATACTAAGTCATGCTAACTAACAACTACACCCAAATATAAACTTTAGCTGATGATACAGCTTTCAAAGCGTCAACGAAACCCAGTATGATGCATCTAGTTACCTAAAGGATCATATATTTAAACTGGAAATGTGGTTTAAACAATCGAGGATAAAGGTCAATATGTAAAAATGTATGTATACATATAACATTTGCTCAGTGAAGAGAAACATGTCCTTTATTAAATCAATAACAAAATAATACTTCAACATCCGCATGTAAAACATGTCGTAATACATCTTGATCGACCTTTAACATGAAAATGCCATATAAGGCCCCTATTATGGTTTACCACTCAACTCAGTTGAGTTGTTATTAAGACAACTGGTTGTGATCAGTTGTAATTTTTGTAATCTTTTTGTTCACCGCAAAATAGCAAAGTTGTAAACCATAATACAAAAATTAAGAAATTACAACTCAACTGAGTTGAGTTGAGTTGTAAACCGTAATAGGGGCCTAAATATGTGCCTCTTACTTCCACTGGAGCGTATGGCACCTGAGCGATTCGTAGTCATTGTTGGTTTAAGGAAGGTGGCTGTTTTCCCTTATCTAGATTGGTGATAGGGCTATTATCTGTATTACTTATTTCAAGTTGCAGTCGTTTGCCTACTTGCCTGAGACGTTATGATGTATTTTGATCAATCAGGCTTCATGGCCTTTTTACTCCAGCTAGCTTTAAGCGGAAAGCGATTTCCCGGGAATAACTTGTTGTATGAGCGGAAGTAGCGAGCTGCTTGGACAGTCAAGCAGAGGAATCAATTCTGGTCGCTCTCAAGTGAATGACAGTGAGAAACATGCTGCACTACATGCACTTCAGAAGTCCCAGAGGCAAAGTTAACTCAAATTTAACTAAAAGTAACTGGCTCATTGGAAAATATTCTACACTTAGCCTGGATTGTAATCTTCTACTTTATAACTCTTTTTGCCAATCTGGTGCTATGGTATTCAGTTATGGGACACTTTCTCGGCATCGAAAATGAAAGAAATCCAAAGGCACCAAACAAAATTCTTCGAATCATCACACCCGCTCCCTGGTATGTAAAAAAAAGCTCAAACATTCACAAAGACCTTAATGTGTCATCAACAGGAAAACCAGAAATATGCTCTTTATGCGAATTAAATATGCAGTAAAAACTAAAAAATATGAGCTGAAAATTGTTGAAAATATGCCGCAAAAAAATCTAAAATTGTTCATTTGAAAACAAAATATTCAACAATTTAATAACATTTGCCTTTAAACAAACAATCCTAAATTGCAGACGAATTTTCAAGATTTTGCCTTATTGGGAAACGATGGGCAGTCATGGGCTCACAAAAACAAAGCTATGTTATCAGGTTAATATTCATATATTTGTGCCGAATATTTTCTAGATCTAATATCCATATGATATTTTTTGTCTTAAATGGATTTTAGGGACGGTCGCTAAATTGTTTATTAATGTTAATTTTTAAAAGGAAGTTAACGCTATTTAGGGATGGAAGCTTTAGGCAAATGTGAACCGATTCGAAAAGAAATTAATTTGCAGTAAAATATTTTTGGGGCAAATTTAATCTTAATACCAACATAATTAGATGGTTTACGGACACAAAGTGTCTAATTTGGAAAGAAGTTTTTATGGAGGATATGTGAAATTATATACCGATTCATTTAGCTTTTGCTTATTCATATATGCTACCTTCTCCGAGAAAAGGGAAAAGGAATAAAATGAAATGAGTTAGATTTCTGATAAACATTTATTTACCCCACAAAAACGTACAAAACGAACTTGGTAAAATTGATGAAAATGAGAAAAACATTAAAATTATGAAACTTTAAATGACTTTTTCTTAAAACATAATTTTCACACACTAGGTCCCTTTTCTCAGAGAAGGTCACATATAAAATTTAAAAGTTTAAAAAATCTTTAATGACACCCAGAGAAAAAACATGTTTAAATATGGTCACCTCCAACAAAACTATTTTTAAAGAAAATTTTAATCATAATATGATTAATTTAACAATATTATTGTCACCGACAACCATATTATTGTTGAATTTGTCCTCCATCAAGAAGCCACAACCATATTATGGTTGCCTCCGAACATGTTATGATTAGAGGCAACCATAATATAGTTGTGGCTTCTTGATGGAGGACTAATTTAACCATAATATGGTTGTAGGTGACAATAATATGGTTATATTAAACATAATATATTTAAAATTTTCTTTAAAAATAGTTTTGTTGGAGTTGACCATATTTAAACATGTTTTTTCTCTGCGTGTACCTGCTTTGTCTTACAATTTTACAGTATAAGTTAAATGTAGACGGCGAAATTGAAGCAACACGTTGGGTATACAGGTAGATATTAAAAACAGAAAACCCCAAATTTCAAAAAAAAAAATTTTTTTTATAAAAATTAAAAATATGCGCTTTAAACTTAAAAATTGCTGCAAAAATGCTCTTTTAACTAAATTATGCAAAAAATGCTGCAAACAGTGAAAATATGCCAAAATATTCACTAACAAATCGATGCCAATACTCATAAAAAGCTCTAAAATGCATAAATATATTGTTTCTGCCTTCATTGCTTGCACAATTAAAAACATGCAATTTAGTATTTATGGTGTCTCTGGACATCAGTATGTCTCGATAATTTTCTTTTCTACAGAACCAGTTCATATAAAATTTAATTTGAAACTTCTTAATAGAAATAGAAACACGAACATTTTTATTTTCGGTTGAGTCGTTTGATGAGAGCGTAAGAGACAGACGGAAAAGGCTAAACCGATTGAGAATTATTTCGGCTTATATATGCATACATACTTCTGTTCTTTATGGGTTCTTAGATGAATATTTCTTAATGATACACAAGGAATGATAAGCGTAGAATTCTCTCATGTATCGCTGGTAGCGGTGGGTGGGTATAATAATTACAAATCCAAATATTTTTTTTAAATTAAAAAAAAAGGTTCAAATGTTCAAGACAACTAAAGAGAAGTAGGAATAATAATGTTTAAAACTCAAAACAAAATCAGGCGTTTAAAAGAGATTGAAAAATGTTCATAAAGGCGGACCTAGTCAAGGCAATTTAAGAAAAATATGAAAAAGAAAAATCACATAAAATATTAAAATAAAAAATAATATTGAAATTCAAAACGCTTGCCAAAGGTAGTAAATCAAAATAACAAGAACAACAACAAAAAATAACTAAATATGTACAACAAAAGCAAAAAACGTTAACAGTAGAGTGAATACTGTGTTCAATGCCGGCTGCAGGTGATGTATGGACAGTTAGACGGACGGAAAAATAAAGAGCCAAATTCATTTAAAAGGTTTCCAATCAATAGATGAATGAATACAAATACAAAAGAAAAATGGTATGAATGAATGGATAAATTTGCGCTCGTATGCTCGGTTGAGTGGTTTATTATATTATTAAAAAAAAATTCTTTATACACTGACAGAAAACCGTGAGAAATGTGGTTAAAGGTGTTTAAAAGTTGGTCCGATGTTTTCAAATTAAGGAACTTTAGGTTTACACCAATTGAAAATTATTTATTGTTCATCGTTTCAATCTGATTTGCTTTAATTTTTGCTAATCTTACAGCCTTATTTTGTTTCCCCCAGTTTCGGTTGTAGAGCTGAATATCATCAAAGAACACATCGCTCCTTTTTTGCAACATAGTTATATCTCAAAAAAGAAATCATACAGATTTAACAAATTGTACTTTGCTTATTTTTTTTTTACATATCAGAACTCAGAACTCTGCCACTTGCCTTAATTTTGGATGAATCCAGCTGCTTGAAAATGTTTTGGTATTGCTGCTTAAGTGTCTTTCAATGATTGTATGTTCTTTTTGAGTTTGAAAACAATCTTCAAATTAATGATTTTGGAGCTTTTTGGCTGAACTGGTCAGCAGTCTTTGTCTTTTGGCAAAAATCGCGACTTTAAAACCCTACAAAACATTGTTTGTAAGATGTAACGCATTCATAAAAAGTGGTTTTTCTAAAGAATTTGTGTAAATAAATAATAAAAAAATAATAACATATGCCCCCACAAAAAAATAACCTGCAAAACAGCTTATTTCAGATCAAAATAGAACAAGCTATAATTGAAAAATTTTACACTGCTAATTCTATCTGAAATTTACAGAAGCAAATTTGTTTTGCGTTTACACGACATGTATGCATTTTGCAGTGGGAAATTTGACAAGTACACTGCTAAAAACAAAATTCGAAATTTTTTCAAGCAAAATAGAATTGTTTTTTTTTACCAGTTTATTGCAAATGCCATATCGTCGGCTTAATATGCAAACCTGCTAAATCGACTTTTTAAGTAAGTTAAGATTTTGATGCCGTGCGGTAGAAAAATATACGCCTCGTCAACCTGCATGTTGGTGTTCTTAAGTGTGTAAAACCAACCATATTTTTAGTTTTCCTATCAAGCTGCAAGTATGAAATATAAAAAGTTTTTTTTTCTCTCCTGTAAAATGTGCTGAAAGGGAGTTAGCAGGTTTGCATATTAAGCCGACAATATATGTTATAAAAGACACAAGTGGGAAACTATTGTCTGATTCCATATTCTTGATGATTTTGGCGTTTGACCAGGTTCAGGGTGTCTAATGAAGTGTTCTATTTGCTACGGATGTAACGACACGCCTTTTTGCCGAAGAATCGATATCTATACCGATACGAATATAAAATTAACAAAACTCAAATAAGAAAACAGGGTAATTATTAATAAAAACTGGGAATTAAGCACGAATAACAATATCTTTTAAATTAAAATTTTGTATTCCCAAAAATTACTTTTGATAATAAACTGGCAAGTGCACGGCCTAAAAAAATAACCTGGCAACATGCTTTTGCAAGTTGTTTTTTGCATTTTGTTTTTTCTTAACCTACTTACAACTACAATTAATGTTGGAAGAATTCCAAACAATTGTAGTGGGGAATGTTAGAAGAGATAAACTCACTGTTTATTGTTGATGTTTTTGTTTAAACTTTGATATTGTTACAAGTAGAGCTGTTGCTTATGATTCTTATACGCTTAACAGTTTTATTTGGTTTAATATATTTAGTTTTTCTAAAATCTTTATGGGTGAAGTTTCCTGATGATCTGGCCTAAGCAACCAGTGAAATGCGCATAGGAATAGCTTATCCCATCAACAATAAATTTCAAGTGTTTTTATCAAGAATAAAAACTGGGAATTAAGCACGAATAACAAAATCTTTTAAGGTAATTATTAATATTAAAAATTAATTTTTAAAAGATTTTTAAAACAACGAAATGATTTTAAATGCATGGTCAAATTAAAAAAACTTTTTAAACAAAAAAAAAAAAATAGTATTAAGACATTATTAATATTCAAAATTAATATAAATAAGATTTTTGTTTAAAAAACAAAGTATTTTTACCTTTTTAGAAGATAATTTTGCAATTCCGTTTAAAGCAGACCTGCAGTAAAAAATCTTCTCTCAGATGTGGCTGAACTCATTTGAAAACTTAAGTCATGTTAAGTAGCTAAATAAAACGTTTTTTCGATCTATTGTCTTTGAGATTTGCTAGCTATCGAAGGTAAAGAATTCTAAATAAACAGTAGATTTGATTATTCCCTAAGCCCTTAAGTTTTTCATTCAAAGCTAGTGCTACGTAAGTCGCCAATTTTCGGGACTCTGAACTATTCTGCATCTCAGTTTATTCATTAATGGTATTTTCTTACAATGTTCGAAGACTGTTGACTAGCAAAACAGCGTCAGAAAATGTAGCAGTGACTTCGCTTATGGAATTTGTGGTCTCTTCGAAGTTACCCAAAAGTTGTAGCGAAGTGGTTTTTAAATTAGCAGAAAATTCAATGCTTTTATGCATCAGTCCAAGAAGTCGTTGTGTAAAATTGTATTGACAAGTTACACAACAAACGCGTAAAATGCATATACGTATCGAAAACATGAAGTAGGAATAATTTTTACTTTAGCATGCGTCACGAAAAAAGTCGAAAAAGAAACATACGCATAAATTAAATAGTTTCTTCAAAAAAAACTATAAAAATAGTATCGAAGTATCGACAGTAAAATATTGCCGATACCGATATCGGCAAACGTAAAGTATCGCCGATGTATCGGTATCGGTATTCGTTACATCCCTAGTCTTTACTACACAAACACTATAAGCGTTTGTGTTTTCCATATTTCGTCCGTCAATTGTCAATTTGGCATTCATATTTACCAAAAAAATTTAAAATTTGAACTTTTTTGACAAAAATAAAGTGAGGAATTTTGTGTTACACTCATATTACCTAAAAATTTTGTAGTGTGCAATAAGAATTTCCAAAATATTTACCTTAAATAAGCATTTGGAATTTTATTTAAAAATCTACCTAAAATCATAATAATTTCCTACAAATACTTTTTCGTCTATTTTCGACAGATGTCACGCCATTTTACAGCCCACCATTACTGCTCATACAATGCCAATAGAATATTATTCAAAACAAATATCGGAATCTTTTATTTGTTTAAAAAAATGTGATACATTTAAGGTTAATAGTCCATTGTAATTGTTATTCTTTCTTTTACGTTTGGGTTTTCTCTAACTCATGTTTAAATTTCTTCTTATTTACACAATTAAATAACAAAACAATGTTTATTTTCCGTGATTTCATAAAGAAAAAGGGAAGTTTTTGCTTGTTTCTTGTTTTTATTTTTATTGTTTTTGTGGATGTGTGTTTGCGTTGATGTTGTCTATATTGAAAACACATAATAACCATATGCTTGTAATTATTTACTTATTGGCTATATTTTACAATAGAGTGCGTAGTAATAAGAAATAAAGGAAGGAGAGAGAGAGAAAGATAGGCAGTGCTTATCCCTAGTGTATGCATCAGTATTGCCAGTGAAATTTCGAGAAAGATAGATTTTAGTTTCCAAAAAGATACACTTTTTCCCAAAAAGATACGTTTTGAAAAAAATTTGAAAATCCATTTTTAACGTTTAACATTTATTAACATAACATTTTTAATTCACATTTTAAAGAAAATGATCTCGTATAAATTCATTTTTATATTTATTTAAGTCATAAATATTAGGTACATATGTAATTTTTAAAAATACAGTAGCAAACTTTAAAATTAATTATATGTAATTAACTTTGAATGTTATTAAAACAAATTAATTTTTGTAAAAAGAAAAGTTCATATAAATTTCCTGAAAATAAAAAAGATTTTCATATATCCTCAGAACAACTTCGCACTACTAGTAATCATCGATTTAGGTGGGTCGTATGTTTCAACCCCTTAATGTTTTCTTTCACCATTATTGAAGCTGCTTTCAAGGCGAATTCACTAGAAGTTGGGGTCAAGTCAACATATGGTGTTTTTTTTCGGTGGTCGACTTGCCAAAGTGTGTATCCAAGCTAGTTTTTTATGTAAACTAAAGCTTCGTACAGACGATGGTCAGATCTTACAATATTGGTAAGCAGCGTTGCTTAAATTGCATTAAAATTGGCTAAAATGTCTTACAACTGTGTGAACATTGTAAGCTCATTTGTATTTACAGAAGTGCAAAATTAATGCATCTGACAATCGCACCATTGTCAGAAAAATATTGCTGTTGGCAACGCCTGCTAACAATATTGTAAGATCTGACCATCGTCTGTACGAAGCTTAACCTTTTTTTACTAGCAATATTTTTGACAATCCGACCACAGAAGCAGTGTTGTTGTAGAGTTGACCTCACATTCTAGTCAATGCGCCTTGGCTGCTATTGTATTAGTATTGAGTCGGTTACGATGATCAGTCTTAATAAGTTTTAGTTGGCTCAAAATTCTTGAATGTTTTGTTTCTGTACATTTTGCGTACAGATTCAAAAGATACGAAAAATGTCAGGATTATACATGATACTTGAAGTAGTCAAAAGATACGAAAAATGTATCTTTCGTATCCTAACGGCAACACTGGTATGCATATTTGTGCATGCCTGTCTTGTTGTTGGCTTTAAGTGATAAATCACTCACTCAGTTTCAATGCAATTTTAACTTATTGTCATCATTAATTGTATGATGATTTTTTTGTTGTTGTTTTTGCATAGAGAGTTATTCTTCTTATCTTTTGTCTTAACATCGCTTCTAAGATTTGGTGGTTAATATTTACTATTAAGAACCAAAAACGAAATTAGTTTTGTTGTTTTTGGTATTTATTTATGTTTATTTAACATTTCAATATGTTTTGAATTGTGTAGGGAATTTTAAATAGTTTTGTTTGTGTGTATGTTAGTTGGTATAGTGGGCAGTGGATGGCAGTGATGTTTTGTTTATGTTTACTATTTTAGTTACGTTTTATTTCAAGTCTACATCTCGTTGTACTCAGTTGTATGTTAAATAAGAAGGTTATTAACTTTATAACGCAAAAATATACATACATACATAGATATATACAATTTTTAATAATAAAATCAAGTTTGATAGTGAATAGTTTAAACAATTGTTTTTGAAACTAAAGTGAAATACGTGATAATTGTTTAAAAATGGAAATGGTTAAAATAGTGGTATATCCAAGAAGAAGAGATGGTAAGTGATGGATTTAAATAGCACAACTCAACAAATTTTCAACTTATAATTTTATCTGGGGCAAATTACGGTATTCGATGTCGACCGAAATTTTCATTAAGACTGTATTGTGATATCGATCGATATCCTCAACAAACACGAAGTCAAACATTTAATGTGTAATAACTTTATCGTTTGATATCAAGCACAATTCTCAAACCATTTTCAATTGCTAAGTTTAAATTCAAATTGTTAATGATTTGAATATAAACATTTAACATACAATATTTTATCAGTTTGATATCAAATGTTATTCTCAAATCGAAAATAAACTTGGCAGTACTTAAGCGAAAGAGAAATGTATCCAATTAAAAATGGCGATGAAATCAAATGTGTTTTACAATTAAGGAAAAATTACATATTAAGTGAAGTGAATTCGTCTTTACCCTAAGTCTAGACGAGCAATTTGTCTGGCAATTATTGCCGTAGCAACTATCAAATTCTATCGCCAACCCCAGATATTAACGTGTGGACTGCATAAATATGTATTTGAACACATGTTCAGCAACAAATGTTATAATACATTGCTGAGCAATTATCTTTTAACACAAGCTGTCAAAATCAATTATCAGTTACAAAAAAGGAACAATTTTAAACTTAAAACGTATAAAATTTAAATACAAATTAATAATAAAAAAATAATTTAAAAAAAAATTGGTTGCCATACAAATTCATGTTTTGTGTTTAGACAAAAGTTTACTCCAAAAAAATATTAAACAAAGAACATTTCTGTGACGTCATTCTGCCGACGATATTGCTTATGTTAACAAATACAAATTGCGCGTATAAACGTAGGGCAAATTATTTGTGAGTAAAAAATTAATTACAATAAGTTAAAATGTGATTTAAAAAAAATCAAACGGGAAAGTGAAGAAAACCCAAGTATTTCGTCTATTTAAGAATTTGAGGAAGGAAAGAATGCTATTTCATCCTTCAGCAGCAATTATGCTGCCGCATGTAAAGCTGACAGTTTATTTAAATAAATAATGAATTTGGATAAAAAACAAAAAAATGTTAATATGTTTTCCACATTGTATTACATTCCACCTTTGCAAAACCTTTGAGAATAACGTTGGAAAGCAAGATGAAAATAAATGCATTTTTAAATTTAA
This sequence comes from Pollenia griseotomentosa, assembly GCA_963931875.1. Lineage (NCBI taxonomy): Eukaryota > Metazoa > Arthropoda > Insecta > Diptera > Polleniidae > Pollenia > Pollenia griseotomentosa. The sequence goes on along the minus strand of OZ007561.1, from coordinate 70,121,717 downwards.
AAGCAATATAAACTTTTTGTGGAGAATGCTATGATCTCCAAATAATTTTCAAAGGTTTACTGTTTGACAAAAGGTTTGATTTCAAATAATTTTCAATTTCAAATCACGCCTCCGTGTTTGTTGGTCCGCATCGAATGTCGTAATTTGGGCCCTAAAGTCGCATTATGTGACTATCATTCCTTGCCATTGATATAATAAAAATACGTGAATAAACACTTTCGACCACTTCCAATTTCCAGATAAATAACAGAATCTTAAATCACGAATTAATTAAATTTTATTTATTAGAAATTTGATTTGTTTCTTTTTTTTTATTAAAAGGGCATAGTTTTTTTTTGAATGACTGGCTTTTCTTTTGTATTGGCTTTAAGACGTATCTAACTTAAGGCTCCAACAGTAATCTGCGGTCATAGCAGGCCCCTTATTTACTTACCTACACTCAAAAGAAAAATCAATCCATCCGTACTCAAATCAATTCGAAGTAGTATTAATAGTACGGTGAGTACGAATTTTCTTGAATCAAGTACAGAAAGATTGATTCAAGTACAGATTTTCAATCGAGAAATACTTAACTTAAGCATATTCAATCGCGAATACGTACATGAATAATCCGAAAATGAGATTGATTTAAGTAAAACTTAGATTGAACCAATTTTAAAATGCGCTTGGTTCAAGTATTATAAAGTTGATTTAATCCCGAATTCGTTTTGAAAAAAGCCAAAATGAAATAAGCAGAAGAATTTTATTATGATTGATTTACTTACCCATTTTACACCTTACAAAATTTTAATTAAAATACACCAGCATCATTCCCGATATGGTTTTTACTTTAAAAACTTAATGAACATATATAACTAAAAATATAAACTAAATGAGAAGCAAGAGTTCTTAATTTTACTTTTTAACCATGAAAATAATGTGTTTTTGTCTTGTTCTGTTGTTTCTACTCACAAAAAGCAAATCGTTTTTTAACTATTAATTGTTGTAGTTCTGCAACAAACTTTGAAAAGTTAAATGAGATTAAAACGCTCACTTTGTTCTTTTTTACTTGGCTTAAAAATTGTTTACTTATTTTAAGAAATTTCGGGATTGATTTTCGAAAGTAATCCCATTTAGGATTGTTTTAAGTACGTTTAAGTGTTATTCGTACTTGAATTTTTGAGTACGACTCGTACTTAAAGTAAGTATAAAACAATTAATTTATCCCGTGGGTTTTTCTCGCTGTGTAGAAAGCCCCTTTGGAATAAAGCGACATCGTGTAGAAAGTGTTCTTCATGTTCGTCACTGACTGAAGCCATGTGTTCAGGGAAGAAATTTAATGCGTGTAAATAAAATGCAGTTTTAGTGACATAGATCATCCCATTTTATAGAAGTAGAGTCTACCAAAATTTTTATTTTTCTAAAAAATCATCTAATATCTTGTTTCCTCCACTTGTTTTGAAAAATATCAGCAGCTTTTGTTGAGTAGCAACACCACCTAGGGATGATCGCTTTCTCAGGCCTTACTTTCCTACAATTGGTAAAAAATCAGCCCTTAAGTGGGATTTTCAGTTCAATTCAGTTTACTATCCGAAGTCGTGGGAAGCTTTGGGTAGTAAACAACAAAAAGCACATGATCCCCGAAAGTATCCTGCCAGACCAATCTTCCGCAAAGGCAATCTCTTCAAAAGACAGGAAACATTTCCGGCGCCGTGTTTCAGGAGGCTTCTGACTTCCATGGTACCAGGTAGCATCTCTGATCAGACGCGATAGCAAGAAATCGTAAAAATCTCTTTAGATCTGTCAATTTTGGATTTTTCCGTATCCCAGGTATTGACTGCACCCGATTATGCACCAGGATGTAATACCAGAAGATGAAATATTTTTTAGATAATCCCTAATAACCTCCGGAGGTTTATAGTTTGGGCAAAAGAGTCCAACAAAGATCCTCTACCTGACTTCTGTTACAAAATTCTTGACAGTGTCGTTACACAAAAAATATGTCCCCCCTGGGCAAGTGGATCACTGGTATTCTTAAGTCATAAAATGAGCTTAGAAGCTCTCCCGACTGAGTTGCCAATATGTGACCCCCCTTCCCCCCTTGAACTTAAGGCTATTTCCGCCCTCGTTTTAAACCAAAGTGCTTTAAGCTACGGTCAGACTTATCAAATATATGACGAAAAAAACGGGACCAACAACCAAAATAAAAAATCATTTCGCTTAAAATCAATATTTATTTTAATTAAAATACCTACCACATTTTACAAAAAACTGTTTTTTGCTATGTCTAGTAGTATAATTAGTTTACTTTGTAATATTAAGACCATTTTAAATCTCACTTACTATTAACAAAAGTAGGGGTTACGCTTATTTGATCAAATATTTAATAAGTGCGACCGTAGCTTTACTATCTTTTTATATTTTTAATACATTTTCTAAGCCTTTTACTCCCTTTTTTAGAAAACATATAAAAGAATTTTTTATATAAAACAAAAAAAGCAGAATATTCCAAACGAATACCATGTCCAGCTGCTCAAATTGCACTAAGATCAAATGCTTCGGTCGAAATGAGATTCTTCTGTCACTTCCTTTTGCTGATACTTAAAAAATATTCTTTCAAGAGAATTTCGCGGAATTTTATTCCGTATATAATAATTCTGTATAATCTTTCCAAATAAAATTCCACCTTAAGCGCGCACAATTATTTTTTTATTCATTTCATTAAATTACTCTAAACAATATATTCAAAGTTTGCGTCTCTGCAATGTCTTCTTACCAGGGTAAGTTGTTATATGCACAAAATATTTTTCAAAAAATACAAGCAAAAAACCTAAAAAAAACATAGAACTGTGCCCAAAAATATTAAAAAAAAAAAACTTAAAAAGCCAACTGTTAACCAAAAATTTGTATTTTTATTAAACCATTAATCAAAAATCAAATCAACTTTAATAAAAAATGTAATCAAGTAAATTAAACGTTAACTTATATCAACAACATTACTGTAGAAAATGTTATTAGTAGGGCAACCAAAAAAAAGCACTATAAAAACAGTTTTAAGCTCTTAAAAAAAGCGATTAAAAACATGAAAATAAGCTGTTAAAACTAAAAAAAAAGCAATTTAAACTTGTTTATTTTCCACTTAATTCGTTTAATACGTTGTTATAGTAAATTATAAGTTGGTGTAATAAATTTTCGAAAAGAAGACTATGTCTGTTTGGAGTTAGCAAGTTCTTCCTACGTCTACAGATGTTGAGGGAGCATATTTAAAATTAAGTATTTGCTCTGAGTTATATTTTATACGATTGGACTCATAATTCCGCTTGCCTGCCAAAATATCCCCCAATATCTTTTAATACCGAATATCCTTAGTTTTTTAATGAAACTGATTTAAATTTTTTATTAACTTTGTCTTCTATATCCCCTGGAACACGGGACATTTTTCTTACGGTCCATAACTATGTTCACTTATCCTGCGGCCACACGATCAAGATGTTCTTGATAGTCTTTAACATATACTGCTTGTCAAAATTTACATAAATTGAAAGCTGTGACGTAGGCTGCATTCAATTTGTAAGCAATTTACTTTCAAGATTTCATTAAGAAAACAATTTATAAAGACTACATGTTTGTCTCAGCTGTTAAATTGAAAGTAAAATTGCCAAACAAATGGAGAGGTGAAATTGAAAGCCACCTCATTGTCAATTTAAAAAGTGTGAGTGTGTTAGTAAAAAAGTGAGAGTGTATTGCAAATTGAATGGAATTGAAAGGCAAAACTTGATTGTGTGGCCACCAAGTTGGAAGACCAATGAAAGATTTTTTGTTTCCAATTTTGTTACAACTTCGTGTAAAACCCCAAAGTTTGCAGAAATTAACAATATTTGATATACAGAGAAATTCTTAATAGTTAAACTATATTAAAAAAGCCAAAAAATAAGACGTTACTATACCAAAAACAGAGAGAAGTGAAACTAACAGACGTTACTTTATGCAAAAACTATATTTAAAAAGAAATAAGACGTTACAGACTGAGGAATTTGATCGTAAGAATACAGCTATGGAATTTTCGAGAGAAAATAACTTAAACAAGCAAATAATAAAATATGTTGATAGAAAGGCTTAATACTAAAACACATAAACACATACAAATTATACACAACACTATAAAAGATACGTTACAGTACCGCTAAGACAGAGTTGCATAAAAATCAAGTAAGAAGGTATAGTCGGTCAAGCCCGACCGTATGATACCCAACACCACAGTATTTAAAAACAAGTTTCGAGAGTGTATGACTATATGAATGGAGATCTATCTATGTTTTTAATTTCATTAATATCGGTTAAATAGTTACTGATGGGCAGAAATTGACCCTATCTCCCCTCGTGGTCCTATTTTTTTAAAAAATGAACATACCTTACGTGTCCATATAAATATGGATCTATATACATATGTCTTCAATTGCATTTAAATTGGTTTGATAGTAGGCACAAAGACCCTCTTCCGGATAGCAGCTTGTATGGGGGCTATATTAAATTATGGACCGATTCGCCATTGTGCCAATTAGAATCCACGTACCAAATTTCATTAAATTATCTTTAAAATTGCGACCTGTACTTTGCGCACGAGGTTACATGGACAGCCAGCCAGCCGGACGGACATCGTTAGATCGACTCAGAAAGTGATTCTGAGTTGATCGGTATACTTTAGGACTAATATTTTAAGGTGTTTCTCACATCAGCACAAATGCATAATACCCACTCCACTCTTGTGGTGTGGCCCACACCCTGTGGGTATAATAATTGTGGGGATGATATTGTGCAAGGGAAGCACAAAATATTACCATAACTGAACGATTTTTTTAACCAGAGTTGTTACAGCACAGAAATGATGATTGATTTTTTAGTATTTATAAAAAAAAGTTGCACATAAAAAAAATAATAATAACGATTTTTGCAAAATTGTATTAAATAAGTTTTTTTTCGTATGAAAAAAATTAAAAATTATCTTAAAATGGCAAAATAAGCAAAATAAAGCCGATATCGCAAAAATAACTAAAAAAAAGCCGATATTACCAAAATAAGCAAAAATAAGCCCTAACAAATATAGCTCATTTTCTTTGTTTTTTTATGATCGGAATTTGTGTTCAATCAAAATCTTTCTATCTTGTAAACCAAAAAATAAGCATTTGCTTTTTTTTGGTTGCCCTAGTTATTAGTATAAAAAAATATTTAATTGCATCTATTAATTTGTTTACTGGTGCTTTTAATTTTTAATTAAGAAATAAATTTTTATTTTTTTTCTGTGTACTATTTGGATTATAGGAATTCCTAGCTAGACTCTAATAGGAGCAAAAATTTAATTTTGTAAGAAACCGATTATTAAATTGAAAAATATGCAATTTTATGCAAATATACATTGTGAATAAACAAAAATTTATTTTTCAAGAAAAAAATTTAAAAAAACAAGCCCTGATTATTAATTTTTTTTAAAAAACGATTTCAACACTTTGGTCAAAATATTTACTTGTTTAAAAGCGTCGAACGTCTGTCTATGTTTTAAATTGGTTGTATAAACAATTAATTGTTTATGTTTGCATTATAAATGGATTTTTTCTTACATTTAGATTTTTTTTTTATTTAACTTTTTGCTGAGATGTGTAAAATAAGCCAAATATTTATGTTCTGGCTGGTCTTACAAAACCACTTTAACAATTAAAACTCTAAAAAAAAGAGAAGCAAAACTGCTGAAGCACTTAAAAATGATGGATGGATAAGATACATTTGTCTTCTTTAATTTTTTGTAGTCTTAGTGATTTGAAATTGTTCGTTATTAAAGAAAAGAAAAAAAAAAACAGTAGTAAAAAATTACGTCTAAAGACAAAGCGATGATTTTAAATGAGTAATTTAATTAATGTCTTGTATTTGGATTTGATTTTAAATAATTTTATTAAAGTTTTTTTTTTAACAATTACATCCGTAGTATAGTGAGAAGTTTTAATAGGATTTAATTTAAAATATAATTAAATTGCTAGAGTAAATTGCTTCATTGTATAAGTAACCTACTGTGCGGCTATATATTACATTCTAAAATTTTAGAATTCTTAAAAAAATGTTGAACAGTTTTTTTGAATTTTCTTCTATCCCCTTTATTCTTATAAAAGGCAATACGTTTTCTTTAAAGAATTAAAAGAGAAATTTGATTTACGTTTTGCTTCGTTCGAACAATAAATATTTCAAAAACGAATTTTTTTTCAAAATTTAGGTCAGAACAAATGACTGTTGCAGAAATTTCTTCTTTCATTTTTGTGGTTTATTTTTTTTTTTTTGCAAGTGTTGTTGGTATGAAAATGAAACTGAAACAATAAAAAATAACATTTACAAGCCCTGCCAATTACAGCAATAAAAAATAAAATAAAAATATAAAATGTGACACAAAAGCATTAACCCATAATCAGGTTAGGTAAACAATAACAACAAAAACAGGGACAAAATCTTAACAATAATACTACCCAGCAGTTTCAAGTATCAGTGTTGACAATTAAATGCCTTTATTAAGCCATCTTTATTATTTATGTAAAAATGAATTTAGTCATTAGCTGTTTTTTTATTAAGACTTTTGGTACAATATATCGAGAGCAAAAAATTAATAGATGGATTTCTTAATGAATGACTTTTTTTAACTTAAACTTGCATACAGAGAACTGCAGGGTAATTAACAAACATTTAAAAAACAAAATTTCAGTCCTACAAAACAAAAACTACAACTTATTTTCGATGTAATCATTATCTGAATTATGTATTGATTTTTTTTAAGCCACCAAAAATTAACACAAAAACAACCATGCGTCACACATAAAACAAAAGATTCACACAACTTTGTATCTTAAAGAACGTGTGATGGTACAAGAGGACTGAAAATATTGATACATCCGGGCACTTTAGGAACAAATGTAATAAAGATGTTAATAAAAATCGATCGTCTTTAAAAACAAAGTAAAAACTACTACGGTTTAACGGACTATATTATAAGTTGAAAGGCAAAGTAAATTACGCGCATTAAGTTAAGTTTATAATTTGTAATTGTGTCTCGCCTACTTAATTTATACTATTTCACTCCGAAAATCAGGCATTTTTTTTCTTAAAACACCTATATAAGGACACTTGGCTTTTAAACGAAAATAACGATACCTCAAATTTCGAAATCTATCCAGCCGTTTGGATAATACAAGATTCTCGAAAACATAATCGGGTAAAATGTCTTATGAAAAAAGCAAAAATTTCGTATATATCAGCTCAAGGGTTAAGAATAAAAACCGTCCATTTTTATATCCAAAGAATATAAAATGCCCTATATAGTTTCGTTTCTAATCTTAAGCCCAAAACAATAACCCGAGTTTGAATTAATATAAAAGATAACAAAGACACTTTATCTTAAAACTATTTTGTTAAACTCCAAAGGCATTAAAAATAGTACAAGTGTTTGGTACTATATAGGGTGTTCCATTAATTGGGTCTTATTTTTATTCGATTAAACGTTTAATCGATATTTGGCATTTTTAACTTATTCGGTTAAACGAATAAAATTGTAAAAATAATCGATTAATCGAATAATTCTAAGTCAAAAAATTGTATAAATTACGAGATTTGTTTTTGATAATTTTAGAAAAATAAAATAAATAAAATAAAACTTGTCAATGTAGCTCCAAATTGTCAATACAACTATGGATTTTTTTAAAACTTTTCACGGATATTCCATCCTCTGCTATGCTTCTGCAAATAATTTCCTCTAAAGAATCGATCGAAATATATGTATAGTTTAAAACATTTATTCATTGGACCCACTTGTAGGCCCTTTGATTTTGTTGGTGGATCATCTTCTTCAAGTGTTATTGTCACTGTGTAAGTGGTAAATTAGTGAAGTTGCTGAAGAGCATTTAAGTTAAGACATTTTTGGACACCTATCACATTTAGCTTTATTAGATTTATCCTTCGTACAATATTTTTAAATCCAAAAAAAAAATTAATTTTCTTTAAAAATAGTTGTGTTGGAGGTGACCATATTTAAACGTGTTTTTTCTCTACGTGCAGTGTTCGAAAATAAACAGAACATTATTTAGCTATGGCTCAGAAACCCAGACCCGATATCCCTTAATACCGTTCGTTACTATTTTCAAGAAAGTAACGAACATTATATAGTGTTCTGTTCTTCGTTATAAAACAGAACAATTGTAGTGGTTCTGTAGACATACATTATATTTTAATGTTCATTAGTGTTTCTTTTTTATATTGATAAAGAAATGAGCAAACAACAAAATTTAGTAACGACCACAGCACGAATGGCTTGTGTGTGTATTGTTTACATGTTTTGTTTGTGTAAAATTTTTCGCTGGCTTTCTGTTTTTTTTTCGTATATGTATTTTGTTTTTGTAAAAAATGTTAGGTTTTCTTTTATCAGCCAAACAAACATTAAGGTGCTGAACAGAACACAACGAAGATTGTGGTTAAAAAAAAACAGAACGCAAATTAATGTTCTTTTCTTTTTGTTGAGTTGGATAAGTACAGTATTATTTTTATGCTTGAAGATCACAAACAGAGAAACTTTATTTTTTTAATGATTTACTACACAAACACTATTTTGCAAAAAGGCGTAACTAACAAAAATATAATGTTACAGGAGAAGCAAAAAACTTTTTAAAATAAAAACTAGAAACATGTCAATAAACCTGCATCGATAAGTTGTCCATGGAATTCTTTAAACAATTTTCAAAGAAAACCATTTCATTATATTTTGTTAGAAAAAAATGTGAAATTAGGTCGTTTTGCATTTATCAAATAAACCCACTTTTAGTTACGCCCCTTTGTTTTTTTGTTAATAAAAGCGTCATTTTTGATCGTAGAAGTGTAAAATTTTGTCAATACATGTAGTTTAATTGTGTTTATAATAATTAATGAAAAACTCGATTTTGAATTTTTTGTTAGTTACGTCTTTTTGCATTTTAGCTAACCATATGTATGTCTATAAAATATCAAAGGTTCCTGACTTCGAAAGTATTAAGAAGTTCATGTAAAAATATAGGGAAACAATGGTACATTTTTTAATGTTTTTGGTATCTAATAGGGTATTCAAACGATGAAATGTTGTTCGATTAATCGATTAATTTTGGATTATTAACTGTTCGAATCATTCGAAATTGCTTATTTTCGATTAACGAATAATTCGAATAATTTATGCCGATTAATCGGAAATTTTCAGTTTATTTTTCCTTATAAGCTAATTAAACCTAATGATGTTGATGACAATAAAACAAATTTATTACATTTCACCTGACGTTTCGTCATTTTTTTGGTGACTTTTTCAAGGGTCGTCTATTTAAATAAAAATAATAAAAGGACAACATTAATACAAAATATTTTTCACAACAAGCAACAACAACTTACAAAAAAATATTTTATTTTACTATCAAAATAATTTTTGGGAATACAAAAGTTTTATTTAAAAGATTTTGTTATTCGTGCTTAATTCCCAATTTTTATTCTTGATAAAAACACTGAAATTTTTTTTACATAAAAAACATCGAAAGGTTTTTAATAAAATTAAATTGCACACACACATTTAAAAAAAAACAGTAAAGCACAACTTAAACTTATTATCACAGAATTAATTATATTGCAGTTCTATAACAAGCGCTAATGTTGTCAACATCTTCATTGTGGTTCATTGTTTTCTCTATGTTTTGTGGTATTCTCAAGCTTTCTATCGTATATCTCTTTCTCTCCCCTCGTTCAAAATTAGTTTTTTCACCGTATTAGTTTTTTCCTTTAATGTAAAAAAACAAGCCGGTATGGTTTAAATACCCTTTAATTGTTTCTTAACTCAGGAACATTTCCTTCGAGTTATAATTTTTTAAAATAAAGTACAAGGAATAAAACCAATATAAAATAAAACCTGTATACTCTTTTTGAAATATTATTTTAGTAGATTAGACTAAATTCTGATGCTATTTTTTTTTTAAGTTTTTCTTTTATATATAGTTAAATTGTTGTAACCTTTTTAATAAAATTTTTATGTTCAAAAATATAGTTTTTGGTCTTATGTTTAAACTTCTAAACTAGACAAAATTAAAATTATTCGATTAACCGAATAATTTTAAAATGTTCGATTACTGCGCGATTAATCGATTAATACAACACATCGATTTATTGAATACCCTAGTATATACTGCTGCATTACAAAAACTGTAAAAAAATTGACAAATATTTGTAAGACCATTTTCCTTAAAAAAATTCCGAAAAAGTACCAATTTTTGTTACAATTCTACCTAAGTGCCACTCTCTATCTTCCAAATGTCCATCTCCGCTCTAAGTATCTTTAAGTGTTTGAATCTGTGTTACACTTTTTAGTTTAAATATAAAAATTTACAGAAAAAACACACAACAGCTGTATTTATTTACTTTTTTTCCAAAAATATTTTTTTTTGTTGCTTTTCTTGTACTAAAAAAAAAGATAAGCATTATTGACATTTTTTGTTGCCGCTTGTTAAAAAACTAAAAAAAAAAGAAAAACACTGAAAATTAAGAGCACCTCTGAATTAACTTAGTCATCTTCTTTACATTAAAAACAAACATTTTACTTAAATTTGTTGTTTTATTAAAAAAAAAAACAAAAATTGGTTTTGATTTGTAAATTCTTAGTAAATCCGAAATTTCCGGTTTTTATTTAATTTTAATGGGGAAACAAAAGAACTTCTTTTATTTTGGCATAAAAAGCTGATATTGAGAAAACATGACTTAATTTTTAAAAGACGAAATCGAAATTAAAGAAGAAACCGAAATAAATAGTGTATAGCATTGAAGTGGGAAGAAGTTAAAACACAAGGTTACACCATTTCCTGAAATTATTTTGATTTTATTGGAAACTTGGAAATTTAGTAATTTTTATACCCATAAATGCCAGCTGGATTTTGTACTTTCGTCTAATTATTATTTCAGCATTTTTGGTGTTCTGCAATTCACATCCACATGTTTTTATTCGTTTTTGATTAGAGTGGTAAGAGATTGGTGAAAAAAAAACAATTTGGTTTTAGTGTGAATTTTAATCAAAAAAATATATTTTCACACAATTATTATTACGAAAATTGTTAAAAGAACGAAAACTGCACAGAAAAAATTTTTTAGGCCAGTAAAAGAATTAATCAAAAATAAAATCAGTTTTTATAAAATATTTAATCAGGTGAATTAAACTTTTAATCAAGTGAATTAAACTTTTAATTGAAATATTGTCAATTAAACATTTTATACACTTGATTAAAAAGTTTTATTCACCTTATTAAATATTTAATTAAAACTGATTTTATTTTTGATTAATTCCTTTACTGGCCTAAAAAGTTTTTTCTGTGTGGGTTAAAAGAACGAAGTGTATTGCCAACTTTATATATCAGCTAGACCTTTTTGAAATATCTTCCCGGAATAAAAGTTTTAGAACAATAATAACCAGAAATATTGAGTTGGGGCGTTGAATTGTGTTCTTAAGGTATTACAAAATAAGCCACATTGGCCTTATATTTCACCAAGCCTTTATACGAATGTCTTTACGGAATAAAGATTTTGGTGCAATATTGGCCAAATGGTGATCAAATTTGCCCCAAATACTTTCTGTATACAAAGTTGAGTATATAAAATGTGATTGTCCGTTGTTTTACTTAACTCCCAGAAAAGTACCCGTTGTATGCACAAGGGTTTAAGCTACCACCAGGAAAGAGCTATGGCGAAGGAAATTGACATTTTCACAAACAAAAGTTGGCCGTCTTAAATCTGTGACCACCGATTCTAAATTTCTATACTAGTTTTGAATAGTTTCTTAAAAAGGGTAATGTTGACTGTTTTCAGAGAAAATGTTTTGTTTGCATGTAAAACTTAAAAATGCTGGATTTTTAGCAAATTTTTACTTATTTTTATAACTTCTAAATGCTCTTGTCGATCGCTTTCAAGCTGAAACTTCGTGTTGTCAAGCTGGTAGCATATTCACTTTAAATAAATCAATTGTATTTGGTACAAGCTCTCAGTTTTTTTTTTATGTTCAACTTTAACATAACTTTTTGTTAAAGTACCAACAAAAACTGATATTTGAATTTTTTTTTCTAAGCTTATCCCGCGAAGCTCTTGAGACCCAGTTTGTCAGGAGGAATCATAGATGAAAATATCAACTTGACAAAGTCATTCAAAAAACGCCACCGGGTTGTTCGAAGGCAACCATAATTTGGTTGTCACTTTTTGATGGGCGACTAATACAATTACAGTAGTCGCTCGCTTATATGAAATAATTCAGACAGGGCCTGTTCACTAAATGGAAAAGTTCACATAATCGAGACAATATAAAATAAGTATTTGAAATCATTTTTAATATGTGCACATACATAACCTATATTAAGTTTTTATTTTAAATTAGTTTGTTAATAATAAATATACATAATGACCATCATCGTTTTTGAAGACATATAGGCCAATGACTCCGCTAGCCCATAAAGCGCACCAAACAGTAATTTTCTGTGGATATAATTGTGTTTCGACAAATGCTGATGGATTCTACTCACTCCAAATGCGACAATTCTGCTTATTTACGTACTCATTCAACCAGAAATGGTCTTCATCGGTAAATAAAATTTTGAGTAGAAATTCAAAATCAATATCAATTTGTGCTTCAGCCCATTCGCCGAATTATTTTGATTAAAAATTTCAACAATTTGTGCGTTGCTCGATTCATAAAAAGCCATAAAGCGGCTCATACACTTGCAATAAAATTGTTCAATTTTACGTATTGTACAATTATATCAAAAATGTGTATGGGATATTCGAAGGTGCCACAATATATTGGTAACAATCAAGAGACTTTTGATTTTTATTGTACAAAGAAAAGAAAGTGAAATGTGTTGGCAACATTGTACAATGCTGTTTATGTTATTTCTATAGGTTATGTTCACCTTTTTATTGAATGAAAGTTGAGCAATATTTAAATTGACTTATTGCATAATATAGGACAAAATGGAAAAATTATGCCGAATATCATATACAATAATATTGCAAGTGTATGGGCCGCTTATGTCGATTCATAATGAAATTTCAAATCAAACTAAACAAAAAGCAACTATCAGCTGTTAAATTGTGCTCAAATAAAGCAGTGATGCCAACTCAAAGTTGTGATACTCTAAGAAAACACCCTACAACAATTAGATACAAACAAATCAAACGGTTGCAAGTTGTTTATATAATATAGATAGGTTGTGTTCACTCTTTAGAACCTCCTGTGTAAAAATTTTGTTGTTCATATAACTGGGTATTCATATAACCGAGCGTCTACTGTATAATATTACTGCCAGTGACAAAAATATGCTAAAGGTAACCATAATGTGTTTAAAATTTTTTCGTTAAAAATGATTTGTCGGAGGTGACCATATCGAAAAATCGGTTTTCTCTGCGTGTAGTTATTATTTAACAATGAGCCTACATCACCGAACATAGCTGGTATTTATCTATTAATGACAAATTTTGAAACTAAAGTGTTAGAAGAGCTGCCAGATTTAATTGCACTTAAAAAATGTACTTAATATTTCGTAGTTAAATATATCAAAAGTTAATTTTACATATTCGAATAGCGGATATTACGAGCTGTAGGTTAACTTTTTTCCCAAACAAACTAGATGCAATTTAAAGTAGCGTAAATTTTTTGTGCTGTTATCTTAATAAGAACATAGACACTATTTTAGTTTGTAATGTCTGAAAACAAAACACCGAAGAACCATTTTTTAGCCCTTTTTATCTTCAATATCAAATAAAATTTATTTACAAATACCACAAGAACAAAAAAAAAACATATAACAACTTGAATACGTGTTCAACACATAATTATAGAAATCTTCTTGAATTGATCATGAAATATTTTTTGGAGGGGATTTAGAGAAGCAGCAGCAAGATACAAAACAAACACTTTTAATGCAACAAACAACAAACCCATCAAAATAATGATCAAAGTATTAAAACTATTAAATAAAAAAATAAAAAAATGAAAATTAAAGCATGCAACAAAGCCGTTCAAACAAACATACAGACACATAATAAAACTCATTCCATCTTACCGCCAAATTAAAGGGTTTTAAGAACAAGAAACAAAAACCAATCTAGAAATGAAAATTAAATAATTCCTATGAATTGAACATTTAACAAATATAATGATAATCATGATCATCAAAAACATATTAACAACATCATCATGTCGCCACAATATTTATTTGTATCTGTTTTTCATTAATGATGAATGGCAACGCACTTAGAAAAAATCCGTTTCGGTTTGTGTGTGTGTGCGTGCTTTTGCATCAGTGTGCGTTTGTGCTAGGGTCATTGTGGGGACCAATTAAAATTTTACTCCAATTTCCTTAGAAACTCAACATCATCTTTTTACACAAACACACACTCATTCATTACGAACGCACGAAACCGGGACAATTTATTTAGTATTAAACCAGCTGCCTATTAGTCATTTATGTTGCAACACGTATGCAACTTGCATCAAGTACTTTTTCTTTTTTCTCTTGGCTTCTTTTCCTACTTTATCTTTCTTATTGCTTTATTTTCCAATTTACTTTTTTTTTTTTTTGTTTTTCGCCTTTTTGTACTCCATCTAATAAACGTTCATTGGCCTTTGGAAAGATTGCTTCCTTTTTTTTTTAGATTTTTTGTTGTTGTTTTCAAATGCTGTTTCCAATGCATTTGAAAGATGTTTTCATTCTTAAAAACACATTAAATGCATTTTATAGATTAAATTGTTTTTGAATGTAATTCAGAGATTCAGTGAGAATGTTTGTTTGTATACCCTACATATGGTATATTGAAAATAGTGGTTAATTGTTAAACACAATTAGTTTGAACAGATTGTGTGACACTTTGGTGGACACTTAATTGATGTGTTATCGATTTTTCATATTTCAGGCGTTTTTAAAAAATTATACTGTCAGTTATTTCTTGTATAAAAAAAGTATTTTATTTTTAAAGAAACTTTTCTATTTTTTGCAAAAAGTATTATTTTTTTGCATTAAAATAAACTTTTCATATTAAACAATATTTTTTGAATTAAAAAAATTTTTTTTGTTACTTTTACTTTTTGTAATTAAACCTTTTATTTGTTATTAAAAGGTCCTGTTTGTATAACAAAAAGGACTCTTGTATAAAAAACAAGTAAGACTGTTGATCTATTTTGTATTTGTATGGGAGGTGCCATGCCCACTTATCTAATAACACCCACATGTTAATGGATTTATTATGTATAAAACCAAGAAGCTTGTACCTTTTTTGAAAACTTTAGCTCTTACCGTTCAACAAAAAGTTCAAGTAGCGTGACAACTAAAAGTTCTCTGTTAAAGTGTACAAAATTCTACATCAGTAGGCGAAAAATAAATGTCAAATATGTAACAAACTAAACATGGTGAGAAAAAAGTGAAAAAACAGTCAAAAAAAGCTAAAATTTTTTTGTAAATTAATCCGAATTACTGAAAGTAATTTTAAAAAGTAACAAGTATAGCCATGCAACCAGTGTTGCCAGAACTTGGTGACCAAAAATGGCTAAATTTACCGGAAAAAACGGCTAAAAAATGGCTAAAAGTTTTTTTTAAATAAAAACATATTAAAATTCAATAACAACACAGAAATAATTAATTTAAAGTTGCTTACGATGAAATTGTAAGTTTAGATCAATTTGTTTAATAAGAATAAACGTAAATTAAAATTTTGATAGATATTAAAAATTACATCATCGATAAATTTGATGTCGTTATTGTTCATCCCATAGGAATCACTCGTGCCTATTAGTTTTTAATTATTTGAAGGTGAATCATAATCACGACAACATTTACCCAACCTTTTGAGTCCAGATCTACAATTAAAAACATGTTAAAAAGTATTGTCGGTCAACCCCGATACCCTACACCCCATTAGAACCTATGTACCAAATTTTGTCAAATAATCTCCAAAATTAAGACCTGTACTTTGCGCACACGGTTTACATGGACAGCCAACCAGCTGGACAAACATTTTTAATTCGACTCAGAAAGTAATTCTGAGTCAATCGGTACACGTAAAGGAGGTGGTCTTAGGACCAATATTTAAAGGTGTTACAAACATCAGCACAAGCGCATGAGGTTACCACTGATGTGGTGTTGGTATAAATATTTTATTGCTATGGTTAAAATGTTTACCTAATTGATAAAATCGAATAAACGGTTGCTAAATGTAATCTATTTCTCAAATCACTTTAAACGATATTTACTTGGCTAAATACCCTCTCTACTTCTGCATTAGACCATGGAAGTGAGAGAAACTTTATAGTCAATTCTGAAATTTCTAAAAAAATTTTGTTGCCACTTGCTTCCCTTTATTGAAATACTTGCAACCAGAAAGAAACACTGATGTTTGTGTTGATCCATTTTATAAATTTAATATTGGAATACTGTTCATTTACTTTGAAAGATGTTTCATCCTCTTTTTTTTTTGGCGATTTTTAGCATTTGTAAAAGTTTAAATTTAAATTAAAGGCATTTTAATTGTTAAAAATGTTTATTTTACTTTTAAAAAATTTTATAATAAAATAAAAATTATTCTTTTCAAGTAAAAACGGCAAAAAAAATTGTATGGCTAAACAAGTTGAAAAATGGCTAATGGCTAAGCTCATTTTTTAATGGCTAAACAGGGTGAAAAATGGCTAAATCTAGCCACTAAATGGCTAAATTGGCAACACTGCATGCAACCATAAATCTGAGGTATATATTCAAATGTTTTTCTTAAATTTGTAAACAAATTTATTCTGGCAGTGCTTTTATTTTTTCAGTTTATATCGGAAATGCAAAAAAAAAATGGATTTTCTCAGTTAAAGTTTAAGTGGACATAAAGTTATTAATTGGGCCCAATTGAGCAAAGATTTCAACTTTATTTTATAAGTTAAACAAATTAGCGTTATTTTAGGAAAAAGTATGCTGCGCATCGGTGCGCCTTAGAAGTTTTGTACGAATTAGTAGCAACAAGCGTGGAGTTTACCAACAAATAGCGCTTCACGACTTTTGCTATAACTTTTATTACTGTTGTTGTTGTCAATGTTTTATGTGTGTTTATTAGAGATGTCGTGATTTGTTACGCGCAAGTCACAGATAATGATTTAAAATTAAATTCTCACTCTCTCACGAAATAATTTGACCTTATTCAAAAAATAATTTTTTCAGTTAATATCCGAACTCATTCAATGGAAGGCAATTCAACGGAAGCGTGTCTCCCCCTTCCCTATACTTCCAACAGGAACATCCGGTTAGTTCTAAGAGTTACGCACATCAGATTTTGTGTGCCTCACTATTGTAGCTATTCAGATTTAAGCAAATTGAGAAATTTTTTGTATCGGGGGTACCCGTCTCCCCTCCAAGATTTTGTTAGAACATGCAGTTTGTTTCAAAATTTACACTTATAAAATTTAGTGTATCTCAATATATTGTAGCTGAGAAGATATCAATTGATCTGCGAAAAATTGTGCATTCTCCAGATATACAAAAAATAAAACAAGTAAGGTCGGTCAAGCCCGACCATATAATACCCTACACCACAGTATAAAAGAACAAATTGTTTTCCAAGTGTACCTTTTTGGGACCCGCCAGAATAAAATTGTGTAATCTTAAACTCAGATTCTAGGGTATTCATTTAATCGGGCTTTTGCTTTAAACGGTTAAATGCAAAAATTATTTATTATTAGGAATTTATTAGTAAAAACAAAAAACAATAACATAACAAACAAAACAATTTTTAAACCAAAACGAGCAAACAAAAAAGTATTTCATAAATATGTAATACATATTTTATGATTTATATATATTATGTATTTAATAAGAAATAAACTGTGAGATCATTTTATTATTAAGTTTTTCAATAGTTTAAGGAGTTCTTATAAAATAATCTTTTTACAAAATAAGTTGGTTTAAATGTTTAGGATTTAAGCGATTCTTTTCTTTAGTTTCGTTAAAACTTGACTTGAAAGCAAACCATAATACAGATTATTTAATTTCTCATTTCTTTTCCTGTATTTCTCTAAACATATAAAATCCTCCATTATGACATTAGAGTCCAGTTTTAATTTTTAAAATTTTCAACACTTCTAATTGATTCGGTCAATTCTGTTAAAAGATTGCTTATGTTACAATCGACAGTTTCTTTTATTGTCAGCTCATCATCTGATTCATCCTGGCAAAGATCAGCACCGAACATTCTAAAAAAAATTTCTGAATTCTGATTTTGATTTTGTACTGTATTTAAAGAATATATTGCTAGAAGGAAAAAAATATTTTTCTCAACACATACCTTTTGTATGTGAGGCAAAACAAATAATTAAAAACACAAAAGTTTAATATTTTGTTACTTCGGTTAATCGCTTAATTGACTGAAATTAATCGGTTTAATCGTTAATCGAATAAAGCCAATTTTAAATTACCAGTTCAGTTAATCGGGTAGTAATTAATCGGTTAACCGATTAACGGTTAACCGAATGAAACCCCTATCAGATTCATATAAAAATTCTTTGTGCCAAATATTATTTAGATATCTGCATATATAGGGGATTGGTTTGTCTTTTGGATGGAAGTTTACATAGTTTTTGACTTACCAGCACAACATTTTATCATGACATTTTAGCTATCGTTAAAGTTATCGCAAATTTTTATGATAATACTAATATTTATAAGAAAGTAATGACATCAAAAGCTATTTTCGGGAGTAATATTTGTATGGGATATATGGTCAAATATGGACCGATTCCAATAAAATTTGGTAAGATGATTTTGATTGAAATAAAATAAGTTTGGACCAAATTCAATCTAAATATCAACATAATAAAATGGTTTATGAGCACAAAAACCCTATAATTGAAAGAAGCTTGTATGGGAGCTATGTGAAATTATGGACTGATTCAATGGGCTTGGTCCTTGTTCCAATTAAATTTTCATAAAATTATCTCCAAAATTGCGACCTCTACTTTGCGCACAAACTTTACATGGACAGCCAGACGGACGGTCATATTTAGATCGGCTCAGAAAGTGATTTACTATTAACAGGCAATTTACAATTGAAAGCTATTTTTTGTAATCAAATGTATGTATAACAACATAATTATAATGACGAAAAGTCCGTAATTTTCCGTCGGTTACAACTTCAATCTGTCTTTGTCCAATGAATTTTCAATTGTGATTTGATCTGAAAAGAAATCGTCACGTGTATCCGTTCTGAGAGCGTAATGTAGTAATACTTGTCATTGCTTCACCTAATGAAACTGGAATTGGTGGTTGATCATCTTCGTGTGCTTCTTCTTCCACATCCAAAGAAATAAAATTCAACACTTCAGCGTCGGTTAGGGCACCATAGACACTGATACATATGAAAAGGCATTATTTCTGAAGGGTACTATTAGTACCAAAAGATTTTAGCTACTGAGAGGTACAGCACTTAATACTAAATAGTGGTATAAGCATTAGAATGCAGTACAAAAAAAGTACTATTTAAGTAGTTTTACTTTTTTAGTTAAAGGTAATTTTTGTACTAAAAGGTACTTTTTGTATTAAAAGGTACTTTTTGTGTTAAAAATAACTCAAAGGTAATTTTTTTGATTAAAAGGTCCTTTTTGTATTTTAAGGTAGTTTATGTATTAAAAGGTAATTTTTCTATTAAAGGTCCTTTTTGTATTTAAAGGTAATTTTTTTATTAAAGGTTACTTTTTGTATTGAAAGAGCATGTAGGTATGTTTGGCGAATTCAAAACTTATTTTATTATTAAAACGTACTTTTAGTATTATAAACTTTTTATATGTGCTTTTAGTAGGGTATTCATTCAGTTAACCGTTAATCGGTTAACCGATTAATTACTACCCGATTAACTGATCGGTGAATTTAAAATTGGCTTTTTTCGATTTACGATTAAACCGGTTAATTTCAGTCGATTAACCGATTAACCGATGTAACAAAATTTGGAATTTTTTGTAGTATTACACCATATTTTTTTGTGTTTTTAGTTATGGGTTAGTTCCAAAACGTCAGTTGCAAAGCAACTCCCTTTTTCAACTGCATTCTACAATACAACTATGTAGAATTTTACAATGTTATCTGTACCAAAGCTCTCTAAAAAAGTTACCAAAGTACAGGAAAAAAGTTGTGTTAAGAAATATTTTTTCATACAATATATTTTCTTCTAGAAATACATTCCTAAAATAAAGTACAAAAAACAGAAATTAAGGAATTCGGAAATAAACTTTTTTGCAGAATGTTCGGTGCTGAGCTTTCTCAGGATGAGTTAGATGATAACCTGACAACAGAAGAAACTCTCGATAGTAACACAAAAAGAGAATTAATTAGAATACAATTAGAAGTGTTAAGCATTAAAAAAAATTATAATAGGACTCTAATAGCATAATGGAAGATTAAAATGATTAAAGGAAAATGATGAGAAATTTGATAATCTGTATTATGGGTTGCTTTCGATTTCTCCACCATCTTCGATAAGTGAAAGAATTTTTTCCAAGTCAAGTTTATCAAAACTAAAGAAAAAAATCGCTCAAACCCTTAACATTTAAACCAATTTATTTTTCTTAAATATTATTTTATAAGATCTCCTTAAACTATTGAAATTATTAATAAAATGATCTCACGGTTTATTTTTTAAGTAATACATAATATGTTTTAATTAAAAAATATATATTACATAGTTATTAATTATTTTTTAGTTTGCTAGTTTTAGTTCAAGAAATTTTTTTTTTACTAATAAACTCAAAATAATAAAAAAATTTAATTTTTATTTATTGAAATTACTTAATTTAGAAAACAACCTTATTAACCGGTTAACCGATCAATAGCAAAATTAACTGATTATTAACCGATCAAACCAAAACCTCGATTAATTAATCGAGCGATTAACCGATTAAAGCAAAAGCCCGATTAAATGAATACCCTAGCTTTTAGTATAAAGAGACTTATTTCAAAGAGTACTTTAAGTTATAAAAGTTATAGTTTTAGCAATGATAATTTATGTTTAAAAATATACAGGTTTGTCATAGAAACCAATATTGTCAGAATTGGTTTTAAAACCGACAAGAAAAAATGCGTTGGTATCATAGAAACCAATGTTATTGGTTTTATGTTCGAAATAAAATTAGTGTCGGTTTTAGGTGTCACAGACACCAATGTTATCGGTTTTTTATTGAAAATAAACCAAGCAGCTTACAGCCCTTCTTTTTTTTTATTGGAAATAAACATAGTTCCTAAAAACTTCATTTTTATTTAACAGTTAGATTCTTTCCACAGATAGAAGTAAATAAAATTGGTTAAATAGTATTTTTTTGCATGTTTCCGGTAGTCTCCGGCAGCGGGCTGCTGCAAATTTGCAAAAGTCTTCTTCTCACTTTTCTTCCAAAAACAAATATGCAACAACAGCAGTGGTCGCTTTACTTATTTATAACGTTAAACAACAAATTTGTTTATATTTTTAATAAATTCGCTTTATAATTACATATTTTTACAAAACAATAAAATAACACAAATTAAAACAACAAATGCAATGCAAGATCATCTTCCAATAACAAAAATGCTACAACTGCTGATGTCATTTAATTTTCTTTATAAGCACTTATCACCTTTTAATTATTTGATATAAATTATTTTCACAAAAAAACACTTGAACTGATATTTTAATGCAAAAAAAATATAATATTTTGTAAATTTTCTGCAAAAAAGTAAAAGAAAAAATAATAAAAATGTAAACAACAGCTGTTTCGATATTGGTTTTATTTACATTCGAAATTAACAAAACCAACTTGGTTTCGTGACACCAAATGAAACCAATATTGGTTTTCAAACCCGACAATTAGCAAAACCAATATTGGTTTCTATGACAACCCTGATACTTTTTATATTTATTTTTACTAGTAGTGGGTAACAAGTAACGAGTATTAAGACTGTTTTTTGAGTACTCAATGCTTATATTAGTTACTCAATACTTTAAGGCCCGTTTTCACGACTTAACGATAGCTAAATGTAATAAGTTATCGAACAGATAATGAGCTTTTGATTATCACAAGTTCCCTTTAATCTAAAAGTGAAGGATAAGCTAAAGAGAGGAACGTTCTACCTTTAACTTTTGTCGTAAGATTTAGATTTGAGATTGCCATATTATATTCACATATTTTTTATATATGGCAACTCCAATTATTCGTATATTTTGTAAGTCTGGGTTCACACTATGAAAGTTTTCTTTTAGAAAGTCTGAGTTTATTGGTGAGAGGGGAAGAGAACAAGCTTTTCATCTCTCGTCTCTCACCAATTAACTCAGACTTTCTGAAAGAAAACTTTCATAGTGGGAACCCAGACTAAATGTAAAAAAAGGTACGTAGTTACCAGTCTGTGTCTATATTTTGGCAAAAATAATCGGTATTTTCTTTAGTATTGCCATATTTTCAAAAATGTTAAGTTTATTTTATACAGAAGTTGTGAAAACGAAAAATAGTTGAAGGTAACTTTATTCCTCACTAGTGCTAAAGGTACCGTTTACTATTTCGAACTTTATAGGTAAGTCGTGAAAACGGGCCTAAGAGTTTTATTTAAGAAATACAATACTACACAGCACTACATCTCAACAGTTGAAAGTATTAAGTAGTATGGAGAGCCCGCATGAATTGAATTGAGTAACGAACTTTCAGCTTAACTTTATTTTTTAAAAATCTACATTTTATTAAAATAATACTATTGTATTAGAAAAAAGTAGGTTTTTAAAAAAGAAGTTCTTATAATTCTTAATTAAAATCTGCTGAAAGATATCAGCACAATTAAAACTGCTCTTTTTCTAAACACATCTGTATACCACGTAATTTATCTGATTGTAAAAGAAAATTTAGTATGTGCCATTTCTGCATTTAAAATGCTATACAATTTTTAATTTATATTAAAAAATTTTAAAAATCTAAAAAATGCATTTCCTATATATTTTTTTTATAAAACAAAGACATTTTTGTAATGTTTTCTTTTCTATAAATTTTTTCCATTAAATTAATGGCCTGAATACAAATAAAAAATACTTTCCACAAAGAAGTTTAGAAAAAAAAGAAGAAGAAGAGTCGTAAATAATAAATAATTTAATTTCCATAAAAATTGTATTTTTATAGTGTTTTTTATTTCTAATTCCCATTTAAAATATTATAGAAATAGTTTTGTAATAAAAACCAAAACGCAATGGTGACAATAAGTTCAATGGGGTTATTACAATATTTATAATGGACATTTTTTGTGTGTTTTTTTCTTACACAAATGTTTAAAGTCATTAAATTAACTTTAATTAACTGACACTTTGAGAAAAATATATATAGTTCGCTAGAATTTCAGTTAGAAAAAAATTCAATATGAGTCAACGTTTTTTTTTCAAATTAGATCTTTTAATACAAAAAGTAATTTTTGTGCAAAAATTACTGCTTTGTTCACCAAGAGTACCTTTTTTGTACAATATTTGGTTTTGAATAGAAAAGGAAAACTTTGATAAAAAAAAAGCCTTTTTTGTATAAGCAAAGTTATTTAATATACAAAAAGTACCTGTTTTTAAATTACGTGCCTATTTATAAACCAGTCATTTTCAGCTCAAAAAGTACTATTCATATAGTATCAAAGATAATAATGAGATTTTTTATATATGTTATGTATATACAAAACTTGCTAGAGTGCATTTTTCTACTAAGAGAAACATTTAAAAAAAGTCTATTTTGTTCAAAATGTACCTTTAAGGTCTTTATATAAAAAGTACCTTTAAATGCAAATTTGTTTTTCAAACAGAAAGTATTTTTATAAACAAAAATTACTACAATATTTATACTATTTTACTACAAAAAGTACATATTTAAAAATAACATTTTGTGTTAAAAGAACAACAACGGCCTTTCAGTGTTAATGTGCATTTTAAAAGAAGAGAAGTTATAAAAACAAAAAGTTCATTTTCATTTAAAAAGTATTATGTATTTTATATAATAAGTTCCTTAAAGTACAAAAGTGTATTTTAAATAAAAAAATTATACATTTATATAATTCAAAAAGTACCTTTTAATACAAAAAATATATATTTAAACCAAAAGAACCCCTTAATACAGAAAGTTCCTTTTAATACAATAAGTATTTCTTAATACCAAAAATACCTTTTAATTAAAATAGTACCTTTCAATACAAAAAATGCCTTTTAATAAAAAAAAAACCTTTAATGAAAAAGAACGTTTTAATGCAAAAAGTACCTTTCAAAACAAAGAGTACCGTTTAATACTACTAGTACCTTTTAATACAAAACGTAGCTTTTAATACAAAAAGTAACTATTTATACAAAAAAAAAACAAATTTTCATGAAAAAGTACCATTTTATATATTTACAAAAAAAATTACCTTTTTCACAAAAATTCCTTTTACAAAAACATACCTTTTCTATTAATGTTTCATACTAATACGTACCTTTTATTACCCCATAAAGGCTTTGACACGTCTTTGAAAAATCTGCCAAATTCTATAAGACTTCTTAATAATTTCCAGAACGTGAAAGATGTGGAGGGAAATGACTCATTGGAAACATCATCATCATCGTAACACCAAAAATCCGTTCGATCGCATCAAATCATTAAGTTTTATTAATAATGTTATGTTTTGTAAATGTTTGTGTGTGTGCGGCATACTCTTTCAAACGATCTAAACAAATACATAAATACAAGTGCGTATTTTGTACATGTATTTGTAGGATTTCAAGCAATTTTTTCTGGATATTAAATTTCTTTTATGTCAATATTTGTCAAAAGTATTCGATATCAATTGACTAAATTTCATGGCACTCTCCTTCGCTTGAATGATGGTGGTCTTCTTTATAGAAGAACAAGAGCAATCACAAAAGGCAAATAAATTAAAAAGCAAGAATTGAAAATGATTATTGAAAATAACAACAAGAAATATATAATGCGACAAACAAGTACTTGACATGAGAAATTTTAACGTTGTAATTGAGTACCCTACAGGGGTAGATAGGAGGTACTTTTGGATTATTAATGGGCCCTTACTTTATTTGACAGATGACATCTGTCAAGAGTTCAAATTTAAAATATTGAAATAGTCACTTGAAACTGTGATCCAAACCCACTTCTCTATTTCTTTAAAATTTAGGGCACTCATAATTCGTTTAAGCCTCTTATAGTTCTCAGAATGTTAATAATTTGTTAATGGTGTTTTAAAACGTGACTTTGTTGTTTCTTTCTTCTGTATTCAATTACATTTATTGTTGATGAAACTCGTTTATTTTTTCATTTATTTAAATTAATTTCTTGTTGCATGATTTTAAATCAATATAAATTAGCATTTTAATGATTTAAATTGGAATCGTGTTAGACAAAACACAACATAGAAATTTTTATAAATAGAAAGCAAAAAAAAAAAACTGTAACAGAAAAAATTTTCCAAATCATTTAGTTTATTTACTCCTGATAATCATCATTGCAATCACACAATCAAACCATTTTCAGTTAGACCTTTATTGAATTGTATCTTACACAACCCTCATGTTAATTCGGTTAAGATCTTTTCAATTGACTATGAGTATTTTTAATCGTTTGTTTCTTTTGTATTTTTTTTTTTTAAATTATAATTTTTTGTGTCATTGTTAATTTATATATAATTTATAAACTCGACGTTAATGTTTAAGGGCCTTAAGCGTAAGAATCTGGTTTTTTAAAAAGGTTAATTTAAGAATTATCAAATACCCTGTTAAAACTTAAGAAGCAAGATATTTTATCATTCTTAAAATAAAATTGTTTGGAGAGTGATTTTTGTCTTGTTCTTCAAACAGTGGACAAATTACGGCACCCGATTCCCATCGAAATATCATTCTTTAATTAAGAAAGTTTATGTTATGTAATAAATTTGTAATTGTTAAACTAATTTTTAATAAAAAAATTAACTTTTAAATAAATTTTTTATAAGCAATTCCTCTTAAAATAAAAAGTACTATAAATGCCTACAAATAACGAACTTTTGATAAAAAATACAAAAAAAAATCTTAATACATACTAGCGTATTCAATTAACCGATTATTTGTTATAATCGATTAATCACGCGAAAAATTATTCGAGATAAAAATTTAATCGAACAATTTAATATTATTCGGTTAATCGAATAATTATAATATTGTCTAGTTTAGAAGTTTAAAAATAAGACCAAAAATTATATTTTTTAACATAAAAACTTTATTAAAAAAGTAACAACAATTTAACAAAAAGTACTTCATGTAATAAAAGAGAAAAGCTTTTTAAATACAAAATAGCATAAAAATTAAAGCCAATCTTCTAAAATAATCTTTCAAAAATAGTAAACAGCTTAAATGTTTATGTTTCAAACGGTTTGTTTTGACTTAAAAAAGATTATTTTACTTTTTGTTGACGTTGAAGAGATTAAAAGTAAAGCGTTATAAAGCATTTCAAATTTCTCTGTTCTTTATCTTGTATTTTCTAAAAATTGGTAGTCTTCCATTATACCACTTGAATCGCTTTTGATTTTGTAACAATTTTAATTGTCTTGTTAAGGTCTGGTAGAAGGTTGATTTCATTCGTCTCGAAAAAATTATCTTCTTTATCTGAATCATTGTCGTAAAAGTGTGTACTAAACAATTTTAAAAATAAATTATTTCCAAACTCTTTGGACTATATTTAAAAAAAATTGTTACTCAAAGAAAATGTTCCTGAGTTAAGTAACAATTAGAGGGTATTGAAACTGTTCCGGCTTGTTTTTTACATTAAAGAAAAGAACTTATACCGTAAAAAAAAAACAAATTTTTGAATAATCGATTAATCGACATAAATTATTCGAATTATTCGTTAATCGAAAAAAAGCAATTTTAAATTATTCGCACAGTTAATCGCCAAAAATTAATCGATTTATCGAACAACGGATAATCGTTTGAATACCCTAATACATACATACAAAAACGCCTCTTTAACAAAAAGCACGGATTCATTGCAAAATAAGCCAAGGGTGCTATATTCGGCTATGCCGAGAGTTCGAATATTTCAGGAGTGAGCATTGAATGGTATCTTAAAATTATTAACCAATATTTCTAAAAAATGACCTCACAGTAATATAATTCGTTGCGGTTTAGGCGTAATCATATTATCTATGTTTTTCTTTAATGATTTCAAAAGATCTGTCCTTTTCCCTACGGCCATTTTTTTAGAAGACAAAAACAAGTTTTGAAATTTTGTTTTGTTTTAAATTTAAGTTAAACAAAAGAGTTTTGCTCTCGTCTTTTAAAAACGGGCAGTTAACTTATCATTATTTAATAAAATATCATGGTTTGTTTTAAAAAAGAAATCAACCGTATTCAAGAGCTTTTCAGGAGGAGACTTTATATTGGAGCTATTGTAAATGATGGATCGTTTATCACAAAATTCGTTTGAGTAATTTCTAGTATTAAAAGCCTTAATTATACATACCAAATTTCAACACGGTAATACAATTTTGTTAGCATTTTATGCGACACAAAGTCTGTTCGGAAGGCCGCTTTATATCGGGCATATGGTAAATTATAGACCAATCTTTACGAATTTAAGCAGTGCGATGTCTAATCTAATTAAACTTTTAAAGACTAAATTTAAGTACAATGGCATTATTCGTAACGTACTTAGGCAAACTAAAGTTTTTTTCCGAGATATGAGGCCTATGGTAAATTATTAACCGATATTCAAGAAATTTAGAAGACTGATTTCTACTCTTATGAAACAAAAAAGTTTTAGTACAACAACATTACTCGTTACAAATTTAGGCGAACTAAAGTGAATTCTGAGAGTTGGCTTTATATGGGCTTTACGGTAAATTATTAACCTATGATTTGCCTATGGAAAATTATGAGCCGATAATCACATAATTTAGTAGTATGATTTCCAGTCATATAATTTAAATTTCTGCAAAATTTATTAATCGGCTCATTCCACATTTGGGTTCATAACTCTTATCCTACTGAACCGTTTCTGCTGGATTTCATACAGACATGGACATGGTAAAATCGACTTAGAATTATTTAAGTTCCCAGAAAATATATGTATTAAAACTTTATTTGGTCCTAGTTTCACACAGAATAATATTCTTAGAATACTTTTATTCACCACTACACTAAACAGAAAAATCAATCCATTTGTACTTAAATCTATCCAAAGCGGTATTAAGAGAACGGTGAGTATGGATTTTCTTAGTCAAGTACAGAAAGATTGGTTGAAGTACAGTTTATTCTAGTGCGAAATACTTAACACATCAATATTTAAGCCCGATTTCGTACTTGAAATAATCCGGAAATGAGATTGATTTAAGTAAAACTAAATTGAATAAATCTCAAAATGCGCATCATTCAAGTATTATAAAGTTCATTTAATCCCGAATTCCTACTTGAACTAACTTACCCGTTTAACACCTCACAGAATTTAAATTATAAAACATCAGCATCATGTGCGACATGTTTTCTACTTTTAAACTTTGATGTTCATATTTAACTAAAAATATAAACTAAATAGGAGCTTTTGCTGTTTATTTTACTTTTTAAACATGAAAATAATGTATTTTTTCTACTCGTTCTGTTGTTTTTGATGTTTCTAAACAAAACAGGCAAATCGCTGTTTCCTACTTGTGTGGTGTTGTTGTAGTGTCTACAACAAACTTTGACAAACACAATTCTAAAGCCTACAGTACACGGAATGTAAAAAGCCACATGCGTATGTCGCTCTGACGTAATTTTGACGTCACTACAATGCTTTAATAGCAAGTTCGTGATGTGTGATGACGACAAAATTACGTCAGAACGACATACGCATGTGGCTTTTTACATTCCGTGTACTGTAGGCTTAAGAGATGAGACCAGTGATGTTTTACGTAGGGAAAAATCCCTTTTTTTCCTTAGTCCCAATTTCCACAATGCAAGTCTTATTGATAAACTTATCACATTTTCTTCTTTGAATCAGCTTCGGCGTTTTTACGAGTCAAGTCTTATTATTTATCTGTTATTCCATTTGTATGAATGTATATGTGCGCTTTGACATTTCGCACAAACAACACACACAAAAAATCACACACGCTACGAAATTAACTTTGTACAACGAAATTAAAAATGAAAGATAGTTGTCAAAATAGACCTGTTGAAAATTACGAATGAGAACTTAAAAAAATGACCGTAGGGAAAAAAGAACAGATCTTTTAAAAACATTAAAATGTAAGGACTATTGAGTAATGTTGGAAAACTCTTTTACATGAACGGATATCTTTTGAACTTAATTTTAAAGAGCAAGAAGTAGCTTATTTGTAAAAGATGGGCATCAGAAAGTTTTAAAGTAAAGTCATCAAAATGAATAATTTGAATGAAAATTTAATGGTTTATCACTGAAACATGCCAATACAGATAGCGAAAAGATTTTTTCTATCGTCACTGATGTTCGCACTAATAAAAGAAATAAGCTCAGTCATAAAATTGTATCTGCAATTTACATTTTTACAAGACGAATGTAAAAATTGTTTTACCTTCTAGTGTAAAGAAACTAATTCGAAATCAATAGTATCCCTACACCTGTACGATCTCTAGGAAATCACCATTCAAAATTCATACGGACAAACAAATCATTTTTCTAGTATCCAAACAAAATCCAAAAGTACATACATACATAAATGTGGTTTTAAGTGAATTTTTATCACTTGCTTTTTATGTTTTGTTTTTGTTTATTTAGTTTTTAGTTTATAAAAAGAACTGGTTGAAATACATAGAAGCGGTGTTGAAAAAACTGCAGTTGAAATAATAAAAGTCATAAGTTTGTACTGTAACTGCAAATAAAAATGAAAACTAAAACAAAAACACATGCACATACACATACACAACATTCCATCTGCGAAAACATCGCCATTTATTTAAAGTTTCAGTCAGTCAAATTAAAAACTTCCGAACATGTCGTCTGCCGAAGTTCGTTGTTGTGTACAACTTTTCGTTTTTTGCATTTACTTTTACTTCGACTGTTTACATTTAATAAATCAGAAGTTAAAGCAACAGTTTATTTTCGTCCCATGACAAAGGAAAAAGTCGAAGAAAAAGCCATTTTTTTTTTGACTGAAGTTTTTAAAAAACTACATAAAAGGGTTTATATTTATAACTGAATGCATGGCTATGCCATCTAGCATTTCGTATTATAATCAAATATATAAGAATCAGCATCTCGAGCGAAATAACCGCATATGGCCTAATTTTTCGATCATAAATGATACTATCGTTGTGAGAAAATGGTACCCTACCGATGAACCACCTAAATAATCATGTCATACAATTTTCAGATGCCTTTAAGAGCAATTTAATAATAGTTTTTTTTAAAACCCTTTTTATCAGAATATATGGCAGGCCTTAATACATAAATTATTAAATCACATCAAAAATGTTGATCTTTTTCCGATCTCTAATACAAAACTAATTAAAAAATGTTTTTCCTTGCAGTTTGCAAAGAGTGGCTAGTTCGGGAAGATGG
This sequence comes from Pollenia griseotomentosa, assembly GCA_963931875.1. Classification (NCBI taxonomy): domain Eukaryota; kingdom Metazoa; phylum Arthropoda; class Insecta; order Diptera; family Polleniidae; genus Pollenia; species Pollenia griseotomentosa. The sequence goes on along the minus strand of OZ007561.1, from coordinate 70,091,140 downwards.
AGCTTTGGCCTATAAGTTACAGTCACAAGAAAGTAAGTTTTTCTCTGAAAATAAAAACACCCACTCTCTCTCTCTCCCTGATCCTAAAAACTTTTTAAATCCTTTTTGCAGTCAACGATTTCTACAAAGGTAACCGCACCCGTAACGCAGTAGTGAGAGAAGATTTCCCTACAGCATTGCAAGAGCAAATCAAAGAGCGAGAGACAGCAGATAAGCAAGTAGAGGCATACAGGAGAAAACTGAGAGAACAGTAAGTTTGAAAAAATATTCTCTAAGATATTTTAAACAGAAAGAAATATTTTTTTCAACAACAGAGAAGAACACGACAAAAGAGTGGCCAAAGAAATAGCGGATAAGTTAGAGAGGGACATACAAGAGCAAAAGTTAAGAGAACTAAAGCATAGCGAAAAAATAGCACAACAAATGCAGGTGAGTATTTTGGTTAGCTCAAGAAAATTAAAGCATATTTAACATATTTTTTGCTTAAAAGGAAATCTATGTGAATCTCCCACCGGTACCACGGCCCTCTACCAGGGATAAATCGAATAAGGTACCACCTCCTAGACCAGCCAAAAGCTCTACTTTACAGCAACATCATCAGCAACAACCCTTGTCACCAAATGGTTATCGTAATCCAAATAGTCCACCCTTTCCTATACTCTTGCAACAACATCATTTCTCCAATACCGACGGCTATGTAGGTTTAGCTTTACAAGCTGCCCCAGCTCAACATCGCAATCACCATCATCATCAAAATAATGCTCAACAACAAAGATCCCCTACAAATACCAATCATATAGTGGTAGGTGGTGGAGGTGATAATATATCACCCACACATCAGCAACCACATTCATCATCCGCATACCGTCCTGGCTTATTTGAGTCATCCTCATCAGCCTCAATTGCTTCATCATCATCGACAGCCTCGGCAAGCAGACGCCAGAATGTATTTGATTCTCAGATAAACATGAATACTAGTTTTAATTTACCACCCCATCCTCTAACACCCAATTCACCCCAAACCCCTCTCACGCCCAAAACACCAACACATGCATTTTTGCACACACCACCACCACTGCCGCCAAATCACCCGGCATACCAAACACCACTCGCACAGTCATCCACAAATCATTCAGATATTGAGGAAATTATTGAATATTCCGATGTAGCCGATAGTATAAGACGTTTTGACATCACCAAATCCCTAGATACACCAGATTCATTACCACTACAGCACAACATTGCAACATCATCACCATCATCTTCCTCACCAGCACACCATCATCAGGGTGCAAGAATAAATCGTCTTATGTCGCCATCTAATGAAAATCTTTTAAAAAATGATCAAAAATTTCAGAAACTTTCACCCGAGAAGTATGACCAGATGGTGGGCAATATGAATGGTATGATAAATGGAGCCGGCGCAGTTGGAGGTGGAGAAGGTAGCGGTGCTGCAGCTGCTGTTGTTGCCAAAGAACGTCAGATTCAACAGCATGTTGACGACATCGAATTGTATGTGGATCCTTGTGACTATGCCAGTCTCAAGGAAATCGGTTTGCCCATGCAGGAGATCAAAGAGATGAGTGCCAAAATGAAACAGGAGCAGAAGGATGCTGTGAGTTTATATTTCATCAATTAAGAAGAGAATTAACTTAATTAATTTTAAATATTCTTCAGCTATTGGCTCGTCGTTTACAGGAACTAGAGGTTCATGATGGCATGTCCCTAGAGGAGAGAGATCGTATGTTGGCCATTGAAGCCCAAGATAAAGAGCTAGCAAAAATGTTGCAAGAAAGAGTAAGTATCTGTTTGTAAACTATAATTATGTGAATTGGAAACTAAAGTTTATAGAAAAGTTTATATAAATAGGGTACAGGAATTTATAGTTTTTTGTTATCAGGCCACTTGCTCACAATTTCAACCTGAGGGTATTTGCACGAACATTCTTCATTTATATAAAGTTATTCAGCCTACCTTCTTTTCATAACCATCTCAAAAGCAACTTTAGTGTTTTCTAACTATATTTAGTTTATTTTACTCGGTAAATACTTTTTCTAACATTTTTCTCTTAACTTTCCTGCTTCATAATGCTTTTCCTATCCTACCCTAAGATGGATTTTACCACGTGGGATATTTTAAGACCTGGCGTCACAACGATTGCCAGACGCCCAAGTTTATGTCAGATTTTATCCGGCGTACACTTAGGAACATTCACCAGAATGCTTCCTCGTGTCACCAGAAATGGACTAATGGTTTGTTTTATAGTAGTGTCTTTCATGTTCATTCTGTGATCAGTTTCACTGACAGTATTTACATATTCGTACAGCATTGATAACTTTCTTTAAATTTTGGTTGAAACTCGTATTCATAAAAAAATTTGCATAACACCATTATATCGCTGCAGTCAGAATTTACATTATTTACTTTTAGTTTTACCTAAGAAGTAGTTGGTCTATTCTGTATAAGATGTTGTTTAATTTAATTTTTTTTCTATAAGTATTCGGACCTTATACCCTTCACGAATAGATACAGAATTGATCCTTGTAGAACTTAAACACCACACAAAGTACCTCGGAATAATATTGGATAGTAACTGTCGTGGAAACTTAATGTGGTAGAAAGTTTGTAGAAGGCAACAAACGCGCTCTATGCATTCAAGAAAATGCTGGGAAAAACTTGGGGTCTAACCCTTTCTCTTAGACATTGGATTCACACAGCAGCGGCGAGACCAATTTTACTCTAGAACACCGACTACGACAACAAATGTAATCCTGAAACTACAACCGATTCATCCGGTAGCATGAGGGACTGCAAGGAAATGTTCGATCCCCTTAAAGGCGATGGGACAACCTGTGTATAGACTTTACGGTCACGGTAGTATTATAAGGAGTATTGACTGTAGCAGCGACTTCATCATTCCGAGATTAATATTTAATAGAAAACCGCGTATTACATTAGAAGAGGAAGGCTGGTTGGCGGGACTCCGATCTGACCACAGGACTTTCAGTTTTTATACTGATGGTTCCAAAATGGAAGGTGCTTCAAGATAGACCTTGAAGCACCTGCCCAGATATGAGAGTTGTATTCCATTTTTGGTCGGATATAGGTGGTATAAATAGTGAGGAGATCAGACGGAGTGAAGTAGTTTTTGCACAGTTTTAAGAAACCAAGAGACTTCAATGCTTCTTTCGACTCTTGAAAAATATGTTTGTTCCAACGAACATCAAATTGTATTTCAGAACATCAGGAGTGTCTAATTCCTCAATAGCTATACCTCCTATGGACAGAGATGATGCTGACTCCACAAGACGTCTGTTGGTCAAAATACAACATTGGGTTTTACGAGCAGTAAAATCGACCCTATTCGCAAGACCCCACTCGGAGTTTGTCGTTAAGTCATGACTCATAGCTTCAGCCACAGTAAAGCTTGGGCTATGATTAAAGGAAAATGAATGACAAATGCTGCTGTCACCCCTACTGGGTGGTCGATAAGAAAAACCGTTTCAGGTGATGCAGGGTTTGATTTCCTTTGTTGTTGACACAAACTATTTAATTTTTATAACCCCCAAAAAAGAGGTACAATTATGGTTACCGAAACAAGAGATTACAAGACCGGAAAATGTCTCATTAAGTAAATAAAAAGTTGTAAGCGCGTTGTAGCTTGTGGAATCATTTGGGACCACATATTGACCACATCAATTTCATTTTAATTCGGTAGAAAAATGTGACGTTATCGAACACCAGTGACATTTACTGCTCGACCTGCCTCATATTAAAAGTGTATGGTCCAATACTGCCTTCAGACCAAAATCTACACGTTGTTAATGGACTGTCTTTCATCAATCACATGTGTGTTTTCTGAAACCAAAATGCGGCAATTTTGGCGATTTTCGAAGTCATACAGGTGAAACTGTGCACTCACTTGATAATGTTTAATAATCTAAAGAACGGTTTGTCAATGAGTACCAAAGTCAAACCTTCAGTCATCCTTTATATGTACATACTTATGTCTACCATTAAAAACTCTGCAGTTAAAATTTCACTGCGGATTCCACAATTTTTTTTACAAAACCACTACATATCTGTGGCAATTTGACAAAACATCTTAAGTCTTGAAATAAAGCAATAAAGCATGGTGGAGGCCACCTCTTAGTAATTTCACCATGCAATAAAGTTTAAAAAAAAAACTCGGTGAAAAAACATTTTTATCAAATAACAAAATAAACTAAAATTAAAGAAACATTTTATTTATAATACAAACTATTCAATATTTTTTATTTTTCGAATTTATTCTATGAGCTAAATTTCAGTTATGTAACGGGTCCGCCATCTAACGTTTTTTTTCAACTAGTGCTTATTTCGTGAATGGTAACACTTAGCTCATGTCTGATTTGACAGATGATTAGTTTTATCTTTCCGCTGAACGAATATGGTTGTGTATACGCTTGAACAACGCTAGGAAATATTGCGACATTACTTTGAAAATCATGGTAATGTTGCAGAATGTGTGCGAAAATTGCGTACGGATTTTGCAAGAAGAGAAGCACCGTCAGCTCCGTATGTTCGTTATCTTGTGAAAAAAGTGAAAGAAACTGGCATCCTCATCGATAAATCAAAGCGTGAAAAGCCAAAAACAGTGCGTACACCCGAGAATATTGCTGCTGTGGCAGAAAGTGTGCGTGAAGCGCCATCAACATCAATTCACCGTCGTTCTCAACAATTGAACATTTCGGAGACATCATTGAGACGAATTTTGCATAAAGACCTTGGTATGACGCTATACAAAGTCCAATTGGTTCAGGAGTTGAAGCCAACTGACCATCCAATGCGTTTTCGCTTCGCTAAGTGGGCCTGCGATCGACTTACAGAAGATGCCGATTTTGCCAAAAAAATCATCTTTTCAGATGAAGCTCATTTTGATCTTGGTGGGTATGTAAACAAGCGAAATTGTTGCATTTACGGAACAGAAAACCCGCACGCATACATTGAAAAGCCGATGCACCCAAAACGAGTCACTGTTTGGTGCGGATTTTGGTCCGCACCATTTTTCTTCGAAAAAGAGCAAGGAGTGGCCGTTACAGTCAATGGCGATCGTTATCGGGCCATGTTGAACGAATTTTTGTTCACAAAAATTGAAGAGGAGGATATTGGCAACATTTGGTTTCAACAGGACGGCGCTACGTGCCACACAGCCTGTTTTTAAAGATCGCATTATCAGCCGCAGAGCGGATGTCGTTTGGCCACCTCGGAGCTGCGATTTGACACCGTTGGACTATTATTTGTGGGGTGCCGTCACAGATAAGTGTAACGCCGACAAGCCAGAGACAATTGACACTTTAAAGTACAATATTCGTGAAGCCATTGGTGAAATACAGCTGCACACAATCAATAATGTGCTTAAAAATTGGACCGATCGTGTAGGCTACTGCATGGCCAGCCGAGGCAGCCATTTAAATGAAATTTTTTCCCATTATTAACCGGAAGGATTGTACTTTCAAAAAAAAAAAAGAAATTTGAGAAAATATTCAGCATTTTTTTTATAGCATTTTTTAAAAATAAAAGTTATTTGGCGGACCCTTTATTTTATAAAGCTTTTTTGTAATAGTCCTATTTCTTCAATTTTCAGGAATGACTTTATACACTACCAGACTATTATATTGTATCTTCTTGTTATATTTAACCTTAGCTATCCTTTGGATAGCAATGAAGTATATTGTATGTACAGAAAAATTTACAATTATTAGACACCAGCAGAATGTAATGTATTTTCTGCTTTATAAAATACATAACTGAAATTTAGCTCATAAAAAAAAACGAAAAATAAAAAATGTTGAATATAATATGAAAGTAACCTACGAAAGGAAATAATTCCCAGTTTCTATAATACACAATTTTAAAAAAGTCAAAAAAACATGATTTTTAAAATGAAAATTCGTATTACATATTAACAACATTTTGTGTTTAACTTTTAAAATTTGACTTAAGATGTCTTGTCAAAATGCCACAGATATTTTTTACATAAACTCATCTGAACTGTATTCCCACTTTTGATTTCAATTTTTTCTATTTACAATATATTTTTAACTAACGCAAATTGATTTTTCAACCTTCCAGGAAAAAGCCAAAGCAAAACGTGCCAAAGAAAAGGCCCGTCAACGTAAGAGTCAACAAAAAGAGCCTCAGACTCTTACCAATGGTGTACATCCACACAATGGCCCACTCCAGCCAATGCCACAAGATTGTATGACCTCATCGTCAACATCGTCATCACGACACAGCCACTCTTTGTCTAACGATGGTAGTGCACAATATCAAAGAGATCAAATACAAGAAGATCCATTAGATTTAGAAGCCTATTCCAGTCCAATTGATGTCCTAAAACATACACAACGCGCACAAAATGGTTGCCTAACAAATGGCAGTTTGACACGAGACATTGCCGGTCAACAGGCCAGGCATGCTAGTCTCCATAGAGAAGATGATATTTATACACTGCCGGTCGACAGTTGCCGTCCAGGAGCGAATACAAGTGCTAGACCAGCATCAATGAGTGCTGGTGGCAATGGTTGTGGTGGGGAAACTCAAATACAAACCGGCTATTCGCAGAATTCAATGACCAGGTAGGTGATGGAAAAATTGTTTGCTAAAACATGTTGATTTTCGTTTAAAGGTTAATTTTAGACAAAAAATTTTAATATTAAATGATTTTGAATTTCTAAAACTCCTTGAGATAAATAAACCCTTAAAAGCATGAGGTCAGCACCGGTTCACTTCAATAGCTTGCGGATAAATAAAATAAATTGTAAGCAAGCTGAAACAGTAGATCAAAGTACAATTTCACTGTCTACTTAATTTTGAAGCATTATTTTGTGCTTGCAATTCAAGTAATTGAATAATAAACGAAATAAGTAATGTACCATACATGGTACGGTATGCATTTAAGGGTTAAGACTTCAACTGGAATAACAACTTAGCTGCATTTTTAGTTTTATTTTGCACTGAATTATTGATTTCTTTTAATTTTTTCCTATTTTTCAGATCTGAAAACTTTTCCATACACTCCCATGACTCTTTGAACTCACGCCTGAGTTCTGGTTCTAAAACTCAAGCTTTTGGTATATATGTATTGAATTAATATCAAATAATAAAATATGTATATTTGTACTAACAACCATTTTTCTTTTAAAAAAATTTCAGATCAAAACTCCAGCCCAACTCCGCCTTACATGCCAATTCAAGGTACAAGGCGATCAAATTCTAGCGAAGATCGTAAAAAGAAAACCAAGGACAACAAATGCACACATCAATAAAACATTACAAGGCATTTAAATGCTCTCCAAACTTTCAGAACTATAATAATCATACATACACATATTTATTATTAAATTATAAAACAATTAAATTGTTAGCCTCATAAAAATGAAAGCAAGAAATCCCCCATATTTAAAATATACAACATATTTAATCCCCTTGAAGTACTTATTCATCACGATACATACATAGATACGAAATATAATCCTCAGAAATCTCTCTCCTTTACAAAACTTTTATAGATAACCAAATACGTATTTTTACTCCTTGGACTTTGGAACATATCGTTATTTACTTGAACTGAAAAGAACATTTTGAGTTTTTTTAGAATTTCTACAAATATTAGCTAAGAACTATTGAATTGACTGAAAATATTATCTTTTTTGCTCTCTGACACTGTCTCTCTTTGTAGGTAAAATTTGTATTTTTTTTTTTTTTAATTAAATGACAAATTTTTTTTATGAATTTTGTCATTAATTTGATAAAATATTAAATTTTTGTCTTAAAATAAAATCAAAATTTTGTGAATTATTCGAAAATCAAAAGAAAGAATGAATTAAAAAAATAAATAAAGTCTTTAAGTATTTAATATTTAAGGGTATTTTCTATGATCTATTATAAAATATTTTATTTCCTAATATTTAAGCTTTACAAAAATAAAATAAAAAAAAAAAAATTATATGAATTATATAAATTACAGGAAAGAGTTTTTTTTTTATAATATTTGAAAATACATATCGCTTATTTGCTTCAATAGTGACATAACTCAAAAAATTAAATTTTGGACTTTGTGATGTAGAATTGAGCAGTCCATTTGCAAACAGCGATAAGCAAACAAAAAACAAAACTCTGAGAAAATGTATTAAAACAGTTTTTTTTTAATTAAAATGTCAAGCCATATAGAGAGTTTTGACGGAGTATTGAATATTTAACTAGAAATTTCGCTAAACTTACCGAGTTTTGAACGAGATTGAAATGGCTTAGGGATGGATTTTAAGAAATAAATAAAATAGAGGCCTTTAAAGAATTTTAACTTAGCGGTTTTTGCAAGTTTACTACTCAATTACTCAAGGACCCCGAATACATACTTTATGAGGTCTTAGATTAATATTAAAAAAGTTTCACATATTAAAAAACTACACCCTCATTCACCACTAGTGGTGGTAAAGAGTAAATGACATTTTTTCTTGTACAGGGAAGTATTTTTAGTAATTTATGGAAAAAATCATAGTTGTATAGATTTCGTTTTGTATGGAAAATCTAGTCAAAAATAACAAGGTTTGAGTCGAAATCTCGTAAGTACCAGATTTCGTTGTGTAAACAGCGTTTTGGCAACTTAAAATTATTTAAATAATTTTTAATACTATGTCGAGCATGTAAACGCCATTGCTGACTCGTATTTAGCGTATTCTCAAAGTCTTATTACCGATCACAGCTCTGCAGATTACAATTTACGGTACAATATTTTCTTTAAAATCGTTACAAAATCTCCGCAGAAAATACTCTGAAGACGTTAAGTCAAGCAACTGTCAGAACGATTTTAACAAATATTGCTTTCGCAAAATGGTTAAGTTAGTATTAAAAGTGGATTCGTTTGAAATGTTAAAGGCTAGATTTCACTAGCCCACAAGTCTTACGCATTTCATAATACTTTGTGATATAGAAATCTAATGAGTTTTGTTAAGACTTTAACTTTTAGCTGGTATAAACAGACATGTCATTGGATTATGTTTGTAATAGGATGTAGAAAGTCCTAATAATATCTACCTTGCATGCATTTCTAAAGTCCTTACTTACAATTATTTAAAGTTATGCATGATCCTTGTATCAAAAAGTCATTATATAGCTCGAGTCTTGGTATCAAAATATAACATTTTAATAAAATACTGTATAAAAATATAATTTATTACGAACTAGTTGTTTGGTCCCGGCGTTGATCATGATTTTCCAAATTATAATAAAAAATTAAATACTGGTGAAATCCTGTCTGAAATTGGTCATATCAACTTATAAACCTTCTCATGCTCAACAACTTTGCTAAAGATCATAGCATCGTCAAATGCAGAGTTTACGATTTAATTCATACTGAGTAATTTTCAATGGCGCCACCTATTTTAGATTTTTTTTTTGCTATTTATCTTACTTGTTCAGAGACCATTCCGAATTGGTGCGAATCATCGAAATCGGTCCAGCCGTTCTTTAATTATAAACGTAGTAACTAACGCCACTTTTTTTTATATATGTATATATATATATAGATATATAATATATAGAAAGAAAGATAGATAATTTAAATAATATTAACGGCCAATTTCACCAAATTCAGTTATAATTAATTGACTATCAGTTTTAACTATCATAAACGTATATTGTTAACTGGAAGTTAAAGTAATAGTTAGTTTTAACTGAACTTTGTGAAAAGCAATTTTAAAATCCAAAAAATTTTACGTATGTATGTACAATTAGTAAGGGCCCTTAATAAGAAGGCTAGATACGATTAAAATATGCATCAAGCCATTTAAGAATAATCTATATATAAATCGGCTAAGGCAAAACAGTTAAGAACACTTTTCTCCTCTGTATATCAACCGATTTGAAAAAAACACACACCATTTGAAAGATATTTACTTACAGAAGTGCACAACATATATTTTATTAAAATCTTTTCAATATTTTCGGAGAAATAAGCGTTCAAATTAGCTACTAACACATATGTACAAATTACAAAATTTGTTTTTTCCAATTATCAAATAATAAAAAAATAGGGTGCTCGATTATTCGACATTTTTAAGAAACCGGGTTTCGAATATATCGACTATATAAATACGGGAAATTAAATTTCTTTATTTTACATTTCCGTGCTGCATGTGGTGATTTTTAAATTTTCTATAATATTTAACTGAGAAACATAATATTATAGGTGCATGGGCCTGAGTGAATGAAAACCTATAAGATGAAAAATGAACAAGAACATGTAAGGGGAGGTTTTTGGTACTTTTTCGTTCAACATCTGGTTTTTTGATTAATTTTCTTTAATATTAGACAAAGAAAAATAAAATTAAACATGCAATGTCCCGAGTGGAATAAAATTTACAAAGGAAATTTTATGATACCTTTTTGCTTTTCAATTGATATTTTGCGATATTTTTTATATTGAAATTACAAAATTAAATTAGTAGAAAATTAAATATGAACCAGAGGTTGGTCCCTTGCCAAACCGATCAACTGAGATGAAAAAAATGAATGTTCAAAACATGTAAATTCATATATACTAAGATGTAGCATGTTTTCTTTATATGTATGTACATAGCAATTTATGGTCGAATTTTGACCATTAGGCGAACACTCGTACATATAAAAAACTATCGATTTCTCTTCTAAAACTGTAATATATTATTTCCTCCTAATCCATTCTATCGTTTACATATAAAATTTAAAAAATCTTACTTGCTTATTACACGAAAAACATTATTTGGATATTTATTTATTTATTTATTAATTTAAGTTAATTTTTATAACACATACGCATTGCTGACGTCATTATTACCCAAAATCGAATTAAAAAATTTCCAACTGAAAATTTCAGCTCAAATCATTTTTTAATACCAGGCACGCAGAATATGCACAAAAGCAGCAGGTGATTTTTTTAAAGAAAATTTTCACAGCATACATTAGGGATGAACAAATTATTTGAGTTAGCCTGTGACATTGTTCAGCTACAGGGTGACTCAAATACTTTGCTCATCCCAAAAGTATACTGTAGATTTTTTCTTAAACAATTTACTTGCTAAATTTTCTTACATTTTGGGCGCCTGGTGTTAAGAAATTAGTTTAACTCAAATTTTGAACTTTTAAAGTTTCGTTTTTTGTCATGACGTCATTATGTATGTGTACTAATAAATGGTTGATGACTGAGTTTAACGCTGGATCTCCACGTAGTAATTTTGTTTGCTAAGCACAAGCAAAAACGTCGGCAGAACAATGGCGCAATAATTATTAATTGCTGATTATATTGCTGGCGAACACGAGAAATAATTGCTTTGCCATAAGCAAAAACGTACAGAGGAATGAAATGTCAGATAAATGACAACTGATTTTACAGCAGATTGCTAAGCAATCATTGCGCAATGGATTGCCAGCCCCTCATGGCAATATGAGGTCCACACGTCGCAAATTTAATGGAGTAACCAAATTTGAGGTTTGAGGCAATAAATATTGCTTCGTGTAGACCCGGGGTAACAGAAACAAGTAATACCTTAAAGTTTACAAATGTTCAGGAGAGGCAAAAAAAAACTGTTCTTAAAAACATGGTTGTAATTTTTTTATAATTAAATTGAGTTCCGCAGTAACGGTATTTTTCCAGTTAAAGAAGACATTGACGCAAATGAAATTTTCATGGTCGTTAGAGGTTTGATACACACAAAAAAAAAGACTGTAATCCCAAAAGAAATTGATTTTGATTCAAATAGAATTTACATTCGGATTGTGCCCAACAACATTTTGCATTTGAATCAACAAGTCTGTTTCTTTTGTCCCAAAGTGTTAATTCATTGTTGAGGCAAAAAAAAAAACTGTTGCCTTAAATGTCATATTTGTTGCCCCAACGGTTCAGTATGCTGTTGTCGCAACTGCAAAAATTGTTGACTCAACAGTTCCACAAACTTTTGTCGCAAATGCAACTGTTGTTGTCTCAACAGTTCAACATACTTTTGTCGCAAATGCACAAATTGTTGCCTCAACAGTTAAATATACTTCTTAAATGAAAACATTAATTTTAGTTTGAAAATATTTATTTTAAATTCTTGCAATTTTTAGATTATTGTTTAATATATTTATTTTTCGGGGCTTTGAGCTCAAAAATATTTCAATTTTTTTAATATAATATGCCTTTATTTCTTGCAATATAACAAAGCCTTGAAAACTTTCCAAAAATTCAGTTTTTACTTCCTGAAGTATTAAGTATATTTCATTTTCTTTATAAAATATATTAAGGATAATTGCTTTTATATTTCTTAAATAAACAAAGTCTCCTTTTGTAAAAATAATTCCTTTAAAAATAATTTTTTCAATTTCAAAGCCAGTGGTTAAATCTGTACATAAATTTTTATAAAAATTAAGTTTTTTCAAATCAATAGTTTTAGTTATTTTAAACTCAAAGTCATCTTTAAAGAATGTGTTTTCAAGTAAATGTAGCGAAAAATTAAGACAATGTTTTACACACAATGTATATGGTATATTCTTCCGAGATCGAATAATGTGGGCATACTGTTTGAAAGCAGAGTGCTTTCCTTCAAATCTGAAGCACCAGAGATGCTTAAGAGGACCTACTTTTTTTATGACTGTAGGGTAATGTGTGAGAAAATGATATTTTGGTTTCAATTGTTCCTCAAAAATTGTTATATACGATTTGTTGTGTTCGAAAATCAAATCTTGTAATAATTTTAAAATGTCATTATCAAACTCTTCTAATAAAATTAGATGTACAATTTTTATGAAATTAATAAGAAACTTATATACTTTGTCGTTTTGATCTACCAAGTCTCCAATTAAAAGTAAAATAGTTTCTAAAAATAGTTTCATTTGGGCGGCATTCATTTTGATATTATTTTGTTTGATTTGGGTTTTGGTTATGGGAGAACTTATATTCTGTAAATCTGTAGGCCCGTAATCAAATAACTGTTTCCGACAATTAAAAGCATCTAATGTAAAATTTTTTTTAACATATATAAAATAATTTAAAATTTTTGGAATATTATATTTTGCAACACCCAAAAATATATCGTGCATGATATCGCAACATGTGTTATTAGTGACATGGAAGTAAGATAATTTATTCCATACAGAATTTTCCTTTACTGCTGACACAATATTCCCATGTGGGCTAGCTTCTGCAATTTCTTTTAAGTACACATTTTTATCACGAATTTTTTGTTCTACTTCAGAAAAATTTTTTTTACATTCTTCTTTCGACATCGTACAATTCCTACAAAAATAATTGCTGTTAAAACTAGTTTGGAAGCTCAAAACTTCATTGAGTCCCAAATTATCACCCAATATTTGTCCAAGAACGAAGTATATAGTTGTCATTTCTCCATTAATTTCAAAATTTAATCCGTTGATGCTCAAATCTTCCAAAACATCTATGAGTAGTTTGAGTGAGGCCTCGTTGCCAAAATAAGCCATATCTTTTGCATTAATAAAACCAGCTACAAAAATATTTCTTAAGTAACTTAATTGGTGTTGTGGAACCACTGGTATAGAAAAGTAAATACCGCAAATAGAATTTTTACGAGGCCCAAGCGCATCGTTTATCTGGAAGTCGTCAAAATAAACAAATATTGGAAAAACTATTTTATCTCCAAAATTTTCAATCTTTGATTTCCACAAATGACCCATAATAAAGTGATTCAATTTACCGTTTGATTTTATTTGCTCAATATTTTTCAGCGTATAATCAAGAACATTCGGACTTTCGAAATATTTTTGTAGTTGGTGTTTTATATCGCAAAAACAACCTTCATTATTATTGGTGGCCAGTGTTGGATGTCCACGAACAAATATTTCATCTAAATCTGTTGATATTAAAAACAGCTTGGGAAATTTGAAAAGGTCTAGTTGTTCTAACTGTTTGAACAATTTATATTCTGAATCGATATCTTGAAAAGGGTTTCTGGCAATATTAATTAATTCGGAGAATGAAGATTGAGCATCTTCAGGAAGAAATTGAATATATAATTCAAGAGTGTTTATTAAAGGAGTAATAACGCATGTTATATCTTTTTGCACTTCCGGCACATTATTTCTGGCAATATTTGATCGTGAATGCAATTTCAAACTCATTAATATGGTATTTTTCAAAATAGATGCTTTTAAGTTACTAATATCCGGAATATTTAGCTGAAATATTGGTTCTTCAGTTGATTTTGTACAGGTGCTATGATCTGTTGTCATTAGATTTATATTTTTGTTGCCTTCATATGTTGTGTTTTGAGAATATACCATACACTTGTCGTGTTTTATAACATGTTTTTTAAATTTATAAAAATTTTGATAATACTTATTGCATTCGTCAAAATTACAATGATATTGAAAGGTATTTGGAGTCATATGCACATGCTTTAAATGAGAAAGTAATAAATAAGCATTGTCAAAGACGTCAGAGCAAATAGAGCAATTATGTGTGGGCATTTTTTTAATAAAACTTTTGATAACGTTTAAAGTTTTTTTAGTTTGTTCAAAATAGTTTCTAATTTTGCAATTTTATCTTGTGAAGGAATGTTATAAACATAATTTTGTAAAAATACCCATACATATTTGCTCTTTTTTGAATATTGTAAGTCCATGACGAAACATATTTTAATTGTCAAGTCGACAGCACGAAGTAAGGTTTCGACTTTGTATCATACGCCACTAAAAAGTACGTAAAATTCGCTCAAGTTATCCAATGATTCACCAACCACTAGTATTTTAGGCTGCAATGTAAGCTTTTCTTTCGCGGCAAGGGATCTGCCATCATCTTCCCATTGGATCAAATTGTTAATATTTAGTATATGGCCAATCATATCATTTTGGGCGTCAGATATAGATGGTTTCGCTCCCTTGTTGATTCTTGGAGGAGTAATTACCGCATGTAGCAAATAAAAGAAATAAAGATGTCGCGAATCTGTAAAAATATTTTTCATGCAATAAATTAGAGAAAATAATATATCGCATCAACTTACCAAGATTTTCTGCCGATTTACTATATTTTTCAAAATACTGCAAATTAAGTTTATCTTTGACACTTGTTGCGAATAATATATCGGAAACGTTTTTCTCAAAGCAATCCATTTTTTCAAGCAATAAAAATTTTTTTCCTGGATGCATCGTTTCGAAATCCACATCAATAAGTTCAAATCCGTTAGGGTCTTTGTATCTGGGCCAAGCTTTTAAAAATTCGTCCAGTGACGTTTTATTTTCTTTTAACCTATTTTCAGATGTTTCCTGCCATATTTGCTTCAAATTTGTAGGAATATTGTGCACTAGCCAATTTTTATTTGACATAAAGTCATTATATTCTGTGGTATTCAATTTAGACCTTTCTACAGTGCTTTGCTCAGCAGATTTAAACTTTTTTGACGAATTTGCGTCCATGGCCTTACGCCTGTGTTTTTCATTATAGTACCTGTCATATAATTTTCCGGATGCATTTTTTTACCACTCCGTGCTATGAAATAAGTGCATTCATTTTCGTTCGGGAAAATAAATGTAATTGCTTGTGCCACTGCCGTCATAACTTTAGCATCCATTTTAATGTCATTCATGATAAAATTATCAATAAGAATGCGAACCACAATATTTTGTTCAATGTCAGTTAACATGTTATTTTTTTCATAATTTTTCAGAATGTCTAGTCCTGTAATTGTTTTACTAAGAATGTTTTTTATGTCATAATTATGAGAAAACGATTGATTGGTATTAACCCAATTGTTCACTTCGTTTGAAGTTTTAGTTAAATTACTGATTGTTATGTCCGATCCGCAGCAAGATAGTAATGGAAGCTGTCCATGTTCATAAATATAAAAATAAAACAATTATAATAATTTTTTCATAATTGTATAATAGTATTCGCATTTACTGTCCATTCTTATAACAAATATAAGTAGTTTGTGTACAGAAAGTTTTGTTACAAACGTGCAAAAAGTTCATAAGAATGTACAAGTAAATGAACAAATAAATGTACCTTATTTTGAATTCGCCACTTTTGCAGTTCATGCCGAAAAATTATTTTTTCTCCGATAAACCCCGTTCCTAATTTTGAAAATATTTCGTCGATGTCTTTTGAATGCATTATTTTCAAAATGTCGACTTTGTTGATGCCGCATTCCCAGAATGAAGAAATTGTGTCCATTGAAATATTCATTGTTAAAAGCAATGCAACCACTTCATTGGATAAATCCACCGTATAAATTGTTTCCTGAAAACAATCTTCTGCCATTGTTTTTTGTTTATTGGAAACACTTTAATTTTTATTTTAATTATTTTAAAACTCTAAACTTAAAGCTCACGTTTTACTTGTTTTACACTGACAAACGACTCAATACTGATCGCCAATGATAATTAGAGGTGGCAAACTATCGATATTCGCAACATTCGATATTTTCGATAGTTGGTTGACAAACTATCGATAGTATCGAATTCTTTGTTGAATTCTTCAATTTTATTTTTAAGTAATTAACGTATGTTTCCATGTAGCAATTTTAAGAAATACAATTTGAAAAATTTTGATTAAGGTTTAATCTCTCTTAGATTTTCAGCCATTTGCCTTATCACAAGCTATATTTTTTTTCAAATATGTAATAAAATATACACACAGTATGCAATAATTATGGATAACATTATTTTTACAACAATCCTCACATACATAGTAAATCTTTCTTATAAAAAGTTTTAAATCAAATTCTACTCATTAACCAGTAAGCAGGTTAAGTTAATATTTTGCCAAATTCAATTTACAGATCTCACAAGCTCTAAGTTTAAAGATATTTATTTTAAAACGTTAAAAATAATTTAATATAAAAACACTACTAGAATAAGGCTAACTGCCTGTTTTTCAAAATAAAATAAAACATTTTCGTTTGGGAAAGTAAATTGAAACAACAATAAAACAAGTCAACTTTGTTTTTGCTTTCAATATAAATTTCTAAACGAAACTTTTTATTTTAGTTTGAAAAACAATAAGTTAATATAGAAAACTTTAATAAAGATAAAGTTACTATTCTTTTTTTATATTAACTCATATATGGCGATTTTTGGCGAATCTTTTTAACTAAAATCAAAAAATATTAAGGCCCTAATTATTGAAAGCAAAAACAAAGTAATAAATATTCTTTAATTTTGTTGTTTCTTTCTACAGAAATTCACATTGCCTTTTTTAAATTTCAAACGCTTCGCAACTTGTGACGTTGAAAATTTTAAAACGGTACACGAATTTCTGTAGAAAGGAACAACAAAATTGCAAAATATTTATGACTTTGTTTTTTCTTTCAATGTAATTCTTTGGCGTTGCGTTCCGTTTTATATAATTAGGGCCTAAATTTTGGCGATTTTCGATATAATATTTGGCGATTCAGGTGAAAAATAATCTGAGAACACGGGTACATACATTTGTAAAATGTTCTGTTTTGACATTAGGATAGCAACGTTATGCAAATATGGTTGGTCCTTAAGCCGACTAGATAACTACCGCAGCTGGCTTAGTTGGGCGGCAATGACGGCTGGCTTGTTGTTGCCAGATAAAAACAAAAAAATATTGATAATTTTCTTAAAAAAGATTTCAACTATAGTATCGCCATCGAAAATAGACTATCGATAGTCCAATGGAAAAAGAACTATCGATACTTTTGATAGTACTATCGATTGTTTGCCAGCTCTAATAATAATGAAGTACCAATCATGTCATTGCCAAATGCAAAGTTTTTTACGACAACAGTAATCTTATTTGATTCAAAAAATAAATATTTAATGGCAACAAAATTTGTTTTTTGCTGCAAATGCAAATCATTTGCGTCAACAGCAATTTTCAATGTGCTGTTATTTCAGAGGAAAACCTTTAACGACAAAAGATATTTCATTTGCAACAAATAATTTTGCTGTTGAATAACTTCAAATACTTTCATGTTGTTGCGGTAAAAAAAATATTGTTGAAAACTTTCTTGCGACAAAAGGTTTTCAATTACGCCAACAAGTTTTTGTTTACCCCAACAGCATAATCGTCAAATGCTCAAATTATTTGGCATCACAATATTTTTTTTTTTGTGTGTATGTGAACTAGTATGTATATGAAAAAACAAAATATTTTAATAAATTTTGAGTTGTGAATGTTTATGATTTCTAAGTGTGTGATATTGTGTATTAAAATGTTTTTTGGTGTAGATCCCAACTTAATCTACATTTAGTGGAAGAGGCAAAAAATTTAAACAAAAATATTTGACAAAAAGTATACTGTTTTCGGGTCCTTATTCGATTTAATATAAATAAAACGTTGTTATATTGATTTTTTTTAGATCTTTGTACTTACCTACAGTATATGAACAACTTTTTTTTATATGTAAGTTCACTTTTTCTTAAGAAGAAAAACATAGTTCGGTAGCAATGGGTGAATCTAGCTTTAATAAAACAAACAATGCCTTATAATTTATTAATATTTTTATTGACATAGTTTCGTTAATTAAAAATATTTAATTAGACTTCTTATACATATTTACATACAAAAACAATATTCCAATGTTTGAACTCCTATTTTACATTAAACATCCAAGTTATGTTTAAATAATAAAAATATTTTAAAAATATGTATGTAGAATCTACATTGAGAAAAATATATTTCATTGTTTATTTTTATTTAAATGCTAGAATATACATACAAATCATATTAATATTGAAAACAATATTTTTATGCTTGACCCATGTAGAAAGAAGGCCATGAGGTTCTCAAAAAACAGTTCCAACTCCGACTCCATCAGCGAAAATTTTAAAAGTCCAACGTCGACATCGATGCTAAATGTATACAGGCATTTCCACAGAAAGGTCTACCAGGATGAAAAAATAATATATTGATAATCCTCGTCTTTTATTGCTTATTGTTATTGTATTATAAAACAAGTAAGAAAGTATAGTCGGGCAAGCCCGACCATATGATACCCTACACCACAGTACTTAAAATCACATCATGCTTATGTGTCCATATAAATATGGATTTATCTATGTTTATAAACTTCATTAAAATCGGTTAGAAAGTTTGTGAGAGGCAGAAATTGCCCCCTACCTCCCCTTGTGGTACTATTTTTGAAAAACTGTATAGCTTATGTGTCCATATAGATATGGATCTATCTATGTTTTAAATTTCATTAAAATCGGTTTGATAGTTTCTGAGAGGAAGAAATTTCCCCCTATCTTCCCCCTATTTTCAATAGGTTTGGTCCTTGTGCCAATAAGAACCTGTGTCCCAAATTTTATCCAATTTTCTCCAAAATTGCAAACTGTACTTTGCGCACAAGGTTACATGGACAGCCAGCCAGCCGGACGGACATCGCTAGTTCGACTCAGAAAGTGATTCTGAGTCGATCGGTATACTTTAAGGTGGGTCTAGGACCAATATTTTAAGGCGTGACACACATCAGCACAAATGCATAATACCCTCTCCACTATTGTGGTGTGGGTATAAAAAGGTCTATGTTTTTATAAGGGAATGGTTTCATAGCATATCTCAGCTGTTTTACTTGAGGAAATTGCGCTGGAAACTGGAAAATGTTATATATTCTTATATTTTTTACTTCTAAAGACATTTATGTATACTTATTTTACATGCAAAAAATAAGTTATGTTTGCACTCTTTCTTCACAATCTCTCCATTTCAATCAATTGTAAAAGGAGTATTAAGTTTTTTAGTTAAGGAAATTTGAAGATATTTATGGGAAAATGCATGCTGTAAATAATAAAAAAGCATATGGAAAAATCGTGCGTTCGCGACCCGTACGTTCGCGACCGGTACATAAGCCAATTAAACAAAAACCAAGAGAGATATTTTATTTTGTAAATACTGGATGGAGACCTACATTAATACACTTTTAAAATAAATTAATCACTTTTGAATATTCCGTTCCATTACGCAGATTTTTACATTTCACTACTGTCAGCCAAAGTTGACTTCTATTTTGCGTACGTTCGTGACCACATGTTTATAACTATCATTATGGAAACTTAAACTCGATGAAATCCATTGCACTAAACATACAGCTACCCAAATGCTATCGAATCGCAAAAAAAATCCTAGGAAAAGTTTTGTTTTCTATATTATTTGAACATCAAAATCGTACGAACGTACGTTCGGGACGCCTGGAAATGCCCATATGCTATTTTATTTTTGCAATAAATTGCCAAAAAGAAAAATTCTCTCGCATATTTACATTGAAAAAAAAGTTTTTTATTAAGTACTAGGATCGCTCGGTGGCCGAAATTCGACCACTTGACACTTACTTTCGAGAGAACCTGTGCGTTATACAATAAAAACGTACACATTTTAAGATGTCGGCAAAATGCACTATTCACCCAACTTTGTACTTGTGACTGCAAAATAAATTAAAACTCTTTTCAAACCCTTTAATCCTAAAAATGTAGAAAAAAATTTATCTTGTGTATATCTACGCAAAAATACCTTTAAAACGATATATGTTTCATTAAAATCGGTGGACGATAAGATACTTAAAAATCAACCACAAAAAAATTGTTCCCGTATTTATATATAAGGCAATTCACAAAGTGTTCTATTGTGTCATATTTATTGTATTTGCTGTAATTTAACAGTTGTCAAAATAACACAATAGAACACTTTGAGAACTGGATAAGTATTTTCAATATAAATATACGAAAAAAATTTTCTTTTCGTTCTTTTGTGGGTCAGGCAGTTAAAATAAAAAAACTTAAAATAAGGTCAAAGCCTATCAAATAGGACTGCTTACATACAATACAAAAAACAACAGGCATTTGGTTTGTGTAAAATTGCTAGCCGTTGTCAAAAGCTTACTACTACATAGGCAAAACCTAAGGAAAAAAGTGTTCTGTATACATGTATGTGTGGCAAAAAACGTAAACAAAAATATACATGTATAAGCAAAATGTACACAACTGATATCGTTAAGGCATAACGGAGTCGGTAGTCTTTGTGGGTACACCGACTCCAACTTAATTTTTTTACTTCAATCTAAAGGTATGTTCCCACTTAACAACTATCTGATGGAAAATTCTGAACAAAGCGTGACCACTAAATTGATCAACAATTAAAATTTTTTATAACAATTTTAATTAATTAATTCAACATAATTTCTAAAACAAACCAAAGTAAAAAGTAATTAATAAACTGTAAAATGCTGCTGGCAATTTCTTAAAGACTTCCACAATGGAGTGCCGTTGCGAACACTTATTAGAAATCGGGGCCTCAAGTAATACTTCTGCAGAATTCTGCAAAAAATTATATAAGCATTTCACCATTTG
This sequence comes from Pollenia griseotomentosa, assembly GCA_963931875.1. NCBI lineage: Eukaryota > Metazoa > Arthropoda > Insecta > Diptera > Polleniidae > Pollenia > Pollenia griseotomentosa. The sequence goes on along the minus strand of OZ007561.1, from coordinate 70,069,798 downwards.
TTTAAATTTCGAAATATTCTAATTATAGATGGATAATTCATCAAGCAGCAAATTTGTAGAGTTTAAGTAACCAAATATCAATCGACATTTTGATTCAGGACCTTTTTTTAAACCTGTGAAAAAATGAAAAAAAAAAATGTAATAAAATTAATATTTATTTATACCTACAAAAAGTAATAGAAAATTGAAAAAAAATCTTGAATAAAATTACACCATCTCTTTACGAGACATAAATTTACTAACATTAACTCTAAAAACCTAATACTGTTACTCGCTTGACCACTATCGCTATCGAAGAATTGGCAAGCGTTTCTCTGATAAAACATTCAAGAACGACTATTGCTAGTGAAACGAAAAAGAACTTAAAGCTAATCTTTCGATCACGAACTAGCTTGCTCAAAATTTAGTTCGCTCTATCTTCTCGAAAAATTCGTTATTACGAATGTTCACATTTGTTTTAAGTTTTCGATCATATAGCGAATATTTTTCTTTCGCTTTTCTTTCAAATCCTTTGTCGAGTGGTTAGGTTTGGCCTGTTAATGTTAGTGTACTGTAAGTGTTTTAACAGCGTTTGTTGTCAGCTGACTACTTGTTCTTCGTTAAAAACCAGAACAATTGTAGTGATACTGTAAACAAACACTATATGTTAATGTTCAATAATGTTTCTTTTTTACAATGATAAAGAAATGAACAAACAAAAAATTTTAGCAACGACCGCAGCACGAACAGCTTGTGTGTGTATTGTGTATATGTTTTGTTTATGTAAAATTCTTTTGCTGGCTTTATGTTTTTTTGTTCGTATGTGTATTTTGTTTTTGTCATAAATGTTTGGTTTTTTTATGAGACAAAGGGCGCTATTCATAACAGAAACGAACGAACATTAATGAGCTAAACCGAACACAATGAAGTTTGTGGTTTTTTAAAGAAAACCGAACGGAATTAAATGTTCTCATCTTTTTGTTAAGTTAGATAAGAACAGTATTATATTTGTGTTCGAAATGACAAATAGGGAAACATTATTTTTTTAATGATTTACTACACAAACACTATAAGCGTTTGTGTTTTCCACAAATCTACCGAACCGAACACTAACGAGAGCTAATTAAGCCCTAATTATATTAAACGCAACGTAACGCTAAAGAATTACATTGAAAGCAAAAACAGAGTCAAACAGAAATTCATGTACCGTTTTTAAATTTTCAACGCCACAAGTTACGAGGCGTTTGAAATTTTAAAAGGCAACGTGAATTTCTGTGGGAAGCAACAAAAAAGCTACAAAATATTTATTACTTTGTTTTAGCTTTCGATGTAATTCTTGGGCGTTGCGTTGCGTTTAACATAATTAGGGTCTTAGTGTGTATTTTCGAACACTGCTTCTAAATGACAAAGCCAATGAGCTGTGCATTATTTGAATGATTTAAAACCAGCAGCGAATGTGTGTGGCTGAGAAAGTTTTTTTGTATGAACGCAAAAGAGGGTATTTTATGGTGTTAATAGCATGCGAATATTTTGAAAATACGCAAAGCCGTTCTCTGCTGCCAGACGTCGTCGATGGAGATGAGTGTTAACGGCAAAGATTTCTGAGGAGATAGTGTGGTTGGTATCATGGTGGAATAAGCAGGTGGCATCGTTACGGCAACAAATACAACATTACAACAAAAATGGAAATTACATCACCGTTTACGTCAAAAAATACTTTCAACAAAAATCAAAGCTTGCCGCTGAACGTGATGAAATAAATAAATGTTAAGCCAATTTGTATTTAATTATGGTCAATATCTTATTTATTTTAATTTAATATTATCAAAAACTTTAATAAAATACAATAATCACAGCACAAAACGTGGACTTTTTGTAAACATAAACAAAACTTTGACATAAACCTAGACAAACAATGCAAGAGCAAAAAATCGTCATCTGGCGTAGTGCTGCCACCTGTTTATTTCACCATGGTTGGTATTCTATCGAAGCATGTCAGATTAACCTGTTCGTGAACGTGGTTTTAATTCCTGCGGCAGTCAAATATGAAAACTTATTAATTAATTTTTTTTCATTTCATGTTGTAACAATTCCTTTCTTCATAAAAAATTTAAGGAAAATTAAATTTAATGAACTTAAGCCTGATACAGATATTAAAAATTTGAATTAAAAAATAGTTTTGATTAAAAAAATTACATACTGGAAAGTATTTTGTCAAAAAGATAATAGATTTTTGTTTGTTTTTTAATTAAACATGCTTAAAATTAAAAAAAAATTAATAATAAGAACAATTGTGATTTTTAGTTGAACTGTTAATTTTTTAACTTTGATATTTTTTAGTTAGGCTTGAGTTCATCAAATTTAATTTTCATTAAATTATTTTTACTGAAGGAAGGAATTCTACCACTCAAAAATTTTATTAAAATTCATTGATAATTTTCTTGGCTGAGCTGGGGCTCGAACCTGGGTTGAATTTACATGTTTTAAGAATCACCACATTCTCTCATCAGAATTCTTTGAGTTCTAATCTCTGCACCACTGCGGCGCCTGCCAGCCAACAGTTAAACATCAATCTTTAACCAATAGTACTGGTAGTGGTGGTTCGAAATTTTCTTTAATTATCATTTTCAATATTTCATTTCAGTAAAAATAATTTATTGGAAATTAAATTTGATGAACTCAAGCCTAACTAAAAAATATCAAAATTAATAATACTTTTGTAATTAAACTAAATTTAAGACTTATTAAACTACATTCTCCAACTTACCCATTTTTTGTTTAACTGAATAATTTAACAAAATTTGTAATCTATTTACAGTGTTCTCAAACTGAATTGAAAATGTTTCTTATGGCTTTTTTTTTTGGTTTATAACTTAAATAAATGTTTTTTTTTCAATAACAGCAAGCTTGCGGCCAATACCGGAGATCAAAACTTGTGAAACTGTGATAATAAGTCACAAGTTAGGGTCTCAGGGAATCAGCCATACAAACATTTAAATCTAACAAAAAAACAATTTAAATATATTTCTTAAATATAATGAGAATAATGAGTTTAGCTCAGTTTTATTTTTAGCACAATAATTTTTGTAAAAGAATTTAAAATGAATTAATTTAAAACAAGCACAACAAGAACAACATTTAAATTATTTTGACAATTTACAAAAAAGAAAATTTCGAGAATTTGTTGAAAAGGATACAACATTAAAGGCCACTTGCACCAGGTTCAGTTATAACTAACTAACACTTTAACTGTCATAACACTTCTTGTTAAAGGGGTACTTTATACCATGTTCACACGGACAGCAATATTCGTGTTTCGCTCTCTTATTCCTGTTTCGCGCACCAAACATGACTAAAACGACTTGTTTCCCTATACAAAATTTTGAGAGCGCAACCGGTCGTTTCATTTTGAAACATGCTGCGAAACAGAAAAAATGTACTATCATCTCCAATTTTGATAACATTTATCGTTAGTTTATCTGAACTAGCTCTCAAAAAAAATCAAATCAAAGAAAAAAACAAAATTAAAATTGATGTTTAATAAAATAAAGTGATAATTATACAATAATAATATTAATAAAAGTATTAAATTATATATTTTTAACTTTAAATTACTTTTTTATCAATTAAAAAAAATCACACTAACAACACACAAAAATATGTCAAAATGAAACAAGAATCATTCGTATGAACAGCATGTTTGGCAAACTAGTTTCAGAGAGCGAAACGAGTGGTTTATATCGTCGTATGAACATAGCATTACACAATCACACAAGTCTTACGTATTTTGAGGAAAATACAACCCTGTTTCTTTTTAAAGTTTTTTGAACATTTTTAAACAATAATTATATCAGAGATGCATTTTCATCAAAATACGCAAGAGTTGTTTGATAGTGTAAACTGGCAGTTATAGTAGAAGTTAATTATAGCTGAACTTAATGAAATTGGCGGTAAATGTGAACTGCCTAAATAGTTAAAAAAAAATTTTCTTAGAATGAAATAAAAGCATCAACTAGAGAAGTAATGCAAATTTTCTTAAACTCACACACAAACAAACTTAATATTTAATAGGGGTATTCACTTCAAACAAACACTTTCCATTTTTATAAGGGCATTATTCACTTGGCTTTAGATAAATTCCATTACTTGCTGCTTTTAGTCAAGCAAAGAAAGCTAGCACGTTGTATAGTATGTGTAATAGTCTCTTTTTTTTAATTAAAGGAAAAGAATACTACTATACAACCTACTACCTCAATTTGCCAGAGAGATTAGTTGAGATTTTGACTCATATATACATATTTATATTTTTATAAAGGCTTTACAATTTATTTGAGAAAATTATAAAAAAAAAAAACAACAACAATCAATTGATTTTGGTTGGGATTAATTACAAGGATTTAAGGAATTTCTTTTATCTCAATCATACATGCTCGAGGGTATTGTTAACCACTGGCTGTTTCTAGTTCTGTTTTTTTATGTTGTTTACATTGACAGACTCCCATAATGCCGGTCTTGTAACCTGAATTCAATAGCACAAGTTCGGATTTACGGGTTTCTGTTAATGGTCCATAGTCAAATATGCACCATTTCATCGGTTGGTTGAAGTCTTTTTGTTTTAGTTTTTTGTTTTTTTGCTTTTATTTTAAATTTTAGAACTTTTGATTTCCACTAAAACCGAAGTTTGTAACACTTATAGGAAAGAGTTGGGAATCAAGGCGCAACAAGGGTTAAGAAAAAAAAAAAAGAATAAATTAATTAAAAGTAGTAAATTTTTATAACAAGTTACCAGTTAAGATTCCCTCATTTTCGATTTTACTTGAGAGCAAAATAAACCACACAAATTGCTTGGCAAACCTGTCAAAATTTTACGTTTGTACAAACCATTTTTTAGTATTAATTAAGTTATTTGCTGTTTGGACAAACAGCTAAAAGGAAAAAGTGTAGAAATATTAAAGATTTTTTATATTTGGCAGACATTTGGATGTTTGTCAAACTTTTTGTGATGTCTAGTGCCAAAAAAAATATTTCAACGAGAACTTTGCAGAGTAAAGACGCTGAAGAAGAAGCGTTAAAATAATTTTCAGTCGTAAATTCAGATTTTTAAAGGAGCATTGCTTGCTCGTTGTTTAAACCACGCCTTACGGTCCTTAAAATGTTCCCATTTAACAAATATTTGACGAAAACTACCAAGAAATGCGTGGCCACTAAATTGATCTAATCTTAACCTTCGTTTTAATAATTTTTATTGATCTTCCAAACTTTATTACTGAACAAATTAAAGAATATTGTAATTACTGAAAAAGGTCAACAAGAAAAAGAAGGACAAAAAAAATGAAAAAACAAAAAAATGTACTTTGGACTTCAAGAAAAATTCTTGACAAAAGTACGAAAAAAAAAACAGAAGTAAGGAAGAACATGTAAAATCAATTAAAATGGATAATCATTCAAAAAAAAAAGCAAACTTCGATCTACCAAAGGTTAAAATACAATTTGGTTTAAGGATTGATGTTTGACTATTGACGTCAGCAGTCGTCGATGGCTGCGAGTGTAAAACGGCAAATCCATCTGAGGAGATCGAGTGGTTGCGATCGAAACATGTCATGGTAACCTGCCGGCCTGGGTTCGAGCCCCGGCCACGGTCAATAATGAAAGATTATCAATAACAATTTTAATTAATTTTCATGTTGTAAAATTCCTTTCTTCATAAAAATAATTTAATGAAAATTAAATTTAATGAACTTAAGCCTAATTAAAATTATTGAAAAAATTTGGATTAAAAATTAATAAAATGTTAAATGCAGTTTGATCTAATAAATGTTATGCAAAACCAAACCAATGTTTAATAACAAATGTTTGTTAAATGTGACCATAGATTTACTTCAAATTCTTTTCCTTTATTTTATATTTCTCGTCCGTTTTAAACAAATAGCGAGCAAAATTGCCGCAGCACTATCGTCGTTCATTGAAGACAAAACAAAAATGAAAAATTAATGTTTGTACGAAATATGTTTGTATTGTTTATTGGCGAACAGAAAACGAAAACAAAGTGTATGTTTGCCAAGCCGTTTGTGGGGCTTTGTTTTACCCTTTTGTCTTAATTGCTGTTCTGAAATTAAAAAAAGAGATTATTAAAAATTATTTTGCATAAAGAAATTTAAAAGAAATTAATAGTTACGTATATTTTAAAGCCAACAAGACTGAACAAAGTATTTGTTCCAAGATTTTTGAAAAAATTCGCTGTAAATAAAACAATGCAAACATTTTTAAAATTACTACAAAGGTTTAAATAAAGCATTAAGTAAGCAAATAGATGTTTGTCAAAGACTTCTAAATTAACAAGTAGGAGCGATGTTTTATTTAACTTAGTCCTCCATCAAAAAGCTACAAACATATTAGGGTTTCCTCTAAGCATGTTATGGTTAAATATGACCATAAGTTGCATTTTCCGCCTTTCCAAGAGCATCATGCTTTTGTAGTTTAGTGTTAAACATATTTAAGTTTTTATTAACCGTTATATGGTTATGGCTTCTTGGTGGAGAACTAGTTTAACCATAATATCGGTGGCAATAATATGGTTAAATTTAGGAAACTATGTTTAACATTTTCTTTAAAAATATGTTTGATAAAGGTGACCATATTGAAACATGTTTTTTCTCTGGGTATAAACAATCAACCAATTTTTTCAGAAACGTTCCTCACTGTATTACAATTATTTGCGGTTTTGGGCTTTCTAAAGTCTATTCCAAAAAGAAAATTGTATGCTTTTATTTCTAGTTATATAAAATTTAATTTGACCTAATTTGAATAAAATATCATGATTTGTATCAGTTTTATCAGTATTAAAGTCAGTTTCAACAGGGGATTTTAAATCAGAGCTACGGCAAATTATTGGTTGATCATTACAAAATAATGTGGAATTATTCCTGGCATAAAGAAACCTAATTTTGACCAAATTTCAATGAAGTGGCGCTACTTGTTTTTATCGCTTAATGCGTTTTGAAGTGGTTTGCGGAAGGCCGCTTTATATGCGACCTTTTCAAAATTATGGGCCGATTATCACGAAACTGTATGGTGATATTTCTAGCCATATAATACTAAATTGAACCAAACTTCGCCACAATATCCATATTTGTTATGGCTTAAGGCGTATTTAAATAATTTTCCAGAGTGGAAAATCGATTAAAGCGGCAGAGTGATTTCGAGTCTTATGTAACTATGACTAAAGTATTTTCTGAGAGTAGGTTTTATATGGGTTCTTAGGTAATTCGTGGCGATCACCGAAATTCAGTTGTATGATTTGTTGTTATATAAAATGAAGTTTTGCTTAATTTAATAAGCAGCGACGCATTCACACTAAATGTTCCAAAGCATCATAATACTTTGCAGTGAAAATCAAAAAATAAGTCATTAGGGTTAACGATGTACAGTTTGGTGCACTTTGGAACAGATAACATTTAGCGTACTCGAATTAGGTTTACCCGACGGGTGCCCCGCTTGCAACAAGTAAAACAGCTTCCAATTCAATTGCTATCGATAGTATCCATATTTTTTAAAACTATCGATAGTATCTTAAAGCCCATATACATTGATCAAAATACTCATCAAGCATTGTGATAGTATTAGTGAAAATGTGTTTGTATGACACAGACAACGCCCCAGCGGAAAAACTCAGAAGACCTTCTTACTTCAGGCCTTTTTAAAGGCCTGCTTAAAAGATTTTTTGATTCAGTTACTATTCTTATCTGACTTATAAAGAAGGCCTCATAGAAGGCCTCGGCTCTTTCGTATAAAATATAAGATACACCTTCCACACTCGCTTCTATGAGAAAGGAGTAGAAAAGGAGTAACATTTTTTTTATTTTTTGCACAAGCAAAAGCAAAATCAATTTTTTTTGGTCCCGTTACCCTTCTTATATACCTGCTGAAGAAGCGAGAGCGGAAGGCCTTCTCCGCAATGACAACGTGTCTAAAAAACATATGAGTATGGAATGGAGCAAGAAGCCCTTGTACATCCAAAAGAAGGGGTACAGAGGCCTTATAGAAGGCCTTCCTACTCCTTCTTTTTCCCGCTGGGGCTCGATGAAAAATCAAAAAATTTATATATGACGGCGAATATTACGTCCAGCACACGTACACGTTGAATTCGCCGGCTGGACAAGCATTTGACAAGTGTATTTGGGCCTTAAGCACAGTTTTTCGCCGCAAGTTTACTTGCTTTTAATTCGCGCTGAATTACTGGTGTTATCGATAGCTCAGCTGAGCTTCTTTTTACTGTTAATTAGAGGACCTTATGGCAAAATTTGTATATGTTTACATAGGGACTAAAATGTCAAATGTTTTTGGAATGTTGTAAAAAAAATGCAAATGCAATTGCAAATGCAATACAATGAACGACCATTAGAGGAACAGTCCTCTAGACCGATTACCTTTTGGGTAGAGAATCTAAGCCTATGTAGAACATTATCGAAAGCTTAAATAAAATAACTAATACTAGTCCCTGCAACTTCGGTTCGTTCAGAAAAGTGCTTTTCAGCTGCCGGTGAAATATAAAATAACCGGTTAAACTGCCTTAAGCCAAATAAAGTGGGCATGCTTGTGTTTTTACAAATAAACCAATTTCTTATCAAATAGTTTATGCCTTTTTATTTTAAACGTAAACAAATTCAGCATGAACATATGTACATATGTATTTCTTAGGGTATTCATTTAATCGGGTTTTTGCTTTAATCGGTTAATCGATCGATTAAATACCCGAGGTTTTGGTTTAATCGGCTAATTTTGTTATTGATCGGTTAACCGATTAATAAAAATTTTTTTATAAATTAAGTAATTTCCATAAAAAATATGCAAAAATTATTTATTATTTGTAGTTTATAAGTAAAAAAAGGCAATTACAAAACAAACAAAACAATTCTTGAACTAAAACGAGGAAACAAAAAAGTAATTCATAAATTAGAAAAACATATTTTATAATTTATACATAATATCTTTATGCATTTATTAAAAAATAAACTGTGAGATCTTTTAATTAATTAGTGCAAGAACTTAAGGGGCATAATAATTTGGTTTAAATGTTTAGGATTTGAGCGATTCTGTTCTTTAGTTTTGATAAAACTTGACTTGGCTTTCACTTATTGTAGATGTTGGAGAAATCGAAGCAACCAAAATACAGTTTATCTAATTTCTTGGTCCTTTTCTTGGATTTCTCTAAACATAGAAATCTTGCATTATGCCATTAGAGTCCTGTTTTAATTTTTAAAAATTTTAACACTTTTAATTGTTTCAGTTAATTCTGTTAAAAGATTGTTTGTGTTACTATCAAGAGTTCTTTTGTTGTCAGGTTCTCATCTGACTCATCCTGGAAAATCCCAGCACCGTACATTTTTGCAAAAGAGCTTATTTCCAAATTCGTTAGTTTCTATTTTTGTGGAGTATTTTACTTAAAGGAAAAGATATAAGCTTTCTTTTGAGCAAAAAAAAAAAAAAAAAAAATAAACAAAAAACAGTCCGGATAAAAAAAAATTAAAAAAAGGTTTAAATTTAAAAAAAAAAAATTAAAAAAATTTAAAAAAAAACAAAACAAAAAATTTTTCAAAAGATTGGTCGATTAGCTATCGAAACTACTTGGGACAAATTTTGTTTACACCAATAGGTAAAAGTTACATGGATGAGAAAGAACACCTGTATGGCCCCAAAATGCCAAACTTTGACCCCCTCTAACTCGATCTTGTTGAAAATTTGTGTCTAAGCTACTATCCAAGGAGACTAACCTTGATCCAAATTTCATCCAATTCGGAAGACATCGATCTTAAAATGAAGTCACTTGACATGAAACCCCCCATATGTATATGTATGTATATATGTAATTGTAACGTTACCGACTGACTGACTGATTCATCATCGCACAGCCTAAACGCCTGAAGCTAAGAAGTAGAAATTTGGCCAGGAGGTTTGCTCGGTTTCGCTTAATCGATCCACTAAGAGGTAATTTTTGGAAATTCGAAAATTTAGGGGACAAAAAAGGTAAAATATGTATGTCTAAATTCGTTAGTTTTTTTCTAACAATACTTATCTTTACTAAATAATAGCTTATCATTGTTCATTAAAAAAATTAAGCAAACTTTTTGGAAATTCGGACCTTTTGGGGTGTAAACGGCCAAAATCTTTTTTTGAACTTTTTTGTCACCCCATCTATCTTTCAACCCGATAAACATAGAAATAAAAATTTTAAAGCCTACAGTACACGGAATGTAAAAAGCCACATTCGTATGTCGTTCGAATGTAATTTTGACGTCACTACAAAGCCTCAATAGCAAGTTGGCGATGTGCGATGACGACAAAATGAAGTCAGAACGACTTACGCATGTAACTTTTAACATTCCGTGTAACACATTCGTAACTTTTCTAAAAAATACAAATATGAATAAGGTACTTTTTCGAAATTCGAAAATTTTAGAAGTGAAAATCGTACATTTTTTCCATCCATTAACACACACACAATATTAAAATTTTTGATACTTCAATGGGGAGAAAAATAGATCAAAAAGGGGAATACGTGAAATAGAATTTCTCCGTTCTACATGTGGTACTTTTTAAATTTCCTATAATATTGAACTAATGGCCAATTTTCAGGATTGATATTAAAACACATTTATATTTAAAACCGTTTTAAATACAAAATTCTCTTCTTCACTAAACACTTAAATAAAACCTTATGCTAAGTTCACACTTAGGTTTTTAAACGCGTTTAAGCAAAATGTTGATTTAGCTAATCAAAGCCGTTCACATTACATTTGAGATGATTAAGATGACAGATGATTAAGAAAAAAACACACACAACAAACACACAAAAAACAACAAACAAATTTATATTTCTTTAAAGTATTAAAAATGGATAAAAACACTTTTATTAAGTTATTAGAAGTTTATTTTAATAATTTTAATGATAAAATTGTGAAAATTTATGAATTATTTAAGGAAAAAAATAAAAACATTAAGCAGAAATCTTGGCCGGTTGTACACGATCATGTTGGCGATTCTACATTTGAGGTATGTTCAGTGGATTCTATGTGATTTATGAAGTGATTTAGTTGAAATCATGTCAGTTTGAAGTGGTTAACAAATCACTTCAATGTATGGGTAATCATCTCGATTTTAAAGTGATTAGAGCTTAATCACGTTCGAACTGCTTAAACGCGTTTAAGAAACCAAATGTGAACATACTATTATTCATTGATGCGATACATTTAAATTTAACTTAAGTTTCCATTGGAATAACTTAGCAAGGTGGCCTCAATATGAAAACAATACAACAACAACAGGCAAAGCAATAACAATCAGCTGTTTTTTGAGACCACCTTGCAAATAAATAAACTTTTTTATTAAGTAGTGCTACCATACTTTTATCTTCATTAAATAAGACTTTTCAAATAAAACTCAAAAAATCAATCTGTATTTAAATACGACTTAAGTTTATATGAAAATTAACTTACAGCCAGTTCCACGATTTCGAACGTTAACGTTCGCATAGAAAATTACATTTAAGACAAAAATAAATTGTCAAATTTTGTAATTTTCTATGCGAACGTTAACGTTCGAAATCGTTAAACAAGCTGTTAATACAGATTTAAATACTATTCTGAAAATTGGGCATTAGAAATAAAAAATTATATGTGCACGCTGCTGAGTGAATGAGAACCTTTAAGATGAGAAATGTTCGGACTTTTTTGTTGAAACTTAGAAATATAAACTTTGACATATTAATATGACCACGAAAGTAAGGGAGACGCTAACGACGTAGCGGGCTTAACTCTAGTTCTATATTATATTTGTCAAATTTTCTATTTTACAATATTGCGGCCACTTTTTCACCTGCACACTACAAAGGAAACCACATTTAATATCAGTATTATATATTACTAAAAGTTGATGAAAAACAAAAAAGTGATACATTTTCGATACTAATTGGACTCAGTTACTTAAACCCCAGTTTGCATTTTTCTAGTAAAAAAAGTGCATATTTAAAAAGTACATACAATTGATGGGGGTTTTCCTACGCTACTATTTAAGGGAACAAAAAAAATAGAGATATTTTTATATACGTCTGGCAACACTGTCGTACATCATATCGTTATGGAAAGGAAAATATTGGTGGTATTCAGTGTTTGATGCAAATGTTCTTGCAAGAGAGCAAACAATAAATATCGCAATTTTTTTTATGAAATCTAACGGCAACTCTGCGTGTGTTTGTCGTTAAATCTAACAAATCTGCTACGAAACTTTGCATTTGCTTTTTCGCAAATCCATTTGCATGACACACTGAATGCCGACAGTTTTTGAACTGAAAAGTATAAGAAATTATTATTTTTAATTTCTTAATTGAAGCTACCAGTTATCGATTAGATCAATTGCAGCGAATAGTATCGAAGATATGCGATTAGTGTCCGTATTCGTGAAAGGTTTGAAACCCTAATATTGCTAAAAATTTGTTGCAAAATAAGGCATTTTTCTAAAAATTTTGCTAGATAAAAAAAAAACGTATGTATATTTCAATTAAAAAATTTAAAAAACTTGTCTTGATAATAATAACTATTTAATTTTATACAGTACTTCAAATTTTCCACTGTTTTCATATATTTAAATAGTTTTTTTTCTATTTTATTCCGTTTCTGTATCTGTATCTGTTCGAGTATTTAACTTTTTCTTTTATACTTTTTTTTGTATATATTTCACAATATTATGCCATATGATTTTATGTTGCTCCTTTTAGCAATATACATATGTTGGCTGGTTTTGTTGTTGCTGCTACTGCTGTTGCAGCAACTAGCGCCGATTATGATGATGATGATGATGATGCTTGTTCTTCTATTCGACTCTATACGTTGAAAAGTAGTAGTTTCTTGTTCTTTTTTTGTGCTGCTTCCATATAGAGTTTATTACATTTTCAAGTTCAATAACCTTTAAGTTATTTTACTATTTTAACTTCTTTTTTTTATTCTAGAGTTTTAAGCGAATTTTAGATTTTTTTTGCTTAAAAAATACATACAGTAAATTGTAGAAAACCTTTTGCACTCCGAGGATTTTAAAAAAATTTGTAGTATAACGCAGAAAACTATTAAAATTCACTCAAATTTGGGAAAAATATTGAAATTTTTAAAAAACTGCTTGCCTTTTATATTGTTTTTTGGTTTTGTTGTTGTGATTTGCGATTTTCTTTTATATTTAAACAATTTTTTTTTTTTCAATACTACTAAATATTTTTTTTAATAAATTTTATATTTTTTTTTTTTTAATTTTATCTATGAAAAATTTGATTAAAATTCGTCTACTCCGTTTCGTTTGTTCGCTGATTATTTGTGTGTGTTTCTGTTTGTCTGTCTGTCTGACTGGATGGCAGGCAGCCGCGCGACAACAAAATATTACAACCACTACCACCAGTGTATAAACCACGAAATGAAATGAAATAAAACCGGCAACAAAAGCCAACAAACAACAAAAATGGCAACAACAACAACAACAATAATAATAATCGCAAAACACACAGCACAACATAATAAAGAAAAAGAGTACAACATGCAACAACAGCAGCACCACCAGCAAGCAGCATGAACAAGAACTATGACAATTATAGCAGCAACAACAACAACAACAATAACAACTAGAATATGTTGTACTAGTATTAAGGCAGCAGCAGGAACAACAGCAAGAACAACAGTTTTGCATATCTTTGTTGTTGTTGCTGTTGTTATTGTTTCCCATCGTTAACACAAACACACACTGATACATACGAGTATTTTCTGCACTATTTTCCAGAGAAGTTTTGGGAATGAATTGTAGTAGTTGTAGTCATGGAGTCGAACAGTTGTTGGAGCACATAGTTGTAGTTGATGTTCTTGTTCTTGTTGAATCTATCTCATCATAAAAAGATGAAGTTTTTTTCCATTTATTTGTTGCTGTTGTGTTTCGATTTTAAAACTTTCATACTCTCAAAGTGGAGTAGAATGGATATCTATAGTGCAGAAAATAGTTATAGACAGACAAACCAAACAGCCATCCAAACAGCAACCAAATAACGAACCAACCAGCCAAACCAACCATCATCCATCTATCCAAACCAGCTCAAAATTGGAAGATGAAAGAATCCAAAAAAAAAAGGAGTAACAAAAGGCTTTAAAGTATAAAAAGGAAAAAAAAAATGATAGAACAAAAAAAAAAAAAAAAGAATAAAAAAACAGATAGAACACGAACACAAAATAAATAGTTGCACAGTTGTTGAAAACTACAGGGATGTGAAAAACTTATACTGGTTTCAAACACTTCCAAACTCCAAAAAAAACTATTTACAAAGAGGAAAAAATCGTTAAAAAAAAATCTTGAAAACTTTTAAATTCTAGTTACTTCAAAGGCCAACATTTTGTTTTAAAATAAGTCTATATGTCTGTCGGTCTGTGTATCTTTTACTTTCTGCTGCATCTTGGCTATTCCTGTCCTGAAGAGGTGTTTTAGCAGCAGGTTTTATGTACAGGTTTGCTATGAGTTTTTTTTTTTATGGAAGATCTTTAGCCATAAATAGTCTAGATAAAGTATATTGTAAAAAAATATATATAACCCAACCATTAAAGACCATCATCAGCAGCCAAATCATCATTATTATTAGCTTTAAAGTCGTCATTGTTTTCATCGTCATCGTTAAAGAAGCTTAAAAGAATAATTTCCATAGACGTTTTTAATATTTATTTTTTTTATTCGAAATTTAAAAGATCTTGTTGATACTTATCCGAATTAGAAATTTTAAAACTTTAAACTATTAGGGCAAGTTTCTAGTCAACGCAATTTTCTGAACAAGTCTGTGGAAATATGAAAAATGTGCTGCGATTGATGGTGCTCCTCACATAAATTTTACTACACAATCAATAGCCTGTCATTTGCAAAAAGCACATTAGTCTATTTTTTAGTTTTGTAGGAGACCAACTTTAATTTTTAATGTTGATTTTGAAAAATTTACTCCTTTTCTAATATAATCATCCCTTCTCTGCGGTTATTGTTTACTTAGGTTTTTATTCCGAAATATTCCTAATGTCAAAGATCAGAAGCAAACTTAAATTTTTTTTTTAAATGTGTAAAAACTTCCCAAAAATTTATACAAAATAATTTAATGTTTGACCATGTGTACTTTTGAACCTAAAGATCATAAAGGCGCTATTAACTCAAGTTTAGCTTAAGTGAACTTAAGCACTTTTTTCCTTTTTGCCACAGAATTGTTGAACTGTTTTCAAAAAAGTAAAGCATATTTTTGAGCAGATTTTTTTTTCAATATTTGAGCTTTTTGCATATTTTTAAATAAGGGAAATCACGATGGGTAGTGCAAAGTGTGCAAACGATGCAAATTCGTGCAAAAATACACACAATTGCACAACACAGCAACAAAATGTACGTATTTGCAATTTGCTCTATTTTACTTCGTTTGCACTAAAAAAAACCATGAGCAAAATTAGTATTAAAAACATATGCCACATTAAGCGCCATATTGTTTTTTTACGGAAACTATAAATTGAACATTTGCGTGGGTTTTAATATAAAATAAAGAATTAAATTTAAATAATTTAAAAATATTTAATTTATTTTATTTTGCTGTGTATAATTGTAAACAAATGCAGATTTTTTGCAGTGCGGCCAGAAGTTTTTTGTGTTGCCTGAAAAAAATTTTAGAAAAAAGCACTTTTGCACAAAAATAAAAGTGGATGCTTCCGATCAATTATAATATGCACCGCGAATTTACAAAATGCAAATTTGAACAATGACCATCGTGATTACCCTTAATGTTTTGTATAGACAAAACCCTCTAAATAACACTTTTATAGTATACCGATTTCATGTAGAATCGAAAGCGATTTAGGCTTAAGAGCTTATTTTGCAAAGTAAATAAAAAATGAAAAAGAGAAAAAAGAGACTTGATACTCGTAATGAAAACAAGTAAGAGTGCTATATTCGGATATGACGAATCTTATATACAAACCCTTCACTAAAGTGCAATAAAAAAACAACAAAAAGGTATATTAATACCGTTCTTAAGATACATATAAATAAATCTATTTTGTGCCACGCTCACTTCTATTGATGACCATGATGCTTGTACCAAATTTGGAATCTTTGACTCTTGCTATTTTCCAGATATAAAAAAACAACAAAGGTTTTATAAAATAAAATTTAAGACAGTCGTGCTTGGTCACATCTCATACCAGGCTGGATTTCTAGGGAGCACAATAAATTTCAGTGCATTTATCAAAAATAAAATTTGGGAATTTAGCACACAACAAAATCTTGTTAATGAATTAAAAATTTTTGTATTCCCGAAAATAACTTTGACAATAAATTTGCAGGTGCACGTGCAAAAAAAAACTGAGCTGGCAAATTGCTTTATTTTGATTATTTTTGATTTTTGCAAAAAACAAAAAATTAAGTGATTTGTTTTTTCTTTACCCACTTTAAACTACAATTATTGTTGGGGTTTTGTCTAAGCTTTGTTATCGTTGTAAATAAGACTTGAGTATTTGTAATTCTCACTCGCTTTATAGTTTTATTTGTTTAATATTTTGAGCTTTTCCAAAGTCTTTGATAAAAGGTTTCCTGATAATCTGGCCTAAGCAACAAGTGTATTGACCATAGGAAGTAACTCATCCTCCAACAATAAATTTCGGTGCATTTATCAAGATTAAGAATTGGCAAAATCTTGGTAATGAATAAAAGATATGTGATTTAAATATATACCAACCAAGTCCCCATCATATCTGGGGTCTTCGTCAAACTCATTTAAATAGACGGACAGACAGACATCGTTAAATCAATTTTGCCAAATCCATATTGCAGAAATAATATTAAATATCCTCTCACCTTCGGTGCAATTTATGCCTGTGCATACTATTTCAACGTTTTTACTAGGGATAAGATTTTCATGCACTAAAAAATTGAAAATATGCGCTTAAAACATGCACTAAAAATCTAATATATGCACTTAAAAAAAATAAAAAATATGCTAAAAAAAACTAAAAAAGTTTAACTTTGGGTTTTACTTGAAGCATGTCAATTCATATTGTAAAAATTTATTTTCAGATTCCACTTTGATAAGTTCAAAAATATTTGAAATTTTTTTTTTTAAATCCTTATTTTTTTTTTTTTTTTTTTTGCAAAACATTTTGAATTTTTTTTTTAATTTGTCGGGCTATTCTTCCTTCCATATTGCTTATTTTACTTTTTGCAATATCAATTAATTTGACTTGAGTATTAAGTGAACTAAATCCCTCCTAATTAGTTATTGTTTTACCAATATAACCGTAATTGGAAAATACAAATGCTAATTTACTTCTGATGTTATATAAATTAATTATTTCTTTTACTTTTAAAATTGCATAATGATTTTAAAAAGCTCTTTAAACATTCTTAAATTTTTGATATTCTTTAATTAGGCTCGAGTTCATCAAATTTAATTTTCATTAAATTATTTTTACTGAGGGAAGGAATTTTACAACTTTGAATTTTTATTAAAATTTTTATTGATAATTTTTCTTGGCTGAGCTGGGATTTGAACCCGGGTTGATCTTTACATGTTTCAAGAAACACCACTTTCTATCGTCAGAAGATCTCTGTGTTCTACCCACTGCACCACTGCGGTGCCCGTTAGCCAACAGTCAAACATCAATCTTTAACCAGTCGTACTGGTGGTTCGAAATTTGCTGTTATTATCACTTAAATTTCAAATTACATGTTGCCTCCTTTTTCCTCTGTTTTTTCGTATTCTTTCTGTCAAGACTTTGTCTTGAAAACCTGAATACATTTGTTTATTATGTTTTTTTTGTCCACTTTCGTCGACATTTTTTATTTGTACAAATTAAAGTACAAATGTAAACATTAGAGCTTGTGCCATAGCTATTTCTAAGAACAATTTTGATTTTTAGTTGAACTGTTAATTTTTAATTTTTGATATTCTTTAATTAGTAAATTAAAGAATATCAAAAATTAAAAATTAACAGTTCAACTAAAAATCAAAATCATTCTTAAATTATTTAAAGTTTTTTGAATGGAATTCTAAGGAATCTAGCCAGGTCCCCCATCTTGTTACTGGCTGAGGTGCAATATTTTCGAATTGGCTTCTAGTTTCCTCTGCAACGCGGTATAACCCATATGCCAAGCAAGTAATATAATATTTAAAACCTATTGAAAGCCTTAACCATGTAAGGTGCGGCAACTTGAAAATCTTGTATTTAAAGCAAAGCTCCAAAAAAATTTATTTATTAATTTTAAGATTTTGTTTGAAAGTTTTTTTTTGTATTTAAAATTTTTTTAAGAACTATTTTTAAGATATGAAAATATAAAAATAAATCACTCAAAAATGTCAAAATATCCAAAAATATGCATTAAAAACCTTAATATCCAAAAATATGCATTTTCACCAAAATATGCAACAATATGCAAAACAAATCGACGCCATTTTAACGCAAATTTAATGATTCGGAAAGATATTTCGTCGACACCATTCTTAGACAACGACAAAAAATGCATTTGCATGGAAATCGCATCTCTAGTTATTACGTTATAGTACATAATGACTATATCAAATATTATATATCAAAGGCTTATATTGAAATAGTGCTATCTACAATTTTATTTTAATAAATTTTTTGTTGTGCTATCTAACAAACACATTGTTTTGTTAGTAAAAAATGGTTATATCTTCATTAACAAATATTTGTGTATATAATGGAATAATAAAAATAGTTTTCGCAAAATATGTACGAGCATACATACGTTGTATTTACGTTGCAATTTGCGATAAACCAACAAAACAAATTCTCTACAGCGTATTGCAATCGGTTATATTTTATCTCAAGAAAATGGGGACTATCTTAAAACAGGTTCATCGTTTAAAATTCGTCACAGTTATAATTGTTACCAAACATTTATTCAAGATTCCGAGAATGAACATATTAACCATAATGTATTCTCTCACGTAAAGGAAAACGAGTCCCTTAAAAAGATCGCCTAGCCAATAAGAGTGAATAAGAATTTAAGAATTTTCGACAGTATAGTTAAATGTAGAATAAATTAATGTGCTGTTTTTAGAACCCGACCGCAAAAGTGATTCGTTTAACTAACATTTAAAACAAAATTAAATTTTGAAATTTTGTTTTTGTTTTAAATGTCAATTAAACGAGTCACTTTTGTGTTAAATTAAAAGCTTAAATAGTTTTCTTTACAGCTCATTTTTATTTTCGTTCAAGTAGTGCTTTCTGCTTGTTTCGAATTGATGAAACTTTACCGTGTAAAAACTGTTATCACACTAATAAGCGCGTATATCTAGAATTAATAAACATTTGTCAGATTTAGACGTTGTTATAAAATAACATCATAAAATAAAGTTTAAAGTTAACGGAAAAAACCGATTTTCGCTCTCATGTAAAATTGTGATATTGCAGCAAGCACTTTTTGAATATTAACCCTCGATATAAAGAAGTACTGTTACCAATTATAGCATCTAAGTGGACGTGTATTGAAATTCTCTCCCCTTCGTCCACTTACATTTTTTTTTTTAACTTTTTGGAGATGATTTAAAGATGAAGGCGAAGAACGTTCGGACCATACGATTTATTAGATTTAAAATAAGAGACACTCAATGAGCATTTTTAATGTCGAATAATTAAAAATTTTGAATGTTGGAGTTGCTGCTTTAGAACTAAAAAGGAGTTTATTCTTACCGTTTAGTGGCTGGAAATACTGAATGAATCTTTTAAAAAAAATTTTAAGTGCGATTCTGTATATTTAAAGTGCACAGAAAAAAATAAAAATTGATTTCAATTAAAAAAATTGTGATATTAATTAAAAAATTAATTAAATTTTCACCAGTAAGCAAATTAATAGTATCAATTAAACCAGTTAATAGTATTAATTAAACGTTAAATTCACTTGATTAAACGTTTTATTTACTTGATTAAATTTTTAATTAAAACTGATTATATTTTTGATTAATGCTTTAATTGGTGAAAAATTTTGTAGAATTTTTTCTGTGTGCGTTAAACGAGCAAAAAGAACACTTATCTATCGAAATCTATTTTTTTATTTTGTGCCTCCGAAACTTGGTGAGACTATCACAAGAGAGCTTTGCAAATAATAACTGAACGTCGCTACCTGCCGTAACGACTAAACCCCGGTGTTTTTAGCACTGGCGGACATATCGCGTCTACCAACCCCCTTGTATGTGCGTTATAACCCACACAAAACATAGCGGACACGTTTGAGCGTATGACCAGGCACAACAATACACTCAACTCTTGTTTAGGAGCTGGAGCTATTTTCACTGCTGAAATACAGCAGTTTATGTTGATTAGCAAAAGCACCTCTGAAGGTCTGCAAAAAAAGCTAATCTTCGTTTTGGGTATAATTCCTAACCATCACGTTGTTCCTGCGATCCCTGGTCAGCCTTGATGATCTTCAAAGAAAGGAAGATCCTTCCAACTTTGCTTCCCCGGAGGATAAAATACCAAGTGGTGTTATATCCTCCAGGTGTGTCCCTACATACTCCGTGGTGGTTAAAAAGTGTAGTGGGGAAGAAAATTAACGTTTTCATGCTTAACAGTAAAAAAAAAAAAAAAAATTTTAAAACAACAGACAGAAAGTTTTACCTCACCCGCTTTGTAAACTAGACTTTATTTGGCTATCAATTAGATTGGGTTCAATCCATTAAGACAACCTCGCTGGAAAACGCTTGCTTTTAGCAGGAGATTTAAAAATTAAAATTGTTTTCTCTCTAGCATAGAAACGACTTGCCGAATGAATAACAACTATTCATTAGCTAGAGAATCCTGAAAAGTGAATTAAAACTACGAAATTCTTTTTGATTTTTCTAATATTTAAATAAGTTTTAAAATTAAGAAAAACAAATAATACTCAACCCATCAGAAAAGGTGTTGGATGATTTTATGCGTTCTTTTATCAATATTATATTTAAGTTGAACTTAATGATAACATTCAAACACGGACGAAAATAAAAACTTTATAATTCATTTACAACAAATTACATCAGAAAAATTTCTTCAAAAAATACAATTCACTCTTTAAAACACTGTTTATCAACAAGCAATCACCATTGTGGCTTTCTTCAACTTCATTATTTTCATTATAATGAACAACAACAAACGTCATTATAATCATTAATTTCCATTTCGAGTTCGTTGGCTGTACCTATTTTTCGTGCAAAAGAAAAAAAAAACATCAACAACAAAATAATTTTATGTTTGTGCAGGACCTGCCTCAATAAATTCGTAGCAAACAACCAAAATTGAAACAAACAAACATATCCATAGACAAACACACACACTCATATAACAACACGACACACAAATGTCTGCTAACCAAAAAGTAGACACAGAAAAACAAAAAATAACACGTCATGGTGTACCGATAAAAAAAAGAAGTGAACAGACGACATACTCACACACACACACACATACATTTAGATGTGTATGTTTATATTTCCTTCCTTATTCCGTCTCGAAATTCTTATACGTTGCTTTTGTTATTGTAACTGTTTTTAATAAAATTTAGCCAAGTCTTAAAAACGCACACAAACATATTTATACAATGGTGACTGCATGCTGCCATTTTATTATGATGTGCTCTCTTCCGTTCTCTTTTTTCAAATTTTAGCTCTCAGTTTGTTTTAGGTGTATATTTGCTTGTAATAAATTTTTTTTCTTTTATTTTTCTTTGTTACCAAAAGCAGCAACAATAACAAAAAAACACCGACAAAAATAACAAAAATTTAAATATCCAAACAAGAACACCAACAATAACAATGCAATTATTTACATTGTTTTTAAGTAAAACTCTTTTATTTTTTGGTTTTCTATCTACAGAATTCTCTTGATATTTACAAAACATTTACAAAAAATGCTCTTAAAAAGACTGTTGCTTTTATTACTTCCTATTCCAAAAATAAAAAAGAACTTGCAAAATATATATCTCTATCAGGGTTGCCGAACTTGGTCTTTTCGGACCAAATTTGTCGGATATTTTATGTTTGGTCGAATGGCAGGGCAAACCTTATTTTGGTCGGTTTGAGAAAATGTACTACATTTATTTTAACAAATTTAGTACACTGGTCGCAAAGCAGACAAGTGCAAATCTAATATCGTTTTTTAAAAAAACACAAAATTTCTTTTTGATTGTTGATTGAACCATGGATGTGGCAATGAAATTAAATGTTTTACGTTAGTTACTTTGACGTTGCTAGTCCTATAAATGATAGTTTTCTCTTTTTATTTAAGTGCCGTTTCAATTTTTCTTTTTATAAAAAACTTTTTATCAAGAAAAAATATTCCTTTAAAAAACTTGACCGAATTGGCAACAAACGACACTAACGTCATGACTAGTAAAGTTAATAAGCTTAAATCTTACTTAGCAATGCCAAAAATATTGAGATTCTATGTGGAAAATTTAAAGTTTTATTAAGTCTTATACAAGATGGACTTCTTTGGAGGGAGATATTGTAAAGGTACGTTCAGACTAATGAAATATTTGACGAAAATATTTGTTTTGATATTTGCTTCAAACTATGTGAAACAAAAAAATATTTTGTTTATATTCAAACTAAGCTCAAATATTTGACAATTTTTGTTTGTAAAAACAGTTGGCAAATAGTGTCAAATAAAATAAATTAATTCATGTTTGCCATGCGTTCAGACTAAAACAAATATTTGCATCAAATAATTATTTAATGAAAGTGTCTAAAAATAAAAATATATATCCCAAATAGTAAAATGACCGCAGAAGTTATTTTATTTATATTATTCTGTGGAGCAGCATCTCTTATAATGTTAGAACAGGAGAATGAAAAAGAAAAAAAAAAACTGGAAGACAATGGGTAACGGGAACATGGCTAAAATTTGCGAAAAATTGCAAACTTGGAAACAAAGCCTAAAATATTTTTTTAAATTGCTAAATCGGTTAAAAAACAAAATGTCGAGAAAAAAGAAAAAAATTTTGCAAAAATTCGCGAAAAATTTAGATATTTCAAACAAGCCATAAAATTTATTAAAAGCGGAAATTTGCAAAAATTTGATAATAGCGGTATGATAGCAAATCCTAATAATTATTAAAAATCGTTAAAGCTGTAAAGATTCACAGGAAAAAATCACTTTTTCGCGAGCATGGCTAAAATTCGCGAAAAATTGCAAAATTGGAAACAAACCCTTAAATTGATTTGAAATCAGTTAAAAACCAGTTGTCGAAAAATAAAAAAAAAAAATTTTGTTTTCCAAAAATAGCGAAAATTCGCGAAAATTTTTAATTTTCAAACAAACTATAAAATTGACTAAAAGTCCCTTAAAGTATAAGGAATGGCAAAAATTCGGTTCAATTGCTAAATTACGGAAATTCGCAAAAATTTGCTTATAGCGGCATGATAGCAAAGTTTAATAAATATTAAAAATCCTTAAAGCTGCAAAGAGTCACAGGAAGAAATCGCTTCTATCGCTAACATGGCTAAAATTCTCAAAAAATTGCAAACTTGGAAACAAACCCTAAAATTTATTTGAAATCGCTAAACTGATTAAAAAACAATATGTCGGGTAAAAACAAAAAAAAATGTTGCAAAAAATATCGAAAATTCGCAAACAATTTTAGTATTTCAAAGAAGCCATCAAATTGATTAAAAGTCCCTAAAACTATAAGGAATGGCATAAATTCGACAAAAATTGCTAAATTAACGGAAATTCGGAAAAAATTTGCTAATAACGGCATGATAGCAAAGTCTAATAATTATTAAAAATCTTTAAAACAGTAAAGAATCCGAAAACATACAGGAAAAATTGCTTCTATCAGGAACATGACTAAAATTATTTGTCGTTGTTTGCTCTTACAATATTTTTGTTATATCAAATAAATGTTTGCTCAAAAATAACTAAAATATTTGATATTTTGTGTTCACATTGGACAAATATTTGTTTGCCGGCAAATACTTTTATTTGCTCAAAATCAGCTTTTATTTTATTTGACACTCAAAAATATTTTGTGTTCAGACTACGTTAATGAAATATTTGATGTTTGCTTTCAAATATGTTATCAGTCTGAACGTACCTTAAGAATTATAGAACAGTGGGATGCTTTGATACAGTATTTTGTATCATGTTTTTATAAAGTTAATGATACAAGAGCCGCAAAACTTGCAGAAAGTATTTTTTATTATGTTTTTTTTTTTATTTGTATTATTCACGAAAAGAAATATTTACTAAATCATTAGAAAATGTGGCTTGAACTAAGAAAATATTGCATAATCTCGTCGAAGCCAAAAATTACTTATTCTAAATATATGTGTTGCTGGATAAAGAAAAATGTTTCTTTCTGCCGAATGACTGTTAATCAAGCCCCCTGTGTTAATGAAAAAAGACATGCAACCAAAATTCATCGTAGGAACGCAGAGAATTTTTGGAAGTTACTTCACAAGGTAATAAAGAAACAACTACGTCGTAAAATCCTTTATGTGAATTGGGTGTTTATTTAAGAAAATTTTGCTAACTGCAAACTGTTTCAAAAAACGAAATTGATTACTTGAGAAAATAGACTTCTTTCCGTGTTGCATATGTTCGATGAATAATTCTAGTTTATAAGCGTTATTAAATGAATTTTTATACCTTTTTTTTTTTTTTTTTTGTTACTTATTTGTTTTTATTATTGCATATAAAAAAAAAAATTTAGGCTTTATCCAATAAAATTTATACAAGTTTTAGAAATTGTTTTTGTTTTAAATGTAATTTTCTATGCGGACGTTAACGTGTGAAATCGTGGGATTGGCTGTATATCAAAAAACTGTTTTTGTAATCACAATAGTTTGCTTTTTATTAAGTTTCGTATCGCTCCTCCTGAAAACTTTTTTAAATGATGATAGGCTCTTATGCATTTTATATGACGATATATTTGTTTTTAAATATTTTAAAAATTTGGTCGGTTACAAAGGATTATTGTAGGTTTGACAGACAATTTTGGTCGGAAGAAAATTTTTTAAACGGCAACCCTGATCTCTATTACAAAATATTTGTTTTACTCTTTATAAGTCATGCTCTCTAAACCGGAAGTTGTTTGAATATTTCCTCAAGTTCCCCTTTTTCTGATATAAAAACATACTTTTGTTTTTTTTTTTTTTTTGTAATTTAAGGGTAAATGTGTGTAGGGTTTATATACAATATACTGAAGACAAAACCGGAAGTTGCTTGAAATTCTTACAAATTTGTTTCTTTGTTAGTTTTTGTTGCTGTTGTTTCTTTTTGTGTTTTCTTAATATTTTGTACAAAGTTTTTTCCTTCTTTGTTGTAAGTTGTAAAAATAGTTGTAAAATAGAAATTGTGTATGTAGTAAAAATGTTTTGTTTTTCTTTTAATGCCATAATTTTTTTTTTTTTTTATTTATTTATTTTTTGTCCAATGCATGAGCAACTTAAATTTTGTAAGTTAGTACAAATGCAACAATGATGGTTTTATTTTTTAATTAGTTGAAATACTTAAAATACTTTGTAACTGATGCAGAAAATTAAAATGTAAACTTAATGTTTTTTTTTTTTTTTTTTTTTTTTTGTAAATAGAAATAAGAAGTATTTGCTATTTGGAATAGAAAAATGAGCTCGATGGAACATTTACATAAGTAACTGCATTTGATTATATGCCAGAGTTAAAATATTTAAAAAAAATTTCCAACATTTCTACAAAAAACGTTTAATACTTTTTTTGTATTTTTAAAATGGGCAAATCCTGCGTAACTAACGCTAAATTTGCACGCGTCTTCTGATTGATATATATATATATAAGCATTTTTTGGTCTTGGAAAAGAGATGGCTTCAACTTATATATAGTAATTATTTAGTGACATTAATGTGTACTTACGAACTTATTCGCAGCCAAAAATATTGTGATTTTTTGACAAAAGCCGTGAACCCTTTGTGACGCACGCCTCACAACGCACGCTACAGTTTTTCCAATAGTACATATATAAAAAACCCAATTTTATTTATTTTTCCAGTTGGCCATGTCGTGCACGAATCATTGATGATTAATTCCTGCACGACACGTAAGGGACAACTAATGCAAATCGTCGATGACATTTTCAAACAAGTGTCGCGTAAATCGTGCACGACACAAAGAGAGACAATGTCGCTCAGCCTGTCGTTGATAACTACTTGCACGACATTGTCGTCCATATAGTCATTGATGACCACATGAACGGCATTGTCGTTCATATTGTCTTTGATGACTATATAGACGACAAAGGATTATACTTTATCGTCAACGACTGCGTATAAGACAATGTCGAAGAAGTTATAGGAGTTACAGCTTACACGACAATGTCGCCTATAAACCTAAACGAAAAATTAAAAATATACAATAGCACATACATATTTTTAGAATAAGACCTAAGACTTTGAGTTCTCCGACTTGACTGACTGATTTTCTTCACTTTGCTTAGTTTGTTTTTTATTATTATCGTTATTTTACAGATAATTTTTTTTTATTCGGAACACACTATATTTGTTTGTTTAAAAGACAGCTTACAAGACAATGTCGCTCATATTGTCCTGCTTAGGAGTTGATAAAGGACACCTTACAAGACACTGTCGCTCATACTGTCGTTTATAGTTGTTGATAGAGGATACCTTACAAGAAAATGTCTGTCGTGTTGTCGTGGATAAGCTTTGACAAAAGACAACTTGAAAGACATGTCGTCGTTTATTAACTTTTTTAAAAAACAGTGCACTAGACAATGTCGAGTATTTTGTCGTCCACGACATTTTCCTCAAAATTGTCTTCCAGAAATCCTAAGTGATAAAGGACATGTCGTGCATAAATCGTTGACGACAATGTCGTCGACGGCAGTTTGGCCAACAGGGTTAACAAAAAAAAAATATATTTTTATGAATTACATTTCTTAAACTAATTTTCTGATTATTAATGAAAGTATGAATAAATAACGAAATTTGGATTTTGATTAGCCTGCTGTAAGTGCTATTTTAAGCACATAAAGCACCTGTTAAATTCACGTATAACATTAAGAGATCAGGGGTGGGGTAGTATTTGGTAAAAATTAACCATCGAAATACATATTTTTTTTAATATAAAAATTTAATTATACATCTTGTCTTATATTCCATTAAAAAAAATTATTTGAAAATGTTTGGTTGGTGGAAAGTTTTTCTGGGATTTGTCCATATTCTAGAAATGAAAAAAACTGATGCTCTAATCATCTTAAATCCCTTCCAGGCACATGCTAGTAAAAATTTTAAAATTTTTGTTTTAAATATTCTTACAAACCCAAAATAATAATTACATATGTATCTATATAACAAAATATACAAATTTTAAAAATAGGGGGTGCTCCGGTAGGCTATTTGGTAGTTAGCTAGCCTATCAACAAAAACAACGAGCTTAAGCTCTAAGCTACTATCGCTCGGTAAATAAAGTTTGTGTATGATTTTTTAATTGTATTTGCATATTTTAGTACACAAATAAGGAAATTTAGAAACAAGTAAAAGATCAAATTTTACTACAACAAGCTTTATTCGTTTCGGTTTAAGGCGTACTAAAGAGTGGGCTTTATGTAGAGCCTATAGTAAATTGTGGACCGAGCTTTACAAAAGTAAGTTGTATGATATCTTGTCATATAGAATGAATGAATTTTATGAGAATCGATTAATTTGGCCACCAATTAATGTTAATTTTTCTAACAGAAATATAAATTTTTTAGGGGGGGGGGGGGGATTTGGATTCATAACCCTATTTCGATTTGGCTACATTTTAATCCCCATTTGCTTAGTTCTCGTCCATATTATGAAACATTTGCTGAAACATTTGGGTTGGATGATGAAAGTGGAAAGACGAATGGAAAAGTGCACTTTGTTTCATGAACAGACAGTTTTTTTGAGTTTGTTGTTGAAGAAAAGAGAGAAGGCTTACAAAATGATTAAATGCTGCAAAACAAATTTTTCTTCTATGGACACGAATGCAGTTTCAAAAAAGAATTGGAAAAAATTTCTGCAGCTAATGTTTCATAATATGAACGAGGACTTGGGAGAACTAAAGACAATTTGTCACCAATATTTTTCTTATTGTTGATTCATTCGAGTAAGCGTCATTTCAACAGACGGACAGCATACAGATATTGCTAAGTCGACCTTTAACACTACGTGACAGTTTTTTGACAAAATGTATCTGACACCTAATCTTTATGTAAAATTGTCCGCTGAATCCGAATATGAAGGATTGTCAAAAGTAGAACAGTTTTTTTTTAAGAGATAAGACTTAAAAAAATTTTATTATTTGGTTTATAAAAAATAATTTAAAAAGAGCAAAATTGCAAAAAAATCATCAAATTTGTTATGAAGTTTGAACTTTAGTCAACTGTAACTCTTTCATTTCTTGACTTATTATCACAAACGATCCATGGTTATTTTAGTAATTTTATTATCTTTCACTTAAACAAAAGAAAAACATAATCTGATTAAAATTTTTAAAGATTTTTTCGTTTAAGTCACATCATCTTATTTAAAAACACAAATAACGGTTATTTTGGAATATTTTACATAAAGATAAGGTGTCAGACTTATTTGGTCACGACTTTGTTCAAAATTTGTAACACAGTGTAATTTTTCAAGGACCCAGTATATAGATACTTTATGGGGTCTTAGATGAATAATAAAAGAGTTTCACACGGAATGAACTTGGTTTACTCTCATTCACCACTTCAACTTAATTTGTGTAAAATTTTGGTGTTGATCGACTTATCCAATCCAAAGTTAGAAGTGCTTAAATTGACTTAACCCTCCATTACTAAGCTCTGGGTCGAATCGACCCAGACACGCAAACTTTTTAAATTAAAAAAAAACAAGACGATATTTTAACTCGAGATATATGTGTAATCTAAATTTGTTTATATTTAAACGTTTTTAAACAATAAACATAAAAAATATTTATGATATTATGCATATAAAATTATTTAAAAAAAACCGCCTGGGTCGACTAGACCCATAGTTAGCAATAATGTTACAAGGATTTATTATAGCGTTATACAAAGGATAAATTTAAGCCATACCAATTTTTCTTTCTAACATTTTACTATTACATTTCAGGTTTCAAATTCACTTTATTTGACGTCAATATCTTAAAAACTCATAATTTTATGCGCAATTCGGCTGGATAACTTTTTTTTTTAGCTATGTTGTAATGAATACAACCATAATTTCAATTTAAATATATAAGTTGTTTAACACACCATTGTATATTAAAATTTAACAATAAAAGACTAAAATCTACCAAAAGAAATATACGTTTTATCAATTTATAAGTTGAGACGATTTCAATAGATACTACAATTAATGGGTCGATAAGACCCATGGTTAGTACCTATGCGACATGATTTAAGGTTAGTAATGAAGGGTTAAGTTAAATTTTAATTAATGACACCTTTGAGATATTCATCAACTATTTTGTACGATTTTTAGGAAGTTGTAGCAAAATTTAGAATAAAAACTTAAGTTTGCTTCCGGCAAATATTATGGAATAAAAACTTAAAAAAAACTAAAGCCGCAAAGAAGTGAATAGGCGTAAATTAAATTTGCCCTCCTACAAAATTTAAAAAAAAAATTGACTCCAGCTTTTTTTCCTTATTGCCACAGACTTTTTATCTTTAAATATTTTCAAAACATATTCAGACACTCCATAGACAATAAGCATACATATGCACATACATATCTGCACTCAACTCATCCCAAGTTTTATTGATTTATTGAATGAACTAATATAGATTTCCAGCCGACAGTTTTAGATTTTTGTATTATGAACAAAAAAAAAAAAAACAACAAATGAATAAAGTCATAATTAAAAAATTATCAAAATTGTGTCATAACCTCTAATAAATGACACATTTTTTACTTCTTCAAATAATTTTTTTTTTTTTTTTTTGCATATATTTGTAATAAAAAACCTTGGTTTTGAAAATATCTAAAAAAAAAAACAACAACAATAAAATTACCTCATATTCATAAAGAAAACAACAATGGCCTTCCCCTACTTTGTAAAATAAAACTGAAACAGCTAACAGGACAAACGAATGAAAGAGGTTGGTTGGCTATTTGCACCAACTACCAGCAAAAGTAACTGCAGCGTCTACTGCAGAGACAGCAACTGCTGCTAATGTTGCAGCAAAAAAAAAAATAAAATAAATACAGTAACAAGAGCAACATGAAAAAATAAAGCATAGACAACAGTAACAACAAAAACCCTGAGCTACCCCAACTTTTTTTGAAAGCAAACCTAACAAACGAAAAAACAAATTCAAACAAGAACCACAACAGAAACAAGAACATTTAATACGTTATTTCAAACAAAACAAATAAGACGAGTAGAATTCGTATTTGCAAAGGTATGTTTGTATGAGTTTTTGTTTACAAAAATAAAAACGGGAGAGCTAACTTGAATACTTAAGAGAGAGAAAAAGATTAAAGAGCTTTCTTCTAAAGAGTATGATTTAATAGTAGTCGTATTTTGCTTTGGCTAGTTTTTCTTATACTGTTTTTTTTTTTAAATTTTGCTATTGTTTTGGTTTGTATGTTGCAAATGTATGTTTTTTTTTTTGTTAGTTTTGCCAGCAGCTTTTTTTTTTGTTCAAACTCAATGCCATTGTCAGGGTAAAATGCAAACAGGAAAAACAACAACTACGACCATGTGAACATTTTTTTGCTCTTTTGTAATTGTTGTTTTTACTTGGCAAATGCAAGCAAAAACCACAAAAACAACAACGACGAAAATTACAACAAATAACAGACCAAACAAATAAAACGAAAAGGCACTCTACAGAGTAACAGAGTAGAATTACTGAGAAAACTTGTTTGATTACAGTAAATAACATAATAAAGGGACATTTTAGCTTATTATTAAAAAAATTACCACTACAATCAAAATTTTAAAATTTGAAACATAAAAAATAAATTTTTTACTCATAAAACATGACTTTACATTCTGTAAAGGTTGACGTATGATTTATATTATTTGTATATGATTGACATAATGAACTGTTTGGTTATCATGAGTGACGTATGATTAATATTTATTTACAATAGACAACTAATCTAACCAAAAAAACCATTTTAAAGCGGCTCACACACTTGCAATAAGATTGTTCAATTTTACGTATTGTACAATTATATCGCCTATGTGTATGTGATATTCGAAGGTGGCACAATATATTGGCAGCAATCAAAAGACTTTTGATTTTTATTGCACAACGAAAAGAAAGTGAAATGTGTTGGCAACATTGTACAATGCTGTTTATGTTATTCCTATAGGTTTTGTTCACCTTTTTATTGAATAAATGAAACCATTGTGCGTCTTATTGCATAATATAGGACAAAATGGAAATAATATGGCGAATATCATATACAATAATATTGCAAGTGTATGGGCCGCTTAAGACTTTGAGAACTTTTCCTAAAACTATTTTTTTATGAAAAATTTTTTTTAAAAAGATAACACTACGAGACAATTTTTTGACCAAATGAATTTGAAACGTAATCCTTATGTTAAATCCGAATATGAAGTCAGAATTGTCAAAAGTAGAACAGTTTTTGAGATATTCCAAAATAACCGTTATTTGTGTTTTTAAAAAAGATGATGTGACTGATATGCAAATATCCAAAAAATAAAATTTTAGCCTATTTCAATACACATTTTGTGCCGATAGGATCCAGATCGGTGCAAAAATGACAAAGTTACAGAAGATTAATTGAATTAACCCACAACAAAAACATATACAAAGCTAAATTTTTAGTAACAATAAATATTAAAAGTAGCTTGAAAGTTTTGAATTTCTATGTGGGTTAATAGCTTTGTCATTTTTCTACCAATCTATGTCTTGTTGGGCGCAAAATGTTCATATTAAAATAATCTAACGTCGCATGCAATAAAACATTAGGATTTTTAAATGATTGGTTTAAAAAAAATAACTTGAAAAGAGTAAAATTTACATAAAATAAAAAAAAAATGAGTGTTAAACACAAATAATTTTTGTGAAAGATAAAATTTTGTCAAAAATGCTTAATAGAATGTGGGAATTTTTCTTTCTTTTCTTATAAATTATTTTATTATTTAATAATTTTTCTGTTTGGAATTATTTCTTAATATTCTATCTACATATACAAATATAAAAATACAAGGCCTGACTGAATGAATTAACTCACCAATGCCAAACTGTTCTCTTTTTAAAAACAGCTCGAATATGTGTTGATACTTTTTTTGAAATTATAACTAATAAAGAAGCAAATTTCAACTGATTTTTTTACTTTTACAAAACAGATATTTTTTTAATCCACAATTTAAGCTCTAAAGTATTACAAAAAACAATACAATTAAAGTCGAATGAGCTTTGATACTTTCTTAAAAACATCTTTAATATGTTTTGGTACTCTTTTGAAATTCGGACTGACAAGGGAACAAAATTTAACGTATTTTTATTAATTTTTCTACCCAAATTTTTTTTTTATTCACAATTCGACTTCTATGATTTCGAATGGATCTAGCTTGGTCCAATTGCAGGTAAAATTTATCTTCCGCATTTTTGATGATTTTGAGATTTTTGGAGATGAAAAATAAATAACTAAGTCTCATTTCTGCAAAAAAATTAGTTGTTCGCGTTCGTTGAAGGTTAAAGTTTGCGCTGGACGACTTGCCGATTTCCTTCTTAAAATTGGAAACAGAGAATTTTGGGAAATCGAAGGCCAGGTGACAATTCCTCCAGAGCCATAGTTGTGCTTCAATGTACACAACATACAAAGCAAATCCACGAATTGTCTGTTTAAACCAGTGATGACAGGAAAAATTTCAAAAGAAACCTACGTGTCTAAAAACCTCCCTTTTTTCCCTGCAACAAAAAAAATCCCTTCACTTTTCCCTACATTAAAAATTTTTTGTTTTTAACCTAAATTAAACCTAATTAAATATCTAAATGCCATACACATGAATATAAAAATTCAATTTCAAAAATAACACTGTGCGATAAATTGAAATTTTTTCTTTTTGGCAGAAACACCTCCATATATCCTTTAATCTAGAGACAAAACATAGTCAAACTTCTTATTTGATTTTTCATTTCCTCATCTTTAGTCCTTTTTAAAGAGCTTACTGATTTTCAAGAATACTGATTTAAAATTTTTTTTTTAATATAAGTATCTAATTATTTTTAGCAAACTTGGTACCAAAAAAAAATATTTTCTTCAGGTCCCCTGAACTAAAATATGAAATAAAAATTGCTTTTAAAAATATATAATTTCTTATGTTAAAAGTTTTCATCACAAATTTTTTAAAAATTCGAAATTTTTGTGTTTTATTTATCTTAGTTAAGAAGGTGTACTTGTTTTTTACAAATTAATTTCTATGTAGAAATTCCATTCATTAGATATTCGCTTTTAATATTCGCATGCATTTTAGCGAATGCAAATAGCGAAAATAAGAGAATAGTTCGCAAATGCAAACGTGAATATTCGTAGCCCCCAATTTATATATTAGGGGCGCCACAAATATTCGGGTACACGGTCTTGGCAAATTTCCTTTTTCCCTACGCTTGAAATTTTCCGATAAAATCCCTGAAAAAAGGGAAAATTCCCTACTATTGGCATACAACATACAATCCTGACACCTAAAAACGACCAGGAGCAGCATTCGGACACAAATCTGTAAATACTGTAGTGCATACACTTAACCCAGCTGGTTTTCCGTCTCACAAGCTACGCAGTTCAATTGGACCCGACTGTGCTTTAAAGCAATATGTACATAAAAACGTAGTAGAGACCATTATATGTACCGGTTTCGCTTGAGTTCAATCGGTGTATATTCCACGGATACTAATTACAACGGATGTAATGTAGTACCTATTCGAGTACATGTTTTTAAGCAACCATAATTGACGGTGGCGGTTAAATTAGCCATAATATGTTTAACAATTTTCGTTAAAAATAGTTCTGTTGGAGGTGCCCATAATGAAAAATATTTTTTCGCGGCGTATATTGAAAAATAATTTAGAAAAGCTTTATTTGGCTCTTCACTGTAGAACACATAGTATACTCGAATCGCAACATGCAACATATCATGTGAAGTAAGTAAAGCACCATTCACCATACGTACCAAACAGCATGGCTGAGGCAGAGGACAAAACAGGTTGAAAATAATTTTGTGATTGTGTTGATTTTTGTTTTTTTTTTAATTTTGCTGTTGTTTCTGCCACAAAACAATATGGTGTCGTCCTAGCCAACAATCTCCACATGCACATTGTATAAATGTACACAAGTATACGCAAACAAACGTACATACATACATATGTTTGTGCATGCAAACATATCGACAATGCCAACATCAACAGCAACCTACAAAAGCAGCAGACGTTTAGAGTTGATTAACCTTTCAACATTCTGTTTTAATCTCGAAATTCGTATTAAACAAGAAAGACAGACGAATGAACGAAGAAAAAAAAGAAATACCTACAAAAACAAAAATTATGCTTGATTATTTTAGCAAACACATGCACATGGACATAATTTAAAACATAAAACTTTTGTATTGGTATACGAGGAGAGAGTGGAAGAGAGAAAAAGAGAATGAAGTGAAATAACTCTGAACATAGAGAATTTGCAATAGAAATATAATTTTTTAGCAACTATGCATAATTAAAATGTTTAAATAATAAAAAATTAATTTCTCTTTTTTAATGAAAATTTCTAAAAACGTACAAATTTCAATTTATATTTCTTTAAATTCAATTTATTCCTGTGCATTCTCAGATTCCTCTGACACTCCTGCTATGAAATTTGAATGCCTTTTTGTACGTTTTTCCTCCACAACTTTCTGTATTCTTTGCCAGTCAGTTTGTCAGGTTGTTTTTTTTAGCAAAAAAAAATGTGCTTCGTCATGTTAAAGTTGCTTAAAGTAAAAAAAAAAACAAAATTTTTTTTTTTTTTGTTTTAGCCAAAAGTTGGTGTGGGTCATGGTCTGCATGCAAAAATCGTGCATTGAATTTTTGTGTCTTGTTTTTATTTTTAGTTTTTGTTAATTTCCTTTTGCTACTTTACTACTCTTTACGACAACTGCTGCTTGCAACTTTTCCTTCTACAACTTTTCGTTTTTGTGTTTTAATGGCCCTCATAAAACTGTCTCATTGTAGATTTAAGAAAAAAAATTATTGTTTACGTCATACGTTTTATTTTTTAAGATTTTGAAATACTTTTATGTATTTTATTAAGAGATAAGACAACTGTCATTCAAGTCACATAATAATATTTTATGATTAATTTCTAGTTCAAGACTTAAATTTGCAAAGAAATTATAAATTTAAAAAATCAGTTTCATAAGAATATCAAATTTTTATGACTCAAAAAAAAAATATATGTATATGTATATAATTTTGTTGTTAGATTGTGTCTAGTTCTTTTAAGAAGCTTAAGAACTGAATCCAGCACAATCAGTTCAGTACGGAAAGAGAATCCAAATGTGAAATAACCTCCCTAAAATTTATATTTTTGTTATTACATAGGTATTAAGTTTTCCACAGATTCGTTTTATATGAGTGGAAATCATACTTCTAAATTTTGTGAAGATCGATCCATAATTTACCATAGACCCCCTATATAGCCCTCTACCGAATTTTGTGATAAAAAATGCATTATTTACAATAGGTCCAATTAAAAATCCCATCCTGAAAATTACTTAAATACGCCTTTTAGTATTTCTGAAACACATCATGATATTTTGTTTAAATTAGGTCCTTTTAAGTTTTATGAATTTTTGGAATAGACATTAATACGCCTTAAACCGCAATGGTTTATAAAACTGCGAGGTCATGTTTTATAAAGATTTGTTTATTACTGCACTCTGACATGTTTTTTCTAAAAACTTAAATTTTTTTTTTGAAATTTTTCATAATTTAAATAAGGTTCACTGTTTTTACAAAACCAAACATTTAATTTTACAAATATTCTCATTCTTTTCAAATATTTTAATTTTTTACAATAATTCACATTTTTTTACAAAATTTCCAAATTTTTAATAAAGTTAAAATTCTTAAAAAATCCACATTTTTTTTTTGCAAGAATTCTCATTTTTTTAAAAATTTTTTTTTATTCGAATCAAAACTCAAACTTGGTATTTAAATTGAACTTTTTTCAAAATATTTTAGATCAAGAGAAAATTCGGAATTTTTTCACACTAATTCACTTTTCTTTTAAATTTCACATTTTCAACAAAAATGTTTGTTCTATTCTACAAAATTTTAATTTTTACAAAAATAGACAATTATTACATAAAATTAAATTTTTAACAAAGATTTACATTTTTTACAAAAATTTTAATATTTCACGATTTTTCCGATTTTTACAAAATTTAAAATTTTTTTACAAAATTTATAATTTTTTTACAAAATTTATAATTTTTCAACAAAACTTTTAATTTCTCGCACAAAGTAGTTAAAAAAAAAACAAAGTTTTATGCAATTAATTTTTTTTTTTTTCACAACGTACGTGATATTTGTACGCATTCAGAGTGTTTTTGCAAAAATAACTGGAAAATAATTTTATCATAATGCAAATTATGCAACTTAGATGTTACTATAGTTGAAAAAAAAATTATTATATTCGGAAGGAACCTTGTTCTCCAAAATATTGAACAAAATAGTTGCACATCGAACGTGACATAATACGGTGATTTTGAGGAGGTGTAAAAATATGTGAAAATCTGCGAATCTAAGGTGTTTTTTTTTCTTACATTAAACCAAATTTTTTTCTTTATAACCCACATTACAAAAAAAAAAATTTGGAGTTTGGAAATATCGTTCGTGACATTTTATACGTGACAGATTTTTCTCTTATAGTATTTATAAGAATTGAAATATAAACTTTGAAATATGTATTTTAAAACAAATTTTAGAAAGTGAATCCTATTTGTACCCATGACCAATCATGGACCTGCCAAAACAAAATTATGTAATAAGGTTAAGATTCATGTAAAAGTTCTTTGTGCCAAATATTATTTTGTTATCTTTATCTACATATATGAGATATATTTGCCTCTAAGACTCAAATTTACAGTCATTAGTTGATAGAATATGGTAACTCTATTAAAATAATAAATAATAAAAAAATAAAATTAGTTAACCAATAACATTTGAGGGTTAAACTAATGGTTAAGAAAAAGCTGGAAATAATTTTTTATTTGCTAAACTGTTGTTATTAGCTAACTAATGACTGGAAATTTGTGCCTTACTGATTTAAGGAACGGGGTTTGTATGGTTAATTTTGGAGTTTCCTCTACAACATTTTGTTATAACACTATCGTAAAAGTTATAGTCGCGATTTATAAGGAAGTTATGACATTAAGAAATATTTTCGGGAGAAGTATTTGTATGGGAATTGTAGTTAAATGCGGACCAATTCCAAATTAATTTGGTTAGATGACTTAGATTTCAGTAAAATAAGTTTGGACCAAATTTCATTTAAATACCAAAATAATAAGATCAAACATTTAGTTGCATCTAAAGTACTTACAATGTCGTACGTGACGACTTTTGAAAGCTAATAAAATTTTAATTATACCAATTTAAAAAAATTATGATCAATATTTGTTTGCGGCAAATATCTTGCTTTGATTTTTTATTTTAAAACACTTTCGACGGACGGATCAACTACAAATGACTTAGACAAATGATGGTTTTGCACCACGTACGTGACATTAAAATAGCATCCAAAACAAACCAAAAACTATGCCGCTAATCGAACTATATATTTGTTCTTTCCTAAAGTATAATTGCAATGTTACCAATGTCTAAATTAAATCGCCAGAAAAGAGAAAGTAATTGATTACATTTTCTAAAAATGGATCAAAGATCTTATCAGTTTGAACTTTTATTTTTGAACCTTTAAAAATTATAATAAGCTATAAGTAGTTTAAAGTAAAGTTGTCGTGTTTTTTTTTCTACCATATTTTAAAACAGTTTCAAGATTTTTTATTTTTTAGATTGTGGTTGATATTCTAATGAAAATTTCCATCCATATGTGTTAACAAAAAAGTCCTATATTGCACTTAAATCCCCTTTTTGAAAAAATCACTTATTAAAAAAAAATATTTTTTTCACAAATTTTACTGTTCCAAAGAAAGTAGTTTTTTAACCCTAGAGTACTAATGATCGACGTTTCAACGAGCATCGCTTTCTTTTAATTAATTTACTTTTAAATGGGTGTGCCTAACACTCTCAAATTTTCTATGCTGTTAGTAGATGATTTACTTTTGCTGTGTGGGATTGTGTTTTTTAAACTGCGTTGCTGGAACATTGCTTTAATTGGTTTTGTACTCGTCGAATCGTCGAAGGTAAGTGTTAACGTGACTTTTATTTTTCAACTTTGTGAGCAAATATTGCAAATGTTGTTACTTCAAACAATAGTGGCAACAATGGCCGGCTAAGGAGATAAAAAAAGAACACAAATGAAGTATGTTTAGATCATGCCCATACGAAAAAATGACGAATGTCAAAATCAAAATGTGATATATGGGCATTTCCCCAGAATGGTCTACCAGGATGAAAAAATAAAATGTTGATAATCATCGTCTTTTATTGTTTATTATTATAAAAAAATCTATGTTGTTATAAAAGAATGGTTTCATAGCATATCTCAGCTGTTTTACTTGAGAAAATTGCGCTGGAAACTGGAAAATTTTATATGTTCTTATATTTTCTACTTCTAAAGACATTTTTATGTACTTATTTTACATGCAAAAAATATGTTATGTTTACACTCTTTCTTCATAATCTCTCCATTACAATCAATTGTAAATTGAGTATTAAGTTTTTTAGTTAAGGAAATTTGAAGATATTTATGGGAATCTGCATGGTGATAATAATAAAAAAACATATGGAAACATCGTACGTTCGCGACCCGTACGTTTGCGACCGGTACATAAGCCAATTAAACAAAAACCAAGAGAGATATTTTATTTTGTAAATACTGGATGGAGACCTACATTAATACACTTTTAAAAAAAATTAATCACTTTTGAATATTCTGTTCCATTACGAAGATTTTTACAATACGTCAGCCAAAGTTGACTTCTATTTTGCGTACGTTCGTGACCACATGTTCATAACTATCATTATGGAAACTTAAACTCGATGAAATCCATTGCACTAAACATACAGCTACCCAAATGCTATCGAATCGCAAAAAAAATCCTAGGAAAAGTATTGTTTTCTATATTATTTGTACATCAAAAGCGTACGAACGTACGTTCGCGACCCCAGGAAATGCCCATATGCGAAAACCCATATGCGGAAAGCACAAAGTTAAACTTTGTTACTTTGGCTCAAAGTGTTATTTAAAAAAAAAAAAAAATTTTATTGTTTTTAAAGCCAAAAATGTTTTTTTTTTTAAGTTTTGACTCTTTTTTAGTTTTTCAGTTTTCCTTACAATATTTTTTAGGTTCTTTTTTATGATCCCAAAAATTTGTGCGACATAAAATGAAATAGTACAAAAATTAAATATTTCGTTTATCTATAAGAATTAAAATTTAATTATTTTTTTTATAAAGACTTATAAGGTGCCACAATGATAAATAGCATTTATTGAAAAATCATATTTGGTTTTCAGCCAAAGTTATAGGCAGTTAAAAAATACATCGTCGAATCGACGATCATCAGTTACACGTAGGGATGCGACATCGTTCTAAAAAACATCGATGTTTAAAAACGTCGATGTTTCCACGATAAGGATCGATACTAAAAAACATCGGCAAAAAATACGATACAACATCAACATCGATGTTATAAACTACTTTGCAGTTATACTTACGGGCTGCTCAAATTCTTCTTTGCTACTGAAAATCTTAAGGCCCAACTATAATATACATAAGCTTGCTTAAGCTTCCGTTAAAAATTAACAAAAAACATGTCAAATGCATTTAAAAACACAAAAACATAATAATAAACATTTGCTTTCGTACACACTTTGCTTAAGCAAATTAGAGATTCATAAAACTTAACAAAAAGTTTTCTTCAGTACAATATGATTTGACGCATATTATAGTTGGGACTTCACACCTGCACAGTCTCCAAAATTGTTTTAACATTTCTTCAAATTATAAAAGGGGCTACCCCTTATTACATATAGCTATGCAATGCCTAGTATGCATCTAGATATGTACGAGCCGTGCCTACTTTGTACTGCTATGCTTTGAAATACATTTTTATTTTAAAATAAGGGTTTAGTTGAAAATATTAAAAAATTAAAAAAATTTAAATTTAAAATGGTTAAAATTATAAAATGGACGATGTCGATGTTTTTTAGTTTTGATGCCGATGTATCGCCGATATATCGTCTATCAAAACATCGATGTTAATATCGATGCTTATGAACGATACATCGATGTTTTCTAAGCATCGATGTATCGTTTGCATCCCTAGTTACAACGTACGTAAAATATAGTTTGTACTCTAGGGTGAATAAAATTACAAAGGAACCCATTTTCACTTAAGTGACTTTTTTTACAAAAAGTCCCTTTTGGACAATAAGATAACATATTTTGTCTTTTAAAAAAAGTAAGAAAAAGTCAATTTAATTACGTTCATTTTTCAGAACCCTTTGAGCAAACTTTTAAATACTGTATTCCTAAATATGTATAAACATAATCCTTAAAACCCTAACTTATTGTATAACACCTTGCAACCTAAATCTTCAATAAATTGTCTACTTAAGTGGCAACTGTAAAACTTCTTTCTACCTTAAAATAATAATTCCCCCTC
Source organism: Pollenia griseotomentosa (assembly GCA_963931875.1). NCBI lineage: Eukaryota > Metazoa > Arthropoda > Insecta > Diptera > Polleniidae > Pollenia > Pollenia griseotomentosa. The sequence continues at coordinate 70,028,965 of OZ007561.1, read as the reverse complement.
ACAAAAACTGCATTTGATTGCCTGTAACTTTGGGATTTCATTACTTTTAATAATATTTTTTTTTTTTTTTTTTTTTTGTATACAAGTATTTTATTATAATACACAAGATTTTTGTTGTTGTTTCAGTCCCTTTTTCAGCAACTTTGGAATATTTTGTGAATACAATGTGCACAAAATCGTTCATTCAACTTTTGTTTGGCTACAGAATGAAGCAAAAATTAAAAATATTTGATTTTTTTCTACATATTCTTCTTTATGCTTTATTGTAAGCAAAAGGGTTTGAGGCGGGTTTTACGGGATCCCTTTGAACGAGCCCTTTTTCTGTGTACATACACACGCAAGCACACACACACACAGAAATATATATTGTTTTTATTGCTGCAGATTCATGGTGGAAGAAATTTTGAAAGCACAAAAATATTTGAAAATAAACAAACAAAAAATATAACAATTATAACAAATATTACGTACGTAAATATAACAAAATCATACATTGTTGCAACTACAAGGTAATCTAAGTAGTTGAAGTTTTGGCCAAGAATACAAAGTAGATTTAAATTTTTTTTATGAATTTTGTAGAAATAATAAGAACAATAAAGTTTCAAAGGGGAAAACTTGAGTTATTTGTTTTTTTCTTTGCAGTTAATGTTGTTTTTTTTAGAATTTTTTTTATCATTTTATTTGCAAACAGAATAAATATCTTTTATCTTTGAGATAAAAATGTCAAAATTTAATGAATCTTTTGAAAATAAAGCAAGTTACAGGGATTTATCCGGTAGTGCTCAATTTTTAATGCACTTTACTTCAAATAAGAATGATATTTTTTTTAGAATACAGAATCTTAAGGCCCAAATACATTGGTCAAATTCCCATCCAGCATTGTGGTAGTATTAGTGAAAATGAGTTTGTATGTGTGACACCGACGATGCTTGATGGAAAATCAAAAAATTTAGATATTTAGCATGCTTGACGAGTGATTTTGATGAATGTATTGGCGTTACTCTTCAAGCACCCACACACTTTAAACGTGATTTCAAACCGAACAGTCGCTAAAAATGACGGATGAAAAAAAAAGAAAATGCTTTGGAGGAAAAAAAACAATGATGGAATTATGGAAAACTTTTTAATTAATAATTTTCTTCTTCTTTTCTTTTAACATTAAATTAAACACTTTTTATCTATATTTTAATATTTGGTTGCTCCTGCTGTTGTCACTTCAAAATAAAATGCAAAATGAATGCTTGACAGCTGATCCAGCAAATGTATGTTCTAATGTCAAGCACACGTACACGAGCTTGATGTCAAGCCTTTGACCAGTGTATTTGGGCCTTTACACAATGCATAATACCCTCTCCACTATTGTAGTGTGGGTATAAAAACGTTATATTTACTTAGAATTGTAAAAAAGATGAAGTCACTTTGAAGGAAATTTCGTTCTTGTTCTTAAGGAATAGGGTATTGAAGATATAATGATTTAATTTTTTTTTTAAATACAAGCTACTTACCATAGAGTCCATAAAAATTGAGATAGATAAAATCTAAAAAAAAAGAAAAAAAACGTTTAAAAGTTAAACAAAAATATGCAAATGTTAAACTTTATTACTATCTTCTAATTCAAATCTTGCGTTAATGTTTGTGTTTAAACTCTTCCGAAACGGCTTAACTGATTTTTATAAAATTTTGTATATATTTATGGTAAGTATGAGAATAGGTCGTAAAGTATATTTCATAGCGCTTGGTCATTAGGGTATCCCTATCCAGAAAATTATTTTCCATTAGTTTGGAAAAAAACTTTTTTTCGCATTTATTTTTATTTAGCATAAACAAATATCTAAAACCAAAAATTTTCACCCTCCTTCCCTGACCATACAATTTTTATTCACAATTTTAGTATTTTTGTGTAAGCAATATCCAAATAATTTCAAACTGAACGAAACGGCTCCACCGATTTTATGAAATTTTGTATGTTTATTTGGTATGTATGAGAAAAGGTCATAAGATATATAGTCTGGGTTCACACAATGAAAGTTTTCTTTTAGAAAGTCTGAGTTAATTGGTGAGAGGGGAAGAGAACAAGCTTTTCATCTCTCGTCTCTCACCAATTAACTCAGACTTTCTGAAAGAAAACTTTCATAGTGTGAACCCAGACATAAGTCACAAGTAGGGTTTTTTCCCGGGATTTCCCGTTTCAATTATTTTATTTCCCGTTTTCCCGTGATTTTTCTTGCGGGATCCCGGGAAATAAAAAATTCCTCATAATTTCAGAAAATAGCTAATTATACTTTGAAATTTAGTTTTCTAGTCTTTAAAAATTAGCATCTGTGGATGGCTTGTGGATTAGATCAATTGCAAGAAGTGTGTACATGTATTTAAATCAATGTCTCCTGATGCAATAAATCTACTAAAAGCAGAATGGGCAGTGCAACAGATGATAATTATTACATTTAGTGAAGTGAAGAGTTAATAAAGAACATTAATTCAAAATAAGATGCAGGTAGTAAAGTTTCATTGTCCATGAACAAGTCTTAAAAATAGGAGATACCTAAACATATCGCTCCTTTATTGCAACGTAGTCATATCTACAAAAACAAACGATCTTGGCAAAATGCGATTAAAGTTTTAAAAATGTACCGATTTAAAGATATATTTTGCTATAACTTCGGTTCAGTTTGAGATATAATACGAGAAGGTACGAAGGAAATCTTTGCTAAAGTTACTTCAAATTTTGAGATATGACTATGATGCAATGAAGGAGCGATATGTTAATTAGGTGATAAACACAAATTCCCAATTTCAATTTCAATTTGTGTTGGTTTATATACCCGTGAAATGCGGGGAACCCGAAATAAAATAACGTTTTGGAAACTCGTGTAAGATACTACAACATACAAATTGAAAAACACATTGTCCTAAAGATTACAAATGGACCTATTGAAATGAAAAGGTTTGTAAGAAGCAGTCCGGTTGATGCTATTTTTGCATCAACCTTGACATACATTTGACTGATATAGACGTTGCTTAAAAAAAAAGAAACAATTTATTCTGATTGTGAATCCGAAGCAGCACAACGGTGCACTTTTAACTATTTGTCCAACCTCGGTAAAAAAATGAACGAAATTTTTCGGAAACATGATATTTAGTAAATTAAATCTAGAATATATTTTTTGACGACTTACTAAGCGCTTTGAGTGTGTCAGAAAGTTATTTCCTAAACCGTTAAAAAATTATATGTATTTCTTTAAAATATTTTATCTATTTTATTAATTAACTTTTTGATCTCATATCTTCAGTACCTTAATTTTTATTTTGTTTTAATTATTGTTTTATGAAATAAATTGTTATGTTTATGTTATCTTTTTATCTTGTATCCAGAGCATAATAATGCTGAATAAAAGCATAATAAGAGGGAATAAAGGCGTGAGGTGATAATAACTCAAGTTCCTATTTCAATCTTCAATTAATTGTTTAGTTCCCTTACGTTTTTTTTTAATAAAAGTTTTTTTTCATTAATTAACAACAAAATTTACTTTGTATTATTTATATGGAGCGGGATCCCGGGATCCCGGGAAATTTAAAAAAATTTCCCGCTTTCCCGGGAATCGAAAAAGTCCGGGAAAAAAAACTCTAGTCACAAGGTCAAACGAGGCACACCAAGTTTTCCCCACGGACAAATTATACGTGGCATGTCTGGCGTTGGCTTGTTTGTGTTGGCTAAAGACGGACGAATATGGAAATAAGACCCTATAAAGTGTAAATATTCTGGATAGTTATTAGCAGGAAAACCAGAAATATGCTCTAAAAAACGCGTTTTGTGCGCATAAAATATGAAGTAAAAACTTGAAAATATGCCCTGAAAATTGTTAAAAACATGTCCCAAAAAATTCAAAAATTGCTAATTTGAAAACAAAATATGTAACAATTTAATAACAGTTCCATGTTATAAAAACAATCCTAAAGTTATAATCGCTAAAGCTCAAACTCCATAGTATTTACAGACGAATTTTCGAGATGGACAGTAATCGGCTCACGTAAACAAAGTTATGTAAAGAGGTTAAAATTCATATCCGAATACTGTGTGCCGAATATTGTCCAGATATTAACATCCATATGAGATTTTTTGTCTTAAAGGGATTTAAATGACGGTCGCTAAATTGTTTATAAATGTTAACTTTTTAAAGGAAGTTAAACTATTAAAGCTTTATAGATGGAAACTTTGGGAAAATGTGAACTGATTTAAAAAGAATTTAGTTTGCAGTAAAATATTTTTGGGGCGAATTTAGTCTAAACAACAACATATTTAGATGGTTAACGGACACAGAGAGTCTAATTTGAAAAAAAGTTTTTAATGGGTAATATGGGTAATTCCAAAGTGTTGAACGTGACAGTCGTACGCATCTAAAATGCAATAACATGTTAAACAACAAATATTTTTTTGTTATTTTAACCCTTAAATTAAAGCACTAAGAAAGCACTTTTATCTATGCTAAAGTTTATAGGGAGCGCGATTATAGGTCAAAGATAATGTCAAAAGAAGTAGAGGTTCGAACGTGAAAAAAATAGAAGTAGTTTTTGTGGCCATGTATTAAAAGGCGTAATTCAACGAAACCTGGCACAATTTTTTAGTCAAACTACTTTTAGAATTTTACGTAGCAATGTAACATTTAAATGTATTTGGTTTGATTTTAAAATCTTCTGTATTTTTTTTTGGTTTAAGCCAAAATCTGGTTCGATACGTGACACTTCGAACGTGACATTTTTTCCATAATAATTTAACTGAATAATAATAAAAAAAATAAAAATTTACCGTTAATCCGAATAACATATTTCTCTTCGAACTCTTCCTTAGATTACAGACCATGTAAGAAAATTTTTTTGGAATAATTTCCATCAAATATCACCTCTTTTAAGGAAGATAATATTAAAGAAAACACGCAATAAAACATTCTCATAAATAAGAAATTACGTTTGCAGAAGTTTGCAGTCTGATTGTTTATCTAAGTGAACAAATTTATGGATTAATTTAAAAAATTAGTAAAATTAAAATATTTTTCTATAATAATATCGTAAAATAATAAGCTTTTAATAACTTTTAAATTTTCGGTCACGGTGGACCTTTTGACGGAAATGCCCATATGAGAAATTATAGATCGATTCTCACTTCATCCTTAGTACAATTAAAAAGTATTAACCAAATTTGATCAAATTACCTACTGCAACTTTTACTTTGCGCACAAGGTTAACATGAACAAAGAACCAGCAAATACGGACAGATGGGCATGGTTAGGTCACTTAAAAAAGTGGTTCTGTGTCGATCAATATGCTAAATGATTTGTCCAGATTTCTATGTATTACCACACATCGCCAAAAACGTATATAATTGCTTTTTCCTGAATTTTTGCTTATTCATATATAAAATTTTAAAATTTAAAATAACATTTGTCTTTAATGACAATTGCTTTTTCTTAAAATGTTCGAGTAAAAATTAAATGCAGATGGCGAATTTGAAGCTGCATGTTGGGTAAACAGATAAATATTTAAAACACACAATCCAAAATTCCGCTAAATAAATTTTATTTGCTGCGAAAGCTCTTTTCGGCATCTAAAAAATTCAACATGTATCAAAATATGCCTCAAAAAGGCCAAATATGCGCTAAAAACTTAAAAAATGCTGCAAAAAGTCTCTTTTAACTAAATTATGCAAAAAATGCTGCAGAGGGTAAAATATGCAAAATAATGCACTAACAAATCGATGCCAAAATTCATAAAAAGCTCTAAATCGAATAAATATATTGTTTCTGCCTTCATTGGTCGCACAAGAAAAAACATGCAATTGCTTATTTATGGTTTCCCTGGTTATTAGTAACGGAGTTCATTAAACAATGCCAGTCTCTCTATCCTCCAGTATGCCCGTGTGTATGTTGAAATTGGGTTTTTGAAGACCCCAAATATGATACGGACTAGGTTATTATATTTTTATAAAACATTTAGTCCGAAATAGTTTGCTATTGAAATTTATCAAGATCGGCTAAGAAATGGGTGAAATATGAACAACAAACTACGATTACCTCTAATTTTTACCCGTAAACCTTGACTTTTTTAAGTTTTCCTATAAATTATAAACTGTACTTTTCTAACTTTCATGTGAAATAAAATAAGTAGAACAATATTAGTAAAAATCCAAGTGTTCTCCAGAATTTAAGGTTTTTGTACGATTTTGAATACTGTGGTGAATGAAGGGTATTGGAAATTAGGCACAGCTGAATAAAACACTTTTACTTGTTTTACTTTACATTTAACTTTTAAGAGATCAAACAATGCATATGTCAGTTAAGTTAATGAAAAACATTGAAGTGCAAAAATAAATGGTTGCTGTATTTTAATTTTGTTTTTTTTTCTTTTCGGCGGTCATTGTCTTCAGCGGTACATTCCTCTTGCTGTTATAGATCCAATCTCCATACACTTTAAAAAATCAGTATTTTTTTATTGAAAAACCAAAATATTTTTATTTACAGAACAACGTTTGCCGTGTCAGCGTGTGTATTTCCATAAATTTATATTGTCATAGAAAGAAGTATATTTTCTACTTTAAGCATAGAACTGCGGATCTTAAATACCATGATTATCACTTTATTCTATTTTTATTGACTGATAACAAGCAAACTGCTTAGAAATATATTTTTAGCTTAAACTAAGCCGCTTCTAATCAGTTTTAAGATTTTGAATCACAAAATTATTTTAAAACAAAATAGTTGAAACTAATTTTTATTTTAAATTATATAAAAATAGAATATATTCGGTAAAAGCTTTGGGCATTAGTCGATTCTCTATAAAAAACTGAGAGTATAATACCCTTTGTACACTTGCATACATTTCGGGAAACGCATGGAAGATGTTGAAAATTTGAAATACGCGTTCACACTTGAAACATCTACTATCAATAAAAAATGTCGCCATTTCTGAAAAAAAAAACTTTTATTTTTTTAAATACTTTTTTTCTACAAAAGTGCCAACATTTTAAAAGATAACACCAAAATGTATTTCTAATTCATTTTTTTTAATAATTTTTGCAAAATTAAGCAAAATAAGGCTTGAACAAAAGGAAAAACTTGAGAAATGGTAACGCTGCTTTCAAAGAAACTTCCATTTTGTCAGTGATGCCACAATATTAATAGAATTTATTGCCACTTTTCTAGTGATGACACTGAAAGAATCGAAAAATGTAAAAGGGAACAAAATGAGATAGTAACATTCTGTAAAGATGTTGAAAAATTTTGATTTTTAGCCCTATGTATTTCTTATGGGAAAATTCCAACATCTTCGCAAATTGATGTTAAATGTTAAATGTTGACAAGTGTGAAAAGGCTATAAGACTAAAATAATTTTCTGTATAATACGATTTTCTATAAAAACAATTTTTTCAGAAGACTTGCCACAGAAATTTTTCTATAGAAAATTTTCCGGATAAGACTATTTATTATAGAAAATTTTGTGTTTTAACTATACCAATTTTCAGAACATTTTTAGTTGAACTGTTAATATTAAATTTTTTGATATTTTTTTTTTTTTTTTGTTAGGTTCGAGTTCATTAAATTTTATTTTTATTAAATTATTTTTACTGAAGGAAGGAATTTTACAACATGATTTTTTTTTTTTTTTATTAAAATTTATTGATAATTTTCTGGGCTAAACTGGGGTTCAAGCCTGGGTTGAATTTACATGTTTCAAGAATCACCACATTCTCTCGTATAACACTTAATTCCTAATTAATAAGATTTTGCTTGTCGTGCTTTATTTCTAATTTTTATTCTTGATAAATACACTGAGAGTTATTGTTTGAGTTTAAGCTAGATTCAATGCTCATTTCACTGGTTGCTTAGGCCAGATCATCAGGAAACATTTTCCCAAAAAAAAATTTTAAGAAAAGCCAAAGATATTTGCAAACAAAACTGCAGAGTGAATGAGAATTGCAAACACTCAAAAAGTCATATTTGCAACGATATTATTCAAAGCTTAAGCAAAATACCGACAATAAACAGTGAGCTTATCTTTTCTTATTAATTAAAAATTTTGTATTCCGAAGCATTACTTTGATAATACTAAATTCTTAAGATATTTTTTTTTGTGTATAAGACATTTTTCTATAAAATAAACTTTTATCAAATTTGCTGTATAAGACAATTTTCTACAGCAATCTTTTTACAAAACAACGATTTTCTAAAAAAATAAATTCTGTATAAGACAAATTTATAAATAAGCTTTTTAATAAAACTAGTTTCTAAAAACAACTCTTTGCAAAGAAAAGTTAAAGTATAATACGAACTATTTTATTTAGATGGTTTTCTGTATAAAATGGTTTTTTGTATAAGAAAGTTTTCTATAAATTTTTTTTTTTAATTTTTGTAAAAGAATATATTCTATTATTCATTTTCTTTATAAAACTTTTTTCTATAGAAAATTTTGTGTACGAACTTTATAAAACAAATACTATTTCATAAAGAAACTTATTCTGTATAAATGTAATTTCTATAGAAAATTAACTGCTTAAGACTTTTTTAAAAAACATTTTTATATAAAACAATCTTTAAAAAAAAAAAAAATTTGTATAAGACAATTTTTTATAGAATTTTTTTTCTATACGATTTTCTATACAAAATAACTTATGTATAACAAATTTCATTAAAAAAGTTCTGCTTAGACCGATTTTCTAAAGAAATTATTGTGGATAGAACGATTCGATGTATAAGAGTATTTTCTTGTAGAACATTTTCGTGTATAAATTATTTTTAAAAAATTTTTCTGTGTAAGATTATTTTGTACAATAAATTTTCTGTATAAGATTTTTTCTAAACACATGCATACATACTATGTATAAATTTTCTCTATGCGGTGACTTTTATTTATGGAAAATTGGTTGTTTTTCATAAACAATTTTTTGAATTAATTAAGTGCTTATAATTTCTTTACATTCATAGTTGTGGCATCCTTTTGGTGGCCTGATTTTATCAAAATCGCAGGAGATTTTGTGCGATTACGATTAGAAGATGTCATTAATTTAATTAATCGAAATTAATAACTTCAACAACTTCCTATAGGAAATTTTAGGTATATGGGTAATTCCAAAGTGTTGAACGTGACAGTCGTACGCATCAAAAATGCAATAACATTTTAAACAACAATTATTTTTACGTTCTTTTAACCCTTAAGATATAGCACTATGTAAGCACTACTATCTATGCTAAAGTTTATGGGGGCGCGATTCTAGGTCAAAGATAATGGCAAAAGAAGTAGCGGTTCGAACGTGAAAAAAATAGAAGTAGTTTTTGTGGCCATGTTTAAAAAGGCGTAATTCAGCGAAACCTGGCACAATTTTTTAGTCAAACTTCTTTCAGATTTTTACGTAGCAATGTAACATTAAAATGACTTTGGCTTGATTCCCAAATCTTCTGTATTTTTTTTTTGTTTAAGCCAAAATCTGGTTCGATATGTGACATTTTGAACGTGACATTTTTTCCATAATAATTCAACTGAATAATGATTAAAAAAAATAAAAATTTACCGTTAATCCGAATAACATATTTCTCTTCGAACTCTTCTTTAGATTATAGACCATGTAGGAAAATTTTTTTGGAATTATTTTCATTAAATATCACCTCTTTTAAGGAAGATAATATTAAAGAAAACATGCAATAAAACATTCTCACAAATAAGAAATTACGTTTGCACAAGTTTGCAGTCTGATTGTTTATCTAAGTGAACAAATTTAGGCGTAAATTTATAAAATTAGTAAAATCTAAATATTTCTCTATAACAATATCGTAAAATAATAAGCTTTTAATAACTTTTTAATTTTCGGTCACGGTGGACCTTTTCACGGAAATGCCCATATGAGTATTTTCTTTTAAAAAAATGCTGTAGAACAGTTATCTATACAGAACTAGTATACCTTTATAAAAGTTTTATTTAAAAAGAATATCAATGCGTCTAATTTGTATTCAAGATATATGAATTTTACAAGTTCCGGGAGACTAATTTATTCCCGGAGACAAATCTGAATGTATGTAATTTTTATAAAATGTTTTTTATGTAATTTTATTTTTTTTTATCTGATCCGTTTTATGTTCATGTCATATAACAACAGTTTAATTTCTCCTCTTTTTACCATTTTGTTCTTTCAAATTTTTTCTTTTTTATACAATAAAACCAACCCCTTCTTTTTTTTTTTTTTTTTTGTTAAACTTTCAATAATATAAAGCAACAACTTTTGAATTTATGACCTTTTCCCTGATGCACAGAAAACGAAAATACCAAAAACTTACAAACCCAAACACTCACACACAAAAACAACCAAAGGCAAACAAAAAAAATCTGAATTAATAATAAGATGCACGCGAATTTCATAAATTAAATATCAAGAAACATAAATAACTCAACACCCAACTGAATTCCAAAGGAAGATGTATAAAATGACAATAACAAAAACATTTTGCAGAAAATTTATAAAAAAAAAAAAAATACGATTAACAAAAGAAGTCATAAATACGCACAGATAGACACAGAAACACACTCGGGGACTGCATCAAGCTACACAATTAAATCTCAAGGAGAAAATTATAAAAACAGAAACAAAAATATTTAAATAACAAAAAAAAACAACCGATTATACCAAAAAGTCAAAGGAACTGAAAACCAGAGAACTAATTTTATCAAAAAAATAAAATATCATCACAAAGGCAACAATGTAGATGAAAAAGGGCGACGACGATGATGGTGAAATAATAAAGAATTTTTAAATAAATAAAAGCTAATAATACAAATAAGAGCCCAGGACAATAAATAATTCTATAATATTTGCGATTTTTTACGATGTTTTCAAAGTTTTCTGTTTAGTTTTAGAATAATGGACTTTAAAATGTCAAGCAGTTGAATTTTCTATAAAAAAGTTAAACATTATTCTGTCATAAAGGACAGCCTTCATGTTCTTGCTGCTGTGTGTTTTTACAAACTGTGAACTGATTAGTTTAAACAAAAATAGTCATTGTTAACTACACCTTAAAGACGAAATAACCTATCTGCTGTTTTAAAAAGTTTACAGAAGAGGGAAAAGACGTTATAAAATTGGAACTATTTACAATATTGAAACGAAAATTACATATTTTGATTGAAATGATTAAAATGAAACCAGAAATATATATCGGTTGAGAAAATTTTGTTTTTCTAAACACAGCTTAAGTTATGTCACTTAGACTATTTGGAATTGTAAAAATCTGAAACGAAATAATCTATCTGCAGTTCTAATAAGTAACAATAAATAACAATTTCTTTATACATATGAATATAAATAATATATACATTAAATAATAACAGTTATAGTTTCTTTTACTGGTTTAAGCAAAAAAAAAGTACTTGATGTTTGTTTAAATTGCACTATGAAACAGAATTAAACTTTTATCGTGATTTTTGATGATTTATTTTTTAATGCGTAACGGTCCTCTAGGTACAAAAACTTTGTCATTTATAATATTACATGCTCAAAATTTTTGAACACATATGCGTTATGATATAGGGAATAAAAATCCATAAAAAACTCAATTTTGAAATTTTTACAGATAGGCTATTAGGTCTTTCAGATGACGATATAGAAAATGGTTTGATACAGAAAACTTAAAACAGAAAAAGTTCTAACATAGAAAATTGACTTGTAGTGAATATAATCTGTTGATAAAATATTAATTCAGAAAATTTTATACAGAAAATTTTTAATAGTAATGTATAACATGTATAATATGTTTTAATTGAAATTATACTTGAACAAAAAATTTTCTTTTCTTTCTTTCTTTTCTTTTTTCTAAAAAAAATATACTTTTACAGGGAAATTTATAGAAAATACACTTATACAAAAATGTTTCTATAGAAAATGCTCTTCTACCGAAAATTTTCTATAGCATATGCATTCACAGAAAAAAATTTTTGCGCCAGTAAAAGAACTAATCAAAAATAAAATCAGTTTTAATTAAATATTTAATCAGGTGAATTAAACTTTTAATCAAGTGTATTAAATGTTTAATAGATTGAATATTGTCAATTAAACATTAAATACACTTGATTAAAAGTTTAATTAACCTAATTAAATATTTAATTAAAACTGATTTTATTTTTGATTAATTCTTTTACTGGCGCAAAAATTTTTTTCTGTGTTAATACAAAAAATATTCTATAAGAAATACTATTCTAAAGAAAATTTGCTATTTAAAATACTCTAATACATAATATTTTTTAAGAAAAAAATCTCTTATACAAATTTTTTTATAAAAAAAACTTGTATACAAAAAATTTTTTATAAAAAAATACTCTTATAACGAAAATATCTTATAAAGATTCTCTTATACAGATTTTTTATAAAAAAATTCTCTTATTCCTTAATTTTTTATAAAAAAAAAACTATGATAAAAAATTTTTTATATATACCGAAAATATTTTACAAAAAATATCTTATGCAGAATTTTTTATAAAAAATACTATTATATATAAAATTTAATACATAAAAATTAATAAAGCTCGAGGCCAGTGTTTTTTTCTAAATAAATATTACTTTTTATTTCCTTAAAAAGGGTTATTTATTTACAAAAAAAACTGGCCTCGAGATCGGCTAGTTTTTATTTATTTAGAATTGGAAAGGTCGAACAATAACCATTTTGATACAAGGAAATGTTTATAAAAAATTCTCTTGTACCGGATATATTTTATAAAAATTCTCTTATACAGAAATTTTTTTATGGAAAATAAAAATTTCAAGTTGAATACAGAAAGAAAAATACAGAAACGTATAATGCAAAAGAAACATTTATTGCTACTTCAATGCAGAAAATTTTCTATACTCTTATTCAGGAAATTTGCACTGATACTCAAAATTTTGAACAGTAAACAGAAGATACATTAACTATCTGTAGATGGAAGTGAAGTGATACTAAAGTAGTGCTGTGATAGGCTCTGTGGTGGTGGAGGCCGGTTTTAGTTCTAGAACTTTATATGAACGGGACCTATCACTGTGGTTGTTATTGCAGGGGGTTAATTGACACCTAACAGCTACCAATTGATAAGTCACACATCTAATCCCAATGAACGTGTTTAGTGTTAGAAAAAATTAGTTTAATTATTAGTTCTCCTTTCAATGTTCAAAAGTTTTTTCTTCTTGTTCCATTTCTATTTTACAAATCCCAGGGATTGATTAAGAAATTTGTTTATAAAATATACTCTAACGCGAAATATGTTCCAATAAAATACTATTATACAGAATTTTTTTTATTGAAAATACACTGATGCTAAAAATGTTTAATTGAATACTATTATATGGGCATTTCCGTCAAAAGGTCCACCGTGACCGAAAATTTAAAGGTTATTAAAAGCTGATTATTTTACGATATTGTTATAGAGAAATATTTAGATTTTACTAATTTTATAAATTTACCCATAAATTTGTTCACTTAGATAAACAATCAGACTGCAAAGCTGTGCAAACGTAATTTCTTACTTGTGAGAATGTTTTATTGCATGTTTTCTTTAATATTATCTTCCTTAAAAGAGGTGATACCTATTTGATGAAAATTATTCCAAAAAAATTTTCTTACATGGTCTGTAATCTAAGGAAGAGTTCGAAGAGAAATATGTTTTTCGGATTAACGGTAAATTTTTATTTTTTTTTAATCATTATTCAGTTAAATTATTATGGAAAAAATGTCACGTTCGAACCAGATTTTGGCTTAAACAAAAAAAATGCAGAAAATTTTATGAATCAAAGCAAAGACATTTAACTGTTACATTGCTTTGTAAAATTCTGAACGTAGTTTGACTGGAAATTGTGCCAGGTTTCGCCGAATTACCCCTTTTTCTACACGGCCACAAAAACTACTTCTATTTTTTTCACGTTTGAACCGCTACTTCTTTTGCCATTATCTTTGATCTAGAATAGCGCCCCCCATAAGCTTTTGCATAGATAATAGTGCTTTCTTAGTGCTATAATTTAAGGGTTAAAAGAACGTAAAAATATTTGTTGTTTAAAATGTTATTGCATTTCTGATGCGTACGACTGTCACGTTCAACACTTTGGAATTACACATATACAGAAGACAAAATTTTATAGAAAACTGTTTATAGAAAACCGTTTCTTATACTGAAAATGTTCTAAATATTATAACATACAGGGGTGTGCTGGAAATCGAAAACGTAAAACGCAAGAATTTGGAACTGGTTTTTAATACACTTTTAATAAAATTTTGATAATTTTTGCTATAAAAAAAGTAGATAAAAATTTGTGTAATATTTGTCATTAAATTCTTTTATTACAGAAATCTTATTAATAATCGACTTTTAAAATTCTTGCGTTTTACGTTTTCGATTTCCAGCACACCCCTGATATATACTAATCAAATTAGATATGTATGTATGTTATACAAATTTCATAATTTGTCAAAGTCCATGATTTATTGATTTGAATACTGAAGCCGATTAGTATAGACGTCAAAATTTTTATTCTACTTTAAATTGTGTCAGTTTATTCTTTCAGTATTCAAAGATTTCAAACCAGTACTGCTAAACTTTGTAAAGGCATATTGTTCATAGCATTTCAATTACAATTGATATTAAAAAAAATTTTACTGATGAAAGAATGCAAAAAAATATTCTGTATTTTCTGCTTCATCATTGCTTTCATCATCATCATTATTATTCTCAACAACATTATAATCATCATTGGCATTGTCATGATGAACAGCAAACCAAGATGCAATTTCAAAGGTCAATGACATAAAATATAAGCCCCGCTATGGAAAGAAGAAGCTGAAAAAGGGAAACACACAAATGGGAAATGACACTTCTCTTTGTTACTCTCTGCCTTTTTCTCTTTTTGAGGTACGGTTCTCAAGTAATTCAATGCAAGTTGATAAAAATCAAATCAAAACAGTTCTAACAAGTTCTCATTTGTATATTGCTTTTCGTGTATGAAAATAAACTTTTTAAGAGCTTAACACAATACAGACAATTTGAAAGAGAGCTGTGCTAATTTTACACTTTAAGAGAGAGTTAAATATGCAGCATCTTTCTAGTAGCTCTCTCGTTGCAGTGACAAACACAAATTTAAGTTAATAAATGTTTAAATTAAATAAAAAATACTATTATATACATTTTACATTAATATTCTCAAAACTTTCATGCTCATTTCCCCTAACTGAGCGAGTGACTCTTTTTATATCACTGTATGGGTAGCAGTGATGAGTACTAATTTGAGTCTTTTAAAAGTATTGGAATTTGTTTTTTTTTTTTATTTTTACTATAATTTGTTTGTTTTGCTTGCATTTTTTCATTTGAATTCCATTATAAAATTTGTGTTTGAATTTTATTTGCATTTGCACTTAGAATTATGAAATTTGAAACGTAATAGTGAATAGGAACAAAAAAATCGGGTGCGCTCTATTTGAAGTCTAGTTAAAAAAAATAAAAATTATTAGTTTATTTATTAAATTATGCTTATAATAGACAAATGAAAAATTTTAAAATATTTACACCCTTATGCAAAAAAAGTTAAGCCTAGCAAAAGTGTATGGATTTTTACGTGTTGGTTAAATAATGTGAACTTTAAATTTGTTTGCATAAATTCAATCGAACATTTTACAATAATTTTATTAATTTTCGCCCTCTACACCACACAGAAAAAATTCTCCAAAATTTTTCGCCAATTAAAGCATTAATCAGAAATAAAATCAGTCTTAAAAAAAAATTTTATCAAGTGAATTAAACGTTTAATCAAGTTAACTAAACGTTTAATTGATACTATTAATTTGTTTACTGTTGCAAATTTAATTTATATCACAAATTTTTCAATTGAAATCAGTTTTAATTTTTTTTCTGTGCACATAGATGCAACTTGATATCGAATAAATTTTATTAAAATGTGATTTTGCGTGCGATATAAACTTAAATCATTTTCGTACTGGGAGCTTTGCAAGTAAATAGACATTGACATCATAAAATATAAAAATTTCAACTCAGTTAAGTTTCCTATAAAGTTATCTTTTAAGGTTTGCTTAGATTGTTGAGGCTCCTTCAGACAAATTCACTTGAGTCTTATCAATTCGATCACATTATGACATCTTAAATAGAAACAAACTAAAAATTTATTTTAATTAAAAAATTTGTGATATTGATTAAGATATTGATTATATTTGCTCCAGTTAGCAAATTAATAGTATCAATTAAATATTTTTTGATATTAAAAATATTTTCTGCAGTAATATTGTTGATATGAGTCAACGTTTTATTTACTTGATTAAACGTTTAATTACAACTGGGCCCAAATCGTCGCACACGTGTTCGAATGAACTTTCGTATCGAATAAAACTTCGTGACGTATCAAAAACGGGATTGCGGCATTCGAAAGCTTTCGAATCGAAATTTGTTTAAAAAATTTAATAGATTTTTGATGGCTTAAGGCATTGCACTTTTCGCCCCATATAAATTCAACGATGTTGATAGTGCCCTATAAATAGGTGACTTCGGTTTATTAATGGGGCTTTTTAAGAACGGCGGCGCTTGCCAAAAAGAGCAACAAAGCAACGCAAAAATTCGTAAAACTATAAAAATTCGGAAAAATTTTACAAATTCAGAAAATTTGCAAAAATAGCGAAAATTCGCGAATGTTTTTAGTATATCAATCAAGCCATTATATTGATTAAAAGTCCCAAAAGTTACAAGGATTCGCAAAAATTCGATAAAAATTTTAAATTAGCCGAAATTCGCAAAAATTTGCAAACAGCGGCATGAAAGCAAAATCTACTATTTATTAAAAATTGTAAAGCTGTAAAGAATCAGAAAACTTACAGAAAAAATCGCTGCTATCGCGAACATTGCTGAAATTCGCGAATAATCGCAAACTTGGAAACAAATTTCCAAAAATAGCGAAAATTCGCGAAAATTTTTAATAATTCGAACAAGCCATAAAATTGATTAAAAGTCCATAAAAGTATAAGGAATGGAAAAAATTCTGTAAAAATTGCTAAATTAGGGGAAATTCACAAAAAATTGCTAACAGCGGCATAATAGCAAAGTCTACTGATGACTAAAATTTGCGAAAAATTGCAAAACTGAATGTTATTATTTTTTATCTTATGGCTGAAAAAAAGTTTAATATTTACATTTTTAGCTATTTGTTAAAGAAATCTAATAATTATTCCCAAAAAGTGTGTAAATTGTTTGTAAAAAAAAAACAATTAAATATTTTTCGAAAGTTGTTAACCTATCGAATGACATTTCGAGTAAAGTCATTCGATCGACTACTCGTTATCGAATGACATAATCTCAAAAAGTAAAATTTCGATCAAAGTCACTCGATCACGACTGCGACGATCTGAGTCCTGGTTTTATTTTTGATTATTTGAAAAAAAATTTGCGAGAATATTTTCTGTGCCAGTGATAAGCTAACGAAAGCTTCTACTTTTGTATAGGCGAATTTTGAGTCAAACCAGACTAACGTCCAGGTAAAAGAATTTGTCCCGTCCGACCATCGATATTGCTAATGCCAGATGGGCCGCGAACACTGGATGAAGGCTTGTCAGGCAATTGTGACTCCGCATGGATGACGGACAAGCCATGTCTCTACTATCGATGACCAAGAGGGGCGTGTAACTTTTCTTTCAACGGGACACTGTCTTATAGGTAGGCATGCACACGTCTAGGAACCGTGCACTATGATTATTGCCCCAGCTGTGATGAAGATAATAAGGATGGAAACATCGAACACCTTCTCTGGCAAAAAGGCGGTTTGTATGATATCTCTGATGTTGAACTGAAGCGCATTTTAAACATGGTTTAAAGTTATGGTTGGTTCTACGGTGGTGGTTCTGTAGAGTGAAATTCCATGGTATAACATTGGATGTTTGGGATTAAGTGTATTAGATGGTAACTGACTGCCATACCTAACCTAATCAAGCTTTTAACTTAAGATGTTACGTTATTTGACTGAACAATTGTTCTAAAGACACACCCATCTTCTTGTTAAACTATGACAGAAAAGTTGACCACACGGAAAAAATTATCCAAAATTTTTCACCAATTAAAGCATTAATCAAAAATATAATCAGTTTTAATTAAAAATTTAATCAAGTGAATTAAACGTTTAATTAATACTATTTATTAACTGGTTTAATTGATACTATTAATTTGTTTACTGGTGCAAATTTAATTAATTTTTTAATTAATATGACAAATTTTTTAATTGAAATCAATTTTTATTTTTTTAAAAAACAAAAAAATTAAATCATCGATAAAATGTTATTTTTTATAATATTAATCGTTTATATAACAGTTTTTAGTAGATTAATTTTGTCATGGCTCAACAACATTAAAATGGCCGAAATCCAACCAATAAATGGCTAAATTGGCAACAGTTCTATCACTGTAACAGACTCATCTTTCTGCCGGTCATTAACTAACAGCCGTATCTAAACAAAAGCAAAAAGGGGACGCAAGAACGTTGTGTCACAAACAGTAGTGTTAACTCTATTGTTTAATAAAACCCACATAATAAAAAATAGAGATAAAACCGCTAGATTGACCAATTTATAACATAATTTATAATTTTTATAACAGCAAAATATACATGTGGTAGAATTTTTTTAATAAAAACAAAAATTTTAATCATCGATGAAATGGTATTTTTTTTTAATATTTAATATCATTTGCATAAATATACAAATTTTCAGTAGTATAATTTTTTCATGGCTAAACAAAATTAAAAATGCCGAAATCTAGCCACTAAATGGCTTAATTGACATCACTGTAACAGACTCATCTTTCTGCCGATCATTTACTAACAGCCGTACCTAAACCAGAGCGAAAAGCGGAACGTTTTCTTCCGCTTAGCTTTTAAGTTGATATGTCATACCTAAACAAGAGCGACAATGCTGTGTCAGATCAGGAGTGTTAACTCTCTTGTTAAATAAAACCCACATAATAAAAAATAAAAAAAGGATAAAAACCAGCTGGATTGACCAAAAAAAAGCTAAATTGCCATGAATTATTAACAATAGAGACGAACTTCAATATTTAACATTAATACGATTTCTGTATGACGTGCTAAATTCCCAATTTTTTCATATTTGATAAATACACTGAAATTTATTGTTGAGGGAAAGCTAGCTTCTATGCGTATTTCACTGGTTGCTTAGGCCAGCTCATCAGGAAACCTTTTCCTAAGATTTTAGAAAAGCTAAAAATATTATACGAATAAAACCCCAAAGCGAATAAGAATTTTAAACACTCAAAGTCTTACTCGTAACAATATCAAAGCTTAAACAAAACACCAACAATAAACAGTGAGTTTATCTTTTCTTACATCCCCCTACAATTGGTTGGGTTCTTTCCGACTCGAATTGTAGTTGTAAGTGGGTAAAAAGAAAAAACAAAATTAAAAAACAAATTGTTTCATTCTATTGTCTTCGTAAGAAAACAACAAAAAAAAACCAATTTGCCAATTCAGTTTTCTGCACGGGCACATGCAAGTATATTATCAAAGTTATTTACGGGAATACAAAATTTATCATTAATACGATTTCTGTATGACGTGCTAAATTCCCAATTTTTTCATATTTGATAAATACACTGAAATTTATTGTTGAGGGAAAGCTAGCTTCTATGCGTATTTCACTGGTTGCTTAGGCCAGCTCATCAGGAAACCTTTTCCTAAGATTTTAGAAAAGCTAAAAATATTATACGAATAAAACCCCAAAGCGAATAAGAATTTTAAACACTCAAAGTCTTACTCGTAACAATATCAAAGCTTAAACAAAACACCAACAATAAACAGTGAGTTTATCTTTTCTTACATCCCCCTACAATTGGTTGGGTTCTTTCCGACTCGAATTGTAGTTGTAAGTGGGTAAAAAGAAAAAACAAAATTAAAAAACAAATTGTTTCATTCTATTGTCTTCGTAAGAAAACAACAAAAAAAAACCAATTTGCCAATTCAGTTTTCTGCACGGGCACATGCAAGTATATTATCAAAGTTATTTACGGGAATACAAAATTTATCATTAATACGATTTCTGTATGACGTGCTAAATTCCCAATTTTTTCATATTTGATAAATACACTGAAATTTATTGTTGAGGGAAAGCTAGCTTCTATGCGTATTTCACTGGTTGCTTAGGCCAGCTCATCAGGAAACCTTTTCCTAAGATTTTAGAAAAGCTAAAAATATTATACGAATAAAACCCCAAAGCGAATAAGAATTTTAAACACTCAAAGTCTTACTCGTAACAATATCAAAGCTTAAACAAAACACCAACAATAAATATTTAACGTTCTGTCAAAGTCGGATTTCTAATTGCACAGCGTTGACGCCGCGTTATTTAGGGATGCCTAATACAAATTGTATGGGCATGGCAATTTTTGACAACTAGAAAACGCCTGCCACTTTTGTTTAGGTACGGTTGTAACTATCTCGCGATTTAAACAACAATGAAATTCAGTTTCCTCCCCCGACAGAGCGAGACCCACGTCAACTTATTAATGTATATGACATTAAATAGGATAACATAAACAGGAACTTGGTCTGCAGTAATATTTCCGGTTGTATTTGCAGAATCCGTTACCCAAAAACGTTGGAATGACTGGTCTTTATATGAGAAATGTCGGGTTTTACAAGCAAAGTTTTCATACCTAAAAGATGCTCAAAAAAGATTTCAATGAAACTTTGCTGCAATACAAATTGGGATATTCTTAAAGATTCTTGTAACTTTATTAATTCTTATTAGTATTGTGGTTGTTTTGTTGAACTGTTTATGGGTTTTAATCCAAATTTTGATATTTTAATTAGGCTAATTCAAGTTCGAATCAAAATATTAGTTTTGAATAACTTTCAAAATTTTATTGAAAAAATTAAATAAAACATTATTCAGTTTTATGTCACTTTCTTTTTTTGTAGAATAATTCTATATCAATGAACTATTTCGATATAGGGATTTATTTATGAAACTAATTCGGCATAGAGGAATTCAATGCGATTTACAAAACATTTGTATCCATACTTAAAAATAGAATCCTAATGTTACCGAAAAGCGTTTTCATACTCAAAAACAGGGTTACTGCTCTCCGAATTTTTGTGAAACTTTATAAATTTATCTTTGTGGCGACCTTTTCCCCTTTTTAACAAAAAGTCGTAAAAATAACAAACAGCGAAGTATGGAAGTGTTGTTTATATGGAGCCTATAATAAAAATTTTCTTACGAAAACAATTAAATGAAGCAATTTGTTTTTTCATTTTGTTTTTTCTTTTTACCCACTTACAACTACAATTCGAGTCGGAAAAAATCCAACCAATTGTAGGGGAATGTAAGAAAAGATAAACTCACATTTTTGGTGTTTTGTTTAAACTTTGATATTGTTACAAGTAAGACTTTGAGTGTTTAAAATTCTTATTCGCTTTAGGGTTTTATTCGTAAAATATTTTTAGCGTTTCCAAAATCTTAGGAAAAGGTTTCCTGATGAGCTGGCCTGAGCAACCAGTGAAATGCGCATAGAAGCTAGCTTTCCCACAACAATAAAGTACAGTGTATTTATTAAATATGAAAAACTGGGAATTTAGCACGTCATACAGTAATCTTATTAATAATATTTTTCACTTTTAGTTATTAATAAAATTTTTAAAATTTATTTTTTAACTTTAATGTACATTTTTTTACAAAGTCGTTTTTGTGGGTGAGGTTTTTATTCCAAAATGACCCGAAAATTTGTTTTCGTAAAAAAACCCAAATGTACATACGCATTATTTTTTTTTTTTAGTTTTGTATATAATTTTTGTCAAAGCTTTAATATATTTACATATTCGAATAAAATTTATATTTTTAAACTATGGTTTTTTCTTCTATTTTAATGACAATAATGCATAGGGATTTTTGTAGGGTAAATCTTTTCAACGTGTAGGGAAAAGTCGGATTTTTCTTAGCATGTGTAGGTATTTTTCCGAAAAATCAACTGGCAACACTGCTCTTAATTCACTTATTTATTTTAAATTCTGTTCAAAAAATCCAACTATTTTAATAGGCGTGGTTTACTAATTTCACATATTTAGAATTCTTGTGCGTTTCTTGTTTTTTTTTAATAATATTTACTTAATATTTTTTTTTTTTAATTTATGCCACATGTCTTTATTACATTCTACTTCAATTTTTGTATTTGTTGTTTCTCTCATTCAATTTTATTGTTGTTAGTTTTATTGTAATTTATTTATAATGAAATAAAATTGCGCTTCAATATTTGCATAAATTACTTATAGTTTATAAAACTACAGACAAAATGACGCAAAAACGCTATAAAAACAACAACACTAATAATAACACAACAACACAAAGAAATTATTTAATTAATTAAATGTTTAGTAAGTTACGTTATTTCTATGAAAAGGAAGGGCTGTAACGAATCTTAAATACCCTCCGAAAGTTAGAGTACTTCAGGATAATTTAGTTTCTTTGTGTCTCTTTAAAATAAAATCTAATTTGGATTAAGAATATTTCTGTATCTATAAATATAAACAAATCTTTATTAAAAATTACCTCATTATAATTTATTTATATTTTACAAAAAAAAAAAAAAAATACAATTTAAACTTTTATTAAGAAAGTTATAAACAAAAAAACTAAAAAAAGAGTGCTTTGAAGGATTAATTAAAAATATGTCAAAATTTACCAGGAAGGGCCTTTAAAAGTGTACTAAAAAATATCACTAAATTTGGGAATCAAAAATATTTTTTTTAAGCCATCCGATTTGGCGTGGAACGCCCTATATACACTTGAATATTTAAAAAGTTGCACATTAAATGAAATGACAAACTTAATATACCCTCTTTACAAAATGTTGCGGCGGGTATAAAAAGGGGATTTTAAAAAAGTAAAAAGCCAATGCATCCCGAAAAATTCACTCCTTAAGCGACCCATACACTTGCAATATTATTGAATATGATATTCGCCATACTATTTTGATTTTGTCCTATATTATGCAATAAGTCGCACAATGGTTTCATTCATTCATTAAAAAGGTGAACATTACCTATAGGAATAACATAAACAGCATTGTGCAATGTTGCCAACACATTTCGCTTTCTTTTTGTTGTGCAATAAAAATCAAAAGTCTTTCGATTGTTGCCAATATATTCGAATAACATATACACATTGGCGATAAAATTGTTAATACGTAAAATTGAACAATTTTTTTGCAAGTGTATGAGCCGCTTTAGTGTGGATTTCTGTTCAAAAGGACTCTGTCAAGACCGTCAGCAGCGAGAGCAAATTGGATAACATGGGTACTAACGAGATGTTACATTGAACATACTGCACGAGCGATTCAAGAGCTTTCTCATCTCACGTGGAGGTGATAAGAACAAGCCATAAACTACAGCAGCTCTTAAAGTCAACATAACTCTTGCCATCAGTAGAATTTAGTCGAATTTTTGCACACCACTTAGTGAAGCATTGTCAAGTATTTGAACGATGTTATATTCCACACAAAATTACATCGATATGCATCGAATGGCAAATTGCCAAGATATCTTAGACATACTTTGTTTCATTAAAATATTTTAAAATGAAGCGTTTAATTAAACATCAATTTAGAAAGTTTAACAATGTTGACTTTATATTAATTATAAGGTGCATATAGACGATGTCTTTTCAGACATGTCTAACAAACACGTTTGTTGTGTTTGTAGGCGATCGGGTTAGAAGTGAAAGAGGGGTTGCATAACAAACACGACATGAGTTTTCATGTTTTTCATGTATACAAGACATGAAAACAGACATGTTTGGAAAGACATTGTGAAAATTCAAAAGGCTTTTGGTAGCATGTTCAAAAGAGAATGCATAAAACAGACATGCCTAAAAAGACGTCGTATAAACTCCGCCTAAGTTTTAGCTTTAAATAAAATAATTATATTTTCCAAAAATATTATTTTCTATCGATAGAAATTCGACTCTATTTGCATATTCCGAATATTCTTAATCAGTTGTACAGTGGGGTCATAAGAAAACATAAAATAAAAGTAATAATTATATATCTGCAAAACTACTAGTCCGATTAAAAAATTATGTATGAAAAACTCATGGAGAAGAATATAAGCTTTTAGGCTATCAAATTTGTAACAAGCTTTCTCTAATTCAAGTTAAAATTCTAAAACCATACATATGGACATTAAAGCGCACCTCCTTACAAGCAAAAAGAAATGTGGACGTTAGTATAAAAATTGGTTTCGGTTCAAACCAATTATACGACAATCAGATAGTGTTATGCTTTTATTTCTACACTCAAAATATTATGTAGTTAAATTCAAACGAAAATTCATTTTAAACAACTTAAAATTCATTTAAAAACCGGATCATTTATATTTCATTTAAAACAAATCATTAATTATTAAATTTTTTTATTTATTAAACTGCATATTCCTTAAAATTGAATAGTTTTTACTTTTTAAAAATATATTTAAACCGACAAAAATCAAACTACATAACAAAATAAATACAGAAAAACATTACTTTTTGGTAGTTTCTTTTTTGTATAACAAACATAAATGTTAAAAAATAAAATTACTCGTAAAGTAACTATATTTTTATTACATTTTAACAGTACGGAAAACGAATTTAATAACCCACAATCAGTTACTGTAATAATTTTATAAGTGTAGCAATTTGAACTTACTTGAATAATTTATCATGATTCGTAACAGTTTATGCCAAACTAAAATGATTTTCAGGAGGGACATTTATATTATCCAGTGTTTCCAGTGAATTTTTCGAAAAATACCTACACTTGCTAAAAAAAAAATCCGATTTTCCCTACACGTTGAAAAAATTCCCCTAAAATAATTCCTACGCATTATTGTCATTAAAACAGAAAACAAAACATTAGCTATAAAAAATCAATTTTATTCGAACATGGGCATTTTCTCAGAAAGGTCAACCAGGATGAAAATTTAAAATGTTGTTTTTAAAACTTAAGTTTTGTTGTAGAAGCTCACAAAAAAAAAAATAAATAGATTAAATAAATTGATAAATAGATCATCGTCTTTTATTGTTTATTATTATAAAAAAAAGTCTTTGTTTTTATAATAGAATGGTTTCATAGCATATCTCAGATGTTTTACTTGAGAAAATTTGGCTGGAAACTGGAAAATTTTATATTTTCTTCTTAAATTTCTTCTAAAGACATTTTTATATACTTATTTTACATGCAAAAAATAAGTTATGTTTGAACTCTTTCTTCACAATCTCTCCATTACAATCAATTGTAAAAGGAGTATTAAGTTTTTTTGTTAAGGAAATTTGAAGATATTAATGGGAAAATGTGCGCTAAATATAAAGTTTTTTTAGCAAGTCGGCTTTGAAAAAAAATTATCGCCTTTTTACATTATAAATTTAAAAATTCGGCATTGATATATCAATGTTCTTTTCTCAAGAAGACCAATGTTTTGCTTACACTTACATGCCACAACTTCTGAAACTGATTTTCAGAACCTTTAGACGGGCATAGAACCAACATTTTTTAACAAAGCAAAACGAAACCTTTGATGTTTGTTGTTGGGTGTAAGTGGTATACTAGCAAACAGCTTATAATAATAATATCATAGACTAGGCACAAAGCTGAAAACCGGTATAGCTTAGGAACGGTAAAAGCAAATTTAAAAATTGTTGTTTCTAAATTATTAAGAATTAATGGATCTTTCAAGCTGTATTGTTATTTTTTTTTTATTTTCATTAAAAATTTTTAAAATTATAAATCGTTATTTTCAAAATGTATGAAAAAATAACGAATATTGTGCTGTAGGGTACCAAAATGAGTAAGAACTAATAGTTTTTACATATAAAATAAAACTTGCACATTTTTCTTTTAAAATATTTCCTCAAAAGTAAAGAAAATCATGTTTTTTGACAAAGTTTTGAAGAAAACTCAAAAAAAGACCAACAAACCCGAACCTCAAAAAATTGTTTCACAGAAAAAATTATTAGTAGTTTTTTATCATTTAAAAAAGTATTTAAAAAGTTTTTATATTTAATTAATGTGATAATTGAATCAATTATTTTTAAAAATATAATTTTGATTTAATAAGCATTTTAGTTGTTTTGAAATAAATTTTGAATTAAATTAACAATTAAATAACAAAAAATTATTTCGTTTAAAATAAAAAAATTTTAACTTATGAAATTGTGGTTGGAAATTGTCAAAATCAATTAACATATTGTTTGAAACGGCAAAGTTGATTGATCATTTGTTTGATTAAAATTAAAAATTAAATTTATTGGAAAAAAAAATATTCAAAATATAAAATTTTTACAATTTTTAGTAATCAATATAATTATTTTGGTAATAGGTGCAAAATCAACAAATGAGACAATTTTTATTTTTTTCTGTGTTGGGACGCCTAATGTAAAGAGTGGTTAAATTTCAAGGGCCGATGTTGATTTTGAATAAAACACAAACTATTTAGGAAATTATTGTAATTTTATTTTATTATGATAAATTGGTATTACTCAATTATGTATGGAACAAAATATCGGCCAAATGGGCGCCGCGACCACGGCGGCACACCTCCATCCGATGGTCCAAATTTTCGATGACCCTGAGGCATAATGGAGGTTCTATGCCGTTAATGTGCCGAATTATCTCATCCTTTAGCTCTTGAATTGTTGCTGGCTTATCGACGTACACCTTTTCTTTCAAATAACCCCAAAGAAAAAAGTCCAACGGTGTCAAATCACATGATCTTAGCGGCCAATTGACATCGCCATTACGTGAGATATCACGGCCATTGAATTTGTTGCGCAAAAGAGCCATTGTTTCGTTAGCTGTGTGGCAAGTGGCACCGTCCTGCTGAAACCACATATCGTCCACATCCATATCTTCCAATTCGGGCCATAAAATGTTCGTTATCATCTCACGATAGCGAACACCATTCACAGTAATTGCCTGACCGGCCTCATTTTGGAAAAAAAACGGCCCGATGATGCCGCCAGCCCATAAACCGCACCAAACAGTCACTCTTTGTGGGTGCATTGGTTTTTCGACAATCACTCTTGGATTATTATTCGCCCAAATGCGGAAATTCTGCTTATCGACAAATCCACTGAGGTGAAAATGTGCCTCATCACTGAAGATGATTTTCTTCGAAATTTATCATCCATTTTCATAATAAGTCTGGATTACTTTAACACGTTGTTGGATTGTGTATCTCTCCATGGTTCAAATTGAGTAAGTCTGAAATAGAGAAATGTCCAATAAAATTCGGAAAAAAACTTGGCGTTTAGGTGTGGTTCACATTCAACATCGGCCCTTACAATTTAACCACCCTTTACATATTTATGTAAATATTTTTTGAAAAGTTACTTAATAGTTAATTGGATTAAAATTTCAAAATAAAAATCTTTTTATAGCAATTTTGAGAAAAAAAATATTAAAAACATTTTGTATAAAGTGCACCATACACTTTCAAACTTACTCAGCATGCGCTTTGGTAGTATTAGTGAGAAAGTGTGACTACGTGTGACGACGACAACGCTTAATAAAAAATTAAAACAAATTTTGATATTCCGTCTAGCACACGTATACGAGTGAATTCGCCTTGATGTCAAGCATTTTAATAGAGTATGGTGCCCTTAATACTTTTCAAACATTTCATTAGTGGTATTCACACCGAACTTGTTAATTTGTTACTCGGTAGTTTGTTAATTTGTTAAAGTTACCAACTGTGAACGACCCCCTTTTTAAAACTTAGTTAGTCTGGTAACTTTCGTAGTAAAACAGCTGATTTATTGTTCTGACACAATTTATTATTCACGAAAATTGCTATTTTATCAGGGGTGCCGTGTCGTTAATTTGTTAAATGTTAATCCGGTAGCGCGCTAAATATACAAAAACAAAATGCGTGTAAAAAAGTAACGATTAACGAAAAACAAACTAACAAGCTCGGTGTGAATATCACTATTATATTCCGATTGAAATTCATGCAGTGTTGCCATAACTGAATAATGAGAATATGCCAAAACTTTAAAAAAAATGTGCTTAAATCTGCTGAATCGTAAAACGAAGAAAATATGCTGAAAATCTGCTAAGATTAAAACATAAAATTATTAATATTTTAAGTTTTCTAAAAATATGTTGAATTTGAACAAAAAAAAAAATGCAAAAATCTGTTAAATTCTTATAAAAAACATTATGCTAAAACTCTGCTAATGAAAAAGAAATGTTAATAAAAATTTCATTTTTTAAAAAAGGTATTATAATCAGTGTTCGAAAATAAGCACTAAATATCGCTCCTTAGTGTTTGGTCGGGTAGATTTCAGAAAAGCACAAACTATTACTGTTTGTGTAGAAAATAATTTTAAAAAAGACGTTTCCCTGTTAGTCATCAGTGTGAACACAAAAATAATACTGTTTTTATCAAACTAAACAAAAGATGAGAAAATTTAATTACGTTCGGTTTTTTTTTTTAATCCACAACCTTCATTGTGTTCGGTTCGGCTTATTAATGTTTCTCCCTTTTGGCTGGTAAAAAAACCAAATATTTTTTACAAAAACAAAATACACATACGAAACAAATCAAATTGCCAGCAAAATAATTTTACACAAACAAAACATATACAAAATACACACACAAGCTGTTCGTGTTACGGTCGTTGGTAATTTTTTTTTTTTTTTTTTTTTTTGTTCATTTCTTTATCAATGTAAAAAAAGAAACATTATAAAACATTAAAATATAATGTTTGTCTACAGTATCACTTCAATTGTTCTGTTTTTTAACGAAGAACAGAACAATATATAATGTTCGGCTCTTTCTTGAAAATAGTTACGAACGGAATTAAGGCTTGTGTTCGTCTACACAATCACTAAAAAAAAATTGATGTCGTTCTTGGGTGTGTTAGCCGAACGCTAAATAATGTACTGTTTATTTTTGAACACTGATTATAATAATAATGCGAAGACGAGGAAGTAGTAATAATTTGAATATAAAAAATATGCATAGTAAGTTTGTCTAAGCAAAATTTGGTAAAAAAAAAATTCTGCTTTTCTAAAAAGTAAAAATATTCTAAAAATAAACTGGTTTGGGACAAGGAAATATGCTAAAAGGCAGTTAGCATATGTTTTTGGAAATTCCCCAACTCAATCTGCTAAATCTAGCAGAAAATATGGGAACACTGAACTGAATTCATGTCCAAAAAGTCATCGAGTCATTTTCGCTCTACACATTGCGTAAGAAAACTCGCTGCATATCAATATTGAATAGAATTGAATATGTATCTATCAAGTTTTGCGAAAACGTATTTTACTTTCAATACCACTTTTTTATTTAAATCAGAAAATTTTAACATTTATTTTCACTTTTCTTAAGCCCAATTCTATTGATTGACGCCCCACTGTAAGTTGTATATTTTATAATTTAAGTAATTTCTTATAGGCAGAAATGGACTCAACATTTTTGCATTTCTTACAAACTCTCCTTCTTGAATAAAAAATTAACTCATTAATTAAAAGACTTAAATTTCAACACCATAAATGTCAAAAATAAGAAACATAAAAGCAAAATTGACTCAAAACTTCTGTTTAAAAGTTGAATAAAACTAAAACAAGTTTTTGATATGATTTCCTAAAGAGGACCAACCTACTAGTCATGTAGTGGCAATCATCTTTTTTTATATGAAATCCTTGCAACCATTTCAAAAATAAAATTTAAAAATAACCACAAATATTTAAAAAATAAAATAAAGAAAACACCAGAGATATCAACAATTCCTAAAAAGATAAACAAACAAAAAAATATTAACTCAAGTGAGAAAAAGTCTTTAACAAAAGATTTTCAATAATAAAACAAGTTGTAAGAAAATAACAAAAAACGTTGTCATTAAAATGAAGAAAAAAAAAACCCAACTTAAACATGCAACAATTTTTTTTTTCATTCAATGTACTTTTTTTGTAATAGTTTGCAACACTTGCATAAATTTATGAAAAGCCTTCAATTCTTTTTTTTTATTCAATTTCAATAGCAACTCAAAGGATTTCTTACATGGTTATGCAAAAATACGAAAAAAAATAAAGGAAAACTTGTTTCTTCCTTGTTTTGATTTGAGATTTTTTTTTATGTTTTTGCAGTAGTGCACAAATTCAATGCAACATTAACATTCTGCTTTTATGACAGTTGAATTTTAAAATATACATACTGCCTTAGTCAAATGCTGCACCGTGTTGCATGGGGTAAAATTAAGGTATCATTGATATATTCTCATGTGTTTGGCTAAAAAAAGTACAATGTAAAATTTTACGATTAAACATAATAATATATCCAAATCAAAACTTATTCAAGGACCTGCAGGATTTTGAAATTTCACTACCATTTTAACGCTAATAGTTTCTTATGGACGAAAAGTTTAGTCCATGACGAATTCTGAGGAAGAGTCTCTAAGCATTTTCCAAACAAAAATTCTTAGACGAATATTTAGCTCAATTAGAAGTGAAAGCGGTATTTACATTCTAAGAAGGAATGCATGTGCTACGGATTGATCAGCGCCCGACACAATAGCTTATTCTTGACAATACCTCACTTGCTTCAGAAATAAAGGTCGATGATATGCGAGTCCTGGGAGTAAAAACAAAATGATGTACCCATGGAAGTAGAGGGGAATGGAGTTGAGTAGAAAGCCAAAACCCACCCCGGGTTATAGAGCTAAATTATGATGATGTCGGCCATGATTATGATAATTATAATTTGCGTAACTAGTTTTATTTGAAATTTAATTAAAAATTTTGTAAAATTTTATAAAAAGCAATTTTCAAATAATGCAGATATTTAAAGTATAAAGCAAGGCGGATTCATGTAAACGGTGATGGAGATACTACAACAAGTACACCACCAAAAACACACTATTGAATATTCATCCTTATTCTATTTGGCGTCGTCAACAGTAAGCAACGCCGTTTTTTATGTTTTGTTTCAATTTCGTATTCCCGTTGGCAATATTGCCATATTTCGATGACTGTTTACATATGTTTGGTATTTTCTAAGAAAAATTGGCGTTGCTGTTGCCTTTAATTGCCTTTGATTTTGTCGTCGGCGTTTTTAATGTTATCTTGTGCTGCTTTGTGTTGTGTTTTAAAATTTTTAAAAAAGTTTACGTTAGTTATGGTTAGCTGCAATTTTGATTTCTACGGCGGTTTTTATATTTTTCTACATTTGTGTTGTGTTTTGATATATTTTTTGTGGAAATAATTGAAAAAATTAAAATAACAACTATGTGCCAGTTCGAGAAGCTAGTGGTAGGAAGAGCTTGTAAAAAAATTCATCACTAGCCAGAGGATTTTGCAGGGTCTCTTTTTCTAATAAATTAAATATCCCTTGCGATTAAACTAGAGATGCTGGTCTTGTTTTTTTTTTTTTAGTTAAAATTTTGATGTGGGTTCAGTGTACACAGCCAATTACACCTGGAAATGCTGCTTTTCAAAGAAATGCAAGTTTGTCTCATTCTTATCAGCATCCGTCAAGTCAAGTTTATCCATTGCGGACAAAGTTTTCTCTTCATGACTTCCAGAGTCTCGGACAAAATTTTTGAAACTAGTGGCTGGGACAGTCCAAAGTTGAAATAATTTCCAACGCTGAGCTGGTACGATCCCTGGGCCAAAAAACGCAATGTTGCTGCAAATTATATTGTGTTTGGAACAAACGTTCCCTTTTTTAAATGAGGCTCTATTATTTCCAACACATGTTTAAAAGGTTTATTCTGCCGAAAATAACTTTCAAATCTTAAAAAGGTTAAAAAAATCCATTTTCCAAAGTGCCTAAATTTGATATGTATGTCACTAACTTTTCATTGGGCAAATTAAAAATGGAAGATTTCAGAAATCGGAATCAGATATAAAAAAATTTTTATTTAAACATTATTTTTTTTACAAAAAAAATTTTATTTAACTTAAAATTTTGCACAAACAGCACAGAATTTGTTTTCTTATCAAAAAACAGTAAACAAAATGAATCAGCTGGTTCTTTTATTGGAGATGTGTGCTGTATTTTATTAACATTATCGATAAATAGGCAACGGCGTCATAATACTCTTACAAAATACCAATTTAACATACAATTTATGTTGTCTTTGATAAGAATTGCTGTTGCCTTAAAATTGCCGTTGTTATTGCCGACGCCAAGTAGAATAAGAGTGATTATTTGTTGATTTCATTGATATATTAAAGCTACAGGTAACTTTTGTGCTGTGCATTCAACACCACTTGAAAAATCAATTCGCATTGGTGCAAAGTTAAAATTGTAAAGAAAAAAGTCGACTTGCGTTCTCGATGGCAGAAATTGATTATTGAATTTTGACTTAAGGCAAGAGATATTATATATCTTTTAATATTGATTTACAATTATTCTACAACCCAGTATTTATCATTTCCGTCCCACTGTGTGTTATATATTTTCGAAATTAAAACACTTTTAAATTGACAAAAATGTGGGCTTTAAAGCTGAATTATTCATTGCAACCCACACGCATGTTTGCGCTGCAACACAATAGCTTAACGAAAAATATGAATTTCTTGAAAGTTTTAATCTCAAAGTTGTCGTTAAAAACTGTTTCAGGTAACGAGTTAAATTACTCAAGCTGTGATATTGTTTTACATATTCTGACACTTAACATGAAACTGTTGCTGATAGCAACGGAATGAATCCAGGAATTTTCTTGCAAATTTGTTATTGTTTCTTTTGGATAAGATTTGTTTGTGTTGTATGAAAAAATCGGGAAATGATACAAACTTAAAGTGTTCTAAACTGTGGGCGATAAACTCTTTGAATAACAATGTTCTTTTTTTGTGGATCTTGGGGAGGGGAGCAAACTCTATGAAAAGATAACTGAAATCGAACAAAGAGTGAGGGAAAGCTATTGTTTTATATTTTGCTACCCAATGTTCCCCACTTTTATAATAGAAAGGAATAGAAAGTAATTTCAAATTTTTGCTTATTAAATATTTAGCAAATCAAATCTATTAACTTTTATTTATACATTATC
The DNA here is from genome assembly GCA_963931875.1 of Pollenia griseotomentosa. Taxonomy (NCBI): domain Eukaryota; kingdom Metazoa; phylum Arthropoda; class Insecta; order Diptera; family Polleniidae; genus Pollenia; species Pollenia griseotomentosa. The sequence continues at coordinate 69,995,888 of OZ007561.1, read as the reverse complement.
TCTCTTACAAATGTATTGGAATTAACACGAGTACCTGCTGTTTTGGCCTAGCCCAACGTTGCTCTCAACTGTTAGGGATCTATTCATCTAATAACGTCCCTGTGTATGCGTGTTCATCCGCACGACATATACATTGCAATTTCTAGAATATAATCCGGCAGAACCTTACACTTGCCTCTTAGGTGCCGGAGCTTTCGAGCCTGAACTGCTGAAAGTCATGCATCTTCAGTTTAATAGCAACAGAACCAACGATCTGCCCTGAAATGGTTGAAAAATCCACACTTAAAGCGGATATTTTAAGACCTCCTTTCCGCGATATTAGATATAAACCCCAGTCACCACGTTATTCTCAGAGAAGCCTTCGCAATAATTAGCCCAGGAACGAAGTCCCAGAGACAACTGAATGTCTAAACAGTCATGATCATCCTCATCTTAGAAATTTTGCTTTTGCCGAAGAACGGTCATTGGCGGCATATTTTCTCCGCAGGATTTAACAACAAAAAGTGATATATCCTAAAGAAGTTTACTTGACTACAGCACTGTCATGAATATCTTAAATTTGCAGAAATTGTTAAAAAATGCAAAGTTATGTTTTTTTATTTTTAACCTCTTATTGTGCCTCGTTTGTCTCTTATTGTGTGGAGCTTTATAATATTCACTGCAGAAGCAACATTTATGTTAAAAATACACATAACACAGACGAATTTCTCTTATCCTACGAAAAAAAAGTTTCGTATCTAAAAAGCTACTTTTTAGAAACAAATTTAGAAAAGTAGCGTATGCGGCACAAAACAAAAAATTTCACTTTCTATAAAATACTATTAACATCTAAATTCGTTAATGAACCTTCACAAACATTTTTATTTTTCTTCAAAACATATGTCAGAAGCAGTGAGGAAAATGCAAACAAATTCTATAGGGTATATTTTCAGAAAACTTGAAGTAAACTTAATTGTCGTTATTCTCCACTACGACTTTTTGGCATATGCGCCAAACTTATTTAATAATTTTAAAGTTAACCTCCAGATAAATTATTTATGAATTGCCTAGTTCTTAGACAATAATTTTACCATAACAAATGTTTGGTAAAAAATTAATTTATCAAAAATTATTCAAGTGGATATGATACCCCTTATTTTTATGATTAAATTACGTATATGGGCATTTCCGTCAAAAGGTCCACCGTGATCGAAAATTTAAAGGTTATTAAAAGCTGATTTCGCTGAATTATGCCTTTTTATACATGGCCACAAAAACTACATCCATTTTTTTCACGTTCGAACCGCTACTTCTTTTGCCCTTATCTATGACCTAGAATCGCGACCCCCCATAAACTTTAGCATAGATAATAGTGCTTTCTTAGTGCTTTAATTTAAGGGTTAAAAGAACGTATAATTATTTGTTGTTTAAAATGTTATTGCATTTTTGATGCGTACGACTGTCACGTTCAACACTTTGGAATTACAGATATTGAAAATTTCTTGTGGTCAGCATTTTAGGATACTTATTATGGTACTCGATAAGATCGATCGATGTTTTGTATTAATCGATTTATCGCGCGAATAATTATTCGAGTTAAAAATTTAATCGAATAATAATCGAACAATTTAATATTATTCGGTTAATCGAATAATTTTAATTTTTAAGAAGAATAAAAATTAGATCAAATATTATATTTTTTAACACAAAAATTTTATTAAATAAGAAAAAAAAAATTTAACAAACGGTACATCATATAATAAATAAGGAAAACTTTTTAAACTAAGCTAATCTTCTAAAATAATCGTTAAAAAAGTTTAAACAGATTAAAAATTTATCTTTCCAATCATTTCTTTCTTTTATTTTGATAGAACTTGCTTGGTTTATTAAAGATTATTTCACTTATTGTTGACGTTTGACAGATTAAAAGTAAAACTTTATAAAGCATATACAATTTCTCTGTTCTAATATTTTGAATCTCCTTTTGTATTTTTTTTTTAACAATTTTAATAGTCTTGTGAAGGTCTGGTAGAAGGTTGTTTATATTCGTCTCTACAAAATTATTTTCATCATCTGAATCATTGTGGTAAAAGTCTGTACTAAAAATTCTTGAAAATAAATTATTCCCAAATTCTTTGGTTTCAGTCTTTGTACTAAAGTTTGAAAATTTGTTACTCGAAGGAAATGTTCCTGAGTTAAGAAACAACAAAAGGGTATTTAAAACGTGCCGGCTTGTTTTTTTACATAAGAAAAAAAATTAATACCGTGAAAAAAGAAATTTTCGATTATTCGATTAATCGACATAAGTTAATCGAATTATTCGATAATCGAAAATAAGCAATTTTAAATTACTCCAACAGTTAATCGCCCGAAATTATTCGATTAATCGAACAACAGTAAATCGTTTGAACACCCTAATACTTACAGAAGTTGTAATTAAATATTCTCTAATATCAGTAATTTTATATATTGTTAAAATCTAATATTTTGCAAAAAATAAAATTGCAGATATATTGGGAAATTATCACCAAGTTTTGGCACCACTGCAATAGAATAGCGTGGCTGTCCCGTTAGTGGCTTATTTTTAAAAATGACTAAATTTACGGAAAAAAATGACTAAAAATGAGCTTAAAAAATGGCTAAAAGTTTTTTTAAATAAAAACACATTAAAATTCAATAACAAAACAGAAATAATTAATTTAAAGTTGTTTACAAGAAATTGTAAGTTAAGATCAATTTGTTAAATAAGAATAAAAGTAAATTAATATTTTGATAGATATTTTAAAAATTAAATCATCGACAAACTCGATGTCGTTATTGTTTATTTCATAGGATTCGCTCGTGCCTATTAGTTTTAAATAATTTGAAGGTAAATCAGAGCCACGGCAACATTTACCCAACCTTTTGAGTCCAGATCTACAATAAAAAACAAGTAAGAAAGTATATTCGGTAAAGCCCGACTATATGATACCCTACACCACATTAGAACCTATGTACCAAATTTTACCAAATAATCTCCAAAATTGCGACCTGTACTTTGCGCACAAGGTTTACATGGACAGCCAGCCAGCCGGACAAACATCGCTAGTTCGACTCAGAAAGTGATTCTGAATCAATCGGTATACGTAAAGGTGGTCTTAGGACCAATATTTAAAGGTGTTACAAACATCATCACAAACGCATAGTACCCTCTTCACTATTGTGGTGTTGGTATAAAAATTTTATTGTTATGGTAAAAATATAAACTTAATTGGTAAAATCGACCCTCTCTACTTCAGCATTAGACCATGGAAGTGAAAGCAACTTTATAGTCGATTCTGAAATTTCTAAAAAATTTTTGTTGCCGCCTGCATCTCTTTATTGCAATACTTGCAACCAGAAAGAAAGTATTTGACACGGTAGATCATGCAATTTTATTAACATAGCTCCAAAAACTATTTTATTTTTCGAATACAGCCTGTAATCTAATATATTCGTATCTTATGGGCAGATCTCAACGTGTTCATCTTAATAATAATGTTTCAAATTCACTGAATGTAAAAATAGGAGTTCCTCAAGGTTCTGTACTGGGGCCAGTCTTATTCTGTATGTACATTAATGACCTACCTGATGTTTTGACTGACAGCAAAGTCCATATTTATATCATTTATATCAAAAATGTAAGGTCTTGTGTAAACTCTATTAATTGTGCATTAAACAAAATTGACAGCTGCCAATGCCAATGGGCTATCCATCAACCCATCCAAATCTAAATGTATTTTGCTTTCGAAGTCTAATAAAGCATTTGAAGTACCGGAAGTAAACATCAACGGAAATAAAATCGAGTATGTTAAAACAGCTGAGAGCCTAGGAGTTGTCTTTAATGTTCGGCTAACCTGATCAAACCATATTAATGTTGTTGTGGGTAGAGTGTATAGTATGCTTCGCAACTTGTGAGCAGTAATAGATTCAACACCATTTCAAATACGTATGAAACTTGCAAAAACATATCTTATTCCTATCCCATTATACGGTTATGAAATTTTTGCGAACTGTGACAGTGACGATCAACGAAAACTCAACTTAGCTTATAACAATATTGCAAGATATGTTTGTCTCAAAGGACGTCGTAACCACATTTCACTCTACTCGTATCAGATATTGCAAATTAAGTTTGAAAACCTCTTGAAACTTAAATACTTAAATATTTTTACATAAGATCATTAACTCACGCAGAGAAAAAATATGGTTGGGCATGGTTACGGCAACAACACTATGTTTAATGTAACAAAATACTGTTGTCGTACACAAATAATTGTTATTTTTATTTAATATCAACAATATTATAGTTACTGTAAACATATCAATGTTTATCGCAATTATGAATTTGAGTATTGTTGACCGAAAAATAATTATTTTTCTAACAACTTAATTATGATAACTTTCTAAACATATTATATTTCTCACAACCATATCATGATATTTAATAGCCATAACATGATAACTTTCTATAAATTTATCATATTATGTTAAAGATGCAATCAAACTATTTTTACTCTAATCATATTATGTTAGCGCCATTTGTAAAATAATTTTGAAGAAGTTGTGTCGTTTTTTTATTTGTGAGCGGTTAAACAATTAAAAGATAAAATTCCATAAAAAAATGAGTTTAAAGAAATTAAAAAATTAAAATATTAGCGGAGTTCATTCAAGTATTAGTGATGTAATAGTGCAAATGCAAAATATCATAGTTTTTTGTAAAATCCAACAACAAAACACACAGAGATTTCGTTATATTTTATAAAAGTGCTACGATATTTCTATGGTTTTCATGGGCAACCGCGTATGTCTTAAAACAAATTGTTCAGGAGAGCCGAAAACCCATTCTAGATCAAACTATGGGCTAGGTATTGCACATTTTAAACTTTGTCATTACGTTAGAAAACGGAATTGATCCATCTTTTTTCAAAAAAATATAAAGAGCGTTCAAAATTAGGCAATATGGCATCAACATCTTAAAATCAAAAAAATGCACACGCGGTTGCCCATGAAAACCACAGATTTTTCATTTGCTCTTTTGCAAGCTTTATATTGAACTCCGCTATTTGATTAACATTAAGAAAAATTGTAAAAGGCCACAAAATAAAAAATCGATTCAAAAATATTTAAATTTATTTTGTATTTTTATGACAGCTATGAAAGGTGCTGTATCATAATATGATTGCTTCTAAATTTATTATGATTAACATGATGATAATAGGATTACTTCTTAGCTTATTATGATTAACATGACAATAATATGATTACTTCTTAACTTAGTATGATTAACAGAATAATAATATGATTAAGGGAAAAATATTATGATGATATATTACGAGTATATTGAGTCATAATATGTTTCAATAATAATCTTAATATGGTGACTAAAATCATAATTCTTATCATAATATGTTGCTCTTAGAATATGTTTACCACAACCATGTTTTTTCTTTGCGTGCTCTAAGCAGCCTATATATTTGTTCAGAAGGATTTAATTTGCTAGATCTAACCGCGGAAGGAAGATTTTTCCACAAAGATATAAGAGTCTTTTGTCACATCGACAATTTTTTATTTACACCACAAGTCTTTGGAATTCTTTACCAAAATACTCACAAAGCTTAGGCAATGCAAATCCGTTTAAAAAGGAGTTATATAAATTTTTTTGCATTATAAAATATATCAGTTTAACTATTTCTTATCACTTACTGTTCAGTCTGATGCAGTTTTCTATTTCTCTGTTTTTTTTAATGTTATGTTATTATTTTAATATTATTTCTTTTTTAATTTCCTTAAATACATACTATGATTATAAGTTTGATCTTATTCCCTAGCACTTTCATTTATAAGATAATTATCTTGTTTCGCTAGGATACAACTAAATTAAAATAAAATTGGAATACTGTACCTTTATTGTGAAAGATGTTTTATCATCATAGTTTATTGCGATTTTCAACATTTATAAAAGTTGTAATTTAAATTAAAGGCGTTTTTATTGTTAAAAATGTTTGTTTTAGTTTTATAAATGCTTATAAAAAAAACGGCAAAAAAATGTATGACTAAGCAAGTTGTAAAATGGCTAATGGCTTAACTCATTTTTTTATGCCTAATCAGGGTGAAAAATGGCTAAATCTAGCCACTAAATGGCTAAATTGGCAACACTGTTCTTATGTGCGAAATCATATTCAAACATTAATGCCATACAGTTATTTTTCAAATAAAGCCAATTTTAGTATTTTTCAATTAATTCAAAGTTTTACACTTAAACAAGAAATAAAATTTTTAATTAACCCTGAAGAAGGCACACAACGGAGTGCCGAAATATTGGATTAAATAAAATTAATATTTTTTATAAAAAAAAAGAGACCTTAAGCCTAATTAAATAATAATACTTATCAAATTTTGTAAAGGTCGAATAAGAGTCAATTTATATTTTTAATTAACCTTCAAAAGTTATTAAGGTTACAAATAAAAAAAAATTGATTCACAAAATTGAAAATATTAAGCAAAAATCAGGGCTATTTTTCAACTTTAGTCCGGAAAAGGAAAACTTGATTTGTCTGTTAAATCATTTCGAAAAATAACCGGCAACTACACATAACAAATCCATACACTCATGAAGAGCAAACATATTAGCACAGACATTCTTTTCTCTCTCATTCACACACACACACACACAAATTAAATCATACATAGATGAATGTTGCATAGGATTTTGAACTTTTCATTATGTATCGTCTATATTATATACGCTATAAGCAGACATACAGACATACATATACATATGTATTTAAGTGTATGACTGTATTTTTTATGCTTGTAAAAATATTTGTTTGTCTGTCAGTCTGTCTCTTTGGCTGCCTTGTTACCTGCAGTACGTATTATTTGCCGAACAACACAAAAAGCAGTACAGACATTTTTAAAACCATAACCTTACTTAACTATATTTTATGTTTTACTTTTTTTTAGAAGTTTTCTGGTTTTTTTTCAAATTTAATTCAAACAACAATAACAACAGCAACAAGAGCTTACTCATGACAACCAACAATACAACATGTGTGTATTATTGTTATTGAAACGTCATGCATTTAAGCTGCTGCTAACCAAAAAAAAAACAAGCAATTCACAGCAAGAGAACTGATGACAACAGGAGTAGCAAACACAAGAACAACAACAACAACAATTCATTTGTATATTTCATTTATTAAACCTTGTTATAGATTTTCCCGTTTTGCTTTTGAAAAATAACCCTTTTATCCGTTTTCCTACACATTGTTGCTGCTTGTTGGTGCAATTTGTTTTTTATACACTTCACCGAAGGTAAAAGGGTATATAAAACTTTGTCAGTCCGTTTGCAATTTCTACATTATTGATCTTAGAACCTATTAAGTATATATATTCTGAGTCCTTTTGAGAAGCAAAGTTGATTTAACGATGTCTGTCTGTCCATGTGCTCGTTGAAATGGGTTTGCCGAGAACCCAAAATATGGTAAAGACTTGAAAGTTAAGTCACATCTGCTCCATTAAATTTTGCTATTGAAATATAAAACCAGATCGGGCAATAATTGGCTGAGATATGAGCAAAAAACCACGGCTGCCTCTTAATTTACCCATAAGTATCTTGTTGTTGTTTTTTTATTTATGAATATCTGGAGAACGTTTAATCCATACACAACATCTGACAAAATGTGGGCGGGATTTTTAAGTGAGCGTGGTACTTCCCGTTATAAATTTCTGTGTATCTAAAAAACGGCAAGAGCCAAAATTTTCAAATTAGGTACAATCATCTTGGTTAACAATACACAACATCGACAAAATGTGGGCGGGAATGGAGAAGTGGGCGTGGAACAAAGTTGATTTTTTTTATATCAAAAGAACGGTAAGAGAAACGGTATTTATATAACTTGCTGTTCTTATCGAACCATGGTGAAGGGTATATAAGATTCGACATAGCCGGATATAGCACTTGCTCATTATGTGTATGAGTTGCAATTTTCAACCCATTTTAGTACAAGAAAATGTTGCAACATGGTATTTTTACTTTGTATTATTCCGATATTAAACAATTAAGTAAAGTTTGTAGTAAAATGAAAATGTTTTTTTAATCTTCAGAACTGTGCAGAGCAATGTCTCTAATTAAAATATTAATATGTCGAAATGCAAATCAAAGCAAAATTAGAGATATATTGGTTAATTTGTTTTTATAAATATGATGACATAAGTATAAACGAACAACCATTAATTCAGATGAACAAAAAAAAGAAAATTTTAGATAAAATCGCCAAATTTTCACCAAATCAATATTTTCTTAGATGTAGCATTTAAATCCGTTCTGTTGCTTGCAGAACACAAACAAGCAAAATTGTCGTTTTTGGAGAGAGCACAATTCTCATGAGATTCTTGAAAATACATTAGATACAGTCCGAAAAATCGCAGTTTATTGCGATTTACATTACGAAGTCGTCATTTGGCGGCCAATTTGTTTTTAAGTCCGAAGCCGATGACTACATTACCGTGAATGGCGAATGCTACAGGCAAATGATTCGTGTTTGTTTGTATTCCTCGATTTTTTGCAAATCACTTGGAGCAAACATTTTTCCAACAAGACGGTGCAACATGCCAAACAAAGCGTGAAACCACCACGTTGATAAGCTAAACCTTTAGTGACCGAATTTTTTCAAGAAATGGACCTGAGAATTGGCCACCTCATTCGTTCATTATTTGCCACATTTGAACTACTTTTTTGGGGGTGCGCCAAATCTTTGGTCTTTGCTGATAAACCAGCAATAAATAATTAATAACACAGTGAAACAGTGCAAAAAAACACGCGAATTGGACAGTATAGATTCGATTGTATTTCCAACCGTTAGTAAAACCCTATACTCAGTTTGGCAATTTTGGTGATGAATTTTTTTTATGGGCTTCCAAAAATTCGAAAATTTGGTGGGCCCTTAATAAAGGATAAGTTTTTAGTCAACAGGTAATTTAGACTTCGTGATACCTCTTAACCATATATGGCAATAATACAGCTAAGAGTCTACTGAATAAATTTTATTAAAACTTTTTGCCGAATAATATCTTTTTCGTACACTTTTTTTGGAAAAAAAAACAAATATTAAAAAAAATGTTTTCCCTTTTTTCGAAAACATAACAGGGACTCCTCATTTATCTCTTACAAAATATTCAGAAATGTTGTAGCTATGGTAAACCTGAACGACTTTTGTGAACATAACAATGCAAACTGAATGTGGTTGGGTTTTTGTTAAAATAGTTATTAGTCTTTGAATACTAGCGAAAATGAGGTGCAAATCAATATTTGTTACAAATAGTTTCCGATCACAGAAAAGTGGTACACAATTGTACTACTTAAATGACATGACATTTGTAAGCCAAAAAAGCCAAAATTTTGATCATTCGATTGAATTTTTCGTGTTTTAGGTTTAAAAAAAGTTTTTTCCTCCAAAAAAACACATATAAGTACCATAGTTGGGGGTAGTGCACTAAATATTGATTTAAATAAACAGTGCACTATCACTAAATAAAACTGCAAAGAAATTAGCTTGCACTTTTTTCACCAGCTTTAGTGATGATTGTTATTTTTTTAACTACCACTAAAAAAAATTTAGAATTAGATTGAATGCAAAAATCTGCACTCAATTCAAATAGTGCAAAATTTGGACATGCAATCAAAAAAGCTGCATACAAATAATGTCTCACTTAAATTTAAAAAATTTAACTTTGTATGTGCATGGCTTTTGATTTCTTTTGAGGATATGCATAAGTAAAGAACATTAAACAAAATTAAATTTGGTCAATAACGGTATAATTATTGGCTTTAATTATGAAAAAACAAGTTTTATTAATTTTAAAATTAGTGCAACAATTGAAGTTGCTCTCAAATGAGTGAAGGAAAAAAAAGTTGCAATAAGCTGATGATTGCTTTTTTTTAAATCAAACTATTTTTTTTTTTTTGAGTGCAAAATTTTTTAACATTCTCATGTTTAGTGAGGCTGTAAATTTTCAATTCATCGCTCAACTTCAACAAAATGATTGCAATATTTTTGCACTATCACTAAGTGTCAGTTGAAACTGCAAAATGAGTGCCCAACTCCCATCTATGATCAGTACTAGTTCAGTTCTAGTTTTGTCCTACTTCAGTTCTAGTTCAGTTCTAGTTTAGTTCTAGGTCAGTTCTAGTTCAGTTCTAGTTCAGTTCTAGTTCAGTTCTAGTTCAGCTCTTGTTCAGTTCTAGTTTAGTTCTAGGTCAGTTCTAGTTCTGTTCTAGTTCAGTTCTAGTTCAGTTCTAGTTCAGTTCTAGTTCAGTTCTAGTTCAGTTCTAGTTCAGTTCTAGTTTAGTTCTAAGTCAGTCCTACTTCAGTTCTAGTTCAGTTCTAGTGTAGTTCTAGGTCAGTCCTACTTCAGTTCTAGTTCTTGTTCAGTTCTTGTTCAGCTCTTGTTCAATTCTAGTTCAGTTCTAGTTCAGTTCTAGTTCAGTTCTAGTTCAGTTCTAGTTCAGTTCTAGTTCAGTTCTAGTTCAGTTCTAGTTCAGTTCTAGTACAGTTCTAGTTCAGTTCTAGTTCAGTTCTAGTTCAGTTCTAGTTCAGTTCTAGTTCAGTTCTAGTTCAGTTCTAGTTCAGTTCTAGTTCAGTTCTAGTTCAGCTCTAGTTTAGTTCTGGTTTAGTTTTACGAGTAGTTCAAGTTCTGGTTCGGTTTCTGTTGAATTTCTGGTTTTTTTTTTTGACATTTATGATCTGTATTATTTATATATTATTTATATATTTTGACGCACGTATAAATTTTGGCTTAAAGTGTTTGTTAATTACCAAAATGGCCGCATACTGAGTAAAACCAATCTACCAGAGATTCTACTGTCTTCATTACACCCAGAAAAAAGCGTCCTTTGGTGCGGTTTACACGGTGATGGCATTCATTATTTTACCTCATTTCTTTCTTTCTTTTGGATCTTTCGAAAAAACAAATTTGGATTGAAATTGAATTTTTTTTTATAATTTTAATTCCTACCGGGCTTAAAAAAGTAGCCATACTTAAATTATTCTGAATCTAAAACATTTTGCTCGGCGCTGGCAATGAACGAACTAATCTTTAACTACATACTTGGTGCTTAATTTGTATTAACCTCTAGTCCATAATTTTCTTTATAGATGCGTTATTTTATTTGAAATATTTTAATCTTACCTTTTAATTAAATTCGAAGTTAATAAAAAGTTGCCACATAATTCTGTAAGGAAATAAAAATAAGAAAAAACTTTTAATAAATATATGTAATAAAGGCTTAAAAAGCAATATAAGAAATATAGTGTATGCGTAAAAATCTTTGTACAGTTACACATCCACCGATGTAGTACGATTTTAATTTAAATTCAGATTTTCTGTAGCCAAGTTTGTTCTGCTGCAGGCAGGGCTTAAAAAATAGTTTTATTTTTGATAAATTGATTTTCTAGACTTTCAAGATATTTATTAAAATTATGGACCAATACATCCAAAACTTCTGTAACCCCTTTATTTGATGCTAATAAAACAATAGTATGATAATTTGTTACCTCTTTTACTTCAGCACCATATATTATATGTACATAATTTCATATTTATTTGTATCCCTACAAAATCTCCTTATAAAAAAAATTATTTATTGATCCATTTTTATGAATCCACCATTTTGTTCACTTTTTAATATTTGAGTGTGTTATTTTGGTCTTGGTCATGGTTTCAATTAATTTCAATTAAATTAATAATTTGTTTGTCTTAATTATATGAAACTGAACAAGAACAAATTACACCAGCAACAACAACAAAAAACTGTCATAATGATTGGCATTTTATTTGTTATTGTGGAAATGAGTCGGTGCTGCGGTTAAAAATAACCAATAGTTGTGAGATGTAAAAATTTATTTATTTACTAACGGCCAATTTCACCAAGTTCAGTTATAACTAACTATGTATTACTTTAACTTCTAGTAAACAATATGTTTTTGATAGTTTTAATTGATAGTTAATTTTAACTGAACTTGGTGAAATTGGTCGTAAAATCGTTAAAGGTTTTAGTTATTTAAAATACAAATTTTAATAAATTGAAAAATATTAAAGTGTGTTTTATTATGGACAAAAACACAAACCTCAAATAAGAGGCATTTTATATACAATTGTGGCTTTTAAGGCTGTTAATAATTTATAATATCGCATTCTAAGAGGGAAATGATATTGGGGTGATATTTAAATGACAAGATGGATGATTGAATATATTTTTGTATTTTTAATATAAAAGAAAGGATAAAAAAGTAATTGAATGATTAATTAATTAAGAAATTGTTAAATAATAAACCAAAAAATACACGATTCTCAAGCTATTAATTCAGTAATTCTAAATTCGGTTCTCGAACCGAAGTCCAGGCTTTAATTTGATAAAAATAATTTTTTTTTTAAAAAAAACTGAATAATCAATGGAAATTCTCAAATCATCCTCAAACCTTAAATCAAGCTTTAATTAATTTTATTGAGGGATTATTTTAATTTCATAATAAAAAAAATAACGTTAAAAATGTATATATATTTTTTGAAATTTTCTTTTGAAATAAAGCAGTTACAGTTTAGGAACAAATTAATAATCACAATTATCGATAACTTTGAATTTCTTGAGAAAATTTTAACCTGAAGTTAAAGTATAAATACTATCGATGACTGATTTTTAATAGAAAATTTATCGTTACTTTAACCTTTGATAGAAAACTTACCGATAAATTTTTCTATATAAAAATAAATGATATGTTCTATAGAAAATTTATTAACCATATTATATAACTCTTATTTTATTTTCAGAAGTTATCTATGAGTTTAATTTTCTAAAGGAAATTTTTCGATAACTTTCCTTTTCTATTAAAAAATTTTTGATAACCTTAATTTTCTATAGAAAATTTTTTGAAAACATAAAATTTTTGTTCGTCGTGCTTAATTCCCAATTTTTATTCTAGATAAAAACACTGGAATTTATTGTTCGGGGATAAGCTAGTTTCTATGCTTAGGCCAGATCATCAGGAAACATTCTACCAAAAATTTTTTTAAAAAAGCCAAATTTATTAGCAAGCAATGAGAATTGCAAATACTCAAAAAGTCATATTTGCAACGATATCAAAGCTTAAACAAAATACCAACAATAAACAGTCCATTTATATTTTCTTACATTCCCCACTACAATTGGTTGGAATTCTCCCAACGTTAATTGTAGTTGTATTCCAACCAATTGCATATATTTATATATATATATATTTATACACTCACAATATTCTGTACGTAAAATTAACTGAAATTGTAATATAAAATAAATGAAAGTTCAATTAAAAACCGGTCTACCTATTTTTCATTTATTTTTAACAAAAAGTTCATTTAATTTTTACTGTCAAAAATTCAACACCATATTCCGTAAAATCAAATAAATATTCAGTTATTTTGTAAAATTTTACTGTCAAAAATTCAACACCATATTCAGTAAAAACGATTAAATATTCAGTTATTTATTAAAATTTTACTGTCAAAAAATTGACCCCATATTCAGTAAAAACAATTAAATATTCAGTTATTTTATTAAATTTTCGTTTACTCCACAAAAGAGCCGAATTTCTAAAAAATACCAGACAGACACCTGTCCGGTTGTTTTTGTTATAAGCGAGAGAGGGAGAATATTTTTATTTACTTACCCAGTTACACACGTTTGTTTTACTTTTGTTGTACTGACCACGTTGTTTACAGAAGAACTCTCAATTATAAGACACCAGCAGCATGACCGATATGGCTTCGCAATTATTTTACTTTTAAAATTTGATATATTTAACTAAATTATTTTAACAAATAGAAAATGGGAATTGCTTACACAAAACAAGCAATTCATTTTTTATAGATAAGTAAAAATAATTTTTGGAAGTAAAATTATATAAAATAACTGAATATTTTTTAATTGTTTTTACTGAATATGGTGTTGAATTTTTGACAGTAAAATTTTATAAAATAACTGCATATTTATTTGTTTTTACGGAATATGTAGTTAATTTTTTGACAATTAATTTATATAAGATAACTGAATATTGATTTGTTTTTACGGAATTCGCGGTTGAATTTTTGACAGTAAAAATTAAATGAACTTTTCGTTGCTTTAAATTAAATTTTTATTTACTTTAACATAAAGAAGAATTTAACTCAATCAACAGACAATATTAACTGCAACTGAAAGTCCGTATTAATATGCACTTAGTTTTTTGAATAACTGTTAGAATCAGTTAAAAATAAATTTGCTTGGAATTTTAAATGTTTATTTATTTAAAAATGACTGAACGGAATATTTCTTAAATAAACTACAGCCCGTTACTGTAATAATATTGTGAGTGTATATATATATATAAATTTTAGTTTAAATTTGATATTCGAATTAGGCTAATGTTTATCAAATTTAATTTTTATTAAATTATTTTTATGAAGAAAGGAATTTTACAACATGAAATTAATTAAAATTTGTTTTGATAATTTTTCATTCTTGACTGCCGCTGGGATCGAACTTAGTCTTTTACGGACAGGTTACCCTTGCATGTTTCGATTGCAACCACTGAACCTTTTCAGAGGGGTTTGCCGTTCAACACTTACGCACTTGACGACGGCTGGCAGTCAATAGTCAAACATCAATCTTTAAACCAAATTGTATTTAACCTTTGGTAGATCGAAGTTTGCTTTGAATGATTATCTTCTTTAATTGATTTACATGTTCTTCCTTACTTTTGTTTTTGTGTACTTCTTCTTGAAGTCCAAAGTACATTTTTCTGTTTTTCATGTTTTTGTCTTTCGTTTTTTCCTGTTGACCTTTTCAGCACAACTTGAAGGACAAATGTAAACATAGAGCTCGTGCCCTAACTTTTAACAATAATTAGTATTGTGGTTATTTTGTTAAACTGTTTATGGTTTGTAATCCAAATTTTGATATTTAAGTTTGGCTAAAGTTATGAAGAAAGGAATTTTACAACATGAAATTAATCAAAATTTATTGATAATTTTTACTGAGCTGGAAACCAAACCCAGGCTTTTACTCAATCTCTTCAGAGAGGTTTGCTGTTTAACGCTCACCGCCATTGACGACGGCTTGGATTAAAAACCATAAATAGTCCAACAAAATAGCCACAATACTAATTATATAAATTTTATATGTATTTATATAATTTTATCTTCCCACCTTTCATTTCCTATTAAAACCGCAAAGAAATTCCTATTTTACAATGTTGCATTTCATGTCAAAATTACATCAAATCGCACAGAAAAAAAGAAAAATGACAAAAAAAAAGAGTGTACAAATATTCCCATGCAAATTATCTTAACACAAAAATCAATTTAATAGTTTTCATAACCAAAATTATGGTAACAACAACAAATTATGCAAAAAATAAAAAAAAATTATACCCTGGCAACATTAATTCAAGCTCTTTTTCTGTTTTCTTTTTTCGCAAAAAGCCATTGACATGACAAGCATCTACACCTCTAACGAAACGAAAGAAAAAAAACGACAATCCAAAATCCACACACAAAAAAAATTATGACTGATTGGCTGACTGACGGACGAATGGACAGGGCAACAATTTTGTTTATCTAACTGACTTGTGGGGTGTTGCTGCTGCATTTAGAGGTGCCAGGAATAAACAAAAATTAAGTACAAAAGAAAAGAAAATAATAAAACGTGCTGCAACATTAAATTACCCCACATACCAAAAACTCCCTGCCGTTTGCTCTTTTATCATCTTGTGTTTTTGCAGCAACCTACAAAACAGTTTGTGGTTGCATGTTGCTGCTGTTTGTTTCTTGTTCTGCAGGCAACAAGAAAAGAAATTTTTGTTATATTATTTTACTTGTTTTGTCTTTTTTTTTCTTGGTCAAATTGCACTTTACCGTTTTTTACCTAAATAAAAAAACGAACACTTGGTAATAACGGTACAAAAAACATACATTAATGCAAATACACACATACATTTATATATAAATGCATTCAAACATTTTAATGCGGACATGCCAGCAACATTCTATTTGTATAACAAAGAATGAAGTTCAAGTAAACGTTACACTGTTTCCAGCTAAAATAAAAACAAATTAGAATATCCAAACATTTAAATCTTTTTCAAAATTGCAAAATATTTTTGACTAATTGTTCCAAAAATTGATTTTAACTAAATATAATTGGATATATTGAATTTGGAGTATAGACGAAATCGACTTTCGATTCGACCCGGAAAAACAAAATAAATAAAATTTGTTCTTTATAATAAGCGCCAGTAAATATTAAAATGCAATAAATCAAGTTGTTCTTAAGGTAGATATTTAATGTGTGGTTTATAGAACACGAGCGCATTTAAAACAATAACAAATTTCGAAATTTTGTTTTAAATTTAAATTAAACGGACGAGTTTTGTGCTCGTGTTCTATAAGCCACACATAAGGCCTTATTCATAAAAAATAATTCAGGTTTATTAAACGAATTTTCTTTGAATTGGAAAATTACGTTTTTGAACTTAACTTGAAATTTTTTTTATTCTTGTTTTTTATAGAATCAAAAACTATTCGGTTTTAAGAGTAAATTTTGAAAAATAAATCGAATATTAAAAATACAAAAAGAGAATTAATAATGGAAAGAAGAAGATTCACTTTTTCTATTTAAGTTTATTAAATAGTTTATTAAATGAAAATGTTTCATACTGGGCAAATTTGTAAAGAAAACTTGCATTGCTTTAAAATTCTTTAGAAATGGTGTAAACAGTTAAAACCTTATTATCATTTCTTCTTAAAATGCAACAACAAAAAAAACCAACAACCAAAAGAAAGTTTAAATATTTGAAACACATAAAACTGAGGAAGAAGCTTAAAAGTGGAAATATAAAAAAATAAACAGACATAAAAAATGAAGCCAACACAGTGCATCCATCCATCCAACCAACATGAGCCATCCATCCATCGTACTCGCAAAATGTTGTCGAATACAATTTTGCAAGATAAAAAAAAAGACCAAAACATAAAGTTGAATTGAGAAAAAAAACTGGTCACTAACTCACACAAATGCAAACGCGAATACAATTTAAGCACTAATACTAAACTAAAGAAGACGAAAAAAATTAAAATATTTAAAAAAAAAAACTACAATTGCTCATGACTCTGCAAAAACACAAAATAAACGGAAGAATGTGTACAGTATTGCAAACTTCTTAAAAGCTGAATGGAGACGGACAGACTGAGGACGGACGGACATACAGATAAATTTAAAGTTGGACATATATTCAGTTAAAAGGCGGTTTTTGCATTAATCATCAGCAACAGCAGCAGGTTTTAAAAACGTTTATAAACGTCAACTTCACGTACCGCTGTTGCACTTGTTTAAAATATTCATGCAACAACAAAAACTAATAAAAGATTTTTTTTTTTGTTCACTTAAGAGAAATTTATACCAATTTCTGGTGTTTAAAAATTACAGTAATTAAATATTAAAATAATTTTTTTTTATATATTTTTTTTTTTTGTTTTGAATTTTAAAATAAAGTGCCTGAAATATGTGCAGAATACAAATTAAAAATTGAATTATGTGTTATATGTGTAATAGAAATTTTTTTATTTAAGTTTTAGTTAGAAAATTTAGGTCAAGTAAGTTCCATGTGTGAGAATTATGTTTCCACCTGGAGACCAGTCAGGTCCATTTTGAACGCTTTTAAATATGTAAAAGCAAGTTCTTGTAATAATAAACATAGGATTTCCACAGCAAAAGATCTGGGGCCAAATTATGCCATTCGATATCGATCGAAATTACAATATAATTTAACTGGGAATTTCAATCGATTTCGAATGCTGTTATTAGGTCCCTGCTTATGTTTTGAGGTTATGAATGAATCAAGCCAATATCAACGCATTAAAGTGAGAGTGTTGTCTTAGTGAAATATTTTACCGTTATAAAGGGTAGTCCAACCATAATGCACGATATTAATTGTTGTGAGTCACACTTTAACGTCAAGTTTTTTGCCCAACTTAATTTGGTATTTCTTTTTTTTCAGTGTTTGACAAATTCAGCCATGGAGAGGTACACAATTGAGCAGCGCGTTAAGATTGTTGAAGCCTTTGACGACAGTGGACGTTCAAATCAATATACATTTCGTGACTTTACAAAGAATATCATCTTTAACAACGAGGCACACTTTCACCTCAGTGGATTCGTTAACAAGCAGAATTGCCGCATTTGGGCAAATGAGAATCCACGAGTTATTGCTGAAAAAGCGATGCATCCACAAAGAGTTCATAAGCTGGCGGCGGCGATTTTTAGTTGCAGTTAATATTATCCGTTGATTAAGTTGAAGTCTTCTGTATGTAAAACTAAATAAAAATTTTATTTAAAATAACGAAAAGTTCATTTAATTTTTATTGTCAAAAATTCAACAGCGAAAACAAAACAAATGGATTTTCAGTTATTTTATATAATTTAACAACCAAAAAAATAAATTTTTACTTATCTTTAAAAACGGTTTGTTTGTTTGTTTTGTTTAAAAAAATTCCCATATTCTATTTGTTAAATTTATTTTGTAAAATACATAAAATTTTTATAAATGTTATGAGTTATTCTGTAAACAAAGGGGTCAGTACAACAAAAGTAAAACAAACATGTGTAACGGGATAAGTAAATAATTATACACTCTCTCTCTCTCTCTCTCTCTCTCTCATTAGAAAAACAAGCGTACTCTGGCATTTTTAGAAATTCCCCTCTTTTGTGCAGTAAACGGGTAAAACCTGTTTTAGATAAAATTACTGAATAACATAAAATAACTGAAAATTCATTTGTTTTTACGGAATTTTTGACAGTAAAAATTGAATAAACTTTTCGTTAAAAAATAAATGAAAAATAAGTAGACCGGATTTTAACTAAATTTTCATTTATTTTATATGTATTACAATTTCAGTTAATTTTACTTACAGAATATTGTGAGTGTATTTTTATGTGTCACATAAATTAGCACAAACGCATAATACTCTTTCTATTGGGGTTTGTGTATAAAAAGTATAATAATACGAAAAGAATTCAGACGTAAACGTTGTGAACACGTAAACGTAGCGGTTGACTTCGGTGGTGATAGTTACAGAAAATTCGCAAACGATTTATATGTTTTGTATTTTTATCTTATATCTACTTTTCACCGGCTACGTGGTGTTTTACTATATGCATGCCTATTTTCAGCATTCTAGCCCATCAGTGGGCTTCAAAAAGCTCTGGATAGACAAAAATGAGGAAGACTTTGATTTGCTTTGGTATAATAAATATTCGATGGAATGTTCGCCTGACATATTATCATAAAGAAACATAAAAATTTTTAATTTTTTCAGGTTCATCCGCAACGGTACGAAACATTTAAGTAAGAGTATCTTTGCAGCATATACGTTTAGGTAAGAGCAACGAGGCCTTTAAGCTACGAACAGAACTGGAACAAACGAAGAATATTTGGTCGCGAATATTCGCATTTGTGTATTTCATGTACACATACATATATTAGCGTCGCCCCAAAATTCGTCATACGGGGCGACTTTTTCTACAATATTGATCTTAGACCCTATAAAGTATATATATTCTGGATCCTAATGAAAAGCGAAGTTGATTTAACGATATCCGTCTTACGTTTGATATGTGTTTTCCGAAGACCCCAGACATGATAGGAGCTAGGTTGTTTTACATTTATGTCACATATATTCCACCATTTCTTGCTATTGAAATTCAGCAAGATCGGTTCACAAATGGCTGAGATATGAGCAAAAGACCACGATAACCTCTAAATTTTCCCAAACATTCCTTGTTGTGTTTGTTTTTTATTTATTTTTTCTGTATATGGGCATTTCCGGCAAAAGGTCTACCATGACCGAAAATTTAAAAGTTATTAAAAGCTGATTATTTTACGATATTGTTATAGAAAAATATTTAGATTTTACTAATTTTATAAATTTACCCATAAATTTGTTCACTTAGATAAACAATCAGACTGCAAAGTTGTGCAATCGTAATTTCTTATTTGTGAGAATGTTTTATTGTATATTTTCTTTGATATTATCTTTCTTAAAAGAGGTGATATTTGATGAAAATTATTCCAAAAAAATTTTCTTACATGGTCTGTAACACTGGTTTACACTGAAAATGTACATTTGATGAGATGTGATTTTTCTTATGTATTTTCTTCCGCTGAATTCAAAAATCAAGGTTAAATTTTTTTTTATGAAACAGTTTTTGAGATATGGTCATTTTCTCATTTTTTCGACCTTTTTCCACTTGACAAATTATATCTCGAGCAAGATATGTCCTATTGGGTCGTTATTGGTACCAATGGAAGGTATTGAGATGACGAACAAATATGTATAACTGGATCTTTGATTGGTAAAGCGGTTCAAAATATATTGATGAAAATATGGCACATTTTCAAAAAAATCATATCTTATTTTTTATATATTATATTTATATTTTTTATTTTTTTTTGAAAATGTGCCATATTTTTATCAATATGTTTTGAACCGCTTTACCAATCAAAGATCCAGTTATACATATTTGTTCGTCATCTCAATACCTTCCATTGGTACCAATAACGACCCAATAGGACATATCTTGCTCGAGATATAATTTGTCAAGTGGAAAAAGGTCGAAAAAATGAGAAAATGACCATATCTCAAAAACTGTTTCATAAAAAAAAATTTAACCTTGATTTTTGAATTCAGCGGAAGAAAATACATAAGAAAAATCACATCTCATCAAATGTACATGAAAAAAATTTCATTTTGTAAACTAATGTAATCTAAGGAAGAGTTCGAAGAGAAATATGTTATTCTGATTAACGGTAAATTTTTATTTTTTTTAATCATTATTCCGTTAAATTATTATGGAAAAAATTTCACGTTCGAAATGTCACGTATCGAACCAGATTTTGACTTATACAAAAAAAAAATACAGAAGATTTTGGAATCAAACCAAAGACATTTCAATGTTACATTGCTACGTTTAGTTCTGAAGTAGTTTACCTAAAAAATTGTGCCAGGTTTCGCTGAATTACGCCTTTTGCCATTATCTTTGACCTAGAACCGCGCCCCCCATAAACTTTAGCACAGATAATAGTGCTTTTTTAATGCTATAATTAAAGGGCTAAAAGAACTTCAAAATATTTGTTGTTTAAAATGTTATTGCATTTTTTATGCGTACGACTGTCACGTTCAACACTTTGGAACTACCCATATCTGGAGAACGTCAAGAGACAAAGTTTCCAAATTGTGAGCGGGATTGAAGAAGTGGGCGTGGTACCTCCCGTACAGAAAAAGAAACTGTATGTCCCCTGGTTCGAATCTTGGTTTTTCAAAAATAAAATTATTTTTTTTAATTTTTATGTTCTAAAAACGATTTTAAAAAAATATTTACCAGTTTTCCCTTTTAAAATTCAATTTATAATGAAGTTTTTAGCATTGTAAATATGTATGTATATGTAAAAATTATTTAGTTTTTGTCTAGTTGCTCTGTATTCTTCTCGCACAATGGTGAAGGGTATACAAGATTCGGCACAGCCGAATATAGCACTCTTACTTGTTTTTTCTTGTAATATTCAAAATAAATCTACAAAGAAGTTTGCTATAATACCCAGCAAAAACTTGGTAATGTCTTGCAATTACTGAACAACTTACTTTTCAATGCCTACTTCATACCATTTGCATTACATAGAAGTAGTTTAGTAATGGCTGGCATATAATCTGAAACATAAGTACTTGTTTAACGAAATTTATAATTAATTCTTAATTAAATGCATCTAAGGTTTTATTTATTCAAATCATATACAAACTGATTTTATTTGTAATAAATTAAAACAATTTGTAATACATTTGAATATGAAAAATTTTAAATACCTAACCCTACGTTTCCACATGCAAGTAATTACTTGCAAGTATTGTATAGTATTGTATAATCGGGGAAACAGCCGATTGGCTGAAAGAACAAAAATTGTGTGAATGTTAGTGAAAAAGAATAAGAGTATTGAGTTTTTCGAATTTGCACTTGCATGTGGAAACGGGGGGTAATTGAGTTTGATATATATTTTAATAATAAAAACTTGATTAAAAACTTGGTATTGTGGTCTCAACCAAACGATATTTTAACGATATCGTCTAGGTGATATAAATTATAACATATGATATCGGTATTGTATCATAAACTTAATGACTTACTTAACTCCCTATTTGGAAGCGAGGGTGGTAAGTACTTGCCTCCAATGATATCACCGTGTGACAATAATAAGTTAAAATGCCAATGTAGAAGTAGTGAAGAGAAGTTATATTAGCTTTTTAACGCATTACTTTGCAATGTAAGTTTTTGCTGGATAGTTTTTAGTTGTGTTTTTGTTAATGTTTTAATTTGTATACACAATTTTTTTTAATATGGTCACACTTTTCTCTCTCTTTGCACAAACAGCACACAACTTCCTCATGCTAGGAAAACAACTGGGACGAACGACGAATTTTTGGCCGCGAATATTCGTCGCCAAAAATAAAACATATTTGTGTATATGAAAATACACACAATCATGGCGTCGGCCGAAATTCGTCATACGCGGCGACTTTGCAATAGATTTATGTATTTCTTTTTCATACGCCGGCGAACGACGAACAAATCAGTACCAGGTGACCATGTTTGATTTTAGTTTTCAAGTATTTTAGTATATAAAGTAACTTTTTTACTTTGAAATTAGCTTTTTATTATTTTATCGTATTTAAAATAAATATACAAAGAAGATAACTATAAGAATAGTTTTTAATTGTGTTTTTGTTAATGTTTGTGTTTTCTAAGTAAATTTTTTTATATGGCCACACTATTTCTCTCTCTTTGCACAAACAGCAAAGAACTTTTTCAATTAGTAAAGCTGTGAGCTATTCGTCGTTATTGTGTTTCATACGACGAATTAACTCAGCGAATTTTTACTAAAGAATCCGTCGTGTAGGGCGAAATTCGTCGTTCGCCCCAGTTGTGTTCCTAGCATCAGTTATAAAAGTTGTAAGTTCTTCGTCGTAATTGTGCTTCATACGACGAATTTACTCAGCGAATTTTTACTAAAGAATCCGTCGTGTTGGGCGAAATTCGTCGTTCGTCCCAGTTGTGATTCTAGCTTTAAAGATTAAAATCTCTTAAACACAGTAGCTTTCGTTTCTAACTTTAGAAAAATTATTTAAACATGGTATCATAAGTTCAACACTCTACTTAAATTTTCAATTATAAACATCTAAAGCTTTTTCTTTCTTCTCTGATCATAGTATTCATATTCAAAAGTATAATATTAACCTTCTATCAAAGTTTCTGTAAATCTTCAATTTTACGATGATTTCCTTTTGTTTTCACAAAATGCTGAAATCCTTTGTGATATTTTCCTCATACCAGAAACAAAACCACAATTGTGTGTAATTCTGTAACAAGTTAAAAGTTTATTTCTTTCTCTGTTTAACATGGGAATCGAGAGAAAAGTATGAATAGAATGAATATCTATTTATCCACCGCACTCACTAGTTACTTATGTTGTTTTAAATATTAAAAAAAAAAAAACAGGAAAATTCTTTGAATTCTTTAAAAAAATAATCCTTGCTTACCGTAAATGCTAATGGAAATTCAATTATACATAAATACTTTATGTGTATGTATATGTATTTAAAAACATATCGCACTGGTTCCTTTAAAGAGAGTCAACTTAAAATTTTTAAATTTTCACTTTTGGCAAGAAATTGATGTACAGTGGTCATATAAATATACGCACTGTAAAAACTTAGATCAATTTCTTTAGTAATTTGCCAAAAAAAAAATACAACTGTAGTATAAGAGGACATATAAAAAGAAAACAGTTTTTTGTCTCTACTGAAAATTAAGCCCCTTAAAGGAACAAGTGCGATATGTATTTCATATGAAATTATAAAGATATACATTTATGTATATGTATATAAAAGCAACTACGTTTGCACATACATGCGTTATTTTTTATTAATATTATTTGTTTTATTTTTAGAACAGGGATAAGAGTTGTTGCTTATCAGAGCATGACAGAAGAATGTTGTAATTACGGTTTATAGTTTTGTTTATGTATATGTGTGTCTCTACTTTTATGCCACGAAACCGGAAAAGTAGTTATAATATAGAGTATGGTAAAATGTAAATAATTTTATATGCTCAGAAATTATAATAGACTTCATATAAGTTAAATTAAATAAAAATTGTAAACGTTTCCGTTATTGGTTAGAAAACCACATAACGGAGGTATAAAAAGATGCAAAACCCTGGATCAAAAGAAACTTATTTAAAAAAACTCTTCTAATGTCGCCAAGGCCTCTCTGTATGGGTAATTTAAAAGAGGAATTTCACGAGCGCAGTACCAAAATTATACGACCTAATACCGTGTTCAGATATGCACCTTAATTGAGTTTTACGCAATAAATGACATTATTGAGCTCAATTATCCATATAAAATTGCAATTTAGTTATTGCTCAATTAATACGAAATTGTTATAAATATTGAGTAAAATTAAAATGCGACCCTGTCACAAGTGTGTTTATTGAGCATAACACAGCTTACTAAACAGGGTTTTGACATTTGGCAACTGAAATTACAACAAAACAAATGCTAATCAATTAGGTCGTTGCTAAAGCCAGATGTTTATTCCTTAAAGATGTCAAAACTTGTTTACATTTTGCTTATACATGTACATTTTTGTTTACGTTGAATGTTGTATGTAGTAGTAATATAAATTGAGTTAGCTAAATTGTGTATATGTGAACAGAAAGATAATTATGTCAATAAACCGAATATTGACTCAATAAAAAAGGTATATCTGAACACGGTATAACAAAGAAACCAGAATAAATGTGGGTACAATTTTCTTTGTTTCTCAACAAACTAAGAACTACATACTCTAATTTTTCATTGTTGGCAAATCTTTTGACCCCTAGCCATTTTTTAAGTTTCGAAATAGAAAATCATCTGAGACAGCTTAATCTGGCGAATTAGGTGTGTGAAGAAGAAATTCGAACTTCAACTCATTGATTTATTGGCCGTCCCTATTGTTAAAACTCCGACAAATCTCTCCTTTATGCTCTTCCAACTTCAACTTCATATCGTTCTTTATTTGCTTGAAATCCGAAATTTTTAAAAACAAGAAATTTGTTTGCAATTGTTGAAAGTTTTCTGTAACTCATGTCGAAAACTATTGAAAGAGATTACGTCGTTACGTTATAAATGTCATAACATTGCACTCGAAGCCGAAGTGACATTGCAGACGTTGAGAACGCCAGTCACACATATCGTTGACGGCGACCAAAATTTTCTAAAATTGAAAAATGTTCAACGATGGCGGCGAAAACACAACCGTCGGCTTTACCAAATAATGTAAAGTGCGACTTTAATGTTTTTTGTTTACAAAAAAGTTTTGAAAACATTCGTATATTTTATAAAAATGTTAAAAGCAAAATAATTAAACAATGATAAAATGTGCCAAGAACAAAATATTTTCATTATTATTCTTTTCATTTTGCATTTTTAATATGTTTTTAGTGTTTTAATTTTTTTTCTCGCCCCGTTTCGTGATTTAATTTGACAGTTCAAAGCGGGAACTTTCTCACAGAAATTTTACAGACACACTTTTTCTGTATAGCTGTCACGTTATTTCCTTACGTATATATAGCTGTCACGTTATTTCCTTACGTGACAGCTATTATTCGCCAAATATATTACAGATGCAGTTAAGTGAGAAAAGCAGTTGTTTGTTTCAATTTATGTCATTCTTATTTCATTTCTCACATTTCAATCGAAGTTTCTCCACGCGAGAGTTACAAAACATGGGCACTGGTTATAAAACGGGCTAAATTCGATGAATAGACGCGTGGTAGCCTCACACACAAAATATGAAATCCTTTTATTTATGGTCCGTATTATCCAATCAATGCAACGGTACTTTGTCTACTATCCCCAAATCTTAAGTTTCGAAGTAGTTAAGGAAAAGTTGAAAAATATAGCTAACAATGGCGAAAAATGTTTAAGAGTTTATAAAGACGTCGAAATATGCGTATTGTATTTTATGGAATTTATTAATTCA
Organism: Pollenia griseotomentosa; assembly: GCA_963931875.1. Classification (NCBI taxonomy): domain Eukaryota; kingdom Metazoa; phylum Arthropoda; class Insecta; order Diptera; family Polleniidae; genus Pollenia; species Pollenia griseotomentosa. Next base: position 69,969,743 of record OZ007561.1, on the reverse strand, counting down.
TATAGTTTTAAAAAATATGCTTGAAACGTCTTTTTATTTTTTAGTTCCGGTTCATTTTATTTAAATAACATGAAAATTAAAACTTCTGTTATTCAAAAATTTGGTGACCCTAATAACAAAGCGATTTTCAAGAAATTATCTGCCTGTTTAACGAATTCAAACGTCAACGTTCGCATAGAAAATTGTATTTAAAACAAAAACAAAAATCGTTTTTTTGTTTTAAATGTAATTTTCTGTGCGAACGTTAACGTTCGAAATCGATGAACAGACTGTATATGTTAAAATTTAAGTCACATATGTGTCGTTTATTGTAAAAGTGGTGTAACTCCATATTTTTAATAAGTACATATTTTAGTAGAATAGTATCAAATTTCGTACCCTGCAAATAGTACGACTAGTCCAAACACGCGTGTAAAATGTAACCCACAAGGGACTAGGACTAGTCAAAAAGTAACCCAAACGTATCGAAAAGCATGGTCTATTTAACATTACGATTTCCTAGGGCAGAATTATATAAACCAGCTTTGGATTACATAGGAGTAGTCTTAAAACTACTCCATGGTATACTCAAGACGATTAGTTTTGAAGTCGTTTAAAAACGAAAACGTGTCGTTAAAAAACGAAGACATGTCGTCTCACTACAAATACTTTTTAAAAATGACATGGTCCATGCTTGCATTACATCGGACCAGTCCATGGAGTAGTCCATTTTATCAAAATGGATCAGGTAGCCCAATATTATTTGCAGGGTAGTAACAGTGAAGCAACTGCAATATTTGCACCAAAACCTCATAGATGGCGTTACTTGTTTACAAAAAATTGGTTTTTTCCTACACAACGATTTTTAAAAGGTTCGTTTTCTCGAAATTTAATTACAAGGAGATAACTCACGGTTACAATGACCGACACATATATAGAACTAATTTGTTCCAAAATCATATGTTACCACAAGTTTGTGCTTATTACAGTAAAAAATAAATTGGTTCTAATTCATTCCCAGCAAAAACTGATGCTTCCTCGGAAGCAGTAATGTAAGGGAGAAAACGGAGTGAAGCGCTTACACTTCTGTGAAATATATCATGATTTTTGTTTGGAATTCCTCGCATAGAAGCTCTGCTGTAGAGATCTGAAGAACGCTTATTTCACGCCTTGAAAACTGACATGATTTACGTCTATAACGTAAAGGCGCCCGTACACGACATGTTTTTGTCATCTGACATGTCAAATTTTCCACTGCAAAATACATACATGTCGTGTTCTTCTGACAAACCATCTGACATCAGAAAGCTGTGCCGGCAAGAAACCGGCAGCGGCGTCCACAATCGACGGAATCATTAGCCGACTGAAGTTAATTTTTTACAATACCGAGATATGTTTGATCATCTTACCATTGAATAGAATTTATGTGAATATATATATAAAAACCGTTTTATTATAAAATCCTAAATTGGTATCTTTGATTTGAAAGAAAAAAATGTTAAGATGGCTGAACTATTTTACGGCGCAAATAAAACTTTTCATGGCGGCAGCAAGCTATTTTGAAACCGAGCACTACTTTGGTTTCTGCAATAACAATGTGAAAAAAAACAGAGACAATGTCAGAAGCAAATTACATGTACGTTTGTGACCGAATATTATAAAGCTTATGTAAAACAGCGATTTTGACAGACATGCACAATTACATGTGACTTGAAAATTTGACATGTCAGATGACAAAAACATGTCGTCTATATGCTCCTTAAGTGAACAAATTAAGCATTGAAAAAATTTTTTATTTATCTAAAATATTTTTTTTGGAATAAAAGGGTTATAGTTTTATAATAATTTTGTATGATTTTTGTAAAATTATTTTTAAATTAAAATATAATCTTAAAAATACGAATAAACAGCAATTCTCTTCTAAAGGGTAGTTTAATTTTAAGGGCCGATGTTGATTTTGAAAAAAACACAAATTATTTAGGAAATTATTGTCATTTCTTTTTATTATGATAATATTGGTATGGTGCAATTATGTACGGAACAAAATATCGGCCAAACCTCGGCGGCACACCTCCATCCGATAGTTCAAATTTTCGATGACGCTGAGGCATAATTGAGGGTATATGCCGTTAATGTTCCGAATTATCTCATCCTTTAGCTCTTTTCTTTCAAATAACTTTCAAATAACCCCAAAGAAAGAAGTCCAACGGTGTCAAATCACATGATCTTAGCGGCCAATTGACATCGCCACCACGTGAGATCACGCGGCCATTGCATTTGTCCAACAAAAGAGCCATTGTTTCGTTAGCTGTGTGGTAAGTGCCACCATCCTGTCATCTTCCAATTCGGGCCATACAAAGTTCGTTATTATCTCACGATAGCGAACACCATTCACAGTAACTGTCGGACCGGCCTCATTTTGAAAAAAATACGGCCCGATGATGCCGCCATCCCATAAACCACACCAAACAGTCAGTCAGTTTTCGACAATCACTCTTGAATTACACAGCCCGACAAAATTAAAAAAAACGCGTTAGCGTTATTCAGGCTTACTATGAAAATGGGCGTTCAATTCAAAATGCATATCGTGCACTTCGTGATTTTTTCGGTCACCTCAGGGGATTGGTCGATAAGCAGAATTGCCGCATTTGGGCGAATGATAACACAGGCCAACACTCAATTTGCTTCTTTGAATTTATCAACTGATTCTAGTTAATTTGGGTGCGCTGAATTCAAATCTGTAATCAGTTTGTCTCTATCAGCTCTAGTTTTCATGATATAGCTTTTTTATACCCTCCACTTATGACCTCCATTTATGACCGTCTGTAAGTTTTTTCAAAAAAATTTTTTCATCAAAATTTCTTATTTACAGTTATAATAGTTGCCAAAAAAAACATTTTTTCCGTAAAAAAATTTTTTGTGTAATTGCTAGCTGATTAACGGCAATTTTATATGTACAATATTATTGAGAACGTTATTTTTTCTTGTTGCACTCCAATTGAATATCGGAAGTTAGTTGCTTGTAAGAAGTGGTTTATTGCAGTTGGCAAAGTTTATTAAAAAAGTGTTGATCTATGGCAACTACCATAACTGTAAATAAGAAATTTTGATGAACAAATTTTTTTGAAAAAACTTACAGACGGTCATAAATGGAGGTCATAAGTGGGGGGTATAAAAAAGCTATATCATGAAAACTAGAGCTGATAGAGACAAACTGATTACAGATTTGAATTCAGCGCACCAAAATTAACTAGAATCAGTTGATAAATTCAAAGAAGCAAATTGAGTGTTGGCCTGTGTTATCATTCGCCCAAATGCGGCAATTCTGCTTATCGACCAATCCCCTGAGGTGACCGAAAAAATCACGAAGTGCACGATATGCATTTTGATTTGAACGCCCATTTTCATAGTAAGCCTGAATAACGTTAACGCGTTGCTCGATTGTGTATCTTTCCATGGTTCAAATTGAGTTAGTCTGAAATTGAGAAATGTCAAATGAAATGTAGAAAAAAACTTGACGTTTATGTGTGGTTCACATTCAACACCGGCCCTTATCTTACAGCAGTAGAGTAAGGCAGTAATTTTAGAAGCAAAAAAGGAAGCGGTTGGGATGCAGTATACGTGTTTTGCTGGGGATAATACTGATATTCCGCACTCCGATTTTGTGTATTTTTTATTTTTTTTTTTTTTGTAGTTTATTGCGCTAATAAATAAAGCCCAACTTTTTTTGATGTAGAGTCCAACTACGAGTAAAATCTTTGATCTTTCTTCTAGAATAAAAATGAATTTGCTTCTAAACAAAAACAAATCGCTTAGTTTTTACCCCCACAGGTGGTGAATGAGGATATATCAAGTTTGTCATTCTATGTGTAGCACCAAGAAATATTAATCAAAGACTTCATAAAGTATAAATGTATATCGTGCAATCCTTTGAAATTTAACGTAGATGTAAATATACAAGTTCGACTTATTTTGCATGCTGGGCATGTTCTTTTACGGAAATGTTAAATGCGTTAAATTTGGCATTACATAACTTTAATACAAAACATTTTTAGCTTTTAAATTAAAAACTCTTGTCACACGTCAAATTATTTTCAAAAATTAGGGCAAACATTCAAATGCAAATATTCTACTTCCTTTCAGTTTAACATATTTTATTCATAATTCTCCGCATTTGCTTAATTTGCATAAATGCATCGACATAAATGATATTTAATATTTTATGTAGATTTCCAAAAATAGTTTCTCATCATTAGCATACGTTTAAATTATTTATATGCATATTTTATCATTACAACACACATACAAATTTGATCAGTGGATCCCAAATAGAAGTGCATAAAAGCATAAGAGCATTGCAGTCAATTTTCGAACTTTTCATCAAGTCTTTATTTCTCTCTAAAAACTGCAGTGTGTTTAAATTTTGAAGGGTGTTTTTTAAGCCCGATAGAATTTAAAATTGTTAAAAATAACACAAAAATTAAATTTAATTAATCAAAAATAAAAATTTAGCACATTAACAGTTAGAAAATAAAAACATTTGTTCGTTCGTAAAAAAAAATTAAAAAAACATTTCATGTGAGTGACAAAAAAAGCTTTAATTTTTTTCTACATATTTTTGGTTCTAATAAAATGAACATCTTCGTAATAAATGAAAACAAAAGTGAAAAGTAGACGATAAGTAAAAGGCATTCGTTTAAAAAACAAATCACCACAAAATGGAAAATAACACCGATATTTAAAAAAAGGAAACCTAAGAAACTAATACTATTGTAAAATATTGTATAAAGGTTCACTTATAATTGCATAAACATGTATTAACAGGTTCAAAAAAATTCTAGAAACATGCTAAATATGCTAAAAAATATGAACATATGTATGCACATTAGAGCGGGTCGACCTCCTTACAAAAAAAGTTTGTGCCAGTCACCCCCTTGAATGAAAGCTATGCCAATGATGTTTCTAAAACAGTTAAATTTTTATAGCCACGCCTCCATATGCAGCCCATTTAGTTTTTAAAATATAGCGCTGTCATTTAAAGTCCGATCACATCATGTCGCGTGCTGTTGTTCATGGCATAGTACGTACTCCGTCTACAATTGGAGCTTAGGAATAACTCTGGATTTCTGATCGATATTTTTTTGGCATATGCAAGGCATAGACACACTGTCAAAATCAATCTACAAAAAGTTTGGGTCAATTTCCGCTAATTATACTTTTACACTTATAAGTTAATCTGACAGCACAGATAATAATTATACGTACAATGCCAAACAAAAATATTACTGTTTTGTTAAAATAGGTAAGAAAACAAAGGGCATTTGTAATGAAATGCGTGCATATATATTTTTTTTAAAAAAGCAACGATGGCAATTCCATGAGTTCAAATTTTAAAATTGTTGGACGTGTCAAGTCTACAGTGCAGACTGTAATAAAGCACTTGTCTGAGTCTCAATTTCTAGTAAGCAAGCCATAAACTGTACGTCCACATAAAATTTCCTTACGGGTTGAGCAATTTATAAAAAGTGTTGTTAGTGAAAATCCCAAAATAACAGCCGTGCAAATTCGAGAGTTACCACAATATTAATGTTCATTCAGAAACAGTGCGAAGTGTTCTGCGAAAAAGCGGATTACATAGCCGCGTACCAAGAAAAAACAAACATTAATTGGGGATATACACAGATAAAAGCGACTCGACTTCGCACCTAAGTATGCGGACAAATCAATAGTCTTAAATTTAAATAATGAAATAAATATTTGCTTTCATTTAAAAATTTTTTATTTGTTTATTATTTTAAATATCTCTAATATATGGAAAGTTAAAGAATTTTTAAGGCGTACGTACAACTATCTGTGTGACTGTACTTGCAGTGTAGTGTAAAATACCTCCGTTCTTCCGAATGTTCCAAAAAATTATATCTTCGCAAATATCTTCTACATATCTATATGTTGATGTGCAGCAAAAGATCTTCTTTATGTACTTCTTTTATTTATTGGTATTACTGTTAACATTTTCATTCAACACTTTTATTTTTACTAATTTTGTAACACTTTTTATAAAATATTTTGTTTTTGAAATTTATTAATTTATTAATATTAATGAAATTTTTTGACTCCCAAGAAAACCTTTGATAATTTTTTTTTTCATTTGATAGATCACCATTAACATTTGAAAGTGATTTCAGACATATGGAAATAGCGGCTGTTCTTGTATAGGCATATTTTGGACGTCCAATTTTGGTCGCCTTTTTCAAGCATTTCTTGATTAAACGTTTAATTCACTTTTTTATTAATGCTTTAATTGGTAATACCTTTTGAAGAATTTTTTCTGTGTACTATATTATATAATATTATATATGTATATTACTTGGCTGCTGAATTCCCACTCATCCACCCGGTTGATAAATTAAAAGAGCCGATCCTGTTGAAATCAGTGTCAGACAAGTTTTGTCCCTAAGCGGTTTTCGATCAAACAGTTTGAGTCTTAGGGGTCTGAATGCTGGGCAATGACAGAGAAGATGTACTTCTAAATAAGTCATTGTAAGGGAGCCCCAGCCATTGTCTAGTTATAACCCAATTAGGTTCCAGAGGTGATGTATGTACTGTCTCATTGCCCGCCGAGTCTTTCCTTCAACTATAAAGGGCCTGATTTTTCTGGCTTCTCCGAAGGCTGATTAATCAAACCACAATAAGGTGACACTTATGTGCGATAAGGTGAAACTTGTGTGCAATAAGTTTTATCTTGTTGCCAGTTACTGTAATAGCTCAAAATAGTTTTTTTAGTGAAATTTGAAAAATAAATTAAAAAAAATTCTGTACCCAACAAGGCGAATTTGCACCAGGTGACCTTATCTTACTACGAAAGCAACAGTTGATAACTAACCATGTGTCAAAATGGTACACCGTGCTGGTGGTTCTGGGGAATATTTACTGAATTCTATAATTTTCGCTTAAAATAATGAAATTTAAAATTTTTTTAAATTATTACATTTCAAAACACACAATTTAAAATTAAAATCAAAATGAAATGTTCCCAGCAGTAACTAGAATGAGTAAGGAGGCCTAATAGAAGGCTTTATTGAGCAGTAACAAGCAGTCAGAAGTCCTTCTCGCCGCATTACAGACTTATTTATTTTTTACACAGGTTGTCATGGGGCGCAAGGCCTTCCACACTTCCTTTAATAACAACTTCGATCCCTTCCCAAAGAAGGGAGTAAGAAAGGTTGTAATTAAAAGACTTTTTAATTTTGAATTTTGTTTATAAAGAATTCTGTATTTAGTGCGTTTGTTTTACTTTGTGCAAGAATTTTATTTAATAATTGTGGCGAGTTTTATACACAATAAATGCTAATTAAACATTTTCATTACAGTGGAAGGTATAGGGGTTTGCTTAGCATTTACTTACAATTTAGCAGACACTTGTCCAATAGCAAAAATAAAATAAAAATTAAATAAAAGTGAACAACTTCCTTTCTCCCTTAGCGAATGTGTACTGAATAATTCAGATGGTCTTTTAAAAATAAGTGAATACCTTCTAGAAGGCATACTTCTGAAGCCAGGGTATCATGCGAAGCGAATCGTTTAGAAAGGAGTATAGAGGCCTTCCAAAATGCCTGCCACTTGCGGTCCTTTCAATATTTGCCGCTGGGTTTGTTTAAATTGTTTGCTACAATGTTTATTGTATTATTTTTGACACAACGTTAAAATATTTTACAGTGTTGTAAACGTTTTCAAAATAAGACCACCTTGTATGCATTCGCCTTGGTACCCAATATGCAAAGGTTTGAGTTAACACTAGTTCTTGAACAGTTTTTGAATTTTCATTAAAGAATTAAAAACATTTATATTTGTTATTTTCGCTTTTTAATTTTTTTTTTTTCAAAATTGTTACTTAAAACTTAATCGGTTTCGAAAGTCGGAGTTTTTCAATATTTTCTGTATACTATTGATTCCGCATTAAAAGATTTGATTTGTTGGCGTCAATAACGAATCATGCAAATTTCGGTATCCCTTTCTTGAGATCGCTCTGCATCCGATTGAAATACTAGTTAGTCGGACGGGACATGGTATCAAACTTCTCAACAACTATTTTCTAAAAACTTTTTAATTGATTGGCTACTTCTCACATTCCATGAAAAATCGCCTTTTAATGTCTCTCGACTTAAAGTTGTGTAATATCCAATAGAAGAATGCTTCTGCTTGCAAAAGCTTTGAAATAGCTGCGTTGGAGGTTTTCAATGATTGTGCAAAGTCTCCAATTTATCGTTTATTTAAAAAAATCCACTTTTTAACCACCCAAATCATCTCGCGCACATTGAAACCGAGGAAAAATATTCAGGAAAAACCTTGGTGGTCGATTGATGTTCTTCAACTGCACCTTTTTTCTTTCAATCACTAATTGAGAACTAATTACTTAAGAATTATTAAAGCCACACACCCAATTTTCTATTAGAAATCAAGCTGAAAAATTTGCAATATTTCAACTTATTTTCGATATTATCGGCCATGTTCTAAAAATCAAAATAAAGACAAGTAGAAATCGAAAAAGATTTTGAATTACATTTGTTAGAAATTCAAGTACCTTTTCCGGATTTCGAGAGTAGTTCTGTGCCCATGCTGTGTAACTTCCATCATCAGAAACTTTCGATTTTAATGTTGAAAAGAAAAAATGCCACAAATTCAAACCAGCAGCTATTGTTCTCACTAAACTGTGTCCGTAATTTATTTCTTTAAAGCAAGTGAGAATTGTCACTAAAGGAAACAACTCGAAAATTAACAGAAAAACTGTGTTTGTAAAATGTTTGTAAGAAAAGTTCCTGCTTTAAACTGTGAAATTTACTCACAAAGAAAAACGATGTGAAATAAAATTTGTAAAACAAAAAATATACTCAAAATGCAATGAATAATAACAAGGAAAAGGTAAGTAAAGGGTGTCCTAATTTGAGGTATCATCGGCTAATGGAAATCGCTTCAGAGAGATAATCCAAAGCTTTTTGTGGCGAAAAATTAAAGATAAAGACGAAGAGAATATGTGCTTTCAACAGGATGGAGCCACTTGCAACACAGCAAGAGTAGCAATAGTTTTTTTTTTTTTTTTTTTTTGAAAATCGCATTATTTCTTGTAGAGAAGAAGTAAATCGTGTATTATTTTAAAGCTTTTTTGTAAACAACAAAGTCTCACTATACCTTATTTGGTATAGTCGCCGCCGTCGTTCGAAATGTTTCAATTTTAGTAAATTTTGGTCGCCGTTAACGATTTTTTTGATTAGTGTTCTCAACGTTTACAATTTCACATCGGCCTCGAGTTGAATATCATAACATATCTAACGTAACGAAGTAATTTGCCTTGATAGTTTTCGACACAAGTTACAGTAAAATTTTTCTCACTTTTCGAGAAACAATCGAATATTTTGCTTTACATTTTTTCGATGCAAGAAGTTCTTAGCAATGTTATACAACATGGTGATTATAATTAGTGCTCAAAGTATGAGGTATATAACAGGGAATATTTTAATGAAGTTTGAATACGGCATCTTTTCAAATTTATTCGATTTCAATTTACCAGTAATTCTACTTTCAGAAAATGGCTGTATATAGAAAATACTAACGACGTTGGAAAAACCAATTCATTCTCAATATTCATTTTTAGAACAACGCGAAAAAAAAATAATTTCTTAAGGGCAAAACTCTTTCGGGACCCCTGCATTTATACAAACTTTTTATTATTAAATAAAAGGGGATAACAGTTTTCTCAAGTAAATAATACCATGACAATAATAATTATTTTCGTCATCATGATCATGATATTAATGAGTATACTGTTTACGCCAAAGATAAATCAATAAATAATGTGAACATTTAGTTCTCTACATGATGTTTGATTTATCCTGCAGCTGCTATTGAATTGGCAAGTAGCATGAGATAAAATGTTTCTATTCTATACACGCATTTCATTAAACTAAAATCCACATTAACTGACCACTAAATGAGGCATTTTACCAAAAAAAAAAATGCATTTTAACATTAAACTGTTTATTTACTTGCAAGCGATAATATCGCAATACATAATTTCAATCATTAATGTCTATAAATGAACCACCATCATGTTGCAGAAAGAGCAACCAGACAACAAACAAACTGTTATATAGGCTTAACAACAATTGTTATTTTTGGAGGGGTTTTTAAAAATCAGTTTATTTTAAAACAAATATCTCAACTAATATGCACTCATTTTAGGTGTAGAGTTACGTTAAACTGTTTCCGTTTAAGGCTAACAATATCCACAAATTGACAATAATTTTTATGTATTGTAATTTTTAGGAGAAACAAGTAAAAGTGCTATATTCGGCTGTGCCGAATCTTTGATACCCTCCACCCAGAGTAAGAAATTTGTTTTAGGCATATTAACGTGGTTTTTTAGGAGTAACTAGGTTTAATATTGGACCTTTGGGAAGTTATGAACCGATCATCGCAAAAGAGTGATTTCTAGTCTGTCATATAACAAATTTTACTACAAAAGATTTATTCGCTACGCTTTTTGCCGTGCTAATGTGTTCTCCGAGAGTTGGCTTTATATGAAGATTATAATAAATTATAGGCCGATCTTTATAAGATTTAGAAGTATGACTTTTAGTCATTTAGAAAGAATTGGTCCATTCCGTCACCAATTTATGTTTGTACCAAATATAGCAATTTTTAAGGAAGGCTGTTCCACGTTTTGGTAAATTGCTCTTTTCCTACTGAACATATTGTGCTGGATTTTTATTTCAAACTGTTTAAGAGAACTTAAAAATAGTTTGCCACCAATATTGTTATATTCTTTTGAGTCGTTCGTAATTGGGTAAATCGACTTAGAATAGCTCAAGAACCCAGAATACATATCATTTACACAGAAAGAAAAAACTTGACCTAAATTAAAGTTTTTTATACTTACTTTAGTACAAGTCGTACTCAAAAGTTTAAGTACGAATAACACTTAACAGTACTTATTCGCGCATACGCGTGTGTTTGTTATAGAAACAACAACAACAACACTACAAGAAGAAATATATAGACTAGTTTCATGTTTAAAAAGTAAAATAAGAAGCAATAATTCCCATATTCTATTTGTAAAAATTATTTAGTTAAATACATCAAATTTTCAAAATGGAATGATTACGGAAATCATATTGGGCATGCTGGGGCATGCTGGGGATTTATAATTGAGAATTCTTCTGTAAACAAAGGGCGGAATACATCAAAAGTGAAATAAACATGTGTAACGGGTAAGTAAAATAAAAATATCCTCTCTGCTTCTATGGGGTAAGTGTTTAGGTTAAAATCAATCTAATCTTACTTTCGGATTATTTCAAGTACGAATCGAGATTAAACCGTCTTAAAACTTCTTGAATCAAACAAAGTTTGAAATTAGTTTATCTCACTTTTAATTAAGACAATCCTATTTTCGGATTGTTTTAAGTACGTTGCGTACTTGAATCAAGTATTCTGTACTTGATTTAAGGAAATCTGTACTCACCGTACTATTGACACCGCTTCGGCTTGATTTAAGTGCGAATGAATTGATTTGTTTTTCAGTGTACGGAGTCTTAGATTAATATTAAAAAGTTTCATTCACCACTAGTGTGGGGGGGGGGGGGATTAAAAACATGATGCAGATACAGTATTATGTGGTGTTTGTTATTTATTTATAGTCGTTTATATTTTGTGGATTTATGTTTTTGTTATTTTTTCACAAGCAAATTTTAAATTTTGTAATCTCATTTGTGGCGCACGGAAACGTGCTCCTGGATACTTCCCGCGAACCGACCCTAGGGGTCTATACTGATGGTTCGAGGAAAGGTGAGAGGGTTGGCGGAGGTTTCTGCATAGAGGAACATAGAGGAAGGTTTCCTTTCGTCTGCCGGATGGATGTAGTGTCCTGCAGGCGGAAATCTCGGCTATAAAGCGGGTGGCAAACTGGCTGAGGTATCATCGCATACCGGGAGATACAAGTATATTTACTGACAGCAAGGCTGCCCTTGCTTCCGTGGCGGGTGTCTACACGACATCTAGGTTGACTGTAGAATGTCGGAAGTCTTTGGATGAGATTGCGAAACATTCAAGGGTAACGCTTATATGGATACCTGGTCACTCGGAGTGCCCGGGCAATCTAGTAGCAGATGGGCTGGCCAGACAAGGTGGTCGCATGGATGACGGATTCATCGATCAATTTGTTGGTCTTCCAATGGCTCACTGTAAATTACTCATCGGGCGCCAGTCTTATAGAATTGCGCAGATGCGGTGGACCTGTGAGTCCACCTGCTTGATATCCAGGATCCTTTGGCCTGGATATGATGAACGGAGAACTGGCTCTCTACTTGGGTTCAGCAGGAACCAGATTAGGACGGTGACATCGGTTTTGACTGGACACTGGCCGGTGGGGACTCATGCTGGAAGAATGGGTCTGGAATTTAACGACTACTGTAGGAGTTGTCAGAACGAGGAGGAAGAGGAGACTGTGCTTCACTTCTTTTGCCATTGCAAAGAGAATACCTGGGGGGACCGGTGTTTTCTTGTTTGGGCAATCTGTCCGGGATGGAACTAAAATCGCTCCTTCTCTTCACTAGCAAGACGAAGTGGTTGGAACTTGCAGTGACGCCATCTGAGTAACTGCTCCAAGGGATGGGCATTGGCGCCGGGTATCACAAAGGGACCAATTGGGGACCCAAGTGATCTGTCTTTTGATGGCTGCCCATGGAACCTAACCTAACCTAAACTAACCTAATCTCATTTGTTTCCCTTAATAAAACTGAAATTAATTGTTCCTTTTAAAAAAAAATTTTAGAAAATAGAAAAAATCAAAAATGCTTAAGCCCTTATGACACTACATTTTTTATTCATTAATTGATATAGAATTGATAGAAAGAAACAGTAAATGTTAGAAAGAGCAAACTATAAAAAAATGTAAACAAAGTTTATTATTTTTTTTTCTCTTGTTATGGTTTTGTTTCAGGGATGGCGTTAAGAATTTTTTAAATTGTACCAACAACCTTTAAAAATTGTACTTTTTTACCCTAATTGTACTAAAAGATTTTTTTAGTTAAAATTAATTTCATTTATGTTCATAAAAAACACCACAAAAAGGTATTATAAATCTAAGTTTAAAAAGTATCAACAAAAAAGTACAATTGAAACAACTTAACCATCCCTGTTTTGTTTATTTTATTAAATGTTGCCAACTTTTTGTTTATGAGAAACCTAAAAACAAAAAGCGGTAAATCGCTGAATTTGCCCATAAACCGCTGATTCAGCAACACTTTTAATATTTCAAGCTTGAAATGTCAATTTTAAGTTAAACAATTTTACATTTTTTTTGACATAACTTCATTTTTTATCGATAACTTTAGTAAAATTTTTGACGTTTTGCCATTTATCTTAATACAGCTTAACTCTTTGCACTTGGTAAATTTTTGTATTACATTATATTTGTACTGTTCACCAAAACTTGAATAATGCATTAAAAATGTAGTGTCATAAGGGCTTTAAAGACATTATGAAATATTATAAAAGTCCAGCCTAAAACAATTTAATTTATATAGTAGACTCGATTCAAGGACATTTGATTATGTGTATTTTGAATCTTCAGTCCCTGGCTTCAAACTCAAAACTTAACTTACATTTTAAAATTATTCAAATCAAGTCGTCACAACGACAATTTACTTTCATTTCCTTATCATGTACGCCTCTGCTTTTATTTTTCCAAACCATACCCAAACCCACACCCTTTTTATGAAGCTCTCTCTCCTCATACGGTGTTTCTCAAAAGCTTAAAACAAAAGCAACAAATACAATTGAAGGGCTTATATGGTTAATTAAATATATCTCTAAATATATTAATTTTTTTTTTTTTTTGCTTTTTTGTTTTACGTAAATGATATCGAAACATTGTTGTCGGCCGTGCATTTTTCTTTTATATATTTAAAGCAGGCGGGCAAAATTTATACAAAAAATACTGAAATAAAAACCATTTGCGCATTGAGGCATGCAACAATGCTTGTACGCCTGCCTGGACAGTTTAAATACTTATTGCTGCAAAAATGAATGAATTGTTTCGAAGCCAATATCTACCGAAGAAGAAAAGGCAGCTACAACAACAGCAGCAGCAAAAAGTGAAATTGAATGCAACAATGCAAAAAACGAAACACAAAAAAAAACACTCAAATATGCAAAATACACAAGAGCAGAATAAACGCACGATTAAAAAAAATATGTATTGAAATTTTTAAATTACGATCAAAAAAAAACTATTAAAGTTATATACATTAATAAACGTAATTTTTATTAGTAGGGAAGTAGCGAAAATATCAACATTTCTCTTTAGAAGCTTCAAAGTTATCGAAAATTTCAGGAAACCTTAAAATATCGATTTATATTTTTCTATAGAAAAAGCAAGTCATCGACAGATTTTCAATGAAAATTGCAAGTAAACGATATATTTTCTATTAAACAACAAGGTATCGATAAATTTTCTATAGAAAATGCAAATTTTTTTTTTTTTTTAAATTTTTTTTTATTATTGAATCTTTCTTATCGAAATTTACAATATGTATTCAAATCTTAATTCTACTTGTTGTTTATTAGTTGTTACCAATGTAACCACTAACTGCTGTATTCAAATTTTAAAAATGTCTTCTAGTTAGGCTCAAAGTATCGGTTCTTTTTAGCCTCTGTTGACCTTCGACCTGAAGCAGATCCCGAGCGAGTTAACGCTAATAAATGCTGTTTCGTCTGCAAATGTAGAGGTATGCGTGCTCAGGTTTGTTGGCATATCCGCTGTGTATATTATATATCTCGGTTCATTCGTGGATTCATTAAAATTAGTAGATCTGATAAAAGGTTCTCATGAAGCCGTAGCGATTTCATTAATTAAGACTAAACTAAAAGGAAACGCAAGAAACTTAATAAATAACGAAAACACAATAGCAGAAATTATAACTAAACTACAAAAAACAGTTAAAGGCGAATCAGTAGAAGTTATAACTGCCAAAATAATGAATATAAAACAGAATACAAAGACAGCTAATACTTATTGTAATGAAATAGAGACGCTAACAAGATCATTGGAAAATGCTTACATTACAGACGGCCTATCCAGCGAATTGGCCACCACATATGCTACTAATGTGGCTGTTAAAGCCTTAACTAAGAACTGCACCATAGATAAGGTAAAACTTATCATGGAAGCAGGACAGTTTAACACTCTTAATGATGCTATTAGTAAATTCATAAATAGTTGCACTGAAGCTACGGGACAACAAAATACCGTACTCCAGTATAGGCAAAACACTAATAATTATCGTAGAGATAACAACAAATTTCTCCTACGAGGTAATTATCGAAGAAATAATTATCAGAGAAATAATAATCCCCGAATTAGTAATTACAACAATTTTAATACTAGTAACAATAACTATAACAGTAATGGTAGAAACACTAACCTTAACCAAAATCAACAAAGACACAACAATCGTAGAAACCATGTACACGCAACAGATAGTAATGACAGAGATTCGGAAAACTCGAATCATCCCCTAGGATTGAATCAATAAGAAGAAAAGTATATAACCTTAATCTTAACTTTTGTTTCTTCATTAACACTTACATAGGTAACACTAATACCAAACTAACATTATTAGTAGACACAGGAGCAGACATTTCTTTAGTTAAATCAAAATATTTTGAACGTACCAAAATACATACAAATAAGACTACATCAATAAGTGGAATAGGAAAAGGTGAAATTAAATCAATAGGTACTATATTATTTGAATTAAGGAATCAAAATTTTTTTATACCCCATATTTTTCATGTTGTAAATGATAATTTTCCTATTACATGCGACGGAATTATTGGAATAGATTTTATAAAGAAATACAACTGTGTATTAGACTTTAACAATGACTACGACTACCTAATTCTTAGACCTGTCAACATTACACATGATATAAAAATACCACTAAAAACCAATAGCGAAAACATTGAGCTACCAGCCAGATCAGAGATCATACGTAAAGTTCACTTTGAAATGGCCGAAGAAGACATATTGGTACCCAATCAGGAAATAGCTCCAGGTGTATTTATTGCAAACACACTCGTGAAAACTAATAACGCCTACATACGTCTATTAAATACTAATGATACTACAACCACAGTACAAACACATAATATAGTAACAGAAAACATTCATGACTACAATTGTATAACAAATAGAAATAGTAACAATAATGACAGAAAATATGAAATATTAGAAAAATTACAGAAGAATTTTCCCAAACCATTCGAGAAAATATTAACCGAACTATGCTCTGAATTTCATGACATATTTGGAATTGAGACAGAACCAATTAGCACTAACAATTTTTATAAGCAAAAGTTAAGAACAAATGATTCAACACCGGTTTACATAAAGAACTATAGAATACCTTATAACCACAAAGAAGAAATAGACAAGCAAGTAAATCAGTTGATAAATGATGAAATAGTAGAACAATCATATTCTGAGTATAACAGTCCAATTCTGTTAGTTCCAAAGAAATCTTTACCGAACTCTGAACAGAAAAGATGGAGACTTGTGGTCGATTACCGACAAATAAATAAAAAACTAATAGCTGATAAATTTCCTTTACCAAGAATCGATGATATACTAGACCAACTTGGTAGAGCAAAATATTTTTCTTGTTTAGATCTGATGTCTGGATTTCATCAAATCGAATTAGACGACCAGTCTAGAGACTTAACATCATTTTCAACCAACAAAGGTTCATATAGATTTACAAGATTACCCTATGGTCTCAAAGTAGCTCCTAACTCATTTCAAAGAATGATGACACTAGCTTTTAGTGGCCTAAAACCAAATCAAGCATTCCTGTATATGGACGACTTGGTTGTATTAGGATGCTCGGACAAACATATGCTAGCAAACTTAAGGGAAGTATTTCAATTATGCAGAAAAAGTAATCTAAAGTTGCACCCGGAAAAATGTTCATTCTTTATGAAGGAAGTAACATACCTTGGTCACAAATGCACTGACAAAGGTATTCTGCCAGATGATACTAAATATTCTGTTATTAAAAATTATCCAACACCAACGGACGCGAATAGTGCGAAAAGATACGTAGCTTTTTGCAATTACTATCGTAGATTTATTAAAAATTTTTCAGAATATTCTAGACATTTGACGAAACTATCAAAAAAGGGCGCAAAATTTTAATGGACAAAAGAATGCAATCAGGCATTTGAATATTTAAAAAAGGCCTTAATGAGCCCGACATTACTCCAATATCCTGACTTCACAAAAGAATTTTGTATAACAACAGACGCAAGCAAACAAGCTTGTGGTGCTGTACTTACACAGGAATATGAAGGTAAACAACTTCCAATTGCATATGCTTCGAAAACTTTTACTAAAGGTGAAAGTAATAAATCCACTATCGAACAAGAGTTAACAGCTATTCATTGGGCTATAAATTACTTCAGGCCTTATATATATGGAAAACACTTTCTCGTCCGCTCTGACCACAGACCGTTGACATACCTATTTTCCATTAAAAATCCAAGCTCCAAATTAACAAGAATGAGGTTAGACTTAGAAGAATATGACTTCACAATAGAATATCTTAGGGGAAAAGACAATTATATCGCTGATGCACTATCACGCATCACCATTAATGACTTGAAAGATATGAATGACAAGATTTGTTCCGTATTGCGAGCTACAACAAGATCAATGAAAAATAAAGAAAGGACGAAAATCAGAAGAATCCAGTAAAAAGCAACATTCAACAAAGTATAAACAAAACTAAAGAGCCCAGTATATATGTACCTCTAAATAACACTGACGTCAGAAAATACTATAAACTAAAGATTTCCCCCAGAAGATGTTACATCAAAAAGGGAAAATCTATAGTAACATATATACATATTAATGATTTGTTTACTAATGGGAATCTTGACTACGGACAATTTTACCCTAGGCTCGAAAATGTGGCCGGTAAACACAATATTCATAATTTACAAGTGGCACCTAGTGAGAAAATTTTCGAATTTATCTCCATTAATGATTTTAAAATAATGGGCAATAAGATATTAAATAAAATTAAAATAGCGCTATTAAATGAGGTGACCCAAATTGATAATAAAGATGCCAAGGCAATTCTTGATATTTTGTTGAAGTATCACGATGATCCGGTAGAAGGAGGACATTGTGGAATCTATAGGACAACAAAGAAAATAAAAAGGTTTTACTACTGGAAAAATATGTCCAAGGACATATCTAAATATATAAAATCCTGTCACAAATGCCAAACAGCAAAAATTATTAAGAATATAAAATGTCCTATGACTATGACAGAGACACCTAGGAAACCCTTTGACATAGTTTATGTAGATACAATAGGACCATTTCCAAGATCGCTACAAGGAAATGAATATGCAATAACACTAATATGTGATTTAACCAAATACTTAGTAACAATACCAATACAAGACAAACATGCCAAGACAATCGCTAAGGCGATATTTGAAAATTTCGTACTCACCTATGGTCCAATGAGAACTTTCGTATCAGATATGGGCACGGAATATAAAAATTCTATTTTGACAGAACTGTGTAAACTACTAAATATTGAAAAAATAACTTCAACAGCGCACCACCATCAAACATTAGGGACAATAGAAAGAAGTCACAGAACATTTAACGAATACGTACGATCTTACATTTCTGTAGACAAAACGGACTGGGATGATTGGTTAAAGTATTTCACATACTGTTTTAACACTACACCATCTACAGTTCATAATTACTGCCCCTATGAGCTAATTTTTTCAAAATGTCCAAATAAGTTTGAACAGGAAATCAACATTGATAGAATTTCACCTCTATACAACATAGATGACTATGCAAAAGAGGCAAAATTTAGGTTAGAAGTAGCATATAAGAGAGCTCAAATACTTCTAGAAAATTATAAACATAAGCAAAAACTTAACTATGATAAGAAAACATTAGAATATAATTTTAGAATTAAAGATTTAGTATTACTTAAAAATGAAACAGGCCATAAACTTGATCCAAATTATAAAGGGCCATATGAAATAATAAACATAGATTTAAGAAATAATGTTACAATACTTGATAAGCTAACAAATAAAACACAAATAGTCCATAAAAATAGAATTAAGTTATATCATACTGGTCAATGATATATATAATAATATATTGTAACAATTAAAATAAATTTTATAACACACCTAAAACTACTAATAAAAACCTCAAATTGTTGTAAAAGAATGTCCATAGAACAACATTTTGTTATATGAACATTCTTGTGAAAATGGAGGTGTAGTGCATGTTTGCATTATTTTAGAGACCTGCACACAAGCACTTGAAACTGACACTTATTGTCGTTGGTCAGTTCAACACAAGTAACTAATGTGCAGCGTCGGCACTTTTGCAAACGTGCATTGTTCATGCGGCCTACTGTAAATATTTATTTTGCATGGGAACCACTTATTATACACGGATCATATTGCGTTAAAGGTTCCCATGCGTTAGTTAATAAGTATTCGTAAAATTAGGCTAATCATTATTCTCATAATTAGTATATAAGCATAAATGATTGTAAAACAAATAACAAGAATAAAATCACACTTGCTCGAGCAACACCACGGGTTGCTCGCAATAAAAACAAACATTTATTTGGTCCTGACGGATCAGCTGCGTAAAAGAAGTACCGCCTGGCCAAGAGGCAATTAGGACGCAGGAGTTTTATTCAATGAAAGAAGGACCTCAGCCTATAACCCTTGAGGAATACAGGGCACGCCAGAAGACAAACAAGGCAACCCTCACGTCATCAGCACCAATCAAAACAAAAAAGCCTAGAAGAAGGGGAGGTTATACGCAAAAACTAAAAAGGGAAAAAGCTATCCTGCTGAGGGAACTCAAACAACAACCGCCACCACCTTGGGAACGAGCCACCAAAATTTGGGAAAGGATTTCCAAACTAGAATTTTTAATGGCAAATAGAAAAACCTTGAATTAATTTTTTTGATTATTATAAAACAGACGTGCGGGCCTTTATCTGCACTCTTAGAGCCTATAAGCGAACAAGTCGCTCGAGGCAAAGAATTTTTTTTTTTAACCAAATAATGTGACACAATTAAAAAAAAAAAAAAAAAAAAAAAAAAAAAAATTTTTTTTTAGAATATAAAATAAATAAACTAAAATCTAAATATGGGAAAACCAAATTCAAAAATTAAGGATACAAACGCAAATGTTGTAAATAATGTAGAAATTGTCGATCACACTGAAGAATTAAAATCCATATGGATGTTAACATTAATTTTAGTAATAGTATCAGTAACTAATTTGCTACTTAAAGTCTACATTTTGCATAAAAGGTCACTTAGAAAGAGATACCTTAGTAAGGCTAATGATTTGGACAAAGTTTAAGTATGGATTGGAAAAGTATTTTAGAAAAGTGTAGAAACATAAAAGAAAAATTCAATCAATCATATAAATGTATTAATTTAGACAGACCAATAAAGAGAGAAACACTTCATAAACATTTAGAAATATTATTAAACCATTTAGAAGAAATTAGAATACTCTTAAATGTTAATTACAGCAGACTTACGACAAATCACAAAATAGCAGCTGAAGCTTTCTACAATGACATAAGATACAGATTAATTAATATAGCAATAAAGAAAGGATTCGACTTAAAAGTACCAACTACACTCCATGAACCAATAAATTTTGAACAATTCCCATCATTACAAGAAAAAGACACGAAAATGACGCAAACTGTAGTAGAATTTCTTAATACCGCTTCCAAACTAATAACTGAATTTGACGGTAAAGCTGAAAATCTCGGTTCATTCGTGGATTCATTAAAATTAGTAGATCTGATAAAAGGTTCTCATGAAGCCGTAGCGATTTTATTAATTAAGACTAAACTAAAAGGAAACGCAAGAAACTTAATAAATAACGAAAACACAATAGCAGAAATTATAACTAAACTACAAAAAACAGTTAAAGGCGAATCAGTAGAAGTTATAACTGCCAAAATAATGAATATAAAACAGAATACAAAGACAGCTAATACTTATTGTAATGAAATAGAGACGCTAACAAGATCATTGGAAAATGCTTACATTACAGACGGCCTATCCAGCGAATTGGCCACCACATATGCTACTAATGTGGCTGTTAAAGCCTTAACTAAGAACTGCACCATAGATAAGGTAAAACTTATCATGGAAGCAGGACAGTTTAACACTCTTAATGATGCTATTAGTAAATTCATAAATAGTTGCACTGAAGCTACGGGACAACAAAATACCGTACTCCAGTATAGGCAAAACACTAATAATTATCGTAGAGATAACAACAAATTTCTCCTACGAGGTAATTATCGAAGAAATAATTATCAGAGAAATAATAATCCCCGAAATAGTAATTACAACAATTTTAATACTAGTAACAATAACTATAACAGTAATGGTAGAAACACTAACCTTAACCAAAATCAACAAAGACACAACAATCGTAGAAACCATGTACACGCAACAGATAGTAATGACAGAGATTCGGAAAACTCGAATCATCCCCTAGGATTGAATCAATAAGAAGAAAAGTATATAACCTTAATCTTAACTTTTGTTTCTTCATTAACACTTACATAGGTAACACTAATACCAAACTAACATTATTAGTAGACACAGGAGCAGACATTTCTTTAGTTAAATCAAAATATTTTGAACGTACCAAAATACATACAAATAAGACTACATCAATAAGTGGAATAGGAAAAGGTGAAATTAAATCAATAGGTACTATATTATTTGAATTAAGGAATCAAAATTTTTTTATACCCCATATTTTTCATGTTGTAAATGATAATTTTCCTATTACATGCGACGGAATTATTGGAATAGATTTTATAAAGAAATACAACTGTGTATTAGACTTTAACAATGACTACGACTACCTAATTCTTAGACCTGTCAACATTACACATGATATAAAAATACCACTAAAAACCAATAGCGAAAACATTGAGCTACCAGCCAGATCAGAGATCATACGTAAAGTTCACTTTGAAATGGCCGAAGAAGACATATTGGTACCCAATCAGGAAATAGCTCCAGGTGTATTTATTGCAAACACACTCGTGAAAACTAATAACGCCTACATACGTCTATTAAATACTAATGATACTACAACCACAGTACAAACACATAATATAGTAACAGAAAACATTCATGACTACAATTGTATAACAAATAGAAATAGTAACAATAATGACAGAAAATATGAAATATTAGAAAAATTACAGAAGAATTTTCCCAAACCATTCGAGAAAATATTAACCGAACTATGCTCTGAATTTCATGACATATTTGGAATTGAGACAGAACCAATTAGCACTAACAATTTTTATAAGCAAAAGTTAAGAACAAATGATTCAACACCGGTTTACATAAAGAACTATAGAATACCTTATAACCACAAAGAAGAAATAGACAAGCAAGTAAATCAGTTGATAAATGATGAAATAGTAGAACAATCATATTCTGAGTATAACAGTCCAATTCTGTTAGTTCCAAAGAAATCTTTACCGAACTCTGAACAGAAAAGATGGAGACTTGTGGTCGATTACCGACAAATAAATAAAAAACTAATAGCTGATAAATTTCCTTTACCAAGAATCGATGATATACTAGACCAACTTGGTAGAGCAAAATATTTTTCTTGTTTAGATCTGATGTCTGGATTTCATCAAATCGAATTAGACGACCAGTCTAGAGACTTAACATCATTTTCAACCAACAAAGGTTCATATAGATTTACAAGATTACCCTATGGTCTCAAAGTAGCTCCTAACTCATTTCAAAGAATGATGACACTAGCTTTTAGTGGCCTAAAACCAAATCAAGCATTCCTGTATATGGACGACTTGGTTGTATTAGGATGCTCGGACAAACATATGCTAGCAAACTTAAGGGAAGTATTTCAATTATGCAGAAAAAGTAATCTAAAGTTGCACCCGGAAAAATGTTCATTCTTTATGAAGGAAGTGACATACCTTGGTCACAAATGCACTGACAAAGGTATTCTGCCAGATGATACTAAATATTCTGTTATTAAAAATTATCCAACACCAACGGACGCGAATAGTGCGAAAAGATACGTAGCTTTTTGCAATTACTATCGTAGATTTATTAAAAATTTTTCAGAATATTCTAGACATTTGACGAAACTATCGAAAAAGGGCGCAAAATTTGAATGGACAAAAGAATGCAATCAGGCATTTGAATATTTAAAAAAGGCCTTAATGAGCCCGACATTACTCCAATATCCTGACTTCACAAAAGAATTTTGTATAACAACAGACGCAAGCAAACAAGCTTGTGGTGCTGTACTTACACAGGAATATGAAGGTAAACAACTTCCAATTGCATATGCTTCGAAAACTTTTACTAAAGGTGAAAGTAATAAATCCACTATCGAACAAGAGTTAACAGCTATTCATTGGGCTATAAATTACTTCAGGCCTTATATATATGGAAAACACTTTCTCGTCCGCTCTGACCACAGACCGTTGACATACCTATTTTCCATTAAAAATCCAAGCTCCAAATTAACAAGAATGAGGTTAGACTTAGAAGAATATGACTTCACAATAGAATATCTTAGGGGAAAAGACAATTATATCGCAGATGCACTATCACGCATCACCATTAATGACTTGAAAGATATGAATGACAAGATTTGTTCCGTATTGCGAGCTACAACAAGATCAATGAAAAATAAAGAAAGGACGGAAAATCAGAAGAATCCAGTAAAAAGCAATATTCAACAAAGTATAAACAAAACTAAAGAGCCCAGTATATATGTACCTCTAAATAACACTGACGTCAGAAAATACTATAAACTAAAGATTTCCCCTAGAAGATGTTACATCAAAAAGGGAAAATCTATAGTAACATATATACATATTAATGATTTGTTTACTAATGGGAATCTTGACTACGGACAATTTTACCCTAGGCTCGAAAATGTGGCCGGTAAACACAATATTCATAATTTACAAGTGGCACCTAGTGAGAAAATTTTCGAATTTATCTCCATTAATGATTTTAAAATAATGGGCAATAAGATATTAAATAAAATTAAAATAGCGCTATTAAATGAGGTGACCCAAATTGATAATAAAGATGCCAAGGCAATTCTTGATATTTTGTTGAAGTATCACGATGATCCGGTAGAAGGAGGACATTGTGGAATCTATAGGACAACAAAGAAAATAAAAAGGTTTTACTACTGGAAAAATATGTCCAAGGACATATCTAAATATATAAAATCCTGTCACAAATGCCAAACAGCAAAAATTATTAAGAATATAAAATGTCCTATGACTATGACAGAGACACCTAGGAAACCCTTTGACATAGTTTATGTAGATACAATAGGACCATTTCCAAGATCGCTACAAGGAAATGAATATGCAATAACACTAATATGTGATTTAACCAAATACTTAGTAACAATACCAATACAAGACAAACATGCCAAGACAATCGCTAAGGCGATATTTGAAAATTTCGTACTCACCTATGGTCCAATGAGAACTTTCGTATCAGATATGGGCACGGAATATAAAAATTCTATTTTGACAGAACTGTGTAAACTACTAAATATTGAAAAAATAACTTCAACAGCGCACCACCATCAAACATTAGGGACAATAGAAAGAAGTCACAGAACATTTAACGAATACGTACGATCTTACATTTCTGTAGACAAAACGGACTGGGATGATTGGTTAAAGTATTTCACATACTGTTTTAACACTACACCATCTACAGTTCATAATTACTGCCCCTATGAGCTAATTTTTTCAAAATGTCCAAATAAGTTTGAACAGGAAATCAACATTGATAGAATTTCACCTCTATACAACATAGATGACTATGCAAAAGAGGCAAAATTTAGGTTAGAAGTAGCATATAAGAGAGCTCAAATACTTCTAGAAAATTATAAACATAAGCAAAAACTTAACTATGATAAGAAAACATTAGAATATAATTTTAGAATTAAAGATTTAGTATTACTTAAAAATGAAACAGGCCATAAACTTGATCCAAATTATAAAGGGCCATATGAAATAATAAACATAGATTTAAGAAATAATGTTACAATACTTGATAAGCTAACAAATAAAACACAAATAGTCCATAAAAATAGAATTAAGTTATATCATACTGGTCAATGATATATATAATAATATATTGTAACAATTAAAATAAATTTTATAACACACCTAAAACTACTAATAAAAACCTCAAATTGTTGTAAAAGAATGTCCATAGAACAACATTTTGTTATATGAACATTCTTGTGAAAATGGAGGTGTAGTGCATGTTTGCATTATTTTAGAGACCTGCACACAAGCACTTGAAACTGACACTTATTGTCGTTGGTCAGTTCATGTTTGCATTATTTTAGAGACCTGCACACAAGCACTTGAAACTGACACTTATTGTCGTTGGTCAGTTCAACACAAGTAACTAATGTGCAGCGTCGGCACTTTTGCAAACGTGCATTGTTCATGCGGCCTACTGTAAATATTTATTTTGCATGGGAACCACTTATTATACACGGATCATATTGCGTTAAAGGTTCCCATGCGTTAGTTAATAAGTATTCGTAAAATTAGGCTAATCATTATTCTCATAATTAGTATATAAGCATAAATGATTGTAAAACAAATAACAAGAATAAAATCACACTTGCTCGAGCAACACCACGGGTTGCTCGCAATAAAAACAAACATTTATTTGGTTAAATACTACAAGCGGTCCTAATATGCTGCCTTGGGGGACACCAGCAGTAATTTTCTTGAGGGGGAGTATTTATCTTGCGACCTTACTATGAATGTTCTGCCTGTTAGATAGCTCTCCAGAAGCTTGTGAGTTTTTTGAGGAAGCATTTGTGTTATTTTGATGAGTAGCCCATCATGCCAAACTTTGTCAAATGCTTGGGAAATGTCTATAAACAGGGCTGAGCAGTATTGCTTTTTCTCAAACGCCGATCTAATTAGGGTGACAATTCTATGCACTTGTTCTATTGTTGTTGTATTTAGAAAATGCAAATAAACGGCAAAAATGTAATAGAAAATTTGATTAATTCACAAATTATTCATAAAAAAGGGGGCAATCGACAAATTTTCTAAAAAAAAAAAAATAGGTATTCGACTTATTTCCTATAAAAATAAATAGAGTAATCTACAATTTTTATCGTTTACTCTTATTTGCTATAGAAAATCAGAATAATAGGTAACTTTTTGTATCAAATTAAAGTTATCGTTAATTTTCTATTGAAAACTTAAGTTATCGATTCAATTTTTAAAAAATCGATAAATTTTCTTCGGAAAATTTTTAGTAATTGATGAATTTTCCAAAAAATATTTTAGTAGTCGATAAATTTTTAATAGAAAATTAAGGTAATTCATAAAATTTCAATAGAGACTTAAGTAATCCATAAGTTTTCCAGAGAGAATTTAAGTATTTCAAAACTTTTTTATAAAAAATGTATCGATTACTTAAATTCAAGTAATCGACAATAATTTAATAGAAAATTCGTGTTATCCAAATTTACATAATCAACTTCATAAAAAAAAATTGTAATCGATAATTTTTCTAAAGAAAGTTCGAGCTATCGATAAAATTTCTATAGAAAACCAGACTTAACCGTTAATTCTTTATATAAAATTCAAGTAATCGATCATTTGTAAAATTCTAGCTACCGATAAACTTTAAAGTTATCGATTAATTAAAGTCATTGAAAAATGTTCTAAAGAAATCTAAAGTTATCGAACAATTTTTTATAAATAATAAAGATTATCGAAATTTTTTTTAAAAAACTTTAATTAAACGAGAAATTATCAGTAGAAATTGTATAGCCTACACTAAAAAAAAATCCATTTTACATTTTACGAAAGATACTTTAGTTGCTTCTTTTCGTCTATAATCTATAAAAAAGAGGTTACTTTAGCATATTGTAATTTATTAAAGTAATTCTTTCGTAGTCCTATTTTTTGCAAATACTACCAATTTTATTTTTTTTAAATAACTTTCGTAAAATTCCACATGTGTGCTGTTTTATTGAACGAAACTAAGGAAAATATTTTGTAGCAAATTTATTTAAAAAAATATAAGAAAATTTGTTGTATTTTACGAAATAATTTTGTAAGGAATTTTTATTTTAGTAAAATAACGCATGATTTTGTATTAAATTGTTTATTTGTTTTTTTTTTTATAATAATAAAAAAATTTAAATTCAAAATTAGTTTAATACAACGACGTCGGTCGAAGAGAATTAAAATATACAAGAGTAAAGATGTCTTCTTCGGTCATTTTAAGGGAAATATAAGTAGAATTGATGAGCAAAACGATACTTTAGGAGAGTTACTTGATTCTGTGCTGCTTTTATCTGTTAAACTACAAGACAAAAATCATTTAACAATGAAAGAAGTTATTAATAACCAACACAATATTAAGGAAAATGTTATAAATCCAATTTTTGTAACGGGTCCGCCATCTAACGTTTTTTTTTCAACTAGTGCTTATTTCGTGAATGGTAACACTTAGCTCATGTCTGATTTGACAGACAATTAGTTTTATTCTTCCGCTAAACGAATATGGTTGTGTATACGCTTGAACAAAGCTGGAAAATATTGCGACATTTCTTTGAAAATCATGGAAATGTTGCAGAATGTGTGCGAAAATTTCAGATGAAGCTCATTTTGATCTTGGCGGGTATGTAAACAAGCAAAATTGTCGCATTTGGGGCACAGAAAACCCGCACGCATACATTGAAAAGCCGATGCACCCAAAACGAGTCACTGTTTGGTGCGGATTTTGGTCCAGAGGCAAGGAGTGACCGTTACAGTCAATGGCGATCGTTATCGGGCCATGTTAAACGAATTTTTGTTCAGGAGGATATTGGCAACATTTGGTTTCAACAGGACGGCGCTCCGTGCCACACAGCCGAAGCTACACTCGATGTTTTGCGCCCTGTTTTTAAAAATCGCATTACCAGCCGCAGAGCTGATGTCCTTTGGCCACCTGGAGCTGAGTTTTATAAATAGAAGGCATACAAAAAAGTTCCAAGTTTTCGTAATAAAAAAACTAAATTGATGTTAATATCCGCTGGGAACTAATTGTTGTTAAATAACATTCGTATACCATTGTTTTTCCTTTTATTTATTTTTTTTTTTTTTTTTTTTGAGATATTTTTTTTAAAGTCCAATGAAAATATTTTGATTAAATTAATCATAGCTTGCATTATTTAGTGAATGATATTTTAAAAAAAACTATCTGATTTAAAAAATATATTTAAGGAAATTTTTCATTCATATATATTCAAATTCAAAATAATGTTCGAAGAATACTAAATATTTAACTAAATTTACGAAAATATAAAAACTTTAATGCAATTTAAAAATATTTCGTAAAATACAGAATTTCTTTTTTTCAGTTATTTTGTATTTTACTAAAGCACTTCGTAATTTCGTTAATTGTTCGCAAGAATATTGTGGTGCGAAATTACAAACGATTACGTACAATATATGAGTTTTCGTAAATATGTATTAATTCTATAGAAAATTTAAGTAGTCAATTAATCTAGCCATTTTTGCGATTATATCGTTAGTGACAATTTATCGAGATTCTGTATTTTTCGTGCAAATATGTAGATTAAAAGTACTCGTTACAATGATGAAAAAGCCCATCTAAATCTAAATTAAGTATTGCACTGCCTAAGAAAGAAAATTGCCTCTTACGATATAATCGCAAATAGGGATCGAAATTTTCCATAGAAGCTTTAGGGAATCGATATATTTTCTCTAGATAACTTAAGTAATCGATAATTTTTTTATTGAAAATTAAGTAGTCGAAAAATTTCCTATGAAAACTTTAGGTAATCGATAAATTTTATATCGACAAAACTTGAGAAATCGATAAATATTGTTTATAAACTTAAAGTAACTGATAAATTTTCTATAGGAACTATGGAAATTTATCGAATCGATAAGGTTTCTATTGAAATTTTAATTAATCGATAATTGATCAATTTTGTTTTGAGAATTGCAATCGAAAAAAATATCTATAGAGAATTTAAACAATTGATAAATTTCTATAGAAAAATTAAGTAATCTATAAATTTCTATAGAGAATTAAAGTAATCGATAATTTTTCAATAGAAAATTTATGTAACCGATAAATTTTCTATAGAAAATGCATGTAATCGATCAATTTTCTATATTAAATACCATTTAAGTAATTGATAAATCTTGTTTAGAGAATTAAACCAATAGAAAAAATTTCTAGAGAATTGAAGTAATTGATAAATTTTGCATAGAGAATTTAAGTACTCGCTAAAATTTCTATAGACAATTTAAGTAATCGATTAATTTCTATAGAGAGTTTAAGTAATCGATAAATTTCTTTAGAGGAATTTAGTAACCAATAAATTTCTATAAATATTTAAGAAAATTTTTATTAGAAATTTTAAGTTATCGATAAATTTTGAAGAGAAATTTAAGTAATCGATAAGTTTTCTATAGAAAATTTATGTAGTTTATAAAAATTTCTGTAGAGAGTTTAAGTAATGGATTGAATTCTGTAGAGAGCTAAAGTAATCGATCTTTTTATTTCTATAGATATATTTAGTAATCGATAAGTTTCTACATAGAAAATTTAAGTAATCGTTTTCTATAGAAAATTTTAGTAATCGATAAATATTTTATGGATTACTTTCTATTCAAAATTAAAGTAATTGATAAATATTTTATGAAAATTACAGTAATCGATATATTTTCTAAAGAAATTTAAGAAATCGACAAATTTTTTTCGATAACTTCTAAAAAAAATTTTCATTATCGTGCGTTAAATTTTTACGCTTACTGCATTTTAATAAAAACATTCTTCTTATGGCTTTCCTGAATAACTTTTGTGCTTTTGTTCTTCCACAAAGTTAATAAGTCTTGAAGAAAACAGACTTCGTTTTAAATGCTTAAAATGTCGTCGCACCCGTGAATAATTGTTGTAGTTAATGGTGGCAGTACTCTATAGTGGTTTTTGTGGTGTCAGTCAGACTTTTTTCTCTGCTTCTGCTTCTGCTTCTTCAACTGCGTCTTCTTTATTTTCTCATTAAAAAATAACATATTCCCGTTATTGACCGACTAAAATGCAGACGGTCTTTTACACCGCTCTTACTTTGTTCCTTTTTTACACACGTTTACTTTTCATTTTTTACCATTTGTGTGAATATTTGTACGACCGGGTGGGTACACACAATAACTGTACTTTACACAGTGCAACAAAACAAAAAAAAGTTAGTTTTTTTAGCGGAGTTAAAGAATTTTGTGTAAATTATGCGTGGACGTCGTCGCCATCGTCAGCCAACGTTTATCAAGCTCAAGGGTCTTCAAGTATTTAAAAGTCAAAGCGACTCAAAATGCGAAAAAAAAATTGAGAACGGAAAGGGATGTCAAGACATGATCAACATCATTATGTTTTTTTTTTTTGTTGCGATGTTATCTGAATTTAATTCTTCAGTTTCTTTTATGCAATAAATTCTCTTCTTTAGGTTAAAAACAATGTAGGCGGGAGTAAAAAGTCGTTTAAATTTATTTTTTTGCAACTCATGATATCAGATGATCAAAAGAGGGTTTGTTTCATATTACAACCCTGGATATTTAATTCATTGGTAAAACCAAAACACAATGGATCTTTAATGTACATATAGTTTTTATGTGATGTAAATAATTGAATTAAAACAGTTGGCAAATACATTTTGTAAAACAATTTTATATTATCTAGGTAAGAAAATTTTACTCAAACAAATATTTTCTGCGAAAAATATATTTATGTAAGTTATCGAAACATTTTCACAAAAAAAAGAGAACAAAAATTAAAAAAAATTGTCAAAGAATAATTAAGTTATTGTTTTGAGAATCTTAAACAATATATAAATTTTCCCATAGAAGATTACAGTAATATTTATTTTAAAAAAATGGAGCCATCGATAAATTTTTTATACATTTAAGTTATTGAAATGGAAGTAACCAATAAATTTTTTTATGGAAAATGGTTTAATCGATCAATTTTCTATTGAATTTATATTATTTAATTTTATCGATAAATTGTCTGTAGACAATAGAAGTACTCGACATATTTTCCTTAGAAAATAAAAGTTATCGATAACATCAACTATCCATAGGAACTTTAACTTTCTATTAAAAATTAAAGCTATCGAAAATTTGTCAATGAACTTTCTAAAGAAATATGAAATAATCGATTACTCTTTAAGAAAACTCAATTTATCAATCTAGTTTCTATAGAAAAATTAAGTTATCAAAAAGTTTTCTATAGAGAAACAAATTAATAACTTAATTTTAGCGATAATTCTTACATTAAAATCAAGCGTTTTAAAATTTTTCTATAAACAAATAAAGTTATCGATAATTTTTTATAGAAAAAATAAGATATCAATAATTTTTCTTTAGAAATATCAAAATAGTGATCATTTGTTAATAAAAACACAAGCTATAGTAAAAGTAAAAGTTCTATAGTAATATCAAGTGATCGAAAATTCGATTGATTTTCTTCTGAAATATCAAGTTATGAGTAAGTCTTCTTTAAAAAAATAAGTTACCGCTCATTTTTCTAAAGAAAAACTTAAAAATCCGTTTATGTTTTTTTTTAAATCAAGTAATCGATAAGTTTTCTAAAAAAATCAAGTTATCGACAATAATTCTAAAGAAAAATCAAATTGTCGGTTAATTTTCTACAGAGAAAAAGTTATCGTAAATTTTCCTATACATATTGAAATTAAACTATCGATATTTTTTCTATACCAAACTGAAGTTATCTTTAATTGTCTTTAAACAAAATCTTTTATTTTTGATAAGGCCATTAAGTAATAATCCCCCATTTGTTTATAAAAAGCCTACTTTCATTAAAATTTCCGCATTACTTAATTTCCGTTCAAGTGGGAACAAACAATTCAAAAAGAAAATAAATATAGAAAAATACTTGTAGTAAATATTTATTTACTCAAACTTCTTTCTCCAAACACTCACTCACTCACTCACTCGTACATGTGCAAACTCTTAAGTGTTTAATTACCGATTTATGGGGTTAGTGTGCACTCACATTCGCACACTAAAAAATTTAGGTCAATTTTTTTATTTTATTTTAATTTAATACTCACATTTCAGTTCATTTCACTTCAATGTAAAAAAATGGTAGTGCAGCGAAATTATTTTTATGCAATTAAATTGTAAGAAACAAAAGTATTCTGCAAATAAACAACAATATAAAGAAAATAAGTTAAACAAATGAATATATTTATGAAAAGGAATTTTAATTAATTGGCAAAAAAGTTATATACAAACATATGTTGAGTATGTACGTTTTTGTGATGAAGGGGTGTGGTCAAAAATAAAATAAAAGTTACCAAAACATTTCTATTAACAATATTTGAGTTATAGAAACATTTACTATAGAAAAATTTGTATAGAAAATTTAAGTTAGCGTGTAAGCAAATTAAAGTTATGGAATAAATAAAAATTGAATTGAATTAATTTTTGATATTCTTTAATTAGGCTTGAGTTTATCAAATTCAATTTTCATTAAGATATTTTCACTGAGAACAATAATTTAATGCGGGCACCGCAGTGGTGCAGTGGTAAGAACTCAAAGATTTTCTGAAGATAGAATGTGGTGATTCTTGAAACATGTAAAAATCAACCCAGGTTCAAATCCCAGCTCAGCCAAAGAAAAATTATCAATAAATTTTAATAAAAATTCCAAGTTGTAAAATTCCTTCCTCAGTGAAAATAATTTAATGAAAATTAAATTTGATGAACTCAAGCCTAATTAAAGAATATCAAAAATTAGTTTAACTAAAAATCAAAATTGTTCTTAAATTGAATTATTAAATTAAATAGAAAGTTATCGAAAAATTTTCTACAGAATATTTAAGCTATCGAATAATTTATTGTAGAATATTTTAGTTACAGAAAAATTTTCTACAGAATATTAAAGCTATCGAAAAGTTTTCACTTAACAATTTAAGTTATCTAAAAATATAGAAGTTATCTAAAAATATAATCAAATAATATTTTTTTGAAAATTAAAGATATCGGAAAATTTTCTACAGAAAATTTAAACCATCGCATAGAAATTTAAATCATACTATAGAAATTTTAATTTATTGAATACTTTAGAAAATTATCCGATAGAATTTTCTTTAGAAAAGTTAAGTTATCGAAAAATTTCCAATAAAAAATTTAAGTTATCTAAAAGTTAACCATAAAAAATTCAAGCCATCGAAAATTTTTTTATAAAAAATTTAGTAATAGAAAAATTTTCTACAGAATATAAAAGCTATCGAAAAATTTTATATAGAGTATTTCAGTTATCTAAAAATTTTTTATAAAAAATTTAAGTTATCGAAAAATGATGTATAGAAAATTTAAGTTATCGAATAATTTTCTATAGAAAAATATTAAAACTATCGAAACATTTTCTAGACAATTTAAGTTATCTAAAAATTTGTAAAAACATTTTTAAGTTATCGAAAAAAATTAAGTTATCGAAAATTTTAGTATTGAAAATTCAAGTATCAAATAATTTTTTGTATAAAATTAAGGTTATCGAAAAATTTTCTATTAGAAAATTTAAGCTATCTATAATTTGTCTATAGTTAATTTAAGTTATCGAAAAAAAATTCAAAAATGTTCATTATTTTATTCAAAATATTTATCTGCAAATTCAGCCAAAACCCAGAAAATGAAGATAACAAAGACAAGAAAGTTGGTTTTTTTTTTGTGCTTTTTTTTTTTTTTTGTTTTAACAAAAGGTTTAGTAAAATATATTTTAAAAATATTTTCCAATACGTTTCTGCCTGTTGGTTTCGCCAAATTTAAATTTTTTTGCTTAAGTCTGCAAAAATGTTCTGGTTTTCTTGAGGTGTTAACATGACAACATCGTGTTAAACATGCTGTTTGAGCAACATATTTATTTGCTAATTTTATAAATTATATACAATTTTTTTTTAATTTGTTTACAATGTAGTATTTTTTTTTTTTTTTTTTTTTTGTCTTTAAAATGCTGAGGTTATCAGCCCTCTTAACTGGCCAGAACAATAAAAATTAAAAAAAAAATTACAAATTAAAATAAAACTATTGAACACAATTAACAACAAATATCAGACCACAAAATAAACCGCACAGTAGTACTAATTAATTTGTTTATGCAGAGCAATTTGTGTGTGAAAAGTTATTTATATTTTAGTGTCTCAAGTATTAACCTACAAAAATGGGAAGTATGGCTTTAGGAATTTTTCGATTTTTTTAGCAAGAACAAAAGGTCGAACGATATCAAGCCTAAAATGATATTCTCAAACTGAAAACGTTGACAAAAATGCTTGGTCATCGTTTAAACATAAAAGCTGTCCAAACGAAGAGAGGGACTTTTTTCTATTACTGAATATAATTCGAAGAAAGGTTTGATGTGACATTTGATATCAAAAGAAAACGATGAAGTTTTACAAATGTTTATTTTTTCTGGGGTTTTCCAGTTTTTGTCTGCAAAACTCTAAGCTTTTATTTACATTTCCTTAGTAGTGTTGACAATATGCTGAAATGTCTTGTTGGTATTGGTGAAAATATAAGCCTGTTCCAAAGCTTTGAAGGCAGTTAAAAATTACTTTTTAAAAATCTCAATATTATTCAAGGAAAGATTTGATATGAAAGAATCCCGGCCACGGTCAAAAATGAAAGATTATCAATAAAAATTTTAATTAATTTTCATGTTGTAAAATTCCTTTCTTCATAGAAATAATTTAATAAAAATTAAATTAAACGAGTGTTCGCCTAATGGTCAAAATTCGACCATAAATTGCTATGTACATATAAAGAAAACATGCTACATCTTAGTATATATGAATTTACATGTTTTGAACATTCATTTTTTTTCATCTCAGTTGATCGGTTTGGCAAGGGACCAACCTCTGGTTCATATTTTATTTTCTACTAATTTAATTTTGTAATTTCAATACAAAAAATATCGCAAAATATCAATTGAAAAGCAAAAAGGTATCATAAAATTTCCTTTGTCAATTTTATTCCACTCGGGACATTGCATGTTTAATTTTATTTGTCTTTGTCTAATATTAAAGAAAATTAATCAAAAAACCAGATGTTGAACGAAAAAGTACCAAAAACCTCCCCTTACATGTTCTTGTTCATTTTTCATCTTATAGGTTTTCATTCACTAAGGCCCATGCACCTAAAATATTATGTTTCTCAGTTAAATATTATAGAAAATTTAAAAATCACCACATGCAGCACGGAAATGTAAAATAAAGAAATTTAATTTCCCGTATTTATATAGTCGATATATTCGAAACCCGGTTTCTTAAAAATGTCGAATAATCGAGCACCCTATTTTTTTATTATTTGATAATTGGAAAAAACAAATTTTGTAATTTGTACATATGTGTTAGTAGCTAATTTGAACGCTTATTTCTCCGAAAATATTGAAAAGATTTTAATAAAATATATGTTGTGCACTTCTGTAAGTAAATATCTTTCAAATGGTGTGTTTAATTTCAAATCGGTTGACATACAGAGGAGAAAAGTGTTCTTAACTGTTTTGCCTTAGCCGATTTATATATAGATGAACTTAAGCCTTATTAAAAATATTAAAAATTTGGATTAAAGAAAAACTTTGACATTTTTTAAGTTTTATTTTTTTCTGTGGTTTTTAAAAGCTGATTATTTCTCTTTGGTGACTGAATGCCGAGTTGTGGTGTTGATATTTGTAAAATTTTTTAAAAAAATTTTTCTTACATTTTGGTGTGGAAATTTGAAGCGATTTCTTTAAAAACTCTTTAACTACTTTTGCCCACTTCCCCTTTTAAGTATGTATAAGTTTAGGCTCTTGTCTTTAGACTTAAATACTCTTCACTTCAAATCCATAGTTTTTTTTCACAAAACTGTGTTAATTATTGCAGGTCAAAGTATTTGCCACATTAAAAAAATTGTACAACAATTACATAAATAAAAACTGCTGCCACAGCAGCAGCATATTAACAAAAACTATAGCAGCCAGCCACTAACTATGACATCAAAGAGAAATTGTAGACAATAGAAAATTTATACTTGAAAAAAAAACTGCTACAAGAACGGAAATAAATTAAACAACTAAAAATAGAGAAAAAAAATATACTCAAATACAACAAAAAAGGGTTATAAACTCACATGTATTTAAATCATTCATTAAAAAAAAGAGCACACACCAGCTCACATGCACTCACACTAACACATTCTATTACATACATCTTAAAAAAAAATGCATGCAACTGAATTTGCTATAAAAAAAGCTAAAATAGTTGTAAAAGTGTGAGCGTGCACACATGTGTTGATGCAACAAGATGCAAAAAAAAAAATAAATCTAAAAAACTGCAATAAACTATAGAAAATGACATAATTTAAATTAACGGATGGCAATCATTAGATAGAAAAATGACTTATTTTCCATAGTGACACATACCAGAGCGAGTGTATCATTGTGTGTGAGTGCGACTTATTTATTTGAATGTATTGTTGTACTTAAAAATGACGTTACAATATTTTTAATGAGTTTCTTTAGTTGCAAGTAACTTTGATATAATTTGTTCACAATGTTTCTTCTTCTTTTTATAATTCATACTGGAAGTCTGTTTTGTTTTTTTTTTTTTTTGTGTAGTAACCCTGTAGGAAATGTTAATAGTAAAAAGTCAATGATTCACTATTGTCCTTGTCACCAATACTACAGACCAACTTTACACCAGACAATGACTCATGATATGGACATTTAACATGTGCTTGCCATTGATAATCGACTACTAACCTTAAAACTGTTCTTATGGGACCATATAGGGACATTGGAACCAGAGATTCCCAGTACTTTTCAACAGTTTGAGTCTATAGTTAATTAATTCCAAATAACTGCATAGTTATTGTTTAGATAACATGTTGAATTAATAAAAAGAACTTATAATTATTTTATAAAACAAATCCGCACAGTCACTATAACAAACTGTTGCTTTAGAACTGTCAAAAAATTTCTCTTTTTTTCGCGAAAAGCAGACAAAAGTTTAGACGCTGTGTTAACAGTGTTACCAAACAGTTACCAAAATAACCGAACAAAAGTGGCAACTTTAAGACACTTGATCCCATGTTTCCTGCAGGGAATGTTTTTAATCGTTTAAAAGTTTTTTTTTATTGTTGCTTTGTAACATTACAAGACAATGTGTCAGACACTGTGAAAGAAAACTTAAACAATTTAAAATTTTCTAAAATAAAACAATATTAAACATATTCCAAAGAAATTTAAGTTAATCTAATAATTTTCTTTAAAAGATTAAACTGAACGAAGACTTTTTCGAAGGAAATTTAACTGAAAAATATGTTTTCCAAACAATGAAAGATTATATAAAATTTTCTCAAAAAAACATCAACAAAAAATCTTTGCGAAAATTTTTCGCAAAAACTCAAAATATGCAAAAAATTTGTTGATATACGAAAATTAAAGAAACATTTCCAGAAAATAATTTTTTTTTTTTAAATACATATTGATTTTACAAAATACAAGATATCGACTACCGAAATAAAGAAAAAGAAATTTTCGAAACGTCACTGCTATCGATGAATAATATTTAGCAAATTTAAGTCATCGTAACAAGTAAAAAAGTATAGTCGGTCAAGCAAGACCATTTGATACTCTACAACACAGTAGATTCGTAAAAGAGTCTTTGTGCCCAATATTATGTAGATATCTATAAGAGATTTTTCGTCTTAAAGGGATTTTAAAATGGGGGCTTATATGGGACCTTTGTTGATTCTGGACCCACTAGCTCAAAATTTTGCAGAGACATAGCTATCGTCGCCAAAGACTTTATTCCGAAATGAAGTTTGTATGAGGCCTATAAGAATTTATGTCCGGATTCTCACCATTTTCTTCCTTGTGATAATGTACCAAATGTCATTGAATTATCTTTAAAATTGTGTTCTGTACTTTGCGTTTAATTGATTTTGAGTCGATCGATGTACTAAAAGGTGTGTCTACTATGGTGATGTGGGTATAATAAAACTATTAAGATTTTTTTTAGAAAAATTAATGTAAATGATAAAAATTCTATAGAGAAAACCATTATTGCTATAATTTCTATACAAATTTAAAATTAACAAAAAAATTTTATTTATCGATAAATTTTGTAACCAAAATTTTAAGATGGATAATATTGGCAAAAAAATTTTTATAGAAAATCAAAGAAATCGATTATTTTTAGAAAAAGTTTCAAGTTCTTGATAATTGTTCTATTAAAAGTTAAAGTAATCGATCAAATTTCTTTGGTAAATTTAAGTTATCGAAACATTTTTCTGTAGAATATTAATTTAATCGACGCAATTTCTATAGAGAGCTAAAATTGTGTTTTCTTGGAAGACTAAAGGCCTTAAAAATTAATTTCTGCAAAAAATTTATGTCATATTTATAGAATGTGAGAATTATTTCTTTTTATAAGTATTTTTTGTTATAATTATTAACCATTTTTTTTTTGAAATTTGAATCATTCGAAAAATAAAAATGGTCAATGAAAAATATTTATGCTATCGATAAATTTTTAATAAAAATAATTTATGTAATGAATAAATTTTTTAGAGAAAATTTATTTTGTCGATAAATTTTCTATAATAAATTAATGTTATTGATAAATTTTCTGTAGTTAATTAATGTTATCGATAAATTTTCTATAGTAAATTATTGTTATCGATAAATTTTCAATAGTTAATTAATTTTATCGATAAAATTTTTATAGAAAAAGAATGCTATCGATAAATTATTTTAAAAGCAAATTATAGTTATCGATACATTTTTTTATAGAAAATGAATGTTATCGATAATTATTCTAAAAAAAATTTTCCATAGAAATCTTATGTTATCGATAAATTAAGCAAATTAATGTAATCAATAAATTATTTTATAGACAATTAGTATTATCGATAATTATTTTAAAGAAAATAAATGTAACCGATAAATTTTCTGTAGCAAATTTATGTTATCAATAAGTTGTTTTATAGAAAATTAGTATTATCAATAATTATTTAAAGAAAATTAATGTTATCGATAAATTTTCTAAAAAAAAATCTATGTTATCGATAAATGTTCTATAGCAAATTAATGTAATCAATAAATTGTTTTATAGAAAATTAGTATTATCGATAATTATTTTAAACAAAATTAATGTTATCGATAAATTTTCTGTACCAAATTTATGTTACAATAAGTTGTTTTATAGAAAATTAGTATTATCGATAATTATTTTAAAGAAAATTAATGTTATCGATAAATATTCTATAAAAATTTTATCTTATCGATAAATGTTCTATAGCAATATAATGTTATCAATAAATTGTTTTATAGAAAATAAGTGTTATCGATAATTATTTTAAAGAAAATAATTTTATCGATCAATTTTCTACAGCAACTTAATGGTATCAATTAATTGTTTTATAGAAAGTTATTGTTATCGAGAATTTTAGTAAAAAATTAATAGAATTGATAAATCCTATAAAAAATTAATAGCCTATTTCTTACGTGCGAATGAATTCTTTCGCACATCGGAAAAAGGCAGTAAAGTTATACAGGGGTGTTCTGGAAATCGAAAACGCAAGAATTTTAAACGTCGTTTTTTAATAAGATTTCTATAATAACAGAATTTTATAACAAATATTTTTCTATTAAGCAGAATTTTATAACAATAGTTATAAAAATTAGATTAAAAGTGAATTAAAAACAACTTCCAAATTCTTACGTTTTCGATTTCCATTACACCCCTGACAGTCGATTTTTTTTATAAAAGAATACAGTTTACAATAAATGTTCTATAGACATTTAATATTCGAAAGAAGTAAAATTTAAGATAAAATGGATAAAATATCGGTAATGCGACTAAAAGCGACAGTGACTATAACAAAAAATACTGTATTTTTATTTTTATCTACCACTGTTTTCCTGTTTTTTCCCAAGAATGCAATGCACAATGAAATCATAAGTTCTTTGAAAAACAATTTGTTGTAATTTCAAAAAGTAGTAAGAAAATAATATTTTTTGCCATAGCAACTAATATGGCTTGTTTAATTAAACTTTTTTCTAGACAAAACACAAAAATGTATGAATGGAAAGTGTGTGTGTGAGTTGGGTCTTTATAGTTTAGAGCTTATAAAAAACGTATAACAATAAAATCTGAATGAAATAGAATTTAACGTTAGAAAGGAGAAGAGTTTAACAAAAAATTAAATCAGAAAATGATGACAAAGTTAGTTATTTTTAATATAAAATAAATATTGACGGTTTTGGAATTTACACAGAAAGTTTTAATTGTTTACACCTGATTTGGTATGTTGTTTAATGATTGCGTAATTTAGACAGTTTTAATGATAACTATTTTTTTTCAAAAGCTATAAACATTTAAAGAAATGCATTTATTACTTCGTGTAAATTAATAGTTTACACTATGTAAAGAATCATGTATATGAATATGTAATTTAAGCAAAAAACTAATATGTTGTTAGTGTTTTAACGAAGTTCTAAACATTTCTAATATTAACATAAAATCTTATTTACATGAATTTATTTATTATGAGGAAAAAAAGCTCTTTTCGTCTTTAAATCAAAATGTCTTAATTTCAAGTTTATTTCTGTATAATCTTTTACTTGCTGTCATTACCTTTAATTTTTCTTAACTTTACTTTAACTTGATGTAATTTTTAGTAATTTTGTTTTCTTTGAGCCTACACAATAAGCTAAGCCGGTTTTTTAAACCTTCTTGAACAGTGAATCTATTTTTAAAAGTTCTTGGGTTTTTAATGCATTTCATTCGTCCTACGATATTTTTTCTTAGAGATTCAATAATATATACAATAAATTTACTTGCACAATTAAACTTTTCGAGGAGTTCCATAACAAATTGATATGATTGCAATTTATGATATCTTTTTTTTAATTAATTAAAATCTATCCCCCGTATTTATTAAATTTAGTTAAGGGAAATTTTCGTTGAAAATTTGTTTCGTAAATCTTTGTTAAATTAAAAATATTTTTATGAATTAAGCCATAAGATTTTAACCTTTGAATTTGTATGAGAGGGAGTTATGGCCAAAACTGGACTGATTTCAAAAATTTGTGGTAAGACGATTAAGGTTGCAATAAAATATTTTTGGGCCAAATTTAATCAAAATACCAACATAAAAAGTTGGTTTATGGGCACAAAGACTCTATTGCGAAAGAAGTGGGAGATATGGGAAATAATGAACAAATTCTTACCATTTTCAATGGGCTTAGTCCTTGTCATTATTATGTTAATTGCCACAAAACAGAGATTTTACATAACTTTAAAAATATTTCTGTTCTAATAAATATAATGAGCTGGATTAATTTTTCCAAAAATTTGTTCAAGTTGTTTGTTATGGAACTTCTCATATGCAAGTTAATGCAGTTAACAAGGAAAAAATTATGACTATAAAGAGAAAACCATTATATGTAACTCGTGGCATGATCCCACTCTAATGTTAATTTTTTTTTTTTTTTTTTTTTTTTTTTTTGTTTAGCGACAAAAAACTATTAACAAAATTTAAAAATTACTCACGGAATTGTTAAATGTAATGGAAAGTAATTTTCGAGTGTCAATTAAGGAGATTGCAATCGAAAATAGTGTATTTAAATGTATTATATACAATAACATTTATCTGTAAGTTTATCAAAAAAAAAATTTTATTTTATCCATTTTCTAGTCTGGATTTTTATACAGCCTTACTACGGTAGTCGTTGTCGTAACCGACTGTGTAGTTTTTATACCCACACCACAATAGTGGGGAGGGTATTATGCATTTGTGCTGATGTGTGTAACGCCTTAAAATATTGGTCCTAGACCCACCTTAAAGTATACCGATCGACTCAAAATCACTTTCTGAGTCGAACTAACGATGTCCGGCTGGCTGGCTGGCTGGCTGGCTGTCCATGTAATCTTGTGCGCAAAGTACAGGTCGCAATTTTGGAGATAATTTGATAAAATTTGGGACATAGGTTCTTATTGGCACAAGGATCAAGCCTATTGAAAATGGGCCTAATAGTGGGACCACGATAGAAGATAGGGGGAAATTTCTTCCTCTCAGAAAGTATCAAACCGATTTTAATGAAATTTAAAACATACATAGATAGAACCATATCCATATGGACACAAAAGGTATGCATTTTTTAAAAAATAGGACCACAAGGGAAGATCGGGGCAATTTATGCCTCTCAAACAGATTTAAATGAAATTTAAAACATAGATAGATCCATATCCATATGGACACATAAGCTATACAGTTTTTCATAAATAGGACCACAAGGGGAGGTAGGGGGCAATTTCTGCCTCTCACAAACTTTCAAACCGATTTTAATAAAGTTTATAAACATAGATAAATCCGTATTCATATGGACACATAAGCATGATGTGTTTTTAAATACTGTGGTGTAGGGTATCATATGGTCGGGCTTGACCGACTATACTTTCTTACTTGTTTTAATATCTTGACAGACAGATACTTTTAGTGGGGCTACCACAAATCTCTGGTCTATGCTGATAAACCAGCAAAGATTGATCATTTGGAAGCCAACATTTGATGCACTTTTAAAAATACGACCGGGTGTGCTTTAAAAAGTGGTGCGAAATTGGACCGACGCTATGGTGTTCTTCAGGCACAGTCGCAGAAGAGGCCATGTGCCAGAAATTATTTTTAAACAATAAATGCCAAGAAATTATTTACTTTGATTCCATTAAATTTTTTTTTTTTTTTGTTTTTAAAAAAAGTTCTATGCCTCTATGAAAACAAGATAAGGTTCATATTAGTGTACCTACTCATTAACCCCCATAAAATTTTGCTGGCCTTAATGCCTTGGATAACTAATGTGAACTTTAACATTTTTTGCATAGGGGGGAATATCTTTAGAATTTTTTAATAGCATAGCGAACCAACTTAAAACGTGTCTAAAATGCATTTAAATTTTTGT
The DNA here is from genome assembly GCA_963931875.1 of Pollenia griseotomentosa. NCBI lineage: Eukaryota > Metazoa > Arthropoda > Insecta > Diptera > Polleniidae > Pollenia > Pollenia griseotomentosa. The sequence goes on along the minus strand of OZ007561.1, from coordinate 69,926,555 downwards.
AATAATAAAATTAGTTAAATGAAAAAACTTGCAAATAATAAGTCATTTTAAAAAATCCCAGGAAATCTTTGAAAACATTTGTAAGAAAATTCAAAGGAACTTTTAAAGGCAAAAAAAAACAATAAAACTAAACAAAAGCTATTTCATAAAATTAAGGAATACATAAGAATTAAATAGAATTAAAGTAATTTCATTTCGTACAAATGAGTTTAGCCTTTTAACGCGACTTAAAAAGTTCAAGCTTTTTTCTTTAATTTTAATTATGAGTGTCTGATGTCATTTCGAAAACAAACTACTCTTCTGTGACTCTTTAAAAAAAATTTTAATGTCAAGAATGTTAATAAATTTATAGAAAACGAGTAAAAATACTTAAAAAGCTAAAAGAGCATAGAAAAGTAATAAAACTGCAAAACTACTAAAATATCTGTGTAGATAAAAACAAGCACAAACATGCTGTGAAACCAAAAGCAACAAGAAACTAGAAATAATTTTATGCACTTAAGAGAAGTGTAGAAAATTTCTATTGCAGAAAAACCAAAAACAACAGGATTGAAAACATTAAGTAAAAAATTTTAGCATTCACTGCAGGGATGGATACTGCAGAATTGCTTTAAAATTAAATTAGGGAAATTTTAAGAATTTTCACGTTCTTTCTTTGAAATGTTGTTACGTTTATTATTCAAGTAGTAAAAATAAAAAAAAATTAAGAAACAAAATTTTTCCAAAAGGGAAATTTTTTTTAAAAAAAAAATTTTGTTAAATACTTTTTTGAAATATACTATAAATTAAAAAAATGCATGTATTATTTTGGGAAATTTTTTAAATTGGCCTATACTGCTTTTAACTTCTTAAATTTGATCTAAAATTTAAAAAAATTTTTAATTTTTTTTGAAAGGGTAATTTTTTATGCAAAAGAAATTTTGAAAATTTAAGGAAATTTGTTTTTATTGCACTCTGTCATTGTAAAAATTGAAAAATTTTAAAAAATTATAAAATGTTTATTAAAGAAACAGTAGAAAATCGTTTGCAAAGAATATTTTTGAACACTGAGGTGCAGAAATTGAATTTTACACTTTTAAAATTCAACCGCAAATGGAACAAACACTCGCCTATGAGAAGTAGATTTGGAACTGGGCGTCTTTTTAAGCAGATTTTCACAAAATTTTATATATCCTCTTTTCAACAATATTCATTCACCTGAGAAAGTTTCTTTAATTTTTGGCACACTCTTATATGAAATCAAAACACTGTGCGTTGGCAGGATGTAAACTTAAGAATTAGATACATGTCATGGTAACCTGCCGGCCGCGGTTCGAGCCCCGGCCACGGTCAAGAATGAAAGATTATCGATAGCAATTTTAATTAATTTTCATGTTGTAAAATTCCTTTCTTCATAAAAATAATTTAATGAAAATTAAATTTGATGAACCACAATACTAATTATTGTTAAAGCTAAGGCACCAGCTCTATGTGTTCATTTGTCCTTCAAGTTGTGCTGAAAAAGGTCCACAAGAAAAAGAAAGACAAAAATGAAAAAATGTACTTTGGACTTCAAGAAAAATTCTTGAAAAAGTACGAAAAAACAGAAGTAAGGAAAAACATGTAAAATCAATTGAAATGAATAATCATTCAAAAAAAGCAAATTTCGTTCTACCAAAGGTTGAAATACAATTTGGTTTAAGAATTGATGTTTGACTATTGACGTCAGCAGTCGTCGATGGCTGCGAGTGTGAAACGGCAAATCCATCTGAGGAGATCGAGTGGTTGCGATCGAAACATGTCATGGTAACCTGCCGGCCGCGGTTCGAGCCCCGGCCACGGTCAAGAATGAAAGATTATCAATAACATTTTAAATTGATTTGTATGTTGTAAAATTTCTTTCTTCATAAAAATAATTTAATGAAAATTAAATTTAATGAACTTAAGCCTAATTAAAAATATTAAAAATTTGGATTAAAAACCATAAATAGTTCAACAAAATAACGCCAATACTAATTATAATTAGATACAATATTTGAGTCATATTTAAATATTATAAAGGTGCAATAAATAAATTATGAAAACAAACCAAATAAAATTGTTTACCCCGCAAATGACTTTACAACCTTCGTTCAATCTTCGGTTTCATGAAATATTTCTGTGCAACATGTCGAAAAGTGTGAAAAAGGAATTTTCTGTAAAATATTATAAGATTTTTTCATAATTATTACAGAATTCTAATTTAAAACCACGTTCTTGCATTCAAAGTAAATATGTTTTATTCTAGTTCTTGATAAATGCAACCAAATATTCGAATAAAGCGTTCTTACTTGCTTTTGTACTCGTTTTCGAACTCTGGTTCTTGTTAAGAATTCAAGTCAATGCAGTTCCTACAAAAATTTGTTTTTTTTTTTTATTGCATGTAGTTTTATTTAACGATGAACAGAAAACTATGAATACGAAGAGATAGAAGAAAAAAATAAAAATTTTAAGAAGTTGATAATAATGAAGATGATGATGACGATGATTTAAATGATTTTCTTTGTAGTTGTTAGTTTCTATGTCGTTTTTGTTTGTTTGTTCTGCTCAGATGTTGTTATGGGTACAGTTTTCATAAAAAAATTCTTTCCTCTAAATTTATTATTTACGACTGGATTTTATTTTTTATTTTTTCTACCTAAAAACCAAGCGATTTTTAAAACATTTTTGTTTTTGTTTAAAATGTTGCATTTTTTTGCAAACTTTTTTATTGCTTTTTTAATATTTTCTAATTTATTTAATTGATATACAATATAAAATATTTATGTTTTCGACGTAAATATAAATTTTTTTTAAATTTAAATAAAAACATTTTTAGCAGTAATTAAAATTTATGATAGAAAATCATTTTATAAAACAAAACAACGTTTAAGTAAATGAAAAATAATGAAAATTTTCATGAAAAATTAAATGCTAAAATCTAATTCAAAATGTAAATGTTTAAATTTTTATTTGATTGACTTTTGCCTTCTCTATTTTCTGTGAAGTTAAACCAAAGCTTTTATTTGCATTTGTGAACAATATTGACCGGAAATAGTAATTTAAATGTGAAATACAACTTAACAACATACTTACAAACACATATATTTCTCAATTTAGTCATCCAAAAAGTAGGACAGAAAATAGTCACATTAAGTGAGTAAAAGCAAATAAAAATCTTAAATTTGTAACGGAATGGTATCGAAACGACAACGTTGCCTAATCGATATTTGTGACAGCATCCATTGTTAAATTTATAACAAAACCTTGTCAAATCAAGAGAAAAGAATTAAAAATTACCAGTATAATCATCGGTCAAATCAAAAACGAGTGTTGGCAAATTAAGAACTAAAAGGTAAAAAGTATTAGAAAAATAACAATAGTTAGCGGAGAGGACAATATATGTGAACAGGGTATAAAAAATTGCAGTCGAAACCAAAACCTTTCGAACAAAAAACGAAAATATGTGTCCAACGAAAATTTGTGTACAACTTTTCGCTTTTTGAGTTGGTTTGACAGCGACTGTTTATATTTAATGAATCAGAAGTAAAAGCAACAGTTTTTTTTTTTTTGCCAACGGCAAATGAAGAAGTGGAAGAAATGGCAGTTTTTCTACTTTGACAGCAGTTTTTTTAACGCTGTATATGAATTATATCACTCATGTATATTGAAAAAAGAGTGCCATAACTGCCAGGGAGTCGCTCCTAAGGCGATAAATGGTATGATCGTCCTTTATTGGTTTTTTGTTCTTAATATTTTCTGAAAACATAATTTCCCCTTATCACCATCCATTATGGGGGATTCCATACAAATATGGCACTTTATTGAAGTTTTCAAAGTTTGGCCCCTTTGGCGCGTAGGATACCCCTACCCGGGTCAAATGTATTACCAACCCAACTTTATCTCCATTTCTTAAGGGGCTCACACTAGTTTAACAGCGGCATTAATTAATTTTTTTTCATGTCTTCTGATCTACCTGGTTTTTCCACAGTTTGTAATAAACAATCTAATTATCATGTACTAATAATATGTGGCTTCTATCTTTATTACTTTTTGTCCAGAGACATTCAAAGTTGACCCAAGTGAATGTGTTTGAAATGACCGTTTTATATCCTTTACAAGCATGTTATTACGCATGCAATAACAGCTTTTTTTTATTATTTTTTTGTTGTTTGCAATCTTGTTTTCTCGTAAAAAAAAACACAAACGACAAACTTAAGTTTAAAAATATTTACTTTATAAATAAATAATATAGAAATTATAGCGTTTTAAAAACTGCAGTCAAAGTAGAAAAACTGCCATTTCTTCCACTTCTTCATTTGATATTGGCCAAAAAAAAAACGGTTGCTTTTACTTCTGATTCATTAAATGTAAACAGTCTGTCAAAAATCGAAAAGTTTTTTTTTATTATTTTTTTTTTTTTTTTGTTTGACAGTTTTTGGTTTCGACTTTTAAACCCTGCTTAGTAGTGCTTGCAATAACTGCTTCCCATTATCATTTTGCTGTTTTTGTTGTTGTTGAAAGTTTAATATTTTTATCAGCTGTGATTATTAGTTGCACTGGTTTTGTGATTATAGCCTTTTAGTTTTTTGATTCGAGTTTCTTATCAGCTGTGATTATTAGTTGTGTTTAAATGTTTATAGCTAATTAGTTTATGGTTTATGAAGTGACAAATAGAAGAAAATTATTTAAATATGGACAATCTTCAGTTATCCTTGTCCAAACTAATTTGGACACTTTAAAAACCATTTATATTTTTTAGTTTTTTAAATAATCATATAAAACGGCAATTGAATTCACAACATTTAAATTTAGTACTTATTGGAAAAAGTGTGTTGAATCTTAAACTTAAGCTACGGTCAGACTTGTCAATTTTTTGACGAAAAAAACGGGACCAACAACCAAACTAAAAAATCATTTCGCTTAATATCAATATTTATTTTGATTAAAATACCACATCTTACAAAAAACTATTTTTTGCTATGTCAAGTAGTATAATTAGTTTATTTTGTAATATTAAGACCATTTTAAATCTTCCTACACACATCATTATATAAAAAGAAAAAACTAAGTTTTATTGTCTTAAATAATTGGTAATTTATACAATAAGTATTGCTTAAAATTTTTGTTAAAATTACTAATTGTTGGGTTAGGTATCTTCTTCGAATTTTTTTAAAATATGTATGTTAGAGCGACTCACCAAAAAAAGTGCTCGATGTACCCTCCTAAAAATGAACTTTGGACTTTTTTAAGATACCATTTTAAATATTTCGGCTCCAGCTTTGACCTCTCGTGAGCTGGACCATTTTGAAAAAGAGTCTATTTTTGCATGTTTTGTTAATTTGAGAATCTGTTTCCTTACCAACATATACAAATTGGATATCATAAGAAAGGTTTTTTAAGGCGCGTCCAACTGTATATACAATTTGTCCAAGGACGATCATCCATATCCTTTTTTTTAAGGTTTTTCTGTAAAAAAAACGGTTTATGAATTTTTTGTTCGGCGTTGCTTGTAATAAAAATGCCAAATTAACATATTTTAATCTTTAGTCGATTTAATTAAATACGTGTTTCAGCTTTTTTGGAAATTCGCGCTAGTTCGCGTTTTGACAAAAATGCAATGGGGTGGCAACCCTTCGATTTAAATATAGCAATATGGGCATCAAATTTCTTCTTTTACCAAGTACATCATCTTTGTATGTAAATAATATTATTTTTTGCAAATTAGATGCATTTTACACGGTGCACTGGAATACATATAAATGCAATTTTGTAGTAACTGTAACATGTTAGCGGATTTAGTTTCTAGATCATGTATGGATAAAAATAGAACTAAAGAAAGAAAAAAAGGAATGATCCACGACTTTTTGGCGGCATATTTTTTTTGCAAATTAAAAAAAAATTTAAGTCGTAGATCATTTCTTTTTTCTTTCTTTAGTTCTATTTTTATCCATACATGATCTAGAAACTAAATCCGCTAACATATTATAGTAACTACAAAATTGCATTTATATATATTCCAGAGCACCGTGTAAAATGCATCTAATTTGCAAAAAATAATATTATTTACATACAAAGATGGTGTACTTGGTAAAAGAAGAAATTTGATGCCTATATTGCTATATTTAAATCGAAGGGTTGCCACCCCATTGCATTTTTGTCAAAACGCGAACTAGCGCGAATTTCCAAAAAAGCTGAAACACGTATTTAATTAAATCGACTAAAGATTAAAATATGTTAATTTGGCATTTTTATTACAAGCAACGCCGAACAAAAAATTCATAAACCGTTTTTTTTACAGAAAAACCTTAAAAAAAGGATATGGATGATCGTCCTTGGACAAATTGTATATACAGTTGGACGCGCCTTAAAAAAACCTTTCTTATGATACCCAATTTGTATATGTTGGTAAGGAAACAGATTCTCAAATTAACAAAACATGCAAAAATAGACCCTTTTTCAAAATGATCCAGCTCACGAGAGGTCAAAGCTGGAGCCGAAATATTTAAAATGGTATCTTAAAAAAGTCCAAGGTTCATTTTTAGGAGGGTACATTGAGCACAAATTTTGCTTCCATACATTTTGAGTCGCTCTAATGTATGTATGTTTATTTTATTTTTCAATTGTGAAAAAAAAACATTCAAATATAAATTTGAATATAGAATTTTTAAATATAAAATTAAAAAAATTAAATTAAAAACTTTTCAATAAAGGATAAAAATAAAACGTATGTAAGTGAGTATTATTAACATAAGATAAAGAACTCCGCTGAACTTTTTAAACACAAGACAGAATATATTAACAAAAAAACCAATAATTATTTATTACTTTTATTGAAGATTATTAATTTGGACGACACGATGCTGGATCAATATGGATTTTAAAGACAAGATTAGTTTTAATCCTTTGACCTCAAAAGGGCACTTGAAACCTCCCGGAACTTTAAGAAACCTCAAAACAAATTTTTCAATGCCACTCTAATATACAACAAAAAGTTTCAGTATATCATTAAATTAATTGGTACACATATGAATTGATAAATAAAATACATATCGACCCCTTTGCGCGGAATTATCGTATGTTACAAAAACCAAATTTTACAGGACAGCCATTTTTCTACTTTTCTCTGCTTTCGCTTGCAATATCAAAATGAAAATATACATTCAATTTTAGGAGCAACGAAGTGGAATTCGCCTACAATATTTTGTCAGGTGACGTCTCTTTGAATGAAGAACAAGATTACATCAAAAACTCAATTTCAAAAAAATGGTGTATACGATAATTTCGCGAAAAGGGGTCGATATATTGAAATTTAAAAGGTTAAAAAAGTATGTAGAGTTTTTTTAAAAAAGCTTTTTTATTAAAAAAAAGTAGTAAATTTACTTAAAACCCATGTTCTTGTACAAAATTTAACTTAGATAACTTTTCTAAAATAAAAATATAAACTAACTTTGCTATCATTGCTAAATTTTCAAAGCTTCTTTGCAATTTTAACAAAATTATTAGATACTTTTTCGAATATAGAAATTACCTAAGTTAAACGTTTTATTACCTAAGAAACTTAGATACTGCCATGCTACCTTTGCGCTTAGTTAATTTTATACCATATTTTTAGGTAATTTTACCTATGATTTTTTTTGTGTGTAACTATTAACAAAAGTTGGGGTTACGCTTATTTGATCAAATATTTAATAAGTGTGACCGTAGCTTTACTGTTTCAATTCTATGAATGCGAAGTGTAATGAACTCTTGTCCACCACATACTGTACCACATAGGATTCTATTATTTAAATAAAAATTTAAATTTGGAAAAAAAGGAAACACATCTACTGGTATACCCCTTTCTTTTGATAAGATAATCCAGGTGAACATCTCAGTTCCCTACATTTTACGAGCAAGATAAAAGAATCTTAACATATTTTATTTTATCATATCTTTTATTATAATAACTTTCATGGAGTTGTTATAATTCAAATTCTTTTTTAAGATTGGCCGCAGCAGACGTTACGTCCCTCTGCCCGACGTGCCATCTTAAAGAGAAATTGTTATTATTGTCAACCCAAGTAATAATACAATCCTATTATGAAATTTTTGATCTTTTATCATATTGTGAGAAGAACATAGCTGTAGTTTGTGATAATTTTTCAACAAATAATAAAAATTTATCAATTATTAACGTAGATCAATTAAAAAAATTTTTAAAAAAACAATTTTTACAAAAATTTTTAAAAAATATATTTGTTTTGTATGAAAGGTAGGCGTGGTTGTAAGCAGATTTTGCTAATTTTTTCACCATTGGTAAATATTATCATAAAATTGCAATGAGAAAATTGTGACTCTACAATGATTTTTAACTTTTGTGTTACATGGGAAGTGGGCGTGGTTGTGCTCGGATTTTTTCATATTTGCAGTATTTTTTATCACAACTAAATATTAGTCTATACCAAAATTCAAGGCTCTACGAAGTTTCCTTATATTTAATGCCACCAATCGTATGAAGCTGAACCACTGTAGGGCTCCCATACAAAATGTTCAATGCGGACTAGAAATATATTGAAGAAAAAGTCTCATAACTGCCCAGCGGTCGCCCCGAGGGAGATAAAATGTATGACCGACCTCAATTAGCTCCATACAAAAATGTCGTTTTATGAAATTCTTAAATTTAATTTAAATGTTTTGTCTTTTGTGAATAAAATCAAAGTTGTAAACAGATTTTAATCATTTATGGCTGGTTTTGTTTGGAACGTTTTTTTATGGTTTTTGTAAAAATCTCGTAAGCGAAAAGAAAGGAGAAAATTTACGATTTAACAAAACTAAACGTTTTGTATAATCTTTTAATTATTTGCAAATAATCATAAAAAAATTAAATTTAACATCAAAATAATTATTGGGAATACAAAATTTTAATTTTAAAAGATTTTGTTATTCGTGCTTAATTCCCAGTTTTTAATTGTTTAATTGTTGATGTTTTTGTTTAAACTTTGATATTGTTACAAGAAGAACTGTTGCTTATGATTCTTATGCGCTTAACAGTTTTATTTGGTTTAATATCTTTAGTTTTTCTAAATTTTACAAAAATCTAGGAAAAAATTACGGCATTTAATGCCGATCGATCAAAATTTCCATTTTATTTTATTTGTAATTTCGATCGGTATCGAATGTCGCATTTTGGACAGTGAAAGCGAATCAATATTTATTCCAAAATGAATCTTTAAATTAAGAAGTAAATGACAAAAAATTTACCGCTATTTAAAGAAATAAAAAGAGAACTAGAATTGTCCAACTCCCAAAACCTAGAAAAAGTAATTAAATCCAAAAATGTGGTTAGTAAAAAATCACCAAAATAAAAAATAGGCAAACTTTTAACCTTCGAATTACCAAAGGGTTTTATATAAATAAAAAATATTGCAAAATAAAAAAAGTTTTTTTGAATCTCCTAAAAAAGAAAATCGCAAAAACCCTAACCGAAAATCAATTTCCATTTACCCAGACGTATGAGTATTATATGGGGATATTACGAACCAAGAACATTACTCATACGTAGCTTTTAATCAAAAAGTACCAGTTAGGGTTTTCAATACCGATATCGCAAATTCCAAAATTATTAAACTTTAAGGCTTTTTTCTTAATTCGAAATGTCCAATTTAACCCATTTTTTTCGCTTTCTCCAACATTTAATATTTTCTAAAATGACTAAAAAATGTGTGCAGAAAATGCGTTTTCCGACAAATAGTTTTCGCATTCCCAATTTTCTTTTTTTTTGTGACGAATATAGCCCCAATAATCATAATGTATTTAACGTAACGAAATTTCGTATTCTTTATATGTATCAAATCCGAAATACCGATCCAGTATTGCAAACTTAAATGAAACGAACAGTGTTCGAAAATAAACAGAACATTATTTAGCGTACGGCTCAAACACCCAGAAACGATATTTATTTTTTTAGTGTTTGTTTATAAGTACAAAACACTTAATACCGTTCGTAACTATTTTCAAGAAAGCAACGAACATTATATAGTGTTCTGTGCACATGTTCTGGAACTCTCGGGTCGAAAAACTTTTCGACTGAAATGTGAGAAATGAAACAAAATGCCATAAATTGAAACAAACAACTGCTTTTCTTACTTAACTGCATCTGTAATATTTTTGGGGAGTAATAGCTGTCAAGTAAGGAAAATACTCGCCAAAATTAATTATGGTTTAAGGTGTACTATACTGTTTTCCGGGAGAAGGGTTTATATGAGCCCAAGGGTAAATTATAGACCGATCTTCATGAAATTTTACAGCGCAATTTCTAGTCTTAAAAAACTGTGACGTGCCAAATTTTGTTATCATAGCGTTATTAATTGCTGTTTTAGGCGTACTAAACTTTTTTTCTGGGAGTAGGGTTCATATGTGGCCTAGGGTAAATTATGAACCGATCTTCATGAAATTATACAGTGTCATTTCTAGTCCTAAAAAAACTGTGGCATGCCAAATTTTATTACGTTAGAATTAATAATTACAGTTTTAGGCGTACTCAACTGTTTTCCGGGAGTAGGGTTCATATGGGGCCTAGGGTAAATTATGAACCGATCTTCATGAAATTATACATTGTCATTTCTAGTCCTAAAAAACTGTGGCGTGCCAAATTCTATTACGATAGCATTAATAATTTCGGTTTTAGGCGTACTAAACTCTTTTCCGGGAGTAGGGTTTATATGGGGCCTAGGGTAAATTATGGACCGATCTTCATGAAATTTCACAATGTGATTTCCAGTCGAATAAAATAAATATTGGCAAAATTTCATTTCATTTCGTGCATTGTTAAATCATTTATGTTAGTTTTTGTAATAAAATTATCAATTTTTTAAAGTGGTGGTTCCACATTTTGATTCATGGCTCTGATCCTACTGAACCGATTTGGCTGGATTTCAATCCCAAACTGCTAAGGATAACTACAAGCAATTTGACAGCCAGTTTTTTATTTCTTTTGAGTTTTTCAAAAGTGAGCGTGTTTTCAACAAACAGACAGACGGATAGAGAGACGGACATGGCTAAATCGACTTAGAATTACTCAAGGAGCCAGAATATATATACTTTATGGGGTCTGAGGTGAATAGTAAACAAGTTCCACACGGAATGACAAACTTAGTATACCCTCTTCACAACTTATTGTGGTGGCGGGTATAAAAGTGAGTCATAATGATGAAGAACAAACTTTTTGTCAGGTGTTAAAAACAGGGAAGGGCATTCAATAAAAAATTTAGTTCTTTAAGCACTGCCTACCGGAAATAAATATTTTTTTTGTTTATAAAAAACTTATTACATTTATTAAAATGGAAAATACTGCTTTTAACAAACTTGACCCTTATTTTTTATTAAAATACCCTTTTTTGACCCCTTTTTCCGGAAAATCCACTTTTTGTGACCCTTTTCGAAAATTTCCAACGGTAACCCTAGCTTCAACAATCGTCCCCCGTTATGTGGGCATCTTAGTGGCCCTGGTATCACTCCTCTATAGTACAAATAAATTATCTTAATGGAAATGTACCTGTAACTTAAAAATATGAGCTTATGAAAAAAAAAATTACAGCTATAAAGTTTCGTGCAACAGAAAGAAAATTTAATTTTGTTCCGTTGTGTTATTTATCAAATTCAGCCAGGTTCTAAACATAGGAATCGAGTGGAATTGAAATCGAATGAGATTTTTAATGCAATTATTTATGTACATACTAAATATGTAAAAGCAATAAAAAACTAGACCTTAAAATTTGTTTCATTTTAATTTCATTCCAATTTGATTTCAGATTATCGACCCCTTACCGAAAAAAAGCAGGTTTTCATAATTATATTTCATAAAAATTTTGTATAAAGGTTGGCGCTTAAGCTACAATTGTTTTTGCTCTAAAAAATTTATGTGACCATGACATTTTAGGAGAGGATGCAAGTGTTGCCAATAAAATCATTTAATAAAAAAAAACGAAAATTGAAAATTATGTCGCTTAAGCTATTTTTGCGATAAGGGCCAATTTACTTATTTAAGCTAATGTAGAATACAATTATTGTGGGCACTTTATTTGTCTTTTCAAGCAAAATTCGTGTTAATTTTAACCTTTGACACTACAATGGCGGTATATTAATGCCCAATTTTCAGGATAGTAATTAAATCTAAATTAAGTTAATTTTCATAAAAACTTAAATCGTATTTAAATACAGATTGATTTTTTGAGTTTTATTTTAAAAGTCTAATTTAAATAAAATAAAAGTATGGTAGCACTACTAAATACAAAAAAAATATCATAAACAAGTAAATTTATTTACAAGGTGGCCTCATAAAACAGCTGATTGTTATTGTTTTGCCTCTTGTTGTTGTATTGTCGTGATATTGAGGCCACCTTGCTAAAATATTACAATAGAAACTTAAGTGGAAATTAAGTGTACCACATCGGTGAATTAAGTTTGATTTAAGTATTTAGTGAAGAAGAGAATTTTGTATTTAAAACGATTTTAAACATAAATGTGTTTTAATATCAATCCTGAAAATTGGCCATAAGTCTGCCATTCCGCGTGTGGCACATGGAATAAAACCCCAAATACTTTATTTGCGTATGTACGCAATAATCTTTACAAAATTAAAATAAATTTGCTAGAAGATAAATTTTTAAACAAATAACTCTACAAAATATTTCTAAAGATCGTTTCCTAATATACAATAAGTTCTGTAAAAGAATCTTTGCCAAAAACAAAACTTTCGTGAATATTTTCAATATAAATCTCCTATCCGAAAGTCTCTTACGTGTATAAAACGACAATGTGTATTATAACTGAACTCTACAGTTATCGTTTTTACGACTTGAATTGAAAATAACAAATCTCATAAAATTTAATTAAAAGAAATGTTACAAATAAGTTTTACATACATACGTCCAAAATTGGTAAAGCCAAGTTTTTTTCCTTAAAATATTGTTTTTTATTAACAAATATTTTTAATAAATTTACGAAAAAAAATAATTTTCTTTGTTTACATTTCTTTTTTTTAGCATTTTTGCTGAACAAAATTTTCCTTTAAATATATATATTTGTGCAATAACAACAAAAAACTATAAACATGCGCATTCAAAAAGGCACATTAACAAAAACTAAACAAATGCGTTTGCACAAATTCACACACATACATGCGAACATTTGTATAGAAAGCACTAGTTTTTAAGCTAAAAAGAAAACTACAAAAACAAAAAATTAAAAAAAAAAGATGAATGAGTAATAAAAATATATTGTTTAATTTAAAAGTTAAAAAAATATAAAAAACAGCTAAATTTAAAAATAGAATAAATAAACCAGGAAAATCAACAACAACGAAAACTGACTAGCGAGTAAATATTATTTTGCATCCTTTCAATTGCAAATGTGTGTGTGTGTGCAAACGCACATGTCTGTGTGGTTGTTTTTTCCGTATACATACACAGAAATACAACTGAATTAATAATATTTTAGCGTGTGTGTGTGTGTGTTTATTACGTTATAGTACTCATATTATATCACATGATGGCGCTTACGCAAAAAGGATGGCTGGCGTTTAAGGACAACACAAACAGTTCAAGTGCAAGTGAGTACACACCAAATACAACTGTATATACGAAAAACAAATACTACTATACCAAAATAATGCATTTGCATGTGTGCGTGTGTGTGTGTGTGTGTGTGTGTGTGAATGTGTAAACAAACACATACAATACAAACAATGGCAATGGAATAAATTTTCATCTACAAAAAAATTTGAAAAATAACTGCGAAAAGAAAACACTCTGGCAACAACAACCTACACCAACACTTATACACAGACACTCAGAGCTACCAAAAATGTTAACTTATACAAACTCTATTTGTGTATTTTTTTCACAAGCGTGTCTGTGTGTGTGTATGGGTTTGAATTGGTGGAAATAAAATAAGGATAATAAATGCACTGGTTCCGTTTTTGTTTATGGCACAACCACCACCCACCACTACCACACCACTCCACTTTGTGTTGTTGATTTCGAATTGAGATTTTTTCACAGTTTTAATTTGGATCCTTTTTTAATTATAGATTTTATTTTGAGTGTCCTGCAAATGGTTGCAAATAATTATCGCAAAAATTTCTTGTTAATAATCTATTGAAACCAGAGTTTGAAATTAAATTAAGGAACTTAATTAGTTTGTTTTTCAATATTGTGTTAGTGTAAATTTTTCTATTTACTGGATAAATTATCCATGCAAAATTATTGATTTTTAATCTCATAGAAATACTAGGAGTAGTTTTTAAAGTTTATTAAATTCTGAATTCAAGGATCTGAAAAAATGTACATATATTTTTTTTTCGTTTAAAAAACAAAGTATGAATGTACATATACGATTTGAAGTTTTAAATATACCAAACAGTTTTAAGTGACTTTTTATACTGCCTACCTACCACAAGTGTTCAATTAGGATATGCATATTTGATTTGTAATTCCGTGCGTAAAATCCAGGAACAGTCAACCTAGACCTCTCGAAGTATTTTTGTTTTGTTTGGGTCCTTTTTTAAATTTCAGCGCGATTAACATTTATTCCCGGTTAGCCTAACTGTTTACAGTTCCACTAAGCACATTGGGATTAAACACCAGGAAAATTGATGCAGTAAAAAAATAAAAGGCTTACTGCCGTATTCATAAAAAATTAAAATGGATTTGAAATGCATTTTAAGAAAAATTTGTTTGAAAAATTTGCCTTAAAACACATTTCAAACTTATTTTATTTTTTATGAATACGGCAGTTAATGTATACCAACTTCTTTAAGAATTAATGTTTTTTGCATATTCCTATTCTGTTTCTATTTTAAGCTGAACAAAAATAACCAGAAAAGACTAGTTCTTACACCAGCTTACGACCTAGTCGGTCGTCCCGGAGCGTCCAGTATTGAAAAAAAGTTTTAATTTGTTTTATTTTTATTTAGAGTTATTGCGGAACAGTAATTTTGCGGTCTGGAATTTGATTGCAAATTTTTTCTAAAAACTGAATATCGATTTCCATACAAAAAGGAAAACCCTAGCATTTGGCTGATTATTTTTTGTAAAAATCACCCAAATGATTCTTTTCAGATCATTTTTGATGATTAAAAACTGGTTTATCACTTGAGTGATTGAAAAAGAATTCATAAATGATTCATTTATATGTTTCAATAATGATTTTTAATTATTTTGAATTTTTGTTTTTACCAAATGAAAAAAATAAAAACATAAACTTTAATGTTAGCCAAATAAATAAGAAGCTTGGCTAAAGCAGAAACCCAAAAATTATTGACAATTTATGAACATAAACGTTAGTGCAAATTGTTTCTTCTCTTCTATGCGAAAAACCGATAACTTTTGTTTCATAATTATCGGAGAAATAATAAAAACATGACAATTAAAAAACGATATGAAATATAATCAAAAACTATATAATGTACGAGAAAAAAATGAGACGAAAACGATTCAATAATGATTATAAAAACTAACAGTAAAATGATCAAAAAGGAATCAGAAAATTGTATCACAAATGATTCTTTCAGGTGATTCATTGGTAGGGTACCAATTTTTCACAACGAGAGTATCATTTGTGATTGAAAAATGAGCTCATATACGGGTATTTTGATCTTGAAGCTGATTCCTAAATGATTAGATTATGATACAAAATGCTAGATGGGAACGTGCATGACACACACATGTTTAAAATGTTTTTTTTTTTTTTTGTATTGAAATCGATATTCAGTTTTCTCAGTCAATTGTGACTAAAATCAAAAGTTGGCACCGATTACAAAGAAATAAAACTCATTTCATACGAAATATGTTAAGCTAAATGTTTTTAGACCAAAACTGTGATTTTTGTCGCATTTTTGTTTTTTTAGTTTTCCTTTTTTTCAAAAATTCATCGATATCTCTAAAACTACTTGGCAAATTTAAAAACAAAGTAAGCACGGCTTAAAGATAATATTATTGCCAAATTTTGAATTTTTTTTTAACTGCGTGTAAGATGATTTGCTCATATTTTTCTGAGAGGTGTCAATTTGTTGATGTGAATGGTTAATATTCGGGGGTACTTCCCCTTCACTCAGGAGTACATCAAGGCTCTGTCTTAGAACCACTTCTTTTTATATTTTACGTTAATAATCTTTCCGAATATATTGATGATAATGTATGCTGTTCTTTTCTTTTTGCTGATGATGTATTTCTACTTTTTGGTGCTGATCGTGATAATACTGATATTCTTAAATCCAATTGAACGATTTTCACAGTGGTCGTCTAGGAATACTTAATTATCATTACTTCTAAGACTAAGGCGATTCTCTTTGGGGTAACTTGTCATCATTTTGTTGATCTAAATTTTTTTATTGGTGGGAATAGGCTAGTTTTTGTTGACCGGATGCGATGTTTAGGTATCTACATTGAAGATCATCTTATTTTTGAAAAGCATGTTGACGTTATTTGTTGTAGGGTCTCTGCAATTTTGAGAAGAATTTACTCAGATAATATTTACTTACCATTTCACATAAAGTATAAATTGGCTTATGGACTATTAATGCCGCATATTTTTTATGGGCTTGAAGTTGTATCTGGCTCTCTGGCTCTCGTTATAGCTAGATTGAATCGTATTGTAAACACTATTGTGCGATATACGTATGGTGTTCGACGCCGAGCGCATATTTCGGGGTATGTCAAACATTTTCTTGGTTGTACGTTCAAAAGATTTAAATCCTATCGTAACTTGCTACTATTTTTTAGAGTTATGAAAACTGGACAACCTTCTCAACTTTGTTTAAAGTTTTTCTTCACACATTCAACTAGAAACCCACAACTTATTATACCTCGAATTCGCTGTAGTTGTTTTGAACGGTCGTTTATAGTTAGAGCTCGATGTTGAAATTTCCGATTGAAAATTATGGAATACTTCTCTGTTCAGGATTAAGGATTATTTTGACTTTTCCCCCTTTTGCCTTATCTTATGTTCAATGAGTTTAGTATGGCTTTATTTCAGACAGAATGTTCTGTAATGGTATATCTACTTGACTTATCTATTTTTTTAATCTGGTCTACTACTTTGGGACCTGTTAATTGATAAGTTAATATTTTTTTAAAATTTCTTTCAATCCTTGGCTGGGGATCCATTTGTATTTGTATTTTTATAATTAGGTGTATATAATCGAATAAATACATTTTTTAGTATATATTGTATCCATTAATAATATTCAGAATTTTGCTTTTGTAATATATTTTTTATTGGCCTTGATAGGCTTTTGTATATTACTTATATTAAAAAAAATGTATAAATAAATCCTTTTCAAGTTAATCCAATATATGCAGTGAAAGTGCCTTTATTTTACAATATATGCACTGAAAGTGCCTTATTATCAAAGTTCCAGGCCGCACAAAAAAGTTCAATTTTGTTCCCTTGTGTTATTTATCGAATTTTCATCGTTTCAATTTCAATCGTTTTCAAGTTATTCCAATATATGCAGTGAAAGTGCCTTTATTTTACAATATATGCACTGAAAGTGCCTTATTATCAAAGTTCCAGGCCGCACAAAAAAGTTCAATTTTGTTCCCTTGTGCTATTTATCGAATTTTCAATTTACCAAGCGGATACCCGGCGTATGCTACTAAGCTCCCCTTTCCTCGTAGTCCCAATTTTGAAACAATTCAAAGCTTATGTGTCTTTCTAAATAGAGATTAATCTATGTTAAAAATTTCATTAAAATCGGTTAGATTATTTCGGAGAGGCAGAAATTGCCCCCTACTTCCCATCGTGAGCTAATGGTTTCATATAAATATGGATTTATTAAGTTTTAAATGTTAATAGAGTCTGTTAGATAGTTTCGGAGAGGCAGATTGTGCTCCTATTCTAAAAAATGCAAAGCTAATGTGTCTATATAAATAGGGATCTGTTTTTATTTTAAATTTCATTAGAATCCGTTATATAGTTTGAGGGAGGCAGTAATTCCCACTTATCTCCGCTCATTGTCCTATTTTTAAAATAATTGTATGTGTTTTAAATTTAATTAAAATTGGCCCCTGAAAAAATATATTGGATAAAACCATTTTCAAAAAATGGCCTTTTTTAATAAAACCGGTTTGAATCACATCGGTTGGATTGTTTCAGAGTCTAACACGGACATAGAATTTTTGTTCGGTTTTTTATTCGAATAATTTTTTGTAAGTTAATTTTTCAATTATTGTTAAAGTTTTAAATTAACCAAAAGCTTATTAAACTTTTTTTTCCAAATTTTCATATTCTATTCAGGCTAAAGTTCATTAAATTTAATTTTTATAAAATTATTTTTATGAAGAAAGGAATTTTACAACATGATAAAAAATTAATTGCGATCAGTCAATCGAACCAATGTTCACAGACAGGTTGATTTGACATGTTTCGATATTAACTACACCCACCGCAATTGACGACGGATGGCAGTCATTTTTTTTATTCATTTTGGAATTTTTATTCGAATAATTTTTTTAACTTTTTTAATAAAATTTTTACTAATTTAAACAAATAAATTATTTATTCGAATAATTATTGTTTAAGTTTTAAATGCATTAAAGTTTTATAAAAAAAATTTTTATTTATTTATTTAATAAAATTGTTTTGAATATTCGAACAAAAAACCGAAACATTTTTTATTCGAATAATTTTGGTTTGGTTTTTTATAAACATTTTTAGAACGAAATAATTCAAATGATTTCTTTTCGAATATTTTTTTAACTTTTTTAATAAAATTTTTACTAACTTTAACAAATAAATTTATTGTTCGAATAATTATTTTTTAAATTTTGAAAGCATCAAAATTTTATTGAAAAATTTTTCATTTATTAATTTTATTAAAGAATTTTTTTTAATATTCGAATAAAAAACCAAAAATTTTTTTATTCGAATAATTTTTGTTTGGTTTTTTATAAATATTTTTAAAACGAAATAATTCAAATGGTTTATAACAAAATTTTTTGTTTAACTACATTTTGTATAGAATAATTTTTGTACGATATAAATTTAACTGCCTGTTTAACGATTTCGAACGTCAACGTTCGCATAGAAAATTACATTTAAAACAAAAACAAATTTTCGAATATTGTTTTTGTTTCAAATATAATTTTCTATGCGAACGTTAACGTTCGAAATCGATGAACAGGCTGTAAATCCTTTTTTCAAGGTTGGCAACCGAAACGAATTTTGAAATCGGTATTTAAGTATTTGTTATTTCGGTATCGGCAAAGGCATCAAACTATTTGTTATTTCGCTATCGGTATTTTAATTACATCGGTATCGGTTTAACAATTTAATACACCAAACAAGAATGTTAAAAAAAAATTCAAGAAGTCAAGAAGGGTCTACATGATGTATATGACACATTTTTTACATGGTTGCAATTATAAAAAGGTATGTTTGTCTAAAATATTTTAAAAATTTTTATTTTTGAAGAGAAGAAACAAAATATAAGAAAATAAAATTATGCCACAAAAATTTTTCTTACAAGCGTTTTGTTTTCTTTTTAGCAAATATTTTTTATAAAAAATGTAACTGCCTGTTTTTCAAACTAAAATAAAAATTTTCGTTTAGAAATTTATATTGAAAACAAAAACAAATTTAAGCATTTTTTTATTTTTGTTTCAATATAAATTCCGAAGCGAAAATTTTAATTTTAAAAACAGGCAGTATGTCTAATAAAAGTTTATACATCACTGTATGAAAACAAAAATGTATACACTTAACCCGAGTTTTTGATATGTGGATTTACTTTAAACTTAATTTGACGTTTTCTAAAACTCAAATTTTCCGGTGAAACGGGATTTTTTTTAATTAAAGACAAACTTTTAAGCAAAACTGAGGTGTTCCTTCAAATATTGGTATACAAACTTGATCATTTAAAAATTTTTTTTATTAAAGACCAACATTGGATACAAACTTTGTAATTGCGGCACAAATCTGTTTTCAGATTAACCAAACCTAGTTTAACTATAATCTCAAAAATCCAGCCTAAGAACACTTTCTTACTTGCTTTTTGTTGATCTTAAAAAAATATCAAATTTAAATAGTCTTTGGAAACCTTAAATCTTTAAAATATAGAAATTTAATCTGTCTAGTATGCAACGTTTCCAGTAGGGATTTAACGATACACCTTATTGCCAATAAGATACCGATAGTCAATAAGAAATATCGGTGATACCGATAACAATACGCATATTGAGTTAAAATTAAAATTAACAAAGCTCAAGTTTATAAAAAAAAATTACTGTGTGAAAGATAGTATTTAAAATTGATATTAATAAGATTTAAAAAACAACGAACTAAATTTGAATTCATGGTAAAATTAACGAAAAAAAATTCTCTTTTATACAAAAAAAAACCGTGCAAGAGATTATAAATATTTAAAGCTAATATTAACAAGATTTTTGTTCAAAAAAAACAAAGTATTCTTAACTTTTGCGGAGATAGAAGAATTACAAATCGGTTTAAATCAGACCTGCAATGGAAAAAACTCTCTCAGATGCGACAGAACTCATTTGAAAACCTAAGTACTCCGCGCAATTTTCTTCAAGTTTGATTTGCGCGAGTAATTAAGCGGATCTGGGTCTCTTTAATTATTAGGAGATCTAAAGTAACACCCAATTCTTCTTTACTGAATACTAATGAAAATAAGCAGAAAATCTTTAAAAGTGCAAATACATACATACAAGATTTAGCAATCAGAGAACATTTAATTACTATGCACAGTAGGAGATTTCGGCTTAAACTCAAACACTTTGTTGTTTCTTTTATTAAAGCAAAAAAACTAAGTACGTAGGAGAAATAACTGAAGTCCGTTGTAAAAATGTTTTTAATATTTTTTTTTTTTTTGAGATTTGGTCGATGTATTCAATGTGTTACTGTTACTAAAGAGTGGTCCAACAATAATGCACGATGTTTATTGTGAGTCACACCTTAACGTCAAGTTTTTTGTCCAACTTAATTTGGCATCTCTTTGTTTCAGTGCTTGAGAAATTCAACCATGGAGAGCTACACAATAGAGCAGCGCGTTATGATTGTTTAAGCCTATTACTAAAATGGGTGTTCAAATCAAAATTCATCTCAAGGCACACTTCCAATTCAGTTAAACCACAAAAGGTGACTGTTTGGAATGGCTTATGGGCTGGCGACGTTATCGGGCCGTACTTTTTTTTAAATGCGGTCGGCCAAGTAGTTACCGTTAATGGTGTTCGCTATGGCAAAATAAATTTTGACTTGCCACACAGCCAAAGAAAAAATGGCTCTTTTGCGTGAAAAAATGGCAATATTTAAAAGAAAAAGTGTACATCAATATTCCAAGAACGAAATTGAACGGTATTTAACCTAAATTATATGAAAGAGTCATTAAAAATATGGACCATCGGATAGAGGTATGCCACCGAAGCCGTGGCGAGCATTTGTCCTTTATTTTGTTTCACACATAATTGTCATAGATCCTTTTAACATAATACAAAATATTAAGATAAATCTCTGCAAACTTTTTGTTTTTTTTTTACAATTAACATCGTGCGTTTCGGTTGAACCACCCTATACTTCTATGTTTAATCAATTGATTTATTTTCAAACTAAAATTTGAATAGACCTAATAGCCTAAAGTAAATGATTTCTGCAAAGTGTTTATATAAGCCATTTTAAATTAAATTAAATTTTTTTTTTATTAGAAAATTCGAGTCGGAAAATAAATAATATTTCGACTCATTGTAGGTCTTCACAGCATAAGAAAAATACGCTGGATACCGCCATTAAATAGAACTCAATATCGATCAAATTTGTCCCTTTTAATTCTTAAAATTACTTTTAAAAAAACCATATTTTTTTTTAATTTTCTAATTCAAAACAATATCATCAAATCTCTCAGAAAAGTTTCCTTTATTATCATCAGCGTCAATCCATTTTGATATCTTGAACCAACAGTTTCAATATTACAAGAAATTTTCATATTTTTAATACATTTCGTTTTTAAAAACTAAAGGTATGCCATTATTTTTTAGCATTTCATAATATTAACACAATTTCACAATATTTTGCAAAGAAAAAAAAAAAACAGAAAATAAATTTTGCATTCATTTTACTTAAAAGACAAGTTCTTTGTCATTGATGTCTAATTTGCAAAACAAAAAAATCTATAAAATTTCAAATTCTTATTCATCGAATAGTAATTTTTATTTTAGAGATTTGTTTTCCAAAACAATCAAAACAAAAAAATTTTATAAATTCGTATTTGAAAATGGTTATAGTTGTATTTTTTAAATCAAATTTAAATAAAAAGCGTGAAATTGTTTAAACAATTTCTTTACTTGAGGTTCTTGTTTTTATTTACATATTTTTTATTTGCAGTAAAGTTTCTTTGTTTAAAAGCAAAAAAATAAAAAAAACTACTCATCATTTATTTATTTTTATTAATTTACTGCAGCGAATAGTATTGTTATATTTTTTTCCAGTTTATTTTACATTCTATATTTAATTTCTTTCTACTTGAAATATTGTTTAAAATGGAAAATAGGAAAAAAAAAATGCGAAGAAAATTGCAAAAAAATACTATGAAATTGTGTTTTTTCAATGCACTCACAAATACACAAACTCACAGAACTACAGAATTCCAATCATCATACGTGAAATGGAAAGAAATTCACTCACTTACACTCTCGCAAAAAACACAAAATAAAATCCATATTCGAATGCAATTGTTGTAACAAGTTTGTGTGGCTGTGTATGCTCAAGCTTTTAGTACATGAATTACAGTAATTGCAACTGTATGAGTGCAAGTCTTTCGGTGTGTTTGAAAAACATGCGCAGTGCAAAAATGTGCAACTTTCAAGAAATAAATAACACAAAAGGAAAGAAGGAAAATAACAAAACATGCAACAAAAAAAAGAAACTTAGTAATGTTAGGCTAGGTTCTGAATGTCATGGCAGTGAGTGAGAGCATGTTGGAGTGAGTTAATGTGAAGGCGAGAAAGAGAGAGAGAGAAAGACAGAGTGTGGGAAAAAGGGTGAATGCATTTAAAACATAACAAGTACTCGTTTTGCAATTTTTTTCTTTTTTTCTTTCTATCTATTAAAACTGAGTGACTAAGTGATGGCATGTTTTTTTCTTTTTTTTGCAAAAGTGTTGCCATTTTTGCAGGACTAGGTTTAGCAAACTTAGACAATATTTTTATCATATGTTTATCACTTCTTTAAAACCCAGTTTACAATGTTTTGAGTCTTTACAACTTTCTAAACCATTTTTTTTATTTCAGTGAAAAATTAAAATACCTTAACAAAAATACAACTAAAACCAATTTCTGGAAATCGAATCGAGTTAAATTCTAAACAAAAAAGTTTTCAAAACTATCCTGTTTTAAAGGTTCATATAAATATTCCATTTTTTGCGGGAGATGCAAAAAAGATTACTAAGTCATTAATAATAAAGTGTTCTTTGAGCTTGAATTTCTTTGATAAAGTCACCATATTTAATCGCAGGGATCTACAAATTTACGTCAGCATGTAGTTTAATAAAAGGAACCACTATAAATTAAAAACTCGATTTTGATTTTTTGTATAGTTACGTTCGTTTGCATTTAGGGGACGAGTTACCGTATTAACAATTTTATTATGTAGTATGCTATCACAAATCGAAAAAGGTTGCCAAAAGTATACAGTTTTTCAACATTACTGAAAATTCCCTACATTTTGATGATTTCGAAAAAACTGTATTTTTCCCCCAAGGCCATTTTTTTAGAAGAAAATCCTTACGAATAGGGATTTTTCCATACGTATAAAATCACTACCTGGTACTCATTTGTTCGTCGTTCACGGGCGTAAGAAATCGAAATAACTCTATTGCAGAGTTTGCCGCATGTGACGGATTTTGGCTGACGCTATAACTGTGTGGATTTTCATATACGAGAATATGTTTTATTTTTGTCAACGGATATTCGCAGCTAAAAATTAGCCGTTCGCGCCAGTTGTGTTTCTAGCATTATAATAAAAGTTTAAAATAAAAGTTTAAAAAAAGGTATTGATTCAAATCGTTGCATATTTGTAAGTAAATTATTTGTTAAGGAAAATTTGTAATGCATTTTAATGAATAGATTTAATTCTATATTTTATTTTTTGAAATTAATTAAGAACATTTTGCAATTCAAAATTTCTTTTATAATCTCTCCGTCCTCTCCTTTAACTTTCTTCTTCTTTAACATTTATTTTATATAAAACACCTATGGCAACACTTTAATTTCTCACATATACATTCTCTTTCATACACATACCTATTTTTGCTAGAATTGGTAGTTGATTGTGTGTGTGTGTTTTTAATTTTTGCAAGTGTTTTTTGTTATTGTAGTGGTAGAAAATTTGGTTTTACTTGTTTTTTTCACTCCGTTCTTGTTTTTGTTCTTGTTTTTTCTTTCATTTGCTGCTGCCATTGCATTTTGATTACATTTCCTTTGTCGTAGGTCAATAATATACAAGCATTTTTGTTTGTCTGTTTTCTTATAACTTTTATTTGTGGAAATTTTGTGTTTCTGAAAAATTGTTGGTAAAAATTCTTTATAAAACTTGTTTCCTTTAAGAATTTTTAAGAAAAAAAGGAACACTTTTTAAAAATTAACATTTATTTATCTTTTGAAAATTCCTTTTTTTAATAATTTTTTTTTTTTTTTTTGTTTTTTATCTTTTTTTAAATTTATAATCGATTCAACTGTTGTTTTTTAAATTGTTTCCATTATTGCAATTTTTCTTTTTTGATTTACAAAAATAAATTTCTCTGTCTCTTCGCAAACGTTTATTTCAAAGTCGCGCTCTATACTGACTGTGTTTAGTAGCAACAAAAATAAAAGGGTAGAGAAAACTGTATATTTATTTATTATTTTATTTTCCGTTTTCTGTGCATTTTTTTTTAATTTTTTCGCCTCCAGAGTTGGTTTTGCAAAGTAAACTGGTTGGTTGGCTGGTTTAGTTTTTTTTTTTTATTATTACTCCATTATTTTGTTTGTATGTCTATTTGAAACTAAAATAAAAAAATATATAGTACGACGAGTCAACCATCAGAGTCAATTACTCACACTTTGGATCCAAAATGCAATAACAAAAACTACATTCGTGGATACTACGAGTACATTTAATGATGAGTGCAATGTAGCAAATGCACTCAGTCAATGCAAAAAACTTAAAATTGCTAAAAAAAAATAAAATCAAAACAATCACAACGAACTTTCATAGTTTTGCTCAAGCATTTTGCACTTGCAGCGAAAGCTCTTTAAGTTAAAGTTTTTACAGACTTGATGAAAAATTGAAGGGCAAACCAAAATATACAAAATTGCACCTTTTAAACAAATTGGGTTATAACCAGCCCACGAAAACCAAAACTTACAAAAAAAAAAAAATCATAAAAAATAGCATAAATGTAGTGAGAGGTGAAGAGAATATGCTATTATGCTCCCCCTTGTCATTAATAAACTAAGACTTTCTGAAAGAAAACTTTGATAGTGTGAACTCAGACAAAGTAGCAACTTTAACAAAATAGACATTTTCCCAAAAAAATTTGTTTTCGAACTCCCTAAAAACCCCAATAATTTTTTTTATAAATTTGAGGTCCACCACTGTTCTGATGTTTAGCTCGTCTGAAAAACAAGAAAAATTTTAGCATCTCTGCTCTAAAGAACTCAGTTTAAATTATAACATTTACCCATAATATGGTTGCTTTGGTTGTTGCTGTTGCTAGTTTTTTTTTTGCGATTCAAATGAGTGAGTTTATTATTATAGCAACTTTTCTACTCGTATTCCATAATAATGACAAACAGAAAATTCTTTACCAACTACTCATCGTAGGGAGACCCTCAACAGTCAAAGGTGGGAATAAAAGTATTCATGACTCCTCCAAAATAGTTTTCTCCCATTTTGTTTCCTTTTATTTTCTTTCTTTCTTTAAATTTATACCATTTTAGATCCACAGACATAGTTATTATTATGATATAATATTTATTTGTACATGTGTGTGTGTGTGTCAAAACATGTATTTGGATGCATGTTTGTATGTATGTGTATGTAGGTTTAAATAAGTGTTGGTTTTATTTTAGGGTTATTAAAGTGGAGGTTATAAAAGTACTATGTCTCCCATTAATTTTTTAGCCTGCTGTACGAGAAAGTTTGTGTGTGTATGTGTAGGGATTTTACTCCCATACCAACTTTGGTCATTTCCATTCCATTTTGTGGTAGTGTTTAACTGCAAAAAGGCTTTGCACCTATTGTTGGTTTGTATTTGGTTGTAAAAGCCGCTTAAAACCTCAAACTCCGTGCAACGAATCGAATTTTTTAGTATACAGAAAATATAAGATGATGAATATTGAAGATTTATTTTTTTTTTTGCTAAAGAAATTAAGTCAATCTAAAATTTTGCTACTTTAAAATTTACTATTGCAAAAAAATGTTTTGTTTATTAAAAATTATTCGTATGTATAGAAAATTGTATATAAAATGTTGCTAAAAGAAAAATTGGCGATATGTATTTATTTTCTTATTTTTAAGAGTTACAAATAGAATATTTATTTATTAACCAAGCCACAGCAACTTAGACCGTCAGCCCGTTGTAGTGAAACAGACCAAAGTCTCTGGCGAGAATCGGGCCCGCAACCCTTGCACTGCTAAACTTGCTCACTACCAACTAGCCTACGGTTGCACCCATATATTTGCTATTTATAGGAAATTTTATTTTTATTTTACTTTTTTAAAGAAATTTGACTTAATATTTAAAATTTAGAGAAAAATTTTGCTTAAAACTTTCAATTTATAAAATATTTTGTAAAAACTTAGGAATTTTATAGAAACTATTTTCAAAGAATTAAAAATTTCGGTAAGACCCCATATCGCTCCTTAATTGCAACATAGTCATATATCAAAAAATCCAAACTTTTAAGTTACTTAAGAAAAACTTCCCCTTCATGCCTTTTCTATATGTAAAACAAAAATCAGTGTTTTATCTTCAACTGAACTGCAGTTATAGATAGCAAAATATATTTTATTGAATCTATATAAAAACTTTAATCGCATTTTGCCAACAATGATTTTTTTGAGATATGACTATGTTGCAATAAAGGAGCAATATATTATGGGTCTTTGAGTAATTCAAAGTCTATTTAGTCTGTCTGTCTGCCCGTCCGCCCGTCCCACTTTTGAAAGCACGCACGCTTTGGAAAAACTCAATCGAAAGAACAGTTGAGTTCTCCTAAGCAGTTTGAGATTGCAATCTAGCACACTTGGTTTAGTAGGAAAAGAGTTATAAGCCCAAATTTGGAACAACCTCCCTAAAAATTTATATTTTTGTTACAAAAAATAGCAAATTGGTGACAGAATGCTCTGACTCTCATTTAATTTCGAACAAATTCAATTTGTATGACTGGAAACCATAGTATTTAATTTTGTTAATCTCGGTTCATAACTTACCATAGGAAGAAACTTTAAGACGCCTAATACCGTAACGAATAATGATATTGGAGTATAATTTAATCTTTAATATTATCGTAAGATTACAAGCCGAATTTCGTGGAGATTGGCCCATAATAAGCCAATACTTTGATATAATTTTGTCCAACTTAGCTTTATGTGTACCCTGCAGGAAATTTGGGCCAATTGTTCTTTATACTTGAATATAAAGGTACGAATTGTGATAGGTGAAACATGTTATATCACTTTACTTTTGATAAAAGAGGAAAGGAAATTGACACAAAAATAGCCATGTGATTGGATTATGTACGAGTAGTGCCTGCCTTTATTTGGTTCTATTACTTTATATAAAGTATATCTATCTCTTTAACATGGTTCACTCGGGACAATCTCTGCGATAGGCATGATTTTAACCATTTTAAAAACATTTTATAACTATTATCAAAAATGCGCATAGGAATAGCTTATCCCATCAACAATAAATTTCAAGTGTTTTTATCAATAATAAAAACTGGGAATTAAGCACGAATAACAAAATCTTTTGAACTTTTTCATTTTATAACTATATTGAAATTTGGTCTAATTTAGGGTTTTTTTACCCTTAAGCATAGGTAAAAAGGGTATATATAAATAAGTTCGATGTCTATATATTTGCCGTCGGGCAAAAAGGTCTTAAGTAATTTTGAGTTTTTGATTGGCTTTAGTTGAATTTTTTTCTTTATCGTTTGGTATCAATAATTTAAGTTTAGAACAACTGCTTCTAATAGTAGTCATCTGTCGTTTAGAAAAAAGTCTATGAAATACACAAAATAAATAATTTTCAATTAAACATTACGAAGAACTACAGTTTCTGATTTAAGACCTTTTTGCCTAACGTAAAAGATAACAATTTATTATTTCGTTGCAATTTTGATCTTACACCGTATAAAGTATTTTTATGATTTAACGATGTCCGTCTGTCGGTCCGTCAGTTTGCTGTCCGTGTGTCTGTCTGAAATGGGTTTTCCGAAGACCCCAGAAATGATGAAGACAAGGTTCTTATATATTTACGTCACATTTACCTAGTTGAAGTTTGCTATTGAAAGTCAGATCGGTCCATAAATTACTAAGATATGAGGAAAATGCCACGACTGCCTGTAATTTTTACCCTTAAATATTCATTTTTATCCATTAACCTTTACTTTTTAAAGTCCTCTTATAATCTATGAAACACATTTTTCGCCTTAAGTAAACTTAGTAGAATACTAGTAGTAAAAATTAACAAAATCTGTTCATAAATAACTGAGTTATAGACAGATAGCTACTTTATTCTTCCCATAATAATGGTTATAGGAAAACTTAATTTGACTCAGATATTTCTTATTTATAAGAACTATTAAATATTGAAAATATACGAAACCGACCCATTATATCATCTGACCCCTATACAATGCCCCTAACTACCGGCTACGAAGTTAATGCCCCTATTGAGGGCTACATCTCAACTCTAGCCCAGTTGAGACTTTGCAGTTCTGCACCTCATCACTAGCAGCAATAGGGGCATACGGTTTTGCTACGATTTGACACAGTCGAATAAAGCACTTTTACTTATTGATACTATAAATGACTCTACCGAATTTTATGATGAACGATCTATTACACTATGCCACAAAAAAAATTTGCCTCAAAAATTAGATATTTTCTTTGATTAATCGGAGCTACTGATCACGAATATGGCATTCAGTTATTTTTCTCGTGTTTTTCTGCAGTTGTTTTAGGTATTTCGAAAAATCTCGAGAACTGTGCAACTGAATTGTAAAGATATGTCTATTTCAGAACATATCCAAATTGTGTCGATCGGATAAAGATTTACTGAGTTACAGGACTTTGAACTTGAAAAAAATTGATTTCTTATGTTTTTTCAAAATTCACCATTTTAATTCGCTCCAGTAAGGCAATAAAAAAATTTTTAAATTTTTTTTAACGTGTCTCTTAAATAAAATTTTGTTTCAAACGTAGTAAGCGTAAAACTGTTATCGTCGCACAAAGAATTAAGAAATAACGGCATATTTAGTGAAAACATCCGAATTTGAATTTTCATAAAAATTTTTTTTTTTTAAGAATGCTACTATTACTCTGCGTAACAGTAAGTTTGCGGTCTGGAAATTGATTGCAAATTTTTACTAATTTGAGGTCGCTGATTTCAAATCTAATCTCCATTTTTCTCTATCAGCTCTAGTTTTCGAGATTTATAAATTAAGGCACTTTCACTACATATATTGAAATAACTTAAAAACGGTTGACCATATTCAGTTAAAAAAAAATCCGAAACTCGGTAGCAATATTATCTTTAAGCCGTGCTTACAATGTTTTTAAATTTGCCCTGTTGTTTCAAAAATGCTACGATATCTCTGAAACTACAGGGCAAATTTAAAAACAATATAAGCACGGCTTAAAGATAAAAGTTGAACAGTTCTCGAGATTTTTCGAAATACCTAAAACAGCTGCAGAAAAACACGATTTTCGCGTATATCTCAAAAACGCTTCTTGACAAAAATAAATGAATGCCATATTCGTGATCAGCAGTCCCGATTTTTCTTAGAAAAAATCTCATTTTTGAGGTTATGGCAAAAAGTTAAAAATTTGTGAGCCAGTGTAGTGTACGATAGGTAGCTCCAACATAAAATCACTTTTATAGGCCTTATAATATTTTTAAAATTAAAATTGGCTTATATTTCATGGATACCATATGAGTGCCCCGGTAGGCTAGCTGGTAGTGAGCTAGTCTATCAGCGCCAGGGCTGCGGGCTCGATTCCCGCCGGAGACTCTATGCTTGTCCTGCAGACATTCAAACATTCAAACTCTCGGCTTTAAAAATTTGGCAAAGGTGAATATGTATATGTAGCACTCTAACTTGTTTTTTTTAGTGAATATTACTATTTTTTGCAAAAATTAATTTTTTCAGTAAAAATTAATTTTTATTAATTTTTTTCAGTAAAAATTAATTTTTATCTTAAAATTAATTTTTTTTGGAAAATAAGTGTTTTTAGTAGTTAAAAATCGCTATTTTTACTACTAAAAATAACTATTTTTAGTAAACTTGCAACATTCTTCCATTTTTACTTTAAAACAAAAAAACTTGTATTTTTTTCAGCTTTGCTTAAAAGTAATGACTTTCTTTGCGAAAAGTTTGCAACTTTTATTGAATTCTGAAATTTTTAAAACTCAATTATAGTTGTTCCTCAAACTGGAACATTTCCTATGAACTTTAAACTTCCTTTGTTAAGCCTTACATCAAAAGTATTCATAAAAAAAGTTTTACACCAAAAAGAAAAATGCCCAAAAATACGAAAACCAACACCACCAACGGACCGACCGACCCTACATAAATTATATATACATTGTTTGTTACATATTCGAATGTAGAAAAAGTACTTACAAAAAAATATAAATGTACTTTTTTGCATTTCCTCTATTTTTATTTTTTTCCTCTCATTTTGTTTGTTACAATTCTGTACTCCCTACTCTTTGTTCCAGAAAAAAAATTTAAGAAACAAAAACCTAAAACATTGATATCGACTCATTGGACTCACTTTGCGCATATG
This sequence comes from Pollenia griseotomentosa, assembly GCA_963931875.1. Lineage (NCBI taxonomy): Eukaryota > Metazoa > Arthropoda > Insecta > Diptera > Polleniidae > Pollenia > Pollenia griseotomentosa. The sequence goes on along the minus strand of OZ007561.1, from coordinate 69,895,508 downwards.
AAATGAGTACTTTTGTAGATGAGCTCCTAAAAGGCGAGTGTATACGATGGATGACAGTAGCGGTGCTGATGAGGATTCGTACTTGTAGAACGCCTGAACGAGTAAACATTTTTTTAAATGGGTTTACAGAGTGTTCAGAGTATCTAGTACAAGCTCATTTTATATTTTTTTGGTTATAAATAGACGAGTACGAAAAGCTGATGGTTGCTACAGCAAAAGGCAAAATAATATGCACTCCAATACAGAATCAATGTATGTACGTACATATACTATGTATTCATATAGGGAATAATGAACAAAAATGTATTCTTCCTCTCTGACTTCCTATTTTGCCATACCTTTGGCATTTTATTTATTTATCTTTTTTTTTTTTTCTTATTTTTTTATTCATTTAATGACGAAATGGGTGCAAGTACGAGCACTCGGTATTAACAGTTTTATGCATTGTAAGTTGTTCATACATGTGCATTTATGATGTAAACATAAATATATACAAGCAAACAAACAGATATTATAGATACAAGTTGACAGTAGTTGGAAAAAAAGGGACAGTAATAAAATTAATAATAACAACATTGAAAATTTAAAACAAATTTGTTGTTTTTTTTTTAATAACGAAAAAGAACAGCTGTCTAAGCGAATTATCCAATCAGGTTGGAATAGATGATACCGGGACAGAGCAATTTTCGACAAGACGAAACCTAATAGGGTGTTCTAGGTTAAAACCGAATTAGCTGGTGCAACTACTGCGACTGGTAAAAGATTATTATAACATTATTCAATAATATTCAACATTTTTTTCATTTTTTCGAATTTATTCTATGAGCTAAATTTCAGTTATGTATTTTTTTATAAAGCTTTTTTGTAATAGTTCTATTCCTTCAATTTTTCAGAAATGACTTTATACACTACCAGACTATTATATTGTATTTTCTTGGTACATTTTACCTTAGCTTTCCTTTGGAAAGCAATGAGGTATATTTTATGTACAGAAAAATTTACAATTATTAGACACCAGCAGAATGTAATGCATTTTCTGGCCCGCTACGGCCTTCGTCAGCATCCAGTGAGACATAAAGAATGCTGACGAAGGCCGTAGCGGGCCAGAAAATGCATTACATTCTGCTGGTGTCTAATAATTGTAAATTTTTCTGTACATAAAATATACCTCATTGCTTTCCAAAGGAAAGCTAAGGTAAAATGTACCAAGAAAATACAATATAATAGTCTGGTAGTGTATAAAGTCATTTCTGAAAAATTGAAGGAATAGAACTATTACAAAAAAGCTTTATAAAAAAATACATAACTGAAATTTAGCTCATAGAATAAATTCGAAAAAATGAAAAAATGTTGAATATAATATAAAGTAACCTTCGGAAGGAAATAATTCCCAGTTTCTATTATTCAATAATTTTGTACAAAACTAAGATAATGACTGAAAGGAAAAAATGCTTAAGCTGACATAAGTAGACTTAAGCTAAATTTAAGTTAATTGCACATTTTAGATCTTCACTTTTAAAAATACACATGGCCAAAGTTTCAATTAGTTTGTACGACCTTTTAGGAAGTTATAGCAAAATTACTTTTTGCTAATCTTTTTTTAATGGAATAAAAACTTATGTTTACTTTCAAACTGTGACATTTGGAATATAAAGGAATATAAACTTTAAGAAACCATAACCGCAGAGAAGTGATGATTATATAAAATAGCAGTAAATTTTAAAAAATCATCTTTAAAATTTAAATTGCTCTCCCACCAAAAATGAAAAAAATAGACTTGAGAACTTTTTCCTTATTGACACAGAAGTCTTGATTGTTTGCACTTAAAGAAGGCAAAAAATATAGGGCATTTAAAAGATGTTATAAGAACGGATCGCAAACCTCCAAAACGGAAAACTGGATCTAGTGTAAAGGCATGAAGATATAAAACTTTAAAAATCTCATAAGCCGGACGTTCTTGTGGCCAACCCAGAATTGTTTTTGGAAGACCGAATTAGATTTTTACGTTGAGTAGGCAGCTTAACAGAACGTTCTAATAGATATCTCTAAAGGTCTTTTGAAAGTTTTGTTTTTATATACTGTGGTGTAGGGTATCATATGGTCGGGCTTGGCCACTATACTTTCTTCCTTTTTTTATATTTTTATTTGCTCCCTTTTATAATCGTTCTCAATATTTTCACCACACACTGTTCCCATGAAATATTGTATACTAAATACGTCGAGTAAGTGAATGTGTCCATGATATTCTCCTACTTATTATTGCACATTTTTCTGTTATTGTTCTTATTGTTGTTGTTATTCAGACTGACGTCGTTGTCGTTGTTAGCGATACTTGAACATTGAAATTATATGGAAATAATATTAAGTACAAACCGATAATGTTGTTGCAGTTGTTGTTGGTCGTCATCGTCGGTACGTTTTAGTAAGAAACGTATGAAAAGTGCAAAATAAAATAAAAATCAAATGAACATTGAGTTCCACTTCGTTAAAAAACGTTGTCGTCTCATATAGTCAGTGTTGTTGTTGTTGTGTTTTTATAACTTCTTCTTCTGATTTTTTTGTAATACGACAACAATAATAACAAGAACAACTTTTATTTTACAATTATCTTTTTCTTCTTCTTCTTTGTCGTCTCGGTAGTCTTTTCTCTATAGATTTATTATTGTAAAATAATTTTACTTTAATTTTTTGTTTGTTTCCCAGTTTCCCGTCGGTAATTGTAAAATTTCGCAGATGATAAGAGTGCAATAAATTTATTTTACAAAAAAATAAGACATTGCGCTACATTGCGCAACGGGGTGGGTGGTAGGGTTTAGGGCAATAAGGCACTTTGTCTATATTCAATTCTCCAGTGCCTTCAATTAAAAAAAGCTACTTGTCTTACAGAACATTAAATCAAGGTGATATTTTTAAACGAAATTGCAAAGAATATCTGCGCTGGTAGGACCAGATTTAACAACTGCTAAAGCTAAACATGGAAGAGATAGTACAGCTAAAGCTTTTAGTTGTTAAAAACACATTCGGGTAAAAGTACACAAATTTTTCGGGAAAAAATCTTCTAAATTTGAGTAGGTAAAAGTGTTGCGTTATAACGCAAGATGTGGCGACATCTTGATGAAACCACGTATTAGCCACATCAGCATTCTTTTCGTCTAAACGAAAATAATTGCGTTTTCATGTAGTAAAATCGAGCAAAAAGTCGAGTATAGCTTCCATTCTAAAATCTGCCGTGACAAGTTGTGGATTCTATTTTTTTGGTCCATGTAATCGCTAAAGATGATTTTGCTATAATAATCAGAATTCTTATCTCTGCGTAAGGTCATTGGGAACCTAACCTAATACTGTCAGTTGTCAAATTCGATTTTTTAAAGTTGCCACTACTTTTCTGAACAAATCTTATTTTGTATTGGGACATCCATTGATAAACAGACATTCCCCACTTTGTTATTTAAAGCTTTATAATAAAGTTTCAAATGGAGCGTTAATGCCGCATTACTCATACGGACATGCAAACGTTGCTGCCGACATTAATCGTTGGTAGTTACTTAAAATACGTAAACGTGTCATGTGGTTTGTACTGATGATTACAAAACAAGATTTCTTATTCAGGGTTTAAAAAACTGCATTCGAAACCAAAAACTGTCGACCAAAAAACGAAAATTTGTGTACAACTTTTTGCTTTTTGAGTTGGTTTGAGATCGACTGTTTACATTAAATAAATCAAAAGTAAGTAAAAGCAACAGTTTTTTTTTGGCCAATGACAAATAAAGAAGTGGAAGAAATGGCCGTTTTTCTACTTCGACTGCAGTTTTGAAACGCTGTACTCATTATTTTAGTTTTTCTTGTTTATGCATTTTATATAAAAATATAAAAAGAAAACAATTTGTGTGTCAATGGAATGTATTCTCTGTCATTAAACATAACCAAACATAAAGTTCTTTAACAGCTAATACTAAAAAAACGGAGAAGAATTTAAATTTTCTGTAGTGTAGTGAACATTGACACTACTGTTACTTGGCGAGTTTAGAAAACGAACAATTGACATCACTAATAATGAGTTTTATTCATTCGTCTGCTTCTTCGTGAACTTCACTAAAGCATCATATATATTCTACAAATTTCTTTATTAGTTAATAAATAAGCAATCTTAAAATACAATTATAGACTTTTAGTTACATAACTAAATCAAGTTATGTTATTTTCCCTTAGCTAAGCCGCGGAAGCTATTCCCTTGTCTGCAGGAGACCAGAGTTTCTGGCAAGAATCGAACCCACAACCCCAGCACTGATATACCAGCTAACCTACCGGGGCACCCAGTAGGCTAGCTGGTTATTTCGCAACGCATCGTCAGGTTTACGTAAGATAATCTATTTAAGCATTAGTTTAGTAAGAAAAACAAAACAACTGGTCCGCAACGTATACAGTTACGTAAGAGTAACGAGGCCTTGAGGCTATGATGACTTCAACATTCCAATTACCTTCTGATAAATTTTTAAATATCTTTCTTCTCAAACAGATAGAAGCAGTTGCTAATGCTCTTTTTGAGTTGCATACAAACGAATAAAATACCAATGTAGTGATTCTAAGTGAAAACAATCCAAGAAAGTACGTCTCTTAAGATGTACGTCTTAGCTTATGGCAATTTGCAATTTCGGACAAACAAGGACACTTTCAAGTTCCTTGTAATTTAATTTGATTTATTTGGTTGTAGACAAAATTCATCTAGTGAAATAATACCCAAAAAGGATAAATCATAATGACCTTAGATAAGGTTTGTGGATACGTAAGAATACCCTGGGTACGACTGAGTTCCCTTAGTCGACAAGAAAGCGACGTTGCAATGGAATTTTTGCTTAGTTATAAGTGTCGACTGATCAATTGGAAGAGATCAGTCTTGTTTGTGAACAAGATAGAACTTGGCTTTTTTAACTAAGCGTATTTATTTAATTTTCAGCAAAAGTAACAAAAACTTATTGCTTTTCAACGTCAATTGCAATCACATGGCCTTTCCCATTGAGATTTCAAGACTCAAAGCGATTACTGAAAAGGTTGGTTGTAGTTCTGTATTTTAGAGAATTACCAAAAAAGACTTCAACAAAATATATTATTTAATGCCTTATTTTGAGAAATCTATTTTTGTAACTCACGATTTGCGGTTTGCCTTAAACATTTTGTCTGTTTATCAATTTTCAATTTCTCAACACCAAGAAGGCCCTACCGTAGTTTGGTTCCCTCTTAATATGTAATGGTTAAATATAACAATAATTTGTGCTGTCGCATATTGAGAACGTCTAGATGCTGGTTGCGTTGATAATCATAGATCATTTTCGTCGATACCCATGAAGGTGCTGCTCACTATGTTTAATTGATTGCCAGTTAACCTCATGACTGAACAGTTGGCTCTTAGTTCCGCGGTTAGGCTGCGGGCGATGGGCATTTAGTCTACGCGGAGCTATTTTCATACCAGGATCACACTGTACACGTCGGGTGACCTGGCAGGACTGGAGTATTGCACTCTAGAAACCTGTTTCGGGGCTTTATTCACAGCTCAGCATGGCACTGGTGATGGGTTGTTTAATGGCATGCGATCTCTGTAAACGACCTTAAGGGTCTACACTGATGGTTCAAAGAGGTTTCTTCATTGAGGAACTGGGCATAATGGTTAATTTCAGGCTGCCGCATGCCAGCAGTGTCTTGCAAGCGGAAATCCTTCCCATAAGGCGGACAGCGAATTGACTGAGCTATTATCGTATATCAAGAGTTATGTAAATATTTACGGTCAGCAAAGCTTTCATTGCAGCTCTGACTGGTGTCTTCACTAAATCAAAGTTACCTGTGGAATGCGGGATGTCTCTAAATGAAATTGCGAAATATTCTAGGTTAACGATGGCATGGCTACCAGAGTACAGTGGGTACCTGGCAAACTAAACTGCAGATGGCCTGGCCAAACAAGGCTGTCCTTTGGACGACATGTTCGTTGACGGCCTAATTGTTATTTTGAAGGCTCGCGGTAGAGCTCTTATCAAACGTGAATCATACAGGTCGGCTCAGGAGAGATGACAGGGTGTGATAATACCTGCTCGATGGCCAGGACTATGTGGCCTGTCTATGACGCGGAAAAGGAGGAAAAGGAGGAGCAAACGGTGCTTCACTTTCTCATACAATGCCCCAATCGCGGATTAGGATGAGGCATTTTAGAAGACCAGAATTGCCGTGCTTGGATGCTATATCTAATGTAGAATTAAGGTCGATCTCCTTTTTGTGCAGTGAGTCGAAGTGGTTCGAAACTCCAGTGATGTCTGCAGAAAAATCTGGCGGACACCGTCTTGACTTTGGTCGTTCAGGGTATCACAAGGGAACTGCTATAAGGACCCAAGCGAGCCGTATTCGAGCCGGCTGCGTATTAAACTGTATGGGATTGTATTTTGCGCAGCACTAATGGTACATTTCAAAAAGAAACTGCTCACTTATGCGCTACGCAATTAGACTTACATACAAGTTTTATAAATAAAAAAATAACAATTCAAGTACCACGGCATTCCCTTACTACAATGTAGGTTTGTAAGGGAGAATACTAAATAATATATGTAAGAAAACATTCAGTGTGTAAATCTAATAGATACACTCACCATTTTTTGCGCGTTAAAAAAAGCGCTTTTTGTTTCAAAAATTTATTGCTTCCAAGCGGGAACTCACCATATAAAAATCATGCCTTCCGTAAGCAAGATGGTAAGCGAAACTTTTATTGCGTTTTTCATTGCTGAGACTCTCAAAGATTTATAAGTACAGCGTTATATTTTTGTGTAATAACGGGTATTTAACTAATAAATACTTCCTTAGATGACCATATTTTGGTTTCAAAAAAGTAGTAACCATAGCTTTACGATTTAGCCACTTTGGCATGAACTTAAATAAAGAAAAGATGGGAATCATCATACAACTTTACCTTCCTTTCGGGTTTGTGCTGATCGGAAATCAAGAAATTTATAAGCCTCAAAAGCTAAGTGTTCAAAACTAGTAATTGAGAGGCTGATTGTTTTTCGTAGAGCTTGTGCCTAAGTTCGGCATGCCGACGGGTATCTCTTTCTCTATCTAGGAGAGCTACATTTTAAGTGAATTTTAGATTAATTTAGCTTCTAAGCAACGGTTTGTTACATTATTGAGGTAGCCATATGCTCTAGCTAATATAAACGCACCTGGTATTATGATCACCGAAGTTGATGGCCCTAAAGCTACGGTCACACTTATTAAATATTTGACCAAATAAGCGTAACCCCAACTTTTGTTAATAGTTAGTGAGATTTAAAATGTTCTTAATATTACAAAATACACTAATTATACTACAAGACATAGCAAAAAACAGTTTTTTGTAAGATGTGGTATTTTAATTTTTGGTTGTTGGTCCCGTTATTTTCGTCAAATATTTGATAAGTCTGACCGTAGCTTAAGTCTGTGTTCATACGGCTCATGTCTTATTGACATGATTGCTACTTTATAGGCGAGAGGGACGAGGGGAAAAGAAACGAGTACACAGATTCATGTACTGTCTTTACGTTCTGCTTTTTCATTCGTTGGTTAATTTTGTTATTGTTTTCAATATCAAAAAAAGCACACATGCAAACGCACGACTATACAAAATAAAAAACATGTCGTCAGCATGACATGAATCATTTGAACGCCAATTCATGTTCAAAGAAGAAAAAGGAAGAATCTTGTCAATAAGACATGAGCCGTATGAACTCAGACTAATAGTAGATACCCACGTCAAGTTTAAATATTGACACATGAGGTCGCTTAACATACTTAAATTTAGCAACAAATCTAGTCTGTCTGCTAGAGGACTGAGAGCCAACAACTTCTTATTATAGGAATATCAAGGTATATTTACACAAGGTAAACTCGTTGGCCCATATGTTTGTCAGCTGTTTACCCCTAGTTAGAACCCAAACGTCAAATTTCGTGTATATGAGCCAAAATTTGTACATGTGTGCGTTTAATTGTTTTTTTTTTTTATGAAGACAATTTTGACAACTCGGTTCCTTTTATAGAGCAGCATGTCTACACTCCCAAATGAGTCTACCTTGTGTAAATATACCTTGTAGGAATATACTTGATTCTAAAACCTTCGACAAAAAAGTTTAAAATTGAATTAATCATTAAGAGTTTGCAGATGAAAATTTAAAGATTAAAAGAAAAACTCGCTCAATTTTATCAAGATCATGATCAAGCATTATTTTAGTTGCATCTATCTATACATTAGAAGTTTATTTATAATTAAACAAATTTAGTTTTGATGGAAGAACTTTTGTGCAGTTTTTCTTAATGAGCTCAAATTTGACACGATGTTTGTAGAAGAATTTTTTAAAAGCAATTTATATAAACTATATTATTTTATGATGAATAACTGCTGCAGATGCTTATACATAAAATAATTTCGGCTAAATAATAAAAGTTGGGTTGCACAAAAGCGTTAAGTGCTTATAACCAGGGCTGTCAGATGTGGCGATTTTTCGCCAATCGTGGCGATTTACAAACCTTATTGGCGATGCAATTTTGTGTTTGGCGACATGGCGATTTTTTTGGCGAAATTTAAAAAAGTTGGCGATTATTTGGCGATTTCTAAGACACATTTTATCTTTTTTCATATTTATATAAACAAATTTATAAGTACTTGCTAAGTTTTTTTTTTGAATTTTTAACAAATTTTAAAATCTCAATACGCATGCGATTGTTTAAAATGATAAATTGATAATATTAAAGAATGGTTGCCATAGAAATTTGGAAAAAAGCTTAAGCTTTCTTCGATTTTCGCACATTTTCCTGATCAAAAGTTATCAATAATCGGACCTTTACCGAAATTTTAAAAACGCAATCGTTTTCGATTGCATAAGAAATGGGTTTTTTAAAATAAATAAACAATAATGTACACTTGGTAGTATGCAAAAATAGTTGAGTTATAGCGAAAGAAAATCAGAAAATTTCTTAAAAAAAAAGTTGCATTTGATATCAGATTCTATATAGCAGTATCAAGCGCAAAGCGAAAAAATGCGTACTTTTACACGAAATAAAATCAAATATTTCTTTTAAACCTTAAAAAATTAAAAAAAAAAAAAAAAAATTATATATTCACTTGAAATTTTCGAAAACCCTGATTTTATATAGAATCGAAAACGAATCTGGGTTAGAAGGTAATTTTTAAAAATAATTCATGTACTTTGTTTAGACTTTAAGTATTCCAATTCAATTTCAAATATCTAATTTAAATAGTACACCTTTTAAGATATTTATCCTTTGCTTCAAATAAATACAAAATTTTACCATATTCTGGCTTATATTCACATAAAAAATCACGCTTATAAAAACTCACTTTTATGCATCAAACCCTACTCAGTTTACATGCTTGATAAAATTAATGTTTTGGAAAAATTCAATTAACTGATCTCACAAGTTCTAGGTTTTAATATAATCAGCCTTCTTATGATTACAAAAATTCTAGTTCCCTTCAGCCTACTTTTGCAATTTAAAGTCGCGATTAATTATTTACAGATTACAGAATTCAAGTCAGAATCACAAATGTTAAGCGTTTGGCGATGTTCTACTGTAATATAAACACACTACTAGAATAAGGATAAATATGGAAAATTCATATAAAGGTAAAATACACTTGTATACTCTTTTTTATATAAAACTTTTATTTGGCGATTTTTGGCGAATTTTTTTTTACCAAAAATCTAAAAAAATAAATTTTTGGCGATTTTTGGCGAATTTCGGTATACTATTTGGCGATGAAGGTGAAAAAAAATCTGACAACCCTGCTTATAACCGGTGTGCACCTAAGCGATAAATATATACTAAATATAATATACATTTTCATATTTATTCGAATGTGTATTCTAAGTCAAATTACAATTTTAAAAGCTTTTATACTTTAATAGTCTTATTTCTTCAATATTTTCCAAAAAAATTTTCTATGCACTATCAGAATTTTTGTTTGTATATTTCTGTTACGAAGCTTACTTTAGCTATCCTTTGGTTAGCAATGAAGTAAATTGTACAGAAAATTTATACAACTGTTAGATACCAGCAGAATGTAAGGATAGCTAAAGTAAGCTTCGTGACAGAAATATACAAACAAAAATTCTGATAGTGCATAGAAAATATTTCTGGAAAATATTAAAGGAATAAGACTATTAAAGTATCTAAAAAAGCTTTTAAAATTGTAATTTGACTTAGAATACACATTCGAATAAATATGAAAATTTATAAAATAAATGTTACTCACCATTAGAAATAAATTCCCAGATTCTATATACTATAATTTTAAACAAACGTTTTCACATAAAGTTAACTGAGAAGTATACGCTTTATATTAAATTTTTCAGCAGTATCCAATTTTTCTTAATCCTTAAACAAAAACCCATTATTGGTTAAAATTTTATTTATCCTCTTCCTTACAGTAAGGCTAAATAAATCTTTCGTTTAAAGTAACTTATAGGAAAACTGAATTTAATTTCAAATGTGGACACTTAACCGAGACAACAGACTTGAAAAATGTTTAATTTTTTTTAAATATTGTTACGATCTATCCTCAATATTTGGCACTAGATTCATTTTTAATCGTCTCCAAATTTTAAAATAAATATTCAAATTTCAAGGAAAATCCACTGTGCATTGAACAACATGAATAAAACTGAAACCCACTTGATATTGAATTAAGTTGATATTCTTTATTTTTGTTCTTCTTCTATTTTCATTGGAATTTTTTCTAAGACTTTCTTTTCAATTGAAAAGTATCTAACTAACTAAATACTCTTTCGTACTCTTCTAAAGACGAACAAGTTTGCAAATTCAGTTGAATAAGTATTTGTTGATGTGCTTATTTTTCTTTTCTTTCTAAGATACAATATAGAGATGTATCTGTCTATCTGGAAGAATATGTACCTCTATAAACTAGTACATATCTTAAGGTATTCCAAAGAAAAAAAAGAAAACGAAGATGAAGATGAAGTACACAAGAAGAAGGCAAAACAACAAGATAGATAAAAACCTCGTAATTGAGGATTATAGACAACAAAGCACAACACAATGATTTATCTGTACGTTGCATTACAAACAATAAACAATAGCAACAGCAGCAGCAACAACAACAACTAAAACGACGGCAACAGCAGCAATAGCAATGAAAATAATAAAACTAATGTTGTTTTAAGTAGCTACAACAACTATAACTTTTTTGCTGGCAAACAAAAAAGCAACAACTTCAATAAATTATAAGAAAAAAAAACAAGTATCTAAGAATTTCTTGAAGAGAAAGATTAAAAAAACTACATTATAAAATTTACAAAATGGTGGAATGCATCTGTAAACTATTCAATTAAAGGAGATAAAAGAAGTAGAAAAAGAGCAAAATGTCTGAGACGCAGCTTTAAAGATTTTATGGAAAGAATTTAAATTAAAAGAAAAGATGTAGTACATAAAAAAGACAATTTTGAAAGGATAGATTTTTAAAGCTTTTCCAATATGTAGCTTCAATAATTCTTTGGGGCAAATTGAAATTGAGATTTCTTAATAACATCTTTTGATCTCTCGATTACTTAAATATTCTAAAACTCCTTTTCGGATAACAAACTGTGTATTATATAGGTATAAAGAAACAAGAGAAACAATTTTTATCAGTAGGGCTGTAAATTCAATAGACTTAAACTTCTTACATACATATGTATATCTTGGCGTCGGTTAGCGATCACGATATTAGCCCAATGAAATTTCATAAATAGTTTCTTAAAGCTTGTTTCAAAGGTGATAATATGGATTATTTACTTAAGGGGTCTTCGGTATATTGCAACAAAAACATTTTGGTTATTTTTTAATAAACAGTTTGACAATCATAATATACCAACTTCAATACACTTTATACATCAACACATACAAGCACAAAATAAGCAGCCATGGGTTTATAACTTCAAAGGAAATTCGCAAAAATATAAACAAGTTCTAGAACCATTGTTAAGATTAAAGCTCTAAAAACATTTCTAATCGATGTATAGAACTATTTTTGATCGAAAAATCAACAACAGCAATCATTGATCTACATCTACGGTCAATGATTACAGACTATATTTCTACGCTTAAAAAATAGTTGTGGAACTAGTTCAAATACAATTAGAGGCGTCTGTTTTGCATAAGCTAGGTAACGGTACCTGGCTTAAGCCCCCATAAAACTAACTTGACCGGTGAGAAATATAAAAAGCTAAGATGATATTCCGACATTTTTACATTTAAAAGAGATTTTTCTAAAAAAAATTTAAAAAATTCTAAATATTTTTCTACGGCAGTGTTGCCAGCCAAGTATTTAACATACATTCAGAAACTTTCACAGTTCCTATGACCTCGAGCGGTGCTGAGAGATAAGCGTAAGCATATTGACAACTTGCCAGAAGAAGGTGAAAAGGCATCACGAGCTGGCAACGCACGTACTGTCTTTAAGGTCGCAAGGCACCTAGCAGACCGCAAGCTACGAACAGAACACCCTGTGAGAGATATGCGAGGAGATTTGCTCAACACCGACCACGAACAACTCCAACGTTGGAAAGAGCATTTCTCCAGTGTGCTAAACTATAATAAAGATACAACTCTTGAGCCTCCCATTTTGACTACTTCACCACCTATTATAAACACGAGGATTATAATAACACCTCCTAGTACAGCGGAAACTATTGCCGCCATAAAACAACCGCCAAATGGAAAAGCAGCTGGTATCGATGGTATTCCTGCGGAAATATACAAATGTGATCCGGCACTTTCAGCAGAAATTTTACATCCACTGATCAATGTGTTGCATGGGAAACCGAATCCTTTCCGGAAGAATGGAAGGATGGCATAGTCGCGAAAAAGGGAGATCTTATTAAGCCGTTGCCAAAATAGTTGCAAAAATAATATTAAACCGCATTAAACACTTATCACTATCAGCTCATGTCAAGCCGGCTTCCGCAGTGGTTCCTCTTGCGGTGACCATATTAACTCATTGCGCATTATCATTGAGCAGTGTGTTGAGTTCAATTCCAAACTATATCTGCTATTTATTAATCGAGAATGTATTTGGTTAGCCCTGTGAAGAAGAAATATACCTGAAAAATGAATTGCTTTGATTAAAGAGAGCTATAACCATGCCAGGTGCTTTGTTCTTCATAAGGGAAATCTTTCTGACCCGTTTATGGTGAAAAGTGGAGTGCGCCAGTGTTGCATATTGTCACCTCTTTTATTTCTTGTGGCTATGGAAGATGTTTTGAATGATATTGAAAATAAAAGACAAGGCAAATCAACAATCGTTACTTTAACTACCTGGCTTACGCAGTCGATATTTGTTTACTCTCATACAAACTTATAGATCTTAAGCAAACAACTATAAAGCTTCAGGAACAGCTGCAATACACAGGGCTAAAATCAATGCAGCCAAAGCAAAAACACTAAATATCGGTGAAACAACAGTTCCAATGACCATCAACAACCAAACATTTGAGACAAGTGACCAATTCTGCTATCTAGGATGCGAGATTACTGCAAATTGAGGAACTGTACTCGATGTAGTCGCTAGAATAAACAAGGTTAGGTCATCTTTTGGCTTACTAGCCCCAATCTAGTAAATTAATAAAATCAGCCAAACCACAAGCTGAGAATTTTCGAAGCAAATGTTAAATCACAAGCCGTATTCTATAATTCGCTTAGCTAAAGCTAAATCTCGATCGCTAAAATGCCTTAGAGAATACAAAATTTAAAAATTTTAGCGATGACATTTAAAGCTAAAATTGCGGCGAATTAAATTTTTATGGCATTGCTAAATTTAGCAATGCCCGTTACAGTATTGCATTCGTAGCCAAAACTCGCCAAATCAACCTTATAGATTTTAAGCGATAGAGATTTAGCTTTAGCGAATTACGGAATACGGCTGCAGTTCTCCTATATGGGTGTACAACCTGGAAGGACACAAACGACATTACCAGACGACTCTAAACTTTTATTAACCGCTGCCTAAGAAACCAAATACAAGTAGCAAACGAGATACGTAAACGAAAGTGGCAGTGGAAATGACACCAATGTATCTAAACAAGCTCTTAGATGGAACACATTTCAACAAGATGTTAGAGAAAGCGGCAGGCCACGCAACGGAATCCGAAATGAACTTACATTTATAACAACAACCATTTTTAAAATTTAGTTCTTTTTTTAAATAATAGTTAGCCGAACGAAATTTTCGTTCGAAATCAATGAACAGAATGAACAGTTAGCTTTATGATTTTAGAAAAAAAAAAGTTTTAAGCTAAAATTTTGATAAAAAATCGGTTAAATTCAAAAAGGAATAACAACTTTTGATTTTATTTTACTTTAATTCTTCTCTGTGAAGATAATTTATAAAAGTTTTTAAAGAAAACATATTTTTCAAGAAGATAAACTGGTAATGATATGTTCATACGACGATATAAACTAGATGCTGTTCATACGATTCCTTCTTGTTTCATTTTGACATTTTTTTTTTGTGTTGTTAGTGTGATTTTATTTAAAATAGATAAAAAAAAAAAGTAAGTAAAAATTAAAAATATATTACTTAGTATTTTTATTAATGTTATTATTTTATAACTATCACTTTAATTTTGTTTTGATGTTTTTTTTTGAGTGCAAGATTATATAAGCTAACCATAAATAAGCCCGATGTTGTATGTTATCGAAATGATTTGTGTTTAAGAGTTTAAAGCTTCGTACAGACGGTGGTCAGATCTTTTAATAATGTAAGGTCTGGCAATTTGCTGAAAATATACTGGCAAAGAAAAATTGCCACCAAAAGTAAACTGTCAGTTCAGTCGATTGTAAGAAAACCATACAATTTCATTGGCAGACAACTGTCTGACAATAAATTCGTCTGCCAACAAAAAGATAATTGCATGGCAAGAATTGTCAGATCTTTTTTTAGACATTGCTTTAAGTTGAAAGCTGCGTGTATTTTTATAAATTGTAAAAGTGGAAATACATATTTGGGGTATTCACAAGGTGTGCTATCATGTTGTATTGTCATAATGTTCTAACATTTTACAATGGTTTAAAAATATTGTTGTTGCTTTGTAAACAAAAAGTGTCTTAAATTAATAAAACTTTGCTTGCTATGTTTGTTGTGCTGTCGTAATTAATCAGAAGAGACCTGCGCCGAGCGGCTATGATTTGGTTGCCGTCGCCGTTGATGGTATAGTTTTATCTGGCTAACATCCGAATTTAACCTGCGGCTAGCATTTTTTGCAACAAAACACTTGCGGCGTCAAATTGGATCGGCCTAGGGCTCTGATGTTTGGTTAACAAACAAAATAAAATATTTGTGGTTTGCGTCTGAAAAATGGAAAATAGTCAGGAAAGATCTAATTTAATTTATTAATTCATGGATTAGAATTAAAAAACATTTTGATTTTAGGTAAATGTTTATTTTTTTTATATTTGTTTTAAATCAGCTGACTTAAATTCAAAATAGCACACTAAATTATGAGGGGTTGTTCACAACAGTCGTATTTTTTCATGTTATTATTTTAAGACATATGATTTTATGACACCTTGTGAATCCCCCAATTGTTTTTAAAGTGAAAAAGCAATGGCAAGAATTTTACCTTTTTTATGTTGTCTTACATAGGTTTCATTGATGTACATATGTATACTAATATTATTTTTAATTTTGCAAAATTAAACATTTTTTGTTTTTTCTTTTCACTCATGCATATAATGGATGGAAGTTATGGTGCGTACAACTGTACGTTGATGGCTATCTTTAAAAAAAATTGCAATTAATAAAAAAATTCCTTTTTCTAAAAACAGATATCAAAAGATGAGCCAGAAAATATAAAATTGGTGCCGTCATAGTTTCAAAACTACGTTCTGTTATTGAAGTTGGTACAAAATCCTAAGCTCCATTTTCCATCCCTGATACGTATGTATATTAAGCGTTGCCAATAGAAAAAGGTATCTGACAATGATGCCATTGTTAGATGCATAAACTTCGTACATCTGACAATTAAAAATAATCTTCCAATGTCTGGCAGTGATTTGCCAATGGCAGTGAAGAGTGTTCACACGATTGTCAGATATATAACAATATTGTTTTCTTACAATGGACTGGCAATACTTTTTCTGACAACGTTGTCAAACAAAAATTGCAAGTTCACACGGTTGTTAGACATTTTTAGCACATTTACAATATTGTTAGATCTGACCACTGTCTGTACGAAGCTTAAAAACAGATAGTTATATTTGGGGTACAAGGTGTGCTATCATGTTGTATTGTCATAATGTTCTAACATTTTACAATGGTTTAAAAATATTGTTGTTGCTTTGTAAACAAAAAGTGTCTTAAATTAATAAAACTTGGCTTGCTATGTTTATTGTGCTGTCGTAATTAATCAGAAGTGACCAGCGCCGAGCAACTGAGCCGAGCGGCTATGATTTTGTAGCCGTCGCCGTTGATGGTATAGTTTTATCCGGCTAACATCCGAATTTAAGCTGCGGCTAGCATTTTTTGCAACAAAACACTTGCGGCGTCAAATTGGATCGGCCTACGACTCTGATGTTTAGTAAACAAGCAAAATAAAATATTTGTGGTTTGCGTCTGGAAAATGGAAAATAGTCAGGAAAAATCTAATTTAATTTGTTAATTCATGGATTAGAATTAAAAAACATTTTGATTTAAGGTAAATATGTATTTTTTTATATTTGTTTTAAATCAACTGACTTAAATTCAAAATAGCACACTAAATTATGAGGGGTTGTTCACAACAGGCGTATTTTTTCATGCTATTATTTTAAGACATATGATTTTATGACACCTTGTGAATCCCCCAATTGTTTAGATAAATTGCATACTGAATATTTTTCTGTATTCAAATTGTATAATTTTTAAAAATATAAGAAATTTAAAGACTTGTTAAAATGAGATAAGAAGAAAAATGATACTTAAAATATTTTCATAAATGCTGATAAAATATCAATTGCAAGCCGTCGGCAAAATTGACATTCGCATAAAAAGAGAAAATATTTTTTAATAAGCCACAAAAACAACTTACCCATAAAAAAAAGTTTGACCCTGTAGAGCCGAAGAAAAAGTGATTGTAAATTAATTCCTTCTTTTAAGCGATTATTTTTTTTATAAATTTTTGTTTTTACATATTTTTCATAAAGATAAATATTTAATAAACATTTTGTCTTGTAATTTTTTTTTTTATAAAATTATTGAAATAAACACCAACAACTTCAATGTCTGCTGATGAAAGATTTATAACGTAGGCAGAAATTAAAAATGAATGCAAAAAACGGCGAAGTAAAAAAAAATATCACAAGAAAAAAACAGCGTTTTTATATTGTATAAAAATGTATTTTTTATGCGGATATTTAACAGACACAGTGTGTGTATTAAGTACTAAAACATTCTCCCATACAGACTGACACACACACAAATGCACGCACTTTTGTACAAACATAAATGGGAGATTAATAAAGCTACCAAACAACACCAGCAATGCAACACAGTGTTACGCACACAGTTCAATAACAATTATTTCTGAAATGTCCAGTAAAAAAATTTATTTTTTTTGTTTTATTAATGTTTTATCAATTTTATTGTTTAAATACAATTTGTTTCGCGTTTTATTGTCTTAATCGCGATGTTAGCGTTTTTTTTTTTTTAATTTTTAATATTCTGTAATAATTTTGTTGTTTACTGTTTAAGAACGTTAGAGGAAATGACATCTACAGTCAAAGTGCATTGCTACCAACAACGTCAGACATACATACTCGGCTAAAGCAACAACAACAGCAACAACAATTACAAAATCATACAACGAACGGCCAAGAACTTCAAGCAAACGACCGACAAGACTTTATGTGTAACAGAGATGGCACAGGGGTTACAAAAGAACGGTCGTAAGGTAACAATTATTAAAAATTCAGAAAAAGTATTAGTTGTGCAAAAATATTATTTATCAATTTTATTAAAAATATGTTAGGGACAATTTTTGCTTTGGTATTAAATATATTTAATATTTATTATTTAAATACGGAATTGGATTTTCCAGTGCGTTTTTGAATGATACTTCTTCAATAATGACACTTTTTAAATAAGCTACGTTGCTTGTCTAAAGTATTTTTAATGCTATGTTCGCACGCCATTTTGAAGTACGTTGTTCGTTTTTTGAATTACGAATGCAAATTACGCTGTTCGCGCAGCGTTCTTTTGTCACAAATTTTTATTTGCGCCGTAAAAAAGTAAAACTATCTTAACATTTTTTTCTTTAAATTAGAAGACACCAATTTAGGATATTAAAATGAAACGTTTTTTATTATATGTTCATAATTTCTATTCGATGGTGAAATGAGCTTACATATATCGGTACTGAAAAAAATTTACTTCAGCCGGCTAATGATTCCGTCAATAGATGACCACCGCTGCCGGTTTCTTCCCGGCATAGATTCCTGACACAGCTGATGTCAGATGGCTTGTCTGAAGAAAATAGAGCACGCTCTTATTGAAATTTTTTTAGACTTTTGCAGAAGAAATATAATAAAAGCAACACACGACATGTATGTATTTTGCAGTGGGAAATTTTACAAGTCTGATGTAAAAAAAATGTCGTGTTCATGCAACTTAACTTCATTTCGAAAGGACATCTGTACACAGAGAAAACAGATTCGTGATCACAACCGAATTTGGCGCCAATCGAATTTTGTCGGTTGCATGTACTATCACACAATTCGGTTCCAATTTCTGAAAATTTTGTTGCTTAGCACAATATTTTTGATAGCAACATTTGAATTTTAGTACACTATCAGTCATAACAACAGATATTGTTAGTTGTAAGTATGAATTTTAGAAACAATATTGTGCTTATACCCGAATATATGATAAATTTGGTGTTCATAACAAGAGATTTGATTGTCGTTATCAATATATTTTTTTTAATCTGTCAAATGTAGCCCATAAGGGGGAAGGACCCCAATGAATGAAAAAAATGGCTTATTTTACAGTACGATGTCCTAGGGCAGGACCATATAACCCAGCTTGCATTACAAAGGAGAAGTCTTAAAACTACTCCATGGAATACTCCAGAGGATAAGCTTTGAAATCGTTTCAAAACGAAAACATGTCGTTAAAAAACGAAGACATGTCGTTTCACTGCAAACTCTTCTTAATAATGACGTGGTCCATACTTGCATTACATTGGAGCATTACATTGGTTGTGAATTCCGAATAATTATATTTTCATTTTGAATAAAGAATTACCATGTATTAATATGCGTACGGATGTATGTTTGTAGATGGATGAGAATTATCTCCCTTTGACTTAGAAAAGGTAATCTTGAGGTAAAGGGAATGTATAAGATGATAATGAAACTTGAGAAGTTAAATTAGGAGATTGGTAGGGTGACCAAGAACTAAGGGGGGTGGACTGTATTTTATACTTGCGTGTGGGATAACAAACAGGATGATAATGAGTGTTGACCAGGTTGATCTGCTCCAAGAGGTATCACTAAGAAACAACGGAAAATGCAGGGACTGTAGACTAAGTAGTTCCAGAAATAAATAGATTTAGGCGATTAGATTTAAATTCAAAGTTTCCAGTTTATTAAGCAAATTTTGGTTAAAACTAAATTTATACGATATGATGAAAGGTGGTTAAATTTAGATGTTGGCTCTTTGGCGCTTGAAAAGTAAGTTTTAAATCAAAAGGTGCGTTTACTAAGATGATTGAAAAGTAAGTGAAGTTAGAATACAATAATGACCAACCACGAAGGTTGGGTATTGAAAAAAGATGGCTATTTAACGAAGCGGCAAAAATGACAATTGTAGATGTTATTTTTTATCCGCGTAACAACATAAGTTAAAAGTTTGTTATTGCTACAATTCAGTGGCTTTTAAACTGTATGATTAATAATTATGACATTCATTTAGCGACGGTTATAATTCAACTCTTTTAAGACAATGCAATTTAATAAGAAATATACAAATGAAATGGATAAAATACAATTAGAAAGGATACAATTTAGCAAATCTTTGTGCTAGTTTAAACACATTTGTTGTACTCGAATTTAAACTATTCCAACAATCAATAATTAGCTGCAATAAATGAATTAACATTTATATTACACAATTTATTGACGAAAGCAAATTATTAATTGCAATGACCAATATTCAGTATTGCCCTGTATTAAATTCGGTTGTGATTCTAACCATTTGTACTAATTTTTAGAACTAAATTAAATAAGTTATCATAACTAATAAAAGAATTGAAGGAATCATATTTCAGTTGGAATAACGTTTTAATAATCAAGAGAATTAAAAATCAGTTAGAACTATACATTTTTAATAGTTGCAATAATAAATCATGTCACTTGATCAATATTTTATTACTGCAACCGTTTCCCAACCAATTTGTTTTCTGTGTGTATAGAAACTTGGAGGTATAAAGAACCTATTTGGATTATTCTTGACATAATTAGGACAAGACTAGCATTTTAAAGTGGAGACATTAACCGATATTTGATCCATTTAAATTATTATATATGTATGTAATCCTTTTACTCCTATAAGGAGCGAAGGGCCGTTCATTTGCATTATGAAACAAACTAAATTTCACATGGTAAATTTTTTTTCAAAATCCTTATTCCCTAAAAACATTTCTACAGGGGCTATGTATAGTATAAGTAGTTTTGGTTAATATTTAATAACAGACCATTTCATCGTCTGTGAAATGTTTACCAACTCTCAATTTGCTAGATCCTCTCATCGCGCTAGACCGTCCAAGAATTTCTCAAAGATCCAGAATATACTTTATAAGCATCGCAACAATCATGAATAAAGATGTGTTTTCAATGCAATGGCAAAATTAAAAAGGTACTATTTTTTCTTCCAGCTAAGAAAAAAATAAAAACCTGCAATCCGAATTTTTTTAGTACCAACAAAAAACTTTTTTTCGACAAACTTTTCCAAACATTAGAAATATAATGAGGGATAACACAGTACATAATATATCGAGTAAAACTAAAACGGTTAACAAGTTTTTTTTAATTTTTTATCCATAAAAATGGGAAATTTTCAAACTTCACTACAAGAAAACTCCAATTGTTATTTCTCATCTCAGCTTTATAGAAAATGTTCGTACATACATCCTCATGCATAGTATGTAGATGTATGTGTGTACATATATACATACATTCCTGGCCAATCTCACAAAGAGGCACAAACCCCATGAAAGGCTCCACAATATGTGCTTTAATACGAAAACTGGGGAATCAAACAAGAGGATGCTGCCAATAACTTGCTACTGCATCGCATATAACTCTGCTAGCTGAGAAAGCATTTGTCTACGAACTCTTAGGTAAAAAAAAGTCTGGACTAGGTAATGGTGGGCGGTAAAATAGAAAAAATACAAAATGTTAAATATAAGAGAATTAATAAGAGAATTCATGGTCTAGCAGGCGGTTAGGTGATAGGAGGGAGTCTTAGGCATTGGAATGCAGTTGTAGAGAATGCATGCACATTCAACAGACAAAGAAGATTTTGGAGTATGGAGCCAACAACAGCAACAAAATTATAATGGCTGATTTTTGCCATAAAGTGTGGAGTAGTAGATAGAAAATCCATGACTATGATGATGTGGATGACGATGATGATGTTGTTGTTGCTGGTGCTGGGTCTGCTGTTAATAAAGGGATAGATACATACAAAAATTAAATACACACATACACACAAAGGAACTTGTAACCCAGCAAGCAAAATAGTCCGACGTCTTCCAGATATCTAACAGAAACGTCGATTAAAAAGTCGGAATCGTATAAGAATTCTGTCAGCTTTCTGACCCAAAAACGTATGAAGTGGTTGACACGAACTCTGACAGACATGTCGTGGGAAATTCTGTTTTTTGCCGACATTTCTTATAGATATCTGACAGAAATCTAATGAAAAAGGCGTGGAAAATTTTCATGAGATTCTTATTGTTTTTTAACTGATTCCTGAAAGAATTTCTTTTATTACAAAATATTAAAAAGTATATAATTATAAATTTTACGCGTACGTACCTTTTTTTAATCTTTTTATCTTGAAACAATAAAATAAAATCAAAATAATTTTCACCTTAATGACAATTGTCATTATTTTCACAGAAAAAAAAAAACAAATAATAAGTCTCGTTAGACACATCTGAAAGAATTCCGTCGGAATTCTAGTAGACATATCTTTACATAAATTTCCCCCGATATATCCATTCGAAATCGATCAGAAGTCGTCCAGACAGTAAGTATGTTCAATGTCTGACAGAAATCTGAAGGAAGTCTCTAAGAATGAAGTCAGACATTTGCAAGAAATGTCTGATTCAGACAAAGTCGGAGTATTTTGCTGGCTGGGTAACTATGTTTATTCGGGAAACAAATCGGGAATTGTATAATGGTCAATTATAATTTTTTTAATTAAAAGTACGGGTATTCCCATATTTTTTATAAAATTAAAAGAATATTTGAAAAATATTTTATGGAAACCCTTGGCAGAGTTACAGATCGATATCAGCAAAACATTTTTCCAGAAAAAAGTAATTATGTTGAATTCGGTAATTAAAAAAAAAAAATAATTTGATTGGAAAAAGTCGTTTATTGATAAAAATGCTATTTTCAACATTTTTTTTTATTTTTATACATATTCTTTAAAATTCAGATTTGCAAATTATTGAACTTTACAACGATTTGAAATTATGAATCAAATTAAAAAGACGATAAAATAATGATTATTATACTACTGGAAGTTAATACCTCAACTTTATCTAGGAATTTAGAAATCGTTAAAATATAATTGCTGATCAGTATCTGATCTGGTATTACGGCAAACAGGACCTGGTCCGATTCGCGAACAAAATTCTGTCATTAGTTCAAGCCCCTATCCAAAAGAGCGAGAGATTTTGAGAATGTAAGAAGTAAGTTTATTTTAATTGTGTTTCTACTAGCAATATAAAGCATTCCAAATGTCATCTCTGTGTGTTCTTTCTATTCAACAGAGCTGTAATTGCAGTGTAAACTAAACACCTGCATATCTTAAGCAAGAAGTTAGTGCAAGGCTGGAATTGGTTTTGTAGATGCATTGTTTTTAGCAATTGTTACATGGGGTCTCCTCCTGAGATAAGATATAAGATTTTTATATTAACAAACGTCAAATTCAATCGCAGAGAGTATTAATTTACGCATGGGCTCGCAAATAGTGTTAATATTAATATTAAAAATGTTGTGAGACAGTTTTTATGAGAAATCTATTTTATAATATAAGCTGTCAAAAATACACATAGATACGTAGGCTAAGACACTATAATTAAAATGTTTAATTTTGCAGTGCAAATGGTGCAAATCTTGAGAAAATTGCTTAAAAAAACAATGTTTCAAACTAAAAAAAAAGGAAGATAACATTCAAGAGGGATTCATGTTGACCTGCTTGGGGCACTGGTTTTCTTAAATCATTAATTGGATTTGGAGGCTGTCCTGACTGAACTTTCACTATTTGTTTTTATGAGTCTTCGTTGTCACAAATCTTTGTTTTGTCAGGTACCTTATATGATTCTGGGATTTGATGGCCATGATTGTTTTTCAAGATTCTATTTAAATATTACTCATAAAATGTTTTTTTAGCAAAAAATCCTTGGATTCCTAGCCAATACTAGACAGATTGTTATAAATGATTTTAATTGGTATATATATAAATGCCTTTCTCAGAATTTTCAATACAAGTTCTTCCTTAATTTTGTATCGATTTAAGCTAATAACTAAAACATTTTTACATCCATCCATATTATTGTAGATATTTTTATAAAACAAATGCTCAGTTAGCATTTGGGTGATCATTTTTCGTAAAACGCTTAAATTATTCTTCTCAGATCACTTTTGATGATTTAAAACTTATTTATCACTTGAGCGATTGAAAAAGGATTTATATATGATTTATTGATATGTTTGAATAATGATTTCTAAATGATTTGAAAATTGATTGATCACTAAAGCGATTGAAAAAGGATTCACATATGAATTATTCATATGCCCAAAAGGGAATCAGAAAATTGTCTCACAAATAATTCTTTAAGGTGATTCATAGGTAGGTACCATTTTCTCACAACAAGAGTATCATTTACGATCGAAAAAAATAGCTCATATGCAGTTATTATGTTCGTAAAGCTGATTCCCAAAAGATTTGATTATGATACAAATGTTAGCTGTGTATCCGGCAAATAAAAAAAAATATGTTCGTATCGAGCCCTAACCGCGAAAATAACGCAAGCTACATCATTTTAAATTTTCGTTTTTTTTTAATAAATGACTTTATTGGCAACACTTTCATCATCTGCTAAAATGTCATGGTCACATTAGGAACCGTTACATAGCGTCTTCAACTGACAATTTTTTGTCATACCAAACGTCAAAGTCTATATAAAAAAAACTCGAAAATTTTTGTCAGCGTTTTTTTAATATGAAGTTTGACGTTTGGTATGACAAAAAATTGTCAGGTAAAGACGCTATGTTACGATTTTATAGCAAGAACAATTTTATCGTAAACAACAATTTGCATACAAAATTTATATGAAATAAAATAAAGAAACTCTCTCCTGTAAAATTTGATTTTTGGCGCTTACGTTATTTTTCGCGTTTAGGACTCGATATGTTTTCGGGAACGAAAAAGTCTAAAATATTAAAAACCTTAAAAAACACCAAAATATTAAAAATTTTAAGAAATTGCGCTTTAATACTGAACAACAATAGCACAACTGAATGAGATACAACAATTTATTCGATAACAAATACCTACAAAATCTAAAAAATAAAGATCTAAAACTTCCAATTTATTCCAGTTTTACACAAATCCTTAGTTTTAATTTCAATTTGAAAAATGTTTTTGAAATGTAAAAACTCTTAAAACACAATGAATTTAAATTAAATTTAGTGTAATCATATTATTACTATTAAAAATTTTACTTAAAGAACAAATAATCAATAATTTATGTTATTCAAGGGGCCTACATTTTCATGTATATAGATAATCCGACAAAATTGTATGATTAAATAACATAAATACATACCTACCTGTTTTTAAACATTTATGAACTTCAAACTGCCGTAATTTCGCATAAAAATTGCACTTGCATTTGGCAACACTAAAATTGAACACCAACAACAACAACAAACAGTATTCAAACACAAAACGCATTGGCAATGATGGCGGCTGAAAGAGCCGATGTCGACGATAATGATGTTGTTTTTATTGCCTGTTATTTTCTGATGTAAATAGATTATCGTAATAAAGATGACAATAATAATGATGAAAGCTGACTACGGCGACGACGGCGTAGATTCTATAACGAACCATCTAGGAGAACAACAAAACGAATAGTTGTGCTCCCGTTTATACCTTTGTTGTTTTTTATTTTTTTTTTTTTTTTAAGTTTTGTTTTCCTTTTTTTCACTGGGAGCCTTTGGCAAAAATTATTTTACCCAGACGAGGAGACTTGACAATGACTTGGCGCATCTAGAAAACAACAACAACAATATTTACAACTCACATACAAACAGATATATTTTACTTTAAACACACGACGACGTAATACACAACACACGCTTTAACTTTTTTTTGTTTTGCACTAGCATTTTATTTATTAACAACAACAAACTCCCGACACTAGCAATAGTAAAAACCGAAACAGCAACAACTAAATGCACAACTATCGCTCGGTTGTTCTTACTTCGGTTAAACTCCAACTAGTAAAAAAAATGAAGAAAACTAAAGTAAAAGAACAAAAAAAACATTACGGAAAAATTAAACTTTGATAAATTTTACACGAAAAACACCACGGTGAATATGATGATGATGGTTGGTGGTGGTGGCGGCGGCGGAAAACGAAAAGTACACGACACCGAAAGGTTTGATAATTTTGGGTTTTATCATCAAAAACGTTGTTGTCGAACAACGACCTGAAACGTATGCGGTAATTGTGATGAATGCGACGTATATCATCAAGTTTAAAAACAATTTTGTAAAAAAAAAGAACTGAAAAAAACAACAACTGTAACTGCAAAATATAAAAAAACAGCAGCAACAACAACAACAGTAAGAAAGCAAATAATGCAAAAATAAACAAATACACACACTCATATGTACACATGGATACACCAAGTACATGCATAAATATAATAACCACAACCAAATACAACAACAATAATAACAAAAACTTGAGTTCAAAGCTCTCTTGCACATACAACACCAACAATGGCCACATTGAAAAGAAACAAACCTTCCCTCCCTAGTGGTTTATTTTATAAAACCAACATTTATAAATCGTATCTATAGATACATATATGTACATATATATAGTATGGACATACATATGTATGTATCAAGATCTTGCTTTGCACATCTTTTTTGTAATTTTCTATATAAAACTGTATTTTATTTTGATTTTTTTTTACTTAATGCAGAAAAATAACGAGAAAAATGCAGTTTTTCTCTTAAGAAAACAAAGCAAACTCACACATGCTTACAACAAAGCGGTTGCTCTTTTATTTACATTATTTTATATACTTTTTACTAGGCAAGTTTCTCCTTTTGTGGGTACTTGGTGTTTTTACTCTTTGTTGATTTTTTTTTTGGAAATTTGCTATTTCCCCTTTAAATTTTAAAGTAGTCAGGCGAATGATCATTATAAATTATAGTTAGGAGGACTAAAAAGTACTTTACCTGTGATTTGAAACGTGAAAAAATCCTTTTTCCAAATCAAGTGTGCTAAAAACTTTATTATTCTGCAACATATCTATTTGGTCCTCTATGACTGGCATCGGGTATTTATCTTTAATAATTAATAATAGTCGGCACATCATCGTTTTGTTCCATCTTTTTTATTTACGAGCACTATTGGAGTTGCATAGTCGGAGATACTAGGTCGAATAATTCCGTCTGCTTGCCAAGAACTTATTTGCTTTTCTACTTCTGCCTTTTCAACTTGAGGTAAACGACGTGGACGCTGAGCCACTGGAACGTCATCAGAAAGAACTATTTTCATACTCACGGGGGAGCTCTTAGCTGGTCTAGGTTTGTACCCGTTATTTATCTACTTCACTACAGATCGTATTGATTCTCTTTGAATGTGCTTCATATCTGGTAAAAACTCTCCTCGTTGGAAATTGATTGATTGATTTGATATTTCAATTGACATTTCGTCATTCGTTGATTTTACTTTTCTACTCATTTTTACACCATCTGGTGAAAAGCTTACAATTGCCTGATTCGTCAGATTTCGATACATCGATACTCACACATTCGTTTGGTAAAACATGACATTGTCCCACGAGTTTGCATTCGTCCGCTACTACTTGGACATCAAAAACACACCAAGTGCACCTGTATAAGTTGATCCGACACCACATACAGTCATATCTGTTTTTGAATATTTGCCAAAACCTTTATTAAAAAATGCGTCTTTCCGAATTGTAGTTATTTGACTTTCGCTGTCTATGAATTCTTCCACTTCAATACCCTTTATGTTGACAACTTTAAACGATGTTCTGTTTTCCACTACGTGAACATTGGGGTTTGGCATACGCTTATCAGATTTACTACAACTGTTAGCTTTATGACCAAACTCGTTACATTGGAAACATTTTGGTCCTTTACCTTTGTTTGGGCATTTGTCTGATACATGAGACTTTTCGCAACAGCTAAAGCAGTACCTCTCCGGTTTGTCACTTTCTGGTTTTAAAACAATTCTAGCTTGAATTTGATCATACGTCTGCAACCTTTCCTTCAATTCGCCAATTGATTTCGATTCATACAAGAAGGCTTTGTTGTATAGCGAGCCTTTTATACCATCGACAATATAACTGATGATAGAGCTTGTATCGATTCTTGCTTGAGAAGCAATATCCATCATCGTATATACATATTGGCGATACGATTCGTTTGTCTTCTTTTTTCGCTCACACAACATTCGGTGTACACAGGGCTACCAGATGTGACGATTTATCGTCAATTTGGCGATTTTTTGTTCCGGAATTAGGAAAGTGCCGCTTTGCTGATTTTTTTCTAAAAAGTGACGATTTTTTTCAGTCTCCAAATTTTGAATAAAACACTTAATTTTCTAAGCACGTTCGTTTTTTAATCTTGGAATATTTAACAGTCGTACCTTAACAAGAGCGGAAGGCGGAACGTTATCTTTCGCTTAGCTTTTACGCTGATATGTGTCACGAACAGTAGTGATAGCTTTCTTGTTTAATAAAACCCACAAATTATAAATAAAAATAAAGATAAAAACGCTAGATTGGCCAAAAAATAGCTAAATTGCTATTATTAATTAACAAAAGCGGCAAACTTCACTATTTAACAAGCTGTCAAAATCGGTTTTTCCAATTGCAAAGCGTTGAGGCCGCTCTATTCAAAAACTAAAAAATGCGTACCGCTTTTGTTAAGGTATGGCGTAATATGCAAGTCTTAAGAAAATCTTTAAATGATTATGATTATTAATGTAACATTTTGTTTATCTTTCGTCAAACCATCATCGAAAGAACCTTTTACGACTCTCTGTATAAAACATATTTTCAACAATTATACGGCGAACATTTCACGGGTAGTAAGATACTTTCTACATGCGTCTCATACGATTCTTTACATGAAAGACTCGCTAGATAATCTTCACCCACGTCCGATTTTTTGACGATTTTTCGAAACGTAAAAGACGACTTTTTTATTTTTTCTCAGGAAATTGACGATTTCCTCACAAATTTATGTGGCAGCCCTGGGTGTACAGTAGCACTGTTAACCATTAATTTAAACTCTTCTTTAAGCCCAGCCACTAACGCATCATATGATTTCGCTTTGCATTCATGCTCCATAAAAAGCTTTGCAGTACCTCAATCAATCCATCCGTACTTAAATCAAGCCAAAGCGGTGGTACGGTAAGTACTGATTTCCTTTAATCAACTACAAAATGCTTAGTTCAAGTACGAATTACTTGAAACTATGATTGATTCAAGAATTTCTAAGTTGTTTTAATTTCGATTCGTACTTGAAATAATCCGAAAATGAGTTTAGATTGATTATAACCTAAACACTTACCACTAGAGATGGCACGATTAATCGCAAACATTAAATTAATCGATTAATTTTGACCAATTAATGATTTAATTGTATCGTAGACTTGCTTTCAATTAATTGCAATTTTAATCGATTAATTGGCAAAATAATCGTTATTTTTTTTATATTTTTGGTATTTTATTAATTTTTTTATATCGAGCACAGCATTGTTTCTTTGTTCTTTCTTACATCACTAAGATTCTTGTTAGACCTGAAATACACCACTTTTGTTGAAAGCAATCCTTTGATTCTCTTTTAAACGTTAAGGAGAGAAGAAGAATGAAACATATTTACTTCTTCTTCTCTCCTACGGTTGAAGCCACAAAAGTTGCCCAATGTAAATAGGGACTTAGAAATAAAGAAAGAAGATTCTTGTTCACTATATTTATGGATGGTCAAATTGAAAAAATGTATCGATATATATCGAATCGATATTTTTTAAGAGTATCGATATTTATTATTTAAAAAATATCGATATATCGGAAGTATTTTGCTGAAACTACTACCAAATTAAAAAATTTAAAATATATATTCACAAATCAAATCTTATTATTATCCCAAATATATAGGCACATATCAAGACGAATTAACTAGATCGTGGGGTCAAGTCAACATATTGTGTTTTTTACGGGGGTCGACTTGTCAAATTTTTTATACAAACTAGTTTTTTATGTAAATAAACCTATTTTTTACTAGCAATATTTTTGACAACCCGACCACAGAAGCATTTTAGTTGTAGAGTTGACCTCACCTTCTAGTTAATTTGCCTTGGCACATACATATATTGTTCCAAAACCGAATAAAATATGTAAATATTTTTAAGTTCGTTTAACTTTACTGTTTTTATTAGAAATCTGCAATCTGAAAACCCCACTTTTTTCTTAATTCTTCTTCTTATAAATGCTTATTATTTTAGATCTTCATTAAAAA
This sequence comes from Pollenia griseotomentosa, assembly GCA_963931875.1. Taxonomy (NCBI): domain Eukaryota; kingdom Metazoa; phylum Arthropoda; class Insecta; order Diptera; family Polleniidae; genus Pollenia; species Pollenia griseotomentosa. The sequence continues at coordinate 69,865,414 of OZ007561.1, read as the reverse complement.
ACATATTGTTTGATAAACGGCTAAAATGTTAAGTTTTTAATGAAGACTGACTTTAAAAAATATCGAATTCGATAGTCGTATTTCAATATCAATACATCTGTATTTTAAATATCGGCGATATATATCGATTATTTTTTTTTTTTATAAATCGGCAATTAATCGACAACTAATCGATTAATTCTTATTAATTGCAATTAATTGCAATCAATTATTTTACTTCTGCAATTAATCATATGATTAATTAATCGATTAATTTATTTTTTTTTGCCATCTCTACTTACCACACAGAGCCAGAAAGAATATTATTATTTTACTGACCCGTTACACATGTTTACTTCACTTTCACTTTTTTATTCCGCCCTTTGTTTACAGAAGAATTCTCAATTATGAGAGGCCAGCAGCATATGCCCAATATAGTTTTCTCAATCGTTTTTCTTTGAAAATTTAATGTATTTAACTTAATTATCTAAAAAAATAGAATACGGGAATTATGATTTACTTTTTAAACATGAAAATAATCTATATATTTTTCTTGTAGTGTTGATGCTGTTGCTACAACAAACTTTTCCAAACAAACGCATATTGGTTTTCGAAAGTTATTCCATTTTGGATTGTTTTAATTAATTTTAAGGGTTATTCGTACTAAAATTTTTGAGTACGACTCGTACTAAAGTATGTAAAAAAACTCAAATTTAGAACGAGTTTTTTTTTGTGTATCAAAAATTATATTTTCTGCTGTATTCTAAAAAAAAAAAAAAATGTCTGACAAAATACACTAACGAGCACTACACTATCTTTAAAATCTCAATTTCAGATTTGTGGTCAAAGGGTGTCATCAAAAAGGAATACCAGGGAAAACTTTTCAAAATTTGTTTTTGGATTTCCTATTACAAAATCTAAATGGTTTCAATATTTGGAAATTTACTGCCTGGCCCACGATGTCGACAAGAACATTTCTTTCGCATATTTATATTGAAAACAAAAATAAAAAATTAAAATTTGTTTTTGTTTTCAATATAAATAAATGTCGACAAGAACATTTCTTTCGTATATTTATATTGAAAACAAAAACAAATTTTAATTTTTTATTTTTGTTTTCAATATAAATATGCGAAAGAAATGTTCTTGTCGACATTGTGGGCCTGGCAGTTAAAGAATTCCTTTAATAACTTTTAAACAAATGATTTTTAATTTTTTCTTAAATAAAATTTGAGGTAAATAATCGTATAACTTTTTTCGAAATTTTGATTTTGGCTTTGCTATTAAATAAGGCAGGGTAATGATGGCAGACTGTTTTATCTGACACACTTAGATCTGTTGATCCACTGTGGTACAATAGAATATTGTTGCTTTTAAAACCTTTTTTTTCGAGAAAAATTTTGAATGGAGCAATATTAAACGAAATAAAATTTTTTGGTAAATTTCAAAATAAATATGTATGTGTAAATTTTTGAAACTTATTAAAACTTATTAAAAACCTCTTAAAATAAAACGAGCTCTTTATTTTACTCTTAATTGCAATACTATCTGCTTGCAACTTTATTCTCTTTAAATGCAGTTATGCGCATTTAACTGAGTTAAGTTATTTTTGTGTTTTGAGTTATTTCTTCTTCCTTTTCAAATTTGTGCATGTGTTAGAGCAAATTTCTCTCAATCATAAAAAGGTAAATTTTCTATACATATGTATTTATGTATGTATATGTAAACGCACATATTCAATGTATCAGCTTTATATAGACATTTTATAAAAAAGGGGGTTTTTCTTATTAAAAAGTATATGAGATATACGTTCCCTAAAGCTTTTATATATGTATGTACATTGCATTTACTCTATATAGTATGCATTTATAAAGTCTATGTATTTTTTATGTATGTAAATTTTATTAATCCCTATTTTCATATGGTTTATGCTTTTAAAACTCCCTTTTTATACGTAATTTTTTTAGTAAAGGTAAACTTAATCGGTTAACTAATTAGGGTATTAGGCTGAGAAAACATTAGTTAAGTTTTTTAGTTACCTGTTTAAAAAACAATATTCATTTCTCTGTGTTCATATTACATAAAAATATATTAGGTAAGGTCAGGTTTATTTGGTTGATTTAAGCACCACTGCCTACCTGCTGCTACTGTTCGTTCGCTCCCCTTTTGTGCTGCTGTGTCGGTGTTGCAGCATCCTTTTTGGTATTATTGAAATGCTTTTTTATTATTACATTATTTCCATAGTTAAAGTGACACAATCTAGGGAGCGATTTTTTGAAAAGTATTTCGATATTTAAGTATTCGCATGTTTTATAACCTTAAAATTAAGCATACATCCTTCTATCTAGAAAAACTCGATTTTTACAACGAAAAGTGTATGAAGAATACAATCAATATCTTTAATACAATATTCAGTGTTGTTGCCAGTTATGATTATCTAGAGTCAAGAATTTAAAGAAAGATTTACTGGAGGGGCAATTATTTGTAAAGCGGCGAAAACTTTTTTGTACACCTCATTATTATAAAATGTTTCTTTTTTTGACTAAAATTCCAAATTTTAATAATTTTTTGATTTTCTTTAGATTGTAGCGATTTTAATTGATTTTGGTTTTCTTTATCTGGATAATGGCGATTTTATATACTATTCACCACAAATGGAAAGGGTAAACAGTGTAAAGGATTAAAGTGGGTGTTTAAAAACCGCGAATGGAAACTTCGACGGCTCGACCTTATGTGTGAGTGTACTGAACATAACAATACACACAGGTGGCAATTTGAAATAATAATCCCCACGCTTTGTGACTAAAGCTATCTAACATCCACTGCTCAATTACACCAGCTTCTGTTGATAAGAAATAGCAGGCCGAAATTGCTTGCAATTAGTGGAAAATCAGCTCATGCAGCTGACTTTTCTAAGCTACTTACCGCGATCTTGGATATAAGCCACTGCCACTACGTGATTCCTGAACGAGCCTTACCAACAACTAAGCCAAGTTCGAAGTGCCAGCTGCTACTTATTGGCGTATTACCGGATAGGATCTCTTGTGAGCCGCGAGACATCTGCCAATTGTGACTCTGCAAAGCGTCTTTGACTGAACCTATATTGCCCGAAAATGGTAAACCAAGATATGAAATATCCCTAAGAGGGTTCCATATATTCCGCGTTAATGTGGAAAGAGCATAATATAAGTTTGTCATTCCGTTTGTAATTTCTACAATATTAATCGTAGAGTCAATAAAATATATACCGTCACCTGAAATACAAAACAACGTATCATCAAAACATTCGAAATTGACATTTTTTATTGATTTTTGTTCATTTTATTAATCTACATGATCCCTGCTATCAACAATGACGACGAAAGAAATTCAAACGCTAAGTACACGCCTGTAAACTTAAAAAAAGTGTTGTTACGTTATTTTGTATTTTGGGTGATGATATATTTTGGGTCCTTATAAGTAGCGAAGTTAATTTAACGATGTCCGTCTGTCCGTTTAAATGGGTTTTCCGAAGGCCCCTGATATAAAGGGGACCATTTATTTATATATTTCTGTCACATATAGTCCGGAATTGCTTGCTATTCAAATTCAGTCTGATCAGTCCACAAATGGCTGAGATATAAGCAACAGACAAAGTTTCCGATAAGTTACAAGCATTATTTTTTTCACACCCGAAAACTAAAATTGAAAGTGCGAAAAAGTTCAACAACGGCTGCACTAGTCACAACGCGAGACAAGTTTGCAGTTATAAAGCAAGTTGTCGAATTGTATCAGGAGTGAAAGAAATTGGACAAGAGCACAACGAGAGGAGGCCGTCGCATAATATAAGAGAAGAAAAGTTTGCCGTAGAATTGGAAAGAGAAGAGGCACAAGGACAACGGCGATTAAGCGACTACGGAAATTGTTACCTTAGCAACGGATAAGTAATGTATATCGTAGAAAAGGAACAATTTTATTATTTTTATCCAATTATAGCGTAGTTCACATCATCTACCGAATTGTCAAGCAGTGGTGGCGCTGGTGAAATGAAATTAGAAGTGAATGCTCTACCGTCGACTTTTAAAGTTGTAAAAAGAGGAACACAGTCATTTACCAATGAACGGAACGTTTCTGCTTTGGATAAATGCATGATATCAGACCAAAACGCAATGCAAATTATAGCTGCAGTGGCTGAAGGGCGAAAAATTCTTGGGTTCTGTGATTCGATTGACATTCAAAGCGTTTATACTCGGTTTGATTCCATTGTTTTTTATTTTGGTAAATTTTCATTATTTTTTTTTTTTTTTTTTTTTGTATAGGGATTTCTTTAAGCGCTAGAGATAGAGATAATTTTGTTCTTGAGAAATATTTGGGCACACAGATAATGCTAATATATTTGACGTCCCTATGCATGACCCCTCAGTTGTAACAAGCTTTTATTCTATTCACTTCCTCAATTTCTTTATCACAAACTTCAGCTATCGTGCGGCACGGCAATTTATAGCCGATCGAGCACAATTTTTTTTTAAATATATTGCATTATGACACTTTTTGTGTGTCATAATCAGTGTTGGGAAAAATACATGGCTTGCGATATTTAAAATACAAAATACTTGCTGGTCATGTATTTAAAATACAAAATACTTTCAGGTTATGTATTTAAAATACAAAATACTTCTATTTATTGTATGTATTTAAAATACAAAATACTTTCATTTATTGTACGCATTTCAAATACAAAATACTTCCTTCCGTCTTGTCCATGTATGTATTTAAAATTCGAAATACACCATTTTCATTCTAACAAAAAAATACATTAGATGTTTCCTTTCATAAATATTAGATTTTTGAATGTTCTGATGCTACAGTTTATTGTTGAAGAATAAATAAAATCTGCTGAAGAAAATAATCTTTCTACAGGTCCTGATGAGCACAAACGTTTATTAAATTCTATGAATACTCTTATTACTTACACATCTGTATGTATTTAAAATACAAAATACATACTTCTATTTATTGTATGTATTTAAAATACAAAATACAAACTACTTATATTTATTGTATGTATTTAAAACACAAAATACTTGCTGGACATGTATTTAAAATACAAAATACTTGCACGTCGTGTATTTAAAATACAAATACAAAATACTTGCTGGACATGTATTTAAAATACAAAATACACGACGTGCAAGTATTTTGTATTTTAAATACATGTCCAGCAAGTATTTTGTGTTTTAAATACATACAATAAATAGAAGTAGTTTGTATTTTGTATTTTAAATACATACAATAAATACATGTATTTCAAATACTGCCCAGCCCTGGTTATAATTAATTAATTGTTGGTTCAATTATTGACAAGCTCTGCAACAAAAGACTAAACAAAATAACAAATTAATTAACATGATGGCATTGGACGCCACCTTAATTTTTGCCCGTAAATGAATTTTTTCCACTTAAACCTTCAGTAAGACATACATATAAAAACAAGTAGTAAAATTAGTTTATAACTGTCCAAATGTTATTTTTCCACCTATAGCCACATATCGCTCATTTGCTGCAACATCGTCATAACTCAAAAATATTAGTTTTACAGAAAACACCACATAATGACGTTGTTGCAGCAAATGAGTGATGTATTAGGTAGACGTCGTGTTTGGTATTAAGAATAAGTCATATTTGTCCATTTTTTCACCTGGCCCTTAATTTGACATTGAAATACGGGATTGGTAAGCACAATAGCGACCACAAGAGAAGATTTGGCTCGTTTATTTGACTTTATTATTTTCCATACACTAAGTTGTTTTTAAGTATAAAAAAAGGCTTTTAGATCCATTATTTTACCTTAAACCCCGTAATAACTTTCTTCTGGAATAAGGATTTTTAGATGAATACGGTAAAAATGAAAGAAGGCTATAAGCGGTTTCTCTATATGGCTATTTTTTTATTACAATGGGCGTAATGAAATGAGTCCATTAAAGTCCTCGAAATGCTGATTAGTTTTTAGCAACACAATCTACTTCCAGGAGTTGCCTCTTCTTACATTGATAATACTGACGTATGTTGTAGATGGGCATTTGCACAGAAAAGTCTGCGTTTGTCACGTTACGCCACTTAAATTGTTAAAAAAAAAATTGTATGTACCTATATTATTTACGAAGCCCCCAAATATGATGGGGACTCGGTTGTTATAGAATTATATCACATATATTTTGCGTTTTTTTTAGGGAAGGGCTTGCAATCGGGATTGGTTTTTCTGAATCCCGGAATTGGGGATTGAAGTAAATATTTCGGGATATTTTGAATCCCGGGATACTTCGAGTTTTTTAAAATTTTTTTTATATACCCAAAAAAAACTTTTCAAACTATATAAAAAAACAACTTAATTTTCGAGTTAAAATACACTTTTCACGAATGTATATTATTTATTTGTAAAAATAAAATAAAAACAAACTTAAATTATTAATTGATCAAAATTCATAAAGACCATGTAATGAAAAACGTAACAAAACAACATAAAAATCTTATTTTTATCCATATTTAAATATTGATAACAAAAATTACATCATTTCCAATTGTTTTTTAAAATTTTCCGAATGAATTTTCAAATTCTTCAAATATATTTTTAAGTTTTCTCAGGCCGGGTTTTTGAGATGTGGATTAAGCTTAAACTTAGTTTAAGGTTGTATAAAACTCAGATTTTTCCGGCGAAGTGTAATTTTTTTTATTATTTTTGTCCCTATTATAGTTTACAACTCAATTCAGTTGGGTTGAAATTAAACAACTGCTAGTGATGAGTTGTAGTGATGGTTTTGTTAACCGCACTAACACAGAGTTGTAAACCATAATACAAAAACTGCAAAATTTCAACTGAACTAGAGTTTTTTAACATTTTAAGCAAAACTAAGCTGTTCCGTCAAAATTATGTATACAAACTTTGTAATGGCGCCAGAAATATGTTTTCTGATTAACTAAACATAGTTTAACTGACTTCTCAAAAACCCAGCCTTAATGTACATATTTTGAAATTATCGAAATATTATAAATTTGTAATATATATTTTAAAATTGTCCAAATATATTTAAAATTTTTAAATACAATTTAAAATTGTCCATATATATTTTAAATCTATCCAAATGTAATTTAAACTTTTTTTGTCAACAAATACACGTATCTTTATACATGTTATTAAAAAAAATGTAAAAATAATATAAAAAAAATCGGGATCCCAAAAATCCCGGGATTAGAAATCAGAAGTCCCGAGATTCGGGATTCGCCTAATCCCGGGATTTCCGGGATCAGGATTTCCCGATTGGAAGCCCAAATATGGAGGATTTCATGTCAAGTGACCCAATTTGTAAATCGATGTCTTCTGATTTGGATGAAATGTGCACCAAGATTAGTCTTATCATCTTCTCATCTTCTCTGTCACTGCCCGGCATTCGGAGACGTAAGACTCAAACTGTTTGGTGAAAGAATGCTCAGTTACAAAACCTGTCTCTCTGACATTGATTTGAACAGGATCCATTCCTTCATTGAATCAACCAGATGGCTGGGTGAGAATGTCAACAGCCAGTTAACGTAGGAACAATGGGAGAAGGTGAACCATGCTAACAAAACGGGAACTAAATGCTCGACCTACGTGAGCTGTTCTTAACTGTGGCTGCCAGTGGAACCTAAGCTAACCTACCTTCCAAATACATTTTAGATGGCTGTATATTTGGAGAAGATATGAAACTTCCAAATCAGGTACAAACATTTTGGTTATAAATACACAACATCCGGCAAAATTTTGGCGGAATTGGAGAAGTGGGCGTGGCACAAAATAGATTTATTTATATCTAAAGAACATTATTTAAATAAAATTCTTTTTTATCGCACCATAGTGAAGGGGATATAAGATTTTGGTATAGTTAAGAAGAGGAAAACTCTGAGCCATTATGGGTCTTATATAGAAGCTTGATTGCTTGGTGGCACAACGTGATAAAGAGAGAGCTTTTCTGTAGAAGTGCCCATATATGATTGGATGAAGTTTTTTTTTAGAAAAAATAAAAAATCGTTTTCAAAGTTGCTAAATTGTTTAAAAGTAAATATCAAAAACAGAAAAATTATGTTAAGTAACATGCAAAAAATAGAATTGAAGAAGTTTTGTAAAAAAACGAGGAATAAATCTCAAAAACCCGCGAGATGTGATTTTTAATTTTGGAAGCATATGACGTTGTTGCACAAAAAACTAGTAATTTCAGCCTGTTCGTCGATTTCGAACGTTAACGTTCGCAAAGAAAATTACATTTAAAATAAATTTTCGAATTTTGTTTTTGTTTTAAATAAAATTTTCTATGCGAACGTTAACGTTCAAAATCGACGAACAGGCTGGCTGTTAATTCATATGGAAAATACATGACATTTTTTAGTGTAAAAAAATTTTAATTTTTCTGCAGTAACATCATAAGCCCTAAATAAATTAAAATTTAACAAGTTAGTGGGCTATATTCGGTTGTGCCGAATACTTGATACCCTCTACTGAAAGTCATACCATGTTCCCACGGACAGCAATATTCGTGTTTCGCACTCCCATTCATGTTTCGCGCCCCAAACATAATTGAAACAACATGTTGTGCCATACAAAATTTTGAGAGCGAAACAGGTCGTTTCATTTTGAAACATGCTGCGAAACAGGAAAAATGTACTATCATCTCCAATTTTGATAAACTAACGATTATCTAAACTAGCTCTCAAAAAAATCAAAACAAAGAAAAAACAACAAAAAGTTATGTTTAATAATATAAAGTGATATGTAATTATAAAATAATAATCAGCCTGATTACGGTTGGCGTCGTTTTTTGTAGTATCTACTACATCAGGCTAAATATTAATAAAAGTATTAAATAATATATTTTAAGCTTTTAATTACATTTTTGAATGAATCGTATGAACAGCATGTTTGGCAATCTAGTTTTAGAGAGCGAAACGAGTGGTTTATATCGTCGTATGAACATAGCATAATAATTTTTAGTTCTCAAAAAATTCTAGCTTACATTTCTTTTTTAACTCTTTAGTTAACAAAAAAGGTGTAAAGGCTCAGTTAGTCTTTACTTCCTGTTCTGTTACGAATCAGCTGATTTGTTTTTGTTATTAAGAAACCTGTGAAATTGATTAGTTTTTCTGTTCTGTTGCGGTTCAGTTTGTTAAAATCGAAAACTTGTTAAGTAATTGTAAATGACAGCAAAATAAATAATAAAAAATACATATTTATATTGAAATAAACTATTTTTAGATTTTAAGAATTCATAAAATTAAATTTCTTCAAATTTATGTGCATTAAAGTTTTTGAAATAAAACAATGGACGGTGCAAAACTAATAAATTTGTCATAAATGGCTGATAAGTTGCTACAGAAAAAGTAACTGCAACAATTTCGTAACAGAACGGCACGGAACAGAACAGAAACGGAAAGTAAAGACTAAATGAGCCTTAACTCGATACGTTTTTTGATTAGGATTAAAAACTCGAACAGTCGCTCCCTATCGACTGCTCAAAAGTAAAATTATTCGAACGTACGAGTAAGTATTCCATCGTATACGACTGCCAGAATTAGCCCCAGCTCTCTTTAATAGAACCAATAGAAAGAATATTTTTCTTTAGATTTGTAAAAATTTAGAACGAAGAAGAAAAAAGTTTTTGACATATTAATATTTTTGTAATAAAAAGAAATACAAATTAAACATACATTTTTATCAGAGACCGTATTTTAATACTTTTAACCCCATCTTTTTCGTTTTTTCCATATAAAAATAAAATACTTGTGACTTAAAAAATTTTATTTATTCATCTGGATTTTTTTATTTGAAAGAAAAATATTTTTTTTCGAAAAAAAATAAATAAAAATCCTTTTATAAAAATAAAATACTTGTGACTTAAAAAATTTTATTTATTCATCTGGATTTTTTTATTTGAAAGAAAAATATTTTTTTTCGAAAAAAAATAAATAAAAATTTTTTTATAAAAATAAAATAGGTACTTGTGACTTAAAAAATTTTATTTATTCATCTGGATTTTTTTATTTGAAAGAAAAATATTTTTTTTCGAAAAAAAATAAATAAAAATCCTTTTATCACAAGCGCACAGTGGTCCCAATGATAAATTTATTGACAAGACTGGGGTCTTTACACAATTATATATATATTGTATTGGAATATTTGCAATAATATCACTGATGCACTGATTTAAACATCAGTAATTGCTATTTTGAATTTTTAATAACAGATAAGTTGTATCATACAACTTGTATGTGGTTTCTAGAGCTAATAAAATAAAGTGAAAACGTTTTCTGTAATATTTTTTGGTTTTATTTATACAATAGAGGTATATGTTTTTTTAAATTTATAATGTTCTGCTGACTTAGAATTCCGTTTAGAAAAATATGTATGCAAATTAAAATGTATTCATTAATTGTGGAAATTGTTATGTATTGTAAATTGTGATAGAGTTTTAAATGTGACTTTCACCAGTTATCGCTGCTATTTTTGTGTTATTATCATCTTTAACATGTGCATTGTTAAATGTTTATAAATTAGCTGCCTTTTTTGCCTAAACACTTTCAATCGTATCTTTAGGTTCAATGTCAATCACTAAAAGAGATTTGTTGAATATTTGGTACTCTGAAAAAGACCAGAAGAAAAAAAATAAAGCTGTCATACATTACATTTTCATGAAAAGTGGTATAGATAATGATGAAGATGATGACCGTAAGCAATCCGTTTAAAATTTGCTTAGCAAACTATCGAAGAAGTGGATGCACGCACAAAGAATAAAGAATATTTTCGAGTCAATCTTTAAATATTAATTGGATGAATCTTTTTTCTTTCCCAGTTAAGCCTCGTCAAGTTTTTTTGGAAGAAGAATCGGAGAAAGGACCATCAAGACCCGGACGACCTTCCAAATCGTTTTTAGAATATTTAAAACGTTTCAAACATTTTGACTATACAAAAAACACAAATCAACATAAAGTAGTATCAGTGATTACAAAGCGGAACAAAATTTAACTTTTTTTTGTTGATTAAGAATTGAATATTGTTTTAAGGTTATTTGGGACGCTGAATTTTTATTTTTTATGAATTTAAAAACAACAAATATTTTTTTTTCAATTTTTATTTTTGCTTAACTTCAACGATATCTCTGAAACTACTGGTCAAATTTATAACCAATGTAAGCGTAAGATCGTGCCATACCAAGTCATTTGTTCGTACAAAGTTTTATCCTTATATGTAGGTACTTATAAAAAAAGAGTTATGAGTTGTTCGCTCTAAATTTGTCATTGGGACCACTGTGAAACGTTGAAAATAATTTTCAACTTTTTTCATCGGACGGAAAAATTTACATATATATCATAAAAATGATTAGTATTGTGGTTATTTAATTGAACTGTTTATGGTTTTTACTCCAAATTTCGATATTTTAATTAGACTAAAGTTTATCAAATTTAATTTTCAATTAATTATTTTTAAGAAGAAAGGAATTTTACAACATGAAATCAATTAAAATTTATTGATTTTAACGGACAGGCCACCCTTAAATGTTTTAATTGCAACCACTCAATCTATCCATTGACGACGACTGACAGTTCTTGACTAAGTTCTTAAGGCTTAGTTAGCCAGGAGTAACAGTAACAGTAAACTTACCGTAAAAAAGTAAGACCAATCTTATTCTTACAGATTGAGACGTAACATCTTACTGCTAACTATAATTTAACCAGCCTTTGGCTATGGTATCGCGGCTGAAAGAAAAGTAAACATCGAACAATTTAGAGTGCTATAATCTTTGATACCATCCACTGACAGTTCTAATGTCTTAGGAGTAATATCTATATGATGTATATTTATTAATTTATCTTTATAAAAACCGAAATCTGGATTTAAAATGTGTTGCGGTCAATATTTAATCAATAATTTAATAGAGGTCTAACTCTATTAAATTATTGACCGACAATTAGAAAGTTTTATATTTATATTGTAGCCATGGTAAGCTATGAACCAATCATCCCAAAATTATGCAGAGGGATTTCTGGTACTAAAAAACATAAATTTCGATACAGCGGTGAAATTAGTTTTTGCGTTTGCAGTGAATTTCAAAAGGCTGCTAAAATGGGATCTAAGGTTTTTTATGTACCGTATATCACAAAATTGCATAACATTGTTCCTGGCCATATGAAGCTAAGTTGGAAGAAATTTTACCGCAATATTGTAACGCAGTTTACTTTCCCAGCTGAGGTATGACTCAGTCTGTCCAGGGTCAATTCGAAGGTCTGCTTCCTTTGAAATGAAACACGGGATGTTTTCGTGTATGTTCGCTTACAATTATTTAACAAAGCTTTATTTACGAAATCTTAATCTACGCTAAATACTATGACGGCTTTTGGCAGATTCGGAGTAGATGTGGGCGGGAACGGGTGCTGAGGCAGCGTAATTCCATGCACGTACGGCTGATGATGTAAGGAAACTGCTAGATATTTTCGGCACGCTGTAAGGCTCGTTCTGTGGCGATCCGTAGGGCAGTGTTAAGTTGCTGATGGTTCGATCTGGCAGAGAAGATGATAATAAACGGGTTTCGGTTATGGTTTGTTAGTATCTAATTCTACGATCGAACCTATGCCGCGTACGGAGCATTTGGTTCGCCCCCCAGTTGGCTTTACACACGACTAACTACTGCGACTAGTTGGGCCGAGCGCTTCGAACACGAGAGGATTTCGCAACCTCGGGTGTTCGGCTAACTATGGCCCCTGATAAGTCGACGGCTGACGGTTGTCTGGCCATGGTGTGACTAACTACGGTGGTAAATACTTCGAACCCCACGGGAATGCGGAGGCCGTGGTGTTCTGCTAACTACGGTCTTAAATACTAGACATGACTTAAAAATACTTCGGACACCAAGGGATTTCGGGAGCCTTGGCGTTCGGCTAACTACATTCTTAGATGCTAGAAATGACTTAAAACTACTTCGGACACCAAAGGATTTCGGAGGCCTTGGCGTTCGGCTAAATACGGTTCTGGCTAAGCCGGTTCGGCTTAATACGGTTTTGGTTAATCAGGTTCGGTTAAATACGGTTTTGATAAATACTGGGTAAAATACATCGGACGCCACGGGAATTCGGAGACCGTGGCGTTTGGCTAAATACGGTTCGGGTTAATCAGGTTCGGTTAAATACGGTTTGGTTAAATACTGGGTAGAATACCCCGGGCACCATATTGAATACGGTTCTGGTTAATCAGGTTCGGTTAAATACGGTTTCGTTTAATCAGGTTCGGTTAAATACGGTTTGGTTAAATACGGTTTCGTTTAATCAGGTTCGGTTAAATACGGTTTGGTTAAATACTACGGTATGATTGCTGGTTCGTATTCACTACTGGTAAGAATACGTTGACTACTGGTTTGCATTTAGTCGGCTACCGAATGGAATTCGGAGGCACCGGCAGTCGGCTAAATACGACTAACTACGGGTTGAATACTGGTTTGTATTCAGTCGGCTACCGAATGGAATTCGGAGGCACCGGCAGTCGGCTAAATACGACTAACTACTGGTAACTACGGGCTTGTATTCAGTCGGCTACCGAATGGAATTCGGAGGCACCGGCGGTCGGCTGAACACGACTTATAATACGTTAAATACGGGTTTGCATTCAGTCGGCTACCGAATGGAATTCGGAGGCACCGGCAGTCGGCTAAACACGACTAACTACTGGTAACTACGGGCTTGTATTCAGTCTGCTACCGAATGGAATTCGGAGGCACCGGCAGTCGGCTGAATACGACTAATTACTGGTTATATACGGGATGGTATTTAGTCGGCTACCGAATGGAATTCGGAGGCACCGGCAGTCGGCTAAATACGACTAACTACGGGCTAATACTGGTTTGTACTCAGTCGGCTACCGAATGAAATTCGGAGGCACCGGCAGTCGGCTGAATACGACTAATTACTGGTTATATACGGGATGGTATTTAGTCGGCTACCGAATGGAATTCGGAGGCACCGGCAGTCGGCTAAATACGACTAACTACGGGCTAATACTGGTTTGTACTCAGTCGGCTACCGAATGGAATTCGGAGGCACCGGCAGTCGGCTGAATACGACTAATTACTGGTTATATACGGGATGGTATTTAGTCGGCTACCGAATGGAATTCGGAGGCACCGGCAGTCGGCTAAATACGACTAACTACGGGCTACTACTAACTACGGAGAGTAAATACTGGGGTTAAGGGCAATATCTACTCTGGTTTATTCGAGCAAACTTAAGTCTATTTATTCAAAAATAAAACAAACTAAATGAGAATTATACGGTAAAAAGGTAATGTAGGTAAATAGTAAGGGTATTCATAGTAGTAAGTAGAATAATAAGGGTATTCACAATGTTGGGTTACTCATACTTCATAAAGTTAGGATTGAAATGGTAACATTAAATGTTAGTGTAGGGCAAGCTTGTAACGTCACGTTACAGTCCCCTCCTACTTCGGGAAAAAAAAAATCCATTACAGGGTTTTTTTTTTTTTTTTTTTTTTACTAGTGTATAGCTAATTAAAAAAAAAAAAATTATTTGTATTAATATTAAAAAAAATTAACTAAAACTAAATATATGAACTAAAAAAAACAAAAATTTACCACTTCCAAAAAAAACGAAAATGCCTTCTGCCGTTTCAGATGTGTGAGTTCGCTGCGCTAACGACGGAGTTGATCAACAGTGACCTTTTGCTTATAAGTTTTCCTGCTGATGACATACTTTTGTCAGTTGGTCCTCCCGTAGCGGATAGATCTATCACCGTGGGTTCGTCGGTAGCGTATTTTTAATTCATAAGATTTCGTTTCTTTGTGCTTGATCCGATCCAGTTACGTTGGTGGTCTGGTGAGGTTTTACCACAGGATGCGTACTTGAAATCGGGTCCCTGCTCGGGTGCCATTGTAACGCAGTTTACTTTCCCAGCTGAGGTATGACTCAGTCTGTCCAGGGTCAATTCGAAGGTCTGCTTCCTTTGAAATGAAACACGGGATGTTTTCGTGTATGTTCGCTTACAATTATTTAACAAAGCTTTATTTACGAAATCTTAATCTACGCTAAATACTTAGAACTATGACGGCTTTTGGCAGATTCGGAGTAGATGTGGGCGGGAATGGGTGCTGAGGCAGCGTAATTCCATGCACGTACGGCTGATGATGTAAGGAAACTGCTAGATATTTTCGGCACGCTGTAAGGCTCGTTCTGTGGCGATCCGTAGGGCAGTGTTAAGTTGCTGATGGTTCGATCTGGCAGAGAAGATGATAATAAACGGGTTTCGGTTATGGTTTGTTAGTATCTAATTCTACGATCGAACCTATGCCGCGTACGGAGCATTTGGTTCGCCCCCCAGTTGGCTTTACACACGACTAACTACTGCGACTAGTTGGGCCGAGCGCTTCGAACACGAGAGGATTTCGCAACCTCGGGTGTTCGGCTAACTATGGCCCCTGATAAGTCGACGGCTGACGGTTGTCTGGCCATGGTGTGACTAACTACGGTGGTAAATACTTCGAACCCCACGGGAATGCGGAGGCCGTGGTGTTCTGCTAACTACGGTCTTAAATACTAGACATGACTTAAAAATACTTCGGACACCAAGGGATTTCGGGAGCCTTGGCGTTCGGCTAACTACATTCTTAGATGCTAGAAATGACTTAAAACTACTTCGGACACCAAAGGATTTCGGAGGCCTTGGCGTTCGGCTAAATACGGTTCTGGCTAAGCCGGTTCGGCTTAATACGGTTTTGGTTAATCAGGTTCGGTTAAATACGGTTTTGATAAATACTGGGTAAAATACATCGGACGCCACGGGAATTCGGAGACCGTGGCGTTTGGCTAAATACGGTTCGGGTTAATCAGGTTCGGTTAAATACGGTTTGGTTAAATACTGGGTAGAATACCCCGGGCACCATATTGAATACGGTTCTGGTTAATCAGGTTCGGTTAAATACGGTTTCGTTTAATCAGGTTCGGTTAAATACGGTTTGGTTAAATACGGTTTCGTTTAATCAGGTTCGGTTAAATACGGTTTGGTTAAATACTACGGTATGATTGCTGGTTCGTATTCACTACTGGTAAGAATACGTTGACTACTGGTTTGCATTTAGTCGGCTACCGAATGGAATTCGGAGGCACCGGCAGTCGGCTAAATACGACTAACTACGGGTTGAATACTGGTTTGTATTCAGTCGGCTACCGAATGGAATTCGGAGGCACCGGCAGTCGGCTAAATACGACTAACTACTGGTAACTACGGGCTTGTATTCAGTCGGCTACCGAATGGAATTCGGAGGCACCGGCGGTCGGCTGAACACGACTTATAATACGTTAAATACGGGTTTGCATTCAGTCGGCTACCGAATGGAATTCGGAGGCACCGGCAGTCGGCTAAACACGACTAACTACTGGTAACTACGGGCTTGTATTCAGTCTGCTACCGAATGGAATTCGGAGGCACCGGCAGTCGGCTGAATACGACTAATTACTGGTTATATACGGGATGGTATTTAGTCGGCTACCGAATGGAATTCGGAGGCACCGGCAGTCGGCTAAATACGACTAACTACGGGCTAATACTGGTTTGTACTCAGTCGGCTACCGAATGAAATTCGGAGGCACCGGCAGTCGGCTGAATACGACTAATTACTGGTTATATACGGGATGGTATTTAGTCGGCTACCGAATGGAATTCGGAGGCACCGGCAGTCGGCTAAATACGACTAACTACGGGCTAATACTGGTTTGTACTCAGTCGGCTACCGAATGGAATTCGGAGGCACCGGCAGTCGGCTGAATACGACTAATTACTGGTTATATACGGGATGGTATTTAGTCGGCTACCGAATGGAATTCGGAGGCACCGGCAGTCGGCTAAATACGACTAACTACGGGCTACTACTAACTACGGAGAGTAAATACTGGGGTTAAGGGCAATATCTACTCTGGTTTATTCGAGCAAACTTAAGTCTATTTATTCAAAAATAAAACAAACTAAATGAGAATTATACGGTAAAAAGGTAATGTAGGTAAATAGTAAGGGTATTCATAGTAGTAAGTAGAATAATAAGGGTATTCACAATGTTGGGTTACTCATACTTCATAAAGTTAGGATTGAAATGGTAACATTAAATGTTAGTGTAGGGCAAGCTTGTAACGTCACGTTACAATATCTATATCTGCTAAGGTTTTAGGCGTACCAATTTCTATTATGATAGCACTGTTAATTACGGTTTTAGGCGTACTAAACTGTTTTCCGGGAGTAGAGTTTGTATGGGGCCTAGGGTAAATTATGGACCGATCTTTACGAAATTTCACAATGTTATTTCTACTCCAATAAAATTATCACGAGCCAAAATTTTTTATGATAGTATTACTTTGTACGGTTTTAGGCGTACTAAATAAAAAAAAATGTTTTTTGAATAAAAATTCGTATGGTTAACAACATTATTTTAAATTTGACTTACGATTTTTTGTCAAAATGCCACAGATATATTCACTTTTTGTAACGGAAAACATACAAAACAAACTGAGAGTCTTCGTTAATCGCAGCCTAGGAAGAATTCTAAAAATATTTTGGCCGGCACAATAAGCAACGAACAGCTGGCACACACTTCGAAAAACATCTGAAGAAATTTTCCACCACGCTCTTGTTTACAACCCCCAAGGTAGTAGAAAAAGAGGACGTCCCAAAACTACCTGTCGACGATCAACACTACAGGAAATTAATTCCATATCCCATAGTCTGGGAAGAACCTTCAACACCATCGAGGAGCACAGAGATAAAGCTGCACGTCGACAAAGATGGAGACAACTTTTAGACGGCCTATGCCCAGTATAGATGCAGCTCGTAATCATATGACGTCGAACAAGGCAATATACATATATGTATATTAACTTTTCGTTTTTGTTTCAGTTTTATTTAAAAAAAAACGCAGTAGTTACATAGTCATCGTCCAGACTTGAAATTTTGAAAGATTTGAGAGGGATACTCAGTTTTATGTACTCTGAAATACTGTTTTGTCTTATATTATTACACTTTTTAATTTGAAGTTGGCTGTGGGTGTATTTGTATTTATACATAAGATAGAAAAGAAGAGGAGAGCAAGATAAAAATATTAAAATTGCAAAACTATGATTTCATAATCTGGACACTAATGCAATTTCAAAGCAGTATTTTTTAAAATTGCAATTGTTAATTTCAAGTCTGGAAGGTGACATGGTAAAAAACTGTTGGGATCGCGAACGCACCTATTGTTTATACAGGTTTATTGGCAGCAACTTCCCAATAAAATACAACCAGCTGGCAACACAAACTAAAAAAAAAAACATGCATTCAGGGCTGCCAGATAAATTTGTCAAACATATCCTGAGAAAAATTCATTGTTTTGGTTTTAAAAAATCGTCAAAGAAATCAGACAACTTCAAACTTAAGCGGCCCATACACTTGCAATATTATTGTATATGATATTCGCCATATTATTTCCATTTTTTCCTATATTATGCAATAAGTCGTTCAATGGTTTCATTGATTCAATAAAAAGGTGAACATTACCTATAGGAATAACATAAACAATATTGTACACTTCACTTTCTTATTGTTGTGCAATAAAAATCAAAAGTCTTTTGATTGTTGCCAATGTATTGTGCCACCTTCGAATATCACATACACATTAGCGATAAATTGTACAATACGTAAAATTGAACAATTTTGTTGCAAGTGTATGAGCCGCTTTAAGCTTCGTACAGATGGTGGTCAGATCTTACAATGTTGTCAATAAAATTGACTAAAAATGTCTTGCAACTGTGTGAACATTGTACGCTATTTTAATTTTTTTTTTTTTAATTTCCTAAGCTAATCCCGCGAAGCTCTATGCTTGTCTGCAGGAAAGAAACCAGAGTCTCTGGCGGGAATCGAACCCGCAACCTCGGTGCTGATAGACTAGCTCGCTACCAGCTAGCCTACCGATGCACCCAATTTGGCAGATGTGTTAAATTAATGCACCTACCATCATCTGTACGAAGCTTCAGATTTAAAAAATTTTGCTTAAGTTTTATTAAAAAACAATCAACAAAAATATGAATTAAGTTCATTGGTATTTTATACATGCATACTTATTTAATGGACATATATATACATAAGCCGAGATTAATATTTAAAAAGTTTTAAAATTTAACAAAAGAAAAATATATTTATTTATAATAAATAAGATCATTCATTTAATATAAAAGATAAAAGAAAGAAGTCTTACATTAACTGTTTGTAGTTTTTTTAAAAAGTTTTTCGTTTAGTTAAAATTAAACCAAAATATAGTCCTTGTGATACGAAAATTACTTTTCAACTTTTTAGGTACGTTGTTTAAAAAACAAATTACAAAAGACGAATGAATTTCCGTTCATTTAAAATATGCTTTATCAAGATATACATATGCAACAATTTTGGCTAAAGGCTAGTTTACACTATTATACTTTTTATTAATACATGTCAAAAACTCAAGTAAAGCGACCCATAAACTTGCAATATTATTGTATATGATATTCGCCATATTATTTCCATTTTGTCCAATATTATGCAATAACGTTTTATTCATTCAATAAAAAGGTGAACATAACCTATAGTAATTACATAAACAGCATTGTACAATGTTGCCAACACATTTCACTTTCCTTTCGTTGTGCAATAAAAATCAAAAGTCTTTTGATTGCTGCCAATATATTGTGCCACCTTCGAATATCCGTGCACATTAGCGATATAATTATACAATACGTAAAATTGAACAATTTTATTACAAGTGTATGAGCCGCTTAATATGACATAGTGTGATAGTGTGAATGCAATGTGTCACGAAAATGACAAGAACATATTATGAAAAAAGTTTGACATCCCATACGACTTCATCGGTTTTTGAAAAATTTCTAAGCAATAATATATTTCATTGGATCAGGGTTGCATTTTATTTCATGCGTGAGTGTTTATACTTTGTGTGATAGTGTAAACACAAACTGAAATGTTAAATTAGATTTTCTGACAGTCGCAGCAAAACTCATTAGATTTCTCTCTCGCAATGTATTATGTAATATGTAAAACTTGTAAGATAGTGAAAACTAGCCTAAATTGCGTACATCTTCACACATACTCCTTTGGTATGATCAGTGCTTCAACGAAAACACCTTTAAGGAAGATATTTCCACATGGATCCAAAAGAAATGCACCTAGGAAGTATTAATCTGATTATTTTTATTAGCACAAGGTTAAAACTTTTAATTTTTTTATGCTATTTAAACATTTTTTATTATGTTTCAATACCTAAATGGTTATACCGGCTATATATCGGTATCAATACCGGTATATATTATACCATATATAATCTGTAATAGTGTGCTATTGAAATTAAATTGGCTAAGATATGAGCAAAAACACAATTTCTTCTAAATTTTATCCATAGATCTCTATTTTTTACACATACTTTTTAAATATCTTCATACATATAATCTATAACTTTTATTTGTTCTTTTTCACCTAAAATAAACCTTAAAGAATGCTGAAAGTGAAGATATAAAATTGTCTTATTTTAAAGATCGTCACTTTTAAGCAAAACACAAACATCAAATTGGCACCTTGCTAATTTCGGAACGAAAAATCGTCTAAATTATGATTAATCAAATCTGGCAGCTCTGCATACATTTCTAACCAAAGAACCAAGCCGAAACCTATTTATCGGCGGCTGAGGCGCAACAATTTTTTTAGGCGGCGGTAGCTTCATCGGCTTTTAATCGGATCGAACCGTTTTTTTTTTCTATGAAACGAAATAAAACAAAATATCACTGCAAACTTCGCAGTTTAATAAGATAAATATTGAAATTGTTTTACACATTTCATACATTGTTTAAAAGTAAGAATATTTGAATAAATAGAATCTGGGAATTTATTTTTAATGGTGAGTAACATTTATTATATAAATTGGCATATTAATTCGAATGTTTATTCTATGTCAAATTACAATTTTAAAAGCTTTTATACTTTAATAGTCATATTCCTTCAAAATTTTCCAGTATAAAAGCTTTTAAAATTGTAATTTGACTTAGAATACACATTCGAATTAATATGAAAATTTATGTAAGAATATTTGTTTCATTTTTATAATTCGGTTTAACGGGACTTTGCTTTAAAAGTAAGTTTTTTAAATATTCGCGGACTATGATCAATTCAACGGCTTTGCTTAAAGGTCCAATTAGACGTGACATAACCATACCAAAACTGTACTACCATAGCCACTGTATTACCAAAACGACATAAACATACCATACAAACCAATTCAATTTTGGTTTCTAAATTCGCCGTTACGGTTGTGGCATTATGGTTATGTCACGTCTAATTTGAGCTTAAGCCGGTACAAATATTCAGCCGATTTGAGCAGCCTAAAACGGCGGCGGCTCGGATTGAAAAAAATATTGCGGCGGCGTCTATACGCCGATTTTCAGCCGAATGTTTCTGTTTCTGACAGTTTTCTTTTCACTTGTTCTTCGATTTTAAGTCAAATTGAACGTGTGTTCGTGTTGTGATCAGATTTTTTTTTTAATAATTGGTGAAAAAAATAAAGAATTGGGAAAAGAAAAACATGGCTTCAATTTTAAGAACCGGCAAATTTTTGCGTTATTTTGCTGGTTTCACACGAAATGTAGTAGTAAATAGTGTCCGCGATGCGGAGAGCGGTTCACTCCTACAGAACACACCATGCATGTGCACACAATTTCAAAAGTAAGTACACGCCGGGAGGTGCTCCGGCTAAATAAAAATGTCTATTTTGCCCCCACTCAACACACAGCAAATTATACGGCAAAAGGCTTACGCAATAGAATATACGATTTTTGAAATAAAATTAATATATTTTGCACTAATTTCTTAAAGCGTAACAAGCAAATTAAAGTTTTTAAATATTTTGTTTAAAATCAATTCAATTTATAGAAAGTTTAACATAGATTTTTAAAGAATAATTGAAATTGTTTTTCTATGACATAACCTCATTCGCATGATTTTTTTAATGTATGTATTTGTTTTTTTTTTTTTTTTAATTTGTAGTGGCTTTGCCAATGGTGCTGCTGCTCCCAAAGCCGATTTATCTTTGGACAAACAATTGAAACGTTTGGATAAGGATGTGCGTCGTATTGGACGCATTTCAAGGCGTGATATTGAGGATGTTTTGGAAGAAATACGAGTTACCCGGTCAGCCACCAGCTCTCAATCTTTGTTGGTCATAAGATGTTGCGGCAATTTGGTGCCGGAGGAAATGCCCGAAGTTCGTACGGCTTTGGTGCAAGAAATCTGGAAAACCTTAAATGCCTTAAATGTGCCCATGGATATATCCCATTACAATGCTTTGTTGCGTGTTTATTTGGATAATGAACACCAGTTTTCACCAACTGATTTTCTGGCTGAAATCGAATCAAAGTCAATTGAACCAAATCGTGTCACTTATCAGCGTTTAATTGCTCGCTATTGCCAACAAGGTGATATTGATGGTGCCACTAGAATTTTGGAGTACATGAGAAGCAAGAATTTGCCTGTAAACGAAGCCGTTTTTAATTCATTGGTTTTGGGTCACTCGCAGGTGAGTTGGAACAGAGCAACGTTCAAAATGTGTTGCAAATTCGTAGTGTGATTGTAGTTACGAAAGAAAGTGTTTTTTATAGGTACATAATTTGATTATTTCCGCTTGTGAATTTTTTTCATTTTTTATCTCTTTTTCTAGTTTAACGAACTAACCAATTTTATAACATGACTAACGATTTTTTACATCTAAACATTTCATCTTTTTTTTTTAATTATTAGGATTTATCAATGTTGACCATTTCTTCGATTAAAATTAAAAATGGGATGTTTTTAATTTAATTTAATTTATTTATTAAATTTCAGTAGCCTAGCCTATTGGCCATAATCGGCTTACAAATTTCTACTTAATAATAGTAAAAAAACTTTTAAAGATATAAAAAAATTTAAAAATAAATAAGTATGTACATAGTACATAACAACAAAAAATAATTTATAGAAAAAATTTTAAATAATATAAGTAACATTTTAATAATAAGTTTTAATAAAGAGGTCAATCAAATTGCACAAAAATTAAAAGCAAAACCCAACAATTCCAAAAAATCTACAAAACATAAGGATACTAATAAAAATGTGAGACAAAAGTCCTACTATATATCCATTAATCCAATAATCTGATAGGAACAGCATTTACTTTAACCCGACAATGCAGAAAACTCACGATAGAGCTTAATCTTAAACACATCAGGGGAAACATCAAATACCCTCAAAAATCCTGGCAACTTATTATATAACCGAGTCACTCTTACAGAAAATGAACGCTCCAAAACTGATGTTAATCTTGGTATTATCAACTGCTTATTTCTGTTTGATCTACCAAATTCAAACAAATCAACCAAATATTTAGGCGTTAGCAACCTATAAGACTTGTAAAAATGCAATAACGTCCTAAATTTAACTAAATCCTCAAATGAAAAACCAAGAAATCGAACAACATACGAAGAAACATGCCGACATAAACTGAGAGAAAACAAATATCTCATTACCCTATTGAACACCAGCCTTATTCTTTTCAAAACATTTCCCCAAGTTCCCGAGTAAACTTCCAAGGTATAAAGAAACAATGGCATAATAAGGCTATGAACAACACGCCTTTTAACAAAAAAAAGGCAACATTAAATCCAAACTATACAACTTACGCAAAATAAAGATAATCCTAGAAACTATAGTATTAACGTGGCTTTCAAAACTCAATTTTTTATCAACAATAACCCCTAAGCATTCCATTTTCTCAACAAACTCAATCAAATGACCATCTAATGTAATAGAAAAATCAACCCTATCACTTTTACCAAACATCGTTGCCTTAGTCTTTTTCGCATTAATAGACAGGTCATTATTACCTATCCAATCAACCAATAACCCAACAGTATATTCAATCATGTTTTGCAAAACATCAGAAAACTCCGCAGTACCCCTGAACAACAGCTGCACATCGTCAGCAAATGCAAATGGAGTACACATTCCATTAGCAATGTTCCCAAATAGATCATTAACAAACATGATAAACAGAAGAGGACCAAGAACAGAACCCTGTGGGACACCACTATATACCGACAGCAAACCTGAAGCACGACCACCACTATATACATACTGTCTTCTATGCGACAAATAAAAAAAAATAAGCTTACAAGCCGATACAGAAAAGCCATAATAATCATGCAGCTTTTTTACCAAGATCGAATAATTTACCCTATCGAAGGCCTTAGCTAAATCCAACGACAATACCACACAAACTCCACCATCAGAAACATTCCTCCTAATGCTGTCCGTTAAACCCAGAAGTAAAGAAGTAGTACTCCTATTACACCTAAACCCAGACTGACAGTCATGTAACAACTGCCTATTATCAATATGCTTGACAAGTTGGATCTTAATAATATGCTCAACCATTTTTGACAAAATTGGCAAAATAGATATCGGCCTAAAATCATCACTCCCCCTTTTTCCAATAGGTATTACTATAGGTATAACTTTTTGATATCGTCTCTTATTTTAAAATTTAAAACTTATTGTAGAACTTATGGTCTTTTTGCACACTGAAAATAATTCATACGATATTTAACGAAATAAACTTTGTAGCTACTTTTTTGTATATTCGAAACTTTTGTATATACCTACATACCTAGCACAAAAGTTTCGTATATGTATGAAGTACGAAAGTAACGAATTCGTTCAAATACCTATTGTAAATATTATAAAATTGTTTATATTTTACAAAACTTTCGTAAAATACCCCAAATGTGCTGTTTTTTTTTAACGAAACTAAAAAAATATTTTGTAGCAAATTTACATTCACAAGAAAATCTTAAAATGGTGTGCTGGTGGGTTTAAAATTTACTATAGGTCTCGTATAAACCCCTTCCTAAAATCTCTAAAAGACAAACAAATCCCATATACCTGCATAGAAGAAGATACATACGTTTACATATAAATAATATTCTGCACAAAGAACTTTTATATGAATTTTAGCCTCATAACATAATTTTGTTCGGGTTGGTCCATGATTGCCTATGGGTCCAGTGTTACCATTTTAGTATAATTTCTGCTGGGTTTAGCAGATTGTGTTGGTATGCTAACTGCTTTTTAGTGTATTTCTTTGTCCAAAAAGTGATTTTCTAATATATTTTTACTTTTTAGCAAAGCAGAATTTTTTTATGAAATATGTATTAAAATTCCTTTTTGTTTAGCATATTTTTTTTTTTTAATCAGCAGATATTTAGCATATTTTCATCATTTTGCGATATATTCGATTTTTTTTAAAGTTTTGGCATATTCTCATCAAACAGCTATGGCAACACTGCATGGGTCACAAATAGAATACGTACATTGTTTTTATAACCTGTGGTGCAGGGTATCATATAGTCGGGCTGGACCGACAATACTTTTTTACTTGTTATTAATTTTGGCTCTTTTTTTGTTTTTTTTTTTTTTTTTTTGCTTTCTTTTTTAATTTTTATTTCAACAAATTTTACATTTAACTCAATTATAAATCATTTTTTTGACGAGTTCTCTTCGAATTCTTAAAACTTTTTCTTATTGGGGCGCTTTGTATGGACTTTTTTCTCATGATATAAATTTTTTTTATTTTAATTCCTTTTTTACATCTTCTATATAATAAAAATGAAATGTTGTGTGTTGCTGATCGCATAACTTGAGAACGGCATGACCGATTTTTTTTTTTTTTTAAATGGTTCAACTAAGGTTTGTACGGAAAGAAAATTTTGCCCCACCCACTTTTTTCGATTTACCTAAAATCAGAAAACGCCTCCATCGATCATTAGTAATCAGCTACCGAGCGAAGCCGGGGGGCGGCCACCTAGTATTTTAATAAATTTTCCGATTTTTTTTATGTATTGCTATTTTAGCCATCAGTGAGAAATGATTATTATTTTAATATATTTTTCCATTATTACTTTTACTTTTGTTAGGAAATCAACTATGCAAAGAGAATTAAATTGTTATTTTTTTTCATAACATAACATTCCTCTCTTCCTTTGCAGGCCAATGACATGGAATCGGCTAAAGGCATTTTGAGTGTTATGAAACAAGCTGGTTTAGAACCCAGTGCCGATACGTATACCACACTTTTATGCTGTTACGGGAGACATGGTGATATTGAAAGCATTAATGCAACTTTGGCAGAATGTGAGAGAAAAGATATATTACTCTTGGATAAAGACCTTTTAGATGTTATATACCATTTAACGGTCAATGGTCATGGTGATAAGATTGATGGTCTCTTAGGCAAATTTCATTTGTCAACTGGTTTCAATCAAGATTGTGTTAATACCATCTTGAGACTGACCAATAAGGGTTTTGAAGATGTGTGTTTAAAATTGTTGCGTATCATGCCTAGAGGTACACGCCCTGATGGACAACCCGTCGATGTGGGTATATTCTTTATTAGGCAATTGGTTAAGGCCAATAGGCCAGTAGAAAAGATTTTGTCTATATGCAAGACATTGCAAGATGAAGGTAATAATTTCAATTATACAACAAAAAGATTAAGATAATGTTAATACAAATAAAATTCTATTCAAAGATTTAAACTCCAAGGCCTTGTTAATAGCCACTGAGGCTGGCTTAACTCGTGGTTTGGTCAGCAGCACTTTGCCTTTGTTAATTGAAATGAAAAATGCCGGTTTACCAATTAGACAACACTATTTCTGGCCTTTGATTTGCTCTGTGGAACATAATCAAATTTTCGATATATTAAGAAAAATGCAAGAAGAATTTAATATTATGCCATCTGTTGAGACAATCCGCGAATACGTTATTCCTAATCTTAAAGAAAAGAACTGGGATAAAATCATTACTTTGTTACGTGATGCTGGGGTTTCAAATGGTACCGCTGCGGCCGCTGCCAGTTATGCAGCCTTGTCGAATAATAAAATTAAAGACGCTGCCAATATTATGGAAAGTTATAACTCTATTTATAACCAACAAATCTTTCGACAACCTTTAATACAAGCTTTTGGTAAAACTCAAGACTATGATGCCTTTGTGAGTTGCGTACGTCAGTTGTATGAAAGTGCGCGAAAGAAAATTGGCCAGTCTGCTAACAGCACTGCTGCGACCGCTGATGCTGAAAAGTCCGAACAAGTTCAAGAAGAGAGTGAACCGGTTGGCGAAACGGAAGAAGTGGTAGCTAAAACCAACAAATTTATTGTAGGTGAGATCTTGATTGATGTAACTTCTTATTTCCGCATCGATCGCATTAAAATGTTGGAGAAACTGTTACCAAAGTTGGTACAACAAGGTTTTACAATTAGCAGTGAACAAGCTGAAAAGTTGTCGGAAAAATTAGGCTCCGATATGACTCCCGACATCTCAGAACTTTTGGGCAAACTGAGCTCAGGTGAATTAGAACTAACTGTTTTGAATAATACTAGCAAAAAAAGAGGTGTTGATAATTTAACTGTAGAGGGTAAGTAGATGATGGCAAAAGATTGTTTAATTATTTTATTATTGTTTTAAATTTACCTGTAGAACTTGAACGTTTTATTAGCAATGTTGAGGCAAAGGGCGAAAACTCTAATAATCTCAAACGTCACTTGTTAGCTGCCTGCTTCCGAACAAAGAATTTGGAAAAATCTTTACAAGTAATTGATCGCTTAGAAACCGAAAAATATGTTTTGGGATCCGGCATATGTGCCCAATTAATTGATTTGTATACCAGCCACAATCGTGTATCAGATGCTTTGGCAACTTATGAAAAAATAAAAAGCAAAGATCCCGAATTTTATTTAGATAATTTGAAAACTGTGGGCATTGTTGAGCTGTTACTAAAAGAAGAACGCAGCGATGAAGCTTTAAAATTCTTGGAAAGAAACAAAAAAGCCCAACATTCTGGGGATAATGACAGCAGTTACAATTATGCTTCTAAGGTCTGGCGTATTTTAAACTTTATTGCCGAATCGGGCGATGCTGAGAAATTACAAAAGTTCTTTAATGCTTTTGTACAAGGAAACTATATTATACCAAATAATGTTTTGCTGGGACCATTAATTAAGGTTCATTTGGTTAAGGAAAATATACCCAAAGCCATTGAGGCTTTTGAAAAGATCTGTGAAGAATACAAAGCAACTCCCTGGAAAAATGAATTGGCTCGTCGTCTTATTCATATTGAAGATGCTGCTAATTTACAAAAGGTTACTGATCTTAGCACTAACATCCATGGTGAAATCAATAGTTTATATGATTTGGTGTTCTCCTTTGTTGAATGTGGACGTATAAGGCAAGCACGCAAGATTTTAGAGACTCCTGGTCTACGCACACGTTCTCACCGTATTGATAATGCATGTGAACGTTACAAGAATGAGGGTATGGTGGAGCCTTTAGAAGGTTTAATTGAAGCTACTCGTGATTTGAGCCATATTGATCGTAATAAGATTTACTTTAGCCTTTTGCAAAGCTATAAAAAATCGGAGGATGCCGAAAAAGCTTTAGGCTTGTGGACCAAAATGCAAGAGGAGAATATCACACCTAATGATGCTTTTCTTATTAAGTTAGCAGAATTTTTAGAATCCAAGAACATGGCGGTGCCATTTGTAGTGCCCCAGACTGAAAAGCAAAAGGCCAGAGAAACAAAAATTGAAGCAGTAGCCAAGGTCGCTGAAGAATCGTTTAAGAAACCAGTTGCTGCCGCAGAAAATGCGCATACTAAAACGCCCACCAATTTGGCTTTGTTGCGTAGATCTTTAAACAATAATGACTTGGAAGCTGCCCTTAACTATAAAAATCAGTTGAAACCTTCGGATCAACCCTCCGTAATGGATTTATCTCTTCTTATTGAACAGTTGGTTAGAGCAAATCGTTTAAGTGAGGCTACAAAATACGTCAATGAATTGTTGGCCAACAAATGCTACCCCGTCATCAAAATCTTTAAATTCTATCTTAACCGCATAGCTAATGCTGGCGATTTGGAGACTTTGAAAACAATAGGAGATCAACTAAGTGATGATCAAAAACGCAGTGTTAGTTTCGATAATCGTTACTGCCACGCCAACATAGTGGCCGGTAAAGTAGAGCAATATTTCAAGAATCTAAGTGATGAAATTGCTGCTGTCAAATCACCCGAAGAAGTTGCGAAATTGGCCGAGAAATTTCCAAGAGGAGGGGCTTTGGGTATCTTAGACAAACATCCCGAATTGCTGGGACATTGTAAGTTGAACTTTAATATATAATATTGAACGAAGTATGTTTACACAATTTTTCCTGAATTAGTTGAAAAGTTAGCTGAGGACTATGCCAAACACAATCAATTGGGACCCATAAATGTTTTGTGGATTCATCATATCTCCAATGGCAACGAGGCAGCATCTAAACAGATCTGGGATAAACATCTTTCCAGTGCTCCTCGTTTAATGTTTCAACGTGTTTTACAAACTGCTCGCGAACAAAGCAATGACAAATTGGCTCAAAGCGTTGTTAGTCAATTAAGAGAATCAAAAATTTCTGAGGGAGCCATAGGTAATGCGTACTCTTGCTTGATTGACATCCAAACCTCCAAGGGTAATCTTGACAAGGCTTTGGAAACCCTAAAAACTGCTGTTAAAGACATTTGTCTAGAACACATCAATCGCACAGCTCTACTTCGTCTTAAGTCAGAGCTAGAAGCTGCAAAAAAAGAATTCCCCTATACCATACCTGAAAAAAAATCCACTACGGGTAAGACTTTATCTTCGTCCTCATCTAGCCAAAGTAGTGACGACGATGTCACCCCTAAACGACCAGAAACCAAGCCCACGAAACCTACGAAGAAAGACAACTAAGTCTGTGTGTGTTTTATTGTTTTAAGTTTAATTTGTTAAGGTTTCGTTTTTATTCAGTTTTAACAAAAAAAAAATTGATTCTTTCGTATAAGTCATTAGTTTAAAATGATTGGAAATTTGTTAATGGTTTTTCAATTACTTTTTGCATTACAAGAACTTTCGTTTTTGTAATTGATCATATTAAATTGCTAAGTATTCTTTTATTTATCGTTTAAAAACGCTAAGAAAAAATATGTAATAAAAAAATTAAGAAATGCCTAATATAAAAACCATGGTTTTTGTCTTGTTGTACTTGTAGCAACGAGTCTACCGTGTGCAGTTGTACCATGAATAAAAACTAAATTTTATTGAATGTGAAATGTGTTTTTGACATATTTAACTTTTATGCTAATCTACTTTTTGTTAAATGTTTTTTTTTTTATAATGCATAAATCAAAAAGGGTTATTTTGTAAAACACTTCACCTTACTTGAAAAATATTTTCGTACAAATTTTTGAAAATTAAAATATTTTTGTACGAAAAATTTTTGAACGCAACGTGAAGGGATTTACGAAATAAACCCCAAAAATGTTTTCCTTTTTGAAATCTAAAGTCCAAAGCAGGGATGCGGACTTTTTCATTTCCCGAGGAAGCGGGATTTATTTTTCAATTTTCCGGGATTCCGGGAATTCCCGCTCAATACAAATCCATGCAAAATATTATTTAATTAAATCTATTTGAACAAATAACATTTCCCGAGATCAGTTAAATAAGTTTATAAATGCATTCAACTTTTTAATTTCTTGGCAAAAAAGTAAAAGTGCTTAATGGCACCTTAAGATATTCATGTTCAAAAGTACACATGGGCAAAATTTCAATTATTTTGTAGGATTTTTGCGGAAGTTCTAGCAAAATGACATTTTGGTTATCTTTTTTTAATGTGCAGAAACATTTGGAATAATAAAAACTTCCGATCTGTGACATTAGGAGTGTTTATGAATAAAATCTTAAAAACTATAACCGGAGAGAACTGATGATTAAATTAAATTCGGAGAAAATTTCCAAAAGACACCTTTAAAGTTTTAAATTTTTCTCCTATAAAACTAAACAAATAGACTTAAGCACTTATTGCCACAGAATAAATTCAAAGCCAACGTCGTTTATATAAAACCAAAAAAGTTAAATTATTGAAACCAATTATTACAAAATACATATTTCTTTTAAAATTGGATTTTAGTTCAGAATATGCATTTACAGAATCATTTGAAGACCTATTTCTTATTTTTATCAAGAAGATTTCAATGGGAAAACACGTTTCCTTTCTACGGATGTTTGCCTTTATAGTCAAAGGAACATTATATAATCTCTAAGACACTTTCAGCTGCTCTGCATATAAAATCATTAAATTTTTTGAAGCAAGTGGATAAAACTTTTTTCGTTTTTATAAAATAAATCTGGTTCTATAAACAAATTAAAAATCCTGTAAATTTTTAATCTTCTTCTTTCAAAACTTCAGGTCACTAAACATTAAGCATTGCCTTATCGGATATGAATTCACATCTCTTTGGCGTTTGGCGAAAACGTCTTAAGTCAGAAACTGTAATTTTTCGTTATGTTAAATTGAAAAATATTTATTTGGTGTATTTCATAGACTTTGTTTCTAAGAGCAGATGATAACGATTAGTAGCAGTTGTACTAGACTAAAGTGATTAAAACCTTACAAATGAGACAAAATCATTTAATTAAAGCCAATCAAAATCTCTAAATCAGGGACCGTAAATAACAGTTATATTCGAATTTTAAAACAAAAAAAAGCATATAGAAGTAAATGTGGAAAAACTGATTCAAGTATACCATCTTGATCCTTATGAACTTGTCTATGATAAAATGTATTGATTTTTAAAATTTTGATTTTTATTTTTTCGATAAAAATTAAGAGTTATTTTTTGATTTTTATTTTTTTGAACAAAAATAACTGTTATTTTTTGATTTTTATTTTTTTGAGCAAAAATAAAAGTTATTCTTTAAAGAAATAAATGTACGTGTAATAATAATTTAGTTGACTTTAAATGTTTATTTTAATGTGTAATCATCATTAGGAGTTCTAATGCACATTAAAATAAATATTTAAAGTCAACTAAATTATTATTACACGTACATTTCTTTAAAGAATAACTTTTATTTTTGCTCAAAAAAATAAAAATCAAAAATTAACTGTTATTTTTGTTTAAAAAATTAAAAATCAAAAAATAACTGTTATTTTTGCTCGAAAAAATAAAAATAAAAAATAACTGTTAGTTTTGCTCGAAAAAATAAAAATCAATAAATAACCGTTATTTTTGTTCAAAAAAATAAAAATCAAAAATAACTGTTTTCATCTGACTTTTATGAAAAAAGAAATAACTGTTACAATCCCTGCTCTAAATGCGTTTTTTTGACATACGACCTTTTTGCTAACGGCTCAGATCTATTTCATGACACAACTTATTTACAATTATATCAGCAGTAAAATTGCAAAAATCCCGGGAATTCCCGCACAAATTTCCCGAGATTTTTTTCCCGAAAAATGTGAGGGATCCCGGGAAATCTCATATGAAAAGCACTAAGTACTTTAAGCATTGTAAAAGTACTTAATTACTCCAATGACATGTTTAGTACAATTTAAAAATTTCAAATGCTTTAATATTGAAACATTTTGGTGTAGAGTTGGAGAATTAAAAAACAAGAAATTAATAAACCAATGGCCCTGTTGCGCGAAATTATCGTATATACCAGGGCTGTGGAGTCGGAGTCGGAGTTGAGGTTTTTGTGCCGGAGTCGGAGTCGTAGTACCCACAAAAAATCGCGACTCCGACTCCAAAGTTTTTCGGCATAAAAAATTTAAAACAAATTTTCCAAAATAAAAATTATTCGAAATTGACGATGCAATATTTCAAATATCGATTTGGAGTTTTTAAGAATAATTTTTCTGCTATATTTAACCATTTAAAAGCTAATGCATTAAAAAAGTTAGAGTGCTATATTCGGATGTACCAAATCCACCGACAGTTAGAATATATGAGAGCTATAAATTATTAAGTAATCTTTATAAAACGGACGTCAGTATAAACATTGGTTCCGGTTCAAACCAATTGTACGACAATCAGAAAGTGTTATGCTTTTTCTAGCAATTTGAACTAACTTAAATAATATATCATGATTCGTAACAGTATTTTGAGATGCATAATTTAAAATTTGCAGTATTAAGTGATGTTTTCATGTTGTTAAATGGTCTTGTATTTTCTCTGTTCTTTATTATTTTCATTGTGTTAACTTCTTCGTAAAGATCCCAAATTTTTTTTATATTCTGAAATATCTTTAGCACTAGATTCATATAAGTTGTCTGAAGTTAATGTAATAGATCTTGGAGTTTATTCTTTAAAGTTTTATGTTGCACTTTTTAATGGTCTGTTAAAAAATTCGATTTTGATAACGACTTTCTGGAACACGTCAAAGATCTTGCACCTTTTTATGTAATAAGAGGTTACCAATTGAGTATTTCTCAATTATGTGCTATTGTGGCAAATTTAGTCTATTTGAGTGATATTGAAGAAGTCAATAATGAATAGCTTGAGCTTTAATTTTTAGGAACACAATTAATAGAAAGAGCATACGCGAGGGCGTATTCAAAATTTTAGATTTAGCAGTAATATAAAAAGCCTTACAACATGTTTTTGTTTATTCTTTTAAAAATGTTGGCAGTTTTGTAAAAAAAAGTTTTTTTCAAAAATAAGAGGTTTTTTTAAAAAAATAAATTATGGACTGATCATCACGAAATCCTGTATAGTAATTTCCGTTATTAAAAATCTAAATGAAACAAATTTCAATACAGTAGTGAAATTTGTTTTAGCGCTCAAAGTGCTTTTCGGAAAGCTGCTTAATATGGGATCTTAGGGAAATATGGACCGATAATCAGAAAATTGCATGGTGTTATTTCTAGCCATATGAACCAAAATTGGACCAAATTTTAAAATATCTAAAGCTGCTATGGTTTTAGGTGTATTTAAATAATTTCCTAGAGTGAGCATTATATAGAAAATTATGGACCGATCTTCTATAGGGATGCAACATCGTTCTAAAAAACATCGATGTTTAAAAACGTCGATATTTCCACGATAAGCATCGATACTAAAAAACATCGGTAAAAAATACGATACATCGATGTTTCAACATCGATGTTATAAACTACTTTGCAGCTATACTTACGGGCTGCTCAAATTCGTCTTTGGTACTGAAAATCTTAAGGCCCAACTATAATATCCATAAGATTGCTTAAGCTTCCGTTAAAAATGAACAAAAAACCTGTCAAATGCATTTAAAAACACAAAAACAAAATAAAAAACATTTGATTCCGTACAGAACGTGCAATCAGTTTCAAACCTTGCTTAAGCAAATTACAGATTTATAAAACATAACAGAAAGTTTTCTTCAGTACAATATGATTTGACGCATATTATAGTTGGGCCTTTACACTTGCAGTCTCCAAAATTGTTTTAACATTTCTTTAAATTACAAAAGGGGCTACCCCTTATTACATAAAGCTATGCAATGCAAAGTATGTACATATCTACATATTTAGGTGCCGTGCCTACTTTGTACTGCTAAGCTTTGAAATAAACTTTTTATATTTTTAAAAATAAGGTTTAGTTGAAAAAATTAAAAAAATTTAAATTAAAAATGGTTAAAATATTATTAAAAAAAATTTAAATAAATGAAAATATTAAATGGACGATGTCGATGTGTTTTAGTTTTGATGCCGATGTATCGCCGATATAACATCGATGTATCGTTTGCATCCCTAATCTTCTAGAAATTTTATAGCGTGATAGTGCCAAATTGCATTACAATAGCATTAGTTATTACGTTTTTAACGAACCAACCTGTTTTCCGAGGGTAGGCTTTATATGGGACCTAGGGTAAATTATGGCCCGATCATCACGAAATTTTGCAGTGTCTTATAAAACTGTGACGTACCAAATTATAAATTATGGAAAATTATGGACCAATCTTTTACGTTAGTTTTTGTAACAAAATTGTAAATTTTTAAGGGTGGTGGTTCTACATTTTGATTGATAACTATGATCCTACTGATCGGATTTTGCTGGATTTCACTCCCAAACTGCTTAGGATAACTAGAAGCAGGGACAGACAGACATGGCTAAATCGACTTAGAATTACTCAAGAAACCAGGGGTATTAGATGCATTATAAACAGTTTTACATGGAATGACAAACTTAGTATACCCTCATTCCGTACGGTAAGTACCCTTTTTTAGGTTAATTTTGCGCCGCAAAAAGTAGCAAGATAATTTTGATTTTTAGTATACATAAGTGCGGGGTCAAATTGTATGGAACGATTTTTTTTGATAAACCGTATACATAGCAAAAACGTGATAAAAATACCTTTCAAACAAGCCCAGATTGAGAAATCTACTATAATTTTATCCGAGTTTATGACGAATTTAATTAAATTATTCTATGTATATATGGAAAAATATCTATTTTGAAATTTTGGGGGGCTCCAAACCCGACTTAGAGCTATGGTCTCTTGACAAAATTTCTCAGAATCACCTATAGATTACGTTTTTTCTATACGCTTCATCAAAAAAAATTAACCCGCCTTAATATACATGCTTACATATGTATGAATGTTTAATAATTTTAACGTTTGAGAGGTGATTTTAAAGTGTTTTCGTAACAGCGATAAGTCCAGTTAAGAAAACTGAAATTATGCTTGTATAGTTATTATTAATTTTACCTATATTAAACTTTTTGTTTGTTTTAAAATATTTAAATATACTTACATATCAAATAGCCCTGAGCTAATAAATTTTACAATAGTTTTCGGATTATTTTAAGTACGGATCAGGGATTAAATGGGGCTAAAGTTATGTGTTTGGCACATGAATAATCCGTATTTGAATTAAGCATTCTGTACTTGATTTAAGAAAATCTGTACGTACCGTACTATTGACACAACTTTGCCTTGGTTAAGTACGGATTAGAGTTTTTTTTTCCCGGACTTTTTTGATTCCCGGGAAAGCGGGAAATTTTTTTAAATTTCCCGGGATCCCGGGATCCCGCTCCATATAAATAATACAAAGTAAATTTTGGTATTAATTAATAAAAAAAAAACTTTTATAAAAAAACGTAAGGGAACTTGTTTACAAAGAAAGTAAATGAAATGGTTCAATACTAAAAAACTAATTGAAGTTTGAAATAGGAACTTGAATTATTATAACCTCACGCCTTTATTCCCTATTACTATGTTTTTATTCAGTATTATTATGCTCTGGATAATTCATAAAACAATAAAAACAAAATAAAAATTGAGGTACTCAAGATATGAAATCAAAAAGTTAATTAATATAATAGATAAAATACTTAAAGAAATATATAACATTTTTTAATGGCTTAGGAAATAACTTTCTGACACACTCAAAACGCTTTGTAAGTCGTCAAAAAGTATATTCCTGATTTTATTTACTAATAATCATGTTTCCGAAAAATTTTTTTTTTTTAATTTATTTATTAAATTTCAGTAGCCTAGCCTATTGGCCATAATCGGCTTACAAATTTCTACTTAATAATAGTAAAAAAAACTTTTAAAGATATAAAAAAATTTAAAAATAAATAAGTACATAGTACATAACAACAAAAAATAATTTATAGAAAAAATTTTAAATAATATAAGTAACATTTTAATAATAAGTTTTAATTAAGAGGTCAATCAAATTGCACAAAAATTAAAAGCAAAACCCAACAATTCCAAATTTCGTTAATTTTTTTCCCGAGGTTGAATAAATAGTTAAAAGTGCACCGTTGTAGCATGCTTCGGATTCACAATCAGAAGCAATTTTTTCTTTTTTATAAACAACGTCTATATCAGTCAAATGTATGTCAAGGTTGATGCAAAAATAGCATCAACCGGACTGCTTCTTCCAAACCTTTTCATTTCAATAGCTTCATTTGTTATCTTTAGGACAATGTGTTTTTCAAGTTGTATGTTGTAGTATCTTACAAGAGTTTCCAAAATGTTATTTTATTTCGGTTTCCCCGCACTTCACGGGTATATAAACCAACACAAATTGAAATTGAAAATTTGTGTTTATCACCTAATAAACATATCGCTCCTTCATTGCATCATAGTCATATCTCAAAATTTGAAGTAACTTTAGCAAAGTTTTCCTTCTTACCTTCTCGTATTATATCACAAACTGAACCGAAGTTATAGCAAAATATATCTTTAAATCGGTACATTTTTAAAACTTTAATCGCATTTTGCCAAGATCGTTTGTTTTTAAGACTTGTTCATGTACAATGAAACTTTACTGCCTGCATCTTATTTTGAATTAATGTACTTTATTAACTCTTCACTTTACTAAATGTAATAATTATCAACTGTTGCACTGCCCATTCTGCTTTTAGTAGATTTATTGCATCAGGAGACATTGATTTAAATACATGTACTCACTTAGAAAACTTAATTTCAAAGTATAAATAGCTATTTTCTGAAATTATGAGGAATTTTTTATTTCCCGGGATCCCGCAAGAAAAATCCCGGGAAAACGGGAAATAAAATAATGGACGGGAAATCCCGGGAAAAAACCCTAGTACGGATGGATTGATTTTTATTTTTATTATAGTACATAACTTTTTTTAATTATATAATTAAATGAATTAAACAAAACATTATTTTTTAATGTTTATTATATACATATGCACGCTAAGCGTATTAAAAAAAAATATTTTGAGTTGAATGAATATACATATATCGTAAGCTAAAATGCAAAAAGGCGTAACTAACAAAAATAAATTTTAACGGGGGAAGCAAAAAACTTTATAAAATGAAAACTATAAAAATTCCAGAAAAACATGTATGAATAAGTCGCCCATAAAATTTTTTAAACAATTTTCAAGGAAAACCATTTCATTATATTTTGTTAGAAAAAAATGTGTCATTACGCAGTTTTGCTTCATTAAATAAACACACTTTTAGTCTAAATTTACACGTTTCATCTTTTGATGCTCAACTTCTTTTCAATTCCCTTTTAAAGATGCCAATATAATCACACGCAGCAATCGTTTTCAACTTTTTTCGGTTCAAAACAAGAACAATTTTATTAACAGCGAATCAAAGAGAAAAAGAAAGGAAAAAAATTACATGCAGCCATCGTTGCGCATATACCAACGAATAAAAACACAAAGCGTACTGACCGAGTACAGGCATCTCCGTACTAACCCCCTTTCTTCTTTCTTCTCTCACCTAAAAACATAAGAGTTGAGCATCAAAAGATGAAACGTGTGAAAGCAGACTTAGTTACGTCCCTTTGTTTTTTGTTAATAAAAGCGTAATTTTTGATCGCAGAAGTGTAAAATTTTGTCTAGACATGTAGTTTAAGGGCATTCATAATAATCCATCAAAAAGTCGATTTTGAATTTATTGTTAGTTACGCCTTTTTGCATTTTAGCTAACGATATGTATGTACCTATTTTATTCAAAATTATTTTACTGCCATATTCACAAAAATACAGTAATTTTGCTTAAAAATGTATTTTAAACAAAAATTTCTAATCAAATTTTTTCTTAAAACACATTTAAAATTTAAATAAATGGTTTATGAATACTGCTCTTTTGTGCTGTTTCGAAATGACAGGCGATAGACTGAGTGCTTTTCATATAAATTTTACTACATAATCAATCGCCTGCCATTTGGAAACAGCACATTAATGTTTTCGTACGGCAATTTCTTCTCAAAAACGGTAATTTTTAGAAGGCCGTACGGTAATGAAAAAATAAAAGTTAACATTACTGAGTCTCATATACATGTAGCATCAAGATTATAGTAGGAGTCGGAGTCGTAGTCGCACTTAAAAAATTTCAGCGTTTGAAGTCGGAGTTAGAACTTTTTTCGGACGACTCCACAGCCCTGGTATATACGATAATTTGTCACAAAAACCAAATTTTAAAGGAGAGCATTATTTTTTTTTAAATAATTTTGTTCACAAGAAAAATTTAAATTTAATGTACGATAAAATTAAATCAGTAGGTATAGCGAGTATCACTATAATCACCCTTATCGTGATAAGGGTGTGGTGAATCGGTGAATTTAGAATAAATTTGCATCAAACGATCACAAATGTAAAAGAAATTTACTTTCTAAGACAATATATTTTGAACTTGATACGCGGAAAAATGTGTTTTAACCTGTTCCACTATCAACTCTAAAAAAAGCTAAAATATATTCGTCTAAATTCTTATTACTTACTGCCACAGAATCGTTCTGCAGAACACTCTCTGTAAAAAAATTATTCTCCGGACAAAAATATTGTTCGGAACGCATGGGTTAATCGAGCTTTAGTGAATTTTTTTTTAAATATGCTAACTGCTTTTTAGCATATTTCCTTGTCCAAAAACAGATTTTTTAGCATATTTTTACTTTTTAGAACAGCATATTTTTTCTTAAAAATAAAATTAATTATGAAATATATATTAAAATTCCTTTTTTAGCAGATTCTTAGCACAAGTATTACCATGTAAACAAGCCTTTAGATTAATACCCCTGACAGACGTAGGATTTGTATACTATACTATCATGGTATACTACATGTGTGTCAACCTAAACTACAATTAAATCATGAAACAAAGTGGTATATTGATGGTTTATATACTACTGTAGTATGCATACCATGGTATTGAAACTATATGTCTGTCAGGGGTATAAGACGTAGATATATAATACCATGTTCACACGGACAGCAATCTTCGAGTTTCGCTCTCTTATTCCTATTTCGCGCCCCAAACATGATTGAAAAAACTTGTTTCCCCATACAAAATTCGTTTCATATTGAAACAGGCTGCGAAATAGGAAAAATGTACTATCATCTCCAATTTTGATAACATTTATCGTTAGTTTATCTGAACTAGCTCTCAAAAAAATCAAAAAAAAAGTAAAAATTGATGTTTAATAAAAAAAAGTGATAATTATAATATAATAATATTAATGAAAGTATTAAATAATATATTTTTAAGTTTTATTTACTTTTTTATCTATTTAAAAAAAAATCACACTAACAACACAAAAAAAAGTGTCAAAATGAAACAAGAATGAATTAATACCATGTTCACACGGACAGCAATATTCGTGTTTCGCTCTCTTATTCCTGTTTCGCGCACCAAACATGACTGAAACGACTTGTTTTCCTATACAAAATTTTGAGAGCGAAACCGGTCGTTTCATTTTGAAACATGCTGCGAAACAGGAAAAATGTACTATCATCTCCAATTTTGATAACATTTATCGTTAGTTTATCTGAACTAGCTCTCAAAAAAAATCAAAACAAAGAAAAAAACAAAATAAAAATTGATGTTTAATAAAATAAAGTGATAATTATACAATAATAATATTGATAAAAGTATTAAATTATATATTTTTAACTTTTATTTACTTTTTTATCTATTTTAAATAAAATCACACTAACAACACACAGCATGTTTGGCAAACTAGTTTCAGAGAGCGAAACGAGTGGTTTATATCGTCGTATGAACCACAGAATACCACAGAACTGTCACGAGACGGAAGATTTTGCGTTTTTTTTTTGTCTCTTTTTAAGAAAGCTGCCCTTTTTCATTTCTCTTATTTAGTTGAGATTTATTTGCAAAGCTTTTGTAAAAATTAACTTTTGAGTTTACCACAACACAAGTAAATAGTATTTAAGTAAATAAATAACATTATAAAACAAAAAAATATTAATAAATACATTTTTTTTGCACAAAACACAACGTTTGTTGAACTAATGCATTTTTTTAACGTGGTCTGTGTTTTGTTATTTTTGTTTTGATCATGCCATTTGTGTTGATTGTTGCTGCCTGTTTTTACACATTGCCACTTCACCACCAAAAAAAGCTTTCTGTCTTTTTCTTCGAAAGCTGCCCTCGCAACTGATTTGGGCCTTTTTCACACGTCACTTTTTTCAGTTCTGTGGTATTCTGTGCTATAGTTGTTGTTGTTGCATGTGCACTTTTGAATATAAAGATCAATAAAGATCTAAAAAAAAAATCAAATTTAGTCTACTTTTTAGCACAGAACTGGAGTATCCATCGAACAACGATTAATCGAGGAATTTTTCCGCCATTATTTGATCGAATAATTAAAATAGCTAATTTCGAATAACAAATAACTCGAGCAATTTATGTCAATTAATCGATTGAAATTAATTTCTTAGAAAATTCTACTTTTTTAATCTAAAAAATAATTTGGTTTAGATTTCTAACCTTAAAACTAAATTACATGTTGTTACCTTTTGCATTTATTTTCATTACTTATACTTTTAACCATATTTTAGTCCACTGTTAGATTTGAGGGTGTGTGACAAAGTATGTAAATCACTATTACCATGGTTTAAAAAACTGCAGTCGAAACCAAAAACTGTCGAACGAAAAATTAAATTTGTGTAAAAATTTTCGCTTTTTGGGTTGTTGTATTGATAGCGACTGTTTACATTAAAGGAATCAGAAGCTAAGGCAAAAGTTTTTTTTGTCCAATGACAAATAAAGACGTGAAAGAAAAAGCACTTTTTCTACTTTGGCTGCAGTTATGTAAACGCTGACTATAAATGTCAAATTCGTAAAAAAAATCATCAACATGAAAAATTGCAAGTTACACAACGCGCGTTACAAAAGCCGTTTCTGTCAGCTGTTTTTTATTTGTTTCCTTATTTGTACATTGAAAACGGTTTCGAAAGTATATCAAGGTTTTTTTATTTTATTGAATTTTTTCTTTTTATATAAATATTGTATGTTTTTTAAGCTCTTCAATAAGTTTTTCTTTCATGATTCACAATTTTGTTAAATAATTTTTTTATTGTCAGCTGATTACTTTTCAAAAATACACAACGCGTTAAAAAGTTCAAAGTCAACTAACTTTCTGGCGCAAACGCATCAAAATATTTTGCATGTAGCTTGATCTATGAAAATACACTAGTTTAACTTTTTTTGACAGAAGTCTACAGAGCGCGAGCGCTCTAACGTGTGCTATGCACTTCTACCTATAGTGTCCTTGTTGAAAACGAAGTGTCTGATTTTTGTCGTGAAATAGTAATACGTTAAAAATTAAATTAACCAAACCTATAGGGAAGAGTTTTAGAACTTTTTACCATCTAGTGGTAAATTTAAAAAGTGTGAGTGTGTTAGTAAAAAGTGTGAGTGTTTTGCAAATTGAATGGAATTGAAAGGCAAAACTTGATCGTGTGGCCACCAAGTTACTTTTAAAAATTTCCGATTGTATCGATAGTGATAAAAACTATCGATAGACCACCAAAAATAATACTATCGATTGTTTTGCAGCTCTAGCGACTTGTCGGCAAAAGAAAATTATCTGGTTTTTGATCAATGTATTTGGCAAGGCCAAGGTCCATTGAAAAGGTCTGCGCAAGAAGCCTGATGTTCATTGTTTATGTTCTTTTTAGTTGTCAACATGTGCATGTATACGTTCGTGGTATGCCACACATACACGTTTTTTCCTTTTGCTTTGTATATGTGGTAGTAAATTTTTGACAACTAAAAAGAATCGTTTTTTGTTTTTGTACAAGTAAGCAGACCTAATAGATGGGCCTTGGGCAAGGCCTAGCAATAGGTCTGCTTACCTCTACAACAATAAAACAACACAAAAAACAACAGGCATTTTGTTTGTGTAAAATTCCTCACCGTTGTCAAAATCTTACTACTACATAGAGGACACAAAAGGAAAAATGTGTTTTGTGTGCATGTATGTGTGGCAAAAAAACAAAAATATACATGTATAAGGAAAAAGTAAACAACTTTTGACATCGTTGAGGAATAAACAAATCAAACATCTGGCTTCTTAAGCAGACCTATTGGATAGGCCTTGGTATTTGGGCCTTCAATATTTCATGAAGAAAACAATTTATAAAGACAAGCATGTAATCAGCTGTTAAATGGAAATTAAAATTGTCAAACAAATGGAAAGGTTGAATTTTTTACCACCTCGTGGTAAATTTAAAAAGTGTGTGTTAGTAAAAAGTGAGAGTGTTTTGCAAATTGAATGGAATTGAAAGGCAAAACTTGATCGTGTGGCCACCAAGTTACTTTTAAAAATTTCCGATTGTATCGATAGTAATAAAAACTATCGATAGACAACCAAAAATAGTACTATCGATTGTTTTGCAGCTCTAGCGACTTGTCGGCAAAAGAAAATTATCTGGTTTTTGCTTACTAAACGTATATTTAATATTTAATATTAAAATATAAAATAACAAGTTGTTGCAAATACAAAAATGTCGGAAAGTGATTCCGAAAGTTATTCTTCAAGTGCTAGTCATTCATCGTCAGTCTCCAGTGGCCAACAACATTCCACGGCTTACGAAGGCCACGATGGGAAAAATGTGGTAGAGAAGAAAAAATTAAAAAGTAGATCTGAAAAGGATTCCAAAAAATTTAAAGAAAACATTTCGAAAGCAGATGCGTATGAGGAGAAAAACAAAGTTTCCGTTAAAAAGCATATCGATGGAAGTGCTGCTAAGAAAAAAGATGAGAGTAAAAAGCAAAATC
Source organism: Pollenia griseotomentosa (assembly GCA_963931875.1). Lineage (NCBI taxonomy): Eukaryota > Metazoa > Arthropoda > Insecta > Diptera > Polleniidae > Pollenia > Pollenia griseotomentosa. The sequence continues at coordinate 69,821,935 of OZ007561.1, read as the reverse complement.
AATCAAGCTCTTCATCTTCTTCGTCCTCATCTTCTGATTCCTCTTCTTCTTCTTCAGATAGTAGCAGTGAGGGAGAAATATCATCCTCAGACTCAGGGTCCAGTGACAGTGAAGTTAAATCTAGCAAATCACAAAGAACTGATGAAAAGGCAGAAAGAGATAAAAATAAAACGTTGGTCAAAAATCCTCATTGCTATCGGGAGAAAGAAATAGGGGATACACCAGTAACATCTAGTAAAAATCCTGAACAAATTAGGAAAGAAGTAGAAAATGAACAGACCACTGAGAAACTACAGAAAACTGGAGTTAATAGTACTGAAAAAGTATTAAAAACTACACAGGAACAAAAAGACTGTGAACTACCTGAAGTGGATGTTGATGCGATTTCTAAAATGGTAATATTTTTTTTATAATAACAATCAGTTTTATTTTACCAATTTTATACAATTACAGAAAAATTCCCCTTGCGATAAAGAACTTGATGCAAATTGCTCCAATGTCAAAAAACTCCGCCATAGTAAATCTCGTTCAAATTCTAGATCGCGCTCACGTTCAAAATCGATTAACTACAATGAAAAGCGCAGTGTAACTCCACAAAACGGTGAAAGCAACCGATCAGCGCGAATTCGTTCCCGCGATCCTCAACGTAAAAGACGTTCCAGATCCCGATCTCTATCTAAAGAGGAACAACTTTCTGAGCGCCGGTATGAATGTAAATCTTCGCATTCAATAGATTATGAAAGGAGGAAATCCCGCCGTTCAGAGTCACTGGAAAAGAGACGAGAAGAACGTAAAAAGAGACATGCTGAAAGAGAAGAACAAGAGAAGATTAAACGGGCAAAACGAGACGAAGAAAGCGTGGAGAGCCGTGAAAAAGAACTCGGTAAGCCAGATGGAGATCAAGATAAAGTGAAAAATTACGCTTCCGATAAAGATCTTGATGTAAATTGTTCCAATGTCAAAAAAATCTGCCATAGTAAATCTCGTTCAAAGTCTCGATCGCCCTCACGTTTAAAATCTCGATCGCGCTCACGTTCTAAATCTCTTAACTATAATGAAAAGCGCAGTGTAACTCCGCAAAATGGCGAAAGAAACCGATCACCGCGCATTCGTTCTCGTGAACCTCAACGTAAAAGACGTTCTAGGTCCCGATCTCTATCTAAAGAGGAACAACATTCTGAGCGCCGCTATGAATGTAAATCTTCGCATTCAATAGATTATGAAAGGAGAAAATCCCGCCGTTCAGAGTCACTGGAAAAGAGAAGAGAAGAACGCAAAAAGAGACATGCTGAAAGAGAAGAGCAAGAGAAGATTAAACGGGCAAAACGAGACGAAGAAAACGTGGAGAGACGTGAAAAAGAACTCAATAAGCCAGATGGAGATCCAGATAAAGTGAAAGAACTAGATAATATCACGGTAACTGATCCCAATGCTAAGATTACCGAACGTCAGCGTAAAACCGTCGATATCCTTACATCGCGTACTGGTGGTGCCTATATACCACCTGCAAAATTGCGTCTCATGCAAGCCGAAATAACGGACAAAGCATCAGCTGCGTATCAACGAATTGCTTGGGAAGCTCTGAAAAAGTCTATACACGGTTACATTAATAAAGTCAATGTGGATAATATTGCCATTATAACCCGAGAAATGTTAAAGGAAAATATTGTACGTGGTCGTGGTCTACTTTGTCGTTCTATTATACAAGCTCAAGCCGCTTCGCCCACTTTTACTCATGTCTATGCTGCATTAGTCTCTATTATAAACTCGAAATTTCCCAATATTGGCGAATTGTTGCTTAAACGCTTAGTTATACAATTCAAACGTGCTTTTAGGCGCAATGACAAGGCTGTTTGTTTGTCATCCTCCCGCTTTATAGCCCATTTAGTTAACCAACGAGTGGCTCATGAAATTTTAGCTTTGGAAATTTTAACATTGTTAGTAGAATCACCCACAGATGATTCAGTTGAAGTCGCTATATCTTTTCTTAAAGAGTGTGGCATGAAATTAACAGAAGTATCTTCGAAAGGCATTGGTGCCATTTTTGAAATGTTGAAAAATATTCTGCATGAAGGTAAACTGGATAAACGTGTGCAATATATGATAGAGGTTGTATTTCAAGTGCGTAAGGATGGCTTTAAAGATCATCAATCAGTTATAGAGTCACTGGAGTTGGTCGAAGAAGATGATCAATTTACGCATTTGCTTATGTTGGATGATGCTACAAATACTGAGGATATGCTAAGTAAGTACCTTATTCCGTTTCCCCATATTAAAACTAGTCTATTTACATGTTCACATTTAATTTCAGACGCTTTTAAATTCGATGAGGAATATGCTGTCAATGAAGATAAATACAAAGGCCTGAGTAAAGAAATCTTAGGCAGTGATGATGCAGACTCTGAAGGATCCTCTTGTGGCTCTGAAAGTGGATCTGATTCGGATTCAGATGATGATGAAGAAAATGAAGAAAAACGTACAGCTGATGAAATTATAGATAATACAGAAACCAACTTAATCGCCCTAAGACGAACCATTTATCTGACCATTAACTCAAGTTTAGATTACGAAGAATGTGCTCATAAACTTATGAAAATGCAGCTTAAACCAGGACAAGAAATCGAACTATGTCACATGTTCTTGGATTGTTGTGCGGAACAAAGGACGTATGAAAAATTTTATGGTTTATTGGCGCAACGTTTTTGTTCTATTAACAAAATCTATATAGAACCATTTGAGGAAATTTTCAAAGATACTTTTCAAACCACCCACCGACTAGATACGAACCGCTTAAGAAATGTAAGTAAATTTTTTGCCCATCTCTTATTTACTGACGCCATAAGTTGGGATGTTTTGGAATGTATTAAACTGAATGAAGATGACACAACATCATCGAGCCGTATATTTATTAAAATTTTATTCCAAGAATTGGCAGAATATATGGGCCTCAGCCAGTTAAATAAGAAACTTAAAGATGAAGTTGTGATACAAAGCTTAGCAGGCCTTTTTCCGAAAGATAATCCCAGAAATACTAGATTTTCAATTAACTTTTTTACTTCAATTGGATTGGGTGGTTTAACCGATGAGTTGAGACAATTTTTGAAAAATGCTCCAAAATCGGTGCCTGCTATAAATGCTGAAATATTAGCTAACAAACCAATAAATAGCGAAAGTTCATCTTCACCATCCTCATCAAGTTCATCGTCAAGTGAATCCTCCAGCCTGTCGTCATCTTCATCGTCTAATTCATCCTCAGATTCTGTTAGTGACTCTGAGGTGGAAAAAAAGAAACGTAAATCTAAAAAGAAGGCAAAGAAATCGGCATTTTCTTCTAAAAATAAAGAAAAGGAAAATAAAAGAAAAGGCAGGAAATCTAACAAAGCAAATAAAAAACGCAAGAAATCTAAAAAAAATGAAAGCTTTACTACAGAAGCAGAGACAGAATCCTCATCGTCCAGCAATGAAAGCAGCACTAGTGAAAGTAGCAGTAGTGATGAAAATAACAAACGTAAGTCAAAGAAAAAAGATAAAAATAAAAAGAAAGCAAAATCGAATAAAAAATCAAAAAAGAAAAATAAATCCGATAGCGATGATTTCGTTGAACCTAAGGAAACTAATCGACGAAAAAAAGAACAAAATGGTTTTGGATTGAAAAAAGATAAACGTGAACTTGAACACAAAGAAAATAAAATGGTAAACAAGGACAATAGAAATGAACGTTCGAAACAGGATGAGCCTCAAAGGCGTGATAGCGAGGTTGAAAGGCGCCGGGAGGAAAGAGAAAAACGTCACCGTGAAAAAGACCAGACACGTGAAATAGAGCAAAAGCGTTCACGTTCTAAAAACCGAGATCGTCGCAATGATCGTGATAGGGATAATACGGGTCGTAGATCTCGTTCAAGTTCTTTAAACAGAGATCGTCGTGATGATTGTGTAACAGAGGATTACAAGGATCTTAAATCCCGTTCAGTTTCTAAAAACCGCGATGATCGTGCAGCAAGAGGTGATAGAGATCATAGATCTCGGTCAAGAGATCGTCGACATAATCGCGGGGCAAAAGTTGATAGAGATCGTAGAAATCGAGATTATGAACGTGACTCTGATCGTCGCAGAGAACGAAAACGTAATGAAGACCATAAAAGCCGAAGTCGTAGCCGAGAACGCAGCAATTACGTAAAAAGTGAACGAGATTATGATCGTTCAAAAGCACGCAATACTTCTAAGGAACGCGGGTGATGTTTATTGAAGAACAATTGAATCACTTAAGGCTTATATAACTATAACAAACAATTTTTATTATTATGTACAAAGCGACAAACTTTTAAAATTTTTGTGTATTGTATTAAAAATATTTCATTTAAAATATTGACTGCAATAAATTTACAATCAATACAAGAAGAATTTTGCAAATTATTTAAAATTTTTTTTATTGTATTCATCCATAACAGCTCGAAACTCAATAACAGACATTTTACAAGCAGACACACCACCTCTTTCAGACCATGCAAACTGCCAAACTCGGTCAAAATATTGTGATGGAAGACGTTTAAAAATTCGCTTTAAATCATCCTTTGAGCGTAAAATGTTGAAATCGCTTGCAGTTAAGCCATAGTTTATGGGAATATCAGGAGCTACAAGATCACCTGCTGTAGTGCGCTTATTATTTTTTAGATTTCGTGCCATGAGCCTTTGAGAAACTGTATAATTTTTCAGATCGCTGCACATTATGCTATAAGTTGTAAGTTTATTCTCATTGTTCTTAGGGATGTCAGATATGAAAGTTTTTATTTTAAGGGGATATTGTATATTCAACATTTTCCAAAGTTCATCTATGTTAACAAATTTTTCTGCAGATTTTGTATCTTCAAAGAGCTCAAAATGTGAAATAGCCTCAAGAAGTCTTTGTTCATTCACCTGAATTTTAAGTAAACGCAAAGCTTTCACAATTGTTTTAAAAGCTATAAATCCGGTTCCACTTTCGTCATTATTTTTTAAGACCGCTTTTAAATCGTACATATGAAAATTTCTACGATTAAACAGAAAACGTCGTAACTTGTGAATATAAGAAAGGGCTTCAACAATTTTATTATTTTGCTGACACGGCTCTATATTTTCAATGAGAGACCGAACATTACAATTGGAAGGTTTTTGTGACTTTAAACCAAATGCTTTATGAGTATTCAAATCTAGATTAGACCTAAAATTTAATAAAAAAAAATTGGTCTTGTAGTAAAAATTTTTATTTTAATTTCAATTACCGATCAATTTTTTCTCCAAGCTGATCGTTGGTCCGATCTAAATATTTTTTCTGAACTTTATTTATGACCATTATACGATCACTCTGTAGCAAACATTTCTTGACCAGTTGGCCAGTTTTATCCACGTTATTGCATACGCCATACAAAGCATGAGGATTAAAATTTTTATTATAACTGAAAATTTATACGAAATTTAAAAATTTTAGTTTCCTTTATTTTTTTAATCAATTACTTTCTCCTAATTCTCTCCGAAGGCAAATAACTTTTATGCGATATTAAATATTTATCATGCCATTTTAAAAATTCTTCTTTTACTTGCTGTGGCGCCTTATTTGGACAGATTAATTCATAAACACTTTCTGATGTCTTGTTTTTGAAACCATAAGTAAAGTTATCGTTGGTAAACTCTGAAGGCTTTGATGATAGACTTAAAGCTTGGCCTAATTCGGGTTTTTTAAAAAACATATCTTCAGAAAATTTCTCTCTGAAAGCAATAAAACGACTTTTCTTTAATTCAGGACTCAGTAGATCCTTCACGCTTTCGTTAAGTAAAAATTTGCCAAATGCTAAATCAACGGTGTTTTGCATAGTTTGATTTTGGGTCTTACACATTGAATTGATAATATTAAAAGCTGCCTCTTCGGAGGGGTAAATTTTTAAGTTGTCGCCTACAGCTTCATCGGATTTTATTAATTTTCCAGCTGGTCGTATGTTGGGACTACGATCAATATAATTGCGTTTAAAAGACATAATGAAATTGTCAAATGTTCAATCGAATTTTGTAAAAAATAAATATGTATTTAAATATGCAGGATTTAAAATAAAATTAGTTTTGTTTTACTTAAATTTTTTTAGGTTTGGTAGCAATTTTAAAGCGACGCATTCTTATTTTTACTGCCAAGCAGGGTATACTATACTATGAATGTGTCTTGCTAACAAGTCTTGAAAAATCAATTTTTTTTTTTAGTTTTACTTTTTTTAATAATAGATTACTAAAAACGCTCTGGGCGGGGAAGCAGCTTGCGCATCGTTGTAATTATCATTTAAGGGATTGGTTGGTACGTTTTGCTCTTCATTTGCATTGTCTAACGAGTTTCAGTTTATAGGTTTTAACATTACCCATTTGCGTTTTTTAACTCTTTGTCTAGTTTTTAAATTTTTTGTCTACTGGAGAACGAAATAAAACTCGAATTTACTTATGTCTGGTTTATAGAACACGAGCGCCGTACTCGTCCGTTCAACTTACATTTAAAACAAAAACAAAATTTCGAAATTTGTTTTTGTTTTAAATGTAAGTTGAACGGACGAGTAAGGCGCTCGTGTTCTATAAACTACACATTAGTAGAGCACCACCACTTACAACTCAGATATATTACAGGTGGAGTACCATTTGTGACACAGATTGATAAATGGTGGAAACCATTTTGCTCAGGAGCAGATTCTTAAAGTTTTCAGCATACTATACGAAGGTTTTGGGGAACCCATTTTGTAAAGGGTGCTCCAGAATTAAGGCATGATTTGAATTTGTCTCCATTTGTGTAGTAAAGTGTTTGCAGCCCTGCAAAATAAAATTCGACAGTTCATGGTTAGTAAAAATTGAGCGTTACACGGAAAAACAAATGCGTTGACAAGGCATCACAAATAAAAACAATGCACGAATTTCGCAACCGTTGTTTGGTGAATACAGTTACCGTCCAATTTTCCAGAAAAAGAGGTAAAAAAGGGTCAAGTTTTTTAAAAGCAGTATTTCCCATTTTAATAATTATAGTAAGAACAAGTTTTTTATAAACAAACAAAAAATATTTATTTATAAAAAGTTTGTTCTTCATCCTTATAACTAATTTTTTAATACTTTTTATGTTATGTTCCGACATTTTCTTGTTTTCCGATTTAACGATTTAAAATAAATTTTAGGGCTTGTTTCCAATTTTGCAATCGTTTGCGAATCTTAGCCCTGTTCGCGATTGAAGCGATTTTTTCCTGTAAGTTGTATGATTCTTTAAAGCTAATTATATGATTGTAGAAGCCAAGAACTTTAAAATTAATATGTATTTATGTATATAAGTAGGCGGTAAAAACGGATAAACTCGCTAACCACATATCTCCTTAACTAATAGAGACACAAACAACTTTAATACTGACCGTTGTTCATTAGAAAAAAGCGAACAGGTGTCTGGTACTTTTTTGAAAATCGGCCCTTTTGGGGAGTATGTGGGTAAAACCTGTATTTTGAAACTTTTTTTCACCCCAACTATCTTTTAACCAATAAATATAGAAATAAAAACTATCAATAAAAATTTGGTACTTTTTCGAAATTCGAACGTTTAAGGGGTAAAAAAATACCTATTTTTGGTACTTTCTTTACACAAAATTATTCTCCATTCATTGGCATTAAAGTTCTTTTCCCGGACTTGCCGGGAAAGGGGGATTTATTTTTTAATTTCCGATCAATACAAAAACTTATATTCTTTGAATCGAATAAGCTTTTTTTCTAATCGTCTCTCACAGAACCTAATCCAAAAAATCTTTTATGAAGATGCTTGCTGCGGGTGAACCATATGTGTTAAATGTATTTAGTGTTTAGAACAAGTTATTTCTGTTTTTATAAATGGTTGTAATTCCACAAAGTTATTGGCATAAAATACATAAATTCAAATAAAATCTTGGCCAAAAAGGGGTTTAAATAATTGAATAGTTTTAAACCAATACGAATGGCAGAGCATGTAAAAACGAAAATATAGCCAGAGGTGATAGTCGCTAAATAGAAAAAGAAAGGAATAGACAATTGATATAAAATTAATAAAATAAGAAGATAAATAACGGTAGGAAACGGAAGAGAAGGAGGCCAAAATTAATAAGATAGAAAAATTTTGCTGTTGTGAGAAAAAAATAGAAAGCATTAAAAAAAAGTAAATATAAAAAGAATAATAAGATTAAGTTATATTTTTAGTGTAGTTGTGATTTGTAAGAGAGAAAAATCTGGAAAAAGAGTGTCAAGTGTAGTAGTTTGTGTACGAGGGAGTTTACACGGTGTCTTTTCAGACATGTTTAACAAACACGTCTGTTTTGTTTGTAGGCGATCGGGGTAGAGAAGAATGACGGGTTGCCAAACAGACACGAAATGAGCTCTCATGTTTGTTTATATGAATTTTCATGTTTTCAATTTGTATGTATATGTAAATTAGACTATTAGATGTGAAAACAGACATGTTTGGAAAGACATCGTGAAAAGACAAAAGGTTTTTGGTAGCATGTTCAAAAGAGAATGTCAAAAACAGAAATGTCCCCTACATGTCCTATGTGTTTTTATATATACACCTGACCCTCGACTGCCACTTAGTGCTAATAAAATTATTTGTATATACCTATATTTATATTGTTTTTTTTTTGTAATAAAATAGAGAAATGAAGAAAGTAATGGTGTCTCAGGGAGCTCCTTTAGATATACATAGGTTGCTTGAAAATTAGAAGAAATAAAATTTAAGATAAGAAAATGAATCAGAGGTAAAAAAAAATAGAATTAAAATAGTTTAAGGAAAAAAAAAGAAACTAAAGAAAGAAAAAATAGAGGGAAAAAGTATATATGTAGGTGTAATGTCGTATTTTTGTGTTTTTTTTTTTTTGTTATGTTTTAATTTATATAATAGTAAATATTATTATTTCTAATTAAATAAAAATTAAATAAATAATGTTAATTTTAATGTGAATATTTAGGTATTTTTTTTTCTTGACAATGATGGAGTGGTAAGTGAAGAAGTAGTCAAATGGGTAGTGGGTCATAGAAAGAAGTTAAGAGGAGGCTTCTATGACATGGTTGGGAGGGCCAAGGGAGACGAACAGCTGTGTCTCAAATTCTTCATGTGGTAGAGTTGTGTTTAGTGATAGTTTTGATTTGTATTTTATGTTTCATTTTTATTTTTAATGTTCGAATACGTGGCTGGTGAGGAGGGTTGGAACCCCCCGAGAAAAAATGCACAAGAGCTAGTGGGAAACCTCGCCAAACCAAACCTGTTATCTTTCATTGTATGAAATGACACTTTTTTTGCTCTGCGGTCCCACATACATAAAAAGCAACAGTATTTTATGTATTCTTATTCTAATCCCGCTAGCATAACCACTACGTCTACATCGGCACATACATTCCACAAATAGCGATTGTACTGAATTTTATTGCGCAATAACTTCTTGAGAACATAACTTATTTTATGAAAGAATTAAAAAAAGGATTACAAATTACCCCATTGTATCTCAACAACCTGTTAAATCAGAGAAATAGTAAATCTCTGGGGTCTTTAACATAGATGTTAAAAAGCTTTAACTGTTAATGTAATTCACTAACAAAATCTTTCATTTCCTTCGTACTGACGATGGTCAGATCTTACAATATTGGAAAGCAGCGTTGCTTAAATTGCATTAAAATTGGCTAAAATGTCTTACAACTGTGTGAACATTGTAAGCTCATTTGTATTTGCAGAAGTGCAAAATTAATGCATCTGACAATCGCACCATTGTCAGAAAAATATTGCTGTTGGCAACGCCTGCTTACAATATTGTAAGTTATGACCATCGTCTGTATGAAGCTTTATTCTCACACTTTTCAGCTTGAAGTTAGCTGTGGGTGCATTTGCATTTATATATGAAATATAAAAATGAGAAGAGGAAAGAAAAGATAGAAATACATAAATTGCAAGACTAAAGCGGCTTATACACTTGCAATAAGATTGTTCAATTTTACGTATTGTACAATTATATCGCTAATGTGTATGTGATATTCGAAGGTGACACAATATATTGGCAACAATCAAAAGACTTTTGATTTTTATTGCACAACGAAAAGAACTTATTGCAAAATGAAAATAATATGGCGAATATCATATTCAATAATATTGCAAGTGTATGGGCCGCTTAAGAATAGCAAGCCTGGAGGATGACACTTGAGGGTTACACGATCAAGTTTTGCCTATCAAGTTTTAATACTCTCACACTTTTCTACCAATACACTCATACTTTTAAAAATTGAAACGAACTTGCCTTTAAAATTCTCTTTCCAGAGAGTGCTTCAATTTACGTTCAAGAAAACAGCTGATTTCAAGGATAGTGAGCAAATTTTTCGTTTGCCTTTATAAATTGTTTTCTTGATGACATCTTGAATGTAAATTGCTCAAAAATTGAATGCAGCCTACGCCACAACTTTAAATTTTTGTTAATTTTGACAAATAGTATATGTAAAGGACTATCAAGAAAATCTTGATCGTGTGGCTGCACTGTTACTAACCCACTCAAACTTTTTTAATTGATCACTAAATTGCTTTCAAATTGGCCTTTCCATTTGATTGGCAATATTAAGTTAAATTTTAACAGCTGATCACAAATTTATTATGATAAAAACGTGGAAAACCAGTTTAAATAATAATAATATTTTAAGTTATATTTTTTTCTTCTTAAATATGGCAAATATTACATATAGAATTTCTTTATTGTAAGTTTAAAATCTCGAATACTTTGATCAGAATTGCTTTTTTTGCGAAAGAATTTTTCTATCTTTAAATTAACTTGTTTAAGAAATCTGATAACTTAATTAGCTAGCACGCAGGATTATTAAGGCCTACAGAGGTTACTTACAAAAATTAGAAGGTTTTTTAAAGTGGGGTCAGCAGCAAATTTAAGAAAAATAAATATAATATTTTTACATGTATATTTTTTGTCTAAATAATTTTATTTCTCTACCAATTTTGCTGATTAAAATTTTAAAATTAAAAATCGGCAAGATTTGTTGTATACCGGTATTAATAGCCCTGGTTGCGTACTAACGAATTCAGTTATCAGATTTTATAAACATGCAAATTAATAGATTTTTTCCTATACAAATATTTTGCACAATTTTTCAATTTTTTCTTTAGTATTGAATAGCCCCTAAACTTCTAGTTTTAAGAGTGACATATATGGGCCTTAACAGCCAGTCCTGTGTAAACTATTAAATTTATAGATTTTTTCATACTGCATAATTTTTAAAATATTGCATATATGGAGTAATTCTCAAAAACGACAGATATGAAACACTATTATAATTTTTCTGTTTTATTTTATTTCTTATAATGTGCTCAGCAATATTGCCAAGGTTGCAGCTGATTTACGTAAGCAAAAGTATTTTTATGCGGTTGAAAAAGTTGTTTTGTTCGCAGCCATATTTGTGTAAATAGCTTGAAAATAATTTATTGGGCGTGTGGCTGCAGGGTAATCGGTAAATTGTTTAAAAAATCACTCTTATGCGATAGGAAGCCCAAAATTAACAACACTGACAGCTCAATCGCCTTTTGTCGTTTTTTCTCCATTGTAAAATAAAATTGCAATTTCTTCGCTGAGTTACAGTTTGTGTTTTTAAGCTCGTTGGAAAAAACAAGAAAAATTAATTATCGAATTTTTCTTTAAGAAAAGAAACGTTTGGCTACTCATTAGTAAAAAATCTAAGTAAACGGAAGTGTTAAAGCAATAATTAAGTGATAAAAGAAAGCAAGTTATTTAAAACGCAAAAAGGTGAATAAAATTTCAAGTATAGTTTGCAAATGAACGAAAATCATGAATTTAATGATCAATTAATAGTGTGAAAAGTTTTTCCCAATAACTTATTGTTGGCTAGCTTTTCTTTTTTACATAAATTCTTCGAAGATGTCTCCATCATTCTCAGCAACGATAATTCCCAGCATTGATAAATTGCTACGCAAAATAAAAAAGGGGAGCAACAAAGAGGATGAAAAAATTCCAGAGTTAATTTTTTCATATTTTGTTAATTACATTCAGTAAAGTGTAAAAAACTGGCATATACTGTGTAAAAAATATAAAAACCAATTTTTTGGGTGCGTTTGCAAATTTTGTAAGGAAGAAAGAGATGGTTATAGTGAACAAGTGATACAAAAAAGTGCTACCAAGTTAAAAATTGTTAAAGGGGGCCGATTTTTTACATTTTGAACCAGTTTTCTTTTCCTGGCTGTGTAATTGGAAAACAAATTGGATTTTTCAAACAGTGATTATTTAAAAAAAAGAACGATTACTATTTATAATTCTGTGTTACATTTACTAAAAAAAAGTGATAGTATATGGAAGTTTCTAATATTTATCAGAGATTTATTTAGTTTATTTAAAATTAAGTCCTGTCGGCCAAAGATTTTTGCTTGAGTTTAATTTTTAAATGTTTGTTAATGAGCATTAAAAAATTTTATATTTTTACATTGTTCGATTGTTTATTTTGAATTATACGTATGGATACATTTTATTTACGACAAATTGCGTTATTTTTTTTTTTTGCATTTATTGTTCTTGGTTGTTTTTTCTCTATCAAAATTTTCCGATTTTATCTTTTGTTTTTGATCAGAATAAAAATGCTGCCAATTCATTGCACTTGTTGCCGTGCAACTTTGTTAGAAATTGTAATGGGAATGTATCACTATTTACTGAGTTACCATTACATATTGTGAATTTATGGAAAAATTAAAAAAAATTTTTATATGTGTTCATTTACTAAAAATGGCAAAAGTGCACTTTACGGGGCGTACGAAAAAAAAAAAAAAAAAAATTGTACCCCCTCTGGAATAAAAAAAGAAAAAAACCAAAATTAAAATTTAAGGGGGCTGAGGCCCCTGGGACCCCATGGATCAAAAAAAGCGGCCCGCCCACTTAGTGCTATGTGTGGGTACTCAAATTAAAGGTTATTGTGTAAAAAATACGAAATTAATAAAATTTAGGTCGAGCGGGACTTCTGGGTCCCTCTGGGGGGTAAAAAATTGCCCCTCCCACCCTTATAACTATGTGTGGGTACTCGAATGAAAGGTATTTTGCTTACGATTGTAAATATTTTGTTTTTATTTGGCTTTTTTAATGTTGCATAAAAATCGCGGAATTTTTTTATTTTTTTGTAACTAAAGCTTTTCTGTATAGCCGGCCTTCGGCCGGGCGCAAGGATTTTCTCCTCTATGGTATAACAAAGACCGGCTTCGCTAACTAAAGCTTTTCTGTATAGCCGGCCTTCGGCCGGGCGCAAGGATTTTCTCCTCTATGGTATAACAAAGACCGGCTTCGCTAACTAAAGCTTTTCTGTATAGCCGGCCTTCGGCCGGGCGCAAGGATTTTTTCCTCTATGGTATAACAAAGACCGGCTTCGCTAACTAAAGCTTCTCTGTATAGCCGGCCTTTGGCCGGACGCAAGGATTTTCTCCTCTATGGTATAACAAAGACCGGCTTCGCTAACTAAAGCTTTTCTGCATAGCCGGCCTTCGGCCGGGCAAAAGGATTTTCTCCTCTATGGTATAACAAAGACCGGCTTCGCCAACTAAAACTTCTCTGCATACCTATAAAAGATACATAAATTAACCTAGAGAGGAAAATATTAAACGAATACAAAAACAAAATACATATTGGCAAACGTGAGCAAATTACCTTTAATTTAAGTACCGACACAGATATACATAAGTGTTATGGGGGGGAAACTTTTTTTGCCCCAGAGGGCCCTTGAAGTGCCGCCCACCCAAAATTTTATTATTTTCGTTTTTGTTGCACAATTACCTTTAATTTGAGTACCCACACATACCATTCAGTGGGCGGGGCGGTTTTTTGGACCCAGGGGTCCCCACGGGCCTCAGCCCCCTTAAATATTAATTTTGGTATTTTTTTTTTTAATTCTGGATCGGGTGGCATATTTTTTATATTTTTTTTTCGTACAAATTTACAAATTTGTAACAATTGTTACTAGTCAATTTTTATTTAACATGTACTTTAACATTTACTTGTAACAATTGTTACAAATTTGTAGCAATTTTTAGTAAATGAAGATAAGATAATTTGCTCACGATTGCAAATACATATGTATTTTGTTTTTGTATTCTTTCATTATTTCCCCCTCGAGGTTAATTTAAGTATATTTCAGATGCGGAGAAGATTTACGGGCATGTTCTGACAATCGCAAAACGCATACTGACTTGAAATCGCAAAACAGATGTTCTGTAAATCGCAATCGCAAGAAGTTTGGCGACTTTAAATTGCAATAGTATGCTTAAGGGAACTAGAATATTTAAAAATCGAAAGTAACACTTACGAGTTTTAAAACACAGTAAAAAAAACCTGGCGTTTTGCGATTTCAAAACGTGCGATTGTCAGAGGAGAAAAATCCTTGCGACCGGCCGAAGACCGGCTATGCAGAAAAGCTTTAATTAGAAAAAAATCAAAAAAAATTTTGAAAAAATTTCGCGATTTGACTCAATTAAATTTGAGTACCTACACAAAGATATAAGTGGGGCGTGAGATGGCGACAGAAGTCCCGCCCGCCCTAAATTTTATTATTTTAATTTTTCTTGCACAATTACCTTTTATTTGGGTACCCACACATACCACTAATTGGTCGGCTGGTTTTTTTGGATCCACCTTAAATTTTAATTTTGGTTTTTTTAATTCTTTTAATTTTTAATTTTTGGTGCCCTTAAACTGCATTTTTGCCAAAAATATTACATATTACTATGTACTAATAAAACGAAATAGTTTTTAGAGTTGGAAATAATTCTTCATTGTTGAAATAAAAAATAAATATACATTTTCATATTATTCGAATGTGTATTCTAAGTCAAATTAACAATCCTCAAAAGCTTTTATACTTTAATAGTGTTATTCCTTCAATATTTTCCAGGATTGTAATTTGACTTAGAATACACATTCGAATAATATGAAAATTTATATAATAAATGTTACTCACCATGAGAAATAAATTCTGAGATAAGAAATAAATATGTTTGTATATGTATGAACATATACAAATGTAAATACACTGAAGGAAATGTCGATAGTAAAACTGTACTAATTCACCATTGGCCTCGTCACCAGTACTACTGACCACTTGTATCCTAGGTAATACTTTCTACTGTAGACATTAACATGTGCTTGTCATTAAAAATTCACATTGTCACCAAAAAAGTCACCCAAAACAGTTTACAAAAGTGGTGTCTTGGATACACTTTACCCCAGGCTATATACATATTTACATATATGTATATATATATAAACATATTTATATATATATTTGTATCATTTAAAAATTAAGTTTACATTTTAAAGTACACTACCATATTCACCGCGACCTCGAGGATCTTTTGTGCAGCCTATGTATCTTACCATGTAATTTTCAGGCTGCGTATAAAGCCTATCACCCTGCCCGGTAAAATATTATAGTTGGGCTCATCATTAGCCCCGAAAAATCTCCTCCTGGAAGTCCCCAATGCAGGACAGCAGCAGAGGAGATGTTCCGCCTACCCGCCCTGCTACGTGACAGAGTCACAAATCTCTTGGACTGCCTTAATCCAGCAGCAGACGAACATGTGTGAAGGAATTCACGTTCGGACCAGGTTTGCTCAGGACCTTTAAATGGGCGGTAAAATCGAAAAATTAACAATACTAAAGTTAATTTATTTAATTTAATTTTAGGCTCACGCCTAAATGTTTTAAAAATCTCGTGTTCACTAACGAATAATTGGTACATCTGGCAACGCTATGCCTGAGTAGACCGCGTTTTTTACTCTGCTATCATAAAACATAAAAAAACTAAAATCTTTTTTATCTTAAATATACATTTGATCTATTATTCGGCTAATTAATTATTGCTGTACAATTACTTAATAAAAACATAATTAAAACTGGTGTTTTTATATTAAATTTGCATTCATTATTTTCTGCATATTGCCTTGGCTGTTGTTGAGCCGTGACATACATACATACATAGCTGATAAATTAACTGTGTTCTTCTTTTTGTTGTTGCTGCTGCTGCTGCTTTTTAACCTGCTTATTTTCGCTTTCTTTGGCTAACTTGGTTATTATGCCTGCTACTAAAGTTTTTAAGTGCACTTTATGTAAAGATACTATTGGGAAGACCCAGGGAAGTATCCAATGTAGGGCCTGTAAGCTATGGCTTCATCTACAATGTGCCAATGTAACTGAAAAACATCTTGCTATATTTAAAGAAAGGCCAAAATCTTTTTTCTTTACTTGTTCCGTCTGTGCTGATGGAGTTTTGGATGATCAGTCTGCTCGTGAGGATGTTAAATCATTAAAAAGCAACTTTGATGATTTTGTAAATGCTTGCAAGGAGGATAATACTGCTTTTAAAAATACTATGGCCCAGGTATTGTCTGACTTTAAAAATGAAGTGTCTTCGTGTATAAAAGATATGCAGGCCAACATAGAGACATGTAACAAATTAATTATGAATATTGATGCTTCAACTTCATCCAAAATATCTACTTTGGAAAATGAAAATAACATGTTACATCGGCGTCTAAATCGTGGGGATGTTGTGATTAATGGATTACCGTCTGGATTAAATGAACTTCAATCAATTGTAATTGCTTTGGGTAATCACTACAAAATTAATATTTCTGAACACAACCTAAACCATGTCTGTTATATGAATGGCGGAAAGCTTTTATTGGTAAAATTTAATAATATTAGCCTTCGTGATCTGCTGATGAAGGAGTATTTTACAACACGTTCCCTTAAAGTTAAAGATGTTCTCGGTGGCGATATTGATAGCCGGGTTTACTTAAATGACCACTATTCTCCTGCGGCATCAAATCTTAATTCTATTTGCCGGAAAATGCTACGTCTGAAAGTCATCACTAAATTTAAAGTTTTGAATAAAGACAAGCCGAAGGCGGTGTTGACTTTGTGTAATGGAAAGGAAGTAGTATACGATTTAGCTGAATGTGCTGACCTTTTAACCAATAATGATAGATCTATTCTATGAAAATGTATTATTTCTACTAAATTTTTGCTTTAACCAAATTTAACAAAGATGTATTTCTGTTGTGTATGACTTCATCATCTACGCTTATGACATATTAAATACGTTTGGTTAAGTTTCGTTATTGCAGAATATTATATATTTGTTCCCACTTTTATTTTAATTTTTTTTATCTTTTTTTGATCTCTTTTGTTTATGATAGCGAGTGTAAATTGAATTGTTTTTGTATATATTAGTAAACAATATTTATTTTTAATTTTTAGAATGCTATTTACCTACAGACTTTGTTACTCGTGGTCCCCTGCCAACATTTGCATTTTTATATTTAATGTCAGTTAACAATGAAAATATTGGTCCCACTGTAAGCAACGGATCGTTGATTAAATCGTCTTTGAATTCGTTTTCTCAGCAATTCAAAATAGCGCATATAAATTGTCAGAGTATTAAACCGTTTCAGAATGCTGTTAAATTTGATGAGTTTAAAAATATTGTTGGAGATAGCTTTGAGCTAATTGCAATTTCAGAGACGTGGCTAAAACCATATGTGTCTAACTTATCAATACGTTTGGAAAACTGCAAATTAATAAGGAATGACCGTTTGCATCGTCGAGGTGGTGGTGTTTGCATATATTTAAAAACTAACCTGCAACATAAAATTGCTTTTCAAATTTCTACCGATGATTGTGAATCGATCTTTATTGAGGTCAATTTTAATAATGGTATTACTCTTTTTGGAGTCGTGTATTTGCCGCATGGGAACATTGGTGCGTTTGAAAATTTACATTACGATCTGCTTTTAAAATATAGTAACATAATAATCGTTGGTGATTTTAATTGTAATATGTTTAACGTGGTCAAATCTAGTCAAATGCGGTCTATGTGTGTCCGTTTTGGTATCTCAGTTCATCATAATTCTCGCCCAACTCACTTTGACATAGCACATGGTTCTACTTCCTTATTGGATTATTGGTTAGTTAGTGATCAATCCATGATTTCATATTCCAACCAGGTGCAGTGTCCTGCTATTTCTCACCACTCATTAATTTATGCTGCTTTTCGATTTAAAGTTGTACGGTCCTGTGAAGTTATTGAATATCGAAATTTTAATGGTATTGACTGGGATGGTCTCCTAGGGTTTCTATTGGGATTTGACTCGTACTGTTTCTTTAATTCCGCCGATGTAAATTTTCAAAATCTAGTTATAGATTCATTGATTGCCTCACTTTACTGTTTTGTTCCAATTGTGAGAAGAAAAGTAAGACGTGACAATAATACTTGGATGAAGTCTAGGGTTATTTTATTGGCTACATCCCTTAGAGACTTGGCGTTTTCAGCTTTTTTATCGAACAGGTCTACCGAGAACTGGGCTATTTTTTGCAAATACCGAAACAGGGCCAAAAATATCATTCGTAAGGAAAAAAGAAAATTTTACGCTAGTTTGTTCTCTGATCTAGATGGATCTGGAGTGTGGAAGGTGTTGAAAGGGTCGGGTTGTATTGGGACTAGTGAATGGTCATGTAATTTTAATGTTAATGATATTAACCAGTCTTTTGTTAATAACTCGTATATAGTTGATAATAATTTAATTGATTTTGGTTCCTTTGATGCTGTGGATGGATCGTTTTCTTTCAATCGCATAAGTGAGAATGATGTATATGAAGCCATATGTAAAGTTAAATCAAAGTCTATAGGTGTCGATAAGATTCCTATTCGTTTTTTCAAAACTATTTATCCTTATATTTCACTTATTTTAACTCATCATGTTAACACCATTTTCCTATCGTCAGCGTTTCCGTCTTCGTGGAAGACGGCTCGTGTGGTACCTATCCCTAAGTCAAAAAATATTCGTGATTTTGAGGACTTGAGGCCAATTTCAATTCTTCCTGCTCTGTCAAAAGCGGTTGAACATATTATGAAGGATCAGATATTGTCATTTGTTCGCAATAGCATTGTTTCTTCGCAATATGCTTTTCGTCGTGGTCATAATACTACATCTCTTTTACTTAACCTAACTGATGATATCAGATGTCATTTGAATGATAATAAGGTAGCGACCTTAGTATCGCTTGACTTGACTAAAGCATTTAGTTCTGTTAACTTCCGAATTTTGATAAGAAAATTAAGAGAAATATTTAATTTTTCCGCAACGGCTTGTAAGTTGATTTATTCGTACTTGACAGATCGTGTTCAGTTCGTTGATGTTAACAATATATATTCTAATCTACTTCATCTGACATCTGGTGTTCCCCAAGGCTCAGTTTTGGGACCCATTCTCTTCACGTTATACGTTAATGACTTATCCAGTTATATTGATAACCATATATGTAAGTCATTTTTGTTCGCTGATGACGTATTACTTTTGTTTAATGGCAGAAGAGCGGAAATTAATAATTTATGTTTAAACATCAATGATATTCTTCAACGTTTTCTATATTGGTCTAATGAAAATTGCCTATCCATAAATTCGTCAAAGACTAAAGCTCTTGCTTTTGGTATAAATGAACAGCAGTTACTTGATTTAAATATATATGTTGGTGGAACACGCGTGAACTTCGTGGATCGGTTGAAATGTCTAGGCATTTATTTAGATAAATGTCTAAATTTTGAGGCTCATATTGATAACATTAGCTGGAAGGTTTCAAGTTTATTGCGTCAACTTTACTCTACAAATATTTATTTGCCACAACGTATTAAATTGCGTTTGGCCCATGCAGTTTTAATGCCACAGATCTTATATGGTCTTGAAGTTTTTTCTGGTTCAATGAATTATGTAATCTCTAAGTTAGGTCGCATCGCTAACACGATTGTACGGTACGTTTATGGTGTTCGTAGAAATGATCACATATCTGAATATGTTAAACGCTTTATGGGCTGTTCTTTCGGTAATGTAATAACTTTACGTAACTTGGTGTTTTTCTATAAAATTATAAAAAGCGGGTTTCCCACGCAACTTTATTCCAAATTTCTTTTTTCCCATTCAACAAGAAACCCTCAAATTATATTGCCTAGAATTAACAATGCTTTATTTGAAAGGTCTTTTATTGTAAGAATTGCACGTTGTTGGAACACATTACCCATTGAGCTACGTGTGTTTTCACATTCAAATAACGCCTTTCGTGTGAAAATGTTGGCTGTTCTTCCGAACTTATAGTGAACAATTCATTGTATTTCATTTAAAACGTGAGGTTGCTTACATATATTTTGGGATCAATTGTCTTTTATATTGTCTTTTTTTATTTTTTTTTATTGAATTCTACCTTTGTATATATATATATGTATATGTGTACAATGTACACTGTACATATATATGTACATAGATTTTTATTTTGGTTTGGGACCTAGGGATTTTAGTTATATTCTAATTTAAATATTTTAGTATTAATATATATTCTAATTTAAATATTTTAGTATTAATTCAGGTATATTTCTTTGTAATATAGTTTATTGGCCTAATGAGGCTTTTATATTACCTGCAATAAATTGAATTGAATTGAATTGAATTGAATAAAGGTAGAAAGGTAGGATATCAACCACACCCGCTAGGAAGACCAAATTGAAGGCAAATATTTCTTAAACATAAAAAACTATCCAAATCGGTATATTATTTAATCTCGAATTCCGTGGTTTAATACAGTAGAATCCATAAAAAACAAGCTAGGTTGACAAATTTGCGCTTAAATATACTCTATATACCTATGAGATTTGTTTGCGAAATCGACTTATAATTTACCGAGCGTCCATACAAATACTTATGCTCTAGCTACATATAAGTTTTTTGAGCTTCTATAACTTTCGAGCTAGGGAACAATTAATTATCTTTTGGTGAAGGGTATTGCAATCAATTCGATTGCAACCAAATTTTAATTAAAACCATCCGATTTCAATCTGTTTCTTTTGCAATAACAACTTCATACAGTGAAAAACCAACGAATACACTTCGATTCCAGTGGTTGTCTACAAAAGTTGACTTTGTTGCCAATTTAAAAAAACCAGCATCAGCTATATTTTTAGTAGAAGGAGTTTCCTCAACTGAAGAGAACGATGATTCCGATTTCTTTTTTAATGCAATTACTGTATTTGATTGCAATTAAAGTATTGCAATCAAATTTGTTTGCAATCAATTATAAGAATTGATTTAAAAAAATTGACTACATTTAAAATCAGAGAATTTACTGTATGATTTAAAATTGAAACGATACAATCAATTTTCTGAATTTGAATGCAATCATTACCGGCGAATCATTTGAAAATCGTTTTACATTTTTAGTTTCTCAAATATCAAAATTCTTTGATATTTTATATTTCCAAACACAATGTTTCATCGTGTGTGTAAATTTACTAAGTGATATTCCTCTTATTCCGGTCAACATACTTTGTAAATGAAATGAAAACGTTTGATTGAAAAATGTACTTGTATTTATATGCAATAATGTTGTGGCGAAATTACACAAAAGTTTTATGTTCCAAAAATATTTCAAAAAATTTGTACCATTTTTTTATAACATAGATTCCGATAACGCTAAGATTTTGGGGGTACAAATTTACAATTTGGGGATACAATTGGAAAATATATGGAAACCCCGCATTCGTGCTGTTTTTATTATCATTGTTTTTTTTACTTTTAGCTCTTCCTCTCTTTAGTAAGTCGCTAATATTTAGTGAATTATTGTTCTTTATTCCTTTTGTTCGCTTATTTCGTTTCTTTGTAAAGAAAATAGATGACGCATCGTTTTGACGTTTTCAATACAAAAATATTAAAAAAAAATAGATTGTTTACTTGTCAGCTTGTTATCAAACAACTAAAATTTTAATTAAATTTGTAATAATTTTTGTCTGTAAGTCTGCAAAAGTTGTAAATATTGTTATAATTTCGTGTCAAAGATAAGAGTTAAAAATCTATTAAAAACCGGACAATAAAGTGAAAGTTGATGTTAAAATTTATTTTGTGCCATTGTTTTTTTTCTTACATTTTTTACTTATTGTGTGTGGTGAGTTTTGTATAAAAGTATTTTTCAAATAGTTTTCTTGATTTTTGGTTCGTTGTCAACTCTCAATCAACTCATATTTTACTAACGTCAATTCGACAATAATGGCTTTGGATGGTTGGGTTGGCTAGTGTTTGTTTGGTGGTGTTACGTTTTACGTAAAGTGCACTTTGAGTGCAGTTTTAACGAGTGTTTGTGTTGGAGTGTGCGTGCTTTTTGCAAAACGTTTTTGCATTAGTGTGAATTCTTTATTGATTTCTAAAAAAATTGTGTAGTGATTTCTTTTCTTCGTGTGTATGTATGTGCTTTGTTCGCAATATGTTAAATTAATAATCTGTTTAGATTTTAAAATCTACTTTTTAAATTGTTTAATTAATGCCAATTGCGCTAATGCAATTTATGCGGGTGCTATTTAAGGCTAGTTTACACTATTATACTTTGTATTAATACATACATGTAAAAAACTCAAATTGTAAAAGTGTGATAGAGTGAATGCAATGTTTTATGAATATGAAAGTGTTAAGCTTCGTACAGACGATGGTCAGAACTTACAATGTTGTCATTTTTCTGACAATGGTGTAATTGTCAGATGCATTAATTTAACACATCTGCCAAATGAAAATAGCGTCCAATGTTCACACAGTTGCAAGACATTTTCAGTTAATTTTAATGGCAACATTGTAAGATCTGACCACCGTCTGTACGAAGCTTTACGAAAAAAAATTTGACATCACATACCTACGACTTCATCGTTTTTTGAAATTTTTTATTTGATAATACTTTTTATTTGATAATGGTTGCATTTTATCAAAAGCATGTTGATGTGTGATAGTGTGAAAATAAACTGTAATGTTAAATTAGATTTTCTGGCAGTCGCAACAAACAAAGTATGTATTATGGAACACAGAGCATGTAAAACTTTACACTTTCAAAATAAAATAAAGACCGCTCACTTCAACATGAGTTCAATTTCCAATTTTTGCAATTAAAAAAATTTTAACTGAATACACTTATCGTTTTTTATTCTATCTTAATGTTTTAAACATCACATGATCTTTTCTTTAGAAGATTTTTTATGTTTATCAACAACGATCAACCTTTGTAGATACAGTAGGTAACGGATATAAGAAAATAAAAAATGCCACTAAAAATTTTCTTATTAGCGTTTTTGTTATTCTAAGCAATTTAATTTTATAAGAAATTTATTTCTTATAAAACTTTTTACTCTTAAGAAATTTATTTCTTTTTAAAGTTTATATTATACTATAAGAAAACCAAACTTTGTGGTTTAAAACGTGCATTCAAACGGACACACTAAGTTGGAGATTTTGTGCAATCAAGTATGTTGGTTGGATAAAAATGGACTTTAAAATCGCTCAAAATTCATCAGACCTTTAAAAATCTATCGTTTTGAAATTTATTGATTTTTAGAAACAAAGTAGGTATGTATATTAAAAAAGTTTTAAAAATTTCATGATAAAGTATAGATACATACATACATACCTATGTATGTTATGTGTAAAAATCAGTCCCAACCCAAAATATTTTGTATTATTCCTCCACAATTCGGTTTCAGATCGATCACACCATTAGAATTCTGTAATTATTAATGAATGTATGATTGAATATCAATTTTTTTTTAACGAAATTTATATGTATTTTGTAAATGCTGTAAATACTATTTTAAGCACATAAAGCACTTCAAATAATGTTTAATTCACATATAACATTAAGAGTTAAGGGTGGGGTAGGATTTGGTAAAAATTATTGTTTTAATGATCATCGAAATACTATATTTTAATATAAAAATTAAATTATAAATCTAGTCTTATATTCCATTAAAAAAAAATTAATTTGAAAAATGTTTGGTTGGTAGACTGTTTCTGGGATTTGCCCATATTTTAGATTTGGCTTTTCCCAATTAGCCTTTCAACCACTGGTAACATTTGATTCTTAAAAAGGTCTCGCCAAAAAAAGGGTTAAGAACACCAATCAAAATTTTAGCGCGCCGTTGTCATTCAAGACGTACTGGGGCCTAATTCTGGCAGTCGTGATCGAGTAATTTCTCGATTCGAAAGCAATTTTATCTCAGTCGATACTGAACGAATCACAATTATTTTTTCAGTATTGTGAAACTCAAATTAATGCTTTACAACACTGAAAAATAATTCCAATTTGTTCAGTATTGACAAATAATAAGATATTAAATTGCTTTCGAATCGAGAAATTACTCGATCACGACAACCAGAATCAGGCCCCTGGTGTATTTATAACACGTGTTGATAAATTTTATAATTTTATTTTGATGAGAAAATACAACTATATAATTGTTTTCACATTATATTAATAGATAACAAAGTTGTTGATCAAACATCTCTGAACTCTTATAATTAAACGAAGTGCAATGTTTTAAGATGGTGGTAAATAATTTTATTTAAAATTTTGCCTTAAATGATCATTATTTTTAATCAAAACTTCATGTCAAGGGTTAAATGTAAAAATCGTAAGTTTTGTTTAATCTTTTCCAATCAAGAAAACTTTCCGTACTTTAAGCGCTTATTCAGTATAACTTCTTAACATTGCATTCCATAGTCTTCATTAATATACACTCATGATCATAATAATAGGTACACTTTAATATTTATTTATTCAAGTATTGTATCACAAAGCTTTCAAGTTAAAAAAAAAAATTAAATTTTTTATATAGTAATAATGAACCCGAGTCTTCAATAAAGCTTACAAATGTAAGCAAACAAACTTAATAATTATTTAAAAACTAAATTACAATTCATTAAAACAAAAAAAAACAAAAAAATAAAAAGCCATTAAAATTATGTGGTAGACAAATTTATCAGCAAAAATAAAGAAATAAATAGTGATCCAAACAAAGCAATAATTCTTACAATAAACATAAGAATAAAAATAAACATAAAATGGGACAATCAAATGCTTTTAGCTAAATAGTCCACAAGTTTGAGACGAAAAAAATTATTAGAGTGTGAAAAATTTTAAGCTCGTAGGGCAAGCAATTCTAGAAGAGAACAGTTCTAACAACAAATGATCTAGAAGAACGATGAAAAGTAAATTTGTTACACAAGTGAAAAGGAAAATTATTCGTAATTAATTATATAAAAATATTAGACTACGATATTTCACAAAGTTCTTAAAAGAACATCCAAAAAGCTAATGAACATAAGACAAAATATGATTCTAACGCCTAATATTGTAAACAAATCTAGGAATAGTGTTAACAATACATTTTATTTTAACCTATTAGCCAAAACACCAGAACAACCAGATATTACCTCAAGACAATTTAAGATCTGCTGCATAAGAACAGCATGAGCTAATCTTCGTCTTACAAGAAATGGTAGATGCATATTAGTTAAATAAATTCTTCTTAGTGCACACAAGACTTTTCCTGATATGATATCAATATAAGATCCAAAAATATCCCCTTCTTCATACAAAACAAAATCAATTTACTGAAATTGATTAATAAAAAATAGCAATCGTGACATTTTTAACCCTTTCGGCGACGAACTTGTCTTTGGTATTCATTACCAAACAAATTCATTTTTGTTTAATCACAAAATTTTACAAATTCGCACATCAAAAACAGCAATAAAACAGTTATTGGCATTTAGAAAAAAGTAAAATATCGTACTTGTTCATAAAGAGGGTATTAACTCAAAATTTAAAAATTTTCTGTAGAAGCATATGGCATATGAAGAAGCTTTTTTAAACCAACCGTTTCATTAACAAAAAGTAGACAAAATAGCACGCGATTTTTGCTGCGTGTAGATATGAATTAACGTGTCGATTTTTTCCAAAATGTAAAAAAATAAAACTTTTGAGTTAATACCATATTTATGATCAAGAGCGATATGTGCATTAGAGTCGGTCAATACAACCAAATTCTCTCTTCGAATTTTTGTATTTTTTTAAAATATGCTAAAATTTTATTGAAAAAATTGTCAGATGTTGTGTACTGATAACGAAGATATTCGTACCAAATTTGGAAACTTTAACTCTTGTCGTTCTACAGATAAACATAAATCCATAATGACTTTGTATGAGAGGTGCCCCGCCCACTTAAAATGTCAAAAAAAAATATATCTTATAGCACCCAGACCATCAATAATATACTGTAAAAGTTTCATTAAAATCGGTTCAGCGGTTTCGAAGATTACCTCCTGCAAACAACCAAACAAACATTACCTCTTTGTAATTAAGTATAAACGAAAAGAAAAGTTTCTCTTTAAAAATGGGAAGCTCGATTTTGATTTTAGACCCATGGTTTCTTTGGCAAACCTTCTTAGAATTCGTCGTAGATTACGATTTTGACTACCGCTTGGTGATTTTTTTTAATGCATACAAATTGACCCACTCTAATATACATACATACATACTTATGTACGTATGTATGTATGTATGTATGTATGTATATATTTTTTTTAATTTATACTTCGAAAACAATATTGCATCTTTTTATCGCAAAATTATTATTTTTTGCTTTGTTTGTATTTCATTAAATACATACATACTTACGATTCTTTTTACTCCTCGTCATATTACAAATTGTATTATTATTTTTTTTGTTTGAAGTTCATTTATAAAAATTTTATTTTTTTAATTTTTTACACTTTTCTAAACAATTAAATTAACACTTGACTGTAATTAATATGAGTAAATTTGTTTTTTTTTTTTAAATTTTGTTTTTTTCTTTTTATCAAGTTTAATAAATACTCATTTATTTAGTTTGTAGTAAAAACAGAGAACAAATTAAATAAAATTAATCCAGCTTTGTGGGCGACTGCAGACTTTAAGTTAATGGCGGCAAATGTTAATGAACTTTGCAAGTCTTTCATAATAATATAATTGACATCTCATTAAAGTTGTGTCTAGATAATAGGTTGTGCTTACAACTATAGGCCACAAATCTATAGAATGAATTCTGAGTGAGGTAGGATTAGGCGCTGGGATATCATTAGGGATGCTAAGTATAAATTTGGGTGCACTGCCAATGCTTAGTTTGTTATAAATTGTTTGAGTGCTTCATATTTATGTGCTGTTTCCATAGTACAAGTGATTGAACGTATAATAAAATTTACATGAAAAGAACTCAGCCTTTTGAGTGTTTTTTAATAGTTATTTGCAGTCCCTTATGAGAAGGGAAGTTCAAATCCGGTTGACCGTATGCCCGTCCGTCTGTTGAAATGGTTTTTCCGAAACCCTCAGATATGATGGAGGCTTGGTTGCTATATATAGTTTTGATATTGAAATTCAGCCAGATTGGTCCAAAAATGGCTGAGATATGAGCAAAAACGTCGGTACCGAATATTTGTTCATATCGTACCATGGTGAAGGGTAGATAAGATTCGACGTAGCCAAATATAGCACTCTTACATGTTCTTATTCTCTCTTGTTTGGTGTTGTATGGGTTTTTAAATTGAGAACTTTTTTCTAGTGCCCCGACCTTGTACTTATTATATCATGTTCAATACAAAATTTTAAAATAATTTATTCAAGGAGTTTTGAACAATTGTATTTTATTCATAACTTTTAAATTAATTTTTTTATTATTACTATCTATACTTCTATACTAATATTATAAAGCTGAAAAGTTTGTATATTTGCAAAAGGTAATCTTCGAAACTGCCGTTCCGATTTTAAAGATTTCTTCAAAAAAATAAATAATGGAACCTCCTAACGGACATAGGCTTTATAAGGTTGCGCTTAAGTGCTTAGCATAGGGTACAGGGGCGCTTAAACTGCTATTCTTACCTCACTCATATCGTCAAAACTTAAAGAGACAGGAAAAAAATTTAACACTTATCGCTGTTCTTTTAAAAAATAAGCGGACAGGTGTCTGGTACTTTATTAAAATTCGGCCCTTTTAGGAAGTAAATTAGTAAAACATAAATTTTGGTACTTTTTGGTCACCCCGTCTATCTTTTTAACCAATAAACGTTAAAATAAAGATTAAATCACATTCGAAACTTATCTAAAAATACAAAAACAAATTTTGTACTTTTTAGAAATTCGAACGTTTAAGAGGTGAAATTTGTAACTATTGTGGGACTTTTTTACAAAGTTTTTTTCTCCATTATTTGGCATATACATACGTATTAAATGGACTCCCACTACAATATTGAAATTTTTAATACTTCAATTGAGAGTAAAAAGTACCAAAAAGGGAAAATACGGAAAATTAAATTTCTTTTTGGTTCTACACTTGGTACTTTTTTTAATTACCGTTAATATTGGACCTGGAATCATAAAATTCAACACGCAATATCCTGAGTAATAAAGACTCTATGGGGGAACTTGTTGGTACTTTTTTTGTCCTTTACAGGTGCTTTTTGAATTTCTGTTAGTATTGGACTTGAAACATAAAATTAACATGCAAGGTCCTGAGTGAATCAGATTCATTAAAGGGTTCTATTTGGTACTTTTACGTTTTTTAACTGGTACTTATACTATGAGCATAAAATTAAACATGCAAGCTCCTGAGTGGATGAGAATCTGTAACAAAACTTTTATAGTTAGTAGTTAGTAGTTAGTAGTTATTTGTTCTTAAATTGGTGCTTTTTAGGGCCCTATTACGGTTCACAACTCAACTCAGTTGAGTTGAAAATCAGACAACTGGCTGTGTTGAGTTGTAATTGTTTTATGTTTTTGTTCACCGCAATATAGCAAAGTTGTAAACCATAATACAAGAACAGGGCTGCCAGGTACTTTTTTCCTTGTCCCCAAAAAATTAAAAAAATAAAAAGTTAATATTTTTTTTCTGATCAAATTTAAAATTTTTTTAAAAAATAGTAAGAAAAATTTTAATAAGAAAAAAAAAAAATGTAAGAAATAAACTCACTGTTTATTGTTGATGTTTTTGTTTAAACTTTGATATTGTTACAAGAAGAACTGTTGCTTATGATTCCTATACGCTTAACAGTTTTAATTGGTTGATCTGGCCTAAGCAACCAGTGAAATGCGCAAAGGAATAGCTTATCCCACCAACAATAAATTTCAAGTGATTTAATCAAGAATAAAAACTGGGGGAAAAAATTACTTTATTTTGTTTGTAGCGACTGGTTTGGCACGTCTTCAAATCCTTTTAATGCGATTCCAGTGAGGAATTACAAGCAAACCAATATGCTGCTAAAGAAGACGAATGGTTTAAGCCATTCTTATAATCAACAATAAAAATACTTATATCAGTCTTTAATTTAATACTTCGATGTATCATAACTACTAACCAATAGCGTAGCATTCTTTTTCCCAAACTTTATTATATTGGGGGTATTCACGTCACAAGTTGCACCCTTTTGAAAAAGCAAAAGTGCAAAAATATAACTACAACCACACAGACAATTAGTTGTGCGTAAATAATTGTCTTTGTGGTTGTTGTTATGTTTTTGCACTTTTGCTTTTTTGCAAGGGTGCAACTTGTGACGTGAATACCCTTATTGTCTTTCATATTTGCTTATTTTTGGGGAGACATACATATTTGCTTGGAAATTTTCTTTAAAAATCAAAAATTTTATGTGTTGTCGACGGTTTTAGATTCTATTTTTAAATTCCTTTTTTTTAAACACTCACTCAAGAAAAATAACATAACACTACAAGAAATGAATGAGCGAATAGTCACATTTTTCACGTTGGTGTTAAGAAAATGAAAGAAAACTTGATTTCGGTCATTTCTTTCTATAATTTTCTTAACACCAACGTGAAAAATGTGACTGTGCGCTCATTAATTTCTTGTAGAGAAGTTTATTAAGTACCTTTTACACGCTTAACAAAAATGGTAATCTTAATTAGGACCCTTTACACTGTATGTATAAGAGTACGATAAAAGTTTTGGTACTTTTTTTCATATTTTATATGCGAAACAAAGAAAAATAAGCGTAAATATTAAAAGAAGGGAAAAAATATTAAAAAAGTGTAATATCCCCAAAAACTCCCCGAATTATTTTTTTTTAAATCCCCCAAAAAATCCCCAATCCCCAAATGACTTTCATTGTCCTTTTTGTTCAAATTAAATCCACAACTTTTGGGATAGATCCCCAAGTCTTACAGCCCTGTACAAGAATTAAAAAAATACAATTCAACTGAGTTGAGTTGAGCCACTCCGAAAATATCTAACCAATTTTGATGATATTTGAATAGATAGATCAGCGTAATTAAAACACACAGGGTTTATACATATGTTTTTCAAAGTTAGGAATATGAAGGGAAAGATGGTCAATTTTGATTTTTATGAAATTTAAAATTTATGTAGATCAATCCACACACAATAAACCACACAGGCTTTACATTTCTTTTTATTTAGTCAAAAATTCATTCTGGGGGGCAACGCCGCATGAACGGCTAGTTCGGAATAATATAAATTTAAAAAAGGGTGCCTTGGCTTGCAAGAGAAGCTTGAAAAACGTCCCCCGTATACATAAACGATTATTAAATTTAACAAACGTTTATTTTGAGCCAATATTTAGAATTAAATAATTTACAATGAACAGCTAAGCATAGCATGTTCTCTATAAACTCGAAATTACTCGGTGTATGTAAATTTTTTTCCTTTACTGTAGTATTATAATAGTCATTATTATTTTAATGTTGAATAAATAATGAACTTTATTTAATTTTATATATAATTTATTTATTTAAAACAAATACGGGGTGTAACAAATTCAGTTTACAAGGTCCTAGACACATCTCTATTAGGTTTTTAAGTGTGCACTCTCTTAACTGCTGCTACAACAACTTGTTAGAACATTACCGACTTTCTTGAATTCTCTCTCGTATTTATTTTATTAATACGGCGTATATTTTTTGTAAAAATTATTTATTTATATTTCAATCATTTACAATAAGTGTACTAATGAAGTAATATACATACATTATATGTACATACTATGGTTATTATTTAACTAACATGTAGCTACATATAAAAAGTTAATCATTTTAAGCGTGGAAATTTAACAATTCTTGACAATTAAAAATGGTTTTAAACAAAAAAACCTTCGAAGGTCAACATAAAAAAAAATTGTATAAATCACCTTTAATAAAGGTTAATTCTTACGTATCACAAAAAAAATGTTGAGTTTACCCAGCTTTAATAAAAAACCAACTTTAAGAACACAGATATTGTTTAATTTATTAAAGGCTTTTATGCCAGTTGTTGAATGTTTGTTTTATTTGTTTTCGTCACCCCATATTTTACCAGACCTTCTTATTTTCTACTTTCCAAATAAAAATATTTTGAAAAATCGTTACAATTTACTAATTAAGATGGCAAAAAATATTAAACAAAAACTATTACAATAACTGTTTGTTTGTACTTTTACGTCATTTCGGTTTTTCTATTTTGTGTATTTGTTCTAAATCTACTTAAATATTCTGCTATTATTATTATTATTTTATTTCATTTTTGGTTTCCTTTGCAATCTTATCTGAGTGTAATTCTAGTTCGTTTTTGTGATTATTATTTATTGTTTGTGTTTGATATTTTAAGCGTTTTTTGTTTGTTTTGCCAATACTGTTGTATGAATCATATTACGAGTATATATTTTGGAAATATTTTTTGGAATATATTTCTATTTAAGTATTAAGTAAAAAAGTTTAAAAATTAAAATAAAAAATAGTTGAATTTAACATCCTGTTTTACGTTTGCAAACTAATTTTGTTTAAAAAACACTTCTTATTTAAATATTTTAATTTTATGCGAACAAAGTAACCTAAATAAAAAGGAATAATAAAGAAATTTAGAAATTTACCATAATTTTGAATATTAGGTGGCTTTTAATATAAGACTATATTAAGACATTTCCTATACTAGTTTTATTTTTCGTTTTTATTTAAAAAATATGTATGTTGTTTCTTAGTGTTGGAATTTTACTACTTTCAGTAATAGATTTAACTTTTCTTCCTGATAATTTGTGAAACATTTTTTAGACATGTTCTTTATCAAGAATACACTCTATTTAACTCGAATTAAACATGCTTTGTAATGTAAAATTTTAATCATAAAAATAAAAAACGGCCGAAAGCGAAATTTTTTTGAAATCTATTTTTACAGTTGTTTTTTTTTTTTTTTTTTTTTTTTTGTTTTAGAAAAATATGGTGCTAAGGTATTAAATATTGAAATACATACAAAAAAATTATAACATTTTTTATTTTTGCTTCACGGAATGTAAAAAAAATTGCTGCCTGAAGAGGGTTAAGTTAAAGGTCATCGAATATTGACCAAGGTACATTTACACAAGCCCCAATTGTCAAATTCGTATGTATGAGGCAAAATTTGTACATGTGTGCGTTAAATTGTTTTGGTTTTATATGGTGACAATTTTGACAAGTTTGTACCTTGACATTGACTAGAATCGCAAGAGAGGGAGCAAAAACCTAAAGCAGCTGTTGCTTTTCACACGTATGGAATTTTGAGAGAAACATTTGTTGTTTTGAGAAAGTGTTGATTATAGTTAATCTTCTATGTTAAAGGTCGTGCTCGTCGTATTCGTTCAATTTTATGTTTTCGATACTGATAAAATATTTTGCTATACCAAAGTTTTTAGAAAATTAAGATGATTTTAGGAAGCTGACCGATAGCTAATAGAATGTGTTAATATTTGTATTTTGTCGCGCTAAGGTTCACCTTTGAAAAATAGTTGATCACTAAAATAAATCAACCTTAACCCTGAGGAGTTGGAGACAGTTGAGCACATTTTATACCACTGTCCCAGGCTACAGGGCAGCAGGCTGAGGTGGCTGGGCAGTAGATTCCTGGGCGAATTAGGGCATGTCTCGGGTTGCGGACTCGAGAATCTGATAGGATTCGTAATGGGGATGGCCTGGCTACGCGAGGGTAGACTGGGTGCTCACCGCACGTAGGGCGAATTTGGTTGAGTAGGATTTTTTTCGGGTTTGGTCCGAAACCTTCTTTTCTATCAATCTTTTGAATCTAATTTCTGCTTTCGTTGTTTATTTCATCTACTTTCTATCTCTATATAGCTATCTCTAATTAAGGCGTCACAATGGACCGTACTGGTCTCTGGGTGAAGGTGTGAAGGAGACTTTACACCAGCCTTTCTACCTACCTACCTACAATACCATATTGATCCTTATGAATTTTTATATGGAATTATTATATTTTTTGATTTTTATTTTTCTGATCAAAAGAAATATGCTACAAATATTTAATTGACTTTAAATATTTATTTAAATGTGTGTTCATAATTGGGATTTTTTATGCACATTAAAATAAACATTTAAAGTCAACTAAATTATTATAACACGTACATTAGAGAATATGTAATATAAATATCAATAATAAATAAAAAAAAATAAAAACCGAAAAAAACTGTTATTTGTGGGTTAAAAAAAAAAAAAATAAAAATCAGAAAGTAACTGTTATTATTGTTCAAAAAATAAAAATCAAAACATAACTGTTACTTTTGTTCAAACAAATAAAAAATAACTGTTATAATCTGATTTTTACAAAAAAAGGAATAACTGTTACGATTCCTGGCAATTACTTTACCCCTCTTGACCTACAAATGACCGATTTATAAGTTTTACATCATTTACATTACTTATATCACTTACTTACACAAAATCGGAATTTCGAAAAAGTCAATTACAAAATAATCTTTTGTATAAACTTTTCTTAATGATCATTACATTATTATTTTCAAAAGACATGAAAACAATAAATATGGATTGAATTTTCTATAGTCCTCTCCTTCTAGATTTAAGTCATATTTTGTATTATTAATTATCAAAAATATTTTCACTCCGTAGGTAAGTTAACCTACCTTTAATCTCTGGTCCAAATCTTATCACAATGTTTATATAAATATTTTCTCTTTCAGCAAAATTATTGTAGAGTTTATTTCATCTTCTCTGTTGCAGTAGAAAAAATAAACTTGCACATTCATTAACTTATCATCTTATTAGGGGCGTTTTAAATTCAAATAAATAAAATGTATTATCAATAAGTGGTTGTAATTAATATTGAATTTAATGTTAAACCTAAAGTTAATATAGATAATTTAAAAATATCAAATTTTGGTTGTTATAATACAAACTTAACGAACAAATTTCCACAAATCAAGCTTAGAAATAAATAGGTACCAGGGTATAGTAGATGCTCGAGGAACCAAACTGCTGACGACCTAGCCAAATAGGGCTGTCTGCTGGACGACATGTTTGACGGCCTAATCGACACTCAATGGCTCGCTTTAAGAATCTAATTGAACGTGAGTCGTACAGAAGGGCTTTGGAGAGATGGCAGGGTAAGCATACCTGTTTGATGGCCAGGACTCTTTGGTCTGATCATGGGGCAACGAGAACGCGCGTGCTACTTCCTTTAGGTAGGGACCAGATCAGGACAGTGATATTGGTCATGACGGGTCACGGGACTCATCAGGGAAAATGGGCCTGGATTATTATGACTACTGTAGAAGTTCTCATGATGATGATGATGATGAGGAAATGTGTTTCACTTTCTCTGCGAATGCCCCGGTCTCGCGGCTATTGGGATAAGTCATTTTGGGAGTCCGAAATTGCCATATTTGGACGATAAGACTTGTCTAGGACTGAAATCGATCTCTCTGTTTTGCAGATAGTCGGGGTGGTTGGAGGCTGACTCTTGTCACTGGCTAAGGGTATCACAAAAAAACTTTAAAAATTTGTTATCAGATAAAAATGTCTGATTCTAAAATAACTTTTTTTAAAATGTGACAATAACTTTGTGGCCAATTTTAAATATTTTAATTAAAGCCACAAAATTTTTAAGTTAAAACTTTTTCTGGCTGATTGTCTAAGCTTATAAATAACAACTAAATTGATATTAAATAGAAATTATAAAATAATACTAATTGCCTTTAATGTTAAACTATTTTTTAATTAATTTTCTTTCAGATCATTCACCATTAATTAAAATAATAAAGTAGCAGTTAAGAAAAGTGTGATTAACCGTCCTCTAAGGAATAATTACCACACCAGCATTAATTGAAACATTCTCAGCTGTATAAAAAAGTTTCTATTCTGTTTTTGTACATTTTTCTTCTTTTCGTTTTAAATTTTTATTAAGAATTAAAATCATATATTAAAGTTAATTTTTTTTTTATAAGAAAATTTTATTCTTTTGTTTGTTTTGAAATAAAACGACACACCACAACACTAGAAGAAAAAAAAATCTTAAAAATTTTTTCCATAAACGAAAGCAAGAACAACAATTGAAAAAACAGAAACAACAATCACAACACAGAAATAATGGCAACAACACCACGTTCTGGTGGCTCGGCAGGTGGTACAGCTCAACGTCCCAACGGTACATCTCAAAATAAAAGTTGCCAATTTAAATTGGTCTTATTGGGCGAATCAGCTGTGGGTAAATCATCTTTGGTCCTGCGATTCGTTAAGGGACAATTTCACGAGTACCAAGAAAGTACGATAGGTGCAGCATTCTTAACACAAACCATATGCATAGAAGACACAGTGGTTAAATTTGAAATATGGGATACTGCAGGGCAAGAAAGGTAAAGGTTTTTCATCTATTAAAATTGGTTTTATACGGCCATTTGTGCTGAAAATCAAAATCACGTGAAATTGAAATCAATGGAGATTTCAAATTTATTTTTATTTTTTTAAAAGAAAGTATGTAGCTTTTTCTGATTTCAGAGATAGTTCCGGTAAAGATAAGTGGGAATATTTTTATGAACCTTCAACTCGGATAGTTTTCAAAATTTGTTCCATATCAATTTCACTTGAATTCGATTGACAGAACATGGCTAAAACTATTTATATAAATTATTTTTAATATGATTTTTGTTTAATTTTTCAGATACCACAGCTTAGCTCCCATGTATTACAGAGGTGCGCAGGCCGCTATTGTTGTTTATGATATACAAACTCAAGACAGTTTTCAACGTGCAAAAACTTGGGTCAAGGAACTACATAAACAAGTAAGCTTTTGAACAGAGTTTTAAAATAGTGGAAAATAGTTTTTAAGATATGAAGCTGGGCAAGTTTAATTACGCACAAAAATGCTTTAAATATATACATACATGCATAATCCAAAATAATCCAAAAAAAAAAAAAAAAAAAAAACTTAAAAATATGCACAAAAATATTCAAGCGAATTAACACAACTTATAATTTTAAATATTTTAATTTAAACAAAGGCTTATTACAAAATATAACCATATGTTTTTTCTTCGATTGTCACGCAAAACCGTATTGAAAATATACGTTCAACATCCAGTCGATGTTACTGGCGCATACTTAAATAATTCAATTCAATTCAATTCAATTTATTGCAGGTAATATAAAAGCCTCATTAGGCCAATAAACTATATTACAAAGAAATATACCTGAATTAATACTAAAATATTTAAATTAGAATATAACTAAAATCCCTAGGTCCCAAACCAAAATAAAAATCTATGTACATATATATGTACAGTGTACATTGTACACATATACATATACATATATACAAAGGTAGAATTCAATAAAAAAAAATAAAAAAAGACAATATAAAAAGACAATTGATCCCAAAATATATGTAAGCAACCTCACGTTTTAAATGAAATACAATAAATTGTTCACTATAAGTTCGGAAGAACAGCCAACATTTTCACACGAAAGGCGTTATTTGAATGTGAAAACACACGTAGCTCAATGGGTAATGTGTTCCAACAACGTGCAATTCTTACAATAAAAGACCTTTCAAATAAAGCATTGTTAATTCTAGGCAATATAATTTGAGGGTTTCTTGTTGAATGGGAAAAAAGAAATTTGGAATAAAGTTGCGTGGGAAACCCGCTTTTTATAATTTTATAGAAAAACACCAAGTTACGTAAAGTTATTACATTACCGAAAGAACAGCCCATAAAGCGTTTAACATATTCAGATATGTGATCATTTCTACGAACACCATAAACGTACCGTACAATCGTGTTAGCGATGCGACCTAACTTAGAGATTACATAATTCATTGAACCAGAAAAAACTTCAAGACCATATAAGATCTGTGGCATTAAAACTGCATGGGCCAAACGCAATTTAATACGTTGTGGCAAATAAATATTTGTAGAGTAAAGTTGACGCAATAAACTTGAAACCTTCCAGCTAATGTTATCAATATGAGCCTCAAAATTTAGACATTTATCTAAATAAATGCCTAGACATTTCAACCGATCCACGAAGTTCACGCGTGTTCCACCAACATATATATTTAAATCAAGTAACTGCTGTTCATTTATACCAAAAGCAAGAGCTTTAGTCTTTGACGAATTTATGGATAGGCAATTTTCATTAGACCAATATAGAAAACGTTGAAGAATATCATTGATGTTTAAACATAGATTATTAATTTCCGCTCTTCTGCCATTAAACAAAAGTAATACGTCATCAGCGAACAAAAATGACTTACATATATGGTTATCAATATAACTGGATAAGTCATTAACGTATAACGTGAAGAGAATGGGTCCCAAAACTGAGCCTTGGGGAACACCAGATGTAAGATGAAGTAGATTAGAATATATATTGTTAACATCAACGAACTGAACACGATCTGTCAAGTACGAATAAATCAACTTACAAGCCGTTGCGGAAAAATTAAATATTTCTCTTAATTTTCTTATCAAAATTCGGAAGTTAACAGAACTAAATGCTTTAGTCAAGTCAAGCGATACTAAGGTCGCTACCTTATTATCATTCAAATGACATCTGATATCATCAGTTAGGTTAAGTAAAAGAGATGTAGTATTATGACCACGACGAAAAGCATATTGCGAAGAAACAATGCTATTGCGAACAAATGACAATATCTGATCCTTCATAATATGTTCAACCGCTTTTGACAGAGCAGGAAGAATTGAAATTGGCCTCAAGTCCTCAAAATCACGAATATTTTTTGACTTAGGGATAGGTACCACACGAGCCATCTTCCACGAAGACGGAAACGCTGACGATAGGAAAATGGTGTTAACATGATGAGTTAAAATAAGTGAAATATAAGGATAAATAGTTTTGAAAAAACGAATAGGAATCTTATCGACACCTATAGACTTTGATTTAACTTTACATATGGCTTCATATACATCATTCTCACTTACGCGATTGAAAGAAAACGATCCATCCACAGCATCAAAGGAACCAAAATCAATTAAATTATTATCAACTATATACGAGTTATTAACAAAAGACTGGTTAATATCATTCACATTAAAATTACATGACCATTCACTAGTCCCAATACAACCCGACCCTTTCAACACCTTCCACACTCCAGATCCATCTAGATCAGAGAACAAACTAGCGTAAAATTTTCTTTTTTCCTTACGAATGATATTTTTGGCCCTGTTTCGGTATTTGCAAAAAATAGCCCAGTTCTCAGTAGACCTGTTCGATAAAAAAGCTGAAAACGCCAAGTCTCTAAGGGATGTAGCCAATAAAATAACCCTAGACTTCATCCAAGTATTATTGTCACGTCTTACTTTTCTTCTCACAAT
This sequence comes from Pollenia griseotomentosa, assembly GCA_963931875.1. Classification (NCBI taxonomy): domain Eukaryota; kingdom Metazoa; phylum Arthropoda; class Insecta; order Diptera; family Polleniidae; genus Pollenia; species Pollenia griseotomentosa. The sequence continues at coordinate 69,783,399 of OZ007561.1, read as the reverse complement.
TGGTACAAAACAGTAAAGTGAGGCAATCAATGAATCTATAACTAGATTTTGAAAATTTACATCGGCGGAATTAAAGAAACAGTACGAGTCAAATCCCAATAGAAACCCTAGGAGACCATCCCAGTCAATACCATTAAAATTTCGATATTCAACAACTTCACAGGACCGTACAACTTTAAATCGAAAAGCAGCATAAATTAATGAGTGGTGAGAAATAGCAGGACACTGCACCTGGTTGGAATATGAAATCATGGATTGATCACTAACTAACCAATAATCCAATAAGGAAGTAGAACCATGTGCTATGTCAAAGTGAGTTGGGCGAGAATTATGATGAACTGAGATACCAAAACGGACACACATAGACCGCATTTGACTAGATTTGACCGCGTTAAACATATTACAATTAAAATCACCAACGATTATTATGTTACTATATTTTAAAAGCAGATCGTAATGTAAATTTTCAAACGCACCAATGTTCCCATGCGGCAAATACACGACTCCAAAAAGAGTATTACCATTATTAAAATTGACCTCAATAAAGATCGATTCACAATCATCGGTAGAAATTTGAAAAGCAATTTTATGTTGCAGGTTAGTTTTTAAATATATGCAAACCCCACCACCTCGACGATGCAAACGGTCATTCCTTATTAATTTGCAGTTTTCCAAACGTATTGATAAGTTAGACACATATGGTTTTAGCCACGTCTCTGAAATTGCAATTAGCTCAAAGCTATCTCCAACAATATTTTTAAACTCATCAAATTTAACAGCATTCTGAAACGGTTTAATACTCTGACAATTTATATGCGCTATTTTGAATTGCTGAGAAAACGAATTCAAAGACGATTTAATCAACGATCCGTTGCTTACAGTGGGACCAATATTTTCATTGTTAACTGACATAAAATATAAAAATGCAAATGTTGGCAGGGGACCACGAGTAACAAAGTCTGTAGGTAAATAGCATTCTAAAAATTAAAAATAAATATTGTTTACTAATATATACAAAAACAATTCAATTTACACTCGCTATCATAAACAAAAGAGATCAAAAAAAAGATAAAAAAATTAAAATAAAAGTGGGAACAAATATATAATATTCTGCAATAACGAAACTTAACCAAACGTATTTAATATGTCTTAAGCGTAGATGATGAAGTCATACACAACAGAAATACATCTTTGTTAAATTTGGTTAAAGCAAAAATTTAGTAGAAATAATACATTTTCATAGAATAGATCTATCATTATTGGTTAAAAGGTCAGCACATTCAGCTAAATCGTATACTACTTCCTTTCCATTACACAAAGTCAACACCGCCTTCGGCTTGTCTTTATTCAAAACTTTAAATTTAGTGATGACTTTCAGACGTAGCATTTTCCGGCAAATAGAATTAAGATTTGATGCCGCAGGAGAATAGTGGTCATTTAAGTAAACCCGGCTATCAATATCGCCACCGAGAACATCTTTAACTTTAAGGGAACGTGTTGTAAAATACTCCTTCATCAGCAGATCACGAAGGCTAATATTATTAAATTTTACCAATAAAAGCTTTCCGCCATTTATATAACAGACATGGTTTAGGTTGTGTTCAGAAATATTAATTTTGTAGTGATTACCCAAAGCAATTACAATTGATTGAAGTTCATTTAATCCAGACGGTAATCCATTAATCACAACATCCCCACGATTTAGACGCCGATGTAACATGTTATTTTCATTTTCCAAAGTAGATATTTTGGATGAAGTTGAAGCATCAATATTCATAATTAATTTGTTACATGTCTCTATGTTGGCCTGCATATCTTTTATACACGAAGACACTTCATTTTTAAAGTCAGACAATACCTGGGCCATAGTATTTTTAAAAGCAGTATTATCCTCCTTGCAAGCATTTACAAAATCATCAAAGTTGCTTTTTAATGATTTAACATCCTCACGAGCAGACTGATCATCCAAAACTCCATCAGCACAGACGGAACAAGTAAAGAAAAAAGATTTTGGCCTTTCTTTAAATATAGCAAGATGTTTTTCAGTTACATTGGCACATTGTAGATGAAGCCATAGCTTACAGGCCCTACATTGGATACTTCCCTGGGTCTTCCCAATAGTATCTTTACATAAAGTGCACTTAAAAACTTTAGTAGCAGGCATAATAACCAAGTTAGCCAAAGAAAGCGAAAATAAGCAGGTTAAAAAGCAGCAGCAGCAGCAACAACAAAAAGAAGAACACAGTTAATTTATCAGCTATGTATGTATGTATGTCACGGCTCAACAACAGCCAAGGCAATATGCAGAAAATAATGAATGCAAATTTAATATAAAAACACCAGTTTTAATTATGTTTTTATTAAGTAATTGTACAGCAATAATTAATTAGCCGAATAATAGATCAAATGTATATTTAAGATAAAAAAGATTTTAGTTTTTTATGTTTTATGATAGCAGAGTAAAAAACGCGGTCTACTCAGGCATAGCGTTGCATAGATGCTACTATATTATAAGAGTACTATCAAAAAGTGATTTGAAACTATGTATTTATGTGAAATCATTGCCTAGTATCTGAATGGCAGTTTTATGTACATGCCAATCGTCTTTGGAACAATCTTTCACAAAGTCAACAACTAAGCAGCAATGCTAATTCCAAAACATTTTTTTTATTTAATTTTTTTAAATAATTTACAACCTGTTCAACGATTTCGAACGTTAACGTTCGCATAGAAAATTACATTTAAAACAAAAACAAATTGTCGAATTTTGTTTTTGTTTTAAATGTAATTTTCTATGCGAACGTTAACGTTCGAAATCGTTGAACAGGCTGTTAAAATTTTTGATTTACAATATTTTGCTCTTTATTTTTCATAACAATATTGTTGTTTTATTGTATCAAGTTTTTTTGTAACTTAAGACCCAGTCTTGTTGTACAGGAAGTGGAAGCAATAAATAAACAATAAATGGTTTCTAAGTTATCTGCCAAAACTATAATGTTAACGGCTGCCGAGACTCAGAATCTTACACAAACACCAACTCCTGTAAAGAATATGCCGATTATCTTTCTTTATAAAAGACTGAGTTTAATTCAATTCCTTTTGTAATATAAAAAAGTTGACTAATAAGGTCCGTTTTCACAACTTACCGATAGCTAAAAGCAGGCATCAGAAATTTAGAACCGAAAACTTAAAATTTAAGTTTTTCATTTGAAAAATTCAAAACTCATGCGTACAAAATAATTTTTTTTTCTATCAGTTTAAAAAAAATTAAGAAACACAAAAAAAAAAAAAATAAAAAAAAAAAAAAAAAAAAAATATTTTTTTTGAATTGTTCTTTAAAGTTAAAAAACAATAAAGTTTTTAAAAAACGTTTTAAAGAAAAATATTTTTTTTTTTGAGCTCTCAACTTACATTGAGAGCTCAAATTTTGTAGTTTAAATTGTGAATTTTAATAAAATTTATAACCACCTCTATTATGAAAATGCAAATTTAAAAAAAGTTACGGGCACAAATTTTATTAGTAAATTAAACGTTGAAAAAATTCGCAAATGTTTGTTAAAATAGCGAAAATGTTTAACTTGCGACGATTGCTTCATAGAGCTTCGCAAAAATTCGTAAAAGTTTGCAAAAATAGCGAAAATTTGCGAAAATTTTTAATATTTCAAACAATAAATAAAATTAATTAGAAGACCCTAAAATTATAAGGAATGGCAAAAATTCTGTAAAAACTGCAAAATTAGCGGAATTTCGCAAAAATTTGCTAACAGCGGCATGATAGTAGGGCCTACTATTTATGATAAATCGTTAAAGCTGTGAAGAACCAGAAACTTACAGGAAAAAATCGCTTCTATTCCGAACATGGCAAAAATTCACGAAAAAATCAGCATCAGAAACAAACTCTAAAATTTATTTGAAATCGCTAAATCGGTTAAAAAAAACAATAAAAATAGCTTAACAGCGTAAAAAAAATAATATACATGTCTTTATAATCTTATCTCATAGTTTTTTTCTTTGTCATGTTCAATTTTAAGTTTTCTGTTTTTTCTTTTCATGTACAAAATAATATTGTACTGAAAAATTAAAACTTTTTTTTGAGAACTTTATTATTTTGAACTTAAAGAAACAATATCAAACAAAATATTTTTTTCTTTTTTTGTTTTTTGTACAGTTTAAAATATTTTTCGAACACCAATGATAAATATTTTATAAAAAACATAAAAAAAAAACGTTTTCCGGTCCTTGGCTAAAAGTAGACTCTAACCGGTCTTATAAAAAGTGTTCCATTATTAAAATTTTACTTTTACCTACCAGGTACGATTAACCTTAATTTACTTTATCGCTCACTTTAGGTTAAAGTAAAGTTTAAATAATGGAACACTTTTTATAAGACCGGTTAGAGTCTACTTTTAGCTATCGGTAAGTTAGGAAAACGGGTCTTAGGCACTTAGTTACGAAATATTTTTCGCTCAAAGTTAGTGTAATTTAAAATGTTAGTTTGTCTGTTGGTAACATTTTTACACCCACACTACAATAGTGAAGAGGGTAACATGCATTTGTGCCGATGTTTGTAACACCTTAAAAAATTGGTCCTAGACCCACCTTTAAGTAAGCCGATCGAATCATTTTCTGTGTCGAAATAATGATGTCCGTCCGGCTGGTTTGATGAAAATTGGCACATAGGTTCTAATTGGCATAAGCCTATTGAAAATGGGGCGAATCAGTCCATAATTTCACATAGCCTCCCTACCAGCTTCGTTCCGGAATAGGGTCGTTGTGCCCATAAACCATCTTATTATGTGGGTATTTAGATTGAGTTTGGTTCAAACTTATTTTATTGCAATCAAAATCATCTTACTACATCCGAAAATATCTTTTAATTCCATAACTTCGTTATAAATGTTGGTATTAACAAAAAAAATAATAACTTTTACGATAGCTCAAGTAATATGACAAAGTGTGATAGTGTGAATGCAGTGTGTCACGAAAATGACAAGTATTATGAAAAAAGTTTGACATCCAATACGACTTCATCGTTTTTTGAAAAATTTCTAAACAATTGGATCAGGGTTGCATTTTATTTCATGTGTGAGTGTTTTTACTTTGTGTGATGGTGTGAACACAAATTGTCATGTTAAATTAGATTTTTTGACAGTCGCAACAAAACTCATTAGATTTCTATCTCACAAAGTAATGGAATACGTAAGACTTGTGAGATAGGGTAATCTAGCCTTAAGTCATGACTAAATGTTGTCGCGGTAGTTTTAAAATTAACCATAGGTCCAATAAAAACCTCTATCCTAAAATCTCATATAGAATATATCTGAATAATATTCGACACAAAAAACTTTTACGTAAGTCTTAACCTCATAACATAATTTTGTTAAGGCGTTTCCATGATTACCGATGGGTCCAAATAGGGGGCACTAGCAAAAATTGTTTTTATATGCTGTGGTTTAGGATATCATGTGGTTGGGCTTGACCTACTATACGTTTTACTTGTTTTTATTAAAATATTTGCGACATATACCGTAGCTTTAGTATTGTATTTCTAAAACTGTCATTGTTAATTTAAACAAATCGGCTGAACTTCTCTTTTTCATTCATTTATATTTTTACGATATCATTATTAAATATTTTGTTTGTTTTTTGCCGTTTATATTTATATTTTTTTTTTTTTTTGATTATTCAAGTTCAATGAAACTTGCTGCATTTAACTGCGTAGCATTTAAATACATGAATGCAAATTTCCTTTGTGTGTGGCTCCAAATGTTAAATGAATTTGCTTTGTTTTTGAGCACAGACTCATTTTTTTTGTGACAATAATCATTAAATAAACATTAAAATAATAAAATTCTTAAAACGTTATGAGATTGTTTAAAATCATGGCTATTTATTTTGTTTTGTGAGTAAAAAAAAAAACACAATTAAGAATGATATATTTGGCTTTATGATTCCCTCCACCGAGACTTGGAATATTTCTGTGCTTTATATCGGATATATTCTTTGTATTCTAATCTAATCTATCTGTGTATTTCAAAAAGTCATATATGTAAAACTTAATTTGACCTAATTTAAATAAAATATCATGATTTGTTTCAGAGATTACTATTAACGTGTTCAAGTGGTTTTCAGGGGCGGTTTTTTATTAAGAGTGAAGCATTTTGTTTTTATTAAAAACGGTTAAGTCTATTCCAGCAAATGATTTTTATTTCAAATAGACGTACAATAGATGCTATCTTAATACGACATCGCTCAAACGTCACCCACGGAAGCGCTGTCCCTTGTGAAGACGCTGGACCCAATTTTCCATTACTCAAATTAGCGCACAAATTGGCCAAAATACCACGATTTCGTATTCGAAGTTGGCTTGCAGGTCTTCTTATATTGTTAGCTTGATGGCATATGCCAATGATAGCCTAAATGCATAGCTGTTAAAAAACCTATGATTGTGTTAGTAAAAAATTATTTTACCCAGTGGTATGGCCTACTAGCCTTGTACGTGTATATTCGCTAGCTCATTAAAAACTACTGCTAGTCCCACTACAATCTACCTCACATGCTTTTGAGTGGCGAATTTAACACGAGAATGTCCTAGGAGGTGGCGATTGACCCCTCTCTGCATAATCTTTACCTGCCATAAGCGATTTGGTTGTTGTTCAAATAACGGGATCTATTTCGGATACACATTGCGTTACTTGGAGCTCTAGAATTAGCTAGCGAAACGTGGGTACCTATTTTAACATGTTAACACTAGATATTGGTGTCTAGAAAATTTCTCAATTTTGATATATTACTGTCTCATTAGTTTTAAACTCTGAAAATTTGTTGTTCTATTATTTCCATTAAAAAATATGAAAAATCGGTATAAGATTTGAATCTTATTTCATTATTTTCAGAAACTACCAGCCAGTAATAGGAAAATACACATACAAAATTAGGCCATTATATATTGCTGCAATATGAACTATTAGGATTGCGTGTTTGGCAACTTTCTTTTTGTAGAATCTTAAATTTTGGAAATCTATTTTTCAAACAATACTAATTTACCATACTTTTTATTTTGTAAAGTTAGACTTTCTAGATTCTGACCAAGGAGAATTCACACAGGTGACACTTTCGAGTCACAGGTTTATTGTTTATTTTTTTGTGTTTATACTAGGGTAATAATTTAATCGGCCTTTTGCTTTAATCGGCTAATCGCTCGATTACTTAACCGAGGTTTTGGTTTAATCGGTTAATTTTGTTTTTGATCGGTTAACCGATTAATAAAGTTTTGTTATAAATTAAGTCACTTCAATAAATAAAAATGCAAAAATTATTTATTATTTGGAATTTGTTAGTAAAAAAAAACAATAACATAACAAACATAATAATTCTTGAACTTAAACGGACAAAAAAGTAATTCATAAATATATAATACATATTTTATAATATATACATACTATGTTTTTAATAAGAAATAAACTGTGAGATCATTTTATTAATAAATTTTTCAAAACTATAAGGAGATCTTATAAAATAATGTTTTAGAAAAATAATTTGGCTTAAATGTTTAGGATTTAAGCGATTCTTTTGGAAATCTAGAAAGCAATCCATAATACAGATTATCTAATTTCTCAGTTCTTTTCCTGTATTTCCTGATTTTGTACTGTATTTAAAGAATGTACCCAGCGGGAAATTTGGGTCAATTGGTCCAACAGACTGGTCCTGAGAGTTGTGAAAATTTAACAGGTACAAAGAGATAGAACTCATGACCAGTGAAAGGAGAACCAATCATGTAACTGGTTTATGAAGAACAAGAACAAAGGTAGACAAAGTAATGAATTACAGTACAGTTTTCACCGGTGGTGATACATTTTTTGGGACTTTTAAAAATTTGGTTCTTGAATTTAATTCTAGGACTTGTTTTATTGAAAAAATACAACATTTTATTGAAATAAAACTACATTGTAGTAACTGACACTAAACACGTCCATTGAGAAAAGATCTGTGACTGGTCAAATGGTGTCAATTGACCCCCTCCAATGACAACCCCATGTAAAAGTGATAGGTCTTATTCATAAAAGTGTTTAAACTAGAACCGGTCTCTACCACCAAAGAGCTATCACGGGACTACTTTGGTGTCAGTTCGCTTCCTTTTAGGGTTTTGCTAGAAGGAAAAAATATGTTTCTTAACACATACCTTTTATATATGAGACAAAACAAATAATTAAAAACACAAAAAATATGTTATAATACTACATAAAATTAAAAATTTTGTTACTTCGGTTAATCGACTGAAATTAACCGGTTTAATCGTTAATCGAAAAAAGCCAATTTTAAATTAACCGATCAGGTAATCGGGTAGTAATTAATCGGTTTATACTGAATGTCAATCTTTGTTTTTTTTTTTTTTGTCAAAAACTGCTCTGAGTGGAGAAGCAGCTCGCGCTTTTTGTCATTATTTCTTAAGGACAAACAGGTCGTTCTTGTTTGTCTGCATTTCGTGGGTTTTGCGTTGTCACCCCGCAGTGGTTAGTGGTTCGGCGTCGTATAACTGTACCGAGTTACAGTTTTTGCGGTTTCTACATTAACTATATGCAATCGTTTTTAACCTCAATGTTTTAATGTGTTGTCTGGTGGAAAACCAAAAATAACTCAACGTGACTGGTGGAGAACCATATAAAACTCAGACGTTTTACTGGTGGAGTACCAAGGAAATAACTCAGACGTTTACTGGTGGAGACCAAAATACTCTGGAGCGGATTCTGGAAGCTCTCGCCTTCCTATACGAAGGTTTAGGTCGAACGAGTACTTGTGGTTGAAGCTCCTAAAATTGTGTGATACCCTGGCAATATAACTCAAGAGAGTTAGCCAAAAAATTTTAAAATCAAAAAAAAAAAAAAAAATTGTTTTTTTGTAAAAAAAATAGTTAAAATTTAAAATTCAATTAAAATTAAATACTTGAAAAAATATTTTATGAAACAAAAAAAAGTGAATATGTATAAATAAGTGAATCCACAATAAATTTGCAATATGTACAGGAAAAAGATTTACCTTAAGCAATTGTGTATATTTTAGAAGAAAAAAAATTCGCTTTTTTATATTTTCAACAAATAGTTTTTACATTCACTCGCAATTTTTTACAAAAACAAAATGCATAGTATTTTTTTAAAAACAGGGTAGGTAGGATAACTCTATCTCATGATCCTGTATGAATTCGCTTTGATTCTGACACTTCCAATTTAATAGCATTGACTGACGTTTCAAAAGTACTAAAGGTACTTTAATTTTATTTTAAAATACGCTTAGGTTAAGTTATACACACATCAAGTTCTAAAACGCTGGCCGGTTAATTCGAACCCTTTGTGATATTCGTTTTATTTTAATTTCTTCAACTACAAAATCGAGAAGAAAATAAGTATATGTATACAATTACACATATTCAAGTATTCCTACGACAATTAGATCTTCGCTCAGAACCGAATCCAGTCATACACGGCCAAAGATTGTGCTCTCAGTAACAACAGCTGCATAAACCGAATGTTTTCTTTTTCAGGATAGAACTTTTTACAGCAGTCGAGCTGTTGTAACAACCATTAGCTTATTATTTGTTAATTTATCTCAAATTTTGAACAATATGTATATGGGCATTCTTCAATGTCGAATGCGACATTCGTACGCCTTAAAAGTGAAAAAAACATATACCACAACATTAATTTTATTTTGACAAAAGGCGAAACTTATAGCTCTTGATTAGCACTATAATTTGTGCTTACGTTGATTTTGAGCAATTGTTCGTTTTCAAGAAAATTAAAAAAACCCAAGGCATTTGCATGCGACAAAAACAGAAGTTGTTTTTACGGCAAACAGTTTAAAGACTGATTTCAGCGAAACCTGATAAAATATTTTAATGCGACTAATTTTCAAATATTATGCATTGATGTATCTTAATAATGGTTTTTATTTAATTCAAAAATATTGTGTAGTTTATTTTTTATTTAATTTTAATCACTGTCGCACGCTACATGTTGCATGCGACATTTTGTTCCATCATACTTTTATGTTTATGTTTTTACTTTTTATGTAATTAGGCATGCGTAAGATGATTCTACATTATTTTAAATTCATTCAATATATTCATTTTCTCAACAAAAGCTATAAAATTATAAAGAAAAATACAAATCCATATTTTTAATATTTTTAATTAGGCTAAAGTTCATAAAATTTAATTTTCATTAAATTATTTTTATGAAGAAAGGAATTTTACAACATGAAAATTAATTAAAATTGTTATTGATAATCTTTCATTTTTGACCGTGGCCGGGGCTCGAACCGCGATCGGCAGGTTACCATGACATGTTTCGATCGCAACTACTCGATCTCCTCAGATGGATTTGCCGTTTTACACTCGCAACCATCGACGACTGCTGAAGTAAGGAAAAACATGTAAAATCAATTAAAATGGATAATCGTTCAAAAAAGCAAATTTCGATCTACCAAAGGTTAAAATACAATTTGGTTTAAGGATAGATGTTTGACTATTGACGTCAGCAGTCGTCGATGGCTGCGAGTGTAAGACGGCAAATCCATCTAAGGAGATCGAGTGGTTTCGATCGAAACATGTCATGGTAACCTGCCGGCCGCGGTTCGAGCCCCGGCCACGGTCAAAAATGAAAGATTATCAATAACAATTTTAATTAATTTTTATGTTGTAAAATTCCTTTCTTCATAAAAATAATTTAATAATGTCGCACACTACAAACTTAAAATAAGTACCAAGAAAAAACACTGATTATTTTCCAGCTAAATTTTTTAATTAAATTTGCAATAAAAATATCTGTTTGTTACTAATATTTGAAACGCATTGTCCAAATACCCTCGACGCACTGATAACAAATGTTCTTTTTCAATGTCGCACGCTACATCGAAATATACGGTAAAGCAAAGAAAAAATTTGGCGTAACTGGCAATCGCATCCTTCCGTTTACATTTTTACTTTATGGTTTGAATATAAACTGAGATTTAAAAAGCAATTGTCAATGCATAATGTTTCTCATTAGGATCATTTAGCAAAACAAAACGTGCAATAGAAATGTTCAAAACAGAACCTTTTCACTTGTTCGACTTTGCATTTGAATATTTCAAAGTGTGTTATGAATAAATGTAAAATTTGTTAAAATCATTGAGAGTTGATAGATTCCCTATCAAAATTTGATAAAATAACATACTTTTATAGACTTTGAATTATTTGGCTGCGGTTGACATTTCTGTGGAAATGCCCATATCTTTATAAATTATTTATTTGTTTTTTTAGGCCTCACCTAATATTGTTATTGCCTTGGCTGGAAATAAAGCAGATTTATCAAATGTACGTGTTGTAGAATATGAAGAAGCTAAACAATATGCAGAAGAAAATGGTTTGTTATTTATGGAAACATCAGCAAAAACTGGCATGAACGTAAACGATATTTTCTTGGCTATTGGTATGTGGAATTTTTATTAAAAAAAACTATTGAAATTTATTTTTAAGTTTCGTTTTTTTTTTTTTGTTTTCAATAATGAAAAATTTAGCCAAGAAGTTACCTAAAAACGATGGAGCCAATAATCAAGGAGCTGGGGCTGGTAGAAGACTAAATGAAAATGAAAATAGCCGACAGACGAACAATTGCTGCAAGTGATGTCTTTTTGTAGGTTAGTATCAAATTATTTATTTTGTATGATCGATCCACTTATACAGAAACCTTTCTTAATCAAATAAAGAAGTTTTCATCGAATCTAAAAGTAGCTTAAATCAAAAACAGCATGCAAAAACAGAAGAAGTTTTACTAAATCTTAAAAAAAATTTAAAAAATAGAAAAAAGTAAACCTAAAAGAAAAATAAAAAATTTAATGTCAATTCTTACAAAAACGCTTATATCGACGATTTTCTAAGTTATAAAATTTTTTAAGTTAAGTTTTTTTGAAATTTAAGTAGTTGATTTTAAAAAACGAAACGACAAACTTAAATAAAATTTTGTATGAAAAAAAATTTAAAACCGGCCTTCATTAGTTTTTTTTTTCCTTAACATTTTCTCAAAACATACTTGCCCTTTACATCCACCCCTTAGCAATTAACATATATAATATGCAATTTAAAAGAATATAGACAGGAAGAAAAAGGAAAATGTTTTATAAATCAATTTTAAAGGAAACTGAAAAAGACATTATCGATTTCAAATCGTTTTGCTTTCAAAATCGTTTTCCATCACATACCTGTATGTAATTTAAATAAAAATCTCTTTGGATTTCCATACAATGGCAGAAAGAACGTCAATGAATGAATTTTATAAAAAAATGTTTCTGGGAAATAACAAAGTATTTTGAATTCTAAATATATTTTGAATTTAAATTGCATGTTTTAATCACGTAGCTGCAGTTCCGATCAAATTTGTTTTAGCTTCTTTAAATTAAACTAAATTTTCGTTTTTATTTTTTTTTTTTTATTTTGGAAAGTTCATTACAGAATTATTTCAACTTTTGATCGGAATTGATTTCTGTGATTTAAATTTCGAATAAAAATACACAATTTTTAATCAATGCACATTAACTTTAACCATTTTCTTTTTCTCTTTTCAGAAAATAAAATTTCCAACGAGAGATTTGAAAAATTTATTATTATGCTGATAATTATAAATAAACAAATATTTAAAATTTAAATTTAATTAAAAGAAAGAAAAAAAATCCATTTAAACAAAAATATGATGAAATGTGAAAAACGATTTAAAACATAAAAAAGAAACAACAACAAAAACAACAGAGAAAAACTACAACAACAACAACCCTTCTATAAAAAAATAATTCAACAACAAAAAACGATAATAATATTTAATTATAAATTAAAAAAAAAGAACTACAACAACACATTATGAGTAAAAACAAAACAAACATTATAATAAAGATACATACATAACTTTAATAGAAAATAAAGTCACATTACAACAAAAAAAAATTCAAAAAATATTTTAAAAAAATTCCACTTTTTTAACATTGATATTTTCAATATTCATCTCTTCTTATAATTTTTTTTTAAATTTACAGCAAATTTTCTAGTATTTTTTTCATTATTTTTTATTCTATTATTCTATTCTAATTTGTTTATTTTAATTTGCAATATATAGATTTAATTATATATTTAGTATTTGGGACGGATTTGTTTTAAATTTCTTTTTTTTTTTTTTTGCATGTACACCATGTAACAAAAATCTACATACGTATGAAGACTTTCGTTGACTTGTATATGCATTGGCATATGATTGTTGGCGTTTTTAAGGCAAACGGTTTATAAAATTGTATTTCTATTTGCACATACTAAAATAGTATAAATGAAATTATTTAATACACTTTAAATAAATGCCTAAAATTGGTGTCGTATGTAGATTTTTGTAACATAGTGTACATGTTTCCTTTTAAGTAAAGTAAACAAAAAATGAAAGAGAAATTATGTGTAACTAAAACAAAAAGAAATTTAAAAAAACTTTATACATTTTGTAGTTTTAATTTATTGTCTTCAATTATGCAATTACAAACCAGAACAAACAACAAATGATGAGCTATAATTCCATAAATAGATAATTATGTTAATTTTTTTTAGTAATTAAATACTTATAAAAAAGAAAAATTAAAAAAAAACAACCCCCAAAATTTATCCAAAGTCCATAAATATTAATAAAATTTATCGATAAAGCCTTGTAAGAATTATAAAAAAGAAAAACATTCAGGTGTGTGATAAAAAACGATAGCTTTTAGCAGGTGTAATAAATTTCGACCGATTTTAAAATCTTTTTCTTGAGAAGTCTAAGTTTTTTGTTCAAAATTCAGTTGAGTTAACATACATGTATAATAAAAAATTTAAAAGAATATACAGGAAAACATAGGAAAATGTTTTAGAAAACAATTTTCGAAAGATACTGAAAACGATATCGTTTTCAAATTGTTTTGTTTTCAAAATCGTTTTTCATCACATACCTGATTAATAATGAATTTGAAATTACTTTTGTATGTACATAATTAGGGTGGTATTGAAAATGAAATTAAAGAATACCCAGCTAGCATTCTCAATCGTCTAGGAGTTTACTGGGAATCTCACAGAGTGTTTTTGATCGCCGACGAGCTCATTTTTTAATTGTAGACGATTCCTCGCACGGGAGAAATTGTTACACGTGCTGATTCGTATAAGAGATTCTTCCATAACGCAGCGAAAGACACTTATATAATCGTAAAGGGAATCGTTTATGATGTATGTAGAGATTATCTAACGAGTCTTTCAAAAAACATGCCATGAGTCGTTTGAAACTCGTGAATTGCTCAGCCGTATAACTATAATGTCGGAAAATCCTTTTTTCAAAATCCTTTGGTCGGTTTGTTTTATTGAAATTGTATTGACAATAGAATTTTCATATTTCAAAAACGCTCTTATTTAGGTAGCTCAGTAATTGTTATATGACTCTTACAAAGAGTCGCAAAAGGTTCATTCCAAGATTAAAAGACAAGCGTGCCAAAAAATATATAAAAAAGTAATAAATAAAATAAAAATTAGATGTTTTTGTTACTCGTCAGATAATTATCAGAAGATTTTACGTTTTCTTTGAAAAACTCAAAAAATTTGACCACTAAATAAGTCAACACAATTTCGAGCTTAATTTACCAATATTAACTTGCAAAAAAAAAAAAAAATAATATACGGCATGTTCTAAAAAAATCGAAATGATCGTTTCTGTATCAGCGAGGCCTGAAGAGAAGGCCTGTGGCCAGATTCGATATCGGTCGAAATTAAAAAAACAATTAAAATGTAATTTCGATCGATATCGAATCTGCCCTCAGGTGATTTTAAGTTGACAATCCATGGTTATTGTTCGTTTAATTCCGATTCATCCCGGTGCGTAGAACAGATCTTCATAGGAACGCAAAAATTATCGTAGTTTTTCTTTGGAGGCGACTTTCTTTTGCAATGCGAAAGAATATGGTAGCAAAACTAGTGATTGGCGTTTGCCTATTTATCTTTCGCATCTTTTATTTTTTTTTTCTTTTCGCAATTCATTTCTATTTGTTTTATTTAAATTTTCCAATTTTACATTTAATTTTTATTGCCAGTATTTTATCATTTTCAAAAAATTTTGCGAAAGTAATGGAGAATACCAAGTTGGCATTTAGCTTTCTCATCGAAATTGTATTCGCATCGCAATAGAGAGTAGCCAGCATCCTGGTTTTAAAAGTAGCTTTTGTTAAGATATTTTATCAGGGGTGTGCTAGAAATCATAAACGTAAAATGCAAGAATTTGGAAGTTGTTTTTAATAAACTTTTAATCTAATTTTTATAATTTTTGTTATAAAATTCTGTTTAATATAGAAATATTTGTATAATATTTGTCATGAAATTCTTAATTACAAAAAAAAAAACGACTCCAAGTTCTTGCGTTTTACGTTTTCGATTTCCGGCACACCCCTGTATACTTAAAGCAATACCCCTGTTACGGTTTACAACTCGACTCAATTGAGTTGAAATTATTGGGATGATAACGGATGGCAACACAACTTCAGCTGCGTTGCCAAATTGTTTAGTTGCCAAAAAGTTATCGATTATGCTAATTTAACAGTTTGGCAACGAAAAATAAATATAACAATATAAAAAAAATTAACAAAGTGATTCAAAGTTACCCCAACAAGCACTCAAAAATAAAATTTCAAGTTAAATTTTTAGTATTGTGGTTATTTTGTTGAACTATTTATGGTTTTTAATCCAAATTTTTAATTAGGCTTAAGTTCATTAAATTATTTTTATGAAGAAAGGAATTTTTTTTACAACATAAAAATTAATTAAAATTGTTATTGATAACACAGGCCAACACTCAATTTGCTTCTTTGAATTTATCAACTGATTCTAGTTAATTTTGGTGCGCTGAATTCAAATCTGTAATCAGTTTGTCCTTATCAGCTCTAGTTTTCATGATATAGCTTTTTTATACCCTTCACTTATGACCTCCATTTATGACCGTCTGTTAGTTTTTTCAAAAAATGTTTTCATCAAAATTTCTTATTTACAGTTATGGTAGTTGCCATAGATCAACACTTTTTCGCCAACTGCAATAAACCACTTCTTACAAGCAACTAACTTCCGATATTCAATTGGAGTGCAACAAGAAAAAATAACGTTCTCAATAATATTGTACATATAAAATTCCCGTTAATCAGCTAGAAATTGCACAAAAAATTTTTTTACGGAAAAAATGTTTTTTTTGGCAACTACCATAACTGTAATTAAGAAATTTTGATGAAAAAATTTTTTTAAAAAATTTTTAATTTTGTCGGGCTGTGTAATCTTTCATTCTTGACTGTAGCCGGGGCTCGAACCCTGGCCGGCAGCTTACCATGACATGTTTCGATCGAAACCACTCGATCTCCTCAGATGGATTTGCCGTCTTACACTCGCAGCCATCGACGACTGCAGACGTCAATAGTCAAACATCTATCCTTAAACCAAATTTGCTTTTTTGAATGATTATCCATTTTAATTGATTTTACATGTTTTTCCTTACTTCCGTTTTCCCCGTACTTTTGTCAAGAATTCTTCTTGAAATCCAAAGTACATTTTTTTGTTTTCCCATAACTGGAAATAAACTTGAGTTCAAACGTATTTTAAAATTCTATTCAAGTTTTAAAATATTTTACTAATATTCACTTGATTTCAAATTCCCATTTTACTGGAAAACGCTATTGAAATAAAGAAGTGTAACAAAAGTATATCTCAACCTTTGAAACTTTAAATTCAAAATTTAATACCAATTGTTTTGCAGTTGATTTCCAGCAAAATTGCTTAATGGGTGAATAAAAAGTGAAAATAAATTAAAAAATATGATTAGTTCTGTGGACCTTTTTCGCAGGCCATCTTTTAGAATAGAGGCTATTTAAGAGATACATATATCAAAGCAAATACCATTTGTTGTTGCCGCTCGTTAATATTTTGAAGCTCAGTATCTTGTTCCAAAACTTCTGCTAAGTTTGCCCCAAAGACATGTCCTTTAGGATTAACGGCCTGCTCCATCTGTAAAAGTTCGGCTGCAGGCTGTTCAATCGGTGCCAAACTAATGGGTCGAATACGGATGACAACAGAACTGAAGTTGAGTTGCCAGCAGCGAAAATGGGTCGATTACAGATAGCAACACAACTGATGTTGAGTTCAGTCGTTATCCGTAATCGACCAAAAAAAATTTTGTATATGGGCATTTCCGTCAAAAGGTCCACCGTGACCGAAAATTTAAAAGTTATTAAAAGCTTATTATTTTACGATATTGTTATAGAGAAATATTTAGATTTTACTAATTTTATAAATTTAACCATAAATTTGTTCACTTAGATAAACAATCAGACTGCAAAGTTGTGCAAACGTAATTTCTTATTTGTGAGAATGTTTTATTGCATGTTTTCTTTAATAGTATCTTCCTTAAAAGAGGTGATATTTGATGAAAATTATTCCAAAAAAATTTTCTTACATGGTCTGTAATCTAAGGAAGAGTTCGAAGAGAAATATGTTATTCGGATTAACGGTAAATTTTTATTTTTTTTTAATCATTATTCAGTTAAATTATTATGGAAAAAATGTCACGTTCGAAATGTCACATATCGAACCAGATTTTGGTTTCAACACAAAAAAATACAGAAAATTTTATGAATCAAACCAAAGACATTTAACTGTTACATTGCTACGTAAAATTCCGAACGTAGTTTGACTTGAAATTGTGCCAGGTTTCGCTGAATTACGCCTTTTTATACACGGCCACAAAAACTACTTCTATTTTTTTCACGTTCGAACCGCTACTTCTTTTGCCATTATCTTTGATCTAGAATCGCGCCCCCCATAAGCTTTTGCATAGATAATAGTGCTTTCTTAGTGCTATAATTTAAGGGTTAAAAGAACGTAAAAATATTTGTTATTTAAAATGTTATTGAATTTTTGATGCGTACGACTGTCACGTTCAACACTTTGGAATTACCCATATTTTACCATGAGCGTTGCCTGATTTCGTTGCTGACAACTCAACTTCAGTTGTGTTTTCAACCGTAATCGACCCATTATTTTCTCTGACAGTCGTCCGCCGATGGTGTATACCGGCCAAGTTTCGACAACCGCACAATTTAAAATCGCAAAGCGCCGGATTTATTTTATAGTGTGCTGTTACTCGCGTGTGCTTGCGATCTGCCATAGTTCCTTAAAAATATTCTGGTTCCCTTGAGCATATTTTTGGAATATGAAGTCGCGAAACTTCTTACGATTGCCATTCTACAGAACACCTTTTATGCGATTCCATGTAGCTTCAGTGCTGGCTTCTGGCCAAAAAGACTGAACAATGCGATTAATCCGACTATTATTTTCAATTTCATGGATTAAAACTGTTTTCGAGTTGTTAATGTTTCCATTTTGAAATATTTAATTAAAGAAATATATGGGTATGTTCTGTAAACCGAAATGAAGTGGACTTAAAATCGAACAAGTTTTGAAAAACAGCCTTTAAATAAAGTTCATAAAAATATTCTATTTTATATACATACTTCATACTTTGAGTACCAATTATATTTACAAGAAAAACGCTTAAAAACAGGAAAAACTACAGTCATTTTGTAAATAATTGAAATTAAAATCTCGTTCGATTTCAATTCCACTTCATTTCGATTTGTAAAACATGCCCGATATTATACATAAACTAAAAAGACAAAAATTTTTAACCCAATTATGAATAAAAATTTCGCGGGAGTTTTCCCTCCTCCCAATTTTACTATTTACAGTCAATTGTAAAAATGAGAAAAGGGAGAACACCTGGGGGGCTACTCTCTAGTGCGATGCGAAAGCACTTTCGGTGCGAAAGCTAAATGCCAACTTGGTACTCTCTATCACTTTCGTAAAATTTTTTGAAAATTAAGCAATACTGGCAATAAAAATGAAAGTTGGCGCAGATTGACAGTAATGAAATGCTAAAATATGTAAAAATATTTAAATTGGAAAATTTAAATATGTAAAATAAAAAGTGATGATTTGCGAAAAGAATAAAAAATAATAGATGCGAAAGACAAATGCGCAAACGCATTAAAGAGTACCCATCGCTAAATTTGCTACCATTTTATTTCGCATCGCAATAGAGAGTAGCCCCCCTGGGGAATTTTCATTCATAATTGGTCAGTTTATAAAAAATATACTTATTAGTTTTGCCGACTTCTTTACTTAAAAAAATGTTAGCAGCAACAGAAATAAAAAGCTGTTAGTTGACAGTTGCCATACCTTATATAAATTTGGCAACTGGAAACTCAACTGAAGTGTCATCCATAATCGCATAACCGCACTATAACAGAGTTTAAATGATGTTCCTTGATTTAGCAGACGATACGTAATATCAAAATAGTGGTTAGTTGTGGTCCTAAAAGAACCTTTTGGTTAAAGGCAAAATGGATGCAAATATCGCTTAACATTTGCGATTCTGACTTGAAATCGCATAAAAGGTGGTCCGTAAATTTCTAAAGCAAGATGTTTGACGACTTCAAATTGTAAAAGGGTACTAGAATCAGGGTTGTTAGGCTTTTTTCTTAAAAAATCGTCAAAAGTTTTAACAAAATTCGTCAAAATCGTCACGAACATATAACAAAATTGTCATATATTAAAATTTTACAAATCAGAGACAAGAAGCAAGAAATTCAATTTATGATAAAGAAAGTGATATTGTTAAGTTTTATTCTATCGTATCCAATTATCATCAAGCGTTGTCGGTGTCACACATACAAACACATTTTCACTAATACTACCACAATGCTTGATGAGTATTTTGATCAATGTATTTCGGCCTTTAGTATATTCCCCGAAGTTTAGATATGAAATATGTGCTAAAATTTGTTTGATTAACAGAGAGTTGTAAAACATTCATACATATTTTATTTTATTTCCAAATCTTAAACAATTTTCTATATTAAATTTGTTCAATTTTAAAATTTTTTAATAAAATTTTTTTTCTTTTTTTATTCAAAGCTGCTTAATTTTTTTATTATAAATGCTTTAAAAAATGTGAAAAATTTTTTATTTTGCTTGCTTATTACAATATTTAAAATTCCTATGTTCGAAATAAAAAAAATTGTCAATAAAAATTACAAAAAAAGAAAAAAATATATACAATATGTATATCCAAAATATTTTTTCAAGTTATTTCTATAACATAACACCGTGTTAGGAAATGTTCGGAAATTCAAGACTTCAGCTTTAATAACGCTTATTCTGCATTTCGATTCGAAGCGTAATTTTCTTTTTTTGGTATTCTGCGTTCTGCTCCATTTTGTTTCAAATATGTATTTCTTTTCGATTTCATGTATTCTGCATTTTGATCGTAGTTACGTTTGGCTTAGTTGGTTATTTTATGTCTAAAAGTTTTTTTCTAGGTTTTAACAAAAATTGTAAATTTAAAAAAATTAAGTATAAATTGCAATAAATATTTTATTTGTTTTAAATAATTTTTTGTCCAGAGCAATATGAAAAGTTGTCAAATTTAATGGCAACGAAGGATGTCATTGCTTGTAAATACAAAAGGCGTTGCAAAGAAGAAGTGCAGACATTCTACAAAAAAGTGGCTTACATGGGTGTCCACTTACCCCTTGTTTTTCGTAACAAGGATTAAAAAAACATGCCGAAACCAGTCGCTACAAACAAAATAAACAAATTTTTTTTACTAAAAATTTTTATGTGGGGATTTCTTATTAAAATGTTTCTTACTATTTTTTAAAAAAATTTTAAATTTGGTCAGAAAAAAATCAATAAAAAAATATTAACTTTTAAAGGTTATTTTTTTGTAATTTGGGGATTTTTTTAATTGTTTGGGGACATGGAAAAAAAGTACCTGACATCCCTGTTCGTTCAGTATCAACCAAGGCGAATTCATACAGGTTACGTTTTCGAGTCATCTGTTTGTTTATTTCTTTGTGCCGGTTCACACACGTCAAGTTTGACTCTTCAAGTCGTTATGACAAACTTAATTCAAAAAGGACTTTAGAAGCAAATTTGATTATAAAGATTAAAGTTAATGCTGATTCACACTCTTGAAGTTTTAGCCGTCAAGTCTTGAGCGTTTAAGAGAGATGGGAAAAGAGAATGCCATTTCCTTTCCCCTCTCTCCTAAAAACTCAAGACTTGACGAGTCAAACTTGACGTGTGTGAACCGGCACTTTGTGAAAAAATAAGGGCGGTGGCGATACTACAACAAATAACAACACCAAAAACACAACATTCACCCCTATCGTGAATAACAAGTGGAATTTTTATTCCCATGAAATTTTCATTCCCCTCGAAAGGACAAAAGCAATCGTGAATCTCATGTGAAAATTTTTATCTATCAGTTTCAGTGAATTTAAAAAACGAAGAAAAATTAAAAAAAATTAAAAATCAATGAAATGTTTGTTTAAAAATATACACGTATGTATATATTTTAACGAAAAATGAAAAAAAATAAAGCAAAATATTTAGTATTGGAGGGATAGTTTGATTACAACGTTAGTTTTTTGCACTTTTTAAATTTTATGCAGTAAAATATTTTCCAAATTTCTGCCACCACCTCTTTCGAAAGCTTCACAAATCCGCAGGAAAACGACCTGTTGTTTTGCATTTTGTTGAGGTATATATCGGTTTGTGCCTTATTATAGGATCTAGCCCTAAATATTCGACTTTTAGGAGGAACTACTTGCATACAGGGTCTGTTCCCTAGCAAAAATAAAGTGAGAAAATCTAAGGGAAACGTGAACAAATTACGAGGGAAAAAACTGTTCACGATAAGGGGAAAAAATCTAAATACTTTTTACAAAAACAAAATACATAGTATTTTTCACAAAAAGGAAAAGCTAGCATAACTATATCTCATCATGCGGTCACCTGTATGAATTCGCCTTGGTATCAACTGAAGAATTGGAAATAAAATTGCTAACGAATCGAAAAAGTATTCGATCAAGACTCATAATTAGCTCCCTGATAACGTTTAGAGGTACGCAGAAAAAAATTGTTTCTAGAAGGGCTTACAAAGCAAAAAAGGATAAGTACCCTGATATACATACATAGATAATTTTATACCTAAATTTATTTTAAAGATACAGTGAACATTGCTATACATACTTTGTTTGAAAGCAGAGAATTTATAATTTTTGAAGAACCTAAAAACAAATCGTTTGGAATTGCAAATATAGAATCAAAACATTCCGATCAAAATGTGTGACATGACTGTAAATTGCAGTTGAATTTTTTCTATTTAACTTGTTAAAAAATAAGAAAAGTATTGCAAATTAAAAAAAAAACGGATGCCTAGTCATTTGTATGGCTAAACTAGACGAAAAACTTGCAAATCTAGCCACTAAATGGCTAAATTGTCAAAACTGCTAGCCGGAACAAGAAAAGTCTAAAAATAACGAACGGTGCCTTTACGGGCACAGTCTAGTTAGATTTAGGTTTAGTAGATCGAATATAAGTTGCCCAGACTTTCGCAAAATGAGTGGACCTTAGGGATTTAGGAGTTGAGATTTCCTACCCTATTTAAAATATTTTAACCATATCCTCCATTTACATTATACGTATATTCAATATTAGATTAGCTAAACAGTTTAGATACTTTTTGAATATCGATTTCCATTGTGAAATAAGAAAACCAAAATTATTTTTTTGTAATTATTTTTATTTAAAATAATATAACTAAGTTGCCTTTACATAAAATCATAAATCGTTTGATTTCTTTTTTTATTTATTATTTTCAATGTTATAAATATAATTTTAATTATTATTCTTTTTTTTTTTTGTTATTTATTCGATTAATGATTTTTTTTTAATCATTAAAATATTATTTATGTTGTTTTATACACCATTTCAAAATTTTCAACACAATTCTGTTTTTTTAATACTATTTATAAATTTTTAAAAGTTTGGAGGTTAGAAACGATTTTATGAAGATGACTTAATTTTTATACAGGATATTTTTTATTATAATTTATTATTTAAACAAAATTTTCTAAAATTCAAAAATGGTGTTCGGCTCTAAAATTTACAAATTTTTTTTTTTTGTATTTAATTTTTTTTTTGTTTATGCTAAAATCATATATGTAATTCCAAAACTTGTATGAAAATGCAAAACTGGATGATTATTTTTTAAGGGGTCTTTTTTTAATAACGTTCAATATTTTTAGATTTATTCGTTAAATTTTATGTGTATAAGTATTTGACTATTCATTTTATTAAAGATTATTTTGGGTTTTTGGTTTGAATTTTTATCTAATTTTAGCGTTTGTTTTAAAAAATTTTTTTTAAATGAATCAGTTTAATTAATAAAATTTTTTAGTTTTTGCAAAAAATTGAGAATTTTTTTTAAATTATAGACAAATTATAATTACTAAAAGTTTAAAATATTTTTTGTGTATTTATCTACAGCTACAAGGCAACTAAATGGCTTAGTATTAATAAATTTATTCAAATGTTTAATAAGGTAAGTGCATACACTGAGAGAAAAGTTAAAAACGTTTTTTAGAAATAAATTTTAATAAAAGCAATTAATTATTGTGCTCAATAAAAGATACCATGAAATATTTTGAAAAAATTCGATCAAGAACACTGGCGTAGCTAGACCATATTTCTGGGGGGGGGGGCTATAGACCCTCGAAAAAAAAATGTTTACTTTTCGTTTTTTATTTAAATAAAAATCAGTATAAAAATAATTACACATAGGTATTCAGTTCAATAAAACAAATCTTAAAATTATTTTAGTCTTAACAGTAAAATATAAAATTCAGGCATTAAAAAACTAAAAAATAAAATATAACAAAACAAAAACTATAACAAAACAATAAAATTAATGAATATAAGTATAAAAATAAATCATATTTAGCATCACTCGAAGATAAGTTTTCTATTTTTTTTGCAAAATAGGTATATTTAGAATATCTTCTGCACAAATATGAGTTTTGACTAGTTCGTTTTCAATATTTAAAATGGCCATGTTTGAAAATCTATCCTGATTCATTGTTGAACGAAGCCATGTTTTAATTCTTCTCATAGCCAAAAACTTCTTTCACATCCAGCTGAGCTAATAGGTAGACTCATTGCCACTTGTAGGAGTTTGAATAAACAAAACGATTTGCATAGTAGTGTGCATTTTAACTAATACGTATATAACAATTCTTAAGTGCACAGACAAAAACAATATTTTTAATAAAGACATTTAATAGAACCTAAAGAAAATTGTAATTGAATTTAAAAAAAATGTGTTTATACAAAAAAAGGAAAAAATTCTGGGGGGGGCTAAACTGTTTCTGGGGGGGGCTTAGCCCACCCCAGACCGGTCTATCTACGCCAATGATCAAGAAAGTTCAGGGGTCTAATCACGGTATTCGATAGCGAAGAAACTTAAGTATCGAGTCAACTATCGTATTTTTCTTCATACGATAGATACTGACGTATCGAATAACAACTCGAGAGATGTAATGTCTTTGGTTACACGATATCGAATGCCACCATCTCAAAATAAAAATTTTGATAAATTTTGCTCGATATCGTGTGCGGTGATTAGACCCCTACTTTTAATTTCCAAAACTTAAAAACTGTTCAAAATTAACTAGGATTTGAAAAATTCAAGTTTTGAGTGATATTTTAAAAAGAAAACTTATTTGATTTTCTTAGTTCAAAACAATCTGGACACATATTCTATAATTTTTCTCAGTGCTTACAATTACTTTTTCAAGTATAGTTTAATCTAAATAATAGTAAAAATTTAGACCCCATTCACAATACAGAAATTAAAAGGCAGACAGACAAAGTTTGTTAATAAAGAGGCGACGCTGTATGCTTGACACACTTTTATTTTTTTATATCTCGCCTACAAACTTCGTCTTTCTGACTTTCTGTTTATAGTAAAAGGGATCTTATTGGCAGAATTATAGGCAGTTTAAGAGAGATAGAGAGAGAAAGGGAGATATAGAAATAAAGGTTTGGTTTTAAAAACAATGATTTTTTTTCAACAAAATTTTACCATTAAGTTTTTTTTATTAACCTTCATTTATTTTTATTTTTTATTATTATTATCACTTATTCATTAATTTCCTACAATTAAATTATTTTTTTATTAGAAAAATTATCGATATTGTAAAATTTTTGTTGTATTTTATAATGTCCTTTATTTCAGCATCTTTTGTCACTAATTTTAAATTTAAGAACAGTGTAAACTAAAATTTTTTATTAATTTATTTTAATTATTAAAATTTGTTTGATAATTTAATATTTTACTTTCAATGTAACCAAAAAAATTTCAATTACAATTTTGGGATTATATTTAAATTATTTTCTTTTTTAGCCCAAAATTAAGTTTTTCATAATTTGTATTTTACTGCCCGTTTTTTAAATAACAATTTGTTCCTTTTTTCAATATAAATTTCTAAAAGAAAATTTTTATTTTCATTTCAAAAACAGGCAGGTTATAAGTTTTTTATATAAAATTTACAAAAGTATGTTCTTAATTCCAAATAAAGTTTTAATATTTTTTTTATGTAAATGTCCCTTTTTCTTTTTGTTTTTTTTTTTTTTTATAATGTTTTGTTTTATATTGTTGTTACTATTAGTATTGTTTCTATTTAAATAATTTAATTTTTTTTTTTATATTGTTTTGTTTCGTTTCAAATCCTACACTAGAATGGTCTCATCACCGTGCAAATCACAGGAGCCAATATTTTCACCTTGATATGTTGAGAAATCTTTAATCAATGCATTCGGTTCAGCTCCAAATTGTATGTCCTGTAGACATCCTTTAAAGGGTAGTTCATATCGTCCCTGGGTACGTTTGCTAACCGATTCGGAGTTAGGAAAACCACCTGAAACGGATATACATAAAAGATTAAAAAAAAATAAATAAATTAGATATAAAAATATGTGTTAAAAAATTACACCACAAAAGTAATTTTTCTATATTTTGGCTAAAAATGTTTTAAAAAGCTTTAATTTTAATGTATGTATTATAAAAATAAATTTTTGGGACACAGCAGCCATTTATTCTAAAAAATTGTATGTATTTTTTATTGTATGTATTTTTCTTATAAAGAATTCCAGTTAGAAAAACGTTAAATTAAAATTTCTTACAAAATAGTCATTGTACTGTACCCTTCTATACTGTAATACTAAAAAGTTAACTTTAAGTTACGTTTAAGCAAAGACAACAATCATTTTTATCCACCACCAAAATTTCACCAAAACACAAAAATAAAAGATACACAATAAAATCAGAGATGGAGACGTCAGTATTATTGTACATAATTAAATTTACTAAAGGCTAGTTTACACGGTAATACATTGTATTACTACATGATGTTTAATGAGAAAAATCAAATCATGTAAAAGCAAAATGTATTGAGTAAGAGAGAATACGAATACAAAATCTGACAAGCGGTCGGTAAATGGTTTTTTTAACCATTTTAGAAACTTATGTATTCTCATCACACCAGAGGTGTATTTTAACAGAGTACATTGAAGGTGGTAGCATTTTTATACAATCACAAAAACAACTCAGGAAATGTTCATGATGTTTTTGTAAAAATTGTAAAACTGCAACCATCTGCTTTTTTGTTATTATTTTTGATTTTACTTACCATCCGTGTAAACATGAACTTTACTTACAACAGATTTTTATTTTTTTCTTTAAAGCGCGGAGAGAATTTCATATTATTTTGATTCTACAAAGTCGTAATACATTGTATTACCGTGTAAACTAGCCTTAAGTCTGGTTTTACGCTAGGAAAGTATTTTTTTTAAATATACGAGTGTGTTGGTAAGAGGGGAGAGAAGAATAGCATGTTCTCTTCCACCTTCACAATTAAACTCACAGCCGTACCTAAACAAAGAACGGGTTTCTGGTTGTCAAAAATTGTCATGCCCATACAATTTGTATGAAGGTTCCTTTAAAAGCGCGGTGTCAATGCTTCGCAATATTTTGACAGCGCGTTTTTTAGCGATGTTGTCCGCTATTGTTGATAAATAATGGATATTTAGCTGTTTTTTGGTCAATCTAGGGTTTTTATTTCTATTAAAAAAGGAAGTTGTCACTTCTGTTTGTTTAGGTATGGCATACCAGCGTTAAAGCTTAGCGCAAGAAAACGTTCCGCCTTCCTCTCTTGTTTAGGTACGGCTGTTAGACTTTCTGAAAGAAAACTTTCATAGTGTGAACCTAGACCAAGCTTTTAAGCATAAATTCTTTTTTTTCTAATGTAACAGTAAAAACGAGTTCAAATATGATTATTAAGCTAATATCGGCAAAAACTAAAAAAGAATTAAAAATGGGACAGGTAGGTACGTTAAAAATATATATATCTAAAAGACAAGCCCTTTAATAAAGTTATAAATATGAAAGTTTGTATGCTTGGATATTTGGATGTTTGTTAGTTTGTGGCTCACACAAATAGGGGAAAATTTTTACTTTGGACTTTTTCCCTTTTTTGATAAATTTGGTATGCAGATTGCATATGGTAAAAACATTAAATACACCAGCATTTTTGATTTATCTGTACAAAAAATCGTGCGAAGGAGATTGTGCAGCTAAGTCAAAAATACATTTGGTCCAGTGGCCGGAATAAACATATGTATTTAGATACCACTTGCTTTTCACATAGACAAGTGAATATCGGTTGCTCAAGAGTATCGAGCGATTAAAACTTGTATGTATATAATGTTGTTTATTGAAATATTTGAACAAAAAAAAAAAAAAAAAAAAAAAAAAAAGAATAGGTGTAGAAAACTACGTAAAATTTCTGCAAATTTTTTTATGGTATAAAACCTTTTCACGTGGACGAAGTTATATATTTAGTCCCGTTATATCAATAATTTTATTATTGATACATATTTGATAGAAAAGCATTTTTGAAAAAAGGGTCAATACCAGAAATAACATTTTACGGGTTTTTTTTTAGCAGTAAAATAATTTTTTGGCTCATTTGAGAGAAAAACATCGAAGCACTCTTAAATCAAAACGGAAATAAGAGAGTTACTCCGGTTTTGATATCGAATCTTTAAAGCTTAATAGCTCTTAAAGTTTAAACACCTAGCCCAATATTTATACATAATGCAGTCTTTATGAATAATATGCAACTATATAAGATAGAAGAGTTACATATAATGTAAAATAAAGCCGGTTTATGTTATTATTTAATATATTTAATTATTCCTTAAGTTAAGCGTTTTTTATTTTGATAAAATTATAATGATAACAAAATACTTAGTCTCATTTTAATATCCATTATTTTAAAGCTTCGTAAAGACGGTGGTCAGATCATACAATGTTGTCATTAAAATTGCCTAAAAATATCTTGCAACTGTGTGAACATTGTAAGCTCAGTTTCATTTGGCAGATGTGTAAAATTAATGCATCTGACAAAGGCTTCATTGTCAGAAAAATGACAACATTGTAAGATCTGACCGTAGCTTTAGCTGCATTGAAAAATTAGTGTTTAATATGTATGTAAGTCACAAATGTACCTAAAGTACAACATGAATTAAATGTAAAATTCCATAAACATTTCCAACTCTGCTTTAAGCCACAAGCAGACTGCATTTAAATGCCGTTAAGTAGAACTGTCAAATTAAAATAAAGAAAACCTCAACCAACAGCTGTTATTTATAAAACAGTATTTAATACGCACGCTAATTCGACGGTCGGGTCTTATGTTAAATTCAGTCAAGTCGCAAGAAAAAAGGCGAAAAAATAAAGAAAACACAAAAATAAATCAAGTTAATAAAGTTGTGAAATACAAATTGTATGTAAATGTGTTTTAGTGCAAAGTTAAATTAACAAGCCGGTGTTAATATTAAAATAAAAAAATTAAAAAAGAGAATGTGCCTGATCATACAACCATAACAAAATAGTAATAACGAAAAATAAGAAGAAAAATAAAACAAAAAATACAGAACACAACTGAAAGAGGAAAAATACACACACACACAATAACTAGCAACAGGTAAGTGCTGATTTAATGGAATGAAAGTTTGACTGATTGACTAGCGTTTTGTATGTCGTCTAGTTGTCCAACAGCTGAATTAAATGTTTGTTTGATGTGATTATTAAAATTCTCATAACAATTTGTATGTGACTTAAAATTTGTTCTTACCCGGGTAATAAAAATTAATTTTACAACTAACTTTGTTGTACAATAAAAGAAGCGAACTGAGTTGAAGAACAAAATTTGTAATAAAAAGAACAAAAACAAAACAATTCCAATACCTTCAAAGCTAATAACAATTAAAAAATAATTAAGTCATACCGCATTTTTTTTATTTTTTTAGATTCGTGTTGCCAGATTTGTACGTACACAATTGTATTAGTTTGTATCATGGCCCAATTAGTAGGTCTGCGCGCAACTACAACAATCCAACAATAGAAAAAAACACACGCATTTTGTTTGTGTAAAAAATTATAAAGATGTCAAGAACAAAAGCAATTTTTTATGTAAAAAATGGTGGAGATGTCAAAAACAATTGGACGTAAAAAACACAACTCTGCATAAAATCAGCAGGCGTTTCAAGCAGACCTACTAATTGGACCATGGTATGTATTAAAAAATTTTCCCAATGGCACGATATTTTTCTTACGTCAAAATAGGTCCAGTATTTTTCGCTGGGTATTCATAATTACGCCTTCTTTAACGATAAATGCATCTACAAATAAAAACTCGCTTATATGCATATATAGTGCTCCCAATAAAAATCCGCTTCATTTACGAAAAACTATTGTACGTGCATTATTATTGTTATTGTATTGATATTTTGAATAGCCGAACTAATATTCCTTAAGGCTAGTTTACACCATTATACTTTGTATTAACCCAACAAACACGGAGGTTTGATTTCAAATTGAAAATGATTTGAAATCAAACGTTTTCTCAAACGACAAACTTTTGATAATGATTTGAAAATGATTTGAAAATCATAGCATTCTCAACAAAATTGAAAAAATGCCTTTATTTTCAACTTGCTTTCTCACGTTTTTCAAATGTGGATTGTAACACAATGTGGAACAATATTTTATTTTTTTAATTTAAATTCATTATTTATTTAAATATACTGTGAGATAAACATTTGGCACCATAGCTACAATATGAAATAATGTTGTTTCCGTCCTCTAATTCTTGCAAAGACGAAATAATTTGCACCCTTTTATATTGAGGATTGTAGCACCGCGATCATACAACAAACTTATAATTTCTTCACTTTCCCGTTTTATTTTATTGAATTCGTATTTTAAATCATTGTAATTACTCACAAATAATTTTTATTTTTCACAAGAAATAAATCGCCCACTTATAAAACACATTTAACCACGAAGTAAAAATTTAACTTTAATCGCCATTTTTAATGTTTAC
Source organism: Pollenia griseotomentosa (assembly GCA_963931875.1). Taxonomy (NCBI): domain Eukaryota; kingdom Metazoa; phylum Arthropoda; class Insecta; order Diptera; family Polleniidae; genus Pollenia; species Pollenia griseotomentosa. Next base: position 69,752,994 of record OZ007561.1, on the reverse strand, counting down.
ATTTGTTTTTCGCTTTAGTATTACCACCAAGCTTAGTTTTGATTTGAATTTAACATTTGATACCAACTTGACAACAAATTGATAAAACATTTTATTGATAATGTTTATTTTCAAATCATTATCAATTTGAGTGTGATAGTGTGAATGTAATGTGTCACGAAAATTACAAGTATTATGAAAAAAGTTTTACATCTCATACGACTTTTTTGAAAAATTATTTCTTAAATTTAAGGTTAAAATCAGGTAAAATTTTAATTAAAAAAAAATATATGTTTTTTAATTCAATCAATTAAGAACGTAATTCAATTTATCTTAAAATTAAAAAACCACCATTAATTGAAAAAAAAAACTGCCAATAATTTTTTCTGTGCTGTCAGTCTTATTATATGGATGCGAAACATGGCTTGTGCAGAGATTAAGCGTAAAATGCAAGTTTTTACCAACAGATGCCTCCGGATAATACTCGGATTTTATTGGCCTTATATGTTTACAAATGCTCAACTGATCGCGATAACAAATATGAATGACATAAACTTTAAAATCCGCAGACGTAAACTTGGCTGGATAGGGCACACACTTATGCCCGTAATTTCTACAAAAAGAAAGCTGGTCGTGTTCGTACCTAACAGTTATCTTTACATTTCAACATTTATTTGGCCTACGTGTTTTTACCTTCATAGATTTCTATGCACAGCTAGATTTATTTTTGTAGAAATTAAAATAGAAATTAAAAGAGAATATGACAACATATGCCAAAGAGCGCTAAGATATAACCCCCAGGATGCAAGAAGACAAGGAAGGCCGAACAACTCTTGGCGCCGTTCAACATTAAACGGAATTAACAAGCTGCCTGATTTAAATGATCGAAATATACAGCCGTATTCATAATGAAAATTTAACGAGCTGCCAAACGTTTGCCAACTTGTGAAAAACAGCCGTTTAATGTCAAAAAATTTTGTTGGTTTTTTCTAATTAACTGTTTTTTTTAATTTACTGTCTTTTACTTAATTTATTTTAATTTTAAAAACTTTTTAAAATTTTTATATGTGAAGGGAGAAACAAAAAAAAAAAAAAGGAAAAAATGACAAATTCAGCGATGATTAATGCAAAACGTGTTGCATTTTTGAGTAATACAATGTGGCATCATACAAATTCAGTGTTGATTTATTAAAAGTTGGCAGATGGAGAAAAGTTCATTAAGGAGCATATAGACGACATGTTTTTGTCATCTGACATGTCAAATTTTCAAGTCACATGTAATTGTGCATGTCTGTCAAAATCGCTGTTTTACATAAGCTTTATAATATTCGGTCAAAAACGTACATGTAATTTGCTTCTGACATTGTCTCTGTTTTTTTTCGCATTGTTATTGCAAAATAGCTTGCTGCCGCCATGAAAAGTTTTTTTTGCGCCGTAAAATAGTTTAGCCATCTTAACATTTTTTTCTTTTAATTCAAAGATACCAATTTAGAATTTTATAATAAAACGGTTTTTATATATATATTCACATAAATTCTATTCAATGGTAAGATGATCAAACATATCCCGGTATTGTAAAAAATTAACTTCAGCCGGCTAATGATTCCGTCAATAGTGGACGCCGCTGCCGGTTTCTTTCCGGCATAGCTTTCTGATGTCAGATGGTTTGTCAGAAGAAAATAGAGCACGCTCTAATTGAAATTTTGTCAGATGACTTTGCATCTGACTTTTACAGAAGCAAAGTTAAAAAGGTAACACACGACATGTATGTATTTTGCAGTGGGAAATTTGACATGTCAGATGACAAAAACATGTCGTGTACGGGCGCCTTTATGAACTAACTCTGTGCCAGAACTAAAAAGTATTGCAAATAAACGCTTTAGGTGGAGATTTCTTATTAAGAGCCATTGTTCATAATTCATAAAATAATTTTATAGCAAGGCTTATTATTCTTATTAGTAAAATTACTTTTGTTATCTTTTTTCAATGTGCAAAAACATTTGGAATAAAAACTTAAGTTTACTTTCGATCTGTTACATTTGAAATACTATTTGAAATATAAGTGATAGAATAGAAGTAACTTTTCACAAATCACCTTTAATTTTAAAAATACTTTGTTTTTGTTTCATTCATTGCAAACTGATTTTTTTAGTTTAGTTTTAAAACAAAAATGGTTTGTTTCAATGAAAAAAAGTATTTATTTTTTCATTTGCCCACCCCCAAATAACAGTCTAGCTACGCTTATGATTACATAAAAAGTCCAAGTTTACGAGTACATTGAAAGTTTGATTAAAATTTAGCAAATTAAGTCTCGATGATTAAAATGTTTATACCCAAACAAAAAAAAAGATTTTCTAATTTGACAAAAATTCTTTTTTAATAGTTTCTTTTACAAAAAAAAAAAAAAAAAAAAAAAAAAAAAAGATTTTTATTAAACCTTTTACCTATTAATTTTTAATATTTTTTATTAAATCTTCAAGTACTGATTTTGAGTACTAAATTATTATGTTTGGACTCTAAAAAAATATATTAAGTAGAGTTTTCAAATATCAAAAAACAATAGTGTGTACGCAAATCATTGGAACTACCGATAATTCATCCAAAGGCAGGAAATTGCGAATAATGGCCCCTATTATGAGTTACATTCGATAAACGATTTTTGCTGGCTATCGAACATCGACTATCAAATGTAAATTTGGTATTATGTGTTGGCAGCACTGTCGAAACTTTCGTTGTGCATCGAACAATTTGCTTTCGACACTGCAAATAAATGTAAAAAACTTGTTGAAAATGTAACTACACATTTGTAAATTTATGTGTGTTCGTATACCAAATACCACATTCTTTATCAGTTTTTTTCATTTTATGCAAGTCCAACGTCGTAAACAGCAATTGGAAACGCTCATATTCCTTATGGAACAAAATTCTTTTTTGACCAAATGATTTGCAGCAAAGTTCAGCATGAAAAAAAGTGGGATGAAACAACAACCATAATTCCGCCGTGGTCACGTTTAATTTTAATTTTATTTTTTAAATTTGTAAACAAACATTTTTTATTTTAAGTGACAGCTGATCGAAAATGTACAACTGTGAATTAACAAAATCACAATAGTAAATTTGTATCGAATGCGCGCCATAATACCAAATGAAAATTCGTTTGATCCGCTAATTCGACTGCTGTCGAAAATCGAATTAAGTTCTTAATAGGCACCAATACTAATTATAAGTCAAGAGATTTTAAACACCGATATTGCGTATTGAAAATACTGTTTCAACGATACAAAAAATAACCGTTATTTTATCAGATTGTGACTGTGAGTGATGAACGAATCTATTTCGACAATAAGCACCGTAATTTTGGATATTTTGCTGGCACAACTAGAAAAATCAACACCAAACTAATAAATCCATTGCATTATCTGAATTGATTGTGGGATTAGAAGAATGCTTTATATTTCAATGTTTATACGTATCAGAATTGACTCATACCCTTTGTTCAAATCTCCAACTACGATTGGTCTGTTTCAGCTAACAAACTATTTGGCAACAAAAAAAAAAGAAAATCATTCACCACGTTCAATTTCTTTGGAAAAACCTTTTCCAAAATCAGAATCTCATACCTTAATTATTCTTTCTTATAAGAACCTTATAGTTTCGTCTGGCTACATTGACATTTTTATTTTTATTTTCTTATTACTCTCTTTTTCTTTTACCTCTTTCTTCTTGCTGTGATTTATTTTCTTATTAAGTAAAATATAGATTTTTTGCAAGTAGCGTTTTTAGTTTTCTTAAGCTTAGCTTAAACAGACGGTGTTTGTTTCCAAAGAACGTCTAGAGAAAAAGAAGATGAAGAGCAATATTAGAGATGGAAAGAGAAAAAAAGAATAATTTAAAATAAGCAAAGCGTAACGTTAAGACATATTCAAACTTTAACAAATAACCAACCACAAATACCACATTCAAATAAAACAAGTACAACGGATTTAAAGTTGGAAGTAGAAAACTTATTGGCATCCCCTATTAATAAGAAAAGGAAAAGCTGAAGAAAAGAAATAATGACAAATTTCTTTATCAAACTTTAATACGAGCCCATTTTCATTTACGATTTTTGTCTTTGCAACTTATGTCGGTTCTTCTTTAAAAATGCTTTTGCGTTTACATTGTGCAACTTTTTCTGTGCTACCGAACTTAAAACGCCTTCTGATTTTGACATTTCGAGCCTATTTGGCTTGATTTGTTAGTGTTTTGCTAAGAATGGTCGATATTTCGAGCCGTAAACACGAACAATGCAATGAAAACCCTTTATGTTGTTTTTCACTGCTTTAGTTCCGACACCACCTGTAGTTGAATGTGCCTTGGTCAAATGATAGAACAATAATAGAAGGAATGAACAAACAAAACGAATCGAAGAGTAATCTCGCTTGTGTTCCCCTTTTAAGTCCTATCTCCCCCTCGGCCAAAAAGTAAGAATCGCAGCGACAAAAATCGCACAATGTGAACGGGCACAACTACACGGTACCATCTTATGGTACGACTTATAAAATTAAATTGGTAAAGGAAAGACTCATTTTGCAATGTGTGTAGGGTGCAAACAAATAAAAACAAAGAAAAAATAATTACAAAAGTTCAAAGACACAGTGCATCTCAAAGATACAACGTTAATGGTTCGTTGGTTTATTGTTGTTGTTACTTTTTGTTTTATAGTGTTGTTTTTGTTGTATTGCTGTTGCCGCCTGTTGATTCGTTGAATTTGTATGTCATTTTATAAAGTACCCAGTAGTTTTGATGATGGCATATTCATTTTCATTTTTTTTTTTTTTAATAAAATCTCTTTTTAATTTTTTTAAGCCCCAACTATAATGCACGATGTTAATTGCGAGTCACACCTTAACGTCAAGTTTTTTTCCCAACTTAATTCGACATTTCTTTGTTTTAGTGTTTGACAAATTTAACTAGGAGAGGTACACAATTAAGCAGTGCGTTAATGTTGTTGAAGCCTTTTAAATGGGCGTTCAAATCAAAATGCATTTCGAGAGTTTTTGGTCAGCAAAATCGACCAAATATATGGAAGAATTGTGCGCAAATTTCAGCAAACCGAGTCTGTTCGTTCTGCAGAAAACATTGCTGTTGTTCGCGATAGTGTTGCAGAAAAACCGTCAACCTCGACTCGTCGTCGTGCCCAACAGTTGAACATCTTACGAACATCACTGATGCAAATTTTGAGTCCTGATTTGACTTTACACGCTTACAAGGTTCAATTGACTCAAGAGCTGAAGCCTACTGACCATTTGAAGCGTCGTCAAAACGCCGAAGGGTTAGTAGAACAGACAGAAGTAAATAGTGCCTTTACGATCATGTGATTTGACACCGTTGGAATTCTTTCTTTGGGGATATTTAAAAGAAATAGTGTAAGTCAATAAGCCAAGAAAGAATGAGAAAATTCGGCACACTTACGACATTGAAACTCCATTTTGTCTCAGAGTCATTGAAAATATGAACTTTCAGATAGAGGTGTGTCACCGAAGTCGTGGCGAGAATCTGGCGGATATTTTCTATCTCACATAATAGTCATAGATCCTGCTATAATAATACAAAATATTAAGATAATTCTAATAACTCTCTGAAAACTTTTTGCTTTATTTACAATTAACACCGTGCGTTTTGGTTGGACGACCCTTTTCCTTGAAGTTAGTTAAAGTTTTCTTACAATAATTCATGTAGTTGACCTTTAAGCAATATAATACATTCAAATAGGTTGCTGGCCTCATTTGAATGGTGCTTTATAGACATTTTCTTCTGTAGTTTGAGCCAGTGTTTCAGAGGGTATTTGGTCGTCCCCTTTTTTTGAAAAAGGGAAAGTCCTTTGGTAACTTTATTCAACACAATTAATGTATTTTCTAGTCAACTGTTAATAGTATGTCCCTAAGGACATTGTTTAACCTTTTCCATAATTTATATCGTAAAATCGTAGGTTTTGTTTTAGCATTATATATTTTTTGTGTGGAAAAACATCGTTTTGGGGCAAATAGTTGTCGTTTTTTAAGCAAATCAAGGTTCTCAAAGACAGGTAAAGTATTTTGAGATTCACAGTCTATTAATAACTTATGCTAGAAAAGACTCTTCTTACGTAGTAAGCCAGAAAATAACATTGCAAAAAACAGTTTACTCCTTTTTTTTGGGTAAGAAGCACATTACTTTCGTTTGAAATTTTTAAAAATTCATGGGTCTCATACTGAAAGGGCTGAGATTTGAACTAACACTGCCACAGATAATATTTAAATAGTTAGTCATTTCTGGAAAGTTAACAAATGATTTTCAATTACAAATGCGCATAGATACTAGCTTTCCATCAACAATAAGTCGCGGTGTGTTCGTCAAGAGTAAAAATTAGGAATTAGCACGTCATACAGAAATCTTATTAATAACAAATCTTTATATTTTCAAAAATATTACTGCTGCAATTGCGCTTTGATTTTGTATGTCTTCCGTTCTAGTTGACTTTTAGTTTAGTTTTGCGCTCTAGACAGCTGAGCAACGTCCATATGCGAATTACTGTGGGAATTACGAGAAAGTTCTTTATAAATTGGTGTAAATTACTGAGGTGCATAACTACTACACATTAATTTGTAACCAGTTATATAACTCCATCTATTACTTTATATATCCGCTAAAAACACTGAAAACCCGACGTTCTATCTAACATCCTATAAAAAAGTAGTTTGCGTTGAAATGCAACAATGCACAGGGACATTGGCCAAAATGTAAAATTTCGCCTTAGATAAAGAGTAAAAATCCGACATTTACCTGATATTTTTACGTTTTTACTCTCTGCGGTTTGGCTATAAGACAACAGTCACCATTTGAGTGGATACCGGCAAGATAATACACTCGCCCCTTTTTCGGGAGCTGGGCATATCTAGGGTTGCCATCCGTCCTCTTTTCCCCGGACACCGTCCTCTTTTTTTGGGTATCCGGGGCAGTCCTACTTCTTTTTCATCAAGTGTCCGGGGTTGTTCGGCTTTTTACACCTTCATTGTAAATTTGTTCCTGGATTTAAATCACAGTTCACAAAATTCATTAAAAAAAAAGATTTAGGTGCTCGGGTTTTTTTTAAGATAGGTATGATTTAATTTTTGGGGACGTAACGTGACAAAAAGAGTACTTTTCTTTGAATGTGCCCAAAATGGAGCTTCCAAAAAAATGGAACAAATAAGCAAAAGCAACCTTAGCAATGTCGTTACTTTTGTTCAAATAAATACTTATTGCTAAATGATTATATTAAAATTTTATTTTAAGATTCTTTTTGGAAAGAAAAAAAAAAATCATATCTTAAAAAAAGCACATCCCTCAAAGTATTAGGATTTTTAAAAAACAGTTTTATATAAAAACAAGTTAGAGTGCTATATTCGTGCCGAATCTTTGATACCCTCCACCGACAGTTCGAATGTTTAAGGAGTAATATCTGTATGATGTCTTTTTATTATTATTATCTTAAACTGTGACGATTTGTTATTAATTATGGTTTTAGGAGACTAAACTGTTTTCCGGGAGTAGGGCATATATGGGGCCTAGGGTAAATTATGTACCGATCTTCACGAAATTTTACAGTGTCATTTCTAGTCGAATAAAACGGACTTGTGCAAAATCTTATGTCATTCCGTGCATTTTTGCATCATTTATGTTAGTTTTTGTAACAAAATTATCAAGTTTTTGAAGGTGGTGGTTCCACATTTTGATTCATAGCTCTGGTCCTACTGAACCGATTTTGCTGAAATTCAATCCCAAACTGCTTAGGACAACTACAAGCAATTTGACACCTAGTTTGTTTATTTCTTTTGAGTTTTTCGAAAGTGAGCGTGTTTTCAACAGACGGACATGGCTAAATCGACTTAGAATTACTCAAGCAGCCAGAATATATATACTTTATGGGGTCTGAGATGAATAATAAAAAAGTTTCACACGGAATGACAAACTTAGTATACCCTCTTCACAACTAATTGTGGTGGAGGGTATAAAAAAAATCAGCAAAAAAAAGGTTTTTGACTTAGTCCATTTTTAAAATTTGATATATTGCATATACATTTTTGGTTGACTTGACATGGAATTACCCAAATTAAGTTTTTGTGTGCCGTCGTTAATTTTATTAATATTAAGTTGTTTAAAAAGTGTCCTCTTTTTTCGAACAAATGTCCTACATTTTTTATGCTGACGTCCTCTTTTTCTCAAAATAGAAATGGCAAGCCTAGGCATATCTTAACTTCGCTGCCTTTGAAAATATGATCGCATCATCTGTTGAGCAGCAACCGTACCCCTTCAGGTCGAACTCTCAAACAAGTGGTGAAAAAGCAGTTTCTTAGGAGTATTTTCGGGATCAACTTTCCCGCGACTTTGGGTACTAAACTACAACCACCACGTGATCCCTGAAAGTATCATTTCAACGGAAAAGCGAAACTCCCGCAAATACAATCTTCCTGAAAGACAGAAGTATTTTCGGCAAAAAGCATACTAATGGAGGCCTCAACTAATAGTTCGTCTGTTGCCATACCACCAGGGCAACTGACTCCCGTGGTACCAGATAGGATATCTGGTCAGCTGCGTTCGCAAGAGTTCGTACAGATGACTTGGGATCTGTTAATTTTGGACTTTTGTTGAATCTTAGGTATTGACCGCACCTAAAATAGGGATCAGATAGGTCAGCTATAAAATCTATTAAAGATTTGTTAATTTTTAACCCCAGGCGAGCTTGATATATTAGCTGGCTGCACCTGTACTTCTCGAGAATGCATAGCCAAATGAAAGGCGTTCCTCAATATAATGAATATGAAACTCGAATTAAAAGTGAACATTTTTCACCAACTCAGACAAGGTGCACGTGTTAGTTTCATCTTCACTAAGATGCATTTGCTCCTTTCCTGGGAAGAAAATAACCTACACAGAAGACAGTTTAATTTGTTTAAGTTTTTTTTTTAATTTTTTCATAAGCAATTTACAACATTATCACAACTACAGGGTAGAGTATGTTTGTAACAACTGTGAGAATATAGGAGAGTGATGTGTTAGAGTTCGCAAGTTAAAGTTGGTCAACATCACAACAACCAGCCACAAAGCCAGTCATATCCAAGTTTCAAGACGAGACACATTAAATCCATAGAAAATGTAAAAAAATACAATTATCGCCGGGTCGTTAAGATTACAGTTTAATAAAAGATTTTTTATTAATAATTTTTCAATTGAAACGAAATAAGTGATGAAATTAATAAAAAAAAATTTAAATATAAAATAAAAATAAAACAGCAAATGTTAAACTTTCATCTTAAGAAATCTAAGAAATATCCGTTATATGTATTAGTGTAAATTTTCTGCAAAAGTACAGGAAATACAATTAAAAAAGGAAGTGTCAAGAGAAGAAAGTTAATCGTCTATTTGCCGCGATTTTTTTGCTTTTCACCAGTGTCAAAGTGTGAGATAATTTGAGTGTACTTAAAGTTTTACCACAGCTGCTGCCACTAACATTTAAAACAAATAAAAAGTTAAAAAAATAGCAACTATTAAAAGTAATTAATCAATGCCCTTTTTTATTTTATTTTACCCAGGTAAACACTTTCTAAAGTTAATAATGCAAAACAACAAGTTAGAGAGTGTGAAAAAGTTGTTTGTATATTTGCAGTGTACAAATTAAAAATTTTTATTAGTAAATACAATTTCAATTATCAATTTACAAAGGTGAAGTAAAACGCAAAGGAGTTCGTTTGAATAAGTTTGTAAGTAAGTCTATCAAACTTTTATTAAATTTTTTTTTTAAGAACCTTTTAAAAAATACATCCGAAAGCAAAGTTAAGTTAAGAGCTTGTTAAAATTTATGGTCCTTTAAATTGCTATTATCTAGCCAAAATGTTTCCAATATAAAAAAAGCTAAATACCGCGAAAGTATTTTATCTCTCTTTTACAAAAAATTTCTTTTATCCTCTCTTACTTCTTCTCTCTAATTTATTTGTTTTCAGTTAGTAAGACGCCTGCCCTTTGGCGTTTGTACTATGACATTTAATGTTTAACAATTTTATTGTTCATTGCACATTACCAGCTGTTGTTTTTGTAACTGTTACCAACAAATAAAACATGTGCAACAATTCGAAAGTACAGCAATATAGCAACAACCATCAATGGGTTTAATAATGAATGAAAAAAAACAATAAACCCAAGATGCCAGATGGTAATCGGAAAGAAAAAATGTAAAGAGATTTAAGGCTCAGTTAGTTGAGAGTAATAGTTACGTTGCGAATCAGCTGCTTCATTTGGTTATGTGTAAAGCAATCAGAACGATTATAGTTTGCAGTAAGATGTTACGTTAAATCTGCAAGAAATAGATTGGTCTTTCTTTTTTACGGTAGGGTTAAGTTACTGTTACTCTCAGTTAACTGAGCCTTTAAGCTGAAATGCTGAAACATTGTAGGTAAAGCTTTGAGTTCAAATTAGAATTCAAAATGCAATAGTTGTCTGTGGAGTATTGAGTTTGCAATAAAGAACTGATTGTTGGCTATTATAGGGCCAAATAAACTACACAAACGGCTTGACAAACATATCGAAAATCTACGTTTGAACAAACCCTTTGCGTTAATTATTGGTGTGTTGGGAAAACTTGATGAATATTTTGAAAAGCCCTTGCGCTGACCGAATGCTATATTTAATTATTACAGTGAAAACTTTGCAGAGTGAAGTAGGAGAAGAAGAAGAATAACAAGCGAAGGAGGATAATAGTTATGTTTGTGTATTTGTCAAGAAGTTTGTTTAGTTTATTTGGCCGATATGGGGCAACACTTAAGCAGTGTTGTCAGAATAATTGTGGATTTTATATCGACAACGGGTATCAAAATTCAAATGGGAATTATGAAATTTTTTGTAATTCTTTTTTTCGATTTATCAGCTTAATTTTTATTAACCTTTATCAAGCTGTAACGTTTTTTTTCCTAAGCTTATCCCGCGAAGCTCTACGCTTGTCTGCAGGAGACCAGAGAATCGAACCCCCAACCCCGGCACTAATAGACTTGCTCACTACCAGCTAGCCTACCGGGGCACCCTGGAAACTGTCACTGCTTTGTTGGGACCAGGTTTAAAAAACTGCAGTCGAAACCAAAAACTGTCGAACAAAAAACAAAAATTTGTGTGGAACTTTTCGCTTTTAGAGTTGATTTGTAAGCGACTGTTTACCTTTAATGAATTTGAAGTAATAGCAACAGTGTTTTTTTGGCCAAGGGCAAATGAAGAAGTGAAAGAAATTACAGTTTTTCTACATGGACTGCAGTTTTTTAAACACTGGTTGGCACCTTATCAAAATTTTTTAAAAATAACTTTGAGGTTTTGCAATGATGCGTCCCTTAATTTTTCAAGATAATTTTTTTTTTCAAACTTTTTACCGATAGTAATTCTTAATCTGTATTCAGAATCGGTATAACATTTTAAGCATCATCAGGTGCTTTTAAGCGCCTTCGAGTTTTTTTTAACTACGCCAAAATATTCAAGTGCTTTAGTGTTAAAAGACATTATTGAAAACACTTTTCTTTGATAATCATCATTAAAACCATTTTGCTTGCCGGAACGGACATTACATTTTACTTAGCGGTGACAGTAAAAATGTTAAATTTTGATTTACTTTTATTGCCCCTCCAATAAAAGTTTAATTATTTCCAAAAACAACTTCTAAGAATATCACTATTTATCTCAAAACTACGAAAATATTTCTGTTTTAACATCATTTCATTCTGAAAAAACCGTTTATTTACTTACCCATATAGAAAATATCTTCATAAGTAACCGTTGGCTCTTTACCCCTTCTCGTTACCAACGAATTCCTTCTACTCGATCGATACGGCGATGCTGTACTCGAACTCTGCATTTGTTCTTGTAGCGCCAACTTCTCAGTAAATATCACTTCACCATCTAATTGCAATTCCAATTTGCCTCGTTCCACTATAACTTTTGCCATATGCCAACTGCCATCGGTTATGAAACCGCTAGCCGGAGTTGCCACCGTATCATTGTCAGAGCCCAGTAAATTGCTGGCAATTTTAAGATGACCATTTTCCAAACCTAAGCCTAAGAATTTCACTCGTTCATGTTCACTCCATATCAGTAAACCATCCGGTTCAATTGTTGAGAAATTCAATGAGATTTGTAAAGCTTCTCGTGGTCGTATGTACATGGAAGGTCCCTTGCGTTTGTCTTTCATGGGAATGCGTGGTGGTGGCAAGATCAAATAACTGTTGCCACGAAAACTTGGTGTTGTTGGCTTACTCAAGGCTGTCAAAAGAAAAAGCAAATGGGAAAACATTTAAAATAACGATTACATGGTTAGAAGAGAAACTTGTTGATGTCTAGAAGAAATTGAAGAATGTGTGTGATTAAACCTGCCTTTGAATAAAGGTATTTAACCCTGATCTCATTATTTTGTAATGTCGCAAAACTCACATACATACATACATATGTATGTACATAGGTACTTTTCTCATTTATGTATTTGAATGTCTGTAAATTTTTTATTATTGTTGTTAATTTATTATTTTGTTTACACGAATTGTGGCTCTCGCATTTTCACACACTAAAAATGCTCGTTTGTTTTTTTGTCTGTCAATCTACCTGTCTTTAGCTTCGTTGCTCAGCCCTTTTTTTTTTATTGTTTTAGCGTATTTTCATTTGATATTTTTTTATAACTATTTCATAACAGAGATGGGCTAATTTGTTTTTAAAATCCATTACATAATAAACGAACCCTTATCAAAACATTTGATAATCCTTCAAATTTAAATTTGATTAAAGAACAATGAGGTATTTAAAATAACAATTAGTTAATTAATTTCCTAACTGCTTAACTTTAAAAGGTCAAACTTAAATATTTTTAAAATCTTGTACATGCGTTTGATAAACGATAAACAACAAACGGCTTTTAAATGCACACTTTAATAAATCATGTCTTTTGTATTTGCAAGTAAAATTTATGTTTTAAATATTTTTTTTTTTACAAAAATGTTAGCAATCGATACGTTTCATAAGAAAATTAATGCAATCGAATGCTATCAATAAATTTTCTCTACAAAATTTATGATATCGACAAATTTTCTCTATTAAGTTTTACTAAGAATTTTTAATATCGATAAATTTTCTCTAGAACAATTTTTTATAATAGATACATTTTTTAAATAAAGTTTTTAATAGCATTCAATTTTGTTGTCGTTTTTTTGTATCAAATTTATACTATCGATAACGATATCAATATATTAGTTCTAGGAATGTCCACAAAAAAATGTTGGAATCTTTTGACTTAAATTTGCGATTTTATTATCAAAAATCAAAAGGCCCTTTCTACAAAAGATACTATTGTAAACGCTAAAAGGCCAAACTAACAGTTTGCATAATATACAACATTGTCAATTGTCAAAACAGCTCAAGGCGCTTTATTAATACATATATCATTTTGAATAGTTTTTGCTTCCGCTGTGAAATTTTCAAAATGTTAGATAGGGCCTTTAGCGTTTTAAGTAACGAAATATGAAAGACAATATATTAAGTTTAGGAAAGGAATGCTGGGCTATTGGTAAGTAAATACTGATTTTGCATCGAAGTATTAAATAAATGACGTTTATATGTATTTTTATTGTTGATTTTAAGGATGTCTAAAACCGATTGAACAAGGTTCAAATTCTTATAAATTCGCTCATACATATGTCTTCAAAAACAATCCTCACTGGAATCGCATAAAAAGGATTTAAAAAACATGCCGAAGCCAGTCGCTACAAGCAAAATAAAATAATTTTTTTACTACTACAAATTTTTATTTGGGGATTTTTGCGGATGATTTAAAATTTGGTCAGAAAAAAAAACAAAATGAAATATTAACTTTTTAAAGTTTTGATTTTTAGTTTGGGGATTTTTTTTAAATTTTTCGGGGACAAGGAAAAAAGTACCTGGCACCCCTGAGCATTTATGTTATTGATGAAGTTTCCTGGAAAATTAATGGCTTCTATAAATTTTCTCAAAATTTTTGTTATTGACTAGAAATTTATATTATCGATAATGATGTCATGAAATGAAACCTACGTTATCGATATCCAAAAAACTTTGTATCGATAAACTTTTTCTAGAAGAATTATTTTATCGATAAATTTTCTCTACAAAATATATATTATCGATGAACTTTCTCTTCAACATTTGTTTCATTAATTAATTTTTCAATAAATTTTTGTAGAAAAATTATGTTATCGATAAGTTCTCTCTAGAAAATATATGTTAATTTTTCTAGAAAACTTATGTAATTAATAAATTTTCTATACAGGCCTGAAAATCACCTGATTTCCAATCAGAACATACCTGATAGAAAGTTTTAGTATAAAAAAAATGTTCCTAAAAAATTTTTGATATCAATAACCTTTGTTGGTATTTTTACGTTATCGATAAATTTTTTCTGGAAAATTTTTGTCATCATTAAATTTTTCTTAGAAAATTTATGTCATCGATAATTTTTTTATCGAAAATTTATGTTATCGATAAATTTATTTTAGAAAAATTATGTTTTCGATAATTTTTTTCTAGAAAATTTATGTTATCGATAAATTTTTTCTAGAAAATTTATGTAATCGAAAATTTTTTTATAGAAAATTTATGTTATCACCAAATTTACTCTTGTAGATTTATATTATCGATTTTATTATTTTTAGAAGTTTTATGATAATGCAAAAGCACTGTTTTAAATTAGCTGCGTTCGTTTACACCAAAATTTGTACAAATTTGTACTGGATTTTACTGAAATGCGTTCGCGTACACATCAATTTGTAAAAGTTTCATATTACTCACCTACTGGATATTACTGGGATTTTACTGGAAAAGTAAACGAACGCACATATTGTTATTCGGAAATCTGGATAATTTGATAATCTAGATTAGGGTCTGCAATCAATTATCCGGATTATTAAGCTTTTACCGTATTTTAATTCTATTAAATTTGAAGATGTTTGTAAAACAATAAGGTATATATAAAAAAAAGAAAAGCATGCATATAATCAATTAACCATCTATGGTTTGGCAATAAAAGAAGAAGAATTTACTTTTGTAATAATTGAAATTTTTTCAATTTCTAAGCTTAAGTACTTTACTATGGCCATCTCTGCTAATGCCGTTGTATATATTTAAATTTTTTTTTTTTTATTTTTATATGACTTCTTGAGAATCTTATGATTTTCATCTACCGTTTTAACTTTAACATTGTTATTTTTTACACTAAAAATTTCATCAAAACCACATTTAAACATCTAGTTTTAGGAATACAATCGTTATAACATTAAAACAGCTGATGACTTTAGTTACCGCTTCTTTTGATTGTTGTTATTTTTATTTGAAAGTATTAAACTGTTTTAATATCGGCAGGGTTGCCAAGATAGGACGATTGGTGATATAGAATTTGAAGGGCTTTTTAAGATAAGGGCAATTGCTGATATGGGATTTGAGGGCCTTTTTAGGAGAAGACATCCAAGTTTTTTCTTTTTTTTAAGTTTTATAGGAAACACATTGTTACGAAATAAGATTTATCTAAGAATTATTTGTAGTTTTAGTTTTAAATTATAATTTATGTCGTTTTAGTTTGAATTATTGTTTGTATTTTAGAACTAAAGCTTCGTACTGACGGTGGTCAGATCTTACAATGTTGTCATTAAAATTGACTAAAAATGTCTTGCAACTGTGTGAACATTGAACGCTATTTTCATTTGGCGGATGTGTTAAATTAATGCATCTGACAATGGCACCATTGTCAGAAAAATTACAACATTGTAAGATCTGACCATCGTCTGTACGAAGCTTTAGATTTAATTATAGAATCTCGAATCCGAACAGAATGGTCTGGAATCCACTAGAAGGTTCCTGAATCTGCTAGTTGTAGAATTTCGGATTTGCGCAGAATTGTCTGGATTCGGATAGAAGGTTCTTGAATCTACTAGTCTTCAACTACTACCTGTGGTGACTATAAATACAGGCCGGTTTGTAAATGTTTGTTTGCGACATTAAACGGTTCTGTTCGTAACAAACAATATTGGATAAATTTTGTGAACAAAGTAATTAATTTCAATAAAGTTTGTTAAGTTGAATAAGTGTGTGTATTTATTCGGATTTGCAATTGAAAGAACTCAAACGCGTTTATTAAAGGAAAAACGTTACAATATTTTGTCTTTAAATTTTTAATTGGCCCGATAAAAAGCTAAAATCAAAGATTTTCAAGATTTTAAATCCGAATTAGCTGATCCATTGCTAATGAACAATTTATATTAGTATCTTTAAAAAATCTTGAGCTAGAACCAGCGTTTTCACTTTCTGAAGAATTATTTTTTACAAATCAGTGTAAACGCAGGGTATAACAAAGTATTTTCGTTTAGAAACGTTTTTGCAGCCAAATAGTTGCAACAACTTTTTTCAATATTTCTAATAGCGGAGTTCAGTATTAGTCTTGCAAAGTGCAAATGCAAAATATCGTAGCGCTTTTGTTAAATCCAGCAACAAAACACACAGAGTTTCCGTTAGATTTCATTAAATTGCAACAATATTTTTCATTGGCTCTTTTGCAAGCGTAATACTGAACTCCGCTTATGTAATTTTATATCGTTTTGAATAATTTTGGACTAACAGCTTAGTAATTTTGTGTTTCAGTGGTGGCTGCTTTGGCTAGAAGAAAACTGCGAGCTTAGGATACGATTCCTACCTGGGACTCTGGTTTACTTAGAATTTTAACTAAAGCTAAATATTTAATACCCCAATGGGCGTTTGAAATTTTCGTTTATCTGACAACAACTCTGGTGAGTTGTTAATTTTTAGTTTCATCTTCTCTGTTTTTCTCCCTTCAATATTTGAAATTTAAAACTTGTTTATTATCTACAGTTTGCATATTGCTTTTAAAGCGAAGCTTTTTGCTGTTTTTTGTAATTTAAAATTTTCTGTCTGTTGTGTTTTGTACATGGGATTTTGTTTCAACTTTATTTTATTATCTTTTTAATATGGTTTTATTTCTTTTTTTTCAAATAATATTTTGGCACATTTATAAAAATTAATTTAAAACGTTTTTTGTATTAACAACTTTTATTTTTCCTGTCTTCTTTGGATGATTAAATACCAACATTATTGTTTTTTTCTCAGTTGAATTAAAACAGTATTCTATACGGATTTTTTTATTGTTTGTAGTTTACTGCTCATTTTACTTAATGTAAAATTAAAATCATTAAAAAAAAGTTATAAACAAAATCTAAACGAGCAAAAGTTATTAAGATTTTTTTTAGTCATGTGATTAAATATTCATCTATTTTTACTGGTACTTTTTTGGATTTGTTTTTTATGGGTTGTAAATGATTAATGGATTTTAAATTTTATTTAATTATTTGTGCAAAATTAAATGAGTAACAAGGGAAATAAAGAATATTTCTGATGAATAATAAAAGTATAATAGATGTTTTGAAAAAAGTTTGAAGGAATGAGTTCACAAAGTCCCGTAGAAAATTCTTGTTGCGAAAAGGACTTTTTTTTGCAAATTCTTCTTGAACTTGACCACTAACTTCATGCCTGTAATTTATTACCTTCGAACCTTTTGGCTGACCTGAGCAGTATTTTTCCGTGCCGAAATCACTACTAAACCATCAAACGTTTAAACAGACGAAACATATTCAGAATAAGCTTCGATAAGCAATTGCTATAATTGAACTCTTCAAGTGAAACATCTCGAAAATATTGTTCTACGCAAAAAAAAAAAAAAAAAATATGTAGATATTTTGAATTGAAAAAAATATGGTTGCCCACACTATTTCTTTCAATTACTTAGTGAGAGATAATGACAAATTTTTTCTTTTAAATATGACATACAGTACTTATCGCTTGTTTGCACACTGTTAGTTAGTATTTTACGCTTTTATGCATCCAAACTTGTGCAATTACAGTATGCTATTTAAAAAAGCCGACGTTGTGCATATCTCGCATTTATATATCACAATATAATACAATTTCAATAAATTGCATTTAAAAAAATCTCATATAAGTACTGCTTCAAACTTGAGTCAAATACAATAAAAAATGATCAAAAATTATTTCATGCAAACTAAATTTGCCAAACTTCGATCAAACTTTGAATCTATTCATGCATTTTTGATGCAAGTAAAATAGCTTTATTCATGATGCTGATGAAATAAGGCGAGTTTTTTTTTATTAGCACACTATACGCACATAAGCGAGTTTTTATAAATGCATTTCGTTTAAAAGCACGAAAAAACGTGCAAACTTTCGAAATGCCTTTAAGCAATAAATACTGTATAAGTTTTTTAAGACACAAACCATGTGTAAAAGAGACTCAATTGCTGTTGATTAGGATCAAATTCTAAAGGGCGGTCCAATCATAACGCACGATGTTAATTGTGAGTCACACCTTAACGTCAAGTAGTTTGCCCAACTTAATTTGACATTTCTTTGTTTCAGTGTTTGACAAATTCGTTAACAAGCGGAATTCCCGCATTTGGGCAAATGAGAATCCACGAGTGATTGTTGAAAAGCGGATGCATCCACAAAAAGTGACTGTTTGGTGCGGTTAATGTAATAGCGGCGTCATCAGGCCGTACTTCTTTGGGCCTGAGGTCGGCCAAGCAGTTACCGCGAATGGTGTTCGCTATAGCGAGTGATAACAGACTTTTTGTGGCCAGAAATTGAGGATATGGACCTGGACGATATGTGTTTCCAACAGGATGGTGCCACTTGCCACACAGCCAACGAAACAATTGCTCTTTTGCACGAGAAATTCAATGACCTTGTTATCTCACGTCAATTGGTCGCCATTATGATGTGATTTGACACCGCTTGTCTTATTTTTTTTGGGGATTTTTAAAAGAAAAAGTGTACGTCAATAAGACAAGAGCAGTTCAAGAGCTTAAGGATGAGATAATTCGGCACATAAACGATATTGAACCTCAATTAATTGAACTGACAATTAATTCTCTATTGATAAATATTACGCTAAATTACTGTTTACTTCGTGTTTTACAACAATTATAATTAGATCGAAATACTATCTGAATGTTGTCTAAGGACACTCAATATATTTGCACAGATCCCAATTGATTATTGTCCCTCAATTTCGATCTTATAACAAATCTTATTTTTATACCCTCCACCACAATAAGTTGTGAAGAGGGTATACTAAGTTTGTCATTCCGTGTGAAACTTTTTTATTATTCATCTCAGACCCCATAAAGTATATATATTCTGGCTGCTTGAGTAATTCTAAGTCGATTTAGCCATGTCCGTCTGTCCGTTGTTGAAAACACGCTCACTTTCGAAAAACTCAAAAGAAATAAACAAACTAGGTGTCAAATTGCTTGTAGTTATCCTAAGCAGTTTGGGATTGAATTTCAGCAAAATCGGTTCAGTAGGACCAGAGCTATGAATCAAAATGTGGAACCACCACCTTCAAAAACTTGACAATTTTGTTACAAAAACTAACATAAATGATGCAAAAATGCACGGAATGACAAAAGATTTTGCACAAGTCCGTTTTATTCGACTAAAAATTACACTGTAAAATTTCGCGAAGGTCGGTCCATAATTTACCCTAAGCCCCATATAAACACTACTCCCGGAAAACAGTTTAGTACGCCTAAACCCGTAATTAATGATGCTATCATAACGAAATTTGGCACGTCACAGTTTTTTAGATCTCGAAATCACGCTGTTAAATTTCGTGAAGATCCGTCCATAATTTACCCTAAGCCCCATACAAACACTACTCCCGGAAAACAGTTTAGTACGCCTAAAACCGTAAAAAATAATGCAATCATAACAAATTTTGGCTCGTCACAATTTTATAGGACTATAAATGATACTGTGAAATTTCGTGAAGATCGGTACATAATTTACCCTAGGCCCCATATATGCCCTACTCCCGGAAAACAGTTTAGTCTCCTAAAACCATAATTAATAACAAATCGTCACAGTTTAAGATAATAATAATAAAAAGACATCATACAGATATTACTCCTTAAACATTCGAACTGTCGGTGGAGGGTATCAAAGATTCGGCACAGCCGAATATAGCACTCTAACTTGGTTTTTTCTAACAAGAAACATTTTAAATAACTTGGTGGCCACACGATCAAGTTTTGCCTTTCAATTCCATTCAATTTGTAACACACTCTTACCTTTTTACTAACACACTCACAGTTTTTAAATTGACCACGAGATAGCTTTTAACTTCACATTTCCATTTGTTTGGCAATTTTACTTTCAATTTAGCAGCTGATTACATGTTTGTCTTTATAAATTGTTTTCTTGATGAAATCTTGAAAGTAAACTGCTTACAAATTGAGTGCAGCCTACGTCACAGCTTTCAATTTATGTAAATTTTGACAAGCAGTATATGTAAAAGACTATCAAGATCAACTTGATCGTGTGTCCGGAAGGGAAAGTCGTCGTTTTTTGAGAATCAAAAACTCTTTCCGTGATAAAAAAAGAAAGCAATGAGTTAAATGTTATTTTTTTGGATTATTTTAAATGTTAAGCTTTTACATAATATTTTTTGTTAGCACCAGCATTCAGGGGATGACCCCTACTAATGCATTGAATTGTGTTGGAACTAGGAAAATTGGTATGAGAAGGAGGATAGAAGGAGTAGTTTTGTGAACATTCGACTTGAACTTATTACATACTATTAAATTTGGGTTCTATAGCTGCTGTCTTGCTGCAGGACAAATCTGTCCTAGCATTAATTTAAAGTAAAAAACTCGAAATTGGTATAAAAAAACTTAGCAAGTATTAGTCCGATTTGACCGGCGTTTTTAGTCTTCCTACGACAGGTTCTTCCTCCTGAACTGCCCTGTCAAAGTATCAGAAATTTTTTCGAGGTTCTTGAGACACGAATACATCCTGATAAAATGCTTCATCTATCGGAACCCGTTTCGTAATTTTTGAGGTTGGTATGGTTTGGGGACTTGTGACGAGATATTTGTGCTTTAGTCGGTTTTAGTTAAAAAACGTTCCATGTTACAAAACCTTTGAACGAGCATTGTGAAATTAATTACCTGTTTATGGATATCGGTCGCAAATTTTGTTACTTAAACTTAAATTTAAAACAAAAATAAAGTTGCAAAATTAATTTTTGTTTAAAATGTAAAGCTATAGGTGAGAACAATTAGTATTGGGGTTATTTTGTTGAGCTGTTTATGGGTTTTAATCCAAATTTTGATATTTTAATCAGGCTAACGTTCATTAAATTAAATTGTCATTAAATTATTTTTATGAAGAAAAGAATTTTACAACATGAAATTAATTAAAATGAATTGATAATTTTTCATTCTTGACTGCCGCGGGGATCGAACCCAGGCTTTCACGGACAGGTTACTCTTACATGTTTCAATTGTAACCACTCAATCTCTTCAGAGGGTTTTGACGTTTAACACTCATCGCCATTGACGACTGCTGGCAGTCAATAGTCAAACATCAATCTATTAACCAAATTGTATTTAACCCTTTGGTAGATCGAAATTAGCTTTGAATTATTATCTATTTTAGTTGATTTAAATGTTCTTCCTTACTTCTGTTTTTTCGTACTTATTGTCAAGAGTTCTTCTTGAAGTCCAAAGTACATTTTTCTGTTTTTCCTTTTTTTGTCTTTCTTTTTTTTGTTGACCCTTTTCAGCACAACTTAAAGGACAACTGTAAACATAGAGCTCGTGCGTTTACTTTTAACAATAATTAGTATTGTGGTTATTTTGTTGAGAACTATTAAATATTTGAAGTCATACACGTAACCACTAGTTTTATTAAAAAACCTTTTGCTTTTGCAAAACGTTTGGCTGGATCAAACATCATTTCACAGTTTCTTAATTATATTATACAAGTATCTTCTTACAAATAAAGTTAAGTAAATCAAAAGTTATCGTTGAAAATACAACTAAAGTTTAATCAATTTACTGGTCACGCTTTTCTTTTGGATTTGTTCGTCAAATATCTGTGGTTTTCACGAATAATCGCGTAAGTTATAAAACCAAACTTTTCAGGAGAGCAAAAACAATTATTTTTTTCAATTGCGGCTTCTGTAGATGCTTTTTTAAACGTTTTTCTTTACTAGCCTCTTAACAGTGGCTTTCTACGTATTATACATAGTTTTCATGAAAAAATCCTCACAGGATCACAATCTGTAAAAGGATTAAAAATGCATATGTTTGATTGACTCATTAAGTGTGTGCAATATAACATCATATCTCCACATAAGTTCTGTTTTGTGAAAATAAATGTTATCATTTTAATCACACATGACGACTTACGTTGTTATTTTTAGCACACAAGTTGGCGACATATTCAGAGTTTTTGATACTTATAGCACAACGTATGGACTTAAAATTACAAACAACCGCTCATCTGCTGTTGTTGTAACCAAAGAAGTCAACAATAAACGCACATGTACATATAAGTTGTTATTAATAGAAAAATTTTCAAAAAATACTTTCATATTTTTTGCACGAATAACAACATAACATCACATATGCTTTTTATTTGGAAACATATTCAGCAATTTTACAATTTTTGGCGATGTATGTCGACATAAATCGTTATAATAGCAAAATATTTTATTAAACAGTTAACTTAAGTTGTTTTTAGCAGAAAAAAATTAATAATACTACATTATATTCTTAAAAGCTTAATACTTATAAAAACCTAATGCAAAATGTAGCACTTTGACATCATTATCTCAATTTCGGTAAAAACCGACTTACGCGATTATTCGTGAAAACCACAGATATTTGCTAGTTCTGGGCCAAAATAGTCGCAGTCGTGATCGAGTGACTTTGATCGAAATTTTACTTTTTGAGATTATGTCATTCGATAGGTTAAGAGCTTTCGTAAAAACATGTAATTGTTTTTTTACAAACAGTTTACACACTTTTTGGGAATATATATTAGATTTCTTTAACAAATAGCTAAAAATTTAAGTATTAAACTTTTTTAAGCAATAAGAAATAAAATAATAACATTCAGTTTTGCAATTTTTCGCAAATTATAGTCATAGATAGAAGCGATTTTTGTATTGAAAGTTTTTTGATTCTTTACAGCTTTAACGATTTTTAATAAATAGTACCTTTGCTATTATGCCGCTGTTAGCAATTTTTTGCGAATTTCCCCTAATTTAGCAATTTTTACAGAATTTTTTCCATTCCTTATACTTTTATGGACTTTTAATCAATTTTATGGCTTGTTCGAATTATTAAAAATTTTCGCGAATTTTCGCTATTTTTGCAAAAAATTTTTTTTTGTTAATTGTTGACATTTTGTTTTTTTAACCGATTTCAAATAAATTTTAGGGTTTGTTGCCAAGTTTGCGATTATTTGCGAATTTTAGCCATGTTCGCTATAGCAGCGATTTTTCTGTAAGTTTTCTGATTCTGTACAGCTTTAACAATTTTTAATAAATGCTAGACTTTGCTTTCATGCCGCTGTTTGCAAATTTCCGCTTATTTACAATTTTTAATCGAATTTTTGTCATTCCTTGTAATTTTAGGGACTTTTAATCAATTTAATGGCTTGTTTGATATGCTAAAAACTTTAGCGAATTTTCGCTATTTTTGCAAAAAAATTTTTCTGAATTTGTAAAATGTTTTCCGAATTTTTGCGTTGCTTTGTTGCTCTTTTTGGCAAGCGCCGCCGTTATAAAAAAAGCCACATAAATAAACCGATCACCTATTTTATAGGGCACTATCAAAATTGTTGATTTATATGCGGCGAAAAGTGCAATGCCTTATGCCATTCGTATACAAGCATAAAAATCTATTACATTTTTTAAACAAATTTCGATACGAAAGCTTTCGAATGCCGCAATCCCGTTGTTGATAATTCACGAAGTTTTATTCGATACGAAAGTTCATTCGATCACGTGTGCGACGATTTGGGCCCTGAACTTACTTTAAGTTTACGAATTTTTTTTCGATACTGACAAACATGCAGTTAAATTTATTGTAGTCTTTATTCCCTAAAGGAAAACAGTCTTAAAAAGATCTTGGGAAATTGCGAAACAGTAACAATGTAACTAAATGAATTTTTTAATCTTATTTAAACATCTTAGAAGTTAAATCAACTCATTTATTAAATTTACTTTGTCAAATATGTTTCCTAACTTATTTTGTTAACAAATAGTCTAAACAAAAAAAAAAAAAATATATATATACGGCCTAATTTATAAAAAATAAAACCGGTTAATAAAGGGTTAATAAAATGGATTTTCATACAAAATCCGTTTAATAAACCCTTTATTAACATGTTTTATTTTTTATAAATAAGGCTGATAATGTTTAATAATCTTAAAGGAGGTAAATATTATGTTCTTAACTCACCAATTTCACAATAGAATCCACCCCAACCATTCGGACACGAGCAGCGACCGCTTCTCAAACAGCGACCATTATTTTTGCAAGGTATTAACTTACAAGTCTCGGAATATTCACAGCGATCGCCTTTGGCATATTCAGGGCAAATGCAATGGGGCTGCAATTTTTCATCCAACCAGCAGTGACCACCAGCTTCGCAAGAATCACCGCCACAGGCAGTGCCATCACAATCGCGAATATTGCGGGATTCTGAAAAAATTTTAATAATCCAAGTGAAAAGCAAATTATCAATACTCAAAGATAAAAAATGTGTAATAATTCTCTTATATTTGGCTTATAATCATACTCACCTATAATATTTGTTTCATTCAAAACAATCCTTGTTCCACTCACCACCAAACCTCTGACACAACCGCGGAAAGGTATAGGGAAACCAGAGATAGCATTGTGTGGCAATTTTGATAAATCCTTTAAGCCACCCACATACAGCAAAGCTTCTGGCTCTATCAATACTTCCGCTGATGGAGCCAAAGCTGAGGATGCACTACCCTCTACCCACAAGGTCAACCATCTACCTCTTTGAGCCATTTTTATCTTATGCCATTCTCCAATCGCCAGCATACGTACACTTCGCACCACAGTCACATGATTATTGGGACCGGAAATACGGAACTCCACTACACCTCCTTGCAGAGACAGCGAAACAAAACCAATTTTCTTGTCTAGATTATTATTTAAAGTTCCAAAATACAGTAATAATCCTCTTTCCGATAACGGTCTCAATTGGAATTCGATAAAGAAGAACTGAACACGATGATGTTCCTCGAATGATTTGGAACCCATTAGGGGCACAGGTGAAAAACTTCGTTGCTTTTCAACTTCATTGAGCAGTTTCATAACAAAGTGTTGATTCGTTGAAGAAATGGGTTTCGGAGGCATTAGTTTCTTGGTGAAATTGCGATAGCTAATCATTTGTGATCGTTTGGCACCAATTTTATCGGAATTATCGTACAGGTAAGGCCATCTAACCGCCAAATAAGAACGTCTTCCAGTTAAGCTGACATCACTTAAGGCATGAATTTCTGTAGAGTGTTAGAAGATTAAATTTGTTAGGGGCAAATGTTTAAAGTTTAACAATTTTATGTGTCAAAATAAATAAACTTTTCTCTAAAGGTTTTGTAATCATCTTTAAGATATTGGAATATTATAAGTTTTATAAACTTAAGGCAGCAAAGTTCAGGAGTAAAGTTCTAAAATGCTAATAACCATCTCGTTGCTTAATTAGGAGAAAACAATTTTTTTCCCTTAAATTAAAAATAACTAAAAACTCACAAGCATTAAAATAAGTTTTCAAAATCGATTTAAGAATTTTTAATGATTATTTTCTCTCTTTTGTTTTACTCCTTTATATCACGAATAAAATTCTTAGAAGTGTCCAAAATTCCACAAGAAAGTTCAAAGAACATTGAAAGGCCGTCTAGAAAATGTGAAATGTGTTACAAATTGATCAAAGAGCAAAGTGAACTCTTTGTTTTACATGGGTAAATAAAATCCTGTAAAAATCGTTGAAACAAATTGATTACATTAGTTCTATTGAGTGATAAGTCTTGAACATAATTTGGTCATAGATTTAAATATGACTTCTTCTTTAAAGGATTGAAGAGCTTTATCTCTCACAAACAACTATTTACTATTACAAACAGGGGTCCTCCAGTTCAACGACAATTAAGATAAATAGGGGTTTAAGGCTCCCCAGTGAGTAAGGAGAATCTGCTCAAAAACCCCAAAAAGTTATATTGAAATAATAAATCTTTTCTCTTCAATTGCGTAAGTTGTGGCAGACTTAATGATTGTGTTTTAATTTTCAAAACTAAATCAAAGTATTGGTGTTAAAGTTAGCCTTGCAGATCCATTCATTTTGTATAAAAAACTTTCTCAAATAATGATACATACCGAAATACTATAAATCATCACTAGCGATGATCACAATGTAAAAAGTGATCTAATTTTATTATTTAATTTTTGTAGCCAATCGGATTTTAAGTCTTTTTGGGATTAGATTGAAAATATTTAGATCATGAGTGTATATTTATTTGAAGCGTTTAGACTCCCTTGGAAAACTAAAATAGAAGAACGTCTTCTCATATTGAATATCTAGTTTCAACCGCCTAAGGTCACCAGTGAGCTTCTTTATTTTTAATGGCTAATAAATCAGTGAATGTTTAAACGCTGGTTAAGTTGAACTAAACTGAAATTTATAGGTAGCTAGCTTAAACTCAACAGCTATAACTCAGTGTCCCATGTAAAGGGTGGTTAAATTTCAAGGGCCGATGTTGATTTTGAATAAAACACAAACTATTTAGGAAATTATTGTAATTTTATTTTTTTATGATATATTGGTATTACTCAATTATCTATGGAACAAAATATCGGCCAAATGGGCGCCGCGACCACGGCGGCACACCTCCATCCGATGGTCCAAATTTTCGATGACCCTGAGGCATAATGGAGGTTCTATGCCGTTAATGTGCCGAATTATCTCATCCTTTAGCTCTTGAATTGTTGCTGGCTTATCGACGTACACCTTTTCTTTCAAATAACCCCAAAGAAAAAAGTCCAACGGTGTCAAATCACATGATCTTGGCGGCCAATTGACATCGCCATTACGTGAGATAACACGGCCATTGAATTTGTTGCGCAAAAGAGCCATTGTTTCGTTAGCTGTGTGGCAAGTGGCACCGTCCTGCTGAAACCACATATCGTCCACATCCATATCTTCCAATTCGGGCCATAAAAAGTTCGTTATCATCTCACGATAGCGATCACCATTCACAGTAACTGCCTGACCGGCCTCATTTTGGAAAAAATACGGCCCGATGATGCCGCCAGCCCATAAACCGCACCAAACAGTCACTCTTTGTGGGTGCATTGGTTTTTCGACAATCACTCTTGGATTATTATTCGCCCAAATGCGGAAATTCTGCTTATCGACAAATCCACTGAGGTGAAAATGTGCCTCATCACTGAAAATGATTTTCTTCGAAATTTATCATCCATTTTCATAATAAGTCTGGATAACTTTAACACGTTGTTGGATTGTGTATCTCTCCATGGTTCAAATTGAGTAAGTCTGAAATAGAGAAATGTCAAATAAAATTCGGAAAAAAACTTGGCGTTTAGGTGTGGTTCACATTCAACATCGGCCCTTACAATTTAACCACCCTTTATTACGTGTTGTTTAAAAATATTGTGTGGCAGCACTACAATAAATGTTGTCAAATTCATTTGTTCTGTTTTGGTAGTTTAAACGCGCAATTTTATGTTTTTACTTATATGTTTACTGATTTATAGATTTCTTGGTTTAAAGACATTTTAAATCACAAAAAAGTTTAACTTTCTCTGATTTATTAGCCCTAAGAAAATTTCTGTACATTCAAGGAATCAGAAGTAGAACAAATAGTGGAAGAAATGGCAGTTTTTCTATTTTATCTGCGGTTTTTAAACGTAGCTTTTAACCAAATAAAAAAGCCTGTCTGAATACATGATTTTGAGTTGGTTTTCAGATCTGCTTGGTTGCACTGGAATGATGATTTATATTAACCGGTTGCTTAGAGTACCGTCCGTTTGGGCAGCAATTGTTTTTGTATTTTTCATTGTTTTTTATGTGCGAGATAAAAGCTTTTTTGTACTTGAGCTTTTTCTTGTGATAAATTGGACTTAGCGCTTTTGCTCATCACAACAAAAAACAAGAAACTGTAATGGTTTTTCTTTGCAATCAATGTATTTTTACTTATTGCACCTTACTGCATTAAAATCTCAATTTTTAAGAAAAGTGTTCTAGAGCCTTTGCATGTTAAACCAGCGATTTGTGTTTCTACTGTCCTCGAAAGTAAGAATTGGAGAAAAGTGTTTTTGTGTTGCATATCTGATTTCAGTAAAAAAAAAAAAATTTAATAGCGATAAACCTTTTCTTAACCTTCAGAACATATTTGTGGCTTAAACTAGAAGGCAATAGGACTACACAGAAAAAAATAAAAATTTATTTAAAAAAAAAACAATTTGTGATACAATTAAAAAAAATTAATTTAATTTGCACCAGTTAACAAATTAATAGTATCAATTAAACGTTTAATTCACCTGATTAAACATTTAACTCACTTGATTAAACGTTTAATTCACTTGATTAAACATTTTACTCACTTGATTTAACGTTTAATTCACTTGATTAAATTTTTAATTAAAGCTGATTAAACGTTTAATTCACTTGATTAAATTTTTAATTAAAGCTGATTTTATTTTTGATTAATGCTTAATTGGTGAAAAATTTTGGAGATTTTTTTTTATATATTATTTGATACACAGAAAAAATTCTCCAATATTTTTCACCAATTAAAGCATTAATCAAAAATAAAATCAGTTTTAATTACATATTTGATCAAGTGAATAAA
Organism: Pollenia griseotomentosa; assembly: GCA_963931875.1. Classification (NCBI taxonomy): domain Eukaryota; kingdom Metazoa; phylum Arthropoda; class Insecta; order Diptera; family Polleniidae; genus Pollenia; species Pollenia griseotomentosa. The sequence goes on along the minus strand of OZ007561.1, from coordinate 69,724,187 downwards.
ACGTTTAATCAAGTGAATTAAACGTTTAATTAATACTATTAATTGGTTTAATTGATACTATTAATTTGCTTACTGGTGCAAATTTAATTAATTTTTTAATTAATATCACAAATATTTTAATTGTAATCAATTTTTATTTTTTTCTGTGTACTTTATGCTTCTTTAAAAAAAGAAAAAAAAAAGAATTGAAAGAGTAATAAACTAAGGGGAAAATTACGATCGAAATTTTTATTTAAATTTTGAATTTTTAAAAAAGCTAAATGCCTAATTCAAAATTAGGACTGGGGTATAAAACACAGCACAAATTTGTAATTTTTGGAGGGCTTCTTTAAATTTTAAATATTTTACAAACATTTTCTTTAAAAAAGTACTACATTTCCCCAAGGGGAGAATAAACACCGCCTGTTCATCGACAGACTTTCCTTAATTAATAAATGTTTTATAAAGAAATACAAAAGTAAAGTTTCGATCCGAAGCCTTTCATATATTTAGTACAAACAGGTGCCATAAAATAAATCGTTTGCAATTTTCCTTAACGAATAAATATATTTGATATCTTGTAAAATAATTCTTGCCAAAAGAAAAAAAAAGAAAAAAATTTACAATATTTTAACATCATAAACATTTATCAATGACCGCAACATGTCAATGAATGGATCTACATCAGGGGTTCCCATTCGGTTTAGGCATACATATGATGTAAGCTTCCTAAAATATTTTTTACTAAAATTTATTTTCAAATTAGAAATCTTAACCTGCCGTTAAGCTCTTACAAAATCTATAGCGTTTCTGGGTATCTATTTGGGAAACTCTCGTTTCACCGAACACTTTGTTATAAAGCAGTTTTTGAAGGCTTTAAGTTTTTTTGTTTTGGTTTTTGTTGCTGTTATTCGTTGCCATAATTACTTACCTTCATCACAATTTTTGCCCGTTCTACCAACGGGACAATCACATTCATATCCGTTGACAAGTGGCACACATGTAGAATCCTCTGAACATTTATTGTTTAATGAATCACAAGGATTTGTAGGCTGAGCGCACAATGGTCCATACCAGCCTTCCTGGCAAATGCAACTATAGTTGTTTGTGTTGTTTTCATTTTAATTGTATGTAGTTGTTGCCCAATGAACAAAAGCATGAACATTAAATGAAAAATATGGATAAAAATACATACACAAAAACGGTAAAAAGAATTGTAAAAATATAAAAAAGCCAGCCATTTCATTTATTGTACAATTGTCAACTATTAATTGTCCGAAATGGATATTGGACTTGTGTATGTGAGTGTGTGTGTTTTTTGTAACTTACGTAAATGTCGCTCCATGTTGAAGACAAGCACCATCATGTTGACATGCATGTCGATGGCATTCTCTGGTGCCACATTGTCCCACACCTCTACCCCTAACACCTCTAGTCTCCTGCAGCGGCACGGTGACTTGTCCAGCCTTAAGATGTACATCGTAAATACAACCTTGAAAGCCAGAATGTAAAGGCAAATCGTGGGGTAGTGTATTGAAATTGGCCATTTCATGACCACCCAAATATAAGATGGGCATAACATCCATACGACTAACACTGCCAGGCGAACGACCAGTTATATTGAATTTACCATCAACTGAAAGCCATGCCTGGCGGCCAATGCGACCCACTTTAATTTCATACGGCACACGGGGAGCATCCAAACGAAAATCAATAGGTTTTTGGGTGAATATTCTACGAGGGCCGGCTCCCAAATTCCAAGTTAACATTATGTAACCTTGTATAAAACTTACAGCCAAGTGATCACTCTTTTCATCATGATAGCCGGGTTGACCCAAGAAAGCCAATAAAGCTATCTGTGACATGGTTTGCGGTAGAATCTTAAAACTCAATTCCATGGAGTATTCCAAAGGTATGGGCACTGTGTAGGCCACAAAGGAAGATAAACCATTAACACTGCCCGAAAATGAAGGCAAAGCCACTTCCAAATCTGAAAAATTTGCAGTTGCATCAAGGAATATAGATAAAGGAGGAAGGAACGCTTTTGTTAGAGAGAGATAGAGTGTCAAAGGAGGTTTAAGTTTTGGATTTTTTTTAATATTTGGGATTTAAAAGGACACAAAACAAAAATATAAAATTAGTTCAAAAAGTCTTTAAACAAAACAATGATGACCGGTTAAATTAAAATAAATTAAAATAAAAAAATAACAAGTTTTCTAAAAGAAACTTACCAACTTAATTTCAAAATAAAATTATCTAAAAACAAAACTCTAAAGCTTAAATTTATGAAAATGAGGATTATTTTTATCTCTCTAGATGTTAATGGATTTCTTAATTATTATTTTTTCCTTTTTTTAAACTTACTGTGTTCACAATAATGACCATGCTTTCCTAATGGACACAGACACAAATAACCACTGCCTGGAAATTGTACACACGTTCCTCCATATTGACAGGGATTATCTTCACACACCGATATCTCGCATGTTGGACCCATATAACCCGTGGGACACTTACACTTCCACTTCTCTAACTTATCGCCATTTTCATCAATTTCATTCGTTTCGATTTTAATACAGGCCGCCCCATTTCGGCATGGACTGGAGAGACAGGCCAAAGAACCACATTCGGTTATGCCAAAGCCATCCAAAGCGTCACTGGAAGGAAGAAGGGATGGTTTAAAACATTTTGCTTAAAAATAGAGTCTTAGGTCACATGATATATTATTAACTTAAAAAATCGGATTATATAGAATATTAGTATCAAACATTAGAATGACAGCAAGACTTAAAGACATTTATAAGACAAGTCCTGACTACACCTACTGATTAATAATTCTGTATTTTAGTATCAGATATATTTATCAGTTTCAACGAAAATACAACACTCGCGCTCAAAACTGATAAAATTCTAGAGTTACAGGTCTCTATTTTTTAAAATGTACGTACCTAAGCCCGTTTCCTCTTTTGCCAAAGTTGATGTTTGAAATTAGTTTTATAATCTTAAAATCGTTTTTTAGAACATAAAAAAATTAAATAAAAAAAGGGTATAAAAAACAAGGGTGAAGGGTATAAAAAACAACAACAAAAAAACCACATTACCAACACTATTACCATAGCCACTGTATGACCATAGAAACCAAAATTTAATTGGTTTGTATGGTATGTTTATGTCGTTTTGGTAATACAGTGTTGGTATGGTAATGTTACGTCTAATTGGACCTTTAAAGGAAAAAATTTGAGGCAGTCGTGGTTTGTTACTCATTATATGTGACATAAATGTATAATAACCTGGCCCCCTTCATATATGGGGTCTACGGAAAATCCATTTCAACGGACAGACGGACATCTTTAAATCAACTTCGAATATATATGAGTAGGTGAGTTGCAAAACTCGTTCGTTCCAAAAATTAAAAAATTGAGATAACAATCGATTTTGACAGATCTTTTAGCACTTTATAAGAATATGTATTTAGATTATATCGAATCATGTCCTTTTCTATGTTTTTTTTTCATTGGTAACAAAACTGGTTCGTTCCACTCAACAGACATTGTCAAAACTATTTCTTTGCATTTTGTGTAACAAAACTCGCTGGTTCACTGTTGTAAACTTTTTGTTAGAAGTGGGCCAAGATATCGCTGATTATATAGAGTCGAATTAGGGAATTTCAAAATGCAAATTTGTAAACAAGTTCGCTTTGACATATTTGTTTTTTTTATAAATCGTACAATGAAATAAATTTTTGTGGGGATGTTCTTATATTCGACTGGAAATCTGCTGTTACTCCTGTGGTAAAAGCACTAAGTCAACTACATTTCAAATTCTAACCTTCAAAGTAAATGCTAATAGATTAAACATGGAAACGATGCATGCCATTGTTCCAGATATACTTCCTATCAATGTGGGGGGTTTACCCGAAAAATGATTTGAAAATAATTTTATCTACTCACTTGGGGAAAATTGGAGAGAAAATAAAAACTTGCAATTTTATATTCTTGGAGATTAATAATATTGATTAAGGAACGGAAAAAACAATGACAAGTACACTGAAGAAAAATATTTAAATTTAGTTGTTTCAAAACTCATACTTTTTTAACACAGCATGTGGGAGATAAACTACACCCAGCCACATTTTGAAAACTTTACAAAAGACCGCAAAAATTTTAAGTTTTGCCTTTGCCCGAATATTTTTTATAACTCTAATATGTTTTTTTTATGTCGATAATATCCTTAATAAAATAACTTCATATAAGGTACCATACGTTTACTTATTAAATTGGACTTGGTGTTCTTTACCTCCCATGTTTGTATTGACTGTTCAATCCCTTGACGCAACAGCATTAAGTCCAACAACAAAAGGTCTGATGTTTCGAAAAATAATACAAGGCTTACACAAATTTTTTTACCTTACTTTTCTCTTTAAAATGTGTTATACAAAATTTTACAAGTAACAACTAAAGAAGCATACGCATGTTTAAATAAAAATATATTATATTTTCTTGTGAATGACTTACAAAGTTGGTCGAATCGATTTGACTAAATGAAAATAAAATCAAAATAGCAGTGTTTTGATTTATCTATTTTAAATACAAAAGACCTCACTTTACAATTTACAAAAAAAGACTCTTGCCTCTAAGCACATTCTCCTTATTGACTACAAATCCAGTGGTAATCAAAACTAAGTACACTTGATGCCCTTAAGTTGGACTTGTTGTTGTTTTGAACTTTTCTATTTCGAAAACTACATTAGATAGGACTTATGGAAATTTACACATGAAAAATTCCGATTCCAACTGTATAAAAAACGTATTTAAAAAAAAATGTGAGTTGGGGTAGTTTATCTCCAACGAACAGAACTATTGTTACAATTTTTTTTAGCACTGTTTGCCTAATTTTAATAAATTTATTAAACTTCCAAAATATACTAAAGTTCAATGATTAGTTTTCCTGGAAGGCTAAAGTGCGTTGCAAAACTACTTCGATCCCATATGGATCGTAGCAAAACTAGTTTCTTTCGAAAATTCGTAGCAAAAATCGTTCGTTACAAAATTAAATCTATTATTTTTCTATGTTACAGTTGGTTTCAATTTTTCAACTGTTGAGTTATTAATCAAGAATGGCATAACACATCAAAATCAAAAAAGTTCAACTTATTTGGTCCTTTTAATCCGGCGCTATATGTTTTTTGCATTTTCCCAAAATTCGAAAAAGGTGTAACGAACGAGTTTTGCATCTCACCTACTCATATACTTTATAGGGTCTAACATCAATATTATAGAAATTACAAACGGAATGACAAACTTATATATACCCTATACACCACCTGTGGTGAAGGGTATAAAAACAAACATTTCATTTTGTTTTTAATTTGAAATTGTGTGTTTTGAAACGTAAAATTTTAAAAACGTTTTAATTTTCCTAACTCATAATCACCCTTATCGCAAACAACTACTCCCATAAAAATATTCCCATATTTTTTTATTTCGTATTGTGAATGATTCCCATAACAAATTTTTTTGGAATGAATTCCCAAACTTAACAAATTTGGCATCGCCAATGTTTACCCTCGCGATTATTTTTACTAAATAAATTCCTAACAATTGTTAATGTGAACGAGAAGGGAACATGTAAATTTTAATTTATATTTTAAGGTTTGACTAAATTAAATTGCTTTTTCCTTTTATTGAATAAAGAATAAAGAAAATGAAAATAAAAACTATTTATTATATTTTCATTAGTATTTTATTTTGTATATTTTTCTTTTACAAAACAAGCACTGACAAGTTATTCACAATAGAGACTTTTGTTTATAAATCACAGACAAATGATTCACAACAGAAATTTGTAATCCCAAAATATTTGCGATACCGATTTGTTGGGGATGAGAATATAAGTTTGCTCCCATATATCATATTCCCATAGGGATGATAGGGATGAATACTTTCACAATTTCATAATTATAAAAGATTCCTCAGAACCACCAGAACGGTATATATATATTTATATTTATTTATTAGTAATATTTTTTATCAATACTCTTATTCGTAACTTTTTCGAGTGAAGTTTTTATATGGAAGGTATTACCAATTGGCCAAATTTTGATTTGATAAGTTTATTGTATAGAAAACTTATTTTAATATAATTACTTGATAATGTTACGTTACGGTTTTATCTACTTGAAAGTGTTTTTTAAAAAACGATTAGCTTGTTGTGTGTAGAAACAATAAGAACAACAGAACAATACGAAAACACATTATTTTCATGTTTCCAAAGAAAAATTGAGAACTCTTGTTTCTTATTTAGTTTATATTTTTAGTTATATATACATTAAGTTTTTTAGGTAAAAATCATATCGGGAATGATGCTGGTGTTTTATAAGGGAAAGATGTAAAACGTTTAAGTAAATCAACCATAATAAAATTCTCCTTCTAATTTCACTTTTGGTTTATTTCATGTACGAATTCGGGATTGAATATAGATAATGTTACGCTACTGCCTTTTCAATAACGTTTTCGGTTTATTTCCTTTATAATAAACCTTTTGAGTTCTTTGTTGCACTTGAATCAAATTAAATAAACACAACACTTTAATTTATAAAACTTATTTATTATTTACACAGCTTCATTTAGAACTTAGTCACTTTAACAACCGTAATTTACAGCTTTTAATCACAACTCACTTCAATATTTATATAACGCGTGATGCGTTATTGACCAAGTCTGAACTATTCATCTATAGTTATTATCTATATGGCTAAATTAATTGAGTTATTAAACATCATAAACTAAGGCATACTTTAAGGCGTTACAAATAACCTAAAAACGAACATTCTAGTATTTACAGTGGGGTTGAAGTACAATTATGCACAACAATTTTAAAATTACATCTGTACATTGATTTTTACACTAGAAGTGTGCATAACTAATACCATAATATTTTAAACAAATAAAATAACTAACAAATACTAAATAACTAATCAATACAAGATAACTAATAAATATAACTAATTCTTAATTAATAATTACAACTGATTCTTAACTAAAGTTACTTTCGTAACAATAAGTAATGTATTTCGCGACTTAAAATCCGTACTTGAATCAATCTTTCTGAACTTGATTCATAAAAATCCGTACTCACCGTACTTTTAATACCGCTTCGTATTGATTTGAGTACGAATAGATTGATTTTTCTTTTGAGTGTACGAGATTTTTAAAACAAAGACTGTAAAATTCGTCGGGATAGGCGGTGCGCAAAATGACCCCAGAAAATATGGCGCTTAAAGGAAAGTGAAGAACGTCGCCAAAATTTTACATGAGACACAACAACACGCAATTTTGGGGCAATTTTTTTGGGGTTATTTTTCATTTTTTCGTTAGGGTGCTTTTCGCATTTTAAGTGGAATGAAAAATGACGCCAATATTAAGGAATGAAAAATGGCCGCAAATAAAATCACAATTTCTACTTTAGGGCTTTTTTTCGTTTACTAATAAAAACTGCAAATTTTAAGAAATGAAAATCACACCAAACATTTTTACACAAACTATATAAAATGCTATGTAAAAGTTTTTAGGGATAGTATAAAAAACCCGAATACTTACACTAAAGTGGAGAAAATCCTCGCCGGTTATGCAGAGATGCTTTAGTTAGCGAAGCCGGTGTTTGTTATACCATAGAGAAAAAAATCTTTGCGGCCGGCCGAAGGCCGGCTATTTAGAGAAGCTTTACTGAGCGAAATAGAAAAGAAAATCCTTGCGCCGGCTATGTAGTGAAGCTTTAGTAAGCGAAGCCAGTGTTTGTTATACTTCAGAGAAGAAAATCCTCGCGCATGGATATGAACATGGCATATGAACTCCACCAAAAATGTTTATTATAACTTTCTTTGTGCTCTTTTTTGGGGCTAAAATTCATTTTAAATTTTGAGGTCATTTTTCAAAATGAAGAATTACCCCAAATTTAGGGTCATATTTTATTTTATTTTTAGGGTTATTTTTCATTTTTTTTGGGGTAGTTTTTCATTAAAAAAATGGGGTCATATTGCATTATGAAAAATAGCCAAAAATTTGGGGTCAATTTTCGTTTATTTTTTGGGGCCATATTTCGCATCGCTGTCGGGATATTAAAATTCAAGATTTTGAAATTTCGGAATTCGGGATTTGAAGTTTCGGGAATATGACCTCAACCCAAATTTCCAATATAACTTTCCTTTGTGTTTTTTTTGTAATTTTAACTTTTTTTGAGTAAATATTCATTTAAAAGTTAAAGATGATTTTTTATAAAAAAGAATTACTCAATATTTAGGGGAATATTTCATTTGGCTTTTAGCACTTTTCTTCATTGTTTTGGGGTGACATTTCATTACAAAATATTTGGTTACATTGCAATATGACACGTAAGAGTGCTTTATTCGACTATGTCAAATCTTATATGCCCTTCATCATGGTAATATAAGAACAGAAAGTTAAACTAATACCTTTCTTTTGATATAAATAAATCAGGGAGGTTTGGCCTTTGCTGTTCTCCAGATATACAGAAAAAAAAACAATAACAACAGATTTTTAGGAAAAATTAGAGGCAGTCTTAGTTTTTTGTTCATATCTCAGTTATTAGGGAACGATCTCGCCGAATTTCAAAAGCAAACTTTTCAGTACTATATGTGGTGGAAATGTATAAATAACTATTCCCCATCTTATCTGGAGTCTTCGGAAAATCCATTTCAACGGACAGACGATCGAGTTTTTGATTGATAATGATGCGGTAGACTAAATATCATGTAGCCATAAAGTTAAAAAAGTGTAGTTACGCCCTTTTGCATTTTAGGTGACGATATACCCTTTTGCCTTCGATGCTAGACCAGTTTCGAACGTTAACTAAGAATTTATGAAAAATTCTTAGTTTTATAAATATTTTCCATAAAAAAGTTCTATAAAAACATTTACGTTAGAAATTGTTGAACAAACACTAAGTTTGCTTTCAAACGGGTTATTGGATCTGGCTATCACAAAGTGATCGCTAAAGGATCCAAGAAAAGTGTTTGAATGCCAGCTCTTATGAAACTTTTAAACTATATGCAAAATTCAACATCTCTCGAAGGACTATTTTTTTAAAATTAAATATATGTGTTTAAACAGAAATTCCAAGAACTTTGATTTAATTTTTAAATTAGTACAACATTTTCTCTAAAAATTTTTTTTGTTAGTTTAAGTAAAATCAAAACAAAAATGTCAAGGCAAAAAACACAAAATCTAAGATAAACTACAAAAACCCAACTATTAATACACAATTTGTGCGAATTTGAATAAAAGCAATTTTTTTTGTGTAGTATTCACTCTCTCTCTCTCGCACTCCTACTGTCTTTATGTATGAGTGCTTGAAAAAAAGTCACACAAAAAATATCTACAGATTACAAATCTCATATTTGTAACGACCAGCACACACATGAAATAACAATCATTTTGTTGTAGTATTTTATAACCAAAGATTTGAACAAAAAAAAAAAAAAAGTGAAATTTGTTTACCAGAAAAAGTATTGAAAAATGGACATACAAATGACATTTTTATGGGATAATAGAAGATGTTTTTTTTTCGTTAGGAAATTTTTTTTATAATAGAAAAATGTAACAATGAATGACATAGAAAATAATTTGTAAAATTGCAAAGAGTTGAAAGGTTTTTTTTCTTTTTTGTAATTAAGAAAAATATTGGGATATAAAGTTTAATTTATTGTAAAATTAAAATTAAGTTTTGTCATTTTGATTAAAATAGTTTTTGAAAAGGAAGATTAAATTTGTAATTAAAATAATATGTTATTAAAAATTTTGTGTAATTAATTGATTTTCTATATCTTTTGCAGATTCAATTTAAATTACGAAGAAACGGGTAAGTTCAATTTTGTTTTTTAAGTTGCGAACTGCTTTTATTAATATCATTCTTCAACTTACGAAATTCGATTGGCATCTGCTAGTTGAAATGAGTAGAGAACTTACATTTACTTTATATTCGCTCTTAAATAAAAAAGGCTTTTTATATTTGATTAAGTTCTATCACGAACTAAACACGATTAAATGAATTTAAAATGCAATAATTCTCTTCATACTTTAAAATAATAAAGCAAAAAAATATAAAAATTTATATATTTCGAATGAATAATTGTTTACTAGTTTTTTAACAAAACTGGTACTTTACCTACACTTTAAATAAAAATTAATTGACATCAATATCATATTGAATATTTGAGGTTGACACATGAGAATTTTAAAAGCAAAATAAGTTATGTGTCAAATATTTTATTGTAGGTCAAAAATTAAGTTGGGATACTTACATTGACCCAACAAGACTTCAAATGTATACAAAACTAATATTTTTATGTGAACGGAAAACAAAGAAAACTAGTTTACCTTATTTTGCTACTATAAAATTTTTTTTATTCCTGTTTAGGATAAAATAAAATGTTAGGTGGAAAGTGATACACTTCAGCTTGAAACAAAGTGATTTTAAAAATAAAATTCGGTCATATGGAAGGGCTAAAAATGTTCAGTAGTAGCATTCAGGCAGGTCTGCCAGATACGGGGTTCTAGAGGGGAAGGAAGTGAGATATCATAAGAAATTTAACCACTTTCTGAGCCGTATAAACAATGTCTGTCCGGCTGGCTGGCTGGCTGTACATGTAAACCTTGTGCGCAAAGTACAGGTCCTTAATTTTGGAGATAATTTGATGAAATTTGGTACATTAAGTTCTAATTGGCACAAGGACCAAGCCTATTGAAAATCGGTTCATAATTCCACATAGCCTACTTACAAGCTTAGTTCCAGCATAGAGTCTTTGTGCAAATAAACCATCTTATTATGCTGGTATTAACTAGAGGTCTGCTTTGAATAACTCACTCGTTTGCCTTTACTCAAAGTGCACAACATTTATTTAAATAAAAAACATTCAGAAAGACAAGAAGAGAGTAAACCGTATACAAACACTCTTGTTTTTGTATATATATATAAATTGAATAAAAAACTTGTTTACTGTAAATGAATTTGAGAGTCATTCATAAATAACAAAACATTGGAATGACCCGTTAGAGAGAGCAAGTTTACAAAAAACATTCGAATAATTTTTGAGTAATTGAATGTGCGTACATTTAAAGGGTGTTTTTTTAAGCTAGAAAGAACTTTAAATTGTAAAAAGTAACACAAAAAAATTTAATTTTGATGAAATATTTTTTTTTATCGTTTCAGTATACTCTGACAAATCATCATGAATAGACTCACGCTTGAACAACGCTACGAAATTATCCAAATTTACTTTGAAAAATTTAAAAATTTAATCCAAATTTAAATCGCAAAATTGTGTTCAGCGTTGAGGCGCATTTTTGGCTTAACGGGTTTGTTAATAAGCAAAATTGCCGCATATGGAGCGAGACCAATCCACAAGAGACCCTACAGACTCCATTACATCCAGAAAAATGCACCGTTTGGTGCGGTTTTCACGCTGGTGGCATCATCGTTACCGCACCATGATCAATGATTTTTTGTTTGAAAATATGGATGACATTGATCCAGAGGAGATGTGGTTTCAACAGGATGGCGCTACGTGCCATACGGCAAACGCAACCATCGACTTATTGAAATCAAAATTTGGCGATAAGTTGATTTCGAGAAATGGACCTGTCAATTGGCCTCCAAGGTCGTGCGATTTGACACCTCTCGATTATTTCCTGTGGGGCTACGTGAAGTCACTGGTTTATGCTGATAAACCAGCAACAATTGACGACTTGGAGGCCAGCATTGTTCGTGTTATTCGTGACATACGGCCAGCAGTGCTCGAAAAAGTGGCCCAAAATTGGACGTCCAGAATGCGCTTCGTCAAGAACAGCCGCGGTGCCCATATGCCCGAAATCATTTTCAAATGTTAATGTCACGTATTGATCTTTCGAATAAAAAAAAAATTTTGATTACAATTTAATTTTTTGTGTTATTTTTTACAATTTCAAGTTCTTTCGGGCTTAAAAAAACACCCTTTATTTAAATACATTGACATAATATGTGTGTAAGCTTGTGGCTTCTTTTATTTACAAGAGTAAAACTTACACATACATACATACATAATATTTGAATATTTAACTCATTTGACGTGAGTTGACTGAATTGAATGCGTTTTTATTTGTTTTGTGTTTGGTTATTCTTTCATTTGTTTCGTTATGATTGTGTGCTCGACTTATTGCAGTTAAAAAACAAATGAGTGTGTTGAAATTGCTTTTTATTTATTCTTGCAGACCTCTACTATTAACATAAAATTTGGTCCAAGCTAATTTTATTGCAATAAAAATCATCTTTCCAAATTGGAATCGGTCCATATTTGACCATACAAATGCTACTTCGAAACAGTGTTCGAAAATAATCACTAAATACCGCTCCTTAGTGTTTGGCTCAGTAGATTTGTAGAAAACACAAACGCTAATAGTGTTTGTGTAGAAAATCATTAAAAAAATAACGTTTCCCTGTTTGTCATCTTTCGAACCCAAAAATAATACTGTTTTTATCTAACTCAACAAAAGATGAGAACATTTAATTCCGTTCGGTTTTCTTTAAAAAACCACAAACTTCATTGTGTTCCGTTCGGTTCATTAATGTACGTCGCTTTTGGCTGTTAAAAAAACAAAAATTTTTTACAAAAACAAAATAAACATGCGAAAAAAAACAAAAAGCCAGCAAAATTATTTTACACAAACAAAACATATACACAATACACACACAAGCTGTTCGTGCTGCGGTCGTTGCTAAAATTGTTTGTTTATTAATTTCTTTATCAATGTAAAAAAAGAACCATTATAGAACATTAAAATATAATGTTTGTCTACAGTATCACTAACGGTATTAAGCGTTGTGTTTGTCTACACAATCACTAAAAAATAGATATCGTTCTTGAACGCTTAATAAAGTATTGTAAGTATTTACATAAAAATTGGCGACATTGACTTTTATGATAGCTTCTATTACATGACAAAATTTTGTACTGATGGGTTTAAAATTACCTATAGGTCCCACATAACCCCCTTTCTTAAAATCACTTGAAACAAATTTCATAAAGATGAAGATATCTTAATAATATTCGGCACAAAGAACTTTTACATGAATCTTAACCTTGTAACATAATTTTGTTCTGGCGGGTCGATGATTGCCCATAGGTCACAAATAGGGTTCACTTGCAAAAATTTGTTCTTCTTTACTGTGGTGTAGGGTATCATATGGTTGGGCTTAAAAGCTAGACATGCTACGCTTTAGAAGCAATTTCTTAGCACATGCAAAAGAATTGCACAATTAGGGAAGGGCAAAAATTAGGCCATTATCAAGCGATATCAACGATGAACGCGCTGTATATAAAAAACAAAAAGCGTTGTATTTGGGGGCGTGGCAACACAAATTTCCCGTTTTAGAAACTTTATTGACATATCTTTCATTCTAGGGGTTACGGCACAACTTTTTTCCGACCAACCTTAATATGTATACATATGCATATGGCCCGGCTGTAACGACAATTCTTGAGCAATTAATTAATTGTTAAGTTATTGCAACTGTCAAAAACGGTTTAGTTTATTTAAGTAACTAATCCGTTTTTAAGTTACGCGAAAAAATGTGTTTTTTTTAACCGAAATCATGAAAATTTTTTATTTAAAGCAAAACTCTAAAATAATTTATTTATTAAGGGAAATCACGATGGGTAGTGCAAAGTGTGCAAACGATGCAAATGCGTGCAAAATACACACATTTGCACAAAACAACAACAAAATGTACGTATTTGCAATTTGCTCTAATTTACTTCCTTTGCACTAAAAAAACCATGAGCAAAATTAGTAGTGCATATTTGCTCAGTTGCAAACAAATGTAAACAAAAATGTTTGACATATAAAGCGCCATATTGTTTTTTAAGGAAACTTATAAATTGAACATTGTCGTGGGTTTTAATATAAAATAGAGAATTAAATTAAAATAATTTAAAAAGAAAAAATTTATTTTATTTTGCTTGTGTATAATTGTAAACAAATGCAGATTTTTAACAGTGCTGCCAGAAGTTTTTTGTGTTGCCAGAATAAATTTTTAGAAAAATAGCACATTTGCTCAAAAAATAAAATTGGTGTGCTCACGATCAATCATAATATGCACTCAAATTTACAAATTGCAAATTTGCACAATGACCATCGTGATTACCCTTATTGATTTTAAAATTTTTTTGGAAGGTTTTTTTGTGTATTTAAAAATTTTTTTAAGAACTTTTTTTGTAATATGAAAATTAAAAAAAATCACTCAAAAATGCCCAATTAGTCAAAAATATGATTTAAAAACCTAAATATGCACAAATATGCATTTTCACCAAAATATGCAACAATATGCAAAAACAAATCGATGCAATTTTAACGCAAATTTAATGATTCGGTCGACATCGTTCTTAAACTATTGACAAAAACCATGCATTTGCATGGAAATCGCACCCCTACCCTGCAAATAACGCGACTAGTCCATACACGCATGTAAAATGTATCCCATAAGGGACTAGGACTAGTCCAAACGTAAAATCGTGAAATCGTTTAAAAACGAAAACATGTCGTTTAAAAACGAAGACATGTCGTTTCACTACAAACTCTTTTTTAACAATGACATGGTCTATGCTTGCATTACATTGGACCAGTCCAGGAAGTAGTCCATTTGATCAAAATAGATCAAGTAGTCCAATATTATTTGCAGGGTACTTATAATTATACTCGAATTAGGCTTACCCGCCAAGCTTGTCGACAAGAAAAAAGTGTCAAATTCGAGCACACAGTGTTATTTTAAGTGATTAGGCCGAACATAGGGCACCAACGAATCATACAGAAGATTTGATTTGGTTCCATGATCTGTTTGTGTTTTGCAATCTTTAAGATATTACGTTGCCAGTTGGTATGTGGGCGACCTGATCAACGATGGCCTTGGCGATGCCATTCCAGGCCAGCTCTTGCGACGTCATTTCTAGGTATACGCAGTTTGTGACCTATCCAATTCCATTTTCGACTTATTATTCCCGCAGCAACAGGCAAAATGTTAGACATTGTTTTGGCCGACATCGATTGATAAAAGTTTGTTTAAATTTTTATCAATTAATTAATTCAAAATAAAATTTTTGTTTGCATTTAGCAGCTAATATTGTACCTTTAAATAAAATTTTTTTTCTCTGGATTTTTTTTTTTAAAAAAGTAGTTCATCAAATGAAAACAAAAATATAATACACATACAAACGTATAAATAAAAACTTTATAAAGAGACCACAACAACCTTTTGACGTTAACTTTCTGCTTGTTTTAAAATAAAATACGGAAAAACAAGGAAAAATTATCCTTCAGTTTCCCACTACTCTCTGGCAATGCACTCTATTTGAACAAATCTACTGCAAATAATTAAAAGAAAGCCCCATTTAAAAAATTGAAGGGTACGAAAGTCATTTATCTTTTAAGAATTTTTTTTTTTATTTTTCGCATTCCTTTCATTTGAACTGGCTTTTTACTTACTCAGTCCATATTCTAAATTTTTTATCACAACATTTCTTTTTCAACGGCAAGTTTACTTAATGAGCACATGAAAAAAATCAGGTTAAAATGTTTAAAAGAAAGTAAAATTCTCTGAAGAAAAAAAAAAAAAAACTCACAAAACAGACGTACATATAAGTTTCAAACGAAATTGGGAACATTTCATTAACAAAAAAAAAACAAAACAGGACATAGGAAAAAATATTTAAGCCAAAAAATATCACTAACACAATTGTGCAGGCAAATAAACCTGCCTGCATGTATGGAGATGGATGCATTTTGTTGGTTGGCCAAGCCAACCTTGTCGTGTGGTTGTTGGCCTGATGATGGTCGGTCAGTCAGTTGGTCAGATGGTTGGTTGGTTGGTCGAAATAGAGTTTGTTGTTATTGTTATTACCAAGTTAAGCTGCATAAACATAAAAAACTTTAGCCTTGCACAACCTTTTTCTATGTTCATGCTTATTTCTATGCTTTTTTCGGTTTTTACCAGAAAGCCGGATAAAAGAAGGACATTAAGTCAGTTTTTAAGGCTGTATTTTTTTATATGTTGTTACTGCTTTTGTTAGTGAGTTATAGTTGTATAAAAAAGGAATTAATTTTTTACTGCTGCATGTCATGGGCAAGTTAAAAAAGATTTGGCAAAAAAAAAATAAAAATTAAATTTGAACCCGGTAGGAAAATATAAACATTTCTTTTACAATAAAATTTTTTGGAAATATATAGTCAAAAAAAAAAGCTTGCATTTTTTCAGTGGAACCTGAAATTGAATATCTGACAAAAAAAGTCAAGTTAAAAAAGTACAAAAATATATTGATAATCATACGAATTTTTATTCAAAAACATTTTGGTATACGTTTTTCAAATTTTGTATTTAGACAAAACTCTTTTTAATTTTGGTTTTGGTTGATTTTATTATTTGATAAAAGTGATTTTTTCACCGATTTTTTTTTTAAATCTTGTTTTATGTCAAAATGCCACAGATTTATTTTTCCCTTTCTCTTACAAAGTTTTCATTATTAAAAAAAAATTTTCCATTGGGACTTTTGTGGATCTCTGAAAAGAATTTAAATGTCGAATGAAATGGAACTGACAAACACCATGTCACAGACCACTTTACTTTAATTTGCTTCCTATGTACGAGGGCTGGCGGATGGGAAAAGGTCTGGGCTATAACACAAGTGAGGCAAAACGTTCACTATTTCTTTAAAAGTTTTGAACTAGTCACATATTATGTGCGCTTTTTTTTTGGCTCATTATCGCTTCAAACGAATCAATTGTGTTTGGTACAGGCCCCAGTGATCTACTGCTCCGATTAGTACAGCTTATAATAAATTTGATTATTCTGCCTTGGGATCAATGCTGCTACGATTATATAGATGAGCTTTGCTATTTGGGGTACAATTTTGAGAAGGTCTGTAAAGATTTCAAATGATAAAAAAGTAATAAAAGAAAGTTGCATTCGTTTTACCAAAAACTTTATTTACGAGGTTAGAGATAGGCTTCCTAGCAATATGGACATTTTACGAAACTTTGTATTTTAGTGTTGACAACATACTTAGTAATCGTAATAAAAACGATGTATTTCGGTAAACAATTGTTTTAAAGATGTAGACACTGTTTCAAAAATAGAAAATGGCTTGGAAAACATTGTGAATGGTAAAATAAACAACGATTTTGAGCCATGTAGAAAAAACATATTGAAAAGTTAAAAAACATGCAGTCGGATACGCAGCTGCAAAAAATGGTATTTTATCTAACCCTGAAATACAACTGGGGGTTAGTTATGGAACATATTTACCATTTATTTGTGCAACATATTTAGTATGAAAAATGGCAACTTTTTAGAAGCATTGTGAACTCGCCCCATAAAATTCATAGCTGCCGTAAGCGAGATGGTAAGCGAAACATTTACATTTCGCCCTTACAAACCGATCCGAAAATCCGATTTTGAAAGCGTGATTAAAAGTTCGTGCCCTAAAAAATCGAAAATATGCACTAAGAACTCCAAAATATGCATTAAAAAATAAAAAATATGCATTAAAAACTTGAACATTTTCAATCAAAAAGCGGTTTTTTTAATTTCATTAATATGCAGTCAATTCGTCGTGCGGGAGTTAATGTGCTCTATCCGTCATTTTACACATTTCGAATATGTAATCCGTTTTCGGCTTTCTCATAAATTTTATCTCAGAAACTAGATGAGAAAGCCGAAAACGGATTACATATTTGAAAAATTTGGAGTCGAAAACCTAAAGCGGCATAATTAACTCGAAATGTGTAAAATGGCGGATAGAGCACATAAACTCCCGCACGACGAATTGTTATTCAAAGGAACAATTTTTTTAAAACTTTATTTACACGTTTGTTTGCATAAACAAATAAAAATTTTTTTCTATTATCAAACGTAAACCTGCTCGGACGCATAAAACTTTTGTACATGGAAAATAATCTCTCAATGTCAACAGAAGTTATAGCAGCATACTTCAAGGATGCCAATTCATTTAGAGAGTATATATTTTCAAATTTTCTAAGCATCGGTAGTAATAAGTTCTTTAATAACATATTTAAATTGCTTAAAGTATTTCGAATAGTATTATACAGCATCTAGCCAGTTTCCCCATTTTGGTAATACTGGCTGCGGTGACAACGGATAAGATACATTTCATTCAAAATTGCCACTTGTGAAGGAGCGTTTACAAATATTTTTTTTCCATATGAAACCAATAATCATTTTTATCGAATTAGATTCTAATTTCCCATGCAACTCGGTGTAACTCATGTGCCAAGCAAGTAACATGTAACTGTTTTGGATGAAATATTTTAAGCCCATTGGCAGCCTTGTCCATGTCAGGTGCAGCATTGGTTAAAAATAGAAGGATCTTTTGTCGAAATCTTGAAAATCTTGTATTTTAAGCAGAGCTCCAAAAAATTTATTTATTGATTTAAACGGAAATTTTTTGAAGAACTTTTTTTATAATATGTAATTAAAAAAATATATCACTCAAAAATGTAAAAATATGCAAAAATATGCATTTCAAACCAAAATATGCAAAAACATGCATTTTAACCAAAATATGCAACAATATGCAAAAACAAATCGATGCCATTTTATCTCAAATTTAATGACTCAGAAAGATAATGGGTCGACATCGATCTTAGACTATCGACAAAAAACATGCATTTGCATGGAAAGCGCATCCCTAATAATAAATAATGGCAATTTAGCTACTTTTGGGCAATCTATAGAAATAAACAACTAATTCTAATATTTTTACAACCTCCATTTCAACGAGTTGAATTCTGTAATTATTTACGTAAAGTATTGAAAATTAAGTGCAAATGTTAGAAAAAACTATCGACTAAGTACTTTTCGTCCGAAAACAACAGTAATATAAAGTTGAATTTTTTTTTCTTATTATTTAAAATTTTACTTTCCCGAAAATCCCACGTTAAAAAAGCATTTCGAAACAATTGAATTTTAAGGGAAAGTTTGAAATGGGGATCCCCTGAAAAACTCTAATTTCTCATAATAATTATCCTTTAACTTTGCAAAATATGATTCATACTAAAATAAAAAGCACTTGAACCGATACAAAAATATTTTATTTATTTTCGTCTGTATGGCCTCGTAATTTTCATTGTGTGCATAAATTTGCATATCGTTAACTGGATTTGACTTTGACATTAACATTTAACAATATGTACACATTGTTGTAATGATTGTGTGTATGGCTTAATTCAATTTTGTGTTTGTTTCTATATATAAAATGCATGTGCTAAAAGAAAAAAAAATTGTAGAAAATACATTATATAGAAATGCTTTAATCGATCTGAACCAAATGCTATTTAAAAATACATTAGTAGTTTTGTATTGACCCTTTCGAACACGTGATTTTATAAGTTTAAATAATTAATTGAAATGTAAAATTTTTTTTATGATTAATTCATTTATTACATTACTTAAATCTTTACAACTTAGACCTTCGGCGCTTTTTAGGCATTGTTGTTGATTTAAATGTAAAATGAAAATGATTAAGTTTTTATGGTTATATCTCAGCTTTTTATAAACTAATATATCAGATACATAATTAAAATTTTATATAATCATAGATCATTTAGAAACATTCATGTATCGTTAACTTTTTCCATTAACAAATTTTAAGCACGGAAATTTCCATCGAAAAATCCTCTTTAGTTATAAGGCCCATTTCCGGATTAATGACTACATCAACAAATCAAATGGTCTAATTTGTGACAATAAATCCGCATGAGATCCCGGAGCGACTAATGTATAAAAAAAGTCATTAGCGGAGTTCAGTATGTATTAGTCTTGCAAAAATGCAAATGCAAAACATCGTTGCTCTTTTGTTAAATTGATTGAGTGTTGGCCAGGCCATCAACGTCAAAGGTGAGCGCTCTACGTCGATGATTACAAATTTATTTTGGCTTGACTTAAATGATATAGACACCAACGACATGTGGTTTCAACTGGACGTGCCGCACAGCTCATGACACATTGGATATTCTGGACATTGAGTGGTTTGAGTTTATGCGAATAGACCGCAAATGAAAGCAACCCTCAAAGACTACATAAGCAATGCAATTGGCCAAATTCAGCCTAATTTATGCGTCAGAGCCCTGAAAAATTGGACATTTCGGTTACGCGCTAATCAGGAAGCTTCGGCGGTAATTTGCACGATGTTATACAGCTGTCGACAGGCCGTTCAAACGAATTAAAGATTTCCGATGATATATCACACATACTTTGTTTTATTAATGTTACGAATATCAAATTTTAATATTCGCGAATACGAATACCTGCGAAAATATTTGCCGAAATTTAGCGTAACTCGATATTTTAAATTAAATTGAAAAATCTTTTTTTACTGAACTTTTGGTTTTTATTGAAATTTTTGATTTTTTTAAATTAAATTTAATTTTTGTTAAATTATTTAAACTAATGTTTATAAAAGTCTCCTCTTACAGTTTCTCAATCTCTCTGGACTTTGCATTATGAATTTTATGTTTCTAGGTTCAGTATTAACGAGAATTCCAAAAGTACCAGTTAAGTAGCGAAAAAGTGCCATAAAGAGCCCTCTTACATACTTTTATTTACTAAGGACTTTGAATGTTTAATTTTATGTTTCTATGTCCAATATTATTGAAAATTAAAAAAAGTACCAGTTGTAGAAAGAAAAAGTACCAAAATCTCCCCCTTACAGATTCTTATTCATTCAAAACCATTAATGTTTAATTTTATGTTTCTATGTCTAATATTAATGAAAATCAAAAAAGTACCAGTTGTAGAACGAAAAAGTACCAAAATCTCCCCCTTACAGATTCTTATTCATTCAGAAACATTAATGTTTAATTTTATGTTGCTAGTCCCAATATTGACAAAAATTCAAAAGTACCAGTTGAAGAACAAAAAAGTACGAACAGTTTTCATCTTATAGGTTCTCATTTACTCAGTACCATGCACCTATAATTTTATTTATTTAAGTTTAATATTATAGAAAATTCTAAAACTACCACAGAAGTAAAAGAGAGAAATTTAATTTACCGTATTTTCCCTTCTTGATACTTTTTTTGGAGCCCATACTTCAATTCGAATTTGTCAATACATGGAGAAAAATGATTTGAAAAAGGTACTAAAAATAGGTACCATTTTCACCCCTTTAACGTTCAAATTTCGAAAAAAATTCATATTTATATTTGGTACGAATTTGGTAAAATCTTTATTTATTTATTGGCTTGGAAGATAAATAGGGTGACAAAGAAGTCCCAAAAGGGCCGGATTTAAAAAAAGTACCAGCCACCTCTCCACTTATTTTTGTAATGAACAACGATAAGTATCAAATATCTTAGTTTTGGAGAAATGAAGTTACCGAATTTAACCGTTTTTCCCCCCTCAGATTAAAATAAAATATATATTGTTCCGTAAGTGAATACCTTTTAAATGTTGTATTTTTTGTTCAAATCGGTTGACGAACAGAGGAGAAAAGTGTTCTTAACTGTTTTGCCTTTGCCGATTTATATACGTATAGATAAAAGAAGGAACTTTACTACATGACATAAATTAATATTTTTTTGATAATTTGTATTCTTGACTGAACGGAGGATTGAACTCGGGTCGAATTTCAATGCTTCGAGAATAACCACATCCTTAACGTCAGAATTCTTTGGTATGGTCGAACTGCCGTTTGCGCCGCTACGGCACAAACATCTGTAGTCAAACATCTATATTTTAACCAATGGTATTGCTGGATCGAAATTTCCTGTAATTGATTATCTATTTTCAATTTATTTACATGTATCTTCCTTACTTCTGTTTTTTAGTACTTTCTATCAATACTTTGTCTTCAAATTTTTTTTTTTTTTTTCATTATTTATTTATTGAATCTTCATATATTAAATATGAACTAACAATAATTAATCAAATCTTAGCCTTATACTTTATTTTATGTCCTGCCAGTGCCACAAAAAATTTTGTTCATCAGGGTTTCTGTTCACATGTATAGGTGTTTATCGCTCATTTAAAAGGGTAAGTGCTGCAGTGTCTCTTCTCCTTAAGCGAGTGTGGCCGCTATCATTTAAAAGGGCAGCGTGTTTTATTCTAAAAAATTCACCCTTAAATGTCATAAGGCATTGCACTTTACGCCCCGTATAAATCGAGATTGTTGATAATGCCCTGTAAGAAGATGGCTTCTGTTTATATATAGGGTTACCAGATGAAGTTGGGAAAAAATCGCCTCTTATCAGGACAGTAAAAATTTAAAGTTTTAATAGTAATTTTTTCTATTATTTTATAGTAAAAACAAAAGAAAGCATTACATTGTTAATGGTAGGTTGTCAGTGATATAAAATTTAAATGGATTCGGTGTTATAAAATTATTTTCGAAAAAAAAACTTCAAATCAAGAAATCGTAAAAACTTGGTGTTAATTAATTGGCAATCTGGCAAAGGTAGTTTCTTGTCTACATATTTTATGAAAAACAAACTAAAGAAATTGGAATTTGGTCATTCATTTTGTTCATTTATTTATTTATTTAATATCAATCTATTAACAAATTTGGGCTTATGCATATTTTTTTATATATTTTGAAGAACATACTTTTTGATTTATGTACATATTTTCGATATATTGAAGAACAAACTTTTTGTCAGCTGTTAATGTTCTCGTCAAACAAAAAATTGCATTATTACATGTTAGGCAAGACATTTTATACATGCACCTTTTAAAATGTGGTATTTTTTTTGTAGAAAAGAAAACACCATGTATATTTCGAAATCATAGTTTTAACTAATAGCACATTGAGATCCTTGTGAATATTTGAATTTTTGACATACCAAGGGCAGCTGTGATTACTCGAATAAGTTTATTTTGGCGCCTTTGAATTTTTTCGATATTAGAAGCCGAGGCAGTGCCTCATCACTGAATACCAAAGCACCAGATTGGCTTTGAGATGGAGTTGTAAAGTAGAAGCTTGCAGTCGATTCTAAGGACAGAGTTCCTTCATCTTGGCTCTATATGGCTCTTTCACGTTAAACGGCGTTCAAGATGTATAATTCAAATGTTTAACATCAATTTGAGCTATTTTCATAAATTCTTTTTGTGGCGTCACAAAAATTCTATTGTTTGTTTGGTTTTTGCTTTACTCAACGAAAATTTTGATTTTGCGTTTAAGACAAAAAGGAATTTTTTTAATAAAAATTATTAAAGTTAAGATTTTTTGTTTAATTTTATTTATTTTTTACATTTTTGTATTTTTTTTGGAACGAATTCGTTTGAAATTCGGCAAATTCAAGCGAAATTTGGCAAATACGAATGTCATAAAATAAGCGGCGAATATTTGGCACTACGAATATGAATTCGAATATTCGTAACAGTACTACATACTTTTTTTTTAAATTAAAAGATACTTAACGTTTGAAGATACCCTCTTTTGCCCTTTATTTGGCTTACATTTTTTATAAATTTTTTTATGTAATTTTTGTAAAAATTAAAACTAGTTTTTTTATGTTTTCTCTATTGTGAATTAGTAAAATATTTTGAACCACTAAAATGCCATTTTAGTTAAAATAACCTAGAACATAATTCTAAAATGCAAATCCCTACAACATTAAAATTACATATTCCCAATAAAACTAAAAAATTGTAAAAATTGAACTAGTTTTTTTATTTTTTCTCTATTGTGAATCAGTAAAATATTTTGAACCACTAAAATGCCATTTTAGTTAAAATAACCTAGAACATAATTCTAAAATGCAAATCCCTACAACATTAAAATTACATATTCCCAATAAAACTAAAAAATTGTAAAAATTGAACTAGTTTTTTTATTTTTTCTCTATTGTGAATCAGTAAAATATTTTGAACCACTAAAATGCCATTTTAGTTAAAATAACCTAGAACATAATTCTAAAATGCAAATCCCTACAACATTTAAATTACATATTCCCAATAAAACTAAAAAATTGTAAAAATTGAACTAGTTTATTTATTTTTTCTCTATTGTGAATCAGTAAAATATTTTGAACCACTAAAATGCCATTTTAGTTAAAATAACCTAGAACATAATTCTAAAATGCAAATCCCTACAACATTAAAATTACATATTCCCAATAAAACTAAAAAATTGTAAAAATTGAACTAGTTTTTTTATTTTTTCTCTATTGTGAATCAGTAAAATATTTTGAACCACTAAAATGCCATTTTAGTTAAAATAACCTAGAACATAATTCTAAAATGCAAATCCCTACAACATTTAAATTACATATTCCCAATAAAACTAAAAAATTGTAAAAATTGAACTAGTTTTTTTATTTTTTCTCTATTGTGAATCAGTAAAATATTTTGAACCACTAAAATGCCATTTTAGTTAAAATAACCTAGAACATAATCCTAAAATGCAAATCCCTACAACATTTAAATTACATATTCCCAATAAAACTAAAAGTACTTATTTTCAAACTTTAATATGTGGGCAAGCGTGGGTTCAAGGAAGTGGGGGGGGGAGTAGTGGCGTGGTATGCCCATGGGTGCCATGACCTGCCTGGGCTGATCGAGCAATCGTTTTCTAAAACCATAAATTGGGCTTAAGGCATTCCTGATTGAATGTCTACTATGTGACCCCCCCTTTACTGAAGGTTGGATACGCACTTGTATAGATTATTGTCCGTTTTGTTTTATTATTATCAATACATCGATTTTTATTTCAATCATTCACAAGTTTGATTTTTTAACAATTATTTGGTATTTTCAGCAATGTTATTTATTCTGCAAATTTGTTTTTTATTTATTTCAGTTTATTTTTTTTGTTATTGTATGAAAAATTGTAGTTGTTATAAAAACGTTGTTGTATATTTAAGTTTTTAATTTAATTTTTGTTGTTGTTATTGTTGTTTGTTTTCTGTTTATTTGTTCACTGAAGTGGCATGCAGGCAAAAAGTTTTATTGAAGTACTTTTGTGCATTTATTTTTTAATGAGTCTATCATTATTTCAATTGCATTAATTAAGCAGTAAAACAATTCGTTTGTTCTTTTTTTGTTTTTTAATGTTATTATATTTTTTTCGCTGGTCTAAGGATTTTTTTTAAAAAAAAGCAAATTTCCAAAAAAAGAGAATAATTTTTGTAGTTAAAGAAATAAAATCAGGAATTTAATTACAAGTTCAATAAAAAAAGTCAATCAACTCTTTAGTTTATTAAAAATTGTTTAAGAATTCTGTTTTAACTTTAAATTAAATGTTTTATTTATAATTGTTTTCAATTGCTTAAACTTCAATTTTTTCATCACTTACCCAAATATTTCCCTTGATTCTTCATTGATTCTTAAAGAGTGCAGGCAACCAGTAAATCCTGTACCACTTTGTGATGGTGGTAATTCGATAATTAGACCAATTGGTGCCTGAGGAGCCCCACCCAAATGTAACCATGTATTCAGGATGGTATCCGGAGTGTGTAGTCTTGGTGGCAATAATTTCAGCCAGGTTGGTTGATCACCGGACATGGCTAAGGTGTCATTGACCAGAAGAGAAGCATTACAATGTGTGTAATTGCGACTGAAGTCCAATCTAAAATTATAAAATTTAAGAGAGAAAATAAAGAACACTTGATAAAATTATACTTTCAAAGATTAATTAAACATCTGAAGTTCATTAAAATCTTAACATTTTGTAGAAAAAGAGGCAGGTTAAAAAGTTGCTTAACAGTAAATGAAATATTAAATATTTTAAGTTGTGATTTTTTCTTTCTTGAAAAAAAACTGCACAATGGCCCAATTGTAAAAGAAATTTAATACTATTAGTAAAAGCCGATTTATTTTTGAAAGTTAAACCGAAGATATTTATTTGTTTTAAGTAGCCCCCTTTACTACCTTGTTCTTACTTTAGTTTTTTAAAAGGGGGTGGGTACACAAAGATTAGGTACGACTCTCATTAGAGTTATTTTCAAAAATCATGCTCATTGCCATTCAACTCTAACATACGCGTACAACTGGGGCAAAAATTTAATTTCTTTCGTTGTTGTAGTTTCATTAGTGATCAAAGGTCTCATAAAAGATCCGATAATCGTCTGTAATAATCCAAAAATCAATTATAAATATTGAAGCCGCAATGTCTATCCAGCAGAAACCACTTTAGTGTCGACTAAACCGTTACTTTCGAATCTTGCGGAAGTTATTTTACTTTTCTACAAAAAAAAAAAAAAAAAAAAAAAAAAAAAAAATTGAAAAAGGCCTTTAAATTTTAACCTCGTAATTTACAAGTTCCTTTAAGTGTGTGGTGTATTTTTTTTTTTTTTTTGGAAAATTCATTTTTATACAGAAAATGTTAACACTGCTGCCATCAACTTGATGACTGCTTGGTATGGCATACCATATCAAGCATTGCCAAGACAGGACATGTTTGTACTCCTTTTGAAATATACCAATACACACACACACACTCACAAAAACTTACACATGTACACAAGGTGGCTAGCCAACCTTTAGGCCATATTAACACGTTTAAGTTGTTAACTTGCAAATAAAACCCCTTAAAACAAATTCCCCAAATAACAACATAAATATCTAACACTCACTTATACAGACGTACGAAACGAACGTTTATTTTATCTCTAATACACACTCATACTATGTTTACTCAACTATCACTTGCACAAATTTAAATATCATTAATGTGTGTGTGTGTGAAGGCATATAAAAAAAGGGGAGAACATTTTCCTGATTTGTATGCTTATGAGTTTTTACTCTCACATCATTTATAGTTTAGTTGCTGGTATGTTAAGTGTCAAAATCCTTAAAACTAAAACTAAAATCCAACATGAAAACAGAGTGAAAGGACTTACTTTTCCATTACAAAGTTTTTATTTTTTCTTACTGGATAAACAAAAATGTTTAGAAAAAGTTGTCTTTTCGCCTTTTTTCTTCTTTTGTTAAAATATTTAAAACAATTTTGCCACTTAAAATCAGGAACTTAAAAAAAATATATTTTTCAAGGACCCTCCTCTAGATGACTTACGGATCAACAATGTTGGAACAATTTTTTAAATACATTTTCCAGTTTGTTTGTAAATTACTGAGAAACATAAAAAAAAAAAAATTAAAAAATTATAAATTCGTGTATTTTATTAAAATTTCTTTTTCTTAAGCCAGGTTTTTGAGATGTGTATAAAGTAATAAGTTAGTTTAACGTAGCCTGAAAATCGGACATATTAAGCAAAACTAAGGTGTTGTCGATTTTTGCTGTGGCCTGCGGTTACACTGTTAAGAAGTGGTACCAAGAACATTTAAAAAGTTCTTAAAATTTAAAAAGAATCAAAATGAAAAAGAAAATCAATCAAATGGAAAACCTGTTAAGATAGGTGGAAAATCGCTTACTTTGCAAAAACATAAAACTGCAAAAAATAATTAAAAAAGCACTTATTTAAAAACATTACTTTTCAAACCAATCGCTAATCTATATATGTGTTGTTTATTGTATAAGTGGTGTAACTCTTTATAATTATTATATACATATTTTTTTAGAATAGTATCACATGTAGTCATATCTTTCGTAGTGACAGTGAAGCAACTGCAATATTTGCATCAAAACCCCATAGATGGCGTTACTTGTTTACTTGAGGGAGTAAAACTGCAAAATATTCACTAGACGAGTGAAGTAAGGCTCCTTTTCTCGAAATTTAATTACAAGGAGATAATTCAGTGTTACAATGAACGACGCATATGGGCATTTCCGTCAAAAGGTCCACCGTGACCGAAAATTTAAAAGTTATTAAAAGCTGATTATTTTACGATATTGTTATAGAGAAATATTTAGATTTTACTAATTTTATAAATTTACCCATTTATTTGTTCACTTAGATAAACAATCAGACTGCAAAGTTGTGCAAACGTAATTTCTTATTTGTGAGAATGTTTTATTGTATGTTTTCTTTAATATTATCTTCCTTAAAAGAGGTAATATTTGATGAAAATTATTCCAAAAAAATGTTCTTACATCTAAGGAAGAGTTTGAAGAGAAATATGTTATTCGGATTAATGGTAAATTTTTATTTTTTTTTAATCATTATTCAGTTAAATTATTATGGAAAAAATGTTATGTTCGAAATGTCACGTATCGAACCAGATTTTGGCTTAAACAAAAAATACAGATGATTTTGGAATCAAACCAAAGACATTTTAATGTTACATTGCTACGTAAAATTCTGAAAGTAGTTTGACTAAAAAATTGTGCCAGGTTTCGCTGAATTACGCCTTTTATACATGGCCACAAAAACTACTTCTATTTTTTTCACCTTCGAATCACTACTTCTTTTGATATTATCTTTGACCTAGAATCGCACCCCCCATTAACTTTAGCATAGAAAGTATTGCTTTCGTAGTGCTATAATTTAAGGGTTTAAAGAACGTAAAAATATTTGTTGTTTAAAATGTTAATGCATTTATGATGCGTACGACTGTCACGTTCAACACTTTGGAATCACACATATATAAAAATTATAAATGTTTTTCTGTTTGTTTGATGGCTTATAGACTCCTAAAGTACACTGAAAGAAAAATGCTTCATGTATTTAATGAATCGTTTCCTTAAAAAAATTTTCATTGGCTAAATGAAAATTTTCATTGTCTAAATGGAATTTCATAGTTATAATGAAGTATTTTCGTTAAAATCGCTTCATTGGATTTCGTAGTTACGTTAAAAATTTTCATTGGATATATGAAAACTTAAGTTTGTTCAAGTTAAACAAAAAAACAATTATACAAACATAACTATATTCATAAATTAATACAAAATTATAGTTTCCTTAAAAAAATGTTTAGTTATTAATTAAAAAATGTAAGATTTAATTATTTCATACATCTAATGTAATATGTTATGTCATAAATTATGAAATCAAAATTTTTTTTATAAAAGCAACATATTTCAATAATTGAAAAAAAAATATTTTTAACATTCAAATAACTCTATAGTCTCAATAATTAAAAGTATAAAAACATTTCGAAAAAGCATTCCTTCATAAATTTAAATTTTCATTATGACAATGAAAAATGTCATTATAGTAATGAAACAAAAACTTGCAATCTATAAATATGTATGTTTTTAGTTTTCTTTAATATGTACATACATACCTACCACATATAGTATGTAATAAGTAGGGCAACCAAAAATAAGCAATTGCTTTTTTTTTTGTTTACAAGATAGAAAGATTTTGATTGAACAGAAATTCCGATCATAAAAAAACAAAGAAAATGAGCTATATTTGTTAGGGCTTTTTTTTGCTTATTTTGGCAATATCGGCTTTTTTTTAGTTATTTTTGCGATATCGGCTTTTTTTTACTTATTTTGTCATTTTAAGATAATTTTTCATTTTTTTCATACGAAAAAAAAATTATTTAATAAATTTTTGCAAAAATCGTTGTTTTTTTTTTTTTTTTTGATGTGGCAACTTTTTTTATTTGTACTAACAAATTCACCTTTTTGTCAAGGCGAATTTATGAAATCGCCTTACTTTTTGTGCTGCTACAACTCTGGTTGAAAAAAAAAACGTTTAAATCAAAGTAGCCAAGTTTTTACTGTCAACAAATTTACATTTTAAAAATTTCATTGAATTGTTGAAAGCATAACATTTTTAAAACTTTTTAAAGTTGTCTTAGTTTAAAAACAGATAAAATTACCTTCATAGCCTCTGCGTTTTGGATGTAAGTATAAATTTTTTTTAATTTATTAAAACCTTTGTTAAAATTGGTTTATTGTTTTATTATTTAGAAAATGCCTAAAGTCAAGGAAAGCAAATCGGTTTACTTGAGCAAGCTAGTCAAACAGTATCCAGATTTAAAAACTGATGGATCAGCTTTAGTGTGTAACGTGTGCTCAAAACCTTTATCTGTTGATAAAAATTACAACATAAAACAACACCTGGATTCAAAAAAGCACAAAGATCTAAAAGAAAGAGAATCAAAAAAAAATTTACAACAAACTTTTCTACAAGTTCATCGGCCGCCGATAAATTTTGCATTGATCTCTGTGAAGCCTTTGTATCAGCAGATATACCATTATACAAAATTCGACATTTAAAAGTACAACATTATCTTCAAAACTATACATCATTCCATATTCCATCTGAATCGTCTCTTCGAAACAAATATACAAAAATAGTTTATGAATCTATAGTTAACAAAATAAAGGAAGAAATACAAAAACATTTTATTTGGGTCTCTATAGACGAGACCACCGATGCGTCGAACAGATTTGTGACAAACGTTGTTGTGGGTATACTGTATGTGGATGAAAATATTTCAGAAAAAAGATTTTTAATAAAAACAGCTGTATTAGAAAAAGTCAATCATTCCACTATTGCACGTTTGTTTGATGATTCAATGAAAGAATTTGACCTAGATAAACAGAAAATTTTTCTTTTTGTAAGTGATGCCGCACCATATATGGTGAAAGCTGCAAAAGCCATTGCTGTATTTTACCCACATATAACTCACGTAACCTGTCTTGCACATGGAGTTCACAGAGTTTGTGAACATATAAGAGAATACTACTCAAATGTAGACAAATTTATTTCAAATGCTAAAAAAACGTTCCTTAAATCTCCTGCAAGGGTTCAAATCTTACGAGAAACAGCACCAGATATACCACTACCTCCACAACCAGTGATAACTCGATGGGGGACGTGGATAATGGCTGTAAATTATTATGCCAAATATTTTGATAATTTCGTAGAAATTTTTTCAAATTTAAACTCTACAGATTCTTCAGCAGTGCGTATATGCCAGGCTTTAATAAATGAAAATAATTTG
The DNA here is from genome assembly GCA_963931875.1 of Pollenia griseotomentosa. Taxonomy (NCBI): domain Eukaryota; kingdom Metazoa; phylum Arthropoda; class Insecta; order Diptera; family Polleniidae; genus Pollenia; species Pollenia griseotomentosa. The sequence goes on along the minus strand of OZ007561.1, from coordinate 69,693,350 downwards.
CGCAACCAAATATTGTTCATTTCTGTAAATTTTGGGTTTTTACACGAAGTAGTAACCAAATTGGAAACAAAAAATCTTTCATTGGTTTCCCAAGTGAATATAGTTATGGACACCGTAAGAAAAATTTCCGGTGTTCCAGGGGATATAGGCGACAAAGTGAATAAAAAATTTGAATCTGTTTTATTAAAAAATGAAGGATTTTCGGTACTAAAAGATATTGTGGATATACTGGGAGGCAAGCGGCATTGCGAGTTCAATCGTATAAAATATACCTCAGAGCAAATACTCAATTTTAAATATGCTCCCTTAACATCTGTAGACGTAGAAAGAACTTTTTCTATGTACAAAAGCGTGCTGACTTCAAATAGACAGGGGTTTCTTTTCGAAAATTTATCGCATCAATTTATAATTTACTGTAACAACGCATTCAACGAATAAAGTGGAAAATAAACCATAAATTTTAATTGCTTTTTTTTTTTATTTTAACAGCTTATTTTCATGTTTTTAAACGCTTTTTTTAAGAGCTTAAAACTGTTTTTTTAGTGCTTATTTTTGGTTGCCCTAGTAATAAGTAATGAACAAAAAAATGTTCTTCTTTAAAAAAAAACACACCATTATTTTAAACAGTTGTCAACCAAATGATGTATAAGAAAAAGTTTGTAGTCTCTTTAAGTGGGCTTTTTTTATTATGCGCTAGCAAAAAAAAAATCAACTTGGTTGTTGTTGTTATGGACAATTTAATTTCATATTTACGCTCTTAATTGCGTAATGGCAAAAACATAGTCAAAAACTACACTGCCCCGGTAGGCTAGCTGGTAGTGGGCTAGTCTATCAGCACCGAGGTTGCGGGATTGATTCCCATCAGAGACTCTGGTTCCTGCAGACAAGCGTGTACAACTTCGCGGGATTAGTTTAGGGGAAATATTAAAAACAAAAAAAAAAAAAAAAATTATATAAAAAAAAAGTTTTACTTTTTTGAAAGTGTTCATCCAATGAAAATGTTCATAGATCTAATGTAATATTTTCATTAAATACATTTTATTAATCCAACGAAGCGCTGCATAGGTTCCTTTTTAATGCAATTTTTCATGGGATTAATGTCAAAACTCATTGGTATTGTGAAAAAAATTCTTTCAGTGTACTGAACCAAGTTTTACAGTAGCATGACGTGAGCCCCGAAAACAAAAAAGGCTTTTTATTTTTTCGATAGGGACAGTGGAAGTGTTACCCTCTATAGGATGCCAATATTAATTATCGCTTTTATATAGAGCCGCTGCACCCATTTTCTTTAACTCTTTGCAGTAAGCCCCGAAATTTAAATATGATGTCAGCAGGGGAAGTGATGTATTTAATGAAAAATAAAGTATTTAAGAGAGGTCTCAATGCTTACTTAATTACAGATCATCGTTTGATGGGAGGAAAAGTGGCCTGCAACTCGGAGGAACCTTCTGACACTCATTCTTACGTAGGGATACTGTGTTTGATGGGAGGCAAAGTGGCCTGCAACTCGAAGAAACTTTCTGTTTAAGGCTCAGAGATATGCTTCGATCGGCCTGCTAGAGGCCGGAAGTACTTCCCACGCGGCTTTGGATGTTATTCTACATCTTCTGCCTATGATGTGTGACTGTGGGAACTGCGACATTTAGAATAGTTCGCTTGCGGAACTAGGGTATACTTTGGCCGTTTGGCAAGAGTGGAATTAGGAATTAGAGATGGTCAGGTCAGGGCACTTTGTATTAGGGACTTGCTATTTTAACTGATGTCTCGTGGATAAGGGGCACGGGTGCAGGAGTCTAACTTGAGCATATGGATATGAGACGAGAAGATCGTATAGGCTTCCTGGCGACTGCAGTGTACCTTTAGTGGATCTTCTAGAAATTTTGAGGGCCATAGAATTGAAAAGGGCTAACATTACTGGGGGCTCAAATGTCACTATATAAGTGAACTGCCAGGGCAGGGCGTTGATGGGCCGTTTTGTCAATTCCAAGCTAGTGTATGATTATATAGGAGATCTAAAAAATCTTACGGGAGCATCCAGCATAGCCAGCATTGTAATTGGTGCACAACTTTTGATATTATTCACAATTTACTGAGAAAACTGAATATCGATCTCCATACAAAAAGGAAAAAACGTTCATGACACACACTTATTTAATATGTTATTTTTGTATGGAAATCAATATTCAGTTTTCTCAGTAAATTGTGACTTAAATCGAAAGTTGTGCACCGATTACAATGAAACAAACCTTATTTCTTTGTTTCGCTTTTTGTCGCATTTTCATTTTTATGAGCTTTTAAAGAAATCAGCGACCTCAAATTAGTGAAAACTTGTTATTAAAATTCAGACCGCACAGAAAAAGCTCAAATATGTTGTGCAGAGCAATTTGTTATTTTTCTTTCACATTAACATTTAACGTAACATTGCAAAACAACACATTGAAAATATTAAATATTATTTTTTTTTTCAAACTATGTATTTTTGTGAACTCTATTAAACTGCATCAAAAACTGAATTTTGAAAAAAATGTGGACTTGGCTTCTATGCGAGTGAAGTTAACGATATATTAAATAAAATCACTAATAAAGTTTAAAGTGAAAGAGCTTCAACAATTAGTAAATATTGTTTTAAGAATTTAGAACTTACTAGAAATAACGGTTGTTTAATTAAAAAACCGTAGGCAAATTACGTCATTCGATATCGATCGAAACTACAATACGATTTGAATGGAAATTTTGATTTGGCCCCAGGATTAAAAATTTATTTGTTTCCAAATCGATTTTTTCGATTTTCTGGTTGTCTGATCGTCTGGTATCTCTGTTATAATTTGAAGTAAATATTTTTAAAGTAATTTCAGCACAAAATAGAAATTACTTTTTGGTCTTTTTATAAAAAATATATTAGGAATTTTTAGAGACGTTTTCTTCAGTTCTGGAAAACAGTTTCTATAAGAAACAGTGTAGTATTATTTCATTATTACTCATTATTGTTGTTATTATTTTATTGCCACTAGGAATAACTAACAAATTCTAGTGACGTTTTGTTGGCATTGTGGTCTCCTGGCCACATTTTATGTTTTAGATTTTACTAAAAACTTCAAATCATATTGTATCCCCAAAGTTGGGGATTTCATGCGAGCAAAAAGGACAAAGAAAGTCGTTTGGGGATTGGGGATTTTACACATTTTTAATATATTTTCCCTTCTTTCATTATTAACGCTTATTTTTTTTTGTTTCGTATATAAAATATGAAAAAAGTACCAAAACTTATATCTTACTCTTATCAACAACTAATACGGTGTAAAGGGTCCTAATTAAGATTACCATTTTTGTTTAGCTTGTAAAACGTACTTAATAAACTTATGTTATTATTCTTCAGTGAGTGTTTTTAAAAAAGAATCTAAAACCGTTGACAACACATACAATTTTTGATTTTTTAAGATAGTCTTCCCCAAAAATAAGTAAATATTAGAGACAATATAATAAAGTTTGGGAAAAAAGAATGCCGGGTAAATGACGGATATATGTTTTATTATTGTTGATTTTAAGGACGGCTTAAACCGATTGAACAAGCTCTTAATTCTAATTCTTATAAATTGGCTCATTCGTCTTCAAAAACAGCATATTGCTTGTAATTCCTCAATGGAATCGCAGTCGCTACAAACAAAATAAAATATTTTTTTTACTAAAAATTTGTATTTGGGGATTTCTTATTAGTATTTTTCTTACTATTTTAAAAAAGATTATCAATAAAATTTTAATAAAAATTTCATGTTGTAAAATCCCTTCCTTCAGTAAAAATAATTTAATGAAAATTAAATTTGATGAACTCAAGCCTAACTAAAACAAGTAAGAGTGCTATATTCGGCTGTGCCGAATCTTATATACCCTTCACCATTATGCGAGCAGTACCACGCCCACTTGTTCAATCCCGCCCACATTTTGTGGGATGCTGTGTACGGATAACGTTAATGTGTGTACATATTTGGAAACTTTGGCTCTTGCCGTTCTCAAGATATACAGAAATAAAAAAATACAACAACAACAAGGGAGTTTTGGGCAAAATCAGAGGCAGTTGTGGTTTTTTGGTCATATCTAAGCCGTTTGTGGACCGATATTGCTGAATTTCAATAGCAAGAAATGGTAGACTATATGTGACATAAATGTAAAACAACCTAGTCGCTATCATGTCTGGGGACAGAGGGACGGACAGACGGACATCGTTAAATCAACATCTCTCCTCATAAGGACCCAGAATATATATACTTTATAGGGTCTAAGATCAATATTATAGAAATTACACACGCAATGACAAACTTATATATACCCTTTTCCACCTGTGGTGAAGGGTATAAATATCAAAATTGAAAATTAACAGTTCAACTAAAAATCACAATTGTTCATTTTAAAAAAAGTAAAAAATTTGCTCAGAAAAAAAAAACAAAAAGAAAATATTAACTTTTTAAGGTTTTGTTTTTTATTTTAAGGATTTTTGGGGTTTTTTTTTTAATTTTTGGGGACAAGGAAAAAAGTACCTGGCAGCCCTGACCAGTTCTAACATTTACACACACATATGTATGTATGTAAATGCAAACACGTATATAATGTATTTGCTTGTAACACTGTATATGTTGGTTTTTGTATTAGTACCGGTAAACACATTTACACATACACTTTATAATACCAGTAATAATCTCTAAAAAGCATAAAAAGTAACAAAAGGGTTGATTTACTTGAGATCTTTACAGTTGATAAGTATTAAAAAAGTATACGGGGGGATTTCCTTAAATATCAGTTTGTATTAAGTTTGGGGAAAGTGTGTCAGACACAGGGCTTCAAGGTATTCAGGGATGTCTAATAACATTTATACATAGAATGAAATAAAACTTTAAAAACTGGTAAGAATTAAAAGTCCCAAAACATATATTTTGGTTCTCGGAATTGTAACAACTGTTTTATAAATAAAGGGAGGTTCAACCATAATGCACGATGTTAATTGTGAGTCACACGTTAACGTCAAGTTTTTTGCCCAACTTACTTTGACATTTCTTTGTTTCAGTGTTTTACAAATTGGCATTACGATATTTGTAGCCTTTTTACGAAAATGAGCGTTCAAATCAAAATGCATTTCGTGACTTTACAAAGCAAATCATCTTCAGCAACGTGTGCCACACTTTTACCTCATTGGATTCGTTAACAAGCAGAATTGCCGCTTTTGGGCAAATGAGAATCCACAAGTGATTGTTGAAAAGCCGATGCATCCACAAAGAGTGACTGTTTGGTGCGGTTTATGGAGTGGCGTCGTCATTGGGCCGTACTTCTTTGAAATTGAGGTCGTCCAAGCAGGTATCGTAAATGGTGTTCGCTATCTCGAGATGATAACGGACTTCTTGTGACTAGAAAATAAGGATATAAACCTGGAGGATATGTAGTTCAAGCAAGATGGTGCCAGTTTGCCACAATGACTCTCTTGCTCACGCTCACGTCGTGGCGATGATAAATGGCCGCCACGATCTCGTGACTTGATACCATTGGACTTCTTTCTTTGGGAATATTTAAAAGATAAAGTGTACGTCAAGAAGCCAAGTGCTAAATCTAACGGATAAGATAATTCGGCACATTGCAATGACATTGAAACAGAATTATGTCTCAGAGTTATTCAAAATACGGACCATCAGATAGAGGTATGCCACTGAAGACGTGGCGAGCATCTGGCCGATATTTTATTTCACACATAATTTTTATTGATGCTTCTATCATAATTAAAAATATTCAGATAATTCTCTGAAAACTTTTTGTTTTCTTTACAATTCAACATCATGCGGCTTGGTTCGACCACCCTTTATATTTTCTTTTAATATTAGAATATCAAAATTCTTAAGTGTATGGGAATCATATCTTGATTGGAATGAGTTTTTTTTATAAAGGGTGTTTTTTATAGAGTGACACAAGTTTAAATCCTAATAAAACAAGAAAATATATTTTTAAAATTAATAAAACGGGCTTTATTGGAAAGAATATTTTATGAAATTAATGTTTGAATATGATTTTTGCCATGTGGCCGCCACGGATAGCGCGTAGAAGGCGAAATCTGGAATACCAATTTTCAACAACTTTTCGTATTCTGATATGCGCCAATGACTCCGCCAGCCCATAAAGCGCACCAAACAGTAATTTTCTGTGGTGTTTCGACAAAAGCTTGTGGATTCTCCTCACTCCAAATGCGACAATTCTGCTTATTTACGTACCCATTCAACCAGAAATGGGCTTCATCGGGAAATAAAATTTCGAATGGAAATTCAAAATGAATATAAATTTGTGGTTCAGCCCATTCGCCGAATTTTTTTTCAATAACAATTTCAACTATTTGCACGCGTTGCTCTGGTGTAAGTCGCTTCATAATGAAATTTCAAAGCAAACTAAACAAAAATCAACTATCAGCGGTTAAGTGGGTGCTGAAATAAAGCAGTGATGCCAACTCAAAGTTGTGACACTCTATAAAAACACCCTTTATTTGTACCAAAAGCACTTTCTCAAAATCATACCAACTTTCCCATCTCTGGGCTACAATGTTTCGGTTTATTTTGTTGCATGTGTCTATTTGTATGTGTTTGGAAAATTTTTGAAAACGCTCTTAAAAATGTTTGTTGTTGTGATTTTCTAGAGGTTCCTCATCATCTTGTTGTTGTTGTTGTTATTAAAAGGGAAGTGTGTTTGTATGAGTGATGAATATAAAGGAAACCCATAATGGCTTTTGGGATATTATGTGGTCGGTCTACTTTGTTAGTTTTTCCTGAAGATTTTGATGATGATGAGAATGGTGAGAATGTTAAGGACAGTAATGTTGTTGTTGAAGATGATGCTCTCTAACTTATGTTTATGATTAGTTGTCAAGGTGCTCGTGCTGCACGTAAGGATATGTTTCCTTTTTGCAAGTATTTTAATTTTTTTTTTTCTGTTTGTTCTAATTTGTTTTCTGAAAAGGTAAACAATTTTTGAAAGGAAATTTCTCCGCAAAATGCAATTTATATTTTAGTTGTTTCAAATTTGTTGTTTTTTTTTTTTTTTTTTTATATTTTTATTTTGAATTTGAAATGGTTTTATGTATCACGTAAACAAAAGTTAAGAAGAGGAGTTGTAAGATTTTATTTTGTCAATTAAGGCCCTTTTACACTATAAAACTGAGTATTACGATAAGGATTCTGAAAGCTCTCGGCTTCATAAACGAAAGCTTAGGTCGACCGATGACTTGTGGATGAGACTCCAAAATTAAGTAATACCCTGAAAATATATGTAACTTTTAAAAATAGTTAGCCAAACACTTTTTAGTTTTAAGTCAAAATAAAAAAGAAGCGTGTTTGTGTACAGGCAAAATTTAATGAACAAAACTTTCTATTTGATTCAGTCGTATTAGAAGGCATTAGATTCCGTAAGAGCAAAAATCTTAAGATTTGTTCAATAGTGTGAAAGAGGCTTTAAGAGTTCAATAAAAACTCACATCCGAAAGTCTTTAAAAAAGTTTTATTTATTTGGGCCAAAACATTTAACTTGACAGTAAACTTAATATGAGATATTATTGATTGCAGAGTTTGACTTTTGTAGAAAGTTTTCTTATGATTCTGATAAGATTAAAGCGGAGGGTTTCTTTGCCGGCATAAGTCAAAACTGTTGAAATTAATTTAATTATAATCTGTTAGCCTATATGGCCAAGTTTATTACAAAGTTATTTTTAAACACGTTCAATTATATACCTAATAGTTTTCTTAAATAACTATAATTTGGAAACAGATATGCAAAGACAAAGTCAAACCGTTAACAACATTATATATTAAATACGCTAGGATAAGTTAACCTGTAATTTATTTTGAAATTCCTTTATCGAATGTTCATTCATCATACGGTATTCTGTAGTTAATTTTACAACAAACGATTTATTAATAGCACAGTACAACAAAATGGAGCTTTTTTAAATTTTATAAAATAAACAAACTGTTCCTTTCCAGTTCCAGTCTTTAAGATAATGTGGCTTTTATTCTTTGCTTAATTAACACGATTTTTTGTCATTATTCGGTCAACATTTCGCGAACGGTCCACCGAACCTTCAAATACTTTCTGCATTATTAATTTACACAAAAATCTCTTTCGATTGAGAGGAGTCATAGAGCCACATTATTGAATATATCATCGTATCTTATTGTTTTTTCCAGGGCTGTGGAGTCGTTAAGAAAAAGTTATAACTCCGACTCCGACTCCTTTTGGTGAAATTTTTTAAGTACGACTCCGACTCCGACTCCGACTCCAACTCCGACTCCTTCTCTAACCTTGCATTATTTAAGAGACTAGTTTTTTTTTTTACTTTAAACTCTTTCTTAATTTAGTACCTGTTAAATGGTTAAATATAGCAAGAAAATGATTCTGTAAAAATTTCAAATCGATATTTTAATTCTAACGTGCCGCGCATTGAGCTTTAACACACTAGTTACTAACATATGAGTAGGAAAGCTGCAAAAAATTTTATTTGGATTTTGGAAAAGTTGAAAACAACACCAAGTCCAATTGGCTTATACGTTAAAGGCATCAAGTGTTCTTAGTGTTGTTTACCACAATATTAATAGAGGCAAAGGACAGTCCTTTTTTGTAAATTGTGAAGTGAGGTCTTTTGTTTTTAATATACATTTTATTTATTAAGTCAAATCATTCTCAGGAAAATTTTATAAAGTTTATTAAAACATGCATATGCGCCTTCAGTTGTTAGTTCTACAATTTATATAACACATTTTGAAGAGAAATGTAACGTAAAAAAATGTTGTTAGCCTTCTATTATTTTTGGGAAATAGTACCCCTTTTGTTGTTGGACTTGGTGCTGTTTGTCTCAAGGCATGGAACAGTACCATAGAAGGTAACGAACCTTTTATGACGTAATTTTTTATGTATATCATCGACATAAAAAAAATATGTTAGGATCATATAAAATATTCGTACAAATGCACATTTTTATAACATAAACATCATTTGCGATTATCAACATGTTTGCGCGGTCTGCTGTAAAGTTTTCAAAATGTGGCTTGATGTAGTTTATCTCCCACCTGCAGAGTTAAAAAAAATGTGAATTTTTAAACTGCTAAATTTAAATCTTTTTCTTCAGTGTACTCGCCATTGCATTTTTCCGTTCCTTATTCAATATTATTATTGTCCAAGACCGAAATTTGAAATTGCAAGTCTTTATTATCTCTCCAATTTTCCCTAAAGTGTGTAGATAAAAGTATTCTCAAATCATTTTTCCCACATTGATGGGAATTATATCTGGAACAATGTCATGTATTTTTCTGAGTTCCTTTTCCTTTTATTCTATTATAATTCACCTTGAAGGTTGGAACTTCAAATGTAGTTCACTTAATGCTTTCACCACAGGAGCTACAGCTGATTTCAAGTCATATTCATGAACATGACTACAAAAATATTTGTTAATATACGATAAATAAAAAACAACATCTTTTGTTACAGAATTTTGAGGTCACATTAAAACATAGAAAAGGACATGCTTGGATACAATCTATATAACTATTCTTATAAATTGTCAAAATAAGATGTTATCTCAATTTTTTAATTTTTGAAACTCACCTACTCATATGAAAAGTATACTGGTCCTTATTTTCAGACTTCACAATTTCAAAAAGCAGACCCTCTTATGGCCAATTCCACTAATTTATTAATATATCAATTTTTGTTTAAAATTTGTTTTCTTATGTCAAATAAAAATAAAATTATAAGAAAAATTATATTCAAAAATATGAATTGATATTTAAAAAGAATTGGAGAAATTGGTCATTAAAATTTTTTATTTTAAAAAATATTAGAAAAATTGTAATGCAAAAAAGTCGGAGTCGGAGTCGCTAGTTTTTGTGGGTACTTCGACTCCGACTCCGACTCCGGTACAAAAACCTCAACTCCGACTCCTCAACTCCGACTCCGACTCCGACTCCACAGCCCTGGTTTTTTCAAAGATGTTATAATTCTGTGTTTTTGGTTTAGCTCTTGAAACTTTTTTATGAAATCGAAATAACTGATCCTTTTGTTTTTGTGTCCGCTAAAAACTCCAAAATAATTTGGTTTTTATGTCAAATTTATCATTAATTGTTTTTTTTATTAAGAAATTTATTTTTATTTAATAAATATATTTTGTGAATTTCAACCAAATCGTCCCATAAATTAAACAAAATTGAAATATCACGACGACAGCGCCACTTTTCGGAATTAAACTCAAGAGAAACCTGGTTCCAGACTGAACTTATTAATTGTCCAAGTTTGATGTCAATGAGTCCAACGGTTCTTGAGTTTGAGTAACACGTACCTGGAACAAACGTTTTCTATACTTCTATACTTATGTATATTATAAAGCTGATAAGCTTGTATGTTTGTAAGAGGTAATCTCCGGATTATGTCCGATTTTGAAAATCTTCAAGAAAATTAAGAATAAAACTATAAGTTTCTATAAAGGTGCTTAGGATAAGGTCCAGGGGCTATTTTAACCTCACTCATATCTCCAAAACTAAAAGAGACAGAAACAAATAAGCGGACAGTTGTCTGCTACTTTTTTGTAAATCGGCCCTTTTAGGGAGTAAACGGGTAAACCCAAAATTTCGGTACTTTTTTGTCACACCGTCTATCTTTTTAACAAATAAACGTAAAAATAAACATTATATCACGTTCGAAACTTATCTAAAAAAAAACAAATAAAAATTTTGTACTTTTTAAAAATTCGAACGTTTAAGGGGTAAATTTCGTAACTATATATTGTTGGTACTTTTTTCTACAAGTAATTTTTTCCAATCTTTAGCATATACGTATTAAATGGGCTCCCACTACAATTTTGAAATTTTTGATACTTCAATGGTGAGAAAAAAGTACCAAAAAGGGGAAATACGGGAAATTAAATATCTTTCTTTAGCTTTTTAGTTATACAACTGGTACTTTTTTAATTACCGTTAATATTGGAAATAGAAACATAAAATCCAACATGCAATATCCTGAGTGATAAGACTCTATGGGGATCTTTTTGGTACTTTTTTGGTCTTTAATTGGTACTTTTTGAATTTCCGTTTATATTGGACCTAGAAACATCATATTGAACATGCAAGGTCCTGAGTGATTGAGAATCTGTTAGAGAAATTTTTTGTTGGACATTTTGTTTGTCTAACTGGTACTTACTTAGAATCGTCGTCGTTTTAGAAGAGATCTATTAAAGCAATAGTTGCCGTACTCAAAAGAAAGCCATGTTAACATGAGTACGCTGTTTCGCCCCCAGTCTATCTATCCGCTCGACCGTGCCCTCCGAAAACATCTAATCAATTTTAATGATATTTGAATAGATAGATCAGCGAAATTGAAACACACAGGGTTTTATGTTTTTCAAAGCTAGAAATATGAATGGACAGAAGGGCAATTTCGGTTTTGATAAAATTTTAAACGTATAGATCGATCTTCACACAATAAAACACACAGTCTTATATTTCTTTATAGTTAGTCAAAATTCGGCTAGTTATATATAAACAAAAACATTTGGAGATAAATTTTAAAAAACTTAGAAAATTAGGTACTATTTTCACCCCTTAAAAAATTTTAAAAAGTCCCAAATTTGTATTTTTTAAAAAAGTTTAGAAAGTGATATAATCTATATTTTTATCTTAATTGGTTTAAAGGATAGATGGAGTAACCAACAAGTACCAAAATACAGATGTTACCCGTCTACTCCCGAAAAGGCCGAATTTCAAAAAAGTACCAGATACCTGTCCGCTTATTTTTTTTTTCTAAAGAACAACGATAAGCTTATATTAGTTTTTGTATCTCTTTTAGCTTTAGAGATATAAGGTTACCGAATTAACCCGTTTTTACCCCATAAACAAACGAATTTTTCAAAAATTCCATCTTAGTGTATCGATTTGGAGAGAAGCCAACCTCCGGCCCAAATTTAAAGTTTTTAGTTTCAGGCGTTCAGACTGTCAGATAATGAAGCAGTCAATCATTCAGTCAGTCGGTAACGCTAGAATTTTATATGTATCTATAAAGATAAAATAATAGCTGCGAAGAAAAGAGAAACTTTTTTGGTACTATTTAAAACATTTAGAAAACAAGATAAAATTTAAAGTTGTTTTCTAAATATTTCAGTACCCTTTTAATAGATTTACAGCCATATTCATAAAAAGTTCTTATTTTAAGCTTATAGTATAAAATAACTATTAAACGCTTTTTGTTTTATAAACCTCTTATAATAATTTGTATTCATAGACGTACATTAACAGCTTTTTTACTATTAACTCTTTGTAGCGATTTTGTGTTTAAGTATGGCAACTTTCTTTAAATTTTGCTGCCATTTTATTGATAGTGATGCATGAAACTTCTATTCGGTTCACATGATATTCTATATTTAAATTTTTTTTTAATTGTAGACCTTCAAAATTATTCTTCTCAAATAAAACTACATATTATTTTAGTTTCTGAACAAAATCGTTCCGAAAGGTGTCATAAAAACTTTTGTTTGAACCTTTTTTAAATATACGATAAGAAAGTATTCGAATAAAAAGTTTGTTTACTTTTTATTAACATCACTATTATTATGATTTGCTTATTTTATTTTTTTTTTAATATTTTTGAACAATAATTTGTTGTTTTAAACAAAAAAACAACTAGTTGCAGTAATTTAATAAATAATTAAAGAGAATATCTGCATTTGCCCCTGAACATATTCATTTAAATCATATACAATTTTTTTTTAAATTTTATCAATATAACTTTAAATTGATTGTATAAAATAAAAAAAATTAGTAAAATGTATTTAACATGCCCATATTAATAAATAAAACATTTGTTTCATTATTTTTCAACATATTTCACAAAAATAATATCATAAAATGCAAACACTTATCAAAATGTCAATTTATTTTTGGTTTAAAGAAGGGAAAATCCAACAATAAATTTTCTTACTTTATGAATGGTTTATTAAAGGTTCAATAGACTATTTTTCGTTTATGAGTACAACTTCAGCAATTTTTGCTTAAAAACGGTCAATTAATCATCAATAAGCTTTTATGAATACGGCTGTTAAACTTTTGTTTGCTAAAAACAGTTTGTTAGAATGTCTAGTTTGTGCGTTAGATAGGGGAAAGATTGGATTTTTTTTAAAGTTTTATGTACTAACCTTAAAAAACTTCATTTTGAATATCCTTGCAATACAAATTAGATATTCTGATTTACTAACCAATGTGACTCTAATCAAATGAAATTTATTTTTGTATTGATAAAAGTCGAATAATCAATCTCCCTAATACAAACAATATAATATAATATACATATTTCATCTTTTTTGTGAAAAAACCAAATACAAATTTAAGAAACTATTAAAAATTTAATATGTCCTTATTATTTTTTCCGTCACTTAAAGGTTAACAGAATTTAAACTATTTGCTGTATTTTCCTTAAAAGCCCTTTAAATCCTTTTTTGTTTGTGTTAAAGGTGTAAATTCTTTTACTAGTTTTCTTTGTTTTAAAAAAATCTTTGTTAATATTTGATGACCTTTTTTGTTCTCGTTCGTATTAGAAAAAAGGCGAAGGGTTAAATTTTGCATTTTTTTTCTTTTATAAGATGTGCTTACGCTACCACATTAAGCTTAAATAAAAATGTAGGCAAAACTTTGTTTTTCCTTTTAAAAAAATCTCTTATAAAAACTCCTTGTAGTTAGAATTTGCCATGAGCTTCAAGGGTTAGTTTTTTTCCTTTGAGGCAAATTTAAGATTTCAAAAAAAAAAAAAAATCTTTTTTACATGACATCAAACTTGTTAATTAAAGAAGTAAAAAGGCTTTAAATCTTGTTAAGCCTAAATTTTTTTGTTTCTGTTTAGCAAAATTTTCTGTCAGATAAAACTTGATAAAAAATGTTTTGTAGCCGAGAGAACAGTAAATTGTTTAAAATTAGCTAAGACGGCCTTAATATTAAACCTGACCCCTGCACTAATATCTTTACGAATATTGTCAAGATCATGCACACATAGCGCGTAGAAGAAATTTGCCGTTAGTGCTTTCTTTATACACAGAAAAATATATATAATTGATTATTTTTTTTTTTAATATTTTTAGTTAGGCTTGAGTTCATCAAATTTAATTTTCATTAAATTATTTTTACTGAAGGAAGGAATTTTCAAACATAAAATTTATTAAAGTTTAATGATAATTTTTATTCTTGGCTGAGGTGGGGATCGAAATTTGCTGAACTCAAGCCTAACAACAAAATATCAAAAATTAAAAATTAACAGTTCAACTACAAATCACAATTGATTAATATCACAAATTTTTTTTAATTGAAATCAATTCTTATTTTTTTCTGTGTATTAAGTTTGCTTGGTTAAAAAATATCAAATTAAAAAATTAAAACTTTCCCATTAACCGGGAAATTAAATTCTTAGCAAAATAGAGTTTAAACAGGACTAGCCAGTGAAAAAGTTCTATGTTTAGTGTTTAAAAAGGTGCAGTTAAGATAGTAAATGTCATAAGATTGTGCTGTAACTGGAAGTAAAAGCAACAGTTTATTTTTGTCCAATGAAAAATCAAAAAGTGGAAGAAAAAGCAAATTTTTTTATATTGACTGCAGTTTTTGAAACCCTGGTAAATATTTTCTACAATAAAGAATGGAATTACGTGGGGCCACACAGGATCAGCTAAGACCACGGAATTGTCAAGTCGATAAAACTATACAAGACGACAAGCTTAAAAATACCCAGAGATTGTTCGCTATTAGAAATCAGCCAAATCAGTGCATTGCATCACCTAAAGGCCCCTAAAATATTTCACAAAATTAAAGTTTTGGCGTGTCGAGGCCCAAAGGGATGAAGTGAAAATTAGGCCTTAAATATTTCAATTATATGAAATTTTATTGGAAACGAAAACATGCCAAACTCTTTATTTTTTTACTTTGAACATTTTTTTATTTTAAAATGACTTTAAAATTACGACATAATTGCTTTTATTCACATCTTTATAGCTATTCTTTTTTTTCAAGCTAATCAACAATTTTTTTTTATTTTGTTTTCTTTTATTGGTAATTCTTTTTTTTATATACGTTTTTTTTTTTTTAATTTTGTGACATTTTTTATTTTGACGTTTTTCAAAAATACACTTTGTTTCGTTTTGGCGATTTAATTAATGGTTTTTTTGAAGGTAAAAATTTTAAAAAATGGAAAAAAATAATAAAAAAAAATATTTTAGCGATTTTTTTTTTACATTTAGTCGATGATACATAATATTTATAAATTCTGAAAGGAATTCTTTTCTTTTAAAGCGTTTTTTCCTTTTAAGCGATTTTAATAATAAATGATTTAATTAAAGATTTGTTGTGATTTTTGATCGAATGTTGATATCGTTGGGGTGTTTTCTATTCTTGTCATTTTTTTTCAAACTAATTAACAATTTTTTTTCAGTTTTTTTTTAATTGGTAATTCTTTTTTTATATTTACGTTTTTTTTAGTTTTGTGATTTTTTTTATTTTGACGTTTTTCAAAAATCAACGTTGTTTTGGTATGGCGATTTAATTAATGGTTTTTTTAAAGGTAAAAATTTTAAAAAATGGAAAAAAATAATAAAAAAAAATATTTTAGCGAATTTTTTTTTTACATTTAGTCGATACAAAATATTTATAAATTCGGAAAGGAATTCTTTTCTTTTAAAGCGTTTTTTCCTTCTTAGCGATATTGAGAATAATTTTTTCAATTAAAGATTTTTTGTGATTTTTGATCGAACGTTGATATCATTGGGGTTTTTTCTAGTTTCGAGCTTTATGAGATTGGTCTACATTTTTTGCCAGTTTAAAAATTTTTTCCCTTGTAATGTTTCCTGTTTCGATTAAATTCTAACTTATAAAGCAACTAATGTTTTTTTTGCGTTTTTTTAGTTTTGGAGCTTTTTGGTAGTTTTGATTTAAGCGGGATTTGTTGATATTTTCAAAAATGTTTCTTTCACTTCTGAAAGAATTTTATAGTGTAGCATTTTTTTAACTTTGTCAAATTTTATAAACTAAAAATATTTTCTCTTTTCTTATTTTATAATTTTTCAGAATTGAATGATTTTTCAGAATTCTTCTTTTCAAATAAATGATGTTTAATGATTTTCTTTAGTTTTGGTATTTTTATTTTCTTTAATTATGAAATTTTTTTTGGTATTGACGATTTTATTATCAAAAGTAATTTGTGGGAATACAAAATTTTAATTTAAAAGATTTTGTTATTCGTGCTTATTTCCCAGTTTTTAATTTTGATAAAAACACTAAAATTTATTGTTGATGGGATAAGCTGTTCCTATGCGCATTTCACTGGTTGCTTAGGCCAGATCATCAGGAAACTTCATCCATAAAGATTTTGGAAAAACTAAAAATATTAAACCAAATAAAACTGTTAAGGGTATAAGAATCATAAGCAACAGCTCTACTTGTAACAATATCAAAGTTTAAACAAAAACATCAACAATAAACAGTAAGTTTATCTCTTCTTACATTCCCCACTACAATTGATTGGATTTTTTTTAAATTGTTTTATTTTGGCGATTTTTTATTTAAGCGATTTTCATATTTTTTTTGGTTTAATTTTTTTTAAGAATTTACATGTTTTTTGGCATACATTTATTTCATTTCAATTTTGGCGTTTTTGTATTTTTGATGTTGGAGATTTTTTGTAAGTTTTGATATTTACCGATTTTTTCCAAATTATCGAATATGGTTTTTAGTATGAGAAATTGTTAATTTAGTTATTTTGGCTCTATATTTTTTTAAAATAATTTATTTTATGGTAAGCAACATTTTTTTTAATATTAAAAGTATTTTATTCCAACCAAATTGGGGAATGTAAGAAAAAATAAACTCGCTGTTTATTGTTGTTGTTGGTGTTTAAGTATAGCTGGGGCTTAAATTTCTTATACGCTTAACAGTTTTATTTGGTTTAATATCCTTAGTTTTTCTAAAATCTTATTGAATAAAGTTTCCTGACGATCTGGCCTAAGCAACCAGTGAAATGAGCATAGGAACAGCTTATCCCATCAACAATAAATTTTAGTGTTTTATCAAGAATAAAAATTAGAAATTAAGCACGACAAACAAAATCTTGTTAATTGGATTCATTATTATTTTATATCTTTTTTCATGAGTTTCAAGTTTCAAGTTATTTGATATTTTCGTTTCTTCTTCTAAAATCCACAAATAAAAAAAAATTTTTTCTGAATTTAAAATTTATTTGGTTAATTTTGTGTTGTCTTTTAAATTTTGAAGTTTTTTCAAGTTTTAGCGATTTTTTGATTAGTTAAGCAATTTAAAGAAAGTTGTTTATGACTTTTGTGAATGAAGTTCTTGAAACTATTCAGTTCTAGAAAAAATTTAACTTTCTCAAATTTTAACGATTTTTTAAGTTCTTACGATTTTTATATAGTTGCGCAAGCTACTTGCCGACAACAACAAAGTCTGTACAAATTTTCTTTTTCTTTACCCCAACTTTACCGCTAACGTCTACAAACCAAGAGTTGCGCAAGAGACTTGCGCAAGTAACTTGCCGAGTGTGAAAGGGGTGTAAGCACGTTTGTTATATCAACCAGAATAAAACAGTTGACAAAACTCTTTCTCTCTCTCAGCAGATTCAAAAATTTACAATACATACCAAGGCAAATTCATGTGTACGGTGGTGGCGACACTATAACAAGTAACAACACAACATTGTATTTTATAAAACACAAGTAACTTTTGACATTCCTCTCTCTAATTTAGAAAAAAAATTAGCTGTGCTTTCAACACCACCTGAAAAATGAATATGCCTTGATACATACCAAAAACACACTCACGCTTTGTAGTATAAAATCGTTCTTAATAAAACAGAGTTGTAGTAGTGAGACAAAATTTTTTTCTTCTACTACACCAAAAAATAGTTTAAAACAAAAACATATGAAACAAAAAGATTTTAAAGCGCTTAATTAAAAGTCTTTTTCAGTTTTTTTCTATCACGTCAAGTTTTTTTTTTAATTTATTTAAAACACTTACAAATCAATCTTGGAACAGATTTGCATTCAGCACGCTTAAGTCAATTAAAATCACACAACAAAGTTCTTGCTCCCGACTTAAATATTTTTTTTTGCCGACCTGTCTTTTTAGACTTGACATTAATGGATGCCATTATCTTTGATTTACTACTAAAATAATTTATTAACTGACCAGAAAATAAAACATTCTTATGCATAACCCATGTAAAGAGATTTTCATCTGTTTTTTTCAATAATATAAGAAAAAATTTAATAAAAATAATCCATTGATCCAAATTGTCTTAGCAAACCGGAAATTATTTTGATTTTTTTTACTTTTTATGTTCTTTTTTTCATTTTAACAAAATATAAATAATGAGCAACCGACAAAATTTTTATTGCAGGCCATTAAATAGAAAGGCAAAATGTTACAATAAAAAATACATTTAAACTTCTTATAAATCTGCAGACTAAACACTAAACAGAAATCCATAAAATGGGAATAAAGGTTCTTTGAAAAAAAGTTTAAGGTCGATTTAGAGGGTGTAATCACATGTTCAGTATTAGATGGGTGTTAAATAAGGGAATGGAAAGAATTTTAGGCTTTTTTGTGGTACCAAAGTGATATACACCAAAGCCGCAATTTGCGTCGGTCCAATTTGCGTTATTTTGATTTTTGCCGCTTTTTAAAATGTTATGCAATACACTTTGCCTCGCACACTGGGGCCAAAAGCGCTGTTTTGCGGATTAATTTATATCTCCTCAGCTGCAATAGGGATGCACAATAAATTTGATGTGGCCAACTCTTAGAACAAATTTCATGTTTGAAAAATATCTTGGAGATATAAGAGAAGACGGGTACCAGCCGTTCAAAAAATTATTATTTTTCTTATACCTGAAGAACTAAAATAGTGGGGCATAATAAATTTGATGTGGTTAACTTTTAGAACAAACTTCATGTTCTAACAAAAACTTGGAGGTATAGAAGGGAAGAACTCCTACTGGAGCATAGGGCGCCATAGGGAGGCCCCACATACAAAGTTTTTATTATTTTTCTTATATCTGCTGAATTAAAATAGTGGCGCACACTAAATTAGATGTGCGTAATTCTTAGAACAAACTGCGTGCTCCAACACTGACTCATGTGTGACACACGCGTGATTCACGCGTAACAAATCACGACGTTTGCACATCTCTAAAACACAGAAACTGTACAATGAACCATGAAGAACTCGAAAATGAACAACATTTTGCTATCTTGGCAGCTTACTGACTACAAAAGGAGGCTCCGGTGCTGACGCCCGAAACCGAATTAAATATGACAAGCAAGCATTCAGTCAGCTTAACTTAATATGGCGATATATTAATATGGCATATATCAAAGAGAATCAAGTTTAACATATTCAACTCCTGTGTAAAATCCACTCTTCTTTATGGCTGCGAATCCTAAAATCCAGCTTCTAAAGACCTAAACTCGTTACAAGTATTTATAAATAGTTGCCGGCGAAGAATCCTAAAAATATTTTGGCCAATAACTATATCTAATGTTACATTATGGAACGAAACTAGTCAGAAGCCCGTCAATACGGAAATATTAAGAAGGAAATGGTGATGGAAAGGGCATATCGTGCCCAAACCGAATGACGACGATGTCATAAGAAATGCTAGAGAATGGAACCCACAAGGTATCGAAAGACCATCCCATACATGGCGTCCCCAAATCGATCTCGAAGCTGTCACACAAAACAAAAGCTGGACAACTCACAATGGAACCAATTTGTTATGGCCCTATGCTCCCTATAGGAGCCACGGGCAGAGTATACTGAACACTTTTCACTTTCACAGATGAAGTTTGGACACAATTACCAACCAGTGCTGCCACTGTTATATAAGTTTCCCTAAGTAAAGGGTGATTTTTTATGAATTAAGTTTTTCGGGTTGGTAGCACTGATTGGTAATTGTGTCCAAACTACATCTGTGAAAGTGAAAAGTGTTCAGTATACTCTGCCATTCCATCATGGAGAAACTCACAAACGAGAACGACTGTAAGTCGTTGAAATTTATTATAAAAATTTGTTCGTTCAAAGCACGATGGAAATCCACTGTTTTATAGAAAAATTGTGTTCAGCGATGACGCTCATTTCTGGCTAAATGGATACGTAAACAAGCAAAACTGCCGCATCTGGGGTGAAGAACAGCCACATGCCCTACAAGAGTTACCGATGCATCCCGAAAAAACGACAGTTTGGTATGGTTTATGGAATGGTGGCATCATCGGTTCATTTTTCTTCAAAGACGACCGTGGAAGAAACGTTACCGTCAACGGCGAACGATATCGAGCCATGATACGCGACTTTTTTTTGCGCCAATTTGCTGAGTTGAACTTGGTTGATATGTGGTTCCAACAAGACGATGCCACATGCCACACAGCTCGTGAAACAATGGACATATCGAAGGATGAATTTGGTAAGCAGTTTATCTCTCGAAATGACCCTGTAAGTTGGCCGCCAAGATCATGTGATTTAACGCCTGTTGACTATTTCTTTTGCGGTTATGTGAAGTCGTTGGTCTATGTGGACAGTCCAAACACGATTGAAGCCTAAGAGTTTAACATAACACGTGTTATTCATGGAATACAGGCCGAAATGCTCGAAAAAATGGTGCAAAATTGGACCTTACGAATGGACCATTTGAACCGGAGCCGCGGGCAACAAAGGCCATTTTACCGATTCCAATAAAAATTTTTAATATATGATGCAAATTTGAGTGTTTTATTAGATTTTTAAAAAAACAACGCTTAAAAAATCACCCATTAGCTTAAGTTTAGCAAGAAAAGTAAATAACGAGTTCTCGGAATAGAGTCTTAAAGATTTAGCACGGACGAATTTAGCATTTTTGCTTCCTTTGTCTGTTATTTTAGTGATTCTTTTAACGAATAAATAAAAATGCGTTTCATCCCTAAAGACTTCGAATATACTGAAGCGATTTTCATGAATTTCTCACAGTAATTTCCTGTTTACTAGGCTCTAAACATAGTTTTAAAATATTTGTAAATTTTAAGGCGGCCGTGGCAACTCTCATACAAAGTCAGCAAAAGAAATCAATCTAAAAAATGGTGCAACAATCCAACAGCACGCAAAAAATAATAAGCCAGCGTAGCAATGTCATTGCCACCATATGGATGGCAGCACGGTACGTTTGGCTAATTACAGCATGGTATCAGTAAAACTTTCCAAATTTGGAACAAATAGTTAAGTTATCAATACGAAACATCAGTAAAAAAGCGAGCTGAACTGGAAAAGTAAATATCTGGTAAGGGATAATAGAAGTTTAAAATTTGATACAAATTGCTTTGCTAGCAATACACGTGATCTGTTTTAAAAATGTCTACTTATTTTATTTTAATAAGGATAACGAAGCGCATCGGGTTAAATAAAAAATAGATTATAAATTTTGCCATCATTACGTATACGTGTTTTCGAATTCCATATCACTCATACTCTTCACTAGCCAGCATACAGTAGAGGTTTTTGTTCTACGCAGCGTTTAAAAAGCTGCAGTTGAGATAGTAAAAGTCATAAGATTATGCTGTAACTTTGACATCTTCATTTGTCATTGGACAAAAATAAACTGTTGGCTTTACTTCTGATTCATTAAATGAACACAGTCGCAGTGAAGGCAAAAGCAAAACACGAAATATTGTACACGACAAGGAACATCGGCAGTCGACATGTTCGGAAGTGTTTGGTTTGACAGACCAAAACATTTAAAAAATCCCGTAGTTATCGAAGATGGGACGTTGTGTTTGTGTTTTTATTTTCCATATTTTTTTTAATAATACATGCGTTCATAAAAACATAAATATGTACATAAGTACATATTTATTATTTTTAAGCTTAACAAATCTTTTTAATTTTTTGAAATTAAATAAAACTGTAAATAACATCATCGCTTTCATATATATACAATGAACGCAACGTCCCATCTTTGTTAACTTCGGGATTTATTAAAAGTTTCAATCTGTCAAACCAAACACTTTCTAACATGACGACTGCCAATGTTCTTTGTTGTGTACAACATTTCGTTTTTTGCTTTTGCCTTCACTGCGACTGTTTTCATTTAATGAATCAGAAGTAAAAGCAACGGGTTATTTTTGTTCAATGAAAAATCAAAAAGTGGAAGAAAAAGCAATTTTTTCATTTTGACTGTAGTTTTTTAAACCCTGGTTCTACCCATTAAATTAAGATCTCTTTAATCTCATTGTTCTAGAAAACAGGAATTTGCATAAAAAAGAGATTTATAAAACACAACAACTTCTAAAATCTCTACTAAAAATCACAAATTAACCATAATTCCATTAACTAACTAACTGTATTGTATTAACTTCTATACACAAATTCATTTTGCGTTGTTTCTTTTTGTTTGTAAACAATTGTAATTAACACTTTAAAAACCGAAAACACATTCTATTTCCACAATTCTCTTTGCAAAAAAAATGAGGTAAGAATAATAAAAACAAAAAAAAAAAAAAAAATTCAAATCAAGAAAAGTAAAAGAATAACAAAAGAATTACTCATAAAAAATTTACAAGCGTTAGATAAAAAAAAAACTAAACTTGACACATAAAAAGAACAGCGTTGCCACCTTCTGAGTAATTATTAAAAAATTGTACTGTTATCGAGTTTTTTTTTAAAATAATTTTCAAGCCATTTCACTTGTTTGTAATGTTTTTTTATTACATAAATTAAAAAAATTTTGATATAAATCTTCCTTAATTTTTAATTTGACAAAATTAAATTGCATTACGTTTACACTTAAGTTATTGTAGCCAGTTCATATCTCGATATTTACATTTATAGGAGATTTATGCCACCAAGTGTAATGGGAAATCTTTAAGTTTAAAGGTGGTAACACTGAAATACACTCAACACTCGTATGATGAAAAATGATGATTAAAAAAAAAAAACGGAAAAAGAAACCATCCATCCAAATACATGTTTGCATGAATATGCACAAAATAACGGAAGAATAATTTATTTAGCAAAGAAAAACAACTCTAGTCAAAATAAAAGGAATAATATAAAATGACTTTGAATGTGTGTCCTTGACATCGCAAATAAAATATAAAAGAAAAATGGATGATGGACTTCAACGAAAACTTTTTTCCTAAAAAAAATGAAACTCTAAATAACTAACATTACAAGTTTTATTTCAAAGTTTTAATCTAGGTCTTGCCCGACTAAGAAAAAATAAAAAGTAGAAGAACACGTAACAGGAAACATAATGGCGATTAGTTAAAAGCTCCAATAAAAGCATATCAAAAACAAATGTAAATAATGCTATAGAAAACAAAAACAAAGCAAGAAACAAAAACAAATATTTTCTATATAGAACCAATTATATTTCTATTTTTGTTCTAGTACAATGCTACTTAAGTTCTTATTCAGTTCTAGTACAGTTCTAGTTCAGTTTTAGGTCAGTTTTAGGTCAGTTCTAGTTCAGTTCTAGTTCATTTCTAGTTCAGTTCTAGTTTAGTTTAAGTTCAATTCTAGTTAGGTTCTAGTTTTGTTCTAGTTCAGTTTTACTTCAGTTCTAGTTCAGTTCTAGTTAAGTTCTAGTTCAGTTCTAGTTCAGTTCAAGTTCAGTTCTAGTTCAGTTCTAGTTCAGTTCAGGTCTAGTTCAGTTCTAGTTTAGTTCTAGTTCAGTTCTAGTTCAGTTCTAGTTCAGTTCTAGTTCAATTCTAGTAATGTTCTAGTTTTGTTCTAGTTCAGTTCTAGTAATGTTCTAGTTTTGTTCTAGTTCAGTTCTACTTCAGTTCTAGTTCAGTCCTAGTTAAGTCCTAATTCAGTTCTAGTTCAGTTCTAGTTCAATTCTAGTTATGTTCTAGTTTTGTTCTAGTTCAGTTCTACTTCAGTTCTAGTTCAGTTCTAGTTCAGTTCAAGTTCAGTTCTAGTTCAGTTCAGGTCTAGTTCAGTTCTAGTTCAGTTCTAGTTCAGTTCAAGTTCAGTTCTGGTTTAGTTCTTGTTCAGTTCTAGTTCAGTTTTAGTTCAGTTCTAGTTCAAGTTCTAGTTCAGTTCTAGTTTAGTTCTAGTTAAGTTCTAGTTCAGTTCTAGTTCAGTTCTAGTTCATTTTTAACTTAGTTTTAGTTCAGTTTTAGTTCAGTTCTACTTCAGTTCTAGTTCATTTCTAGTTTATATTTTTATAAACTTGCTTGTATGTGTAGTTGAGTATTTTTATTTTAAAAACAAAAATTTAACTTTAAAACTAAATTTTCCCCTCTACTTAAATTCACAGTTGTTATTATCGTTTGGCCTTTTCAAAATCCCACGAGACTAATTGCGAGCAAATGTTTGGTTTATTTTTTTTTTTGGTTCTTTTTCCTATTATGGTTCATTATCGACTAAAAACCACCAATAATGGGTACAACAACAAGGAAAATAATGTGTATTTTAACACAAACACGCCAGGCAAAAATACCAAAAACAAAAATGGCCAAAAGAAATCATTGTTCTAAATAAACAAACAACCCTTAAAACCCAGATGTTGGTTAAAATAGCTGATAATGTGGTTGTTTTGACTGGAAAGCAAAAATAGCTAAAAATAGCAATAATATTAGCAAAAGCAACAACAACAGAAAAAACAAACATAATTGTTGATGTCCACACAAAACACTTTAGGCGTCCTGGCCTTTATTACCACCATATTGATACGAATATTGACAAATATTTATGACCATTTAATTTACAAGTTGTTTTGGTCAAATAACAGGAGGGGAAAAAAAAGAAATTTTAAAAGTGCACAGACTGTCTAAAAGCACATTTAAAAGCAAAACTGTTTTTGAAATTTTATTTAATGTCCTTTTAAATAAACGTTTTTTTGACCCTGGTTTGATATTTGGTTATTAGTATTATTATTTTAAGCGTTATTTAAAGAGCTATTTTTTATTTAGATAGGAATTTCTTCCATTTTTTCTTTTATTAAAATTGTAATATTTTTTTAAGATTTTAAGCAACATATTATGTCTTTACTTTGGTAGACAATTTTAATCCTTTTGCCTTAAGCGACTTTTTTTCTAAGAACAAACAAATTGCAATTTTGTTTTTAACGCCTTCATTTTTATAGCCTAACGTGCCTTATTTTATAATTTTTCTTAAAGATAAATTATTAAATTTCTAATATTTATGTTTCACACGTAAAATAGAAATTAATTTATCTTTGGTAATTACCAACTTGTCCAAAATTCTAAACCCAAATACCCAAAAACCAAAGGAACAAACAAATATGACCAACAAACAAAAATAAAATTTTTTTTTTGAAAGAATACTACGAAAAATAAAAACAATTTCAAAAGTTTAGCAACAAACTGTGCTTTATGAAATACCACCACTAGTGTTGGGGGCAACATGAAAAGTTGTGCTGTGATGGGGGCTTGAGCACTGTGGTGCAGTTTTGGCAACAAGGGGCCTAAAATAATCAGCAAATGCAACTAAAGCCGCAGTGGTACTTTTTCAGCAAATACGGAAAATCATCCCAACCTCCATGTTTAAATAGTTTTTTTTTTTGTTGGTCTTGCAACATGTAGCCGAGCGTTGTTATGACGAAATATTGCGGAATCATGTCGAGCGAGTCATTACCGCAAAAAAAGCTTAAGCGACGTCATTTTTTAATTTAGTATTTATACCCACACCACAATAGTGGAGAGGGTATTATGCATTTGTGCTGATGTGTGTAACGCCTTAAAATAGTGGTCCTACCCCACCTTAAAGTATACCGATCTACTCGGAATCACTTTCTGAGTCGAACTAACGATGTCCGTCCGGCTGGCTGGCTGTCCATGTAATCTTGTGCGCAAAGTACAGGTCGCAATTTTGGAGATAATTTGATAAAATTTGGGACAAAGGTTCTTATTGGCACAAGGACCAAGCCTATTGAAAATGGGCCTAATAGTAGGATCACGATAGAAGATAGGGGGAAATTTCTTCCTCTCAGAAACTATCAAACCGATTTTAATGAAATTTAAAACATAGATAGATCCATATCCATATGGACACATAAGCTATACAGTTTTTCAAAAATAGGACCACAAGGGGATGTAGGGGGCAATTTCTGCCTCTCACAAACTTTCAAACCGATTTTAATGAAGTTTTTAAACATAGAAAAATCCATATTTATATGGACACATAACCATGATGTGTTTTTAAGTACTGTGGTGCTGGGTATCATATGTTCGGGCTTGACCGACTATACTTTCTTACTTGTTTTTATATATAGTATGTCTTCATTGGCAACCGTTACGGTTTTATAGCAAAACAATTTTATCTTAAGCGACAACCTTCATATAAAATGTGTATGAAATAAAATAAAAAAACCGGCTCCTGTATAATTTTGTTTTTGTAGCTTAATCTTTTTTTGCGGTAATGACTCGATGTCTGATCTTATATTCCGGGTATATTCGTCTTGTTCTTGATTTAAACGAATAAGTTGTAGATTTTAGCAGCTCAAATTAGTTGGGACCCTTCTTGCCCAACCATATTCCGAGCATAACCTTAACGCAACTTACATACGGCTGTGGCGGTAATGCACATGCGATTTCTTTCGTAATGGATCTATTTTTCTTCGCGATTAAAATGCGATGCTAAATTTCCTTTTTTTATGAAGTTCAAGCAGTATTTCTGCTTTAATTCCAAGTTTGTCTTTTGCTAGATTTAAAAGCTTTTAATAAATAACTTTAATACGACATTGACAAACTGAAAAGAAAAAACAAACAAACCCATGAGTACTAAAATCAAGCCTAACCGACATCAATAGTAAGGTAAGTACGGACTGCCTTAAATCAATAACAGAATGCCTAAAGCAAGTACGGATTATTCAAGTGGGCGTACTTAAGATAATCCTACAATTGAATTGACTTAAGTAAAAGTCATATTAAAATTGAATCTAAAACTGTGTTTGATTCAAGCATTTCTAAGTTGGCTTATGGGGTGATTATGGATGGCAATTCAGCTTCAGTTCCAGCAGTTCCACCAGCAGCGAAATTAAAAAAGATTGTATATTTTAACCTGCGCTGCTGGCAACTCAACTTCTGTTAATCTCGAATTTGTCCTTAAAATAAACCGAAAGTGAGATTGATTCTAACTTTAACACGTACCCCAGCGAACGAGAGAGGAAGAGAATATTTTTATTTACTTACCCCTTACACATATTTGTTTCACTTTTGTTGTATTACACCCCTTTGTTAAGAAACCAACTCTCTATTATAAAACACCAGCAGCATCACCGATATGGATTTCTTAATCCTTCTACTTTGCAAATTCGATATATTTAACTAAATAATTCTAACAAAGAGAATTCGGGAATTTTTGCTTCTTATTTGACTTATTAAACATGAAAATAATGTATGTGTTTATTCTTGAAGTGTTGTTTTTGTTCCTACAAAAAGTAAGCAAAACGGTTTTACCTACTTTTGTAGTGTTGTTGTGCTTTTTCAACCAAATTTTGCAAGCACAATCGCATGCATGCATTTAGAATAAAATGTTGAGAGATGCTACTAATGACATATATGAGAATAATACGCTCACTATGTTATTTTACGCTCAGATGGGCACGACCAACAAAAAGTTCAAGCTTTTTTTTACCTGATTTAAGCTTGATTTATACTTGGGTTGTTCACGGAAGGCTGGTTATCAAGTTATATAGTTATATGGTTATTAATTCAAATTAACAACAACTTAATACATTTATTTAAATTTTTTTTTATATATATATATATTGTGCTTCTGTTAATAAAACTATATAACCATATAACCTGATAATTCGCCTTCCGTGAACAACCCAACTAATTTAAGAAATTCCGGGATTGGTTGTCAAAATTTATACCATTTTTAAGTTTTAAATACTTTTTAGTGTTATTCCTACTTAAGACGACTCGTACTGGAGTGTAAAAAACTTCTGTCTTTCTCCCTTAAATTCCCGTCTTAAAAGAGCAAAGAACTGCTAGTTCATTTTAAAACAAAGCGGTAAAAACTTGGTGTGTCATTAACAATGGGAGAGAAAGTAGATCTAATCGTGAAAAATCATATTTGCTCTCTGCTTTGTTTTAATTTTTTTAATAAGTTCGCGTTCACTCTTGCAATTTTTGTTGCAGCAATTCTTGAGTTTGTTAGTGGGAGAGATAAGATGATAAGGAAGTGGTTTACAGTTCGTCTACTATGAAATTCAATTTTTGCCATTCTTTGTAAAGAACGTAATAAGAAGAAGAGAAAAGAAGGCATAATTAATATAAAAATTTCAAAACTAGAATTTAATAATAAATACTGGATACTAATGCAATTTCAAAGCAAAATTTTAAACATCTAGGCAATAAAAATTGCAAGTCTTGACGATGAATAACAAGGAAATAGTTTAACTCATCATGTATTAACACATTTAAATGAGAGCAGAAAGAGTTTAAGGGATTTTTCTCAGTTTCCAGTAACGTATGATGCTTTAAACACATTCGAGACAGCAAGCTACCGACTTCAATATGTCAAAACTAGAATACATGTGTGCATATGGAAATGATTATTTTCACGACGACACGGATACATGGCTAGCTGCAGGTTATTGTCTGTGCTTATTTTGTCGTTGTAGTCAAATTAAACTAATTTCTATATATTTAAGTTTTTATCGACCTTTTCCTTATTTTATTATTGGTTTGCTTAGAAAATTCTAAATCGGGCTTATTAAGGTCATGTATTCTATGCAAATAAAAGATTATTTCATAATTTTCTTTCCGACGTTTCGTTGGAGATTCCCAACATCATCAGGGATATTTTATTAGATATATAATCTTTCGTCAATATTTCTGCATTTTGAATATTTAACACACATTCTGTTTTACATAAACACAACATAAAACATAAATTTAATTAAACAAAACAATTGTAAAAATATAAATAAAAATAAAAAATATCACAGTAAAATTAAATTGTATTAAACTAAGTATCACAGAAGCAGAACTGTTTTTGTCCACTACAAAACAGAAAAAGTGCTGCTAATATAAAAAAATATTTAAAAAATAAGTGTTTAAATTTTTTTTTTTTTTGTTTAACAGAAAAGAATTGGCTTGAAACAAGAATATTAACTCGGCTCAACAACAAATTGGTATTTATATAATTTTTTTTATATCCCTGAAAGAAGTTTTATAGGAAGATGTTTTTCGCGCCAACGCTTCTAGTTCAGGAGTTATAGGTCGCAAAAGTTTTAAAATACTTTATCCATATCTCTTTAGGTATAAAATGAATCTATAAAATATGGGAATCATTGGAAAATTCTTTAAAGTGTGTTCCACATGTCGTTTATGGCACACCGATTAACCAATTAAGAGCCAATTTTATATATTTATACTCCGTGGCTGACTTTTTTTTTTTACAAAATTTATAACAATAATTATCTAACCCTAAGATATTTACTTAATAAAGTTTTTCTAATTTTTTCGGCGTTGCAGGACACTTATTCACCCTTATTGTGTTTGGCGTATTTAAAATACGCCTACGACTGTTTGGTAATAGATTAAAGAAAATAAGTTCACGTTCTCTTTAATCTATTACCAAACAGTCGTAGGCGTATTTTAAATACGCCAAACACAATAAGGTGTATTATTTATGTACATATTACAAAAATTCAATCAGAACAATCATGAATAAAAATTCCCCTGGAGTTTTTTCCCTTTTCTACTTTTACAATTGAATTAACATAGGAAAGATGAGAGAAGGGAGAAAACTCTCGGGGAATTTTCATTCATAATTGGGATGAATACGTAAGAAGTACATAAATTATTACCAGATATATATTTTTAATCAAACTTTTAAATAAATTGACTAATTTTCCAAAATAAAATTTTTTAAAGCTTAATGAATTTAAAATTTTTATATGATGAAGTTACTAATAATATGGTATATAAAAGATTAATGGCCATTTTCTCAATGTATCGACAAACTGTCTGTTACCTAATGCCAACATAAATTTATTATAGCGATAAACTTTCCGTTAACGATTTTGGGTTTCTCAATATACCGACAAAAAACATTGGTTTGAGTTGGCAACACCACTCAAAATACATGTAAAAGTTGGGAGTCAGCTGATTGAATTTATCTGTACGTCAAATAAAAGGAAAATAAATAATTGGCAGATGAGTGCCGGTTAGCATTGCGACAAAGTAGAAGCAAATGAGACATTGAGAAAACCAAATTTCTTTAATGTGCAGATTTTCGTTGCGAAAAAAGATAATCGCCTAATGATAAAATGGCCATAAGTGTTCTTCCCTAAAGATATTATGTTTTAATAAATATGTATATTGACAAAATTTTAAGTTTTGTAGAAAAATCTCTCAAGAAATATTTATTTTTGAAATTGGCCCTTAACGGGCTAATCAATCGGAATTTTTTAACGATCAAGTGAAAGCCATTTCGAAGTAGTTTCTAATAAAACCACTACTTCTTAGATCCAGTTTTTACCTAAAAAGTTATTGATAAAGGGTACGTTCGTAAATGCAGTTGTTGGGTATCACTTGCGCAGAAGTAAAGTTTTATGTTCGTAAAAGCATCACGTGTAAGAAACTTGGCATCACTCTCATATGTCAAAAGTTTTTATGCAGTAATGCCGCAGCTCTGCAGCAAACTTTGGCAATTATTGCTTCAGTTAATTTTCTGAAGCAATAACTTTTGACAAAAAAGAAATCGTTTAATCGTCATTTATAAGAAAACTGTTACTTTTTGGTTCAATGTTTTCAATTAAATTTGTCATCTTTATTGTAAAAACCATTTTTATTATTATTTAATTTTAGCTTATTAAGCTTTTGAAATTTCAAAAATTCAAACTTTGCACAGCTGTTGTGCAAAGTATCAGCAACACAACTGCAACTGGTAATCACGCATCAGCAACAACATTTTGCATCACTGCAGCAGTGATACATAGTTGTTATGCATTTACGTACGTACCCTAAGTGTTCTGAACCTTTTACGAACTATACCACGTGTGTTGAAGGAACAAATTTTCTTATTTTAAAAGCATTTTATATGTATTTTTTGTTTAATCTGCCGTTAAAATTATATTGTTTATTAGTTACAAAAACAACAAAATAAAAATATTTTAATATTTGTTAAACAAATTCATTTGTTGATAATCTTAATTAAGTTTGAATAAGAGTCTGCAATTATGCATGTTTTTCTATTTTATAAAAGAAAAAAAAAATGAAAGTGGCACCACTGAAATATAAAGACATAGTAAACAAAAACAGCTGTTTGTATTTTTTCAATTGTAGCTGCCGTCTTCAACATAATTCAGTAGCTGACTACACGACTAAATTTCAGCCAGCAGCATTTGTAGTATTGTGTTCGTGTAGCCTGCTGTGGTGAATGTGTTTAATGCATGAAAGTTGACGGACTAGTACCCATGTTCTGTTACTTTAATGAGAACTTCTCTCGTCGAAAATGTAATGTTAACTTATGAAAACTAAAAAAAAGACGTTAAACAAAATATTCCATTATTTCTCTAAAAGTGAGAAAAAGTGCCTCTGTAACTCATGTCGAAGACTATCGAAAGAGATTACGCCGTTAAGTTATAAACGTCATAATATTCAACTCGAAGCCGATGTGAAGTTGCAGACGTTTACGGCTGCCAAAATTTACTAAATAATAAAAAGTGCGAAAATAATGTAAAGTGCGACTTTAATGTTTGTTGTTTACAAAATGGCCTTGAAAACATTTGCTTATTGTTTAAAAGTGTTAAAAGCAAAATAATTAAACAATGAAAAAAAATCAACCCACAACAAAATTCTTACCTCTTCCGTGCTTTATTATTCATTGCATTTTGCACTTTTAATATATTTTTTTGTGTTAAAATTTTTTTTCACCCATTTTTTTTCACAAGTTTATTTGACAGTTAAAGCGGAAACTTTCTCTCAAAAATTTTACGGACACACTTTTTCTGTAAATTGGCGAGTAATTTTCTTACGCGACAGCCTTTACTCGCCAAAAATGTTACAGACGCAGTTAAGTGAGGAAAGCCGTTGCTTGTTTCAATTTACAGCATTTTTGTTTAATTTGTCACGTTTCAATAGAAAAGTTTTTCGACGAGGGAGTTATAGATCGAAATTTATTGATAGTTCAGGTTTTACTATCGATACTATCGATATTACTATCGACTGAATGTTTGTACTTGTGTAGGAAAACAATAATTAGTTTTTTATCAGGCTACAGTTCGTTGTTTTTATCACTTTATTAAACGTACGAGACGTATGTATGTACGCACGTTATTTTAGATGACAGTTGTTGAAAAATTGATAAGTACCTTTCTGAAGGAACCGAAGTAGCAGGGACTATAAGATACTTTATTGCGACTTTAGATAATTTTCTAAATTGGTTTTGATTCTCAACCCAAAAGGTAATTCATCTAGCGGACTTATCCTCTAATGGCCGTTAATTGTTTTGTTCTATGCTCGCAATTGCAATTGCATTTGGATTTACATTTTTTCTACAACATTACAAAAATATTTGACATTTCAGTCCCTATGTTAACATGCACAAATTTCGATTTAAAGGCCTTTAATTAGTTGTAAAAAAGCACAGCTAAGCAAAAAAACTTGCCGCAAAAAACTGTGTGTGTATAGCTACTGTTACATGTCTTCATGGCTGTATTTTAAATAATAATAATATCGATATTGATATTTTGAGACTATCGATAATATCGATAGTACCGTCGATCGTTTTCCAGCACTACTCTTTTGCAAAGTTGACTGCTTAAGCCCTTATGACACTACATTTTTTATTCATTAATTGATATAGAATTGATAGAAAGAAACAGTAAATGTAAGAAAGAGCAAACTATACAAAATGTAAACAAAGTTTTTTATTTTTTTTTCTCTTGTTATGGTTTTTTTCAGGGATGGCGTTGAGAATTTTTAAAATTGTACCAACAACCTTTAAAAATTGTACTTTTTTACCCTAATTGTAAGTTAAAATTTAATTGTTAGTTAAAATTAATTTTATTTATGTTCATAAAAAACACCACAAAATGGTATTATAAATCTAAGTTAAAAAAGTATCAACAAAAAAGTACAATTGAAACAACTTAGCCATTCCTGTTTTGTTTATTTTATTAAATGCTGCCAACTTTTTGTTTATGAGAAACCTAAAAACAAAAAGCGGTAAATCGCTGAATTTGCCCATAAACCGCTGATTCAGCAACACTTTTAATATTTCAAGCTTGAAATGTCAATTTTAAGTTAAACAATTTTACATTTTTTTTGACATAACTTCATTTTTTATCGATAACTTTATTAAAATTTTTGACAGTTTGCCATTTATCTTAATACAGCTTAACTCTTTGCACTTGGTAAATTTTTGTATTACATTATATTTGTACTGTTCACCAAAACTTGAACAATGCATTAAAAATGTAGTGTCATAAGGGCTTTAGGCCTCAAAGAAAGTTAGACCGCTTTCTTACACGCGAAGTTTACTTTGCAAAGCCTTGAGTTTGTAAGAGAGAAAGCAAAGAAGAATGAAGGTGAGTACTTTAATGTACTCGCAAAGTAGCTCTGTCTTCGTTCGTCGTTTCTATATAGTAACATGTATTTGGTTGCTTGTTTAATATAAAAAACAACTACAAAACAACTTGAAATTTTGCCTAGGTAAAGTTTGCGTGTGTAGAAATGAAAGAAAGGCTTTAAAAAAAATGAAAAATTGTAAAAAAAGTTGAAAAACTAAACTTAACGTATGAGAAGGGGGTTTTATAAGAGTTTATGTGATTTTTAAAGGAAAGACCCTACAAAATTTCATAGATCAAAATATCAGAATATTTATTTCAGATTGTTCATAAAGTATACCACTGTGCAATACACCAAAGGCTAGATGAACAAATATCTTTAAATTTATGATAGTCATTAGAGAATGTAAAAGTGTTAATGGCACTTGCCACACAACTGTGTGGCAATATGGGCAAGCAACAACAAAAAAAAAAAAACTCATACTCTTCTAATACATAGAAATATTTTTCAATAATAGAAAATATAACAAAAATAAAATAAATTTTGTGTTTGTTTTTTGTGGGTTTTTCAAATAGTTATTTTTGTTAGAAATCCCCCTGAGAAGTAAAAGAAAAACGTTTACTCTTTATTTTATCTTTGTTTTTTCTATTCGTAAGTATTAAATAAACTCTACACTGAAAGTGGTAACTGTAGTAGTACTTGTCATGGTATTAGTAAGTATATTTAAGTATAAGAGTATCTAAAATTTTTTTTTTGTGTTTTTGTAAAACAACTTACTCGGCACGTATTGTTATCTCATGGCCTGTATTCACTGGAGTCTCAAGTTCACTCAACAGCATTGTCTGTAAGCCACATGAAAATTGGAATTGCAACAGACCTTTTTGCAAAAATAATGCCATATAATGACCGCCCTTAGTGCCCTGTGCGGCAGCTAACATTATGAGACCATTGGTGGCACGTGTGCGTACTTTAAGTTGAACATGCATTGGCAACACTGTATCCAATGTATCATGATGTGGTATATCCTTGTGGATGCGATGCGAGACATACGAATCGCCCGAAAAGGCAGCATTTTTAATGATGATGGGTGTTTCGCATAACGCACCCTGACGATCGAAACGACAAACACACTGGAAGAAAAGAAGGAAAAAAGAATTAAATGTTTGATTTTGTAACAGAAAAATAAAAAAAAAGAACAAGCTTTCAAGTAATAATAATATTGTTAAAACCAATTGGTTGCCTAAATTCCATTAAGTTATTTGCCTTTAATACATCAATGAGTCTTTTAGGCTGAACCCACACCAACATAAGATAAAACAGTTTTTCTGACTAATCCGACAACATAACATTAGTCCTTATGAGACAATCCACACCAAACAAAACAACAGAAAAACTAAATTTTTGACTTACTGCGATAAAACACTGGTTGTATGTGGTTTGATACAACATACCCAGACTGAAGCGAACCTCCTTGCACATACTTGCGTGCTTGTGTATGATGCAACCGAAACCAATTAAGAGAAGTTAAATTAACGAAAAACTACAAAAAAATTGTCGCATTGCTGCCTTAAATATTACCGGCAGGGTTGTCAGATTTTTTCATCGCCTTCATCGCCAAATAGCATACTGAAAATCGACCAAAATCCCCAACAAAAAAATTCGGCAAAAATCGCCAAATAAAAGTTTTATATTAAAAAGAGTAAACAAGTGTTTTTTAATTTTTTTTTTAATTTTTCATATTTAGCCTCATTCTAGAACTGTGTTTTTATTATAGTTGACTATTGCAAAACGCTAAACATTTGTGTTTTTGATTTGAAATCGCATAAACGTGTTCTGTAAATCGCAATCGCAAGAAATTTGGCGACTTCAAATTGCAATAGTATTCCGAAGGGAACAAGAATTTTTGTAAGACACTATGGCAGATCGCAAGCAAAACGCATGTGTTTCGGAACACCTTAAGAAATCTGGCGTTTTACGATTTTAAATCGTGCAATTGTCATAAGAAGGCTGATTATCTTAAAGCCTTGAACTTATGAGATCAGTTAATTAAATTTAGCAAAAAGATTAATGAAATCAAGTATGCAAAATTAGTAGAGTTTGATGCAAAAAAATCAGTTTTTATAGGAGTGATTTTCTGTGTGAATCAGAATATGGTAAAATTTTGTATTTATTTGAAGCAAAGGATAAATGTCTTAAAAGGTGTATTGAAATTGGATATTTCGAATTAACTGGAGTACTTAAAGTCAACTCAGTCTTCTAAACAAATAATTTTCAAAAATTACCATCTAACCCAGACTCGTTTTCGATTCTATATAAAATCAGGGTTTTCAAAAATTTCAAGTGACTATATAATTTTTTTTTTAATAATTATTAAATAATTCTTAAAAGAAATTTTGGATTTTGTTTCGTAAAAAATCGAGTCAAAATGTAAAAAATCGAGTCAAAATGTATAAAAACTGCTTTTTTTTCCGCTCTGTACTCCACATTGAAAAAAACGCATGGTACTATTTTTGCAACTTTTTTTTTTAAAAATTTTCTGATTTTATTTCGCTTTCAATTCAGCTATTTTTGCATACTACCCAGCATACATTATTACTTTCTTATTTTAAAAATACCATTTGGTATGAAATCGAAAATGATTCAGTTTTTAAAATTTATTTTGCAAAATAAGTTTTTCGGTAAAGATCCGATGATTGATAACTTCTGATAAGGAAAATGTGCGAAAATCTAAGAAAGCTTAAGCTTTATTCCAAATTTCTATGGAAACAATTTTTTAATGTTTTCAATCTCATGTATCTGGCAATATTATCAATTTATAACCTAAAACAATTGCATTCGTATTGCGATTTTAAAATTTATTAAAAATTCCAAGAAAAATCTTAGCCAGTACCCAAAAATGTTTTCATATAAATAAGAAAAAAAAAATGCTTTTTAAAAATCGCCAACTTTTTTTAATTTCGCCAAAAAAATCGCTTTGTCGCCAAACACAAAATTGCATCGCCAATTAAGTTAAAAATTCGCCAAGCTTGGCGAAAAATCGCCACATCTGACAGACCTGATTACCGGTTGTCTTTTAAGACAAATAAGTCTTTTTTTGGTGTGGCTAGCACCAAACAAGTGTCTTTGACTGTAAAGACAAAAACGTTTTGTTAGTGTGCCTTACTAATTTTATTTATTTATTAACTGATCTAGCGCAACAAGATAAAATCTTATAAGTTACAGCGCTAGTGATATTATCAATATAATTTCAAATAAAAATGTAAAATATCAAAGTACATAGATAAAAACATTTATAAACAATACAAAAAAATAAAGATTATTACAAAAATTAAAGTATAAGGTATTAACCAAGTATAGCTTGGTTCTTTGGATGTAATAATTTTATGTAAAAATAAAAGGCATCTAAATTGCAAAAGATTTTTAAAATTCATTCCATAAATTTTATATGAAAACATTGATATACTTTCACGGCTATTTTTGTTGAAAACATATCTTGCAATATTATTGTAGGTAACATTTAATTTTTGAAAGTCGACACTGTCACAATTTGCAAAAATTTCACATCCGTATAGCAGAACTGGAATCAAATACGTTTTGGCTAACAGCATTCTTATTTTAAAAGGTGTTGAATTTTTTACAGCCCATAAATTTCTCAGCATTCCGTACACTTTTCCAACGACCGAGTTTATATGATTTGACCAAGTTAGTTGACTGTTAAAAGTAACGCCGAGATTTTTTGATGTGCTAACTAGGACTATAGCATTGTTATTAATTTTTATTTCAATATTATCGTGAAGAACTCTAGAATTTTTTGAAGATTTAGACAGAAAAATACATTTCGACTTGAGGGGGTTAAGGACTAATCCATTTTCCATGGCCCAAGTATAATTTATATTGCAAACACACGATCGCACATCAGCTAAACTAGCACTACTATAAAGCTGAACATCATCAGCATACATATGTACCTCGCTACTTTTCAGAACGTCTGGTAGATCATTAATGTACAAACAAAACAGAAGAGGTCCAAGGATTGATCCCTGTGGAACACCTCTGACGACTGTGAGAGGATTCGAAAATTTACCAGTATAGTATACAATTTGGGATCTGTTATCGAGATATGATGATATAAGCTTGCAAGCAGAACTAACTTATCTTAGTACAAACCAGAGATTTTAAGTTTTTTTTTGTTTTAAAAATTATGAAAAGAAAAATTCTTTAATATTTTCCCAACTGACAATTATTTATAAAATTGTTTTAAACATTTTCCTTCATTTCATGTTTTTTTTTTGAAAATATTCCTTCGAGTTTTGCAATTTATTGCACATATTTTTTTCTTTCTCTGTAACTTATAATTTTTCCAAAGCAACCAAAGGTCACACATGGTTTTATTGCAATTGCCATAAATTCATTTTTATTTCATTTTTTTTTTTTTTTTTTTTTTTTTTGTATTCGATACAATTTTTATTGGATTTTTTCGTCGTCTACTTCACTGGTTGGTTAAAACAGTTTTCTTTATTTTACTTAAAATTATAGTGGAACAACTTTTTTTTTTTTATTTTTAGCAAAATTTTCACTGCAAAAAATTTTTGTGCATAAAAAAATTTATTTTTTTTTTGTAGAAAACGAATAAAGTTTTATTTTATTTTAGCTCATGCAAACAATTTTTTATATTTTTCAATAAAAAAGTGTTTCAAATTCACAGAATCGTAAAAGGTTAATGAAAGAAATGCATTTAGCTAAATTAAAATTTAAGCTGGATGAGGGGAATTGAATTCAATGCTTTCGATGAAGTTTTTATATAAGAATCAATATTTGTAAATAAATTTGCCAGGGCTAATGTTTGAACATGAAAGTAAAAATGTTGGTTTGCGTACTTTCAGTTATATTTTTAAATAATTTTTAATAATTGATGTTGATATTGAAAGATACATATCGCACCGGCTCCTCTTGAGGGGGCTGTTTTTTATATGTGTGCTTTTATCACAAAGTACTAGAGAATTTTATCTTATTTATTTATTTATTTATTTATTATTATATGTCTATGGAATTTTATTCCTTACAGACAATTTAAAAAATAATTGATTACAAAATGTTACACATAAAAATATAATACATAATTAACAATAAGATTACTAAGTGTTAAGAAATGTGATTATTGCCCTTTTTATAGCATCAGGATTTGATGAAAAGTCAATAAACCTTTATAAGTTGTTAAATGCATTGCTCATTCTCCTGAGAGGGTCAGCATTAGCATAATTAGCTCTAACAAATGTTACTGATAAAGGTATGTAATTCCGGGATGGACGTTGAGGAATGTTGAGAGAAATATCATTTATCAAAAATCCACAGCAGATGTCACCATTAATAACATTGAATAAAAATGACACATTAAGCATAGTTCTACGACTTTTTAATGTAGGAAGTTTAATAAGAGAAAGACGAGCAGCATATGAAGGCAAGTTTAAGGGGTTAAAACGTAATCCACGAAGACAAAACAACAGGAATTGTTTTTGAACCGACTCAATGGCATTGGAATGGATTTGGTAAATAGGGTCCCATATTATCGATCCATATTCAAGAATAGGTCGAACTAGTGCCATGAATAAAGTTTTACCAATATACGGATCATTAAACTCTTTAGCCCAACGTTTTATATAACCCAGTGAACCCCTTGCTCTATTTATTATAGTTGTTATATGCAAAGTAAAACTCAATTTAGGATCAAATAATATACCAAGATCTTGGAAGCTGTCAACTAATTCCACTTTATAATCACCCAAAAAAAAATCAGCTGTAATAGGGTTATTTCTTACAAAGCGCATTGATTTACATTTTTTTAAATTCAGCTCCATAAAGTTGATGTTGCACCATTCATAAAATGAATTTAAGTCCTTTTGAAGTCGATGGTGGTCTAAAAGTTGGTTGTAGGATAGATAAACTTTGACATCATCAGCATACATTAAAATATTTGAGAACTTTACAACATTAGGCAAGTCATTAATAAACAAGGAAAAAAGCAGCGGTCCAAGGTGGCTTCCTTGAGGTACTCCAGAAAGAACATTAATATGTTTAGAATAACTACTGTTAAAGCAAACGGTTTGCGTCCTATCTGATAAATATGAGTAAATCCATTTTATGCAATGCTTCGTAAAACCAATTAATTGTAGTTTCTTTACAAGAAGCAAATGATTTACTTTATCGAATGCTTTGCTAAAATCAGTGTAAATGACGTCAGTTTGATTTTTTTTAAGAAATCCGCGATTAACAGCCATAGTAAATTGTAAGAGATTTGTCGTCGTAGAACTTCCTTTACGAAATCCATGTTGATAAGGAGATATTATATTTGCAACTTGATAACTCAAATGGTCCGTAATAATTTTCTCAAAAAGCTTCGGTATAGCACTCAGTTTTGCAATTCCCCTGTAATTTTCAATAAGAGACTTATTACCCGACTTAAATAAAGGAACAATATACGATTCTTTCCACAATTTAGGCAGATAAGCACATTTAATAGATGCGTTGAATAAAACTGTCAGAGGGATTGCTAAGGAATCTGCACACTTTATTAACACACAGCTAGGAATTTTATCCGGGCCATAACTGTAAGAGAACTTTAGTTTTTTTAGATTATTTGTAATCGTATACACATCAAGAAGCAATAAAGAAATTGCATTGTTTTCCACCAGGGGAAATGGATAATTGACTGAGTTATCATATGTTGAATTTGAGTAGGTATTCGAGAAAAAATCAGCAAACATGTTACTTATGACTGTATCATTACTTGATTCAATTTGTCGATAAGTCATTGAGGTAGGATAACCAACGGTTTTTTTCTTTGAGTTTATAAATTTATAGAATGATTTGGGATCACGTTTTAAATTAAATTTGATTTTATTTAAATAACGATTATAACAAATTTTGTTAAAACTGGCATATTCAGCCCTGCTGACGGAATATCTTAGATAGTCTACAGATGATCCAGATCGCTTGAATACTTTAAAATATTTATTTTTCCTATTCTTTGCTCGAGAAAGCAGCACGTTATTCCAAGACGATCCCAGTAATACTCTAGATGTGCGTTTTGGAATACACACGTCCATAAAAGAACACAGCGTGTTGTAAAAAACATCAAATATATGACACATAGAATCACTTGAATTTGAAGAATATGCCAGGATGTTACTCCAGTCAGTATTACTTATAAGATTATTTAACATGTTGTAGTTAGCTCGTTCGAAAGAAAATACTTTTCCAGTACTAACATTTAATGATGCAGTACAATCCGGCGGAATAGATACAATAACTTCAAAAGCAGGATGATATCGATCTTCCGGAAGAGTAATAGGGTTGGATCGTTTAATATAACAGTCATCTCTATCATTTACAAACACTAAATCCAGTATTTTAGCAAAGTCGTTTAGTATCCCATTTATTTGAAAAAGGCTCATATCATATAAAATATTAAAAAAGTCCATGTAATTTACACTTAATTTCGTTTGCACGAAGTATTTATCATCAAGCGAATATTTCCAGGATATTGAAGACATATTAAAGTCACCCATAATTATAATAGAATCATTGTTATTAGCGGAGAGAGAAGCAGACCTAATAGCTTCACCATGATGGATATATAAAGACTGCGGGGATGATGGAGGAATATATGAACACGTTAGTATTATTTTTTTGTATTTTAATTTAACAATAACAGATATAAATTCTATATCAAGCGATACGTCAACCACTAAACGTTCAGAAGGAAAACTGCTAGAGACCGCAATAAGAACACCTCCCCCATAAGTAGCACGATCTCTACGGAAAATATTGTATTTGCCACACAGGATTTCAGTATTTAGAAAGTTATCATTGAGCCAAGTTTCAGTAAAGACTAATACGTCATAATTAAAGTTGAAGCTTTGCATATACAAATTAGACAGCTTTGATCGTAAACCACGAACATTTTGATAAAAAACAGATAATGAATCGACAGTAGCTTTACTTAGTTTTTTGAACTATTCTGTTCACGTTGAGGGAGAACACCAAAATTATTAACATTCGTTCTATCCTTATAAATGTACTCGCGAACTAATGTGTTTTCAGGCCAGAAGTTTGTATCCAGAACTTGATTGAAAATATCATCAGAAACAGTTAATTGAAAAGATGTAATAGACCTTGGCTGTGAGTATTTAAATTTATGAATTAAAACATCAGAATTATATCCAACTTTAGATTTAATATAATAATCTATATCATCTGAAGTAGTGGAACTTGCCAGACGAGAAATGAAAATAGATTTTTTTGGTGGAACAGCTCGCAGTGGGTTACGAACAATTTGGTTACTTATTGTTGTATCCATAGGAGTATGATTTTCAGACGATTGCGGTAATAAAATATTATTAGAATTAGAATTACTAATATCAATACTGGCTACATGTGGCGAGATCACATTTAGAGGCGCAAATGAAACAGGATTATCATTATTAATTTCAGAAGACTTCGAACGAGTAACAACTGTAGAATATGTTAGTGACGGAATCATCGGTGATGTATTTAACGTTTTTTTCCGCTTTGGAGACGACAGATCTGTCACGTCCGAAAACTTATCTAAATTTTGATAGCTTGTAAATAGTTCGCCAAATTTTGAAAGCTTAGTTTGCACACTTAGAAAGTCTTTTTTAAGATTGTCGTATTCATCTTTAAAACTTTTAAAAAATTTATAAAAATCTATATTAATTTTTTTACACCGCGGGCAAGACCATTGTAGTGATTTTCCAGCATCAGCAAGAGCATCCGCATCGCGTGGCTTTAATGCCGTACATTTTAAATGGTAATGCCCTAAGCACAACCAACACGATATCATTCTTTCATTTTCAGTAACGTTGCAATTGGTACTTAAGCAATCCATGATAAAAGTGTTTATTATTTATTTATTTTTTTTTTTTTTTTAAATTAAAATGTTCATAAAATTGTTTGCTGGGTGATAATTATAATCAATTACAACAGATGGCGCTACTATAACGTAATCAAATACACAAACCAGTAAAGATGTATTTCAGAGTACGAATAATAATTTTTTTAGAGTCGTATTTATTGTTATTAAATTAAACAGATGTTTTCACGAATGTATTTTTGGTAAGAAACTTTAAAGTGTAGTTTTTTACTATTAATATAGAACAAATTAATTATAAATTAAATTAAAACGAAGAGTTTGAACATTTAACTTATCCCGGTTAACAAATGTTTATAACAGTCCAGTAAATAAACAGACAGTTGGCAACTGCAGTACAATAATAAGTTTAAATAACAATTAAAATACTTTAAACTAGCCAAAATTATAGAGCGATACAGAGACACGTTTGGTTAAAGCGAGCACAGAACACAATCTTAGACAGTGGGTTGTTGTTGTTGTAACAGCTCGACCTGAAAAACAAGTGTGTATAAAATTATTTTCTATTCTTCTTCTTCGCTATGTCGGCCAACTCAGCTAGATCAAGGCCCAGTAGCTGCGTACATCACGCGGGGGGGGTCGATAAGGAAACT
This sequence comes from Pollenia griseotomentosa, assembly GCA_963931875.1. Lineage (NCBI taxonomy): Eukaryota > Metazoa > Arthropoda > Insecta > Diptera > Polleniidae > Pollenia > Pollenia griseotomentosa. Next base: position 69,650,247 of record OZ007561.1, on the reverse strand, counting down.
GTTTCTAGATGGGTGGGGTTTGTGCAGCAGTTGAATAGGTGTCGTTCGCCTATGCCACATGCATGACAAAGGTAAGGTAAGGGATGGTGCTGTTTATTATTGACCAGTATGAGTTTAGACAGTGCACCATCCTGACCACAATTATGCCAATACAACTCTGGTCCGACATGGTTGGTCCCGTAATTCGTTTGAAACAGGTGGGGGACGACCTCCTACAACAATATTCTCTCTATAGCTTACCATAGAAATCTCCACCGACTCCCTAAGAATTTCATTCAGAACTGCCCCGTATGAGGTGTGGTCTGTCATAAAGTCCAGATGTCGTTGGACTTCACTCTCACACCACCGAAGTTCTTTTCTGAAATGCCTCGGGGGGTCTTATTCCGTTATTCCGTTGGTAATTCGTATGCCCCATCCGATAACATCCCAGATGGAACTGCTTATTAAGCATTAAATTGTGTTCCTTGGCCGTCTTCTTCTTCAATTCGTCATGCAGGTGTTCTATTGATGCCATCAGAACACAGCCCGTAACGATCCTTAGGGCGCCACTTGGACAGCTCTAAAGCTTCTTCCACTGAGTATCGCTGACTCTCGGAGTCCACGCAGGCGCTGCGTAGCTTATCACTGACCGGTCAATCGTTTTGTATGTAGCCAACAATGTTTCATTTTCCATGCCCCAAGTGCTAAAGGCTAGAGACTTGAGGACCTTGTTTCTACTCCGCATTCTATCGCAGATTGGCTGTCAAATATTCCTCCCAATATCTTTGGGTGAGTTTTTGTCGGAATTATGGTGCCACCGGATAGTCACATTCAACTGTAACCCCACTTTCTTTGTCTATGTCGTGAAAATATGTTCATATTCCTCGTGTGGAAAAAAGTTTGTCAGATCATGGAGATGACCGTTTACCGAACTACATAGGTCATCGACGTTGTGGCCAGTCGCCATTATACTGTGAGCGTCAAAATTAAGTGTACAGCTAGTTTTCCAATGTAAGAAGTGTTGTAAGTTGTAAAAAAAGTATAATTTTTACTTTGTCAAATTTGATCAGACTTCAAGCTTGCTGTCATCTGTGAAAAATACGTTGCTCCAAAAATTGACGAAAGCAAGTTGGACAAAAAAAAACGTGATAAAAGGTAGAAATAAGAAATTCAACGCGAAAAATACAGTATCTATAGTGAAGCGTGATAGTGTTGGCTTTTGTAATACGTCCTTAAACAGATGAATCAGCCCAATAGTCGCTAATATCAACTCAACTAAACATCTGGGAGCATTTGGACAGACAAAATAAAAAAACCATAACTAGCAAGCACTCTCTGAAGAAAATTCTGCAGGAAGAGTAGCCAAAATTGTCTACTGCGCTAACTTAAAAATGGGTGGAATCGATGCCATATAAACTAGAAGCCGTCCTAAAAGCAAAAAGAATTCAAACAAAGTATTAGCCACTTCACTTTTCTTAGTATTTTAAAACTGTACACTTTTTTTTGACGCCTTAAAAACGGAGTAAATTGTTTTTTTTATTGTACTGGTTTTGTTGTTTTTGAAGTATTTCAAATTTTTAATTTTAATTTGTAATAACATTGTCTAAAGTTTTGTAAATGATAAAAAACTTCTAAAAATTTGAATTATTTTTTACTAAAATAACACTTTTTATATTGGAAAACCAGTTGTACACTTTATTTTGACGCTGACAGTAGTTCAGCCGTCTGCCTACGATACATTTTGGACATCTTGCGGAGGTGTCGGGAGTGTAGACATGTAGAAAACACCAACACAAGACAGTTTGTATGTAGATTATACTTTTTATCTTTTTCTTGCGTTGACTCACTTAAAAAAACCAGTGCGAGATGTGAAACGAATTTAGCTAATAATTTTAAAATAAAATCAAGTTTTATCCAAACCGATAATATTATGCGTTTATGCAGATGTGTGTAAGATAAAAAACTTCTTAGTGTACCCATCGACTCAAAATCGATCTAACTATGTATATTCGCCGTTGATGAAATTCGGTGTATATATTATAATAATAAGGAGGTAACCTATTAAAGGTGGTTTATATGTATTTCCAACTAGCTCTTCTACAAACTTCCATAAATTTTTTATTGCAACCTAATAAACTATTCGGAATTTTATTTAATTCAGTCCATATTTGACCATACGAATTCCAATCAATTAATCAATTTTTAAAATAGCTTTAATTTTTTACATTTAACGTTGTTTTTCCTGACAATAGAAAATAATTAATCCAAAAAAAATTTTACATTTAAAATTAACAAAATTAACAAAAATACAAATATTTACAAATGTAAATACTACCCGAATTCGTAGAAAGAATTTGATGCCCAAGTTAGGGTTAAAACAGGGTACAGGTTTAACAGAAAAGTAACTTCTGCCAAGTTTTATCATAGAATAACTATTTTATGAGATTTATTCGGGTCAAAGCGATTTTTGGAAATGGCTTATAAATGGGAGCTATTGGTCAATTGTGGACTCAAAGTCTTACTTGTAACTATATCAAAGCTTAAACAAAACACCAACAATAAACAGTGAGTTTATCTTTTCTTACATTCAATAAAAAAAAAAAAAAACAATAAAATGAAGCCATTTGTTTTTAATGTGTCTTTTTTTACCCACTTACAACTACAATTCGAGTCGGAAAAAAGCCAACCAATTGTAGGGGAATGTAAGAAAAGATAAACTCACTGTTAATTGTTGGTGCTTTGTTAAAGCTTTGATATACATTGTACAAGTAAGACTTTGAGAGTTTATAATTCTTATTCGCTTTAGGGTTTTATTCGTATAATATTTTTAGCTTTTCTAAAATCTTTGGAAAAGGTTTCCTGACGATCTGGCCTAAGTAACCAGTGAAATGCGCATAGAAGCTAGCTTTCCCTCAACAATAAACTTCAGTGTATTTATCAAATATGAAAAATTGGGAATTTAGCACGTCATACAGAAATCTTATCTATATATATAAAATTGTAACATTACTGACTGACTGACTGACTGATTCATCATCGCACAGCCTAAACGCCTGAAGCTAAACACTTGAAATTTGGACCAGAGATTGGTCACTCCCCAAATCGATCCACTAAGACGGGATTTTCGGAAATTCGAATGTTTAGAGGGTAAAAAAGAGTAACCTTATATCTTCAAAACTAAAAGAGATACAAAAAAAATTTAATACCTATCGTTGTTCTTTAGAAAAATAAGCGGACAGGTGTCTGGTACTTTTTTGAAATTCGGCCCTATTAGGGAGTAAACGGGTAAAATCTGAATTTTAGTACTTTTTTGACACCCCATCTATCTTTTGAACCAATAAACATAGAAACAAGGTATATACCACATTCGAAACTTATCAAAAAAATACGAATATGAATTTGGTACTTTTTCGAAATTCGAACATTTAAGGGGTGAAAATCGTAACTATTTTTGGTACTTTTTTTACAAAACATTTTTCTCCATTCATTGACATATTCGTACTAAATTATGGGCTCCCACTTCAATACTGAAATTTTTGATACTTTAATGGGGGGAAAAAATAGTACCAAAAAAAGGAAATACGTGAAATTTGATATTTTTCTTTCGCTTTTTGGTTCTACAACTGGTATTTTTTTAATAATCGTTAATATTGGACCTTAAAACCTAAGATCTATTGCGGAACTTTTTGGTACTTTTTTGTTCTTTATCTGGTTCTTTTTGAATTTCCGTTTGTATTGGACCTAAAAGCATAAAATTCAACATGCAATGTCCTGAGTGGATACGAATCTATGAGGAAACTTTTTGGTACTTTTTTGTTCTTTAACTGGTACTTTTTTGAGTTTCTGTAAGTATTGGACCTCAAAATTAAAAATTCAAGATGCAAAAAGGATAACACGGGAAATAAACTTTCTTTCATTTGCTTTTGTGTTCTAAATTTTTAAATTTTCTATAATGTTGAACTCAGACGCTAACGAAGTAGCAGGTTAAATGCTAGTTAATAATAAAATGTTTTATTTTGTTTAATATTTAATAACTTTTATTCTGCTTTTGTTATTTTTATCCAGCGTTTAAAAAACTGCAGTCAAAGTAAAAAACCTTAATTTCTGCTACTCCTTCATTTGCCACTTCAGATTCATTAAATGTACACAGTCGCTGTCAAATCGACTCAAAAACTGAAAAGTTGTACACAAATTTTCGTTTTTTGTTCGACAGTTTTTTGTTTCGACTGCAGTTTTTTAAACCCAGTTTTTATCACAGGTAGGAAATCTGGTACGAATGAGCTTTTTTCATGCTTTTTTAGTTGTTGCACTAAATATGTATTTAAAATTTAAAAGAAAGCAATTTAAATTTTATAATAATTTTTATCATTTTGCTTTTTTTTTTATTAAAAAAAAAAAAATTGTGAAAATTTGTGAACAAAATTACAATTTTCCATCCCAGTTTTTCTTCTACAATACTGATAAAATAAAAGATCTCATTATTAATAAATATTTCAAAAAGTATTGAGAGCTATAAAACTGTCGAATTTCTTTACGCATTTATTTATTTTATTTATTTTTTATTTTTTATTTATTTATTTATTAATTGAATTGCTCCATACACAAGACTTAGAGTCTTATTTTGCAGTGTGGAACTGAGAATATGTTAAGCTTAAAATCATTAATTAATTAATAACTTAATTACTAACTACAATTTTTACATAAGTAAACAAAAAACAATTAAATTTAAAAAAAAAAAAAAAATTAAGATAATTTAATTTAAATATTTAAAAAAGCATAAAACAATATATTTTAATAATCAAAAATTTAGATAATTTTATTTTTTTTAATCTCAAGTAATTATGTTTCAAAGTGCTATGCTGAAAACAGTTTAAAAATATTTTCCCTGAATTTTCGTGCGTTACTTAAAAGTTGAAGGCTATAGGGTATAGAATTCCAGAGAGATACTGCGAATATGTAGAAATGCCACTCAGAAATTAAACTTTTATATCCGAACGATCTAATTCTTTTCCCCCTGCTTATGTCAGAAATACAAAGTTTACCGTACAGGTGCTCAGGCTTGTGAGAATATATTATCTTATGTAAAAAAATTAAAACTCTCATGTTCAGAAGATTATCTAAGGAAAGACCATAAAGCCGAGATAAAAACAAAGAAACACTAGAGCGCCTTTTAAGTCCATACACGTACCGTACAATATTGTTAAACGCAACGTTCAATTTCGCCTTACTAATCGTATCAGATTTAGCAAATAGCTCACAGCCATACAGTAAAACTGGCATCAGATAAGTTTTAGCAAGAAGCATTCTTATTCTTAAAGGTGTACAATGCTGGGTCCGCCAAAGAGTTCTAATCATTGAAAAGTTGCGACCACAAGCATAGCTAATGTGGTTCGACCACGTAAGAGTGTCATTGAAAAATATTCCTAGATTCTTAGCAGATTTTACTATTTCAATCCGCTGATTATTTATATATAAAGGGTGTTTTTTTAAGCCCGATAGAACTTGAAATTGTAAAAAATAACACAAAAAATTAAATTGTAATCATTATTCGAAAGATCAATACGTGACATTAACATTTGAAAATGATTTCGGGCATATGGGCACCGCGGCTGTTCTTGACGAAGCGCATTCTGGACGTCCAATTTTGGGCCACTTTTTCGAGCACTGCTGGCCGTATGTCACGAATAACACGAACAATGCTGGCCTCCAAGGCGTCAATTGTTGCTGGTTTATCAGCATAAACCAGTGACTTCAAGTAGCCCCACAGGAAATAATCGAGAGGTGTCAAATCGCACGACCTTGGAGGCCAATTGACAGGTCTATTTCTCGAAATCAACTTATCGCCAAATTTTGATTTCAATAAGTCGATGGTTGCGTTCGCCGTATGGCACGTAGCGCCATCCTGTTGAAACCACATCTCCTCCGGATCAATGTCATCCATATTTTCAAACAAAAAATCATTGATCATGGTGCGGTAACGATCTCCATTGACCGTAACGCGAGCTCCGGCCTCATTTTTGAAGAAATAAGGTCCGATGATGCCACCAGCGTGAAAACCGCACCAAACGGTGCATTTTTCTGGATGTAATGGAGTCTGTAGGGTCTCTTGTGGATTGGTCTCGCTCCATATGCGGCAATTTTGCTTATTAACAAACCCGTTAAGCCAAAAATGCGCCTCATCGCTGAACACAATTTTGCGATTTAAATTTGGATTAAATTTTTAAATTTTTCAAAGTAAATTTGGATAATTTCGTAGCGTTGTTCAAGCGTGAGTCTATTCATGATGATTTGTCAGAGTATACTGAAACAATAAAAAAAAATATTTCATCAAAATTTAATTTTTTGTGTTACTTTTTACAATTTAAAGTTCTATCTAGCTTAAAAAAACACCCTTTATATTAGGTATAATATTGAGTGTATTTAGTCGCCTTTGAATAACCATGCATTTAGATTTTTTTGGATTTATTTCCAAGCCATTTGCCGTTGCCCACGTATAAATACGATGAAGTTGTTGATTAAGATATATAATACACTGGTCGATTAAGGCATTATTACAACTGGTATAAAGTTGATCCGCGTACATTCTTATATTACAATTCATTAGGACGCCTGGGAGGTCATTTGAGTACAGTGAGAATAATAGTGGCCCAACAATTGACCCCTGAGGTACCCCTCCTGTTACAGGCAGTGCCCTGGATTTCCGTATTCCAGTTTCAACATACTTATATCTGTTACCCAAGTATGTTGACAATAACTGAGTAGCGGTCGAAGAGAAATTGAAGAAATGTTTAAGTTTGTAACAGAGAATGTTATGATCCACAGTATCAAACGCTTTTGAATGATCTAAAAGTACTAAAAATGTAGTCTTGCCATCATCAAGTTTCGCCCTAATCTCCTCCGTAACATCAACTAACGCTGTTATGCAGCTTTTTTTCCTTCTGAACCCAGATTGACGATCTGTTAGTAAGTTATTGTTATCCAAAAAAACAAGTCAATTGGTTATGCATAATACGTTCAAATACTTTGGAGAGAAATGGAAGAATGGCTATTGGTCTAAAATCGGAACCAGTTTTGGGTATTGGAACGATTTTAGCTATTTTCCAGTTCGAGGGAAAGTAACTTGAGGTTAATATTTTGTTAAAGAAAAATCTAATAATAGGAAGAAGTTGAGGTAAAAGAATCTTTTGAAACTTTGGATCAATCCCGTCCACTCCTATAGAGTTGGATTTTATAGACAATAGGCTAGATAAAACGTCACATTGGTCTACTGCAGCAAAAGAAAAAAAAGAGCTAGAATTGTTATTCGACTGGTTATTGGTATAATAATTTTGATCTGCTTGCACAATAGGGATATTTAAAAACTTCTTATTGATTATTTATTTATTACTAGACATTTTAAATTTATGTGAGCTTTTGACATGTCGTTATTTTGTTGTTATAATTTAAAAGGCTTATAGTGATATTCACCAAGGTTAAAGGTTAAAGCGTTAACAACACTGATTTTAAAAAATAAACGTCCCCTGTTGTAAAAAAATTTGCTCCATGAAAGTTTAAAAAATAGAAAAAATATTCAAAAACAGCGACACAACAAGTTTTTACAAATTACACTTTCATAAATTAAGTAAATAAGCCAAATACTTTCTTGCATAAATACCTAACGTTATTCAAAGTCAGTAACTTACTCACTGAAGTAGATAAAGAAGCACACTATAACTAAACTAGACCTAAATTAAAGCTGAACAAGAACTGAACAAAAACTGAACTAGAACTGAACTAGAACTGAACTAGAACTGAACTGAAGGAGAACTGAACGAGAACTGAACTAGAACTAAACTTCAACTGAACAAGAGCCTAGACTAGAACAACACTAACCATGTTCTTTTTCGTTTAAATCAACATGATTTAATAAATTAATATTATTTCTGTATATTTTTTCTTTCTATTAAAGAAATATTTAAAATCTTAATTCAAAATGTACAAAAACTTTTTTATTAATCTTAAGCACAAACATTTGTCTAAAGCTTTCATTAAGTTAAACAATTGAAAAGATAACCCCCCCTTTAAATTTATTGCCTTTCTTAGCCCTGCATCAAAAAGAACAAAATTTATAGATTCCCATTAGAAAGCTTAAACTTTAACGTTTATTACTTTCGTAAAACTCATCATATTCCTAAAAGATGAATGAATAATAAATGCATTTAACTACAAGTATTTATGACATTTACCAAACGCTCTCATACTCATGTATGGCTTTTAGTAGAATATGTTAAAATTGCTTCCAAGATTGAGCAAAAACATTGGTATCATGCTGGGTTGCTTGATGAGAAATGTTGCTTAAACTTCGTTTTATTAATTCTGCTACAACAACAAAAAAACACACACAACTGTGTGTTCACAATTCATGCAACTTTTGTACACCTTGTTAACATGTTAAAAGGATTCCTCCTGTTTCTTTTTCATATTTTTCCCTCTTAAGTTGTTTTAAGGTTTATTGGCTTTTTAGTGTAGAAATATTTAGTTGTTGTCGTCGTCATTTTTGTTCACTCTTTTGTTTTTTGCACTTTTCGTTACTTTCTATGCTAGAGGACGAAAAAGCCTTCAAGTAGAAATGCGTTTTTATTTTTTTGTTCTATTTTCTCCGCAAAGATTTATGGTTTTCCAACAATAACAACAGCAATTCTTCTAACATTAACACACTTGAGAGTTTTTAATACTCCCGACAAAAATTTAGTTGTTAGATGTTTTTGTTATTTTTTTTAAGTAAATTACACACACAGACACCCACGTAGAGAGACAAGACTTCAAAAGGAATAAATTCTAAAAAAAACCTGCTGATTTATTCACACTTCTAACAGTCGTGTCTAATGCGTGCATGTGTGCCTAAGTTTATAAGGAGACAGACAGTTTAATTACTTGCGAGTGTTGAAGTACAACTACAAACACACTTTAGTTCGCCTAATAGTGGCATGGAATCTCATTCATTGTATACAACCATGAAGACAGAAAGTAAACAACATAAATTTTAAACTGGAGGGAACAGAATGAGGCACGCAAGACAATAAACATATGCATGAGTTTCTATGATCACCAAAGTAGATCTATATAAATTGCTGCAAAACAGTGCAAAAAAGTGCCTATTAATGGAACACCTAGAACACGTGCTGATCAAATAATAAAATCTTTTAGAAAATTGCTACAAATAGCAATGTTTTTTGTAAAAAGAGCTACGACTACCAAATGGAAAGTGTGGTGCAAATAGCAAATTTTTGGAAAACACTTGCTTAGTGATAACTTTAAAATCCGGAATTCTTTGCAATATTGTACCTTTTCTTATAATAGTTTTCAACAACTTTTTTTAAATATTGGATATTTAGCTAAGGATTATTCCCCATCTTTTTTGGCTACATTATGGATTTTGCACCAAAAGAACTGGTATTATTTTAGACCAAAGACGAATCCAGCCAAGTTTCGGGAGGGCGTTTTGCATCGCCTTAAAAAAATGCTAGTCGGAGAGAGCAAGTTGTAGAATATAAGAGTCGAAACTTCTCAACTAAAATTTTGGCCGATCATTGTCATTATAAAATATGTTGACATTATGCTTGGTTGCATATTTCGGCCGAATTTCGAACAATTCTCTCGTTTAACGAATTAATTATGATCGGTACAAGTCGTCCGTGATGGTCTGGTCCTATTTATGTACCTCAAACGAGAAGGCCTCTAATACCGATTATCTTGGCTTCATAAATATCGATTTCTTGCGATTCGAGTTGTCGGAATTATGCCATTTTTTATCGCCAGTAATGATTAAATTTAATGCAAAATCGTCATTCAATTTCTCTCGGCTTCAAATTGACACTCTTCAGATCCGACCAAATACTCAGCAAAAATATTCGGTTTGGCTTTGATTAGGCTGGTTGACTGTAAATTCACATACGATATTTCTGAGCAAAGGCTTGTCGTATGGACCCATTTTTTTATCGCTTGTCATTATTCCATGTAAAAATAATTTTTATACGCTTCATCACCGGTGAAAAGGGTATATAAATATGCACATATATAAGCTTGTCATTCCGTTTGTAATTTTTACAATATTGAAAATGAAACATGTTAATTCAACCCAGGCTCGAGCCCCAGCTCAGCCATGAAAATTATCAATGAATTTTAATAAAATTTCATGTTGTAAAATTCCTTTCTTGAGTAAAAATAATTTAATGAAAATTAAATATAATGAACTCAAGCCTAACTAAAAAATATCAAAACTAAAATTAACAGTTCAACTAAAAATCACAATTGTACCTAAAATAGCTTTGGCACAAGGTCTAATGTTTAAATCTGTACATCAAGTGGTACAAATAAAATGTCGACGAAAGTGGACAAAAAACATAATAAACAAATGTATTCAGGTTTTCAATACAAAGTCTTGACAGAAAGAATACGAAACAAGTTAGAGTGCTATATTCGGCTGTGCCGAATCTTTGATACCCTCCACCGACAGTTCCAATATTTCAGGACTGATACCTATATGATGTCGATTTATTGTTAATTTATCTTTTTAAAAACAGGCATCAGCATTAAAATTGGTTGAGGCTTAGACCTATATTAAATTACTGACCGAAAATCTTGATCTTGGGTAAGTTATGGACCGATCTTCACGAAATTTCACAGTATCATTTATAGTCCTATAAAACTGTGACGAGCCAAAATTTGTTATGTTAGCATTGTTAATTATGCTTTTAGGCGTACTAAACTTTTTTCCGGGAGAAGGGTTTCTATGGTGCCCAGGGTAAATTATGGACCGATCTTCATGAAATTTCACAGTGTCATATCTAGTCTTAAGAAACTCTGAAGTGCCAAATTTTGTTATGATAGCATTATTAATTACGGTTTTAGGCGTACTAAACTGTTTTCCGGGAGAAGGGTTTATATGGGGCCTAGGGTAAATTATGGACCGATCTTCACGAAATTTTACAGTGTCTTTTCTAATCCTATAAAATTGTGAAGTACCAAATTTTGTTATGATAGCGTTAGTTTTTACGGTTTAAGGCGTATTAAACTGTTTTCCGGGACTTGGTCTTATATGGGGCATAGGGAAAATTATGGATGGATATTCACGAAATTTTACGGCGTGATTTCCAGTCGAATAAAACAAATTTTTGCAAAATCTTATATGATTCCGTGCATTTTTCCACCACTTATGTTAGTTTTTGTAACAAAATTATCAGTTTTTAAAAGGTGGTGGTTCCACATTTTAATTCATAGCTCCGGTCCTACTGAATTTCAATCCCAAACTGCTTAGGATAACTTCAAGCAATTTGACACCCAGTTTGTTCATTCTTTTTGAGTTTTTCGTAAGTGAGCGTGTTTTCAATAGACAGACAGACAGACGGACATGGCTAAATCGACTTAGAATTACTCAAGGAGCCAGAATATATATACTTTATGGGGTCTAAGATGAATAATAAAAAAGTTTCACACAAAATGACAAACTTAGTATACCCTCTTCACAACTTATTGTGGTGGAGGGTATAAAAACAGAAGAAAGGAAGCAACATGTAATATAAAATTGAAAATGATAATTACAGCAAATTTCGAACCACCAGCACAGCACCACTGTTGGCTGGCAGTCACCGCAGTGGTGCAGAGGTTAGAACTCAAAGAATTCTGATGAGACAATGTGGTGATTCTTGAAACATGTAAATTCAACCCAGGTTCGAGCCCCAGCTCAGCCAAGAAAAAGAATTTTAATTTCATGTTGTAAAATTCCTTCCTTCAGTAAAAATAATTTAGTGAAAATTAAATTGGATCAACTCAAGCCGTACTAAAAAATATCAAAATTAAAATTAACAGTTCAACTAAAATTCACAATTGTTATATTGAAAATATGCATACCGGTCCTTATGTCCGTGTGTATGTTGAAGTAGTTTTTCCGAAAACCTCAAAAATTATGGGTACTAGGTAAATATATTTTCAAGTCACATATATTACGTAAAAGAATGCTTTTGAAATTTAGCCAGATCGGTCCATAAATAACTCATATTTAACGCATAAATTCTTTGTTTTTTTTCTGTTTATTTGGAGAACGGCAAGAGCAAAATGTTCAAATTAGGTACATATATCTTGGTATTCAATAAGGGATGCCAATCGGGACTGATTTTCGCGAATCCCGGGATTCGGGATTTCAAAAAATTAAATCCCAGGATTGCAGGATTTTTCGGGATATCGGGATTTTTTGAGATTCGGAATTTTTTTTAAATAATAGGTATGCATAAAAAGCAAAGTGACAAAATTATTAAATTATTTTATTTATAGTAGAAAACAAAACAAAAAAAAAATCATGGCTTAAAACACACTGTAACAATTTAAGTACATAAGTAAAATATTTTCATTCAGTCTCTTATTTTTTTGCTTCGAATAAATATAAGTGCATCTAGTGTGTCATCTGATAGTCTTGATCTAATTTTATTACCAAAGTAGGCAGCTGCAGAAAAACAGCGCTCACAGTCAACGTTTGCTGGTAGAATAGTCAACAAGTTGCTATTGCTGCCTGTAAGTACATTTCTCTATCTCCTCCTGAAATAAGCATATTTATCTCTTTTCCAATTGTTGTCACCATATCTGCTGCTGATGCAATTTTTGAAGTTTTGTTTGGGCTTTAACATCTTTCTGTCGCTTTATGTAACTTTTTATTTATCGAAAACGACAAATCATCATTTTTTTCCTCGACTAAGGATGAATCGGAACTAGAACTTTGAGGTAAATTATTAAGTGCTTCATTTTTGTCTTTAAATTCCAAAATGAACTTTTTAAGCTCACTTTTTATTTCGTTTGTTTCAATATTTTTGTCAAAATTGGATTTTAGTTTAGAATTTTTCAAAAAAATCAGCAATGTTGAATAAATCGTTCTTCTTTCTTTAATTCTTTTGTAAAGAGACTTTTCTATTTCTTGGCTTAATTTCCAGTCCACTTTTGATACGTCTTTTACCATAAAAGAAAGGGCAGCATCGGCTTTCCAAAGGTTTATTTTACTTTGACATAAAGCTTCAACTGTTGCCTTTACAGGATTTAAAATTTCGGTTATTTGTTTGATTAATTTATATTCGTTATCCCTTATTGGCTGTTCGTTTTAATCAATTAAGGCCTTCTCTACGGGTATTTCAAATTCATGGAATCTTTGACACATGTTGAAAAGAGTATTCCACCTAGTTTTGCAGTCTTAAATAAGTTTAAGTTCTTTGCCGTTTTCCTCCTTAGCATATTTTTGTAAAACTTCGTTTTTAGTTGGTGACTTTCTAAAAATTTTTAAAATTTTTCTGACTTTTCCAATAACTTTTGAAATATGATAACGGTCAGTCAAATCAGTTTTCATTTCTATAATACAAAAATCGAAAGATTCAAATATCTCGTCGTCTTCTAAAGAAGATAATTCATTTACGGTAAGTTTTTCATTTGGGTTGTAAAATACATCTAAAATAGCCAGGTGTATACCATGTGCGAGGCAAAGTTGTTGTTTTGGTGTAATAATTTTTCCAATCTTTTGCATTTTAGAGGCCCCGTTAATTTCAAAGCCAACTATTTCATCTGAAAGTGAAACTCCAAAATCATTCAGTCGTATACAAATAACAGCAGTAGCAGACTTTATTATTCTAACTAAACCCAAGTTAAAAAACTTATCTGTTGAATGCAATATAACATTTATATAACGTTTGTTTGCGGTAGAGGAACATCGAAGCCTCGCGACGTCAACGATTTGCGAAGTTCTGTAGACGTTATAAAAGCTGAAAATGGAAGGCCGTCAAGGGCAGTCATTCTGGCAATACATGAACCAATTGAGTCCTCCGATAAAATTGCATAGCTTGTTATTTTGGCAATTTTTGGCATTGGCTCGTCATTTGTATTTTTCTCCAATTTTATGTTGTGGACCTGAAACAGAAAAGAAATTTAACATCTTGCTAATTAAATTTTTGGATGACTTACTTTTAGACGAGTTATTAAACCTTTAGTTGAACCACCATTAGTTTTTAACATTTTATTGCAAAGTTTGCATTTTGCAGTTGGTGCACCAGTGGAATTAATTCAAAAATAAAACCACACGGATCTTTTACTTTTGCTTTTCATTTTACGCATTTCAAAAGACATTGTTCGTTAAATTTATTTTCTTTTAATTTTTTCAGCACTTTTTACATTCGAATATTTTATTATTTTTGGACGCGCTTAACCCTAAGTCTAGACGAGCAATTTGTTTGGCAATTATTGCCGTAGCAACTATCAAATTCTATTGCCAACACTATATATTAACGTGTGGATTGCATAAATATGTATTTGAACACATGTTCAGCAACAAATGTTATAATATATTGCTGAGCAATAATCTTTTAACACAAGCTGTCAAAATCAATTATCATTTACAAAAAAGGAAAAATTTTAAACTTAAAACATAAAATCTAAATACAAAATTTACAAATTAATAATAAAAAAATAATTAAAAATAAATTGGTTGCCAAACAAAATGGAAATATTTATTAACATACAAATTCATGTTTTGTGTTTAGACATACGTTTACTCCACTCTGAAAAAAATGTTAAGCATAGAACATTTCTGTGACGTCATTCTGCCGACGTTATTGCTTATGTTAACAAATACAAATTGCTCGTATAGACCTAGGGTAACAAGAATAACAAAGTTTAATTTTTGTTCTGTCGTTTTTATTGACAGTATTAACAAGGTGAAACAAATAAATATAAAAGATCAATATTGTGTTCCCACAGTGAATATATTCTCATTGAGAAAAAGTCATGATGAATCTGTTTTTATTAAAAAAGGTAAAACAACAAATTTAGTAAACTATTTCGGGATTGACTGAATCCCGAAAATCCCGGGATTAAGAAATCTAAATCGCGGGATTCGGGATTGGCATCCCTATTATCAATACACAACATCGGATAAAATGTGGGCAGGATTGGATTAGATTAATTTATATGTAAAGAACGGTAGGAGAAACATTTTCTACCCAAAGCTGGGTTATCAATACATAATCTCTCTTAAAAAGTGGGCGGGATTGAAAAAGTGGAAGTGGTATCTCCCGTAAAAATATATTAGAGATTTCTGTATATCTGAAGAATGGCAAAAGCCAAAGTTTTCAAATAAGGAACAAGCAATATTCCACAAAGAAGTGGGCGTGACACAAAAAATAGATTTATAAACATCTAACGACCGCTTTTTCTAAAACTTTCTGTTTTTTTTATTGCACCATGGTAAAGACTATAAGAGATTCGGCGGAAGCATTTTGATAAACTAAAATTGTCTTTCAACGTCTCGTGACTTTAACATGTTTGGTATTGCTGCTTAAACACGTTTCGGAATGGCTGCTTGAGTGACTTATATTGATATATTTTTAAGTTCAACAGCAATATTAATAACAAAATGGCGCAAATAATTCATCTTCAAACTTTTTTGGCTGATGTGGGCAGTTTCTGTTTTTCATATCAAAATCATAAGTTCTGAATTAGTCATTTTTTGAACATTGAAACCGACAGAAAACACTCAGGATAAGCTTCTGAAAGCAAAAGTTGTGCATTACCTGGATTTTTTTCAATGAAATTTACCGCACATGGTCTTTGTTGGTACTAAATTCCTCACGTTTGACGTTACGACCTCAAGATTCACCACCTCAGTTTTGATGCACACATATTTTCAAAATCACATTTTTTTAACTCCTTTGGGATTGTCTTCTGGCAGTCGTATGCAAAAGTTGTTGTTTTTCTGACATTGTTTTTTTCCGCTAAAAATATTCTAGTTTTAGGAAAAAAATGAAAGGAAAAAAAAATTGTAGTTGCGTGTGCGTTTTTTTTACTACACTTTTGAGGATTATAACCGAAGGATGCACAAAAAATACCTGCCTAGAAGAAACACAAGTGTATGGGGTGTTTTTTGTTGGAAAATGTTTTTGTGCCTATAAGGGAAACGCCACTTCTACTTTGCACGTTTTAATTAAAGTTTGCAGAAAAAAAAACTATTTATAGAATGTTGTACGTTTTTGCCTTCTCTTTTTCAATTTGCATACAAATAAAAACTATTCATATGAAGAGAAACAGGAATTGCCATATATGTATATTACGGTCGTACGTCTAACTTCGAATGATAGAAAATTCAGGTCATAAATTTTGTTTGCAGAAATTAGCATATTTTCATTATTTCCCCTAAAATTGATTTAACAACATTCTTAGCGACTTATAAGACACATATTTTATAATCCCTTAATATCATTCCCTACCCTAATATCCGTTCACATGAAGTTTTTCCCCAATATTTGTTTATTTGTCGTCCTAAACATAAAACGTGTTTGTGTTAAGTAGATTTATGTAGGTGTAATATATATTTTTTTGGAAGTTTGGGTATCTTTTGGGTATTACAAACAGAAAAAACAAAAAATAATGCTTTTATGTAACCTAAATAGCTGAAATTTTAGTTAAATTCCAAAAAGTTTTGTACTTCTTTTTGGAATTTGTTTCCATAACGGATTTGCAGACATTTTGACTGGTACCTTTATTAATTTTTTCTTTTTGCATTTTAATATTCTTTTTTGTTTGCTTGTTGTTAGTTGCATGCAAAAAGTATTTAAACAAACGGATTTGTGTGGTGGAAAATTTTAAAACTTTATGACACCTTTGCTTATGGTGACTTATTAATTAAATATTTCTGAAAGAATATGTAGAGGATATATAAAAGGATTATTTAGGGTAAAAAGAATAAAATTTATTACATTAGGAATCAATCCTTTTAAAACACCTTAGAATAAAAGAACAATTTTTTTAATTCTTTATTCCTAGTTCAGTTTTAGTTAGGTTCAGTTCTAGTTCAGTTCTAGTTCAGTTCTAGTTCAGCTCTAGTTCCATTCTAGTTCAGTTCAAGTTCAGTTCTAGTTCAGTTCAAGTTCAATTCTAGTTCAGTTCTAGTTCAGTTCTAGTTCAGTTCTAGTTCAGTTCTAGTTCAGTTCTAGTTCAGTTCTAGTTCAGTTCTAGTTCAGTTCTAGTTCAGTTCTAGTTCAGTTCTAGTTCAGTTCTAGTTCAGTTCTAGTTCAGTTCTAGTTCAGTTCTAGTTCAGTTCTAGTTCAGTTCTAGTTCAGTTCTAGTTCCATTCTAGTTCAGTTCAAGTTCAGTTCTAGTTCAGTTCTAGCTCAGTTCTAATTCGGTTCTCGCTCGGTTCTAGTTCAGTTCTAGTTCAGTTATAGTTCAGTTCTAGTTCAGTTCTAGTTCAGTTCTAGTTCAGTTCTAGTTCAGTTCTAGTTCAGTTCTAGTTCAGTTCTAGTTAAGTTCTGGGTCAGATCTAGTTAAGTTCCACTTAGTTCTATTTCAGTCTAAACCATTTTTTTTAAACAACTTTCCACAAAATTTGTTAGATTAAAATTCTTTATATAGACTAATTAGCTAAAAAAATTTGGTATTTGGAAACAAAAAACTTATAACTTTTAGTCGACATTACCCCCATGTTAACAAGAAGATTAAAGAAACTTAGAAAGTTAAATGAAAAAAATTAAACAGAACATAATCTGCGTATTCATTATCTTAATGCAAGTACAAGCCATGAATATATGAGTTTTAATAAAAAAAAAACTCAACTGTGTTTTATGTAAAATCATGTTAAAAGTTTTTTCTTTGTTTCAATGACACGGTGGTGGTAATGTGGCATTAAGCCAAGTTTAATATGCAATCAAGGAGCTAAAGAAACTACACAGTTTAGTTACGCATACGTTCATGTATTTATGAATGTGTGTAAAAGTTTAATACTAATAACAGCATCTGGGAAAAAAGAAAACTGAAAAGTAAGCAGAAAGCTTTCGAGCAATCGCAACGTAAAAGCAAAATCATTGCTCATAGTCAAATCTTTAGGGAATAAGTTAATAGCAAAAGTGTGGTTAAAAGGAATGATTGCCCAAATACTTATGCACTCGCATTTTTACTAGAGTATCCAATTATTTGACTTAAGGTTTTGTTTGAATAAGGAATTAATCGATTATTAAATTTAAATATTGCTTGATTAATCGAATAACTCCATTTATTAAATTAATTTTATGCGATTTATGTTGATTTAATACTTTTATTTAATAAGTACACAGGATATAAAAGAACAACAAAACAAAAAACACAGAAAAAATTTTTCACCAATTAAAGCATCTATATATAAATCGGCAATAAAATACCCAAGGATTATATTTTCTATTGTAACAACCACATACACTTATACCATTGCATTTTTTGTTTAAGACATTTTTTTTATTTACAATTCTCATTAAGTTCAATTCTAAATAAGTATGAATGACAAAGGTTTGCTTACAGTCGGGGCGATTCTCATTAGATAAGAACCTGCAGCACAAGCAGCGTTGCCATTTTGGTGCGTTTCGGGTATTTTTTGGTGCTTTTTTGCTTATGCAATACCCGAAATTTTGTTAAACACCCGTTTTTGAAAAGTGGGTATTTATAGTGATTTTAACAATTTCTCACAGTGCTTTTAAGTGCCTTTTAAGTAATCTACATATATTTTTGGCACTGAACCATTTTGCTACTATTCTGTAAACACAGCGAATACTTTTTTAACCAACTGCGTATTATTTGTATTTATATTTTGAGTAGTATTCGCAAACTCTTCTAGGCTTTTCTCAAGCATCATCAGCAGGTATTGGCACATTTTGCATTTGCCCATACATGATCATCAGTGATGCCAACTTAGTGCTTTTGGCACTATTTATGATGCTTTTTGATGTCTCAAAACACCAAAATTGTATCCTTAGTGCCAAACTAAGAAAAAGCACTAACTTGGTGCCTTTTCAATTTTTCGTTAGTGCCTTTAATGCTTTTTAAAATTTTTATTTTTTTTTACCACTTTTTAAAACTTCGGTTATATAGAGGATGATTTAGATGAGATTAGCTATTTGGAGTACAATTTTGAGAAAGCCTGTAAAGATTTTAAGATTTTAAATAATAAAAAAAGTGATAAAAGAAAGTTGCATTCGTTTTACCAAAAACTTTATTTACGATATTTGAGCTAGGCTTCCTAACAATTTGGAAATTTTACAAAACGTTGCACTTTTAAGCAACATATTTAGTAATCGTAATAAAAACGATGTATTTGTTTTCGGTAAACATTTTTTTAAAGATGTAGACACTGTTTCAAAAATAGAAAATGGCTTGAAAAATATTAAGAATTGTAAATGGAAAAATAAACAACGATTTTGAGTCATGTAGAAAAAACGTATTAAAAAGTTTAAAACATGCAGTTGGAAACCGTATTTTTTCGAGCTACGTAAATCGAGCTCGCACTGTATTACTTTTTAACTGTTTTATGGCCAATTCAAACTCAAACTAAAAACGGATTAGTGCTTTTTTACGCTTTTTTTGTTCAAAATTGTGCTTTTTAGTGCTATTTTCAAATTTTAAAGTGCTTTTTGCTCTCAAAAAGTTGGCATCACTGAGCACAAGTCTCGGAGATTATAATAATTTAAGAGCCGACTGATTTCACGATTGTGATTTCGGTTGATTTTTACAAAATACCGAACCCCTGGGTTTTCAGTTCTTCTGTTCCCACAGTGATTCATTTCATCTGCTCATACAGTGATTCAGTTCATCTGTTCCTCCAGTGATTTAGTTCATCTGTTCATACAGTGATTCAGTTCATCTGTTTCTACAGTGACCTCGGTCAGCTGTACCAGTAGAATAGAACCGGGTTTGTATTATCGTAGAAATTAGTTTTAAGAAATATTGTACGTATTTAGAGAATTATAGCCCGAAGCTGACCAGCCTGAACCAGCAACGACGTAAGTGAGTCCCCGAAGCCGATCCAGCACCCAGCCAATCCGACATAATTCCTGAATTCCCGAACATAATTAAGCCAGTCTGCACGCCACGACTTCCGAAGTTAACTAATGCCGAACGAGTTAAGCTCGTGTACCAGCCGAATGATCATATAGCTTACCCGCATTTATGTTTTCGTATCTATCTTACGTATTATCTTTGTATTAATATTAAGAAATACAATAAAGAATAACCGTATTATTAACCTCCAGAAAGGGTAAACATAAGAACTTATCACTTAAGGTTCGTGGATCCGTAAGTATGCCCTGGACACGATTAAGCTACTCCAGCCGTAGAGAAAACCACGTTACAACAGTTAAGAATACTTTCCTCCTCTGTATGTCAACCGATTTGAAAGGTATTTACTCACAGAAGTGCACAATATATATTTTATTAAAATCTGTTCAACAATTTTAAAGTTATAAGCGTTCAAATTTGCTACTAACCCAAATCCAAAATACATATGTAAATAAAAAATTTGTTTTTTTAATTATCAAATAATAAAAACAGGATGGTCGATTTTTCGACATTTTTCAGAAACCGGTTTTCGAATATTTCGACTATATAAATCTCATGTATAAATCGGCACAGGTAAAACAGTTAAGAACGCTTTCTGCCTTTGTTTGGCAACCGAACCCATGTAGGAGAAAAAATATCAAAAATTAAATTTCTTTCTTTAACTTTTCCGTGCATCATGTAATAATTTTTAAATTTTCTATAATATTGAACTTAGAAACATAATATTACAGGTGCAGGTTACTGAGTGAATGAAATCCTTTAAGATGAAAAATGTTGGGACTTTTTGTTTTTCATCTGGTACTTTTTGAATTTTTATTTATATTCAACCTACAAAAATAAAAATAAACCTGCATGGTCCTGAGTATATAAGAATGTATAAGAGGAAGCTTTTTGGTACTTTAATCTGGTATTTTGATTAATTTTAGACGTAGAAACATAAAATTAAACATGTAATGTCCTGAGTGGATGACAATCTATAAAGGAGACTTTTTGATATTTATTTTTGTTTTTCAATTGATATTTTTTGATATTTTTTATATTTAACTTAAAAAATTAAATTAACTCACGTAGAAGATAAAATATGAACCGGAGGTTGGTCCTTTGCCTAATCTATCCACTAAGACGGATTTACACAAAAATTTATGGTCGAATTTTAAACATTAGGCGAACACTAGTTAATCCAAAATAAAATCAGCTTAAATTTAAAATTTAATCAAGTGAATTAAAAGTTTAAGCTAGGGAATTAAACGTTAATTTAATACTATTAATTAGTTTACGCATGCAAATTTAATTAATTTTTTAATTAATATCACAAATTTTTTTTAATTTTAAATCAATTTTTATTTCTTCTTTTTTTTACGTACACAGTTCTTAAACTTTTAAATTATATAATTAAAAATATAGAAAATAAGGTAGCGAAATACAGTTTTAATGCACTCAAAAGACCGAAACTAGATTTAGGAAACAAAATTAAAATAAACTATAAACAAAGTTAAAACTATTTTGGTTTAACAGACCATAGATGGGGGTAGTGCATTCATTTTGCAGTTTCAACTCACACTTAGTGATAGTGCAAAAATATTGCAATCATTTTTTTGATGTTGAGTGATGAATTGAAAATTTGCAGCCTCACTAAACATGAGTGATAGTGATGTTAAAAAATTTTGCACTCAAAAAAAAGTAGTTTGATTTAAAATAAAGCAATCATCAGCTTATTGCAACTTTTTTTTTCTTCACTCATTTGAGTGCAACTTAAATTGGTGCACTAATTTTTAAATTAAAAACTTGTTTTTTCATGACTAAAGCCAATAATTATACCGTTATTGACAAAATATCATTTTGTTTAATGTTTTTACTTATGTATATCCTCAAAAGATATCAAAAAAACATGCACATACAAAGTTACATTTTTTAAATTTAAGTGAGACATTATTTGTATGCAGCTTTTTTGATTGCATGTCCGAATTTTGCACTATTTGATTTGAGTGCAGATTTTTGCATTCAAATCTGCGTTTAGTGATAGTGAAAAAATTTGCAATATCACTAAAATTATTTTAGTGGTAGTTAAAAAAAAGCAATCAGAACTAAAGCTGGTAAAAAAGAGTGCAAACTACTTTCTTTGCAGTTTTATTTAGTGATAGTTCAATGCTGATTTAAATCAATATTTAGTGCAGTACCCCCAACTATGTAACAGACTATAAAATGATCTGAGAACCAATGTTTAGTACATGCATAAGGTCCCAGTGCGAAAATTCAGAAGACCTTCTTTCTTTAGTCCTTATACCATTCTTATCTAGCTGCTAAAGAATGCCTCGGCTCTTCCGTATAAAAGATGATATACACATTCCACATTCCCTTCTATTAGAAGGGAGAAGGGAAGGAGTAAAATTTTTTGTTTTGTTTTTTTTTTTTTTGCCAAAGCAAAAGCAAAATAACCATTTTTTTTAATCTAGTTATCGTTGTTATGTAACTGCGAAAGAAGCGGGAGCGGAAGGCTTAACCCCCAAATGACAACGTGTGTTAAAAAGATACGAGTATGGAATGAAGCCAGCCGGCCTTGTTAATCCTCACATTTTTATTGTTCCTGGATATCCCCCCTAGGGATGTGCTGCGCCTCTTAGATGACGTAGTTAAAGCATCTTGAGGAGTCAGACCTCTTGGTGTTACATCTACTAGGGAAAAATAGCTTGCTTAAATACTAATCAAGTAAGAATGCACTAGCATTCTTCGGAATCTCAAACATGTTAAGGGCAGGTGAATATAGCCTGGAATGAATCAAACATTCAAATGACAGAACTTCTTAAGGCCCTATGGACTTCATTGGGTTCGAAGTTAGTAGCCCCCGATGAGTGCAAGCACCGGTCAGACTACTAGTGCGATCTCCGTTAGTATGTTTATTGCTAAAAATGCTTCCTGTCATTCAGGATGATTATATTTGCGGAATCCTTGCTGTTCTTAAGTAAGTTATTTCGCGGTAAGTTGCCACCGTCGAATGGAGGAGTGCCTTTTTTTAAGGCATTAACTCCAAAAAGGGTTTAACGAAGATCAGCATTTTGACGAGGAGATAATATCGGGGTGCAAGTGATGGCTCTGGCTTAATCCCAAAGGACTGAGCTTTGTCCTGCGTTCAAGTTCTGTTCGTGGAGGGATCCCTAAGTGCTGTTGCTATTCTTCAAAAGCTGCTGGGATGAGATAGCTGCGGCTCCTAAACAAGGGGTGTTTGTATAATTTTTGGTGAATTATACACTAAAATTGCTTCCTGTGTTTGCACACAAATGCATTTGGAAAGCGCTTAATATTAACATACCAAGTAATTGAGATCCCCCGTGAAGTAAAGTCGCAAGACAGGTATTCACGTAAATCGTTATCACAGTTGTTCCTGGAAATCAAGTAAAATTTAAATCGAAGAAAATTCTTAATTAATTTTTTTTTTTAATCACCATAGTTTTTCCTGATAAAAACTTAAATTATGAGGTATAGAAAAGGGATTTTTTTTAAAAACTTTAAAAACAGGATCGTTTTCAAAATTTGTTTCATTACGATTTCATTCGTATGTATTCGATGGCTGATAACTTTTAAATATTTTCGAAGCCCTCTTTAAATTTTAGATATTTTATAGCGTTCGTTATTTTAAAGGTTTTGCTAATTTGTTTTTTAACGTATAACTATTTCGCGCCAAAAATTTTCGATTTTGTTTTCAAATACCAATCTGAGGACACGTAGGTTTTTAAGGCGAATTTAACTATACCTTAAATGTCAAACTCCAGCCGATTGAAAGATAGGAGGTAATAAAGAAGTTGGCAGTCGGATAAAAACAGGAAACCCATAATCTGACAGTGCATGGTTTACACATTTATAAATGCTGATGAGTTTCTTTACAATAAACGTCAAACTAAATATGTATAATGCCTAAATTTCTTACGTATGGAGTTTGACGTTTGCCGTGATTTCCATAAATTTGTCAAACATACACCTACATCTAAAAAGGAACTAAAATGTATGTTCAAAAGCCTACACAAAAAAATTTCTCCAAAATTTTTCACCAATTAAAGCATCAACCAAAAATAAAATCAATTTTAATTAAAAATTTAATCAAGTGAACTAAACGTTTAATCAAGTGCATTAAAAGTTTAATCAAGTAAATTATTATGCATTAAGAGTTTAATCAAGTAAATTAAACGTTTAATTGATAGTTTATTATTTTTTACTGGTGCCAATTTAATTAATTTTTTTAATTTATTTCATAAATTTTTTAATTGAAATCAAATATAATTTTTTACTGGTGCCAATTTAATTAATTTTTTTAATTAATTTCATAAATTTTTTAATTGAAATCAATTATAATTTTTTTCTGTGTATGTTTAAAGAAAATAAATGCAGAAGGTAACAACATGTAATTTTAAGGTATTTAATCAGTTAGCAATCTAAAAATAAATATTTTTATATGAAAAAAAAGTAGAATGTTCTAAGAAATTAATATTTATCGATTAACTGACAAATTATTCGAGTTGTTCGTTATTTTGGTTATTTAATTTTTCGATCAAAAAACAGCGAAAAATTTCTGTGATTAATCGAACTGCGATTAATCGAGTGGATACTCTAATATTTACATACATATGTTTATACATATATGCTTTAATACTAACACTTATACATATTTTTCTAATATGGCTCGTAGATATGTGTAAGTATAGACATATACCCAATGTGCACAAAAACGGATGCGGATCCGTTTCTGACCCGTTTCGGATCCGTAAAAAAGTTAAAAACGGAATCAGTGCAATCACGAATTTACGGATCCGTTTCCGACTCGTTACGGATCCGTAAAAAAGTTGGAAACGGAATCAGTGTAATCGCGATTTGACTGATCCGTTTCTGACCCGTTTCGGATCCGTAAAAAAGTTAAAAACGGAATCAGTGCAATCACGAATTTACGGATCCGTTTCTGACTCGTTACGGATCCTTGAAAAAGTTAGAAACGGAATCAGTGTAATCGCGATTTGACAGTGTAATCGCTAATTGAGTTTTTTTTAAGAAAAGGTCATTAGGTGGACCCAGCAAAATCAGTTTTTAATAATTGAGTTTTTTTTTTATGAAAAGGTCCTTGTGTGGACCCAGCAAAATGAATTTGTAATAACTTTTTTTAAAGAATTTCTCCCGCTTCCGGATCCAAAACTGATCCGTAACGGATTCCTCTACGGATCCGTTTTATGAAAACAAACGGGTCCGTAACGGATCCCAATATGATGTCCGTAACGAGTCCGTAACGTATCCAAAAAACGGACATAAAATCCGTTTTTGAATCCGTTTTTTCGAGAGGAATTTCTCCCGCTTGCGGATCCGTAACGGATCAGTAACGGATTCCGTTACGGATAGAAAATACGAAGATGCGAATCCGTTACGGATCCGAAACGGATCCGTTTGGCACACTGGGTAGTTTCTACGACCTACTCATGACAGATGTGTATACAAAACAATAATTTCTTAACCGTATCTGGAAGCAGCAACCCCCCCCCCCCCCAAAAAAAAAAGATAACATATTTACACTAGTCGAAATTTGCTTAAAGCTAAATATCATAATTTTTCATTTTGTTTATGCAGCGAATTATTGAGGATTGAGCTTTTAATCGTAAAGAACCGCATTCATCTCTTCTGACGATATCGAACAATAAATGTCAATTCAAATTTGCTTGCTAAAAAAATTAGTTTCATTTAAAAAAGACAGACACACGCAAAGAAAAAATATGGTTGTGGAAAACATATTTAAGAGCAACATATAAGATTCATGATTGTAGTAACCATAATACGACTATTTTTGAATCATATTATGACCAAATATATTCGTAATATTACATCATAATATTTTTCCCTTAATCATATTCTTATCATGTTAATCATAATAAATTTAGAAGTAATCATATTACTGTCATGTTAAAATTAAGAAGCAATTATATTATTATCATGTTAATCATGATAAATTAAGAAGTAATCATGTTATGATACAGCACCTTTCATAACTTTCATTACTATTTACTATTTTTGTTTTTTGATCAATTTTTTTTGCATCGATTTTTTATTTTGTGGCACTTTACAAATTTTCTTAATGTTAAAACAATATCGGAGTTCATTATCAGACTTGCAAAAGACCAAATGCAAAATATAACACTTTTATGAAATCTAACGAAGTCTCTGTGTGTTTTGTTGTTGGATTTTACAAAAGAGCTATGACATTTTGCATTTGCACTATTGCAAGACTAATACTGAGCTCCGCTTATATCCTTATGTTTTAATTTCTTTGAACTTATTTTTTTTATTGGAATTTTTCCTTAAATTGTTTAACCGCTCACTAACAACAAAATATAATATATATTTAAAACAAACAACACCACTGATTGAAAATTATTTTACAAATGGCAATAACAAAATATTATTTGAGTAAACATATTATGATTACACGTTGAAATGGTTGTGAGTAATATAATTGGGCTATTCACAAGGTAGTCATAAAGTTGTAAAGTCATTTGTCTTAAAATAATTACAAGAAATATATATGACTGCTGTGGGCAAGCGCTTATAATTTAGATTTCTAATGTACAGTTACGACGAAATAATGAATACAGCATTACAATTTTTATTTTGTTTCAAACACAACAATATTGTTTTTTACAATTGTAAAATATAATTTAGGACATTATCACGATATGACTTGATAGCACACCTTGTGAATATCCCAAATATGTTTTTAAAGATATCGCTATTTAGTTGTTAGAAAAAAAAATATTTTTAAGTCAACAATACTAAAATTTTTAATTGAGTAACTATAATATTGCTTATCTATATAATAAAAATGAAATGTTGTCTGTTGCTGATCGCATAACTCGAGAACGGCTTGACTCATTTTCTTTAAAATGATCGCCATGGTCCGACTTAGGTTTATACGTAAAGAAAATTTTGCTCCGGCCACTTTTACGCCCACTTTTTTCGAATTACCTAAAATCAGAAAACGGCTCCATCGATTTGACAAATTTTTCTTTCAAATGGTCGTATTAATCCATTTTAAGTTTTCATTGAAAGAAAAATTTACCACGCCTACTTTTACGCCCACTTTTTCTATTTATTTGACCGATTTGGACAATTTTTTCTTTAAAATGATCGCCATGGTCAAACTTAGGTTTTAACGGAAAGAAAATTTTGCCCCGCCTACTTTTACGCCCACTTTTTTAGATTTACATAAATTAGAAAACGGCTCCATCGATCATTAGTAATCAGCTACCGAGCGAAGCCGGGACGCCCAGCTATTATTTAATAAAAATAACAATTTTTTGTGTACGACAACAATATATTCTTACTATAAAACTAGTTTAGTTGCCGCAACCATCCCCAACCATATTTTTCTCTGCGTGAATAAAGGAGGTTAAACTTTAATATTTGAACTGTTTTGAGAACCAAACGTTCTTTTAAGTCTGAAAACTGCTGAAAAAAGTATAGTTTAAAAAAACACATTGAAAACTAGTAAAGCTTTAGTGTTCATGTGGCTTAGAGGACTTAATGAAAGTCCTTTCTAGTACAACGGACAAAAGTTGTCCCTAGAGGTTAAGATACGAATATGTTCTGGAGTAGTTATTATTGAAACGTTTTCAGGTTTTAACCCAAATCTGCTACTAGGCGATTAAAAAACAGTTAAGGGACTGATTTTTTTCTATAGTCCAGCGCGGATTATTAACGTAGTGGGAATTAATGCATAAAGGCTGTGGCTTATACGAACAGTGCCATCATCTTTCGCCGACTTGCTTAAATCTACATTTTATATTTTTCGTTTAATTTTCTGAATCAAAAAAGAAAATTCTAGACTCATTGAAATTTTTCACAGTGTGCTATAATAATAAATTTGCCAACAATAGCAACCATATAAATTAATGACCAAATGTTTGTTGCAACAACAGACTGGTTGGTGAGTTGGCTGCCAGTCTTTGTTGCTTGATAATCATCATTATACTAGTTGTTATTTAGCTGCTGGCAAACTATAGCGCCAAAAAGCTATTGATTGGTTTAGCTATACATGCGAGTGAAGCATTGGGTTTTTTCTCTCTTTTTGCCATATCAACGACTTTAATCCACTAGAAAGTCCTAACTGTTATCCTTTATATGCTTCTGCTCCAAAACATATCAACAACCTCATAAACGGAGTGGATGTCTTTTAAAGTTCATTTTAAAATTTTCTTTTTGCAGAAATTGTTTTGTACATTCATTGTGTGTTGACATTGCACATTGGGGCATTGGGAAAATAAGTGAGGTATGTTTTTAATGTTTGAGAGCATCAAGTTTGTCTTGAGCTTAAAACAGGATGATCGTAGCTTGCCAAAGCCCAATCTAGTTCCGCGTACATAAGTAGTCTTAGAGATTATTTAGGTTTTCGTTATTGGTGGTGTTCATGTGGCAGTGGTTAAATAGTAAATCGCTTCGAAGGAGATTTTAAAGATGTGAGGCTTAGAACTTGTTTCTATACAAGGGGTTGGTACATAGTTCAGACAATTTTGGTCTATCGCTTTGTAGTTGTTCGCAATAGTAAGCTTTCTATTTTCAATAGTTATATAAAGAGCACTGTGAATTTGTCGACAAAGTAGTTCTACACATTAATCTTAAACAATTTTTGTCTTACCAAATTGGCTAGTGTACATTATACAATGTTACACTCACAATATTCTGTACGTAAAATTAACTGAAATTGTAATATAAAATAAATGAAAGTTCAATTAAAAACCGGTCTACCTATTTTTCATTTATTTTTAACAAAGAGTTCATTTAATTTTTACTGTCAAAAATTCAACACCATATTCCGTAAAATCAAATAAATATTCAGTTATTTTGTAAAATTTTACTGTCAAAAATTCAACACCATATTCAGTAAAAACAATTAAATATTCAGTTATTTTATTAAATTTTCGTTTACTCCACAAAAGAGCCGAATTTCTAAAAAATACCAGACAGACACATGTCCCCTTGTTTTTCTTATAAGCTAGAGAGGGAGAATATTTTTATTTACTTACCCAGTTACACACGTTTATTTTACTTTTGTTGTACTGACCACGTTGTTTACAGAAGAACTCTCAATTATAAGACACCAGCAGCATGACCGATATGGCTTCGCAATTATTTTACTTTTAAAATTTGATGTATTTAACTAAATTATTTTAACAAATAGAAAATGGGAATTGCTTACACAAAACAAGCAATTCATTTTTTATAGATAAGTAAAAATTAATTTTTGGTAGTAAAATTATATAAAATAACTGAATATTTAATTGTTTTTACAGTAAAATTTTATAAAATAACTGCATATTTATTTGTTTTTACGGAATATGTAGTTAATTTTTTGACAATTAATTTATATAAGATAACTGAATATTGATTTGTTTTTACGGAATTCGCGGTTGAATTTTTGACAGTAAAAATTAAATGAGCTTTTCGTTGCTTTAAATTACATTTTTATTTACTTTAACATAAAGAAGAATTTAACTCAATCAACGGACGATATTAACTGCAACTGAAAATCCGTATTAATATGCACTTAGTTTGTTGAATAACTGTTAGAATCAGTTAAAAATAAATTTGCTTGGAATTTTAAATGTTTATTTATTTAAAAATGACTGAACGGAATATTTCTTAAATAAACTACAGTCCGTTACTGTAATAATATTGTGAGTGTACAATCAATTATATACCTCTTAACTACCCATTTGATACATTTCATTCATTCGTATAAGCCTTTAAGAGATTTCTTATTTAATTATTAGTTTTTTATTTTATTGAACTGCTTATGGGTTTCAATCTAAATTTCGATATTTTATTAAGGCTAAAGTTCATTGAATTTAATTTTCATTAAATTATTTTCATCAAGAAATTAATTTTACAATATGAAATGAATTAAAATTTATTGATAATTTGAATTGAAGAGATTGTGTGGTTACAATCGAAATGCAATATATCCGTGAAAACCTGGGTTCGATTCCCAGCTCAGTCAAGAATCAAAAATTATCATTAAATTTTAATTAATTTCATGTTGTAAAATTCCTTTCTTCATAAAAATAATTTAATGAAAATTAAATTTAATGAACTTTAGTTTGATTAAATTATCAAGATTTCTAATTTATTTTGAAAAACAACATTTGAGTCTGTCCCATTGTGCACTGTAGCAACAACATGAGGTCTTTGTTAAAATTTTAATCTTGCACCCTGCACTATGATTAACTTAAAGCGTATGCTACGTTTGTGCTGGAGTTTGTAAAGCATACAACTACAGTTCTAGATCTTTAAGTGTACCGATCAGCTCAGAATCACTGGCTGAGTCGATTGAAGCAAGTCCGCCCCTTTGGTCGGCTGATTGTCAGAATCGATGTGAACTTTGTTTAGGTCGCAATTTCAAAGATAATTTCCTAAAGTCGGTAGTTAAGCTTTAAAGGACGAAGTTTACTGAAAATGGTGGAACTCGGTCCATGATTTGAAGCAGATGTTCCACCGAAAGTAAGACTTTCTGTTTACATTCTAAATTTTGTTAATATTTTTTATCAGATTTAGCCTAGACATTTTTAATTATCAACATTTTCCCGTTTCCAAATTTAATAGGAATCGATCCAGATTTGATCATAGCTCCTAGACAAGTCCGACACTCGAAAATTTCCTTCAATGCCAGAAATTTAGTGTACATGTTCGTATTGAGTTCAAACTAGGGTATTTAGTTAATCGATGTTTTCTATTAATCGACTAATCACGCGAATAGTTATTCGAGGTAAAAATTTAATCGAATAATAATCGAACAATTTAATATTATTCGGTCATCGAATTAAAAAATTATATTTTTTACATAAAACTTTTATTAAAAAAGTAACAACAATTTAACAAAAGGTACTTCATGTAATAAAATAGGAAAACTTTTTTAATAAAAAATTTTCAAAATCAAAGCTAATATTTTAAAATAATCTTTAAAAAAGAGAAGACAGTTTAAATGTTAATGTTTCAAACGATTTCTTTCTTTTGTTTTGGTGAAACTTGATTTAGAAAAGATTATTTAACTTATTGCTGACGTTGGTGAGGTTGAAAGTAAAGCGTTAAAAATCATATCCAATTTCTCCGTTCATTTTCTAAAAATTGAAGTCTTCCATTATACCACTTGAATTTCTTTTTAATTTTTTTATACCCTCCACCACAATTAGTTGTGAAGAGGGTATACTAAGTTTGTCATTCCGTGTGAAACTTTTTTATTATTCATCTCAGACCCCATAAAGTATATATATTCTGGCTGCTTGAGTAATTCTAAGTCGATTTAGCCATGTCCGTCTGTCTGTCCGTCTGTCCGTCTGTTGAAAACACGCTCACTTTCGAAAAACTCAAAAGAAATAAACAAACTAGGTGTCAAATTGCTTGTAGTTATCCTAAGCAGTTTGGGATTGAATTTCAGCAAAATCGGTTCAGTAGGACCAGAGCTATGAATCAAAATGTGGAACCACCACCTTCAAAAACTTGATAATTTAATTACAAAAACTAACATAAATGATGCAAAAATGCACGGAATGACATAAGATTTTGCACAAGTCCGTTTTATTCGACTAGAAATGACACTGTAAAATTTCGCGAAGGTCGGTCCATAATTTACCCTAAGCCCCATATAAACACTACTCCCGGAAAACAGTTTAGTACGCCTAAAACCGTAAAAAATAATGCAATCATAACAAATTTTGGCTCGTCACAATTTTATAGGACTATAAATGATACTGTGAAATTTCGTGAAGATCGGTACATAATTTACCCTAGGCCCCATATATGCCCTACTCCCGGAAAACAGTTTAGTCTCGTAAAACCATAATTAATAACAAATCGTCACAGTTTAAGATAATAATAATAAAAAGACATCATACAGATATTACTCCTTAAACATTCGAACTGTCGGTGGAGGGTATCAAAGATTCGGCACAGCCGAATATAGCACTCTAAATTGTTTTGTTATCAATTTTAATACTTTTAATAGTCTTGTTAAGGTCTGGTAGAGGGTTGTTCATTCGTTTCAAAAAAAAAAAAAAAAAAAAAAAAAAATCATCTTCATCTTAATCATTGTGGTCTGTACTTAACATTCTTAAAAATAAGGAGTTAAGAAACTATAAAAGGGTATTTTAAACGTACCGGGTTGTTTCTTTACATAAAAAAACACTAATACTGTGAAAAAACTAATTTTCGATTAATCGAGATAAATTATTCAAATTATTCGTTAATCGAAAATAAGCCATTTTAAATTATTCGAAGAGTTAATCGCAAAAAATTAATCGATTAATCGAACAACGGTTAATCGTTTGAATAGCCTAGTTCAAATTTAGCAAAACATTTTTGGGATTTTAGATTCAAAATTGACCACAAGTCCATATGAATTCCCACTCCATTATTAAATATCATATGTATATATGGGTAATACCAAAGTGTTGAACGTGACAGTCGTACGCATCAAAAATGCAATAACATTTTAAACAACAAATATTTTTACGATCTCTTAACCTTTAAATTATAGCACTAAGAAATCAATACTATCTATGCTAAAGTTAATGGGGATAATCGCAAAAGAAATAGCGGTTCGAACGTAAAAAAAATAGAAGTAGTTTTTGTGGCCATGTATAAAACGGCGCAATTCAGCGAAACCTGGCACAATTTTTTAGTCAAACTACTTTCAGAATTTTACGTAGCAATGTAACATTAAAATGTCTTTGGTTTAATTCCAAACTCTTCTGTATTTTTTTTGTTTAAGCCAAAATCTGGTTCGATACGTGACATTTCGAACGTGAAATTTTTTCCATAATAATTTAACTGAATAATGATTTGAAAACAATAAAAATTTACCATTAATCCGAATAACATATTTCTCTTCAAACTCATCCTTAGATGTAAGAACATTTTTTTGGAATAATTTTCATCAAATATCACCTCTTTTAAGGAAGATAATATTAAAGAAAACATACAATAAAACATTCTCACAAATAAGAAAATACGTTTGCACAACTTTGCAGTCTGACTGTTTATCTAAGTGAACAAATTTATGGGTAAATTTATAAAATTAGTAAAATCTAAATATTTCTCTATAACAATATCGTAAAAAAATCAGCTTTTAATAACTTTTAAATTTTCGGTCACGGTGGACCTTTTGACGGAAATGCACATACACATAAAATATTTTAACATAAAATATTGTGCTATAAGGTCCACGTTAGACCCTTAAAAATTAAAAAATGTATGCAAACGGCATCACTGGTTGTCACGTATAAAGATGATACTAATAATCTAAGGCCCGTTTTCACGACTTAACGATAGCTAAATGTAGGAAGTTATCGAACAGATAATGAGCTTTTAATTATCACAAGTTCCCTTTAATCTAAAAGTGAAGGATAAGCTAAAGAGAGGAACGTTCTACCTTTAACTTTTGTCGTAAGGTTTAGATTTCAGATTGCCATATTATATTTACATATTTTTTATATATGGCAACTCCAATTATATGTATATTTTGTAAATGTAAAAAAAGTACGTAGTTGCCAGTTCGTATTTTTATTTTGGCAAAAATAATCGGTATTTTCTTTAGTATTGCCACATTTTCAAAAATGTTAAGTTTATTTTATACAGAAGTTGTGAAAACGAAAAATAGTTGAAGGTAACTTTATTCCTCACTAGTGCTAAAGGTACCGTTTACTATTTCGAACTTTATAGGTAAGTCGTGAAAACGGGCCTAAGAATAATACACTTACACAAAAAAAATGTTTAAAAAAACAAAAAAATAATTTTTAAAAGGATTAATCAAATAGCTATCGACGCTACTTGGGACAAATTTTGCTAACACCAATAGGTAATAAGTTAAATGGATGAGAGAGAACACCTGTATGGCCAAAATGTCAAACTTTGACACCCTCTAACTCAGAAACTTTTTGACCGATCTTGTTGAAAATTTGGGTCTAAACTACTATCCAATAGGACTAATAACCTTAGTGAAAATTTCATCGGAAGACATCGATTTTAAAATTGGGTCACTTGAAATATAATCCCACATATACTTAAATTTTTAAGAATCGTACTTGGGAAATTAACCTTAAGTGCGAGATTTTTCTTTCTGTGTTGTTTCCTAATACGGACCAGGCGGTGGTGTAGGGAATTATATGATTTCGCTTGCCCTACTATACTTTCTTACTTGTTCTTAATATTTTCTTAAGCCAGCTATTAATTTCTGTGTACTTTTACTTTTAAGAATTTGTGTTGTGTTTGTTTTGTATTTTTTTTATATGCAGCTGGAAGTTGGTGCTAACTTAATAAATGTAATTTTGTTGTTGTTTTTAAGTAGGTATCGTAAAAAAAGTTGATAAAAAGATAAATAATTGTGTAATAACCCGAGCAATTTTTATTAAGATTTGGGTTTAAAAATATACTTTAATGTAAATTTCGTCAGAATTTTAGAATATTTATTCATATAGTTTTTAATTTAACAATAAATTGTTTAACAGGAATATAGTTTTTTCATAAGTCAATCAACATGGTGGGGCCACTATGTTTTTTTTTTTTTGATCATTAAAATTAACAATAAACTTATTAATTGTAGTTTTTGATTAATATTTAAAGAAATAACAATGACGAGCAAATCACAACGCGAACAAATTCACTTCTTTAGTTTAGAGTGCAAAGATAAACCCCGTTCAAATGCTATATAGATATGGGTTATTCCACGCAAAATCAGGTGGCTTAAATTTTTTTTTTATTTTCCCAATTTTGCCATATTTTTTAGTACTCTTCAAAAGGGCATTCCAAGTAAATTTTGATATTTTTGATAACTCCTTTAAAGAACTCTTGTTTTAGTCTTTTGTTCATAACTTTCATAATAATGGTCCAAATTGGAATTTTTTTTGTGAAAACATTGTTTCTAAATTTGCCCAGTTCTTTTAGATATATCATTAAAGTCTAACCCACTAAATGCACTAAATTGTAAATTAAATCAAAAGTTGTGCACCAATTTCAATGAGAAAGGGCGCATTCCCTTCGGAATATATTAAGATACATGCTACAAAAAAAATTGGTTCGTTGAAGTATTTTTCTTTTTTAAGCATTCTTAAAAAAAAACATAACTGGCAACTTGCGTTATTTTGATTGAATAATAAATCCATTTGTTTTTGTTTTTTATTAACCTACTTACAACTATAATTAATGTTGGGAGAGTTCCAACTAATTGTAGTGGGAAATGTAAGAAAATATAAACACACTGTTTATTGTTGGTATTTTGTTTTAGCTTTAATATTGTTGCAAATAGGACATTTTGAGTGTTTGAAATTCTCATTCACTCTGAAGTTTTGTTTGCTAATATCTTTGTCCTTTCAAATTTTTTTTTGGGAGAATGTTTCCTGATGATCTGGCCTAGTCAACCAGTGAAATGCGCATAGGAATAGCTTAGCCCATCAACTGTAAATTTCAGTGTTTTTATTAAGAATAAAAATTGGGAATTAAGCACGACAAATTACTTTGATAAAAAATGCTAAAAAATTGTATAAAAATAATTTTTTTTTGGTCAAACTTCTACGGTATATCTGAAACTACTCTGCAGATTTAGAAACAATGTTTTCAAGACCTTAAGATAATATTGTTGTCGCACTTTGAATTTTTTTTATTGTACTCCATAGAACAAAGCCTTCTCAAGCTATGTCTATATATGTGGTGAAATTTTTTACATAATGCCTTATCGCTAAAATTAGGTGAAAGGTAAAGTTTCGCTTACCATCTCGCTAACGGAAGTTATAAATTTTATATGGTGAGTTCCCATGTTGAAGCAATAAAGTTTTGACACAAAAAGCTCTGTAAAGTATACATATATATTCTGGGTCCTTATGACGAGCAAAGTTAATTTAACGATGTTTGTCCGTCTGATCGTTGAAATGGGTTTTCCAAAGACCCCAGATATGATGGGGGCTAGGTTGTTATACATTTATGTCGCATATAGACCGGAATTGTTTGCTATTGAAATTCAGCAAGAACGGTTCACAAATCCCTGAGTTATGACCAAAAAACCACGACTGCCTCTAATTTTTACCATTTTTTTTTTTTATTCATCACTGAAAATAACAGTTCTTTTAAGATTTTTTTGGGGTTTTGTTACACATACCAAATACGTGAACATAAATAGCACAGTTGATTTGACGGTGTCCGTTCGTCTGTCTGTCCGTCTTTTTATTTATTTTTTAGACTTTTTTTGTGTTTTTTTACACACAACAAATACGTACAGTTGGTTTAACAATGTCCGTCTGTTTTTTTGTATATCTGGTTTTTATTATTATTATTTTTTAGACTTTTTACACATAACAAATACATACATGTAAAGCAAAGTTGCTTTAACGAGGCTGTCTGTCCGTCTATTTTTCTGCATATCTGGAGAACGGAAAGACCAAAAGTTTCCAAATTAGGTAAACAACATTCGACAAAATTTGGACGGTATGCGTGGCCCATTTATTTAAATCTAACTTATAACGGTATTTACATAACTTTCTGTATAGCACCATTGAAAAGGCTATATAAGATTCGGCATAGCCTAATTTAGCGCTTTTACTTGTTTTTCTTTAGAAATATTTGAATAATCTGCAAACACTTAACATAACTAAAAAAACAATATTCAAGAACAATTCTGTGTCATTTTGACAAAACATCTTAAGTCAAATTTAAAAAGTTGAAAAAAATGTTGTAAATCATACGAATTTTCATTTGAAAAGCATTTTTGTTTACGTTTTTAAAATTTTGTATTATAAACGAAATTTTTTTTTAATTTCGGTTTATTTTATTATTTGATAACAATGACTTTTTACCGAGAGTTTTTTAAAATCTTTTTTGCTACCTTATCTCGACTCAAGATGTTTTGTCAAAATGCAACAGAATTTCAGGCAGAAAAATTTAGATAATGCCATACGTTTAACAAAGGGGTTTAAAATTAATTTTAACGTCTAGATTAACTAAATAAAAAATTTTAATATATATTAATTTCCTGACGATCCTAACCAAAGGTTAGCGAAATATTGAAGATAAAAATAAATAAAATATTTTATTAATAAAAAGACCTCAAGCTTAAATAATTGAAAGTAATTATAAATAAAGGTCAAATAAGAAAAAAGAACATTTGAAAATAACTTCGTTAAATTAGATTGAGAAACGCCAAAACAGTTTATAAGTCACAATTGAATGTGACGATAAGTAACTCTGATTATAAATATATGATGAATATCTTTAATTTTTTTTTTTGTTAAAGTAGTCATTATGTCAAAAAATGACATTCATTTTTCTTTTCCCCTCCATGTCAACTTTTTCCTTTATTTAATTTACTTATATGAAATTTCAATTGTTTAAGTTTGAAATTTTATTATTTTAACTTAAATTACTTTTCTCTTTAAAGACTTTTAAACAAATGCACGCCTTCAATTTCACTAAATAAACTTCTTTTAATTTATCTCTTAAATACCTGTTTAAATTTAAACTAACATTTAAAACTTTTGTAATTCTTTTTTTTTTACTAATCTAAAGGAAAATTTAATTTAATGCTTAAAGTAATTTAGATTTATTTTTTGTACCCTTCATTACCATGAGTGATATATAAGTTTGTCATTCGATGTGTAACATTAGAAAATATTTATTTCAGACCCGATAAAGTACTTAGGCAAGGCGTTTTTCGATGTTACAGAATATTAAATTGAAATAAAACCTTATTTTTTATAATAATTGAACTTGCTTAAGTGCAGAAATAGTTTGATACAATTAATATTTTAAAATGACTTGGGCCACGTGGCCTCCACAACTGGTGGGTACATAACACAATCTTGTAATCCAATTTTTACACACTTTTTACAACATTTGCGAGTTGTTCAATTGTTAGTGGCTTATCGACACCAAACAGGCGCTTCATTAATACGCCTTTAAATGCTAACAAATATGTATCTCACAACCGAATTTTGTAGAATGCGTAGAATGCTCCTAGATGGGTCAAATGTATGGACCAACCTCACTTTATTTTTCATCTCAATCACTTATTTCTAACATACCTACCCGCTATCTCCATTCTTTAAGGGGGCTCCCAAACAAAATGTTCAATGCGGACTAGAAATATATTGAAGAAAAAGTCCCATAAATGCCCAGGAGTCACCCCTAGTGGGATAAAATGTATGACCGACCTCAATGAGTTTTTTGTCCATAACTTTTTCTCGAGACATGCTTGCCCCTCCCATACAAATATTGCGTTTAATGAAATTCTTTAATTAATTATATTTTTTCGACTTTTGTGAATAAAAGTTGCTAACAGATTTTTATCATTAATGGCTTGTTTTGTTTGCAATTTTGTTTTTTGTACGTCTGGAAATTTTGATAAAAAAAAAATTATGTTTCTAAAACGACTCCGCATATAAGAAAAAAGTTTCACCTTTCTAGCTTAGCTTTTTCACGCTAAAGCGTTTTTGAGTTACGCGATTATATGTTGTGCAGCCTCCTCTATTTTCGAAATAACGGTATATCTCGAAAACCAGAGCTAACATAAAAAAAAACGGCTAGCAACACTGCACATTGGTCTGGCGAGCCACATTTTTTGGCCAAAACTAAAATAATCACTTATATACATGAATTCAAATAAGAGAAACAGTTGATAACAAAAAAACATTCATTTTATTAAGTTTTCAATAATTTGGATCTTTTTTTTGGCTCAGCGAATAAAGGCCTAACGAACTAACGCCTAATTTTTCAAAATGAAAGAATGCCTAAACAAGAACGCCTAAGAAGAAAGTGAAAGTACGTCTAACTTTAAAAATGAAGGAAAGTCTAATTATAAAAATGAAAGCAAGTCTAAATTGTTAGGTTTTCTTTCATTATGAATTAACACCTAATGAAAGAAAACCTAACCTAAGAATGTTTACAAGATATTGTATGCATTTTGTAAAAGGGAAAACCAATTGCTTTTATAATTTTAAAAACTAATAATTTTCCCTTTTACAGAATGTTTACAAGATTATGTTCAATGTTCAATGATTTTTTTTGGTTTTTGACACACGTCATTCACTAATTCAACCTTTGCCTTGCATTTTTTATTTAAACATACATAATACTTTTTATTTCTTATTAATGTTTTAAATTTATACAACTGTTTTTCTGATATTACATAAAGTAATTTTGAATTAATCCTCTTGCCAGAAATAATTTCGTAATCCATTTTTAATTATAATATAATTTTTAATGTCCAACACTTATGAATGACTTGCTCGTAGTGATAGAAGTTTAACGAATGACGACAACTGATAACAAATTACAAAAACATTTGTCTAACCGTAAATACAACTGTTAGTTTTCAATGAATTCACGCATAATAGTAATAAAAATCACACTTTTAGCAAAATGAAAAATCGCCTAACATTAATGAAAGAAAGCCTAACAATCAAAAATGAATAAATGTCTAATTAGGCGTTTTTTCATTTTTGATTGTTAGGCTTTCTTTCATTATGAAAAATCACCTAACAATTTTAATGAAGGAATGCCTAAAATATTAGACATTCTTTCATAATGAACAACCGCCTAATTCCTATATAATTTTTTGTTGCAATTTTTAGGCATTATTTCATTTTTTTTTAGGCGTTAGTTCGTTAGGCCTTTATTCGCTGAGCCCTTTTTTTAGCCCATCTATAGCCAAAGGAACGTTTTATTTACTTCACTTTTTTAATTTTTTTAACTAAGTTAAATAATAATATTATTTGTACTTTGTTGTTAATTATAATGATTTTTTTTAAATAAAATTCAAGTAAAAATCAAGCAGGGACTGGAAATGGGGAATTGATTTTTTTTTGATTTGTAAATACTTGATTTTCAATAAACGTTTATGTGGTTTATAAGGTAAGAAGTATTCTGATAACACATATGTAAATTACTCAATTAATTCGTTTTCCAAAATTAAGTTATCTTCTTCATTTTGTTCTTTAGGTTCATCGTCTGAATTTTCTTCACTTTATATATTTTTTCATGAGCTGAAATATCAGGAAGATCCTCGCAGCTTAAGAAAGCAATAACTTCTGGTGGAAATGTTAAGCGCTTTCGTTGATATATGCGCGTTTTTTTAATACAAAGTCTTTAATACATTTTTTGTATTAAATTGGTCAATTGATCTTGAAGATTTCTGTCTCCCGGAGTACACCCGATTTTTTTTAAAAAGATATTTCCTATATTCATTAGAAATATTTGTTTCTCCGATTTTTTCCAAAATATAACTAAAAACACGTTCGTTTTTTTTCTTGTTTTTTACTTCAACTTTGCCAAACTCTGAGTAAATCACAATTTTTGAAGCAAAAGTTTCCTGAAACAAAAATTGATATCTTAAAAATAAGCAAAAACTAGCAGAAAATTACGGATGATTTGTAAGCACTAAATATCATTGTAACTTTGTGTATTTTTAGTTCGTTGAAATCACTTGAAATTTTTAAGTTTTATAATATATTCTTTTTTCATTAAAAGCTAAAATCACAGATTTTGAGGTTACGAAAGTTTTTTATGTTATTTCTTATTTCCATAATTTTTATTTCATATTTCACTATAAAAAATTTAAATACTTTCCATCGTCATTAATATCCATAACTAATATATTTTAAAAGTTTTTTTTATTTTCGTGTAACCAGTGTGTTTTATTTTATCACTGCACTTAAAGCATTGTACTTCCTTACTTTATAGAATAACGGTTAATTGAAGTTTGCAAAACCAAATTATTTTACTTGTTTATCTGAAGTGTTTGCTACAATATTCCAACAACAAATAAAGAAAAAAAAGTTTTGAGTTTTGGCCAAAAAAAATGGGCCTTGGAGACCATTGTGCACTGGATTCAGTATACCCGAATCAGTACCCAGCTTGTCTAAAAAAAGTGTCAATTTCTAGCGCAGTGTAATTTACCATAAGGTTTATATAAAACTCGCTTTAGTAGGCCAATAATTGTGTAATACTTTCAAATACTGCTCTCAGAAAAAAAGGAATATTTTTGTTGGAGGGTATTAGGAATTCTACACTGCCCAACACAGCATTTTTACTTTTTCTTAACATCGTCCTAATAATTTTTGTCTTTCTCATCACATTAAGTTTCCATTTAATTTTTTTTTTGTATACCTTCTTATAATTTAGTATTTACATGTTGCGTTTTTTTTTTTTGTAAAGTACATCATTAGTCTGTTGTATAAGTCCTTGTTTCCTTCAACCTTTCTCTGTCACGTTTATGATTTTTTTTTTGTGAAACATAAAACAAAGTAACCCAGGCAGCGTTGTTAGTCAGTGTGCTTGTGATTGAAATAGATGCATAGTGCGTTGTACTTTTAGATTTTTGAGTTGGGAAACGCACGCAGGCATTTATTAACTTTACAAAAAAAAAAAAAAAAAAAAAAATTCTTACGCGTTATGTTTTACTTCTACTTTTAATTTTCCATTTTTTGTTTGTACGTATTAATCATTTTACAGGTGCATGTTTTGTAGTAGTTGGAAGAAGTGTTATTATTATGTTCTTGGCTGTGTAGAAGTACATTTAAGAAGAAACACAGTATAGTAAAAAATGAAATATTAGAAATGCAAACTTCATTTGAAAAAAGCCAAATTTCTGCACAGTGGGTTGGAGGAATGGAATGGAAAATACTTTGCAGGTGAGGGTTATTATATTTAATAATGGACGAATTTTAGTTGCGTTGCCACTTCACAAAAATTATAACGGCTTTGCCAATGTTCAGTTTAAAAAATAAAGTTAAATAAACCACACATTTTAACATTTAACTTTTAATTAAAAAAAAAAAAAACATACATTTCGATAAATCTTTTATTTTATTAAAATGCTTGGACCTTGCCATTACGTACGACATACGATGCCCTTTAATTGACCGCTTCTAGATTGGTTGCAGCTTATAACCAGCCTTCTGTGAGCAACCCAATAACAACAAACCCTTCTCCTTTAAAATTGTGTTTTTGTTGCTTAAGCTTTTTTGTGGTAAGGGCTTGATA
Source organism: Pollenia griseotomentosa (assembly GCA_963931875.1). NCBI lineage: Eukaryota > Metazoa > Arthropoda > Insecta > Diptera > Polleniidae > Pollenia > Pollenia griseotomentosa. Next base: position 69,608,364 of record OZ007561.1, on the reverse strand, counting down.
TATTATGGTTGATAAACAACCAAACTATTCTTAATGGTAAACATTGTTATAATGTTGTTGTTGACTTTTTTTTTCAAAAGATTTTGTTGTTCGTGCTTAATTCCCAGTTTTTATTATTGATAAAAACACTTGAAATTTATTGTTGATGGGATAAGCTATTCCTATGCGCATTTCACTGGTTGTTTAGGCCAGATCATCAGGAAACTTCATCCATAAAGATTTTAGAAAAACTAAAGATATTAAACCAAATAAAACTGTTAAGCGTATAAGACTTATAGCAACAGTTCTACTTGTAATAATATCAAAGTTTAAACAAAACACATCAACAATAAACAGTGGGTTTATCTCATCTTACATTCCCCACTACAATTAGTTGAAATTCTCTCAACATTAACTGTAGTTTTAACTAGGTTAAGAAAAACAAAATAAAAACAACAACAACTTACAAAAGATGTTGTCAATTAAGTGTTTTTTTAGGCCTGTTTATTATCAAAAAGTAATTTCAATTTTTGGGAATACAAAATTTTAATTTCAAAAGATTTTGTTGTTCGTGCTTAATTCCCAGTTTTTATTATTGATGTTGACCATAATATGATTGCAGGTAGACATAATATAGTTGTGACTTTCTTATGAAGAAATAATTTAACCAAAATGTGGTTGCCAGTGATACCAATATGGTTAAAATAACCATAAAATATATGACGTTTTTAAGCTAAAAAAAGTTTTCTTAGCTTTTGAAAAATATGAATAGCTTGCGTGTGTTGGTGACATTTAGGATTAAAAGAAAAAATAGTTAAATTTAAATTTATTTTCCATTATGTTGTAAAATTCTTTTTCTCTTTCCCAACCCACTGTGCTTCGATCCTGTTGTTTTTTCCTTCTGGCTACATTTCTAAGAAAAAGAAAATAGGTATTTAAAAAATAACAAAACTTGCTTTCATTTTAAGCTTTTTTTTCATAATTTATGCGTTTATTCGTTATTCATTTTCCATTTATTCGTTCTTTCCATCCCTGTCTTTCACAGGGTTTCTTTTCTTATTTTTTGTTTTGCTTATTATGGAATTAAGCTAAAAGTTTATGTTATAAGATTTAAGAGTTTTAATATATTTTCTAACGCTTTTTTGTTGTTGTTGTTGTTGTTTTAAAAGAAGTTTTTTAAAACCTAAGCTAAAAAAAAACTTGTCATAATTTTGTAAATGATTTTCAAGTTAATGAAGTGTTGTAACACGAATTTTATGCTTAGCAGACACACCTACACACATTTATACACTCTAACACCTTTTTATACATTGACACTGAAAAACGAAAAAAAAAAAAATTGAAATGAGAAAATTTATTATGCATTAAAATTGAAATTTGCCCAAAAAGAAAAACGAGTTGAAGGATTGTTCGAAAAATGCCAGAAAACTTTTTGTCGCAAAGGAAGTAATTTTGTTTAAATATTAAAGTTTGTTAAACAATAGTTTTATAAAACTCTAGAACAAAAGTGTAATTAATCTAAAGAAAAACTAAAGGTGAGTTTTAGTTGTTTCCTGAGGTTGAACCAAATTTTCAAATAGTTTTGCAAATTTGTTAAGAATTTGGCTAAAAAGTAAATGAGTGAACTTAGTGTAAATCGGTTTGAACCGAAGCTTTGTGGTTTTAATGTTGGTTGGTTAAGGTGATAACTTTCATTGAAACGATTGGGAAATCCAGTAGATTCTTGTGATTTTATTTTCAGCTAATACCGGCCATACACTACACAAGTTCAGTGCTCAAGTCTGGCATTGTGTAAACGAACCTTGTGACACACACTGTACAAGTAAACTGTGCAATTTTTTTTTTAAATTTATAAGCGAAGTAGACGACATGTGGAAATAAAAAAAAAATTAAAATTTTAGGTTTGTTTTTTTTTAATTTTTTCATTGACTTTTTTCTTTATTATTTGTAGCATTCGACATTCATGAGTCTATTGCTGCCTTTAATGCGCCATTATTTTGGCGATTCTTGGAATATTTCTAGGAAATCTGTGCAGAATATTTTTTCCGCGCTAATTTTTTGTTGTCAACTCCTAAAAAAAGCGACAGAACCGAGCGGTATTAGCATACACCACACAAGTAAACCGTGAAGTTTTACAAACTTGAGCAAATATAAAACCCGTTTTGATTTTTACTCAGTTCACTGCGTAAATAGCAAAAACACTGCCATACACAACACAAACGCACTGTACAGAGCCAGACTTGAGTACTAAACTTGTGTAGTGCATGGCCGGCATAAAAGAATACCAGTTAATTTTTAATGTCAAAAACACTTAATAAAAAGTCCAACTTTGGCCTGTACGCCAAAAAGGTTTTTCCAAAATTTTTGACTAAAAAACTGTGGACTAAATTTTCTAGTGATCCAAAAAATGTTTGACAAATTTATTTTTTCTATCAATGTTTTTGTTTTGTTTTACTTTTGTTCTCAGTTGTTTAATTTAATATATTTTTTTATACTCATTTAACTCTAATTATTTTATTTAGTACATCGTAAACAAAATGTTATTGTTGGTTAAATAATTTTAATATGATTCTCTTTATTATTTCTAATTAAATACATACAGACTATTAAACAATTTTTGTAATTAAAATTTTAACGCTTTTGATTCCGTTATAGCTTAAAAGCCAATAGAAAAGATTTTTCACATGGAGAGATAGAAGATTGGCTAGAATCGAAAATCTATCAAAACAAACAAACAATTTCTCTCTTAACATTCCATACGTATAAAATACAACAACAAAGCAACTGCATTTCTTTCTAACACAATCATACAGTTAGGTTTTTTTTCACAATGGACCGCATTGGTCTCCGAGTGGAAGTGTACCCTTGGGCACATAACCCTTCTTATTAAACTAGGGTTTTTTACAGCTGAGCAGTGTTGCCAATTCGTGGGTAAAAACTCGAATTGTGTGAAATTTTTACTGCTGTGGCTATAGCGTGTATGCGATCAGGTGTAATTGGAAATAACAAAATCTTTTGAAATTAAAATTTTGTATTCCCAAAAATTGAAATTACTTTTTGATAATAAACAGGCAAGTGCACTGCCTAAAAAAACACTTAATTGACAACATCTTTTGTAAGTTGTTGTTGTTTTTATTTTGTTTTTCTTAACCTACTTACAACTACAATTAATGTTGAGAGAATTTCAACTAATTGTAGTGGGGAATGTAAGATGAGATAAACCCACTGTTTATTGTTGATGTGTTTTGTTTAAACTTTGATATTATTACAAGTAGAACTGTTGCTATAAGTCTTATACGCTTAACAGTTTTATTTGGTTTAATATCTTTAGTTTTTCTAAAATCTTTATGGATGAAGTTTCCTGATGATCTGGCCTAAGCAACCAGTGAAATGCGCATAGGAATAGCTTATCCCATCAACAATAAATTTCAAGTGTTTTTATCAATAATAAAAACCGGAAGTTATAAATATATTTCTTTAAAGTATTTTATCTATTTTATTAATTAACTTCTTGATTTCATATCTTGAGTGCCTCAATTTTTATTTTGTTTTTATTATTGTTTTATGAATTATCCAGACCATAATAATACTGAATAAAAGCATAATAATAGGGAATAAAGGCGTGAGGTAATAATAATTCAAGTTCCTATTTCAATCTTTTTTATTTTAATTCTTATCTTATATTTTAAATCTTATTAATTTTTTAGTGTTGAACCCTTTCATTTACTTTCTTTACTTTCTTTAAACAAGTTCCCTTACGTTTTTTAATAAAAGTTTTTTTTTCATTAATTAATACCAAAATTTACTTTGTATTATTTATATGGAGCGGGATCCCGGGATCCCGGGAAATTTAAAAAAATTTCCCGCTTTTCCGGGAATCGAAAAAGTCCGGGAAAAAAAAACTCTAATTAATAACCAAGATGCTTGTACATAATACTTTTATAAAAAAGTATTAATTTTTTTTTTTTGAAATTTTCCTATTTGCATTATTAAATAATAAAATTCTGCAGATTTTTCTTAATGTCTAACATTATTTCCTAAAATTTAATTATAAAAATAAAAACACAAAAATGCGTTAACAACGCAAAACTTTTTGTTTTGCCAAACAAATATTTATTTGTAAAAACTTTTTTAAAAAACTATTCCAATAAATGCTTTAATAAAAATTTCCAACAATAACGACAATTAAAACAACAATAATGATGTAAATGATATTATTTATTTTTTTGTTTGTTTGTTTTGAAAATGTGTTTATTAACAGAAAAGTTTCCGTTTTCGTGTGTGTGGTAGGTGGAAAGTGTTGCAGGTAAAAGTTTTTTCTGCACAATTATTATGAAATGAAATTTATGCAAATTTATAGCACGTATTGTTATATATTTTAATAGTTTTGGTGAAAAAAGTTTTATTTAGATATGACTTATGATGAAAAAGAAATTTTCAAACAAAAAAAAATTAAATAAGAGAATATTTCATCACAACATCATTTATTTCCGTATTAAAGTCTTATGCCTGCATTCATAAAAATATTTTAAATTTAATTAAAGTTTACAAAACAAATTTTGTATGAAAATTTTCCTGAATTAATGTTTGTTAAATTTTATAATCGTTAATGAATTCTTCACTTTCTGAAAAAGTATGAAATTTTCCGCATTTTCAATAAACGGACAGGGTAAAATTGGCCTTGAATTACTCAAGGATCCATAATTTATATATATTTAACAGTGTTTTATGTAAAAACTTGGTATTGAATATGGCAAACATAATCAGCCTTATCACGGTTGTGGTTGTCGTAAACGACTAATGGTGTAAACACAATTGGGACGAACGACGAACTTCTCATAGTACGACGAATTCGTCGGCAAGAATTCGTCAAATGATACACAATAAGTGCGTGAATTCCAGGTATTAATGTGACATGAATTTTTTTTTTTGTAATTTATAAAAATAAATACCTTGGACGCTAGATTATAAAAACATTTCCATCTTTTTCAACTAGCAACAAATTTTATTACAATTTCTTGTTATTTATTTGTTTGTTAACATTTATGAAATCATAGATTGACCATATTTCAACAAAAAAAAAAAACTATTAATTGGGTGTGTTCTAGAATCCGAATCCACTCGAAAGTAGATTACTTAAGCATTTTTGGTGTTCTGCATTTAGATTTAGCGATATTAAATTAGTTTTTGGGTTTGTTTCAAGTTTTGCAACTTTTCGCGAATTTCAGCCATGTTCGCGATTTGTTTCTGTAAGTTGTCTGATTCTTTACAGCTTCAACGATTTATAATAAATAGCAGACTTTGCTAACATGCCGCTGTTAGCAAATTTTTGCGAATTTCCGCTAATTTAGCAATTTTTAACGAATTTTTGCTATTCCTAATAGTCTAAAGGCCCAACCATAATGTGCTTAAGTTGGCTTAAGCAAATGTGCGAATGCATGTAAATTATATAAGGCAAACCATATTGAACTTAAGTAAACTTTTTGCTAAGTTTTATGAAACTTTTATTTGCTTAAGCAAGGTGTGAATCTAATCGCACATTCCGTACGGAATCAAATGTTATTTTATTTTGTTTTTTTAAACAAATTTGAGAGACTTTTTGTTAATTTTTGACAGTAGGTTAAGCCTATTATGGTTAGGCCTTAAGGGACTCATAATAAATTTTATGGGTTTTTTGAAAAATGAAAAATTTTCGTGAATTTTCGCTATTTTTGCAAACTTTTTTATGTTATTATCGGATATATTGATTTATTTTAACTGATTTAGCGATTTCAAATTAAATTTTGCTTTTGTTTAATTTTTGCAATTTTTGCGAACTTTAGCCATATTCGCGATATAAGCGATTTTTATCTGTAAGGGTTGTGATTCTTTAGAGCTTTAACTATTTTTTAAAAATATTAGACATTGCTATTATGCCGCTGTTAGCAAATTTTTGTGAATTTCCGCTAACTTAGCAATTTGTACCGACTTTTTGCCATTTCTTATAGTTTTAGAGACTTTTAATCAATTTTATGGCTTGTTTGAAATGGGCAGTTCCAGCGAAAATTCTACTTTTTGTCACGTAACGCCAGAACTAATTTAAACTGTTTTTTCAAAAAATGTTAAGCTTCGTTCACAATCAAAGAAACATTTTCATTTGGTGTTCATAATAGAGCAACAATTTCTTTTGCATACAAACACACATTTTGCATTACGAAACCGGTTGCAAATTTTAGCCACAACAATATTATGAATTTATAATTCTTTTTTACACCATTATGTTAAATTTTTTTTTTTTAAACGCCAGAAACATTTTCATACAAATTGTTGCTGAAGTTCAATTTTACTCAATTTTTTAAAAAAACTTTAGTTACATTTTTGTTTTTAAAATGAAAGGATAATATATATGAAATATATACTTTGGGAAGAAATAAGATAGAAGAAAAAACGAAATTGTTGTTCTGATTGTGAACAAAGCTTTATATGTATAGTTTACTTTTTAATATTTTGGTGTAAAGTGCAACTAGCTCTACATTAAGTAACAAAAGGGATAACGGTTGAACAACATAGTCCTAAAATACAACCTTATTTGCATTCTGGCACTTCATTAAAAAAAGTATACTTTTCGCTGAAAATGCCCATACCCAATAACAAATTTAATCATTTTGCGAAGCACTAATGGTACTTAAAAAAAATAAGCGCAACATTATGCGCTACGCAATAAGACATACAGAGATTCAGTAAAGTAATTGAAAGAATTCTATACAACATTTATAAAAAAAAATAAAATTTCAAGTGCCACGGCATTCCCTTACTACGAAGCAGGTTTGTAAGGGAGAATACTAAAAAAAATAACTGTAAACAAACATTCCGTGTTTAAGCTTGATCGTTACATTCAAAAATTTTTATATGCGCTGAATAAAGCGCTTTATGTGTCAAAAATGTATTGCTTCAAAGTGGGAACTCGCCATATAAAATTCATGCCTTCCGTAAGCGATATGGTAAATGATACTTTTACGTTTCTCCCTTACAAACCTGCTTCGTTGGAAGCTCCATTTTTTATTGGGTATGTACCTTAAAACGAGCAAAGATTCTTAAATTTGATAGCTTGAAAAATAAATCTATATAACTCCAAAGCTTATTAAAAAAGGTTTTATACAAAACGTCTTGCTCAATTCGCAGTCTTTTTCAGTTTTGTAATGCAAGTCAAAATCCACTTCCGTTTTTTTAACGTCACGCCAGCGCATATTTTTGCTTATATCTGTAATTTTTGTTCTGAATATAGTGCTACTTCATTACTTTGTATATATAAAAACCCTTTTTACAAATTTGACTTCTTCATTTAAATTTTTTACATTTTTGTGGTACAAATATAACGACACGTCAAAATGGAAATGCCCATATATTAAATTTGTTGCGAATTTTCGCCATTTTTGCAAATTTTATCAAAGTTTGCAATAGAATTGATTTTTCCCTGTGAATATTTACAGCTTTCATGATTTAGCTGCGGTTAGCTGTCCCTGTCCCAATTTATTCGTCGTTCATCTGCGTAATAAATAGAAATAAACCTATCGCAGTGTTCGTTACGCAGGACGAATTTCGGTCTACGCAATGACTGTGTGTATTTGCATACATACCAATGTGTTCTTTTTCTGACGACGAATATTCGTTGCGAATAATTCGTCGTTCGTTGTGTTTCTAGCATAAGTCGTTTTTTGTAGTAGATAAAAAATAGCACAATTAGTCAGCGTTTAAAAAACTGCAGTTGAAATAGTAAAAGTCATAAGGTTGCGCTGTAACTTTGACTTTTTAATTTTTCATTGGCCAAAACAGGGCTGTGGAGTCGTTAAGAAATAGTTATAACTCCGACTCTGACTCCTTTTGCTGAAATTTTTTAAGTACGACTCCGACTCCGACTCCAACTCCAACTCCAACTCCAACTCCAACTCCAACTCCGACTCCGACTCCGACTCCTACTCTAACCTAGCATTATTTAAGAGACTAGTTTTTATTTGACTTTAAACTCTTTTTTAATTTAGTACCTGTTAAATGGTTAAATATAGCAAGAAAATGATTCTGTAAAAATTTCAAATCGATATCTTAATTCTAACGTGCCGCGCATTGAGCTTTAACCTACTAGTTACTAACATATGAGTAGGAAAGCTGCAAAATATTTTATTTGGATTTTGGAAAAATGTAAAAAACATATACCGCCCGATTCAATAGACCAAATGAGTTGAACTTTTTTAATTCTAAAGTGTTATGACATTCTTGACTTATAACTCAACAGTTTAGAAATTTAAACCAACTGAAATATAGAAAAATAATGGATTTAATTTTAGAACGAACGAGTTTTGTTACGAACTTTCGAAAGAAACGAGTTTTGCTTCAATCCGTATGGGATCATTGAACTTTAGTTTTTTATACTGTTGGAATTTATAGATGTGTAAATTTCCATAAGTCCTATCTAATGTAGCTTTCAAAATAGAAAAGATGAAAACAACACCAAGTCCAATTGGCTTAGACGTTAAAGGCATCAAGAACTCGCCATTGCATTTTTCCGTTCCTAATTCAATATTATTATTGTCCAAGACCGAAATTTGAAATTGCAAGTCTTTATTATCTCTCCAGTTTTCCCTAAAGTGAGTAGATAAAAGTATTCTCAAATCATTTTTCGGGTTAACCCCCACATTGATGGGAACTATATCTGGAACAATGTCATGTATTTTTCCGAGTTCCTTTTCCTTTTATTCTATTATAATTCACCTTGAAGGTTGGAACTTAAAATGTAGTTCACTTAATGCTTTCACCACAGGAGATACAGCTGATTTCAAGTCATATTCATGAACATGGCTACAAAAATATTTGTTAATATACGATAAATAAAAAACAACATCTTTACAAATTTAATTTTTAAATTCCTTAATTCAGATCTATTTTATTAACGATATCTTGGCGATATTCAAATAGTGAACACGCTGGTTTTTGTTACAGAAATTTGAGGTCACATTAAAACATAGAAAAGGACATGCTTCGATACAATCTATATAACTATTCTTATGAATTCTCAAAATAAGATGTTATCTCAATTTTTTAATTTTTGATATGAAAAGTATACTGGTCCTTATTTTCTGACTTCACAATTTCAAAAAGCAGACCCTCTTATGGCCAATTCCAATAATTTATTTAAATATCAATTTATGTTTAAAATTTGTTTTTTTATGTAAATTATCCAACTATTCTTCCAGAAAGCAGAACATATTGTCCAGCCACTAGATATATCACAAAAGCTAAGTCTATTTAGTAGAAAATTCGAAATAATCAATTCCTATAGCAGATAAAATTGAGTCCATCTTGTATTACACATGAAAACAATCCGTTGACTTGCTACTAGAGCAGTCACTGAGGTATAGTCTAGTAGCAGATACAATTGAGTCTCTCTTGTATTAAACATGAAAATATTCCATTGACTAGCTACTAGATATGAATAGTAGTAAGTTCAACATAATTAATTTGCCCTTTACACGCAATGAACAAGTTATAAGGCTCTAGTAGCTTAGGGCCAGTCTAGTGGTCAGTTTAAATTTTCAAGTATTCAATTGGCCGTTTTGGTAGTAGATCAAATTGACTTCTCGCGTATAACAACTAAAAAAAGAATTCTATTTGTAGGATAACGAAAGGATAGTCTGGTAGGCAGATACTTTATTTCCTTTTAAGTAACCCAAACATAAAGGTCAATTGGGTTACTATTTTATTATAAAAAATGACACTTTCTTCTACCTTATAATACAAAAGAAAGTCAATTGACCTTATTTTAGGTATTTAGGAGGAAATAAAGTATCTGCCTACCAAATTTAAGCATATTTAAAAAGATTTGTTTTTTACTAAATATGAATGGAAATAATTACATACCCTTTTTTGTTTTTTTTTTATTTAATCTAAATAATACCACATTTTCGGATCTCCTCCTTCTATGTCTTTAGGTTTTACTCAAATGACCTTAAATATTATTACTATATTTTTGATATTTGTTTAAGAAGTTTCGTTGTTTTCATTATTTTTTTATTCTAAGCAATTGATTTCTCCAAATATATTTCCACAAACAAATGTTTCATATATTGAAAGCGATAAACTGTTAAACAATAATTTGCTTCTATACTTTTATTATGCTTGTTTTTGCGAAAATCCTTTTCAAACTCAAATGTATAATTAGATTAATCTAAGATTTACTTCCCTGCAGATAATATTGGACAACGTGATCCATTTTGAGCAAATGGACTACTCCCTGGACTGGTCCAATGTTATGTAAACATAGACCATGTCATTGTTAAAAAAGTTTTTAGTGAAACGACATGTCTTCGTTTTTAAACAAAATGTTTTTGTTTTTAAACGAAGTTAAAACTAATACTTTGGAGTATACCATGGAGTAGTTTAAAAACTAGTCCACTAGGAGTATGAACATGGAGTAGTTTTAAGACTTCTCCATTGTAATGCCAAACTGGGTTATATAGTCCAGCCCTAGGACATCGTAATGTTAAATAGACCATGTTTTTTCAATACATTTGGGTTACCTTTGGAGTACTCCTACTCCTTTATGTACTACTCTTTACATGCATTAAAGATAACCTACAATTGGTTTGCATGAGAAACTTAAATCGTTTCAAGGTTTTTGACCAAATTGTTCACATATATTTTTAGTTATTAAAATAGAACAAAATTAACTGCAAACAGTGCCCTCTAGTTTTAAGGAAATTCGATTAACTTTTTTTATTTTTTGGCTATAAAAGCATGTACAGCATATGTCTACAGACCAGGGTAAAAATGATAATACGACACTGCCTTCTAGGTGGAAGGACAGCGAAATTGCATGCAAGATTTTTTCTTAAGAATGTGTTCGAATGTTGAGGAACTTAAAACAGTGGGGCTTATACTATGCCAGGTTACACCCCCGAGGGATTGTATTGATAATCTCAAGGATATGTCACCATCTGGTGATACTTTATCCGGGGAAATTAGGTGCAATCAGTAGCAGGGGTTCGGCTTGAATCCAAAATTGAAAGATTCGAAAAAATCTGTACGATCTTTTACGATTGCGGCTTTCCACAGATTCTATCTGGTACCGCGGGAGTCAGTAGCCCCTGGAGGCACGGCACCAGACTGACTATTGGCTTCATACTGGCAGGATTTCTACGTGGCTTGAACTTTCTACAAATGTTGATATCAGGTATATTTAAGCAAATTGAAAGCAAATACAGAACATTTTCGAAATTTTATTGATTTAAGGAAATTTTAGAATTTTACAATACATGGACGAAATTTTGCAAATATTTTTATTTAGCAAAAATTTTGATTTATGTTTTTCAAAATTAAAACTTATTTTTTTTAATTAACTAATTTAACAACTTTCCTATTTCCATGCAACGTATTTTGTTAATGTTATATGCCCACTGACTTTCTTACATATTTTCCCGTCCATGTTTCATTCACAAAAATATTAATTCACGTTTAACACAAAAGTCTTTTCTATGTTGTATTGAGAACTGAGTCACAGGATCTTATTCTTATATACTTTCGTGAGTCATATATGACTCATTGGACATGGCAGTTGCTAAGGAAGTTTTTATGAATAAGTCATCATGGATTTATTTTTCTTCTAAATCTATATACAACCATAAATGTATATAAAAAATTAAAAAGCGTGTGTTTGTTTGCTTGTTTCCTATAGACTCCCAAACTACTGAACCAATTTTTCTGAAATTTCCACATTTTTTTTTACAAATATCTCGGTTATTAGTACACAACAGTTGACAAAGTTTTGGCGGTATTTGTGAAGTGGGCGTGGCACAAAATATATTTCTTTATATCTGGTGAACTCTAGGAGAAAAATTGTCCAAATTTGTTACACATACACGCAAAGAAAAAACATGGTTGTGGTAAACATATTCTAAGAGCAACATATTATGATAAGAATTATAATTGTAGTCACCATATTAAGATTATTATTGAAACATATTACGACTCAATATACTCGTAATATGTCATCATAATATTTTTCCCTTAATCATATTATTATTCTGTTAATCATACTAAGTTAAGAAGTAATCAAATTATTGTCATGTTAATCATAATAAGCTAAGAAATTAATCATATTATTGTCATGTTAATCATAATAAGCTAAGAAGTAATCATATTATCATCATGTTAATCATAATAAATTTAGAAGCAATCATATTATGATACAGCACCTTTCATAGCTGTCATAAAAATACAAAATAAATTTAAATATTTTTGAATGGATTTTTTATTTTGTGGCTTTTTACAATTTTCCTTAATGTTAATCAAATAGCGGAGTTCAATATAAGGCTTGCAAAAGAGCAAATGAAAAATCTGTGGTTTTCATGGGCAACCGCGTGTGTCCATTTTTTTGATTTTAAGATGTTGATGCCATACTGCCTAATTTTGAACGCTCTTTATATTTTTTTGAAAAAAGATGGATCAATTCCGTTTTGTAACGTAATGACAAAGTTTAAAATGTGCAATACCTAGCCCATAGTTTGATCTAGAATGGGTTTTCGGCTTTCCTGAACAATTTGTTTTAAGACATACGCGGTTGCCCATGAAAACCACAGAAATATCGTAGCACTTTTATAAAATATAATGAAATCTCTGTGTGTTTTGTTGTTGGATTTTACAAAAAACTATGATATTTTGCATTTGCACTATTACATCACTAATACTGGAATGAACTCCGCTAATATTTTAATTTTTTAATTTCTTTAAACTTATTTTTTTATGGAATTTTATCTTTTAATTGTTTAACCGCTCACAAATAAAAAAAACGACACAACTTCTTCAAAATTATTTTACAAATGGCGCTAACATAATATGATTAGAGTAAAAATAGTTTGATTGCATCTTTAACATAATATGATAAATGTATAGAAAGTTATCATGTTATGGCTATTAAATATCATGATATGGTTCTGAGAAATATAATATGTTTAGAAAGTTATCATAATTAAGTTGTTAGAAAAATAATTATTTTTCGGTCAACAATACTCAAATTCATAATTGCGATAAACATTGATATGTTTACAGTAACTATAATATTGTTGATATTAAATAAAAATAACAATTATTTGTGTACGACAACAATATATTGTTACATTAAACATAGTGTTGTTGCCGTAACCGTGCCCAACCATATTTTTTCTCTGCGTGTAAACATAACATATTTTTTGCATGTAAAATAATTATATAAACATGTCTTTAGAAGTAGAATATATAAAATTTTCCAGTTTTCAACCCAATTTCCCTTAGTAAAACAGCTGAGATATGCTATGAAACCATTGTTTTATACAAACATAGACTTTTTTTTATAACAACAACAACATTTTATTTTTCCATCCTGGTTGACCTTTCGGAGGAAATGCCCATATGGAATTGGAGAAGTGGGCTTGGTAAAAAATAAATTTTTTAATATCTGGAAAACGACACTATGTAAAGTCTTAAAATTTGATACAAATAGCTTGGTTTATCAATGCACAACAACTGCCATAAGTGGGTGGAATGAAAAAGTGGGCATGTCACAATATATCATTCTTTATATCTGAGGAACGGCTGTAGCAATTATTGCCAAATTTGGTACAAATGGCTGGGTTGTCAATGCACATCTCTCAAACAGTTGGTTTGAGTGGATAAGTGGGAGTGGCACCTCCCGTACAAAAGCAAAACAATTTCTAAATATTTCGAGAACGGTAACATGTAAAGTTTTCAAATTTCACATCAGTCAAAAAGTGGGCGTGTCACAAAACAGAATTCTATATATATATATATATATATATCGAGAACAGTAAGTGTAAAATTGTCCAAATTAGGTACAAATAAAACACAGCATCTGTAAAAAATGGGCGGGATGGGAAAAGTGGGCGTGGAGCAATATAGAATTATGTGCATCTCGAAAACGGCAACCACTAAAATTCCCAAATTTAGTGCAGATAGCTAAGTTGTAATGCATAACAGTTGTCAAAAAGTGGGCGTGATTGTATAAGTGGTAGTGGCACAAAATAGAATTATTTGTATCTGGAAAATAATAAGTGTATACATTTTATACATATAAATTGGTTGGCAATATGGACTGGATTGGGTAAGGGGGCGTGGCACCCTCCTTTCATGCAAAGACAATATAAATTTCTATATGTTTGGAGAACGGTATCAGGAAAAGTTTTTAAATTTGGAACAATTTTTCTCTACAAAAAATTTATAAAAGCTTTAATATAAATACAATATAGATTTCTGCATATCTGGAGAACGGTAACAGAAAATTTATCTAAATTTAGTACACATTGCTTTATTATCAATACACGAGATCTCGAGTTTCATGATACCAAAATAAATAATTTCGATAAATTTTGCTCGATATCGTATGCGGTGATTAGACCCCAGCTGCTTTAAAAAAAAATTTACTAATTTTGTTTCATTAGGGTAGCACAGCGCACCAGATTAAAGGCCCAACCAGAATGTGCATAAACAAACATAAGCTACTGTCAAAAAGAAAACAAAATTTCTCTCAAATGCATTTAAAATAACAAAAAGAAAATAAAAACACATTGATTCCGTACGAAATGAGCGATTAGTTTCGCACCTTGCTTAAGCAAATGACAGTTTTATAAAACTTAACATAAAGTTTTCTTAAGTTCAATATGGTTTTACACATATGATTTTCATGTATCTGCTCAGCTGCTTAAGCCACGTTATTCACATTCTGGTTGGGCCTTAAGGTTTATTTATATAAAAATGAAAAAGCGTTTGTTTGTGTGGACTTCATGGCTAAGATCAATGTAGAACATTTTATAACCGCCCTCGCCCTCGCCCTCATAAGGGGTGGTTAACGATTTGTTATAATAGAGATAAAAATTACAGTTATGAAGGGGAATTACAGGGTAACATGTTCCAATAAAGTATTTTCCGTAAAATTTTCAACGAACTTGACGAATTTACCTTTTACATCAGATGAATAGTACACATAGTCTGAATACCGATGCGTTGCACTAACAGACCAAAAGGGTGAAATTTAAACCCTCCCCCCCCACCCCCTTACATAAAATCCCGATGTGATCTCACAAAACGCCGACACACGTTTATTTTTTGGTCTCTCCTACCAGAATCCATTGTCAGAACCTCAGAACCCCGTCTTTTTTTGGAAAAGGTTCGAAATCGTTGTACAGTGTAATTGATTGTCAAAATTTTTTTTGTTACACATTAAAATTTGTTAAATTTTTTTATAATTGACTTTTAATCCGTTATTACCCATTTCTAGTTTTTATTTTTTTCACACAACAAAACTTTTATATCTTTTAATTATTAAATCCAATTTATTTTTATGATATTATTTTAATATTATCCATTTCTCTTATTTTCCATTTTTAGGCCAACAAACCGAAATAAACTGGCCTGGCCGGCCATGTTGTGCGAATAAATTAAAAAAAAAGAACTGTAGATTTAAATGCAGCTGCGGAGTGTTTATTAAAGTTTGGAATAGCAAATGATTTGAAGCACACATTCGAGCAGTTTAAATGACCCCATCTTGTGTATTTAATAAACATTGACTTTGGCGTTGACACAGTTTCGGTTGGAGTTAAAAAAATTTTTTTTTGCTGTCATCATCATCATCACGAGAGTTTTTAATACATTTTCTACAATTCTCTGCATAAAGGGTTAATTTTTTTTGAAAACATTTGTTGTGGTTACTTTTGGCTTGAACACAAGAATACATGGGTGAATATTGGTGGTACAACGGCTGACACATCGCTACTACTACAACAACTAGAACTGCCAAGTGCCACTTTTATTACTGCTGTTGCTGGCATTTGGACTCTGCCAGGTTTCCACCGACCAGTCAAGGGTGAGTGGTTTATATTTAAGTGTCAAATTAAATTTAATTTATTATGGCTCAATAAGACTTATAGAGCAGAAAAAATACAATACACATACTTTCAAACATAAGTTGGAATATGTTTTATATTTATCAAAATGTTTGATACTGAATTAAACTGACGCTGGTCGTTACTTTGGTAAAGTTTTGTTAGACGTTCTGTAGTCACAGTTTTACTAATTCGGTTAAGTTTTTTTTATGAATTGGGGTTGGTTTTCTATGATTTTGTAATCAATTTAGGTTTGCAGAGGGTTTTTAATAAATATCGATTTTATAATTAAATTCAATTGTTATTTTAACAAAGTTTTGGTAAAATGACGTGGTAAATGTGTAAGAAGTTGTGTAAAACATGTTAATTGGGGTAAATAATTACACATGTCTACTAGCAAAAGTCAATTAAAAATAGATTTAATTTGACAGTGATGAAGGTTCTTAAAATGTTTGAAAGGATTTCTAGTTCAGACGGACTAAAACTGAAAAGAAAATTTTCTATTTTTAAATGGGTTTATTTTTGAATTTATTTTTTTTTTTTGTTTTTTTGGTTAACATTTTCTTTTTAATTTTTAAATATTTGATAAGTCCAGCTCCTTATCAAGGGAGTGCATGCTGGAAATCAAAAACGTAAAACACGAGAATTTTAAAAGACGTTTTTTATTAAGATTTCTGTAATAAAACAATTTTATAGCAAATAGTATACAAATATTTCTCTATAGAACAAATTATAAAAATGAGATTAGAAGTGTATTAAAAACATCTTCCAAATTCTTGCGTTTTACGTTTTCGATTTCCAGCACATCCCTGATAACCTTGGCGGATTAAATTGCTACATGTGTGCGCTGGTTGCTCTTTTTCTGACAAAGTGGTTAAGACTCACCATGGGCTAAGGCCATAAAGAAGGTGCTCATGTAAAGAATTTAAAAAATCATAACTGATTCTGCTGTTGCTAAAACCACCGCCTCCCTAGTTGCTGCTACTCCAGCTGCCGAAAATCAAGCAAAGAGAGCAGCAGCCACCAATGCCACAAAACCATCTAGTGCTCCGGCACATCCACCAACCCAACAAATGGTTGATGCTGCTATCAAAACACTAAAGGAACGCGGTGGTTCATCTCCGCCGGCCATTAAGAAATATCTTACAGTACCTACAAGATAGATGCTCGAAAACTAGCTCCTTTCTCCAAAAATTATTTAAAATAGAGTGCCGTATCTAGTGGAAAATTAATTCAAACTAAAGGTAAGGGTGCCACTACTGGCTCATTAAAATTGTCAGCTTTCGCCACAAAAGCGCCAAAATCGAAAAGCCTGCTGTTGAAAGGAAAAAGGCTGCCGCTGCTACCAAAAAGGAATGCTACCTTAGCTGCTAAAAAACCATCAGCTACCAAAAAGACTGATAAAAAGAAGGAGGCAGACAAAGTCAAGGCAAAAACTGCCAAAAAGACTGGTACAATTTATACTAAACCCGCCAATAAGGCACCAGCCACTTAGCCAAACCAGAAGCACCAAAAGCAAAGATCACCGTTGCAGCTAAATTCAAAAAGGCAGTTGCTCCAGCAAAATAAACCTGCTGCCAAGAAGACCGCCGCTTAAAAGTAAATTATTTCAAGTTAATTACTTTTTTAATCTTCACGCAAAATTATTTTTTTTCGATATAAGAAAAAGATTTCCTCCGCAATAAAAAAAAAAATGAATCTGTCCACATCTATCTAAGGTTACAATCATCGGGGGATTGTAGGATCTCCGGCAAAATCAGAAGTAGTAAAATCTCTTGAGGACTACGGCTGACCATATATCCTACCGAGCACCGCGGGAGCCAGTGGCTTAAGTCTTCTCTACTCTAAACAAGTTTTCCGAAATTTTATCTATTCAAAGAAAACTTTCGATATTAAACTATATAAAGGAAGCTTACTCTATTTAATTTCCACAATTTTAGGATTTTAACTATATAACAAAATGTCCTCCTGTATACATATATAAAATTATCGTGTCACGATGTTTGCAATTGAACTCCTCCGGAACAGCTTGACCGATGTTAATGAAATTTTGTATGTGTATTTGTTAGGTAAAAGAATAGGTCGTAAGATATACTTCATACTGCTAGAGGACGTAAAATAGGGCAAAATGGGTCAAACCTCCCCCTCTCTATATCTTATTAACTAATCAACTGGTTATCTTAAATTTTGGCATGCAAAAATTGCAACATCTTAAAATTAATAGAAAATAGAGTGGAAATAGGGCAAGGGGGGTAAAAGCTCCCCTTCCCTATATCTTCTTAACTAATCAACCGGTTTTCTTAACATTTGGCATGCAGAGGCTGTAACATCTAAAAGAAAATAGGGCGTGAAATAGGGCAAGCAGGGTAAAAGCTCCCCCTTTCTATATCTGCTTAACTAACCAACCGATTTTCTTGAAATTTGGCAGGCAGATAGTGTAACATCTGGAAGGAAGTATAGCCTATAATTTTTATCATGTATAACTTGAAATAGGGCAAGAGAGCTAAAAGTTCCCCTCTACATCTTCTTTACTGATCAACTTGTTTTCATAAAAGTTGGCATAAAGACATTGTAGCATCTGAAAGAAATAAGTTATATGGCAACACAACGTTTGCTAATTGTTAATTTTTTAACAATTGTGATCTTTCATTGAACTGTTGGTTTTTAATTGAAGTTTTTGATATTTAAATTAGGCTTAAATTCATAAAATTTAATTTTTTATTAAATTATTGTTAGTGAAAATAGGAATTTACAACATGAAATGAATTACATTTTTTTTTGATAATTTTATTCTTGACTGAACACGAGACTGATCTCGGATCGATTTGAGATGTTTCAAGAATAACCGAATTTTTATCATCAGAATTCTTGACCGATCCTTCACTAAAAATAATTAAGTGAACATTAAATTGTACGACCTTAAGTCTTATTTCCTGGAGAATGTGCTCACTACATCGAGAATTGTCCAAGAATGCCGGATGTCTCTGGAGGAGATAGATAGAGACATTCAGGGGTTACCCTTAAGAGGGTCCCCGGACACAGGAACATACATGGAAACTGCATGACGATCTCTTTTGCGTATGCAGGCACCACCTGGAATCGAGACGGTTCAACATAGAATATGAGTGTCTCACTCCCATCATAGATGAAAGAAGGACTAGGCGGGCATTACAGCTACCCAGACATTTTCAGAAACCTAATTGCGGCTATAACTGGCCACCGGCGCATTGGGAGGCACGCCTAAACGCTTTAATTCCCTTACAATGACTTATGTAGAAGTTGCGGCGACGAGGAGCAGGAAGATTCAACGAAACATCTTCTCTGTTATTATCCGGCATTAGGAGACTTAAGGCTTGAACTGTTTGGTCAAAGAATCCTTGGATACAAAACTTGTCGCTCTAAAATTAATTTAAACAGGATCCTCCGTTTATTGAATCCATCGGGCGGCTGAGTGAAAACATCAGCAGCCAAGTAACATGGGAGACAGTGTAGCGTGGTAACACAACGGGAACTAATTTATGAACCCACGTGAGCTGTGCTTGGGTTCACTTCAAAACTATGTTTTTTTTTCGAAATTTCTTTAATTTTCTTAACATAACTTTTTTATCCAAAATCTCTTCTATCTTAAAAACAATTTGTAATATTCTTAATCTCGATTAAATTAGTTTTTTAGTTTTCCATATTTTACGAAAGTTTTCGTGAATTGCTCTATAATAGAAAATTTGTTAAAAATTTCTTTTATTTAGGAAAATTTTTTAACAAGAACATTTTTTTAGTAATTTTTTTAAATACTTACAAGATTCTGTTAGTGGTGCTTAATTCCCAATTTTTATTCTTGATAAAAACACTAAAATTTATTGTCGAAGGGATAAGCTATTACTATGCGCATTTCACTGGTTGCTTAGGCCAGATCGTCAGGAAACTTCATCCAAAGATCTTAGAAAAACTAAAGATATTAAATAAGTAAAACTGTTAAGCGAATAATAACTATAAGCAAAAGTCTTACTTGTAACCATTTCAAAGCTTTAACAAAAACAACAACAATAAACAGTGAGTATATCTTTTCTTACATTCTCCATTTCGATATGGTTACAATTTTTCGAAATTTCTATCTTATTTAGAAAATTTTTCGTAAAACTATTTATTGATTTACGTTTTTCGCTTTCTCCTGTTTCAGGTTTTTTTGGAACTTCCTCCATTTTAGGGAATTTCTCAAAACTTTCTTTATTTAAGAAATTTGTTCAACATTTTCTCACTTAAAGATATTTTTTAAAATGTTCTACATTAAAAAAATTTTTATAAATTTCTCGTACTTAAAAAATATTTTTTGAAAGATCCTTTATTTTAGGAGATTTATCAAAATTTCCTATGTTTTAAGAAATTTTTTTCATATTAAATGAAATTGAGAAAATCTTGCGAAATTTTAGGAATTCCAGTCTAATTTAGAACATTTTTCGATATCTCTATTTTATGAAATATATTTCGATTTTTTTCTCTGTTTAAGGATATTTTTAAATTTTTTTTTCCATATTAGTAAATTTTATATTTTAATATAATAAAATTTACTAATAAATATTTTAATATAATAAAATTTACTGCCTCGTCCTCGATTTGAATGAAAATTTCTTTCGTTTAACTTCAATTTAAAAAAAAATTGTATTTTGTTCTTGACAGCAAATTTTTCTAAATTTCCTTTCAAAATGTTTTATTTGTTTTACTAAGTTTTTATACCTTCCACCACAATTAGTTGTGAAGAGGGTATACTAAGTTTGTCATTCCGTGTGAAACTTTTTTATTATTCATCTCAGACCCCATAAAGTATATATATTCTGGCTGCTTGAGTAATTCTAAGTCGATTTAGCCATGCCCGTCTGTCTGTCCGTCTGTTGAAAACACGCTCACTTTCGAAAAACTCAAAAGAAATAAACAAACTAGGTGTCAAATTGCTTGCAGTTATCCTAAGCAGTTTGGGATTGAATTTCAGCAAAATCGGTTCAGTAGGACCAAAGCTATGAATCAAAATGTGGAACCACCACCTTCAAAAACTTGATAATTTTGTTACAAAAACTAACATAAATGATGCAAAAATGCACGGAATGACATAAGATTTTGCACAAGTCCGTTTTATTCGACTAGAAATGACACTGTAAAATTTCGCGAAGGTCGGTCCATAATTTACCCTAAGCCCCATATAAACACTACTCCCGGAAAACAGGTTATTACGCGTAAAACCGTAAAAAATAATGCAATCATAACAAATTTTGGCTCGTCACAATTTTATAGGACTATAAATGATACTGTGAAATTTCGTGAAGATCTGTACATAATTTACCCTAGGCCCCATATATGCCCTACTCCCGGAAAACAGTTTAGTCTCCTAAAACCATAATTAATAACAAATCGTCACAGATTAAGATAATAATAATAAAAAGACATCATACAGATATTACTCCTTAAACATTCGAACTGTCGGTGGAGGGTATCAAAGATTCGGCACAGCCGAATATAGCACTCTAACTTGTTTTAAATTCATTTAATTCCAGAACATAAAAATTTTCGTAAATTTTTAAAGATACATTTTTTAAATATTCTTTATTTAATGAATTAAAAATATAAAAAATTATTGTTTCACTTACCCTCGATCCTTCTGATGTTGTGACACAAGTTCCACCATTATAACAGCCATGTTTAATACAATCGGCATGAACTTCCGTATCCACACCAGTACCTGCACCACCGCCCACAGCTCCAGTGCCTACCGTATTGGCACTTTCCTCTTCCTCACTACTTGCCACTGTAGTAGTTGGGACTTTTGACACAACAGGAGACTGAGTGCTGTAACCCGGTGCAGGAGAAGGTTGTGGCACTTCAGTTGGTTTTACTGGATACGTGCTTGCCGGTATAAGTGTAGGCCTTGAGGTGGGTTGTGTATATGTAGGTGGAACATAAGTAATAATTGGTTTATAGTCCTTGGGTGTAACCGGAACTAAAGGCGGCATCGTTGGTAATGTAGACGTTGGCAAATCTGGAGAAGTGTATATTGGTACCCCTGTAGTGGGTACATAATGACTTGTCATATCTTCTGTATAAATAGGATGGGGTGTTGAACCCCCAACATCAGTTTGATACGGTGTTGTGTCATATTCTAGAGGCTTCGGCACATAAGTCGTAGTTGGATAGTAAATAGTTGAGGGCATAGTGGCTGGTAGACGTTGGGTATAAGTACGATTTTCGGGTATGTGTACAGTTACCGATATGCCAGGTTTTGCTGTTGTCACTTCTACGCCATCGAAATCATAGGCTGAGCTAATTGTTGTGACTGAATAACTAGGAGCAAGAGGTGCTTGTGATGTGGTCACAATACCTCCAGCGCCGCCCACAATATCGACATACTTCGTTGTTACCACTACCTCAGGGTATTCGGTGAAGAATGGTGCCACTGTCGTTGTGATGCGAGGTCTTGGTATATGTGACACTGGGATATCAGGCGCTTCACCACGATCCTCCGGCGAGGTAGATTCGGTAGATGGTGCAATATGACTATCTGTTTCCGGCCTTGTTGTAATGTGTGGCATTTCGAATGTGGGATAATAGGTGGGCATGCCATATGTCGGTCTTGGTGTAGTATACTCAATGGTATAGGTGGTTTCCAAAGTGGTGACGGTATGGGTGTAAATAGGTCTGGTGGGATGAATATAAACACCAGATTGGTCTTCGTCACTACGACCGGCGGATTCACCACTTGTCGGTGTAGACTCTTCGGAGTGTGTAACTGGTCCACCATAGTCGTCTACACCATGACTGGTTATAATTGGTCTGACCGTGGAAAACTCACTACTAGTCCCTATATCAAATCTAGTAATTGTGGTAGATTCTTCAGATTCATCTACAGCTTCTGAGCCACTAGTTTGTGAAGTATATTGTGTCTCCGAACTTCCCTTAGAATCAATATCATAAGACACAGCAGTTTCTGTGGTATAACCTGTAAAGTGCCTATCATCCTCATCTTCTTCTGATACAGAAGTAGGTGTTATAGCTGTGGAGGATGTTACATGATCTAAAGATATTGTTCCAGGTCTTTCAATAGATTCCTCTTCCTCTACAGTCACTTCTTTGGTCTCACTATCATCTATATCTTCTTGAGATTTTGTATCCGGTTCAGAAAGATCTGTTTCTAATACACCCTTAGACGTAGTTAATCCTGGTGTTGGCCTCAGCTTAGGGGTTCCTGGGGCCGCTGTAGCCGGCGAAGTATAATTACAATCCAAAGAATCTTCTCCTATCATCAAACACTCGCACAACATACCAGTTAGAAGAGGAGGACAGGAACAGGAAAATGTATCTACACCATCTATACAAACACCACCATTCATACATCTCGGTCCCAACTGACACTCATCATACTGATATTCACACTTTTCACCATGATAATCGGGTACACAGTAACATGTTGGCACTCCTTCCTCCATTAAGCAGAGAGCATTATTTTGACATGGGTTGTCGGCACATATAAGAATTTCCTCTTCACAATTCGTCCCCGTATAACCCATGGGACACGCACAAACATAACTGGCCAGCTTGTCGACACAAACACCACCATTTTGACACGGAGATGAGTCGCATTCGTTAATTTCATCCTGACAGATTCGTCCATGCCAACCGCGAACACATTCACAGGAGAATTCAAGACCGGGTCCTTCAATGCATTCGCCGCCATTTTGGCATCTGGCTCCGGTGCCTGAAAGAAAGAAAAAGCAACAACAAGGGAATTATGTGAAACGTTTGAACTAGAACTGAACTAGCAGTGAATTAGAAGGGAACCAAAAGAGAATTTTAAGTGAACTATTATTAAACCAAAACTGAACTCGAAGTGAAATAGAAGATAATTAGAACTGAACTAGAAATTAACTAGAACTGACCTAGAACTCAAACTAAACTGGAACTAAACTAGAACTGAACTAGAACTGAACTAGAACTGAACTAGAACTAAACTAGAACTGAACTAGAACTGAACTAGAACTGAACTAGAACTGAACTAGAAGTGAACTAGAACTGAACTAGAACTGAAATAGAACTGAACTAGAACCGAACTAGAACTGAACTAGAACTGAAATTTAACTGAAGAAGAACTGAACTAGAACTGAAGAAGAACTAAACTAGAACTGAAGCAGAACTGGGGCCAAATTATCGTATTCGATATCGATCGAAATTACTAAACAATTTTAAAGGGAATTTCTTCCGATATCGAATGCCGTAATTTAGCCCCTGAACTAGAACTGAACAAGAACTGAACTATAACTGAACTAGAAGTGAAATAGAACTAAACTAGAACTGAACTAGCACTGAACTAGAGCTGAGGAAAAACTGAAGTAGAACTGAACTAGAACTGAAATAGAAGTCAACAAGAACTGAACTAGAACTGAACTGGAACTGAATTAGAACTAAACTAGAACTGAACTAGAAATATACTTAACTAAATACAACATTACTTATAGAAAAAATTTTCCATGTCCGACGTAAATTTTTAATTCCAGCTCCCTTTTGTTTTCTTTATTCACTCGTACTCATTTTTTTTAACATTTTTACAAAGCTGACTTTTATGTATTTTACTTACCCGTTTCACAGACAGCGACATCAACTTCACAATGATCTCCCAAATAGCCGGCTTGGCAAGTACACGTATAACCGTTATTTCGGTCACGACAATGTCCGCCATTTTGACATGGATTTGACATGCACTCATCAACGTTCTCTTCACAATTCGTTCCTGTAAATAGAAAAAACAATTTGTAAATAATAGAGAATAAATAAATGGAATGGGTTTTAATTTAAATTAACCTGAATACAAATTAAAAAAATGTTATTCTTAAGACAAGAAAGCGGACAAATTATGTAATAGTGTCGCAATTAAATATTTATTTAATCCAATTGGAAATATTAAAAATAATTATATTTAGCTTTATTTTAGTTTAGTTTAAGAAACTGTTTACTTTAAAATTTTTTTCGGTAATTTTGTCACATTATTTAGTTTTTTTTTTCAGTAAAACCACTGCATTTTTAATTGGCGGTTAAAACCAACAAAATATTTAATTATCACTACAGTGTGCGTCTGTGTGTGTGTCTGTAAAAGTTTTGTTTTATCACTGGTTGAGCTGTGATAAAACCTTGTTAATGGTTTTTGGTCATATTGGTTTTTTGTTCATTGTCTACTTTTTTGTGTCAATCAATGGAAGTGTTTGAATGATGAAGTTTTAAACCATTTTATATCCACCCCAACTTGTACTTCTGCCATATGCTGCTCTTAGCCAGCAGATTTTTTTATTTGTGTTATTTCTTCTACTCCTTGACAAAATCGTGGAACATTTTTTATAGCATTTTTTTTGTTTCTTAACTCAAAAACTTTTTCCTTTATTTAGGTGTGTGCGAGTGGACATATTAATTTGTTACCATTTTCTATAGTTTTTTGTGGCAAGTTCAGAACAGGAAATGTAATTTAGGGCAGACGTGTATAGGAATAACGAAAGATATCAATCTCCTACTCTCAGCCTTCACATGAGATGTAAAGAATCGTCAATTATAAACAGTTAAGAATACTAAAATTCTGGGGGCTGAAAAGTTGCGATGCTATAGCTATTCAGAGTGTGTAAAGAGGTCATTAAGAAATATTCCAACGTCATAGCAAATAAAAGTTTTTTTTTTTATAGAAATTTCTAGTATAAGAGTATTTTATACAAAGTTTCTTGTTTACGATAATTTTCTAAAGAAAATTTATTGTATAGCTGTTTTTTTTATAAAAAAATAATATTTTTCCTGTATAAGAGTATCTTCCATTAAAAGTGTCTAGTATTTTTTACAAAAGATTGTTGTATAAGAATATCTTCTCAAGGACATATATTGTATAAGAGCACCTTCTATAAAAAATTTTATGAACCCGAGTAAAGGCCCAACTATGATATGCATAAGCTTGCTTAAGCTACTGTCAAAAATTTACGAAAAAAAAATAAAAAATAAAAAAATGTTTGATTCCGGACGGAAAGTGCGATCTGTTTCGCACTTTGCCTAAGCAATTGACAGTTTCATAAAATTTAACAAAAAGCTTTCTTAAGATCAATACACAGAAAAAAATTTTTGCGCCAGTAAGGGCCATTATTACAAATTACAAATAGTTATTTTTAGGATGCTATCTGACAGATAAATAGTTTTTGGTTATTACAAGTTAACATTAACCTAAAAAGCGACTGATAAGCTAACATCAGGTTTGTCCTCATGGTAACTTTACAAGTGAACTTTAAGAACTTGAAGCTGCCATATTTTCTGCTGAAGATATGGTAACTTCAATGATAGTCTTAAATTACTCAACTTTTTCAAAAAACACAACTTAACACAAAAAACAAAACAATTTACCATTAAAACGAAAAATAAAGCACAAAAATTTACTTTTGTTTTCAATTAATAAATAAAACAATACTAAGTCGTTGCCACTACGTATTTTAAACAACCAAAAGTAGTCGGTATATACTGCAATGTTGCCACAGTATATAAATTACATTTTTTTTATTTTATCGGACAGTTGTAATAATGGAAAAAAATTATTGGTCACTTTATCGTTCAAGATAGCTATTGTTCACGTTAACTATCAGCAACTTTATCATTAGGTTGTAACAATGGCCCTAAAAGAATTAGTCAAAAATAAAATCAGTTTTAATTAAATATTAAATCAGGTGAATTGAAACTTTTAATCAAGTGTATTAAATGTTTCATTGACAATATTTCAATTAAACATTTAATACACTTGATTAAAAGTTTAATTCACCTGATTAAATGTTTAATTAAAACGGCTTTTATTTTTGATTAATTCTTTCAGTGACGCAAAAATTTTTTTCTGTGTATGGTTCGACACATATGAATCAAATGTATGCGAGCAATTGCTTAAGCCAACTTAAGCATATTATAGTTGGGCCTTAACTTTCTTAGAATCTATCTCAGTATAACATGATTTACTATAGAACATTTTTAAAAGGCAAACCCCACTGAAGAGATAGTGTGGTTACTATCGAAACATGTCAAGGCAACCTGTCCGTGAAAACCTGGGTTCGATTCCCAGGTCAGTCAAAAATGGAAAATTATCAATAAATTTTAATTAATTTCATGTTGTAAAATTCCTTTATTGATAAAAATAATTGAATCAAGATTAAATTTGATGAACTTTGGTCTGATTAAAAATATTTAAATTTGGATTGAAAACCATGAACAGTTTAATAAAATAACCACATACTAAAATTTTTTATTTAATAAAAAACTATAAAAAACTACTTTTATAAGAATATTTTCTATAAAAAATTTCAAAAAAAAAAAAAAAAAATTAATTATCTATAAACAAAAGGAGTATTTTATTTTTAGGTGCAACATTTTGTACGTGTTAGCGGGCATTTTTTTAAAATTTTTACTTTCTTTCTTCTCTTACTGTTTAGCCAACACCCTATACCCAACGTCATTTTATATAAACCTTTTGTAAATTGTACATAGTTTATATTGTTTCTCCTTTTGAAATTGTTGTTGTTGCAGTCGTCCTTGTTGTTACTTTTTTCTATTGTTGTAGTTGTTTTCATTTGTGGTATATGAATAACACTTTAAAAACATGGATAAAAAGGATTAGTTGGCTACTACCACTATTTACTAAGTAACACATACACATGTATTTAGATAAGTTAGTATGTGTGTCAACGTATGCTTGTTTCAGTATATGCATGTGTGTCTATCTGCGTAATTGTATTAAAGTTAAACAGAGCGATAAACATATGAACACTTGTTTTAGTTTGTTGCTTTTGTTAATAGTTGTTGTTACTTTTGTCTTAGTTGTTTTTGTTTAATTTGTTGGACTAGTAGTTTGTTTCTTTGTTATTACTTTCAAAGCATTTAAGCAATCTAAAGTGGTTGCAGTATGTTGCAAGCAGCGGAGAGGAAACAAAAAAAAAAAAATTCCATGAAAACAAAACACAACAAAATAATAATGGCCAGGATTTGTGTTAAAACTTCTAAGATCTTTGTTATTTGTTAAAAAACTAAATAACACATAAAGAAATTGCAAAAATATTTGCTGAAAAGGATGGCGCTAGCTAAAAATTAAATTTTTTAAAAGATACATTTTGATAGTTTTGCACAAAAAATTTGAAAATATTCTTATACAAAATTCTCGTTACTACGAAATTATTCATTGAAAATACTCTCACAAAAAGAATTTTTTTTAAAGAATTCACTTATACTTATAAAACCATTTCTACAGAAAATAATGTAAATTAACTAAATTTTCTTTAGAAAATGCTCTAAAACAATAATATTTTTAGAGGAAATATTCTTATAAAATAAATTTTAATTTAAAAATACTCTTATAAAGGGTGTTTTTTTAAGCTAGATAGAACTTTAAATTGTAAAAAGTAACACAAAAAAATTAAATTTTGATTAAATATTTTTTTTATCGTTTCAGTATACTCTGACAAATCATCATGAATAGACTCACGCTTGAACAACGCTACGAAATTATCCAAATTTACTTTAAAAAATTTAAAAATTTAATCCAAATTTAAATCGCAAAATTGTGTTCAGCGATGAGGCGCATTTTTGGCTTAACGGGTTTATTAATAAGCAAAATTGCCGCATATGGAGCGAGACCAATCCACAAGAGACCCTACAGACTCCATTACATCCAGAAAAATGCACCGTTTGGTGCGGTTTTCACGCTGGTGGCATCATCGGACCTTATTTCTTCAAAAATGAGGCCGGAGCTCGCGTTACGGTCAATGGAGATCGTTACCGCACCATGATCAATGATTTTTTGTTTGAAAATATGGATGACATTGATCCGGAGGAGATGTGGTTTCAACAGGATGGCGCTACGTGCCATACGGCGAACGCAACCATCGACTTATTGAAATCAAAATTTGGCGATAAGTTGATTTCGAGAAATGGACCTGTCAATTGGCCTCCAAGGTCGTGCGATTTGACACCTCTCGATTATTTCCTGTGGGGCTACGTGAAGTCACTGGTTTATGCTGATAAACCAGCAACAATTGACGCCTTGGAGGCCAGCATTGTTCGTGTTATTCGTGACATACGGCCAGCAGTGCTCGAAAAGTGGCCCAAAATTGGACGTCCAGAATGCGCTTCGTCAAGAACAGCCGCGGTGCCCATATGCCCGAAATCATTTTCAAATGTTAATGTCACGTATTGATCTTTCGAATAAAAAAAAAATTTTGATTACAATTTAATTTTTTGTGTTATTTTTTATAATTTCAAGTTCTTTCGGGCTTAAAAAAACACCCTTTACAAGCAATTTGAAGTAATAAAATTCTTATACGTGAAATTTTTTACAGAAAATACACATTTTACATGTGTTACCGTCGGATATTTTCAAAAAGTACCAAAAAAAGGGGATATCTACAAAAAAGTGGCACCAAAAAGTAGATTTTTTTTAAAAAAAAGGGGCACATCTTTTAAAATTAAAATAAGTACACCACATTAAGTATTTTTTACGTTTTTTTTTATTTATTATAATTTTAAATGGCATAAAAACAAAAACAAATATTTTGTAAATATTTCTCTCAAGAAGAAATTTTTATAAAAAATTGACTTTAATGTTTTGGTAATTTAAAAACGTTAAACTTGTTTCCTGCCAAACATGTTTTTTGGATTATGTCATTGTTGCAGCAAATAGAAGATATTTATGTAATGTGTTTTATATAAACATTTAGTAATATATTTCTTGTACAATTCCTGCTGAATACATTTTCTTTGATTTATTTAAAACACTATATTGCACAGGTAGACATTTAAAAACTTTTTAGAAATTTATTTGCACATTCCACCAGATTCTTACGTTTTTTGGAATGCTATGACCGAATATGAGTACAGTTTTCTCCCATCACGTCACATTTATCAGATACACCTATTATTGTAATTTCGAAGGATTTTTTGTACCACAACCTACAGTTTGCAAAATATGAATTACATGATTTACAAGAAAAGTAGAGGAACAATAAATTACACTGCTTTACAAATTTTTAATTTGGAAAAATACCAAGAACGCCACATGCCTAGATAAGTTAATAGGGACCTCCTGAACACGAAAAAAGCTGTAATTTTTTTTTTTTAAGTACCGTTTTTCGGTGTATGATCCCACTCAAACCCTTATGGAGCCCAACCGAATGGCGAGATGAATGGCATATCGTTGGAAAGGTAATTGATTGCCTTTTCCGCCGATATGCTGTAAATTTCTGTCTGATAAGAAATGGCTGAGTTATGGCACCAAAATTTGCCTATTTTTTACGTTTGTTTCAAAAATTTTCATTTTTATTTCGTTTTTTTTCTACGTTATAGTAAAGATCTGGAATGTTTTATTTTTTTACCTAATAGTTTATTTAATTACCAACATTGATGAAAAATAAAGTTTTTATTAAGGATTTTGTGGAACGACAATATTTTCATCCCATATCAAATTTCGTTTTTTTTAATCATCAGTTTCAACATATTCGGTTGGGCTCCACAAGGGTTTGAGTGGGACCATACACCGAAAAACACAAAAGTACCGTTATCTTAAATCGTGTTCAGTAGATCCCAATTAACTTATCTAGGCATGTGGCATTCTTGGTATTTTTTGGCTGTAAACCAGTGTTATAAACCGTTTTAGGCGATTAATAAATTTATCATTTTAAATAGTTTTTTGCTTCTTCAGTAAAATTTTCAAAATATTAGATAGTGCTTTTTGCGTTTTAGGTAGCGATAAATAAATATAAAATATAAGTAAAAACAAAAATTGTCATCGAAAACATAAAAGGCTATTCATCAGCATTTTAAATAAATTTAATTACACATTATTATTTTTTTATTTTTATTTATTTTTATTTATTTTATTTATTTATTTAACGTAAATCAATGAGTTCAATACCATCCAATTTCAAATCTTGGTTTTTATAAGGTTCATACCGCTAAAAATTCTTTCAACTTCCGCGTTACTAAATGCCAAAACCAAACACTTCATAGCAAAACAAGCTAACTCGTTGAAAGCATTTTCTTTTAAAGAATTTCTGTACTCATAAACACCTATCCAGAATTCAATAGTTGATCTATGGTTTATCTATTTAGAAGCATTCAGCTTTTGCCATTGCTGTTCCAAAACCGTTATTTCTTCTGTAGTAAAATCTACCATTTGTTCTTAAAACGTATAAACGTATAAATGACAAAATAAAATGATAGAGATTGACAGAATTGTTAAGTTATATTATGAAATAGTAATATATAAAATTTATAAGATTAAAAATTCTAAATAATGCTAAAAAAATATTACAAAAATGCTGAAAATAATGCTAAATGCTATTTGAAAAATTCGCTGCTAAATAAATAATGCTAAATTTAGCAGTAAAAATGCTAAAAGTGTCACACTTGGGTTTTTTCCCGGAACTCCCGGGAATTTCCATTATTTTATTTCCCGTTTCCCGGGATTTTTCTTGCGGGATCCCGGGAAATAAAAAATTCCTCATAATTTCAGAAAATTGCTATTTATACTTTGAAATTTAGTTTTCTATTCTCAAAAAATTAGCATCTGTGGATGAGTTGTGGATTAGATCAATTACAAGAAGTGAGTACATGTATTTAAATCAATGTCTCCTGATGCAATAAATCTACTAAAAGCAAAATGGGCAGTGCAACAGTTGATAATTATTACATTTAGTGAAGTGAAGAGTTAATAAAGTACATTAATTCAAAATAAGATGCAGGCAGTAAAGTTTCATTGTCTATGAACAAGTCTTAAAAATAGGAGATATCTAAACATATCGCTCCTTTATTGCAACATAGTCATAACTACAAAAACAAACGATCTTGGCAAAATGCGATTAAAGTTTTCAAAATGTACCGATTTAAAGATATATTTTGCTATAACTTCGGTTCAGTTTAAGATATAATACGAGAAGGTATGAAGGAAAACTTTGCGAAAGTTACTTAAAGTTTTGAGATATGACTATAATGCAATGAAGAAGCGATGTGTTTATTAGGTGATAAACAAAAATTTTCAATTTCAATATGTGTTGGTTTATATACCCGTGAAGTGCGGGGAAACCGAAATGAAATAACATTTTGGAAACTCGTGTAAGATACTACAACATACAACATGAAAAACACATTGTCCTAAAGATTACAAATGGACCTATTGAAATGAAAAGGTTTGTAAGAAGCAGTCCCGTTGATGCTATTTTTGCATCAAACTTGACATACATTTGACTGACATGGACGTTGTTTATAAAAAATAAAAAATTGCTTCTGATTGTAAATCCGAAGCATGCTATAACGGTGCACTTTTAACTATTTGTCCAACCTCGGTAAAAAATAAACGAAATTTTTCGGAATCATGATAATTAGTAAATAAAATCAGGAATATACTTTTTGACGACTTACAAAGCGCTTTGGGTGTGTCAGAAAGTTATTTCCTAAGCCGTTAAAAAATGTTATATATTTCTTTAAAGTATTTTATCTATTTTATAAATTAACTTTTTGATTTCATATCTTGAGTACCTCAATTTTTATTTTGTTTTAATTATTGTTTTATGAATTATCCAGAGCATAATAATACTGAATAAAAGCATAACATTAGGGAATAAAGGCGTGAGGTTATAATAATTCAAGTTCCTATTTCAATCTTCAATTAATTTTTTAGTATTGAACCATTTCATTTACTTTCTTTGTAAACAAGTTCTCTTACGTTTTTTTATAAAAGTTTTTTTTCATTAATTAATACCAAAATTTTCTTTCCATTATTTATATGGAGCGGGATCCTGGGATCCCGGGAAATTTAAAAAAATTTCCCGCTTTCCCGGGAATCGAAAAAGTCCGGGGAAAAAAAAACTCTAGTCACACTGGTAAACACACTTACTGCCAGTTTTTAGAAAACGTAAACAAGTGAGTGAGTGAGTAATTATATTGAAAACAAAAACAAATTTTTGTTTTTTATTGTTGTTTTCAATATAATTTCACACTCACTTGTTTACGTTTTCTAAAAACAGGCAGTTAAGCAAGAAATATTCAATAGAAAAAACACTCATATAAGATATTTTTAATAAAAAATACTTCCTTGCACGATATTTAAAAAATAATAATAATTTATGCAAGAAATTTTATGTAGAAAGCACTCCTCCATTATTAAAAAAGATCTACAGAAAAAGCTCTGACGAAACCTTTTTTTTTATTGAGTGCCTCAGTAGGCTAGCTGGTAGCGAGCTAGTCTATCAGCGCCGAGGTTGCGGGTTCGATTCCCGCCAGAGACTCTGGTTTCTTTCCTGCAGACAAGCATAGAGCTTCGCGGGATTAGCTTAGGAAATTTAAAAAAAAAAAAATTAAAAACACTCTCATACAACAAATTTCCTAAAATAAATTCATCTATATTTGGATTATTCTAATATTATTAAAAAAAAAAAAATAATACGTTTACGATGGAATTCTTAATGAATAGAGTATGTTTTTAGAAATTGACGGCACTACGTTCTTACGAATTGCGATCCAATTTTTTTGTTTACGTTTTTGTTAATCGTTCTTTTGCCATGTCTAGTCCAGTGACAGCTCTAATACTTTTAAACGAAAAAACAATTACTTAAATATATCGTGGAAAAGTTTATAAGATTGTGTCAATTTCAATTATAGTTTAAAAAAGTGACGATAAAATTTTTAAAATTACATTTAATATTGTCTTAATACGGCAACTAGACAAAGAAGTAAAAAAAAAACAGTTAAATTAAATTTTAATAAATCTTAAATATTTAAACATTGTTTTACCAAATCTTTCACATGTAGTGTTATATTTTTACAAAAATATCGATAAAGGTGATCTTACTTACTGCTGGCATGCAATGAGCCAATTTATTACCTCTTTCAAAACTTTTGGAATATAATTCTCTTATACCCATATCAATTTCACAACAAAAATTTTTGTAAAACGTTTGTTTTTAAAGGCATCTCAGCATATAAAATAAAATTAAAATGCCACTATTTCTCTCATTTTATTACCTCTCACATACGAGCAGAAAATAAATCGAATTTATTTATTCTGCAGTATTTTTTTACTGCTTCATTCACTGAGAATTGAAGTGAAATTCTTCTATTTTTTTAGAAATGCCACCTAATGGAGTGTTTAAAATTTACACCTTTTTTTGTGCATAAAAATCATTTCTAAAAGGAATTCCGTTTTTTTTCTCCCTTAGATTTTTCGTTTTAGTTCAGATGGTATTTATGTGGGAGTGTGTTTGTTTGTGTTTAGCTCTTCCTGCTTTTTTTTTGTTGTATTTATTTTCCCACTACCTGAGGCGGGTTTTCTTTGTTATTGATTAGTTGATGGTGAGTTGAAGTGTGATTTGTTTTGTGGACGATGTACATGCAGTGGAGGTGGTCGTAGAGTTGTTGCCGACTAAAAAAGTGACAAGTTGCCACTTTAAAATGGTTAGAAAGATATTTGGAGTGGATATTGTGAATGAATTTGTAATGAAATGAAAGTAGTGATGGTCAATGTGCAGTACAACAAGACAAACCAAAGCGAACAAATTGATAAAATTTTAAAAAAACTTAACTTAAAGTTTTTAAACAATGTGTTATTTTAATGGAAACTTCTTGCATATGAGTATTTTCTACAGAAATTATCTTAGATATACATCACAGTATTTTCTACAGTATTTTAGAATACATGCTAACTTAAATTTTTAAGCAATTACAACGTAGACCTTCAGCCCATTGCAATGCATTGCGGTGAATCATACCAAAAGATCTGGTGGGAATGCAACCCTAACACTGATGGAGGAGTGATGGACAAATATAATACTAAGGAGCCTTCCGTTGCATCCGCAATTTCTATGAAAAACCCTCTTGTAAAAGTATTATTTATAAAAAAAAATTTTGTATAAGAGAATTTTCTATAAGAAATTTTCTATGGAAAATTTCTTGTATTAGAGTATTTTTTTGTAAAAGACTATTTTATAAAGAAAAATTCCATAGAAAGTTTCTTGTTCAATTACACCTCCAAAGAAATTTTTTTTTTATAAGAGTGTAATATTCTTCTCTATAGAAATTTTTTTGGTAAAGTTGACTTTATTTAAATAAAGAACAAGTTTTAATTGAAAATTTCTTTAATAAGAGTATTTTTAATAAAAATTTTTTGTACAAGACTACTTTTTAGAAAAACTTTCAAGAAAATTTCTTGTATAAAACTATTTTTTATTACAAAGTTTTTTGCTAAGAACTATTTTATACATAAAATTACCTTTAGAAGACTATTTTCTACAGTAAAGTTCTTACAAAAGACTATTTTCTATTGAAAATTTATATAAAATATTTCTTGTATAAGAGTATTTGCTACTAAAATTTCTTGCTAAGGACTTGGTTTGGGGTATAAGAGTTTTAAACATTAGAAGTTTCTTTTGTTAGAATATTTTGTATAGAAAAAATCTTGTATAAAACTAATTTTTGTATAAAATTTGTCTGCATAAGACTTTTTGCTATAAATATTTCTTGTATAAGAGTGTTCGATTTTGGAAGTTCCTTGAGTAAGAGTACTTTATATAGAAAATATCTTGTATAAGACTACTTTTTATATACAATTTCTATGTATAAGTCTATTCGTTATAAAAATTTCTTGTATACAAATATTTTCTGTAGCTAATTTCTTGAATAAGAGTATTCGATCTTGGAAAATCGTTGTCAAAGAGTATTTTGTACAGAAAATATCTTGTATAAAACTAATTTTTATAAAAAATTGGTCTGCATGCGATAATTTGCTATAAAATTTTTTGTATAGGACTATTTTCTGTAGAAAATTTCTTGTTTAAGAGTACACAATTTTGGAAGTACCTTGTGTAAATGTATAAAATTTGTCTGTATTAGCCATGTGCTGTAAAAATTTCTTGTATAGAGCTATTTTCTGTAGATAATTTCTTGTATAAGAGTATGTATTTAAATTTGAAACTTTCTTGTGTAAGAGTATTTTGTATGGAAAGTATCTTGTATAAAGCGAATTTTTATATAAAATTTATCTGCATAAGACTATTTGTTGTAAAAATTTATTGTATAGAGCTATTTTCTGTTACAAATTTCTTGTATAAGAGTATTTGATTTTGGAAGTTTCTTGTTTAAGAGTATTTTGTGTAGAAAATATCTTGTATAAGCCGAATTTTTATGTAAAATTTATCTGCATAAGACTATTTGCTGTAAAAATTTGTTGTATAGAGCTATTTTCTGTTACAAATTTCTTGTATAAGAGTATTTGATTTTGGAAGTTTCTTGTTTAAGAGTATTTTGTGTAGAAAATATCTTGTATAAGCCGAATTTTTATATAAAATTTATCTGTATAAGACTATTTGCTATAAAAGTTTCTAGCATAGAACCTTGTTTCTGTGGCAAATTTCTTGTATAAGTGTATTTGATTTTGGAAGTTCCTTGTGTAAGAGCTATTTTCTGTAGATAATTTCTTGTATAAGAGTATTTATATTTGAAAGTTTCTTGTGTAAGAGTATTTTGTATAGAAAGTATCTTGTATAAGGTGAATTTTTATGTAAAATTTATCTGCATAAGACTATTTGCTGTAAAAATTTGTTGTATAGAGCTATTTTCTGTTACAAATTTCTTGTATAAGAGTATTTGATTTTGGAAGTTTCTTGTGTAAGAGTATTTTGTGTAGAAAATATCTTGTATAAGCCGAATTTTTATATAAAATTTATCTGTATACGACTATTTGCTATAAAAGTTTCTAGCATAGAACCTTGTTTCTGTGGCAAATTTCTTGTATAAGTGTATTTGATTTTGGAAGTTCCTTGTGTAAGAGCTATTTTCTGTAGATAATTTCTTGTATAAGAGTATTTATATTTAAAAGTTTCTTGTGTAACAGTATTTTGTATAGAAAGTATCTTGTATAAGGTGAATTTTTATGTAAAATTTATCTGCATAAGACTATTTGCTGTACAAATTTGTTTTATAGAGCTATTTTCTGTTACAAATTTCTTGTATAAGAGTATTTGATTTTGGAAGTTTCTTGTGTAAGAGTATTTTGTGTAGAAAATATCTTGTATAAGCGGAATTTGTATATAAAATTTGTCTGTATAAGGCTATTTGCTATAAAATTTTTTAGCATAGAACTATTTTATTTAGCAAATTTCTTGTATAAAACTATTTGATATTAAAAGTTTCCTGTGTAATATAATTTTTTTGAGAAAATTTCTTGTATAAGAAAATAATGTTAAAATACTAGAATTCTAACAGAGTATTTTTTATAGAAAATTTCTTGGGTAAGGTACATTGCATTCTATAAAAAATATTTTCTATTTCTAGTATATTTTCCTGTGCTCTTCTTCTAACCTGTTTTCGAAATGTGTTTTTTAAAAGGAGCTTTTGCCTCTTTTTTAAGTTCCATTATTTATGCCATTTCGTTGTGAATATAAGAATAACCCCCGCTTTTCATTTATCACTTTTCCTATGCTACTACATAATTTACACAAATACCAAAGAGGTTTGCTCCAATTTCACGTACAAAAATATTAAAGAGGTTTGGAAAAGTATTAAAGCACTAAAACAGGAAAGGAGTGCGTTAAACGAATGGTGCTGGCGCTGGGTGGTTGGTGGTGGAAGTGTTAAAGGAACGTAAGAAAATCGAAAAAAGAATTACAGTAAATGTGGTCAAGTGGTCATTGTACTAAATTTATGTGTGTTAGTGTTTATGTTGTAGAAACGGAAGCAAAAGAAGGGAATTAAATTCGATTTTTTTTACAAACGCAGAGATTTTTTTTTTTTTTTTTTTACAAAAGAGGGGACTTTTTTGTAGATAGAACTAAAATGTTACATTTAGCTTCGATTTCACTTTTTTCGCATATTTTTTTTTTATTATTTTCTGTGGTATTTGAAGGTTTTTGTAGTTTCTGTGGTCATTTTGATGGTGTTTTAAATATCGTTCGATTTTCACTTTTTTTCTGCTACATACAACTGAATGAATGAATGAAAAAGGATATTTAGAAAACAAAGATCATAACAAAAATCCATGGCAGTTGTGTTCACTTGATTTCCTTAGATTTTTTTTGTAAACATTTTTGAATAAAAAGTTCCTAGATTTTTCTTTTCATAAGCTTGCGGCCTTCTTTATAAAAGTTTATGAACTGAAATGGAAATTTATATCATTCATGATTTCTATTATCCACGTATTTCTGAAGAAACAAGTATTTAGCTGTATATTTGTGTATACAAAAGAGTTGTTCGTTGTTACTAGTCGTTTATAGTCTTTTGATTTGGTTTATTTTCTGCTCTGCTCTGTTTTGTTCATAATTGAATGCCATATTTGATTTGGTTTTAATGTTGTTCCTTTCTTGATGTTCTTCTTCAATTCATTTGTGAAGTTTTATTTTTAGGGTTTGTTAACCGATTTTTTTTTTAAAAATTCATTTATTATTGTTTTACTGCAGTATTTTGTGTAAGGAATTTGGTTATAGATAAATTTTTGTAAACTTTTACATTAATCATGTGTAAAAAAATATTACTATTATTTATTTTCAAAAAATATCACGATTTTAGAGAATTTTGTGCTGTTAGCGAATCAAAATTCTCTCCTGCACAGACATTTATTCTGTTAAGAAAATTTGAATATAAAACCTTCCAGGGCTCAGGGATATACTGGTAGACATTAAGGCTTGCTAAACTTGATACTACCATACGGATTCCATTGGATTTTTAAGGCGTTGGGGTACAACTGCTCTTCTGTAAACTCATACTTCTGCGATTGGCTAGGATTACCAGGCAAGTGTTGCATCTTATGTATATCAAGCGTATCATGTCTCTACTATTGCTGATCAGAAGAGCTGATCCACTTTTGGTATCTATAATCATGGAGCATTGTCTTATAGGTAGGCATGAACATCTTCTGGGAAATTAAGAAGATAAAGAAGAAGACTTCCTCTGTCACTGTACTGCATTGGCGAGAAGGTAACTAACCGAAAAGCGATTCGTTACTTTCATTGAATTGTATGATATCTCTGGGTTTTAACTGCAGTGCAATAAAAAAGTTGTTAAAAGTTCGGGTTGGCTTTGCGGTGGGAATTATCTTTAGTAGAATATTATGCAATTACAGTGGGCCAATTGATCTATTTTTGAAAATCAGATTTACGATTTTAAATTATAAACATCAATCAATATGTTTTAGATTGGCTCATTTATTCAGCCAAGTCATGGATTCAAAATATAAATCGGAGTAAAATTTTCTGTTTACTGCTTTGGTTGCCAAACTTATAGTCTTTAAGTTAATAATGATCATAATCGTCAGTATGAGCTGCTAATAAGCAATACTCACAGACAAAATTAAAAATTGATTCTAATAACCAAATCCCTTCCAAATTCATAGAATCAAGCAAAAAATTTGTTGATTTTGCACCCATTACCAAAATGATTATATTGATTACTAAAAATTGTAAAAATTTAATATTTTGAATATTTTTTTTCAATAAATGATATTTTAATTTTAATTGAAAATATGTATAATCAAAAAACTTTGCCGTTTCAAACAATGTGTTGTGTAGTTTTGACAATTTCCTACAACAAATTCACAAGTTTAAATTATTTTATTTTAAACGAAATTTTTTTTTGTTATTTAATAAATATTGTTACGAAAGTTAAATTATCTAAGAATTATTTATAGTAATAGTTATAAGTTATCTTGTAAGTTATAGTTTTATGTCATATTAGTTACTTAAAATTGTCATGTATAATTTTCAACACAACTGTTATTTTAATATAATTCCTATATGAACTCCCAGTCATTTCTAGAAATGGTTTTGGAACATAATAAATTGTTTTTACGGGAAGGTTCAGGAAAAATCTAGAAATAATTATGAAATATAAAAAGGGGTGACTCATGTATAGTTTAGTTGAGTTTGTTTTGAGAAACGGTTCTGTTCGTAACTAATAATTGTGAACAAAATAATTAATAAAGTTTGTTAAGTTAAATAAGTGTGAGTTTTTATTCGGATTTGCAATTAAAAGAACTCAAACGCGTTTATTAAAGGAAAAACGTAACAATATTTTTATTAAAAATTTATTTCAAAGCAACTAAAATGTTAATTAAATCAAAAATATATTTTTAATTTTCTTTCAACAAAAAAAAAAAAAAAAAATTATTGATTCAATTATCACATAAATTAAATTTAAATACTTTTTATACAATTTTTTTAATTGATAAAAAAC
Organism: Pollenia griseotomentosa; assembly: GCA_963931875.1. Classification (NCBI taxonomy): domain Eukaryota; kingdom Metazoa; phylum Arthropoda; class Insecta; order Diptera; family Polleniidae; genus Pollenia; species Pollenia griseotomentosa. The sequence continues at coordinate 69,568,240 of OZ007561.1, read as the reverse complement.
TACTAAAATTTTTTTCTGTGCTTTTAATCGATTCATGACAACATTTACTCTTTTGAATAGTATTTATCCAAATTGAGTCCGTATCGTTCGTACAGAAGAAGCCATTGCCGCTGTAGATGCGAGTGTGACAGAGGACTGGAAGTTATCGATCCAACGCCATTCTCTGCAACTCGGTCTCTGCCGGTCCACAACTTGGAAAATTTTGAAAAAATCTTGGCATCTCATAACTATAAGATCCAACTGGTGCAAGAATTAAAGCCGTCGGATTATCAATTGCATCTTGTGTTTGAAGAATAGGCAGCGAATCAACTGGAAGTTGAAACAAATTTTCAAGGATATTCAGCAATGAGGCTCATTTCTGTCTTAACGGGAATGCAAGCAAGCAGAATGGTCGTTCCTGGAGACTGAATTTTCACTTTATCCCGAAAAAATTACTGTTTGGTGCGGTTTACATGCCGAAGGCGTCATCGGCCCTTAGGTCTTTAAGTCCGAAACCGGTGCCAATATTACCGTGAATCAGTTTGTTGATCCAAACATTTGGGTATTGAATTATCGCAAGAAAGAGCCGCCGCATTCGTGTGTTTGGACACCTTTGGGTAACTTTTACCTATCGTCTGCCGAATGGATGTAGTGTCTTGCAGGCGGAAATCTCGGCTACAAGGCGGGCGGGAGGTATTATCGCGTATCGAGAGGTACATATATGTATATTTACTGATAGCAAGGCTGCCATTGCTTCCCTAGCGAATGTCTACCCTAGCGGGTGTCTAATTTTGGAATGTCGGATATCTTTGAATAAGATTGCAAAGAACTCGAAGGTAACGCTAATATGGACACCAGGGCGTGAGGACTGTCCGGGCAAACAGATAGCAGATGAGCTTGCAAATTGAGTTGGTCCCATGGATTACACATTCATTGATTAATTCGTTGACCATCCAATGGCTCACTGTAAGTCATTAATCAAGCGCGAGTCTTAAAGAATTGCGCAGATGGGATGTATTTGCCAATCCACCAGCTCCATATCGAGGGCACTTTGGCCTGCCTATGATGGACGGAGAACTAGCTCTCTACTTAGGTTCAATAGGGACCAAATAAGAATAGAGGTCTTAGTTGTAACTGAGCACTGGCCTGTAGGGACTCTTGCTAGGAGAATGGGTTTGGAATTCTATGACTATTGTAGAAGTTGTCATGATGGAGAACAAGAGGAAATTGTGTTTTACCTTCTACGAAAATGTCGTGGAATCCGCGGCATTAGGGAACAATTCCTTGGAAAACCGGTGTTTGCCTGGTTGAAGGATCTCTTCTTCTTTGTGGCAGTGGCGCTTGGTATTTATTACAAAGGGACGACTAAAGTACCCAAGTAAGCTGACACTCGATAGCTGCCCATGGAACCTAACATAACCTAACGTTTGGGCTACTTTTGCGAGGGCACTTCAAACTTCTGGTTTATACTGATAAACCAGCAACGAATGATCGTTTAGAAGCCAATATTCGACGAACTGTTGAGGAAATAAGACCGGGTATGCTCGAAAAGGTTTTGCGAAATTGGACCTGCAGTATGGCATTCAAAAGACGCAGTCGCGAAGGCCAGAATTTATTTTTAAACATTAAATTCTAGGAAATTTGTGAGCTAATAAAGCCAAAATGCTGGTCATTACATGGCATTTTTAGTGTTTTATTTTTCTTTAAAACTCTTTTAGGCTTTCCTTTGCCTAAATTAGTTGGCTTTGGACAAAGCATTTGCAAGTATATTTTGCATAGTGCTCCAAGTCAATAAGATTTATTTTTATAACCATTCGTTTGTTTAGTCTCAAATCTACCAACATATTGAATATAAACAGTGTTTTCTGCAGCTTAAAGTGCATTAGTTTAAAAACTTTTGTATTGAAATAATTTTTTTCCCTTAAAAAATAAGTTTATTTCATTTTTAAAAGTCTTGACTATTTGACTACTCTAAAAGAAATTCGTTTTAAATTTTTTTTTTCATATGTTACTTAAAGCTCAAAAGACTCAACTATTTTCTATACCTATTGACTCTTGAATTGTATGTGTGTGCAATTTTTGTTCATAGGAGAGTTTTATTACTAGTTTTTAATTTCTTGTAAAATTACACAATGCTGACAAATAAATTTTGTTGCTGAAAAAAGTTTCTTAACAACAAAATACAAAACTTAAATACAAGAAATTCGAAGAAAGAAATTTTATTTTTTTAAGGATCTTGCTGACTTACAAACACTAAATATAACACAACTACTCGTAAAAGTCATAGAAAATAAAAATATTTAAGAAATGAATACAACATTTTTTACACAATTGTTTTGCAGCATCAGCTTTCAAAATACAGGGAGAAAAAAACAAAAGTAAATTCTACCAAACTTTTTGTTTACAACTTTTGTTTAAAAATATATATTTTTTTTTTAAAAATTTTATAGAGGGGTTTTTGTATGTTGTTCATACACAAAAAACTAAAGATTAATTTGTCAACGTGCAAGGAGAGTTAACAAAATACAACATATAACAATAGAAAATAACATAAAATGAAATGAAAAGGCAGCAGCGGTAGAGGCAGAGCTGGCGCAATAAAAGTTTTAAGTTCTTACCATCCTTTGTGAAGGCTGCTGCACAAAGTTAAAATAGAAAACAGAAAATTGCTGCAACAGAATATAAAAACTTGGCTAAGTTGTTGCCAAATAAGAGAAAACAGCAACAACAAAAGAATTCTTAAAAAGATATAAGGGTAACCCGTTGGAAATTTTGATTCGAATAGAATCGTAAGGAAAATTAACTGAATATCAGAGACGGACTCTTAACGATTTTGTAGCAAAAAATTATGGTATAGTCGAGACTGAAGTGACCTGAAAAAGGTCAACGGGAAAAGGAAAGACAAACATGGAAAAACAAAAATGTACTTTGGACTTCAGGAAGAATTCTTGACAGGGAGTACGAAGAAACAGAAGTAAGGAAAAACATGTAAAATCAATTGAAAATGGATAATCTTTCGGAAGAAGCAAATTTCGATCTACCAAGGGTTAAAATACAATTTGGTTTAAGGATTGATGTTTGACTATTGACGTCAGCAGTCGTCGATGGCTGCGAGTGCAAAACGGCAAATCCATCTGAGGAGATCGAGTGGTTGCGATCGAAACATGTCATGGTAACCTGCCGGCCCGGGTTCGAGCCCCGGCCACGGTCAAGAATGAAAGATTATCAATAACAATTTTAATTAATTTTCATGTTGTAAAATTCCTTTCTTCATAAAAATAATTTAATGAAAATTTAATTTAATGAACTTAAGCCTAATTAAAATTATTAAAAATTTGGATTAAAAACCATAAATAGTTCAACAAAATAACCACAATACTAATTATTGTTAAAGCTAAGGCACGAGCTCTATGTATTCATTTGTCCTTCAAGTTGTGCTGAAAAAGGTCAACAAGAAAAAGAAAGACAAAAAAATTAAAAAACAAAAAATGTACTTTGGACTTCAAGAAAAATTCTTGACAAAAAGTACGAAAAAACAGAAGTAAGGAAGAACATTTAAATCAACTAAAGTAGATAATCATTCAAAGCAAATTTCGATCTACCAAAGGTTAAAATACAATTTGGTTTAAGGATTGATGTTTGACTATTGACGTCAGCAGTCATCGATGGCTGCGAGTGTAGGACGGCAAATCCCTCTGGGGAGATCAAGTGGTTGTGATCGAAACATGTCAGGGTAACCAGCCGCCTGGGTTTGAATTTCAGGCCAGCCGCCTGGGTTCGAATCTCAGGTCAGTCAGGAAAGAAAAAACTGTCGGTAACAATTTTAATTAATTTCCATGTTGTAAAATTCCTTCATAAAAATAATTTAAAGAAAAATTTAATTTGATGAACTTAGGCCTGATTGAAAATATTAAAATTTGGATTGAAAACCATGAATAGTTCGACAAAATGACCACAATACTAATTGATATTTTTAATTTTAATTAAAAAAATGATCAAAAACTTTGCCGTTTCAAACAATGTGTTAATTGATTTAATTAAATAAAGCTCAGGTTTTGACAATTCCCAACAACAATTCCTCAAGTTTTAATTATTTTATTTTAAACGACAAAATCAATTAAATTTTTTTTTTGTTATTTAGTTAATATTTTAATTAAAAATTTATTTTAAAACAAATAAAATGTTAATTAACTGCCTGTTTTTAGAAAACGTAACCAAGTCACTGAGTGAGAAATTATATTGAAAAAAACAACAAATTTTAGTTTTTTTATTGTTGTTTTCAATATAATTTGTCACTCACTCACTTGTTTTCATTTTCTAAAAACAGGGAGTAAATTCGAATTATTTTTTTAATTTTCTTTCAACAAAAAAAAAAAAAAAAAAAAAAATTGATTTAATTCTCACATTAATTAAATGGAAATACTTTTTAAACAATATTTTTTATTCATTAAAAAGCTACTGATAATTTTTTCTGTGTAAATGTACTTTAAAAAAAAAAAACTTAGAAAATTGGAGACTTAAGAAACTTTCTAAAGAAATTAAGAAGATCTTACATAAACTTTAAAGTGACTTGGATTAAATTTCATGATAGATATATGAAAGAAATTAATTTAAAAGGAACATTTGAATATATATTGGAATTTAAAGAGACTCATGGTTGAAGTATGAAACTTACAGCCTGTCTGTCGATTTCGAACGCAAACTTCGTTCGCCTTACTTACATTTAAAACAAAAACAAATTTTAAAGTATTGTTTTTGATTTGAATGTAAGTTAAGCGAACGATCTCTGATCAGCCCAACTTAAATCAGCGTGCCAAGAGTTTTATCGTTGTCAGAAGATCTCTTGCTCATACAAATTGTATGAAGCAAACCGAAATTAGGAGGAATCAACGCTTTCCAATCGGATAATCCGATTTTGACCGGAGGGTAAGTTGTCTGCAGAAAAATTTAATTGTTTTTGCTAAAAAGCAATAGCAATTCATATCTGTGGCATTTTGACAAAACATCTTAAGTCAAGATAAGATAGCAAAAAAGTTAAAAAAAAAAACTTGGTGAAAAATCATTTTTATCAAATAACAAAATAAACCAAAATTAAAGACAAATTTCGTTTATAACACAAAATTTTCAAAACAGAAACATAAATTTTTTTTGAAAAAAAATTCGTATGATTAACAAAATTTTTTTTCAACTTTTTAAATTTGAATTAAGATGTTTTGTCAAAATGCCACAGAATTATATTTTTAAATCAATCTAGCGGTTTTATCACCATTTTATGGCTTATAAATTAAACAAAATAAGCTAACATGACACAAAGTGGACGCTCTTATTTAAACATGGCATTTATGCGTTGAATCTAGGCGTTGGAAAACTTCACTAATTTGGTTTGGTCTGTGACTGAGATTAGGAGTTACATATAGAGCCCCCTCCGCTAAAATAACGTAAGCGACATTATTTTCAATTTCGTTTTTTTGTTTTTGTTTTTGAATAAATGACTTTATTGGCAACACTTGCATCATCTTTGAAAATCTCATGGTCACGTAAGGAAACGTTACGATTTTATAGCAAGAACAATTTTATCGTAAGCTACAAAAAAAAAAAATTTTTTTTCGGTAAAATTTAGTAGATTAAATACTAGGTATGTTCTTTAGGGAGAGTTTTCATTATTAACCCATGTAATGTAAAATTAATTTATTTGATTTCTGACGCTTGTTTTAATATTTTCCCATATTTTCTTTTAATTGACGTTATATGGGTTTTATAATTGAGATCAAAATTTCTAATGACTATACCTTGTACTTATTCTACCATGGGTAAAATTTGATATTTGGTGCTTACGTTATTTTTGGGCTTAGGGGTCGATACGTATGTATGTTGATGATGAAGTTGTATAGTACAAAGATATCTGTGATTGAATTATTGAAAGTCAAAAGGTCTTTTAAGAATTTTTTTATTTGAGCACAGCAGCAATTAAGACTTTTTTTTTCTCAATTTTTGAGTCCATAGAGAATATTGATCTTTAAATTTTTATCTCACAGGACTTATAACTCGCTGCACTTAAATAATTCTCTTCAATGGATACCCTTAATTAGCCTACATACACAGAGAAACACTTCTATATTTACTTTTTTATCTAACAAAAAAAAAAAAAAAAAATAAAAAAAAAAATGTTGTTTACAAAAGAAAACATTTCAAGGTTAGATCATAATTTAAACACTTACGTAGACTCTTCAAGTGCTTTTGTTTTTGTTGTTGTTGTGTATTTGTTTATTATCTCTTGTTTCTTGTTTTTGTTGTTGTATATTTTTATGATGTTTCTTTTTTTATAGAACTTTTTTTCTTATATATATATGTACTTTATAACAAAAATGGGTCATTAAACAATGTTAAAGATGAACAAAAACGCAACAAAGTTTGTGTGTGTTTGTATGATAAAAAAAAGAGAATAAATAAAAAAACATATCTTAAAGAATTCTTTTACTTTTTAATAAAATATTATTAAAAACTGTCAAGTCTAAGAATACACACTGCGTATGAGTGATATTAAATAAAACATTTACGGAGTATATTAAATTAATATCAATCATACGTCAGATAAATATTTTTTTTATTTGCAAAAGGTTTTTTTTTTACTTGTGTGAAATGTTGAAGTTTAATTTAATAACTGGGAATTCTGACTATGACTGGGGTTGCAATATGACGTTTTTCCTTTTGGGGGGACAGTTAAGAATTTAATTTGAAATACTACAGGCCTATTTCGCCAAAGTTTTTGGTACCTGTTTTTGGTTTTTATATCTTCTAATAATAACTTTGATTGTCATTAGCACTCAATATTTAATTGAAATTTAAAATTTACTGAAAATATCTCAATATGGGATTTAAATTGAGTTTTTAAATTTTATAAAATTCTACTGCTTTACCTCTGGTATAAATTTACTATAAGGACACATGATACCAATGTTTTACACATTTTTTTTTATAAAACAAAATATAAAATAAAGGATGTTTTTTATATTGTGACAAAAGTTTAAATCATACTAAAGCAAGGAAATATTTTTTTATATCAATGAAACGGCCTTTATGATAAAGAAAGAACATTTTATGAAATAAATGTTTGAATATGACTTCTGCCATGTGGCCGCCACGGCTGGCGCGAAGAAAGCGCAATCTGGAACACCAATTTTTAACAATTTTCGCAGCATTTGCGGCCGTATTTCGCCCGACAACTCTTCGAATGTTGATTTCCAGGTTTTCAATTGTTTGTGGTTTATCGACGTAGACAAGTGACTTAACATTACCCCAAAGAAAATAATCCAATGGGGTTAAATTACACGATCTTGGTGGCCATTACGTGAAATTATTTTTTCATCAAAAGTTTCATTGAGTAAATCAGCGGGCGCTATGTGGCATATGGCTCCGTCCTCTTGGAACCACATATCAGCAAGATTAAAGCCACGTAATTGAGGTACTTAAAAATTTCGAATCTGCCTAAGTTGAATTTTGAAAGCTTTAAAGCCAAGATCCTTTCGTAAAATCTTTATAAAGTTGCTGAGAACGGCGAAGAATTGATTGATTAGGATCATCTTCAATGCTTTCCTGTACAGCGGCTACAGCTTCATCAGTGCGCACTGTTCGGCGTCTCATGGGATACATATTTTCAGCAACAGTAAATGTGGTCTGAAAACGATCTTTTGTTCATTGAATTAGCCGCTCTGAAGGACGATTACGTACGCCATAAAATGGAAGAACTGCACGATGAGTTTGACGAATAGAATAATTATTTTGATTAAAAATTTCAACAATTTGCACGCGTTGCTCTGGTGTAAGTCGATTCATAATGAAATTTCAAAGCAAACTAAACAAAAAGCATTTATCAGCGGTTAAATGGGTTATCAAATAAAGCAGTAATGCCAACTCAAAGTTGTGTCACTCTAACAAATACGCTTTACACACACAAACTATTCGTGCTGTGGTCGTGCGAATTGCCAACCACAAACAGTGCCAGAAAGAAGCGTTGCTAAAATTTTTTGTTTGCGTATTCCTTCATTTATGTGAAAAAAGAAACACTACAGACCATTAAAATATAATTTAGTCTACAGAACCACTTAAATTGTACTGTTTTTTTTAACGAAAGAAACGAACACTACATAACGTTTGTTACTTTCGTGAAAATAGTTAGGAACGGTATCAAGTATTTGGTACTAAAACACAAACACTAAAGAAACAGATATTGTCTCTGGGTGTATGTACCGTACGCTAAATAATCTTTGGCTTATTTTCGAACACTGCCTTAAAAAAGGCTGCAATGAAAGCTTGTATACCAATTTGAAAATTCTTGTAGTGTTATAAAAACTATAATAAATTATTAACACAAATGATTTAAAAATTTTTTTTAAACATTTATAAAATTTTGTATTGCTATCTAAAGTATCAGTATTAGCAGTTTTATATATTCCCGCCATTTTTATCTCATTGAAAAATAGTTTTTTTTTTAATTCTCTAAATCTAGTAAACCAAAAGTGTTGGCTTATAACTTTAATCTATTTTATAACCATAAAAATATTTATGAAATTTATTTAAAAATACTCAAACTTTATTTTTGTTGTTGTTCTCGTTGTTGTTGGATTTTATTTTATTTAATACAAAATGTAACATGTGCGGTACAAAAACTTTAATCCCTTTAATAAAAGAGTATTTTAAAAAATTTAATACCCATGAAAAAAAAAAAAAGATTTATAAAACTACTAACAACTAAAATAAAGCGAAGCAAAAAATAAAAACTTAGATGGATTAAATATGAGAAAATTTTATTGAAAAAAATGGAAAATTTTTAAATTTGAAAACTAATTTTAAATAAATAAAAATTCACAAAAATGTTTATTAATTTTATTTTACTCTAAAGAAATTTGTAGAGAACACTGTGATTTTCAATATAAAAAAAAAAAAACGTTTCAAAGTCTTTCCATTATGTTCAAGTGGTTTTGGTATTCGAATTTTCGAAATGAATTTGTGAGATTTATGTTGCAAAGAAACTTGAAGCAAAACAAAATTTATATTAAAAAAGTAAATATGGGCATTTCCCCAGAATAGTCTATCAGGGTGAAAAAATAAAATGTTGATAATCATCGTCTTTTATTGTTTATTATTATAAAAAAATCTATGTTGTTATAAAAGAATGGTTTCATAGCATATCTCAGCTGTTTTACTTGAGGAAATTGCGCTGGAAACTGGAAAACTTTATATTTTCTTATATTTTCAACTTCTAAAGACATTTTTATGTACTTATTTTACATGCAAAAAATATGTTATGTTTACACTCTTTCTTTATGATCTCTCCATTACAATCAATTGTAAATTGAGTATTAGATTGCTTGTTAAGGAAATTTGAAGATATTTATGGGAATCTGCATAGTGATAATAATAAAAAAACATATGGAAAAATCGTACGTTCGCGACCCGTACGTTCGCGACCGGTACATAAGCCAATTAAACAAAAACCAAAAGAGATATTTTATTTTGTAAATACTGTATGGAGACCTTCATTAATACACTTTTGAAATAAATTAATCACTTTTGAATATTCCGTTCCATTACGCAGATTTTTACATTTCACTACGTCAACCAAAGTTGACTTCTATTTTGCGTACGTTCGTGACCACATGTTTATAACTATTATTATGAAAACTTAAACTCGATGAAATCTATCTTTTGCACTAAACATACATCTACCCTAATGCTATCGAATCGCAAAAAAAATGCTAGGAAAAGGTTTGTTTTCTATATAATTTGTACATCAAAAGCGTACGAACGTACGTTCGCGACCCCAGGAATTGCCCATATAATATTTTTCGAGCATGGAGTTTGCTTTATGATATTATATATCATTTTTATTCTCTTATTATTTTTACGCTTCAAAAAAAAAAAAAAAAATCAGTTGGAGAGTTGATAACACGGTGCAACAAAATTCGGGTAATCGCCGCCAGCCTCAATACGTGTAACGCGAAATGAAACATGACTAATGGTAGAGCAAATCTGCTAAAGGGTTTGGAAAAGTTAGCTCGGGTTCCCGAAATATCGGCTCCTAAAGTTTTTGAATTTTTTGAGAAGGCGTCTTCAGTAGAATTGTATGGCGATTCTTTTATTAGAATATATTAACCCTCTAACACTCATTTTAAGGGGTAATTTTTGTAATTTTTTAGCTTCCCCACAAAAGTATACTAAAACGGCACTTAAGAGGGTTAAAATGTTCCACGAATATTTTCTGCATCACAATTTACTAGGGGTCTTTAAAGACCAAAAAAATCGTGCAATGTATGTAAAAGTGATTTTCGAAATTTCAGGCATTTAAATTTTTGAATTTTTCGAAAACCCGTGTTACATATGTACATTGCACGATTTTTTGGTCTTAGAAGACACCTGGTGAAATTTAATGCAGAAAATATTCGTGGAATATTTTAACCCTCTAAAGTGACGTTTTAGTATACTTTTCTGGGGAAGTTACAAAAACGACAAAAATTACCCATTTATATGAGTGTTAGAGGGTTAATATATTCTAAGAAAAGAATCGCCATACAATTCTACTGAAACATCCAAAATAGTATTTTAGCTCAGAAGTACATTTAGTATATTTTAAAGAACTTTAGGGCCGATATTTCGGGAACCCGAGCTCACTTTTCAAAACACTTTGAAAGATTTGCTCTACCAATAGTCTAGTTTTATTTCGCGTTGCAAGTATTGTGGCTGTTTTTTTTTGTTGCACAGTGTACTAAGCCTTGTTATTCAGGTAAATATAACTCTTTCTTCGAACTTGTCGACTTATTTTGGAGAAAAACTTGTTTTTGTTTAAATTTATGGAGTAGCAAAATTAGTTTTGTGGCCCAAAACACGTAAGTGGAATCCAACTAAAAGGAATGATAAGGTTTTTATAATAGAAGTTGACCTTTTTCGAAATTTCGCCTTAAAGCTTCATTCACAACCATAGGCAACAGTTTGGTTATTTTTCTGCCGTATTTTTTGCCAAGTTTTTTTTATATCATTTATTCGTTAAGCGGGCAACCCAAAAAAAATATATTTTGCCTTTATTTTTTTAAACTTGGCATAACTATAGCTCTTGCTGACTTAAAAGCATGTAAGAAATGTTTTTTTGGCATGATCACAGAAAAAAATAGTTTTCATATTTGAATGCGAAAATCGCATATTTGATTACAAAAATGTTTGAATTTTCTGCGATGACGATTTTTGCGGTATTGATAAAAAAGTTTGTATGTATAATTGTTAAATTTTTAGTCAACAACCAAGTTTATTGAGTCAATAAAAAAAGTTGTTGCCCAAAATAATTTTTTTCAACAAAATGTTTACTTGATTTGTGAAAATAAATTGTTGAAAATGTTGAATAAATCAAACAAAATGTTAATCGAATCTTTATTTTTTTATTTATTAATGATGTCATTAATTTTCAATTTTTATATTTTTATAAAAACACTAAAAGTTATTATGCGGGGATAAGTAAGTTCCTATGCGCATTTCACTGGTTGCTAAGGCCAGATCATCAGGAAACTTTTTCAAAAGACTTTGGCAAAACTAAATATATTATTCAAATAAAACTGTAAAACAAATGAGAATTATGAGCTATTTAAAAATGGACAATAGTTTTTAATATACTGTCTTTACTTTGATTCAAATATTTTTTTTATTGAATATGAAGAAATATTTAATTATTTCATTATTAAATATGTTTTATTGAGTGCTATTTTGCAAAGTGTCAATTTGATAAATTTTTTCTTTGAATCAAACAAAAAGTTTGTTGATCCAAAATTTTATATTTAACAAACTGTGTTGTTAAAAATTTTCTTGAGATATTTTTTTCTGTGATGTAAATTTGTCGAGTTATGGCGTACTAAAGTGTTGCTGTTTTTGAAAAACTGTTTTTTTTTGTAAATTATTTTTTGAACTAGAAACAAATAAAACAAATGAGATAAGAGATTCTTTAAAAATCTAATAAAAAAAAAACAAACGTATAATGCACTGCAAAACCGGAACTGGTCATTTTGAATTCCAATTTTTTTAACTTCGCCCAAATCTTTTTTATTATTTTTAAATCCGAAATTAGACTCCCTAGGAAAGAAGATAGGTATGTCAGAAACTTATGTTGGGGATTAAAAATAAAATGATGCCCGTCATAAATTTGACCCGTCTGGGGGCATCCTAGGAGCTGCGGTTGGGGGTAAGTATGTGCGTGAAGAATGTCGGGAAAAAAAGGTTGATGGGGGGTTTATCCCCTCTACGAATGTCAGACAGAAACTCGTGTCTTACATCTGGATACTAGCGATATGCCTAACTTGCTCGAATTGCTAGTTAAGCGCGTTCATTTACTTTTTTATTTTTTTGAGTAGTTGGGAGAAAAATTTTGTAAATGTTAGATTTAGTAAAAAAGCAGACGTAACTTCTTTTGAAAGCAATAGTTTATACCTCATATCGATAACTAAGGTATGACAGTTCAGAATAATAAACTTTCATCATTGTTCGTTTAACCCTTGAACAACGCTTCCAAATTGTGAAAATTTGCTCTTAAAATAAATTAATTCTGTTCGCGAAGTTCATAGAGCCGTTCCTCAATTAAACGAATTTTTGATTATTTTTAATTAAACAGAATAAGCAAAATTGCCGTGTTAAGATCATTAACGAATCACTATTACATCCACTAAAATCGACCGTTTGGTGCGGTTTGCAGGCTCATTCGAAATGAGCAAGGAGCTGGGGTTTTGGTGAATAGCAAGCCATATGGAGTCATCCTGACTGAATTTCGTTAAATTAGCTTAACATTAACGACATTTGGTTCCAAGAAGCCAGAGCAACTTGCCATACAGCGCGCTTAACAATCGATTGTTTGCAAAGTCAATTTGGTGACAACTTTATTTTCAGAAAGCTCCTGTTTACTGACCCCCTCGTTCGACTTAACGCCTCTGGATTAGTTTCTTGGGGCTATGTTAAGACATTGGCTTATGCCGACAAACCAGCAACTCTTGATGCATTGGGAGCCATTATTCATTATAAAAAATTCGTCTGATCAAATGGCCCATGTAACTTTTAGCCGCGGCGGACACATGCCGGATGTCAATAAATTAATTTTAAAAATAAAAACTATTAAAAAATTCACAGATTATAATTAAAAACTTCATTCCAACAATATTTCTGTCTTGTATTATCATTTTAAGTTCTCATGTAGCTTAAAAAATAACACCTTTTACTATAGTTTTCTCAAGTCTGAAACTGCTTACTTTGGAAACCTGTAGCCTGTTTTATATTCTTATTTTAGATTTAGAAGTAGCTAAGAAATTTTAATGGGATGTTGCAATTGTGTGTTATAAAAAAGAGCTTTCGAAAAATTGTATTCTAAAAATTTCAAGAATTAGAATCTTGAAGAGACCCGCGTTTAAAGCAGCTTTGAGTCTTTTCTAAATTTTCTGGCTTGTTTTGCTTTGTTTCTAACAACAAACCTTATAACGTTGTTTTTTTTTTGATTACTGTTTTTGCAAAGCAAATCCAGCAGTTTTTTGTTGTTGCAGATTTACACATCCAAACGTAAATATCTTAGCCCGTGTGTGTTGCCTACCACTGGCTTAAAAAGACAATTCGAATTTGGATTTATAAAGACTTTAATTTGATTTAAACCTGTTTAAGGTTAAAAACAAATTGAGATCTAAAGAAGCCTTGGACTGAAAATATATTAACACTTTATTTGATTCACTATATTTTGCTAAAATTAATATCAAAAATATATACAGTTAAATCCCCCTAAAGCGGACCCCACCTTCCAACGGACACTGGTGTCTGGCCGCGACAGCGTTCCATAAGGAAAACATTTCGTCCTTTTGAATGGACGTCTCCCTCGTATAGACATATTTAAATGGTCCCTTTGGTGTACAGTCATTAGAGATTTTACTGTATTTAAGTTTTTAATATCACGAAGTCATCAACATTTTATTTTTTGCTTACTTCCTACAAAAATATTTTTCTTCAGTTTATTGTAATACTGTTCCTTAAATTTCTATCAATTATTTTTATTACATGATACACAAATAAGAGGATTTTTCTCAGAAATTTGCTTTGATTTTCTGCTCATTTTTTTCAATTTATTTTTTTGTTTTGTAGACAAACAGAAAATAAAAAATAAAATAAATGAAAAATTTAATTCAATTACCAGAAAAACGTTGTATGTACGTATTTTCTTACTCAGACGTACAAGGGGAAATATCTATAAAGGGTATTCTCTTAATGGGCTCATTTTCTGTTGGATATTAAGCGGTCATATGTCATATTAGATCTGGGCACTGTGTTATCAATTCTGCTAGACGTAGCGTGCTATTTTGTCATGAAAAGCCTTACGTTAAAATTTTCGAAAACGGTTTATTATTTTTCTAAAATCGGGAAATTTTGGAAAACTATTCTGTTTCTTAAAGTTAAAAAATATATTTTCTTTTTTATACCTTATACTTTGAGGCCTACTTATTTTAACCAGAACTACTTTTATAATGAGGAAAAAAAAAAATTTATTTTCGATTTCCTAAACAAGGCCAATCATTTTCATTTCAAGCTGCATTTCCTTTAAAATTCACCCTTTAAAATATATTTTTGCAAAGTTTTTTTTTATTTCCTGTAATTTTTCTTGTTGCACTTTTTTATTTTCTTATCATTTACAAGTGTGTATTGTTATGAGAAGTAAATGTGTATAAGCGTAAATATATAAAAGGATAAATGAAATTTTACACACAAACATACAAAAGCCTGCCATTTTGTATATCAATACCAAATAATATATTGCACATTTGCTGCAACAACGTCATAAGTCAAAAATCGGAAATTTTGACTTGATATCACTAATGCAATCAGATATTAAATCAGGTGCTTTTTGAATTGGAAATTATTTAATATGAAGATATTATAAACTCGATGCTTGGGAAGCGAATAAAATATTATTTGTTTATAATGCTGTGCGTACACACAAAGAAAAACACTCGGGATAAATTAAGTTTTTTTATACTTACTTTAAGTAGGAGTTGTACTTGAAAAGTTCAGAACGAATAACATTAAAACATATTTAAAACAATCCTTAATGGGATGATGACTTTCGAAAATCAATCCTGAAATTTCTCAAAATAGGTTTAAAATTCTTAAACCAAGTTAAAAAAATATTGAAGTTTTCATTGGCCACTCACTGCCACTCACTGATGGGATTTCTGGTACAATTGTACCAAATTTGGTACAATCGAAACTTCATTGGTACACTGGTACAATTCATCCCTTTTTGGTACAATTAAAAAAAAAAAAACAATACCCACGAAGTTTTATCATTTCTTTGAGGTGGATTAAGGAGTTACACTTTTCTTTTCTTTTTGTATTGTTCGTATATTATACTTGCATATAGAGTATATACAGAAGTGTCTCCAAATCGCCACTTTTGTCTATTGTTTTGGTGACACTGTCAACGAAGTGTCTATATTTTTCGCTGCCTTTGAAAGAAAAAAGAGAAATAGACAAATTTTTGCTTCTTCTTTATTTTTATACCCACACCACAATAGTGGAGAGGGTACTTTGCAATTGTGCTGGTTTGTGTAAAACTACAAAATAATACTTTCTGAGTCGATTTAAGGATGTCCCTCCGTCCGGCTGGCTGACTGGTTGTCTTTCCATGTAACCTTGTGCGTAAAGTACAGGTCGCAATTTCTAAGGTAATTCAATGAAATTTTGAACATAGGTTTCAATTCGTAAGGACAAAGCCTACTAAAAATGGTGAGAATCGGTCTTTTATTTCACATGTTTCTTTACAAACTTCTTCCCGGAATAATGTTAGTGCCTATAAACCATCCTATTACGTTGGTATTTAGATTAAATTTGGACCAGACCTTTTTTATTGCAATCTTATTCATCTTACCATTTTTTATTGGAATCGGTCCGTATACGACTACCTTATTAACCCATTTGTGCCCAATTTTTTTTTTTACAGATTGTTAGCTTTTTTCGAAAAATAAAATTTTATTTATTCCATTTTTTTCAATTATTATTTATTTAATTATTTGTGTATGTTCCCAAATGGGATCATTGGGCGCTAATAAGTTAAAACATAAAACACTTTAAGGTAAAGAAATCTCATATAGATGAAGATATCTTAATAATAGTCGACACAAAAACTTTAACATAAATCTTAACCTCATAATATAATTTTGTTCTGGCGGGTCCATTATTGCCCATGGCACTCAATCTCTAAAAATTTGTCTGCAAATACAATGGTGTAGAATATCAAATGCTCGGGCTTGACGGACTATAATTTCTTACTTGTTTTGTTTTTGATTTTATCAAATAAAAAAGTGCAATGAATTCTTACTGTGTATGCTTTTTTATTTCATAGCGAAATTTTGATACAATTTATGTCAATTTGGTACAATTTTGCCATTATGACGGTACAATTTAAGAATTGTCAGATCCCAACAGTGGTGCCACTCTGAGAGTAAAATTACAAAGTGTGCATTTTTTATTTTATATAACTTTTTAGTCTCATCTCTCAGCATTGCAATCTTTATGCGTACATACGCTTGTGTTTTTTTGTCAACAACACCACATAAGTAGGTAAGAACCCATTTGCTTGTTTACATTATTATACATTATAAACATACATTATTTTAATGTTTAAAAAGTAAAATAAAAAGCAAATGTTCCCACTTAGTTTATATTAAGTAAAATACATAAAATTCTTAAAGTAGAAACCATGTCGGGCATGATGCTGGTGTTTTACAACTTAATATCAAATCCTGTAATCACATTAATATTCTCCTTCTGTCTCTGGAATAAGTGTTTTAGGTTAGATTCAATCTAAGTTCACTTTCGAATTATTTAAAGTACGAATTTGGGATTAAATATGCATAATTTTAATATCTCGCACTCCAATAATCCGTACTTGAATCAATCATTCTGAACTTGATTCAAGAACATCCGTTCTTACCGTACTATTGGTACCGCTTCCGATTGATTGTAGTACGGATGAATTGATTTTTCTTTTCAGTGTATACATATTTAACACTTTTAAGTCGATTTCTGTAAAATTATTATGAGTTATGACGATGTTTCAGCAAATGAACGATATATGTGTGTTTTTGTTTGTGTAAGCAAAGCAGCGTTGTCGATTTCAGTGTTTTTATCCAAAAAAAGGAACAACAAATTTGTTTCTATAACTATTTTTGGCACTATGCGCCCACGATCTGGCGTAAAAGCAACAAATAATAATAATAATTGTTGGATCATAACATTTTTGTGTAAATTCACCTCAACATTTTTTCATACACAAATAAATTTTTTTTTTTTATCCTGCCATTTTCAAACTGTTTCGTGGAAAAAATTTTCCGCAAATTAAAATTAACAAAAACGGCATTAGGACAAAGAAAGGTATAAAGCAAAATGGTATGTCTATCTCCGTCAAAGGGAGTGTATAACAGACGATGGTGAAAAATTTTGCTAGGCCAACTGTGGAAAGCCATCTAACCTTGTGATTTCAACAAGATGGAGCCGCAGCACATACTGCACCTGCAGGTGCCTGCTTGGATTAATAAGAGACAAATTCAACCGACTTAACAGCTCCTGACTGTTTCTTTGGGGATATTGGAAAGCCAAAAACCATCTCCCGACCTAAAACCAACATTCGGAATGAAATAGTGACCATTGCAACCGCTATTTTGCGAAAAGTTACGAAAAATATGTTAAAAAGAACGCGTGTGTGCGATAATATACTTCACAGACAAAATAAAGATTGACTTCTTTGTGATATTTATTGAATTTGCACCAGTAAAAAAATTAATAGCTTCTAACAAACGCTTAATTTACTAATTTAAATTTTAATTCACTTGATTAAACGTTTAATTAACTTGATAAAATTTTTAATTAAAACTCATTTTATTTTTGATTAATGCTTTAATCGCATTATTAAAAGCAATTTAAAGTATATAATTTATTCTGCGCCACCCTGTTTGCATTCACAAACACAAAATTTGTTTTGTGTAATTTAAAAAATTTTGGTTAGGAGCGGCAACACTGAACCGAAGCTATAAGTTATGGACCATTTACTGCTTTATCATACTTTAACCTTCTCTCTCTCTCTCTGTCTCTCTCTTACACAATGAGATGCTCTTAAACATAAATTTGATTTTATTTAACTATTCATAGCTCTATGCCTGTTTTGCTTTTTTTATTATGTATTTTTCTATTTTTTCTGCCTTTTTTATACCGGAAGTTATCTTCTTTGATTTTTTTTTGCTAAAATATATGCACATATGTAAAGAAAAAAAAATGAGCAAGTGAAAAATGCATATATAGAAAAAAACTTAAGCAACAATAAGCATAAATTTAAATTGCAATCTTTTACAATAATGAAACAATATACAAAACATAAAAGAACGATGGGACGAAAAACTGAAATCTTGGCAAATGTATGAAAGCAGCAATATATTTATGGAGTTTTTGTTTCCTGCATGCACTCATCTTCACACAAACACACTTGAAATATTTTATTGAAAATGTTATAATTGATTCGAGTAGGGCAACAGTAGGTGTATTGAAACCCTATTTATACATCGCAAAATGGATTTAATTTTATTTGATTGGTGATCGATCAGTTTAGATTTAATTTCTAGAAGCCCCCGTCACAAACTTCTTCCTTTACTAAGTTTGTCATTCCTCGTGAAACTTTCTTATTATTCATCTCAGACCCCACAAGGTACATATATTCTGAGCTCTTGATTAATTCTAAGTCGATTTAGCCAAAAAAAAAAAAAAAACAAAAATCATTGCTCTAATGCCTATTCAGCAGTTGCTATGTAGTACGTATTTGTTTTTTCGTATGCTGGATTCGGAAGAAAAAAAATTAAATGAAACACAAACGAATACTTAGGAACAAATACAAAAACAATATGCAAACAGCGTTACCGTTGTTGCTACTACAAGTTATGAAAAAATGTTTTAACATAGCCGCCTTATTTCAGGCGAAATATTGGTTTAGCCCACAATTCTGTGAACAGATTTGGAATCCGCAAGCTAAAATCAATTAAAACCACATAAAAAGTTATTGCTCCCGACTTGTTTTGGGTTTTGCTGACTAGTGTTATAACATAATGTTTTCTATTATGTTTTTTACCATTTATAAAATATTACTTGAAATTAAAATAAATTGAACAAAATACGTGGACAAAACACTCATTCTGTTTTTTTTCTTAAATTCCCTTTTTGTTGCCACTTTTTGTAAATTTCCCCCTTTTTTTTTGGTATTTTTTCCAACGGTAACGCTGTATACAAATAGAAAAACTGAAAAAATAAAGCAAAGTCATACACCCATGCTCATTTAGAATCGCCGTTATCTCATCAAGTGGACAATGACTACTTATGTGCAAGAGCATAAAAATGCGTGTGATTTGATTTTGAGCAATTGTTCTATGGCGTGCGCAGCAATGAAAGCAAACAAAGCACGTTCAATAATCAAATTTACACAACTTTGAACTTTGGTTTGCAGGCATAGAATTTATGTAAATTTAAGCGTATGAATAAATCAAGCAAATAAGTGATTTTTGCAATTCTCTGGCACGGATTGATATAAGATGTTACACAAGCTCGTTCTATATGACTAGAAATCACACTGCCAAATTTTGTGGCGATCGGTCCATAATTAGTCCCCATATAAAGCACACTCTCGGAAAATAGCCTAGTACGCCTAAAACCGTAATGAATTACCCTATCGTGATGAAATTTGGTCTCTCATAGAAATGATAAACTTCTATATACCCTTGACGCCTGTGGTGAAGAGTATAAAAATGTAAATCAAAAAAAGCCTTAAAATAAGGAACCCTTTTTTAATACTAATTGGATTTTTTTTAGTAATACTGGATAGAGAACTACATTAATACACTCTTAAAATAAATTAATCACTTTTGAGTACTCCGTTCCATCCCAGTAAAAACTTCGCTTACTTTTTCAAAATGAATACCTTCTCACACTCATTATTTAGTAGCTTTCTTCTAAAACTGCTTCCATAACAACTTCTATAACTACTTATTTCTGGATGTATGTAGGTAAAAAAATAATGACTTACATTTAAATGCGTTCATTTTGGGACATCTCTTGCAAAATTCATCGGTTCTTTCAGTAGAAGTGTAAGTAGTGCCTTTATGTTTTTCTGATTACTCAACACATTATTTTGTAGGCGAAGTTTTTACTGGGATTTTACATATTTTTACATTTCACTTCTGTCAGCCAAAGTTGACTTCAATTTTGCGTACGTTCGTAACCACATGTTTATAACTATCATTATAAAAATTTAAACTCGATAGAATCCATCTTTTGCACTAAACATTGAGCTACCCAAATGCTATCGAATCGCAAAAAAAAAAAAATGCTAGGAAAAGTTTTGTTTTCTATATTAATTGTACATCAAAAGCATACGAACGTACGTTCGTGACCCCAGAAAATGCCCATATATGAAATTTTTTAAAATTTCCAAATCTCACACAATTTCTCAATAGTATACCTATTCTTTTCTCCACGTAGTTATACAGGATACATTTTTAGCTGTTGTTTTTTTTTTTATCAATACTTGTGCATATCTCCTGTTACTGCTCTTCATTTGAATTGTAAATATATGTTTGTATGTGTGTACATACAAAAGGTAAATGAAACATTTTTCTTTATTTAATTTTTTTTCAGTCTTTATTGTTCTTTTTTATACTATCCCGTTTTCGTCCTTTGTTTTTTTTATTTCTTGGTTCAATATGCAGATTTATGCTTGCATTAATTTGACTTTTGTGTGTGTTTTTTTTTATTGTAGTCTTTATATTGCACTTGTTCTTGAGTGGGTTAACTTTTAACAAAAAAAAAAAAAAAAAAAACGTTGGAAGATTTATGCTCATTCCAAAAAAATTATAAAAAAAAATAAATTCAGATAAAAATTTTATTTCATAAAATATTTCAAAAATTAAATTATCTACATGAATGTGTATTGATTTTTTTAAAAAAATTTTTGGAACAATTATGTATCGTGTGGGAATGGGTATCCTGTACATTTCTACACCTAGAGAAAAATATTTGGTTTACTATGGCACGCAAAACTCACTCTATGATGGTTGTAAGAAATTTACATTTACTCTATTCATACTGATTGTTCCCGCGAATATTTTATAAATTAATTGGCTTTTCACATAGTTACCCAAAACCATATTAATTTTTACCGTGGCCTTGTATATGTTTAAAACTAATCATAAGCATTTTGCTTCTTTAACATATTTAAAAGTAACATGATATTTTTGCTCAAGAAAAATATAAATGATTATCAGGGTTTAGTATGCCTTTCGCGTATTCTCTATTCCGAGGGCTGACGTTATATGGGACCTATGGTTAGTTTAGGTTATGTTAGAAAGTCTGGTGCGAAGTAAACTTCACACCCTTACCCAGAGTCCAATATGATCCATTGTGACGCCCTAGTTGGTGATAGAATTCTAGTAAGAAAAGAATATGAGAAGTAAAGAGTGAAAGCACAGGAAAATAGAAAGTAGTGGAATATAAAAAGCGCACAACACAAGCAAAAACAACCCTACTAAACAGACTGCCCTACATGTAGCCAGTTCCCAGTCTCCTGCTGCGCTGCCAGGTCATTACCATTACGAAACCCGTCAGATTCTAGAGCCCACCGTTCGAGACATCTCCCAGGAATATACTAGGTAGTCCGCCAGCTGATCAGCCTGCTGTTCTGTAATCTTGGACCTTGGCACAGAAAGTGCTCAACTGTCTCCAACTCCTCTGGGTCCTCACATAACCTAAATATATCCGACAAGTCAGATCCCATTTATTTATTTATTAATTTACTTGAGTTTTTAAGCCCTTAGAGGCCAATAAAACAGAAAGAAATAACATTTTGACCGCCATCCTGCCTATCATACAGTGATCTGTGTTAATAACTATCATGTTCCTGATGCAGACCCTACTCCTGCCCAGCAGCGAATATGAATCGGACCGTCAACATCGCACGCGATACCCTGCAGTCCGTGTGTTTCCCCTAGACTCGATTAGGCCCCTTCAAATCCCATTCCCTAAATCTTTCAAAGTAAAAGCCCACACAGAAAAAAGTAAAAAACGGTTTTAATCACCAAAATAATTGAAACAAGCAAAAAATTCTTTAATTTTGCACCTATCACCGAAATGATTACTCAAAATTGCAAAATTTGCAAAACAAGGACTTTTTTCCAATTTAAAAGTTTTTACATTTTAATTACAATACTAATTGAAAAAATTATTAATATTAAACAATCTTTTAATTGAATGAATTAACAAAGTAATTAAAAAAAATCTATATTTTAATTGAATGAATTACTGACGAAATTGATTACAATACAGAAAAATAATTATTTTAATAATTGTATTGATTAAAACATTAATTTTTCAGTTCTTTTTGATGACAAAACATGTGTGTTTGTATGTATGTGCATGTAAGGGCAAAGACAATGTAATGTATGTATGTATATTATTGATGTTGCTAAGTAAGCGTTGCATGCTATTTTTTGCCGAAAAATACCGTTAGCATTATTTTAACAAAGTGTTAAATTCAAACAACAGAGTTGATTGATTCAATTAAACATTTACTTTATGGTTAAAATCAAGTAAAATTTAAATTGAAAAAAAAATTCAATCAATTAAGAACGTAATTAAATTTATTTTAAAATTCAAAAATCACCATTAATTGAAAAAAAAAACTGCCAATAATTTTTTCTGTGCATTGGAGGCCTGACCGCCTCCAAACAGTCAGGATTCTCCATTTCCCAGCCCAGTCTCGCCAACTCACTAGATATCTCGTTGCCGGCGATGTTTTAGTGAACCGGTACCCAGCACAGCCTCACCACATAATTTTCTAGGATTTCTCCTCGAACCCTCCTGGAATAATGGGACTGTTGAGTTTAAAATAACATCTGGTGTACACATATCATAAACAAGATTGCAATCTTGCAAGGTCGCCAGAATGTTACTTTAAACTCAACATGTGGTGCACACATATAAATATATAATACAATCATACATGTGTGCGATCCAACAACTGAGTTTTTATCTTTTATGGTAACAAACAGTAACGTGTTTATTACTATTTACTAAGAACTAAGATAACGATAGTTTAATCTTTTGTTTATTTAGGCTGCACACATGTATAACTGTTAGTGATAAGTAGGTAGGTAAGAAAATTGTTATTGTTTTAGTTATAAGAATTTTAGTATTTAAGGAAAAAATATATGTAAATCAAATTTGTTTTATTTTATAATTCAAAGATTGTGGTTGTGTTGTGTAAAAATTGTTTTTTGCGGAACTTTTAAGCGCTCGTCGTTCGCGCTGATGGCCTGGCCAACGTTGCGTCTTTCTAAAAGAAATATCGACCAATGACTCCGCCAGCCATTAATGCACACCAAACAGTGATTTTAACGAGATGCATAGGATGATTTTGATTCTCATGGGGTTTGCTTATATCCCAAATTCCTCTATATCTAGAAATTTGCCATATCGATGTTGATGATTTTTCGATGAAAATGAGAGTTGGAACACGTCTTGTAGAATCCTATATCCGTCAATTAGAATATAAAAATGACGGTTAAAGTTCGAAAGTCTCTCTATTGTAACACCATTAAGAAAGAAAGTTTGCCAAATGTGATGACAAACTTACATTTCATCCGGAATTTTAAGCTGGGGCCAAATTACGCCATTAGATATCGGTTGAAATTCTAATTCTGTGACAATGACTACAGGAGCACTACAATTATTCTGTTTTAACGCATTTTTATTTCCACAAACATGTGTGGATGCACCACTATCCAAAATCCATTCGTTCTGGTCTTGATCATTCATACATGAGTTAATGACAAGCATTGTGATTTGATGTGTCCCTTTTTACCACATTCAAAACATTTTAAATTCTTGTTTTTATTAAAATTTTTGATGCACTTTTGTTGAAATTTTTATATTTGTTTTTAATTGCACACATTTGGTCCTTACCAATACACACGTTCTCATTTCTGCGTAGCTCTTCTTCTAAATTTTACTTTTAAGTTGTTCCAGACTGGGACTCTGCTTTCAATCGCAACTACAAAATTTTCTAATTCTGGTGGTAAACTACACAATAGAAATATTAATAATAATTCATCTGGAAAATTGATTTCAACATTTTTTAAATCTTCAGCTATGGAACAAAATTTATTAATTTGGAGCCATATTTTTCATCAGATGTAAATTTAAACCTTACAAACTGTTTAAATAAATTTACTTTCCTTGTAGGGTATTTTGCCCTATAAATATTTTCTAATTTACACCAGGCATCCTTTGCAGACTTACAATCCTTTATATGTTGTAGCTCAGAACTTCTCACCGCTAATGTAATTGTTGCTAGGGCCTTTCTATCCCTTATTTTCCATGAAGCCTTTACTTCACTTTACTTTTTCGGTGTATGGTCCCACTCAAACCCTTGTGGAGCCCAAACGTTGGAAAGGTAATTGAATGCCTTTTCCGCCGATATGCTGCAAATTTCTATCTGATAAGTAATGGCTGAGTTATGGCACCTCAAAATTTGCCTATTTTTTACGTTTGTTTCAAAAATTTTCATTTTTATTTCGTTTTTTTCTACGTTATAGTAAAGATCTGGAATGTTTTATTTTTTTACCTAATAGTTTATTTAATTACCAAGTGTAAGTGTAATTTGAAAAAAATCGGATGAAAAATAAAGTTTTTATTAAGGATTTTGCGGAACGACAATATTTTCATCTTCATTGCTCACACACTATATTCGGCGTCCATCAGTTTTGGAATTTGGGAATTTACATTGAAACGACAATAAAAAAATAAAATTTGTTTTTGTTTTCAATACAAGTTCCCGGATTTACATTTTAATTTTAAAAAACAGGCAGGTCTGTTATTGTGCATCGGATTTTTAAGCAATTAAGGTTTTCCAAAATTGTATGGTCCTTTACTGTCTTACAGGTAACAAAACGCGCGAAACACCATCATAAAGATGTGTTTTTTTTTTTAACAATTTTCCATGGAAATAAATTTTTTAAAGAATTCTTACAGGCATATAAAAAAAACACATATTGTAAAAACATGTCAGTTTGGCTTTGTACGTGCAAAAAATAAGATGTGTTCAATCGATCCCAACGAATTTTGTTATGTTTGTGGTGTTCTTGTGAAAAAGAAATCACAACATTTGATGTGAAAAATGAATACGAAAAATGTATCTGAAGCGTATAAGAAGTATTTCGGCTTTCGACCTGCATCTCTCGACAAACCGTGGACACCGAATAGTGCATGTAACAACTGCCGAACAATATTAAATAAAATTGGTAAGGTTCAAGAGTGTTTCTTCACATTTGGAAAGCCAATGCAATGGAGAAACCAGATCAACCATACAACAGATTGTTATTTCTGTTTAACGGAAAATGCTATCGGACGTAGAATTGAACCAGTTTATCCAGTTGTTAGCTCGGTGACGCTACCAGTGCCGCACTCAATATCGTGCCCCAAACCGCAGCTGAACTCTATATAATGTTCGTTACTTTCTTGAAAGTAGTTACGAACGGTTTTAAGGGTTGTGTTCTAAATTAGAACTTCTAATACACAAACACTAAAAAAAATATATTGTTTTTGGGCTTATGAGCCGTACACTAAATAATGTTCTGTTTATTTTCAAACACTGCTTACTAAATAGTTACAATAGTGGAAAAAAGCAATAATTTTTTGGTTATTGAACACACCTATTATTTCTAATTTTGTTAAGGTTGAATCTCTTGTTAACCAAAAAAACTTTATGTTTTACTAGTTTTGGTCCCCCTAGGCGAAACTTTTTTTCTTATCATATCCTTTGTTAGATTACATTCCAATACAAGTTTGGCAACGATAAGAATTAAAACTAAACTGTTCACAATTTTTTTTTTATTGTCTTTATTAAACTTTTATTCACCTTTCATAGTTACAAATATTTCTGCTCTAAAATTAGTCTATTAATGAAACCCTTTCAATTGTTATTGTTAAAAAAAATTGTTAAATTAAAACTTTAAATAAATCTTTTCGTTTCTTTTTAGGTCACTGTATGTTTTTTTTTTGAAGCTTTACTATCTTTAAAAGGTAAGTTTTGTTGCTAAAAGTTTTTGCATTATTCCTGGCAAAACACGCATCGTTTTGCCTTGCGATTTACGAAAATATCACCTGATTTTTTTTCATTTATCTGACATAATTAAATTGTTTGTGTTTAATTAAAACATAATAATGTCTTTGCAACCGTTTTGGCCATTAAATATAAATGTGTTTTATTTAAATTCGACTAAACTTTTCTAGTCCTTTTGCCAGCATTTCCCTAGAATAAGAGCGGAAAATGTATAAAAATGATATAAAAACAAACGAAAAAAAAGAAAAAAAATTAAATCTCACTTTGTTATTACACCTGTCCACTTTTTAACCTGCACATTATCGTGGTATTTTATTAAAAAAAAAAAAGAGAAAACAAAGGAGGAAAAAAGGACATAAGAATAAAACAGAAAAATATAAATGATTTATACATCATAAATTAAAAGCAAGGGAAAGTCACAGTTAGGCAGTGGAGGACGAGTGTTGTTCGAAAGTTTTTCTACAAAACGAACAACATGGAGCATCAACAACATGACTATATCAGTTGTTTACAAAACCTGCCATTACACTCAGATTTATTTTATACTCTCCTTGTGCCTTTCTCTGTTCTTAATATGCTGCTGTGTACATTGTTGGGTGAATGAGAAAGCTGCATTTTATGCAGATATGCAAAACAAACAGAAGAGAAGAGAAAAATTATGTACATTGTTGTTCAATGAAACAAACAAAAGATTTTATTAAGAAGGAAGATCGAATTTTACAACATACATTAATTAGAATTTATTGATAATTTTTCATTTGTTACTGAGCTGAGAACCGAACCCAGGCTTTTGAATGATTATCTTCTTTTTATTGATTTACATGTTCATCCTTACTTCTGTTTTTTTTATTATTTATAAAACTACCAGTGGAGTCCTAAATTTATACTCTCTTTTTGCCTTTTCCTAATCTCAATGTGCTGCTGTTTAAATTGTGGGGCCTCCGGAGGTCTGTAGGGATTATCTTAAGGATATTTAATCTTTTAGTGTTAAATCCTTCGGAGTAATCAGGTGCAGCCAAAGGCGATCTTCACGATCTCTCGCGATTACGGCTGACTTGAATTCTATCTGGTACCAAGGGAGTAAGTGGCCCCTGCTGAGAAAGCACTGGACGGTTTATTGGTTGAGTCCCCCTTTAGTATTTTTCTTGCGGGAAATGCGTCCTGTCTTTCAAGAAGTTTGTCTTTGCGAAATTATAACCTTTCTGAAAGAAAGAAGCTTTTCACACAAAGAGATACTTTATTTTTACATGAAATCTAATGACATCAGAGTCAAAAATGGGCGATGATAAGGCGCGATGAAGGTAGAAGAGGATAAAGAATGAGAAGAAAAGAGTGGGTATCATTAGGAACAGGATGATGGATGAGGAATGAGTGCGGAGAACAAATGTAGAGCGAAGAATTAGATGTCCTCAACATGTATGAATAAACCCTCACGCCCGATCTATGCATGATGAATGAATGTAGAAGAAGATACCCCAAGGTCCAAGCAAAGGTATTTGTCGAACGAATTCTCCACCAGCATGACTAATTGGAGAAAAGAGTATGTGTTAATAAAATGAATGAAGAAGTTCTTGATGTGACGGTGACAAATAGGAAGAGGATTGACTATTCTCATGAAAATGTACACTATGCGCCCACGATCTGTCGAAAAAGCAACAAATAGTAATGATCTTCCACTAGAGAAGCTACTTTTTTCTATGACATGACACTTTCGGGGATCATGTGATGGCTGTGGTTTAAACCCAAAGTCGCGGAAAGAGAAATACTGAAACTCCCACTAAAGGTCCGATTTTCCATCACTTGTGGAAGAGTTCGCCCTGAGGGAGGTCTGCTGCCGGCATTTTCAAAAGCTCCAACTCCTAAACAAGGGGCGAGTGTATAATTTTGCCGGATTATACACTCAGGAGCGGATGGCAAACGCATTGTTTATTCATCCAGTGGTTAAGACCACCTTGAGTTTAAACTTGCTCACAAGTTAATCTTTTTTTATCATGTTAACGTTGTGAATCAAAACCTTAATTTTATGCGGAAAGGCAAAACAAACACCAGAAAGTGTTTAACGTTTAATTGTTTTTTAATTCTAGCAGTCTAGAAGTGCAGAAAACTGAATTGGCAAATTGGTTTTTTTTGTTGTGTTCTTACGAAGACAATTTTTTTTTCACGATAGAGCGTGGAGTTTTCCCCACAGTGACAGGTATCGCGACCAGGTCAGGTCTATTGTACCCACTCCCCTTAGCTGGCCAAAAGTCCCTCCGCTTCCCATAGGAACCCAACCAGGGCCTTTGCCGATATATTACCGATTCGGGACGCACACATTATACCATGCCCCAAGTGCCTCCTCCTGGCCCATGCCAGCGCCGGGCAGTCACACAGTACATGCTCCGTCGTCTCGTCCCCGTCTAGACATAGTCTGCATTCCTGATCCTCAGCCAGGCCCATCCGATAAAGGTGGTATTTGATCGTGTGGTGACCAGTCAAATAGGCCACCAGCAGTCGCAAATCCCGTCTGCCGAGACCATTCGTCCTCATTACATTCCCGGGAGAGATAAATCTCCTTGCCTGACGCATTCCCGGAAGCGATACCCAGTATCCCCTATGTTCGTCCAGAGCCCAGTCCTCCATGACGGACTGGACCCCTGCCCAACTTAGTCCACAGAAGGGCTCGGGACCTATCATCCGCGCGTTAGAACCCTGAGTGGCCAGGCACCCAGCAGAGCGTCAATCTGCCCCTTGTTCCCAGCTCCTGTAGCTTTCCACGGCACTCCGCCACCAGCCTCGAGGACATTCCCCAAGAAGAGAGTGCTTTAATGGCCGCTTGGCTATCAGTGAAAATCACATTACTGCCGCCAACCATTCCCCTACGTAAGAAAAGATAAACGCACTGTTTATTGTTGATGTTTTGTTTAAGCTTTGATATTGTTACAAGTAAGACTTTGAGTGTTTAAAACGCTTTAGGGTTTTATTCGTATAATATTTTTAGCTTTTCTAAAATCTTAGGAAAAGGTTTCCTGATGAGCTGGCCTAAGCAACCAGTGTAATGCGCATAGAAGCTAGCTTTCCCTCAACAATAAATCTCAGTGTATTTATCAAATATGAAAAATTGGGAATTTAGCACGTCATACACAAATCGTATTAATGATAAATTTTGTATTCCCGTAAATAACTTTAATATCACATTTAGTTTCTACTCTCTTTTTGCCTCTTCCTCAAGCAGCACTGCTTCGTACATTGTTGTCGAATGAAAAATCAGTTTTATTTCCGAACAAAATAAACAGCAGATATTGTTAAGAAGGTAAAAGTTTAGCATCCAGCTTTAAACCCTATCAAGACATTCCCAAGTTTATACTCTCTGTTTGCCTTTCCCTGTTCTCAATCTGCTGCTGTATACATAGTTGGCGAGTAAACAGAACTAAAGAAGAAAAGCAAAAAATATAGAATAAAATGTTGGTCAAAAAGTCATTGAACGTCCAAAGCTGTTGCAGTGGCAGCTACAAAATTGCCGCAAGTTCTTTCTCTTTAATTCTTTGCTTATTTTCGTTTAAATATTATTATTATTTTTTTTTTAAACTAAAAACTGAAAGAAAAAAAAAAAACAAAATCATTATGGCTCCTTTTGTTTATGAGTTTAATAAAGAGGGTTTTGTAAATTTTAATGCTGGCGATTTTTTTTTGTTCGCTTCTATTCTTTTTAATTTTTATGGTTTCAGTCAGTGTAAAAGTCATTTTTGTTTATAGGCTTTTGTTTTGGAACAAAAATCTGTTCTCTACTTAAATGCCAGTTGAACTGCTAAACGCCAGAAATATATTTTTCTTTTCTTTTTTTAAAATAATTTTTATGATTTATGTTTAATCTTTTGTATAGGACATATTTATTTTTATTTTGCCGTTTTTTTTTTATTAAATGGCAAAAAATTCTTTTTACATTCATTTTGCTATTGAAGAAATAAAAACAAAATATTTTTATAACCTCAGGCTTCACACATTAAAAAGCAGTTTAAGTTAAATTGTGTGTGTTTGCATGGAAATTCAGATTTCGCTATGAGAAGTTGTAGTTTTAAGGATTTGAAAAAGCGTGTACGTTTTTTTAAGCTAAAAATAGATTTGTTTTGTTTTTAACTTTTTAAACACTTTTGAAAAGAGTTTTTAGAACCTAATTTTACTTGAAGCGTTGTAGGCGTATAAGTAATATTATTTAAATAAAAATTAGTCATACGTTCAGTTTTAGGGAATTAAGAGTTTAAGAAGATATTCAAGGCAGTCTTCATTACTATGTTGATTTTTTGGTGCCCTAAAAATGAGGAATCCGTTTGTTTCGGTCATATTTAGCCGTGACGATGAATGAGTCTTGTGAAATAATTGCTTTGAACAAAAGAATAAAAAGATTATTTTAATTCTTCTATAGACACTATCGTTCGAAATTTTGGAAGGGCATTATATGATTTTGTATTTCTTTAGAAAGTATTCATCCTTGTCGTTAACAAGTTTTTTTTTATCATCTCAAAAGTTCCTAGCAGGTATAAAAATGCTCTCCCTCAAGGTCAGCTCCATTTTTTGATTCATACTCGAAGCTAAGCGACTTTCAGTTTTTCTATACATGACCGGCCGTCCGGCTTTCTGGTTGGTTGTCTGGTCATGTAAACTTTGTGTGCAAAAAGCACTTTTAGAGATAATTCAAGAAAATTTAGTACATTCTATGTTCTATTTGATTGTCACAAAGACGAAGCCTATGTCAAGAATCAGCTTATAATTTCACGAAGCCCCCATACACAATATTTTCAGAAGGAAGTCAGTGCTTGGGGGCCATAAACCATGTCACGAGGCATGAAAGCGTAAAGACTACACTGAAAAGAAAAATCATGCGAAACGCTGTCAATAGTACAGTAAGTACGGCTCTCCTTAAATCAAGTACAGAATGCTTTTTATTCAAGCACGGACTATTTAAGTGCTTCGTACTTCAAATAATCCGAAAACAGGCTTGACTTAAGTACACGTAAGACAAA
This sequence comes from Pollenia griseotomentosa, assembly GCA_963931875.1. NCBI lineage: Eukaryota > Metazoa > Arthropoda > Insecta > Diptera > Polleniidae > Pollenia > Pollenia griseotomentosa. The sequence goes on along the minus strand of OZ007561.1, from coordinate 69,537,049 downwards.
AACTTATCTCAAACTGTGCTTAAATCAAAAATTTCCAAGTTGGTTTTAATCCCGAATTCGTACTTTGAAATAGTCCGATAATTGTTTGGATTATAACTTAAACACTTACACCAGAGAATCAGAGAAAGAGAAAAGTATTTATTATTTATTTACTTGGGTTACCCAGCTGCTCGTTACACATTTTAGTTTCACCTTTGTTGTAAAACCCAACGCTTTGTTTACAGAAGAACTCTCAACTACAAGACACCACCAGCATGCCCGATATGGTTTCCGTAAACATTCTACTTTGAAAATTTTATGCATAATTTTAACAAATAGAATACGGGAATAATAATTTATTTTTCTAATTCGTATTTAACTTCTTAAACACGATAATAGTGGATAGTTTTCTGTTTGTAGTGTTGTTTTTTTTTTACATAAAACAATCAAACACTTTTTACCTTCTATTGCTGGGCTGTTGTAGTTTCTACAACCAACTTTTGTAAACACACGCGTCTGCACACATTTAGAATATAGAGTGGCCCGACCTCTTTGTTGGTCAAGCTTTTCTTACTTGATTTCAGAATTTTATGCTTTTTTAAGAAATTTCGGTGTTGGTTTTCAAAAGTAATTACAGTTTGGATTGTTTTAAGTACTTATATACTTAAATTTTTAAGTACGTGCCGCACTAATAATAGTGAGTGGAGAAAACTTAAATTTATTAGGAGTGTTTTCTTTCGGTGTATGGACATGCTGTTTTTGTTATAGCCCATGCGAGATGTTGCCCGAAATACATAATGCCTAAACCTGCTGTCGATCTGGGCTTAAGGAAGATATTATTTAGATTTTTATAGACGGGTTAAAATCACAGCAAAGTGTTGGCCATTAAAATTACCGCAGAACAAATTTAGTATTATAGGATATTTGACGGGAATATATATTTAGTTAGTAATATTAAAACGGCCATCAGATCTCTTCAGAACGTGTTCACCACTTTAAGAATTGTTCAAGAATGGTGGGCGTCTCTTGAAGAGATAGCGCAACATTCGAGTCTTACCCTCACATGGGTACCAGGAAATAAGGATCTATATGGTAAAAAAAGATACAAAGATCTTGCTTATGCCTCCACAACTTTTAATTTGAGTAAAATCTACTGCGAAATTGTTGTTCCTCTTTCAAGGAGAAAACAACTTATCGCCAAGTAGAAATGGGAGTAAGCTAAAAGTTGCAAAGCAAGTAAAGAGATCTGGCCAAACATTAATATGCAGACGACACGATTTGCATTAACCCATCTTAGAGACCTTGTTTCAGTTATAACTGATTGCTGGCCAGTTGGAAAACATGCTACAAGGCTGAAACTTTCCTATAACGTTTTTTGATCTTGATGACTAAGGACGAGAAAAGTTGGCCATAGAAAATTCATTGACAATACGTGTCTTTTCATGCCTTTAGAACGCTAACGTAAAAGCTTCATGGAGACGTTAAGCAGTTGAATTTCGAGAAAGTGATGTGTTAAAGAATACAGTATTACAACAGAATGTTTGATTGGACACTAAGTGAGCTGTGCTTAAGACAGCTATCAAAATATGGTAACCTAATTATTTTACCAGTTTAATTCAAATCAGTCCAAAAACCATTTCTGAAAATAGCTCTTGATGCTTTAACTTCGTTATAAATATTGTTATTGATGTAAAGTTGGGCGACGATAACTTTTTCATCAGCTATAGAAGCTGTAGGTCCAAAATTCGAGGCATTACCGCAAAAAAAGCTTAAGCGACATCTTTTTTAATTTTGGTTTTTTTGTTTTTTATAAATGACTTTATTGGCAACATCATCCTCTTCTAAAACGTCACGGTCACATAATGTTACTGTTAGGATTTTATAGCAAAAACTATTTTATCTTAACCGACAACTTTCTTTTTAAAATTTTAATGAAGTGAAATAAAAAAACCTTCTGCAGAGTTGTGTCGCATAAGCTTTTCTTGCGGTAATGACTCGATATAAAACCCCTCCCTTAGGCACAAATGACTCTTATCCCTTTCGGGACGGCTTTCTAATTGCATAGATATATTATCATTTTTGTAATTATTGTGTTAAATATGTCTCAAATAGATCGCCTGTTAGGGAAATGTGGCAGGGTTGCCACAAGGGGACTGCTGGGGGACTGATAAGCCCTTGGACTGGTGGTAAAAAATAAGAACCGTCCAAAATTTTTTTTTTGGAATAAATACAAAAAAAAAAAAAAAAATGTAAAATATACTTAAGCCCTTATGACACTACATTTTTAATGCATTGTTCAAGTTTTGGTAAACAGTACAAATATAATGTAATACAAAAATTTACCAAGTGCAAAGAGTTAAACTGTATTAAGATAAATAGCAAACAGTCAAAAATTTGACTAAAGTTATCGATAAAAAATGAAGTTATGTCAAAAAAAAATGTAAAATTGTTTAACTTAAAATTGACATTTCAAGCTTGAAATGTTAAAAGTGTTGCTGAATCAGCGGTTTATGGACAAATTCAGCGATTTACCGCTTTTTGTTTTTAGGTTTCTCATAAACAAAAAGTTGGCAACATTTAATAAAATAAACAAAACAGGGATGGCTAAGTTGTTTCGATTGTACTTTTTTGTTGATACTTTTTAAACTAAGATTTATAATACCTTTTTGTGGTGTTTTTTATGAACATAAATTCAATTAATTTCAACTAAAAAAATCTTTTAGTACACTTAGGGTAAAAAAGTACAAATTTTTCAAGTTGTTGGTACAATTTTAAAAATTCTTAACGCCATCCCTGAAGCAAAACCATAACAAGAGAAAAAAAAAACTAAAAAATTTTACACATTTACATTTTTTATAGTTTGCTCTTTCTAGCATTTACTGTTTCTTTCTATCAATTTTATATCAATTAATGAACAAAAAATGTAGTGTCATAAGGGCTTTACCAGTTGTAAAGTAAACAAAACAAACCGAACTTTATTTATTTAGTCCAAATATGTCCAAATATACTCTTATTTAATATCGTGAAATCTTAAAAAATTCATCGGTTAATGTGGTTTACGTCCGACTCTGCCAACAAGATCAAGCACATGTTAACAATGATATTCAAAAAATACCATTTTATAGCCAAGAAAACCTTTAATTAAACGAAATGGTTTGTTTGTAAACCAAAGAAAATGAGAATTTCAACTTTTAGGAATGTTTAAGCTTTGGTGGTACTTGTGTGTACCACTCGTACCGAAAGGGTTAACTGACCATAACCTAATAACATAATTTTCTTTTGCCGTTTCCATCATTGGCCATGGTTTCCAAATTTGTTTGTAAATACTATCAAATAGTCGGGCTGGCCGACCTTATTTTTCAAATCTATTTTTATAGAAATATTTTTGCTAAAAAATAACTGACAGGAATTCATGGAATAACTGTCTTTTGTAAATTAATTTAATATTTATTTAAAAGTTATTTATCATTTTCGACTGTTCATCGTTTTTTTTATTTCATGCAGAATTATTTGCATGTTTTTTTTTTTTAATTGGAATTCTTTATGTTTTAATACTTTGTAGAAAAAGTTTGTGAATTCATTACATCAAAATCATTATTTGCTTTTACAAAAATAAATGTTATTTCTATAAATTTATGAAGTTTTTAATATATAAAATACATTTAAATCCCATATCTTTTGCTTAACCAAGTTGTATAAAAAGAATTCCTAGAATATAAAACAAAAGCTTCCTTTTCAAATAATTCCAAATTAACAAACAATTATTTTTTTTTGTTTAAATAAACAAAAATTTGAATAAATTATAATTGCTTCAAAAGAATGTAAAATAACAAAAAAAAAAAAAAAAAAAATAAAAAATTATGTTAAATAAACATTTTCCATATTATGAAAATGATTTCATAATTTGCATAACATAACAGTTCTTTTGTTAAGTTGCGGAGTATAATTGGAATTCTTTTGTGGAATAAATGAAAAAAAAAAAAAAAATCGAAAAATGTCTTTTAGATATACAAAGAAAGAGTTACTTCTAACTTACCTGAGAAACCATCTGGGCAAGTACAGTTGTAATAGGCAACACCGTCTATGCAGGTACCACCATTTTGGCATGGTCCCGACCAGCATTCATCCCAATTTGTTTGGCACTGTATGCCAGTATAACCGTCAATGCAATAACACGAATAGGAGCTGGAAATAAAACACATTTAGGAAATTTAAAATTCTATAAAAAAAAATGGATGAAAATTTTTGTTCAGTTTTCTAACGAAACCTACTTTTCAATTATAGTGTATAAACATTTTAAAGTTCAATTATTTTGGAAAGGAAAATTCTTTAAACAAAGATAAAATATAAAAACCTATTATTTTGAAAACTTAAGGCTATTGCGAAAAAAAGGATGAAAGCTGAGATAATCAAAAAGGATATTAAATTGGTGAACACATGTTCTCCAGTACCATTTTGTCCAGTAAAGGTAGCAGAAATTCGATGAGAAAGGCTCTGTGGCGCTTGCCATCGTGTGACGCCTTCATCGTTGTATTCCCTCTTATAAGGAGAAAATACAAGAAATATTTGTAAACTGGTAAGTCAATAATAATATTATCTCTCTTATTTACCAGTGAAAGTAGCACAAGTTATAAAGGCAGAGAAAACTCATTTTTAGTATAGTTTTTAAACATACACATGTTATGGCTAAAACCGACAATAATTTGATTACCACTATCAATTGTTTGGTTCTAAATTAAAAATAATATTTTCCTCTTTTTCAAGAGCAACAAGCTATGGTTAAAAAACAACCATGCTTTTGAAAGTGTAAAACATATTTTTGTTATTATTAACCATTTTAAGTTCAGAGGCATCTAAAGTATAGTTATGGCTTCTTGATGGACGACTTATTTTACCATCATAGGGTTGCTGGTTATAATAATATGGCTAAATTAAACATAATATGTTTAACATGTTCTTTAAAAATAGTTTTGTTGGAGTTGTCATCATTTCTTCTCAAGACCCTTGAGAGGGTCATTGATATTCATCTGAGGATGTCTATTCCCAGACATGTACTCTCTTCATCGCAGCACGCCTACACAAAGGGCAAGTCTATTGAGACGGCGCTTTACTCACTGGTCGGCTACATTGAGAAATCCCTTGAATTTCGTGAATACTCGCTGGTGGCCTTTCTGGACATCGAGGGAGCTTTCAACAATGTCAGATCCAACTCCATTCTGAGGTCGATGAGGGAGTTGGGTGTTGACCATGCAATTTGTAGATTTATTGGTAATCTACTTGATAGCAGGATCATTGAATCCACGATTGGTGCTACAAATGGGTCAGTTCGACGGATTGGGGATAAAAACCGTCGCGTATGGGGATGACATGGCGGTGGCGGTCATGGGTAAACACCTGGACACACTGTCCTCTTGTATTGAATCTGCATTACAGATTCTAAGCTTCTGGAGCATTTCCTGTGGGCTTGGTGTCAATCCACAGAAAACTGAGTTGGAGCTCTTTACCAGGAAGTACAAGGTTAGTAACTTTAGGCTTCCTAGGCTAAATGGCACGGAGCTGATGATCTCGAACAGTGCTAAATATTTGGGCGTAATTCTCGATAGTAAACTAACCTGGGAACTCAACGTTCGTTCGAGGTTTGATAGAGCCATTGTGGCCATATATACCTGCAAGAGATCTGTGGGCAGAATAGATCTTTGGGGCGTTGAATAGATCTTTGAGGCGGTGCTAAAACCGGTTTTCTTCTATGGGGTCATAGTGTGGTGGGCTGCCATATGTTGGGGGCGGTACTGCAGGATGCTTGAAAAAGTATATAAGTTGGTTGCGCTGATGATCACGGGATCACTTCGGAAGGCGCTGTTTGCTATGTTGAACTGGCTGCCAATTGACATCATGGCCGAACAGCTGGCCCTAACTTCCGCGATTAGACTGGGCCGGTGGGCCTATGGTCTACGCGGAACTATGGTCATACCAGGATCACGATGCGTGCATCTTGTGACCAGCGGGGCTAAACTATTGCACTTCGGAACTCTTTTTTGGTGCCTCGTTCACAGTTCATTATGGTAATGTCGATGAGCTGTTCGATAACACGCGATCTCTGGAAGTGGCCCTGAGGGTCTATACCGATGGTTCGAGGATGTGCAGCATAGTAGATGGAGATTTTTTCAGCGAGGAATGGGGCATTAGGGTCTCTTTTAGGCTGCTAGATGGCAGTAGTGTGCTGCAGGCGGAAATTTCTGCCATAAGGCGGGCGGCAAACTGGCTGAGGTACTATCGTATATCGAGAGATATATGTATATTTACAGACAGCAAGGCTGCCATTGCAACTCTGGCTGGTGTCTTGACGACATCTATATTAACGCTGGAATGCCGGATGTCTCTGACATGGGTACCAGTGCACATTGGGTGCCTGGGCAACCAAACTGCAGACAGTCTGGCCAAACGGGGCTGTCTCTTGAACGACATGTTCGTCGATGGCCTGATTGGCATTTCGATGGCTCGCAGCAATACTCTCATCAGACGAGAGTCGTACAGAAGGGCTCAGGGGAGATGGTAGGGGGAGGATACCTGCATGATGGCCGGGACTTTATGGCCTGGCTATGACGAGGCGAGAGCCGGATAATAACGGTGATATCGGTAATTACGGGTCACTGGGTGATAGGGACTCATGCTAGGAGGATGGGACTTGATTAAAATCACTACTGTAGGAGTTGTTATGATGATATGAAAGATGAGGAGATGGTGTTTCACGTCCTCTGCCAAAGCCCAGGTCTGGGGGCATTAGGCTTAGGAATTTTGGGAGACCAGAATTGCCACGTCTGGACGATATGTCCAACGTGGGACTAAAGTCGATCTCTCTGTTCTGCAGGGAGTGGGGGTGGTTCGAGGCTGCAGCGATCTCTGGGGAGTAGTCTGGTGGATACTGGCTGACTATTGTCACTCGCTAGGGGTATCACAAAGGGACCGCTATGAGGACCCAAGTGAGTCGTCGTAGTGACGGCTGCCCGTTGAACCTATTAACCTAACCTGACCATATTGAAAATGTTTTTTCTCTTGCTGTATGCTTAGACCTGGTTGCAGAACAGACGCATTTAGAATTTATTTTTAAACCTGTTACAAAAACAAATAAAAAGCAGTCCTATGTCAATTTTTTTCAATAAAATTGTGGTCCCAGTTCCACTCTTATTATTTTGTGAATAATATAAGAATTAAGATATTTTCGCAATAGTTTTTGTTATTTACAAATTCCATTTTTTCATGAAAATTGATCGAGTCTTGTTATTTTAGTTTTGCCATTCATGTGTTAAAAGTTTAATTTCATTACTTTGAAAAAAGGCCTTTGGGCTTTGTAATAGCAGCAATAATTTTTATTTATGATTTCAGTTCAATTGAAGGCTAACATTTATTTCCTTTTCTAAAAAAGAATACAAATGGTAAAGTTTGTTTTTTCTTTTTCTTTTTTCTGTTTTTGAAACACAAACTTTTGCTATGCATTGTGAACTTTTCTCATTCTGATATAAAAACATTCGTATGCAATACATGGAAAGGCCTTATCAAATATGCTGCCAATCTGTTGGAATTAAATGTAAATTCAAAGTGGCAGATTTGTAGAAATATCAGAATTTCGAAGTACCCTACGTTAACTTCAATTACTGTCAGTTATAAGATGTAGTTAAAAAAAAAAATTGATTAAATTATTCAACATAATCAAAAATTTACCTTTTTAATAAAATTATAAAAGAAGTTAATTTTAATTTCTTTAGTTATTTTAAGATTTTTACTCGTTTTATGCAAATTATTCTAATTTTGGGTGGCAATAGGGTACTTAAATTTTTATATCAGATTTTTATTCCATCAAAGAAGACCTTAAAAGCCAACAACAAACCAAAACAAAGTTTTGTAATAAATATCTGCAAGAATTTTTATTGCTGAAATAAACAACTAAAAAGCAGGCCAAGGAACTACAAAACAATCAAGTGAACTCATAACTGCAATATGTTTTTTTTTGTTTTTGTTTTGAAATGATATGAATTAATTTGCGATATTCATCATGAATTAGTAAACTATCGCGAGTAATGTGTTCTGTTCTAGTTAAATGAAGTAATCAAGGATAAGGGCTAAACAAATACACAAACAGTAAAATAATTGAACATATTTATTTTCACTCTAAATTGTTATCTTAAAAAAAATTTTATATGAAAATAAGTACAATTGAAATTTTTTGAATAATGAAAGTTTTTAACAGGGAAACCGTAAATATGCAATTATATGTTTTATTCCTTGTGCGAGCAATAGAGGCAAAAAAAAAAAATATCGAGTCATTACCGCAAAAAAAGCTTAAGCGACAAAAACATTTTACAGGAGCAGGTTTTTTATTTTATTTCATAAAAATTTTGTATGAAGGTTGTCGCTTAAGATAAAATTGTTTTTGCTATAAAGTCGTAATGGTAGGTTATGTGACCGTGATATTTTAGTGTTGCCAATAAAGTTATTTATTAAAATAAACGAAAATTGAAAACAACGTCTCTTAAGCTTTTTTTGCGGTTAATGCTCAAAATTTATCCGTTTAAATGCTTTTTATGAATATCGACATCGATTTGTTAGTGAATATTTTTACTTCTTGCAGCATTTTTTTTTTTTTCATATATTAGTCAAAAGCGGCATTTTTTGAGTTTATAAAGGCTGTTTTTTCTAGACGTATAGAACTTCCGGTAGGGATTTCTGTAAAACTAACTATCATTCTTATAAAGTTTTTTTTTTTAATTTTTTGTTCAGTTTACTTTAGTAAATCTTCTTGCAAAAACTTAAGATAAAGAATCTTTGAAATTTATTTACAAAATTCGCGCTCTGTTTGCCAAACTTGAACCAGATGTTTATCGGTAAATCATCTTTAGCGATGAGGCTCATTTCTGGCTTATACCCTTTGTATACTTTGTAGCATGTTATTTAGGTTACCCAGCACGAAGTTGGGGAATAAGTTATTTGGTGGCGCCAATGGCCCGCTACGACGATACAAGGAGCATTGGCAACTTGAAATTTAGTGGGAACTGTTAAGACCCTCCATAACTCTTCTCTATTATCCGCTGATTGCCCGCGGCTGCTGTGCGGTAGCACTCAGCCATGCCTTCCGCAAGCAGAAGATAAAATATGCAATATCATTAAAATGATTTTGCATATTTTTTTTATCCGCTATTTTGCGGATAAATAAAGATAAATAAATTTAAATGCCCGCCCTTAGATCAGGCGACCTGGGAAGCATACGGAAGGATGATATTCTTGATATGAGCCTGTAAGGAAGTTTTCTGCGTAATTCGGCCATAACAGGCTTGGCTTTGTGTGCAGTTGCACCATCTTGTTGAAATTACACAGAATTGAAAGGAGTTTTATTATGGCGCTGTTCTTGATAAAAGAAATTTTTAAGTTAGTGTCTCCAGTAACCGTCCGTTTTGTTACAAGAAGTATTGGCCGACAAAACAGGGTGTAAAAGAATGCACACCACTCTGTGTTGCGAATTGGATGCAATTCCCTGTCATGCAGTATTTCTGGGTTGGAACCACTCTAATGCGACAATTTTGTTTGTTTACGTGTCCGTTCAGATTAGGTTTTCTTTTGGTAGTGGCTTTCATCAGCCACCCTGTATTTGTTTAAAATTTTTGTCTATTTTGTTGAAGAAAATGTGGACAATAGCCCTTAATCCGCCTTCTACGCTCCAGCCATGCCGGCCACATGGCAAAAATAATATTTAAACATTAATTTCATAAAATTTGAAAATATATTTCCTTGTTTTATTGTGATTTAAACTTGTGTTTCTTTATAAAAATCACCCTTTACATTACAGTATGTGGGCTAGCGAAATAAGGTTTTTTATTTTTGTTAGAACCAGCCGTGGTTGACCCCTACTAATGCATTGGCATTGTGCTGGAATTAGGAAAATAGGTTATGGGAAGGAGGATATAGAGAAATAAGTTTAATTAATTTTAGCAACAACTTTTGTTGTCCTACATCATCCCATTTGATAAATATAAATCTGCACAAGGCTTTAATGCACCTTTCAAATCACTTTCTTTTTAGAAAGTTGAGTTCATCTTAACTCCAGATTCTAAAAATACAAGCGCATGGCGTCCCTCAGCCGTAACCTCAGCCCATACTATAACGTTGGATGGCGCTTGAGTTCTTGTGGCCTATCTTAGCTTAAATTTATTCGCTTATCTGTCCCTTAACCAAATTCCATAATTTTACTTGCTAATATACTGTTCTATTGTGTATCTTTCTAATCGTAAGATACGATATTTCCACAATTTTGATTTGCGCTTAAGGTGTTTTGCTCTTTAAAGCCGCTTTTTTTGCTGCTTCTGTGAATGAGTTTGCCCTTTTTGAATTTTATGAGGCTTGACACTAAGATAATTTTTTAAGTTTTCTTAAAAAGGACAATAACGTTAATACATACTTTTATGACTTTGAGATGTTTTATTTGGTTATATTTTATTGGCAGCATCCTGTGAAATGTATCAATTTGAAGTAAGACCTAAAAACTTATAATTTATTTATTATCAGAATTTAAACACTTACAGCCGTATTCATAAAAACTTATTTATGATTAATTAACCGTTTTTAAGCAAAAATTGGTAAAATTATATTCATAAACGAAAAAAAGTCTATTAAATTTTTAATAAACCATTCATAAAGTAAGAAAATTTATTGTTGGATTTGCGCTTCTTTAAACCAAAAATAAAATGACATTTTGACAAGTGCCTTGAAATTTTGATATTATTTTTGTGAAATATGTTAAAAAATAATGCAAAAAAAAAAATGTTTTATTTATTAATCGACATGTTAAATACATTTTAAAACTTTATCTGATTTAAATGCATATGTTCAGGGGCAAATGCAGATATTCTCCTTAATTATTTTTTAAAATATTGCAACTACAGTAATTTTGACTTAGCTGCACAATCTCCTTTGCACGATTTTTTGTGCAGGTAAATCAAAAATGCAGTTATCTTAAATGCATTTACCTGCCTTAATGTGCAGGTACACAATTGTGGTTACCTGCAGAAAAGTGCAGCTAAAGTAAAGTGTATGATTTAAAAGTTGAATAAAAAATATTTTATTAATACAGCTATTCCCGCTTAATTGAGTTTCTAAAAATGCACGATATTTAACGCAATTAAACGGGAACTCAATGAATCGCCGACGCAATTTAAACGAAAATCACTTAATTGAGCAAGATGTGCAATAAAGCGAAACACCCATGTGTATATAGAAAATAAAACTAATTTCTTTATTTATTAAGTTAAAAAATAGTTTAGGTTTTATAAAACAAAATAAAAATCAGGTACGTCCATCGTACAAAATCACAATCATTTTTTTACGTTTTTGGAGCAAAAACACATTAAGTAGACGGAAACAATTAACCGAAACATTTGCTTTTGTTTTTCGCAATGCGGTCTTATTTTGCGAAATAATTAAGCGGGCAATAAAACGGGAAACTCAATTATGCGGGGCTCAATTAACCGAAAACAACGTTCATAAATTTATATTGTATTAAAATTTTATTTCAAATAACAGATCATTTTATAGATGTATGTATGTATATTTAATATAAAATGAACATTAACAAAAACAATGAGAATTCACAAAGAACATACAAATTTATGAAAAAAAAACAAAATAATCGCGATTTATATTTTTATACACAGCTTGAATTGGGTATTTATTGGAAAAAGTGGCCACCATATATTTTCATGTGTACAGCTAACTTTGATGTTTTGTATGAAAATATTTTAAAGCTGCCCAAAAATATAAAAAATATGCAGGTATACAAAATGCGTGTAAACAAGGATTTTGAAGAATATGGAATTATAAAGAATAATTCCAAAAATTATGAATTTTGTGCAGTTAAGTCAAAAGTGCACGTAAACAAAAGGCAGTTAAGTCAAAACTACTGTAGTTGTTTTTTTGTTTAAAACAACAAATTATTGTTCAAAAAAATTAAAAACAAAAATAAACAAATCATAAAAATAGTGACGTTAATAAAAAGTTAGCAAACTTTTTATTCGAATACTTTCTTATCGTATATTTTAAAAAGGTTCAAACAAAAGTTTTTATGATATTTTTCGGCAAAATTTTGTTCAGAAACTAAAATAAAATGTTAGAAAAAAAAATATAAAAAAAGTAAATATAGAATATCATGTGAACCGAATAGAAGTTTCATGCATCACTAGCAATAAAATGGCAGCAAAATATAAAGAAAGTTGCCATACTTAAACACAAAATCGCTTCAAACAGTTAATAGTAAAAAAGCTGTTAATGTACGTCTATGAATACAAATTTTTATAAGAGGTTAACAAGACAAAAAGCGTTTGATAGTTATTATATACTATAAGCTTAAAATAAGAACTTTTTATGAATATGGCTGTAATTCTTTACTGCGTGCTACCTTCATATTCAATTTAATTTTTATTGGATGAGTAGGCAGCTTTATTTCCAAAAATTGTTGATCCTAGACCCATTGTGCATTTTTAAGTTTTTTATGAAATACGATGTGGACAAATGGTATAAAATAATGCACCTTAACTTTAACAATTAAGCGAAGAGTTTTCAAATAATAATTGAATTCGATTTTCCACAGTCCTTGAATTATTTAATTAAAAGTTTATCAAAGTTTTTTTGATATCAGTCTCGAGCATAGAATTTTTTTATTTTTCAAATTTAAACACTTGTTATTGTCCATTATTTTAATTAATTTTTAATATCCTTTTAATAACCTTTTTCTATTTACTTTACAAGTGACCTACTTAATCTGTATATGCCTATAGATGGCATGTATATGCCATACATACGTGTGGTTTTTTGTCCTTGCGCTTAGTGGGGGAGTAATAGTTAATGTATTATTGTATATTTATTGTGACTTTATAACCTTAAAACACTACATTATTAACACTTCAATAAAATAGCTGTTGTTTTTTTTTTGTTCACATTTAACCAGCAACATTTATAAAACATTCGTGCATGTGCTACTTTGGATTATTAAGTGATAATGTGTGAGGCTGTGGAAAATTACAGATGTGAGTTTTAGAAACCCAGCAAACATTTTCCAGTAAAGTTTTAGAAATTCTTAAATTTTAAGTAACATTTTCTATATCTAAAATATCTTTACTAAAGCAAGTTAGTAAAAGCGAAAAAGTATAGTCGGTCATGCCCGACAATATGATACCTTACATCACAGTATATAAAAAAAAATTGTGCAAGTGTAGCCTATTTGGGACCCAAGGGCACTAATGGACCCACCAGAACCAAATTATGTTTAAGATTCATATAAAAGTTCTTTTTGCCGAATATTATTAAGATAGCTTCATCTATGTACAATTTGAGTGCCTTTATGTAATTTTAGGAAGGGGTTTATATGGATCCTACGGCAATTTTGGACACACAAGCACAACATTTTGTCATGCTATCGTACAATTTATTTTTGCAAATTTATTTATTAATACCAACGTTTATAAGAAAGTTATGGAATAATATTTGTATGGGAGCAATGGTCAGGACAAGTCAAAAAGTGACAACATCTCACCAGACCACCTTTAGGCAAACCCCCAAACCAGTGCTGAACTTATTTTGCCAATTACTGAGGAAATATGGGAATCAGAAATAATTCCAGAAGGGCTCAAGCAAGGCATTATAATAAAACTACCAAAAAAGGTGATTTAACAAATAGAAATATTTGGCGAGGAATTTCCTCACTCAATATGTTCAATAAAGTGTTAGCGCATATTTTGGCTAAGAAATCTAATGCAAACATTAAGAAAAGAACAGGCTGGTTTTCGTCCTCAAATGCCATGTATTGATCACATAAATGTGCTAAGGATAATCGTGGAACAATCGGTCGAGTACAGGTCCCCTTTGTTCCCTTTATTCATCGACTTTGAGAAGGCCCATAACGTGATTTAGGAGGCACTTGAGTGTAAAGGTATACCTCAGAAACTTATTAAATTAATGAGAAGTCTATATGAAGGGGTAAGCTGCCGCATTCTAAAAGATGCTTTCCCGAAAGACTGAGTTTAATACAGAAGTCCGCCAAGGGTCTGTAATGTCACCATTACTGCTAACTATCATGCTTGAAATTGTTATGAGCCATGCAATGGTGGGAAAACGAGGAATTCTATGGGGTGTTCATGAAACATTAGAAGATTTCAAGAATGAAGATGATAAACGCCTTCTTTCCCACAATTACTCCGACATGTCCACTAAGCTTCAAAAGCTATCGGAGGCATCAGCCAAATCTGGATTAAAAATTAACACAATTAAAAAAAAGGTTTTGAGAATTCCTTCTAAAAACACTTGGGACTCTAATAACACTGTGCTCGAATTTAACACTTTTTTTTTTGACACTCCGGGCACATGGCGTTTTAGCATAATCGGGTACGCTGAATTCAATGGTGCCCACCGTTTTTTTTTTAGGTTGGCTTTTGTTTTCGAGATATACCGTTATTTCGAAAATGGAGGAGGTTACACAACATTTATTCGCGTAACTCAAAAACCGTTCAGTTTATTGAGGTAACTAAAAAAACCAAAATTCCACATTAAAATTTCCTTTTTTAATATGAGCAGTCGTTTTAGAAACGTATTTTTTTTTTTGTAAAAAAAAAAATAATTTTTTTATCAAAATTTCGAAATTCTTGTTTTTTAAAAATTCATAAAAAATTGGAAAATGCAGCTAGGATTCTAATTTTTTGCAGACATAGAAAAAACGAAGCTGCAAACAAAACAAGCCACAAATGATTAAAATCTGTTACCAACTCTCACAAAAGAATTTCATAAAACGCAATATTTGCTTGGGAGCCCCCTAAAAAGTGGTGATAAGGGGCAAGTATGTATCGAGAAAATGTTAAGGACAAACAACTAATTGAGGTCGGTAATATATTTTATCTTACTGGGGGCGACTCCTGGGCATTTATGGGACTTTTTTTCAATATATTTCTAGTCTGCATTGAACATTTTGTATGGGAGCCCCCTTAAAGAATGGGGATAGAGAGAAGGTATGTTAGAAATAAATGATTGAGATGAAAAATAAAGTGGGGTTGGTCATACATTTGACCCATCTAGGGGCATCCTAGGCGCTGCATTAGCCAAATTTAAGAATTTCAACCATACATATATGGCGGTTTAATAGAATTCTTAAATTTGGCCCCTGCAGTGCCTAGGATGCCTCTAGATGGGTCAAATGTATGACCAACCCCACTTTATTTTTCATCTCAATCATTTATTTCTAACATACCTACCCTCTATCTCTATTCTTTATGGGGGTTCATTTTATCAGAAAAAAATACTGCGTCGATTGTTCCAGGTCCCGGGACTTGCGCCGTTTGCGTTTTGAAAATACCAGTGTCTTCTTTGTCGTAAGCCTAACAAAAACTAGTATTTTCTTACAGTTGTTGCTTACGACACTTTTGCGTCAGCAAAATTTTTCAAACTAACACTTACGCCAATCTATGCGTATGTGATTTATTATAAAGTATCAGTTATTGCAAATAAATATCAATTATCGTAAAAATTATTCAAGATAACACTTTTTGTTGTCAGTAATAAAGTTTTAACAGTGTGACGCTCATTCTGAAGGTACCGGGTGAAATACTTTGTTACAATTTTAATTCTAATCATTGTAGTTTTGAATTTTTTGTTTTAGGGTAAAGAAAAATTTTCATTAAACTTATTCATTCCAAGTACGTACATGTATATCTCTATCAAGTGCAACGGAACTCTTCGTGACGTAATAATTTTTAGGTAAAAAAGAAAAATATTGTGGTTTTTTGAAATTATAATAACGGAAGAACAACAACAATCCAAACAGTCCGGAAGATCGCAACGGACAGAATTAAAACGCAAATCAGATTTCAACATATCTTTCTTAGACTTTATGGATAAAGAAAATTCTAAATAAATGTACTCAAATCTTTGCGTTTTGTTCAGAAAATATTTTTTTAAGTTTTATTAAAGAAAAAAAAAACAAACAAATGTGTCACTTAAAGCATTTTAAAACTCTTAAATTTTTGTTTCCATAAAAAAAATTGTAGTTACAGCATTTTATAGGTTCTAGCTGTAAGCCGCAGAATAACCTGGAATAGACTTGAGAGGAGATGTTTACAGCCAATATATAAAGCGAGAAAAAATAACAATACGGTTTTAAAATCATTTTCCCAAGTTGTATAGTTTTTGCGATATGAATTTGTTTCTACTCTCATACAGGTTTATTGGATCCGGTGAACATTTTATGTTTTGTCAGTTATAGTGTTCTTTATTTCTTGCGACGATATGTTAAAATATTAAAATTATGTTTCATATTTGTATGCTCCTTGGTACATGTAAAACTTTTTATGTGATTAATTCCATATTACAATCCCTTGAAAAAGTCGACAAACAATCGACGAAGTGTCGGGAACAAAATATGGTTAGTAAAAATTTAATTTTATTTACATTGAAGAAATGTAGGCCCTTTTAGCTTGACAAAAATAACATTCAATAATATATTTAATTCCAACGTGAAATCAACACTTATGTACAGATGCGAGTTATGGAATGCAAGTCTTAGGGACATTCAAGCACTTCAAGTGTTCGTGAATAGGTGAATTCGTAGAGTAGAATATTAAAGGTTTTTTGGCCACATATTTAGCCCAATTATGAATAAACATTCCCCGGGAGTTTTTTTCCTTCTCTCATTTTTGTATGTAAATTCAATTTAAAAAAAAGGGAAAGGGAAAAAACTCCCGGGGAATTTTAATTCATAATTGGGCTGATTATTTCAAATAAAAACCTGTGGAGGAAAACACAGCAAACACCAATTTTCACAGAAATTCAAAAGCGTAAGTGGAATTGGATTGGGCACACCATTCGTAAAAAATCACCAAATATTATTAGAAATGCGATCGCCACTTGTCGAAGGCAAATCTAAACCAAAACCAGGAAAATGCAAAGGTCATGGCCTGAAATAAAAAGCATTGCGATAAATAGATCCGAAGCGAGAAATTTTGTTAAGGCCCTATGATCCTAATAGGAACGATGGGAATATATTTATGTGGTCTATTATGGCCCGATTCCAATAAATAAATTTGGTAAGATGCTTTAATAAGTTAAATAAGTTTGGCCCAAATTTAATCTTAATCTAATTACCAGCATAATAAGATGGCTTATCGACACAAAGACCCTATTCCGGAATGAAGCTTGTATGGGGGCTATGTGAAAGTTAGGACCGATTCGCCCCATATTCAATAGGCTTGGTCCTTGTGCTAATTAAAACCTATGTACCAAATTTCAATAACAATATATCCAAAATTGCGATCTGTATTTATCGCTCAAGGTTTACATAAACAGTAGGTGTACGACCAATATTTTAAGGTGTTATAATGAATCGTAGCGTTAATTTCTAGCATCACTTAAATTCTATGTGCCCCGCAAACCCCCAGATTAACACACAAGCAAGCACGGATCCTCTGGTCTAGTCCATCACTGGTATTCTAAATTGGGCTTCAAGGCTGTCACGACTAAATTTACAATATATGATCTCTTTAAGATTAAGTTCCGGGGATCCATTAAACTTTAAGTTTAGTTAAATCTACACAGAAAAAGTTATTTTTCCAATTCAAACAAAAAATTTGTAGAATCAAAACATTTTTCGTCTGAAATCGGCCCTACAAACAAATTTGCATATTCAAACAATTTATTTGAAAAAAACCCTGATTTTTTCAAACAAATAATTTAACTGAATTAAACAAATAGTTTACTGAAAATCATATAAATTTCAAACAAATAATTTTGCTGAATCAAACAAAAAAGTTTTTGCACAAGCAATGACGCGCACACAAGCAAGCACTGTAGAAACACACTTTTTTTGTTTGGAATAATTTTTGAACCGTCTTGTTTATAGACACAATGTTTTTCTTCTTTACTCACTGTTGCTGTATCCTTTCCTTGGCAGCAGACCGACTGGTCATCACTTTTTTTTTGTATTTGATGTAGGTATTAAACTAAACAGTTTTAAAAAATTGAATACGGGATTTTGTGTTTCTTTTTTTTTTACCAACTTTGAAACCAACCAAAAATTTATTTTGTTTCTTCTAATGTTGTTGTTGTTTAAAAATAGTGAAACGTTTTTTATACCCACCACCACAGTTAGTTGTGAAGAGGGTATACTAAGTTTGTCATTCCGTGTGAAACTTTTTTATTATTCATCTCAGACCCCATAAAGTATATATATTCTGGCTGCTTGAGTAATTCTAAGTCGATTTAGCCATGTCCGTCTGTCTGTCCGTCTGTTGAAAACACGCTAACTTTCGAAAAACTCAAAAGAAATGAACAAACTAGGTGTCAAATTGCTTGTAGTTATCCTAAGCAGTTTGGGCTTGAATTTCAGCAAAATCGGTTCAGTAGGACCAGAGCTATGAATCAAAATGTGGAACCACCACCTTCAAAAACTTGATAATTTTGTTACAAAAACTAACATAAATGATGCAAAAATGCACGGAATGACATAAGATTTTGCACAAGTCCGTTTTATTCGACTAGAAATAACACTGTAAAATTTCGCGAAGGTCGGTCCATAATTTACCCTAAGCCCCATATATGCCCTACTCCCGGAAAACAGTTTAGTCTCGTAAAACCATAATTAATAACAAATCGTCACAGTTTAAGATAATAATAATAAAAAGACATCATACAGATATTACTCCTTAAACATTCGAACTGTCGGTGGAGGGTATCAAAGATTCGGCACAGCCGAATATATCACTCTAACTTGTTTTTACCTAATATTGTTTTAGTTTTTTTTTTACTGCAAACCTCGCCACGCTATTTAATCATCTGTCTTATTGTTGTACTTATTTAAAGCGTCCAAAAATAGACTGTATTTGTTTTTTGTTCTTGTTCTTATATTTCACATAAAGAAGTGTTGGTACGATCAAATAAAAAAATGCAAAAAAACGACAACATTAAAGAGCGTTAAATATTTCATACAAAATTATGAAAACTTGAAACCAATAACGCGTATATTATATTTTTGAATAGTTGTCAACATTTCTGTTCTTTAAAATAAAAATCAAACAAAAATGTTAATTGAATCAGTAAAAAAATTTGTAGAATTTAGAAAAATTTAAAAAATAGTTCAGCAATAATTTTTTCTGTGTTATTTAAGAAAACTTTAAGTTATGCTTGGATTAAAAACGGAGGATTATAAGACCGGGGTTTTAAGATGTGGATTAAGTTAAAACTGAGTTTAACGTAGTCTGAAGCTCGGATTTATTCGGTGAAATGTGATTTTTTTTATTATTTCATTGAAGACCAACATTTTAAGCAAAACTAAACTGTTCCGTCAAAATTTTGTACACAAACTTGGTAATGGCAGCACGAATTGGTTTTAGATTAACACAACGTAGTTACTCGTCCTAAGCGTTTATGAAGATAGTCAAATATTTCGAGATGAAAATCGCGCCAATTAGGAGTATGAAAGAACCCATTGAAAAGAGTACAAAATATAAAAATTTTGTTTGGTTAAAAAAACAGGCAAAATCAGATTATTATTTTAGATGTCAGCTTCAAAATAGGGGTTTGATATTATATATTGACCACGAAGTTTTTTTCAATTTAGCCTAAATATACGAATGCGAAACAAAAAATCCTTTTTAAATTTCTCGCCTCTTAACTGAAAGGGCAACGCTGCTCTTGTCAAAAGGAAACCGTTAGTTGACTCCTGCCAAGTTTTGACAAGCTCGTTTAAGATGTTTGAGAGAAACGCCGATTAAAAATTTTGAATCGTATACAAATTCTGGCAGATTTAACCAAAAAATTTATGAAGTAGTTGAGGTGATGTCTGGCAGACTGGCAGTCGTGGGAAATTCTAGATGCCGACTTATGAGATTTTTGCTGACAAATGTAATGACAAAGGCATGGGAAACTCTGTTTGCCGATATATAAAAGGTTTTTGACAGATAGCTGAAAGACTGTCGATTGCAACCGACTAATGGCACAGATTTTGTACAGAAATCTAAGATCGGTTCTAGTCTTGCAGAAATTGTCTCCACAAATGTGGTGTCAATTTATAAATTTTTTTCAGACATATTGGCTTTTAAAATACCCCCCTTCCTGATATACGAAACCCATTAGAAAGCGATCAGAAGCGAAACGAATATTCAATGTCTAACGGAAATCTGTACAAAGTCTCTAAGAATGAACTCGTACATTTGCAAGAAATGTCTGGCTCAGACAACGTCGGACTACTTTGCTGGCTGGGTTGTTTCACTTAAAAACTAGGTTACCGACATAAATGTCGTATATACATATCTACACAGAAAAAATTATTTTTCCAATTCAAACAAAAAATTTGTAGAATCAAACAATTTTTTGTCTGAAATCGGTCCTACAAACAAATTTGCATATTCAAACAATTTATTTGCATTTTGTTTACTGAAAAAAAACACAAATTTTTTCAAACAAATAATTTAACTGAATCAAACAAAAAGTTTACTGAAATTCAAAATCAAAAAAAAAAAAAAGTTTTTGCACAAGCAATGACGCGCACACAAGTAAGCACTGTATGAGAAGGTGACTGCAAAGCAGAGCCGCCGACTGGCTTTGAAACACATTTTTTTGTTGGAATAATTTTTGAACGAAGTCTTATTTATACACACAACACAATGTTTTTCTTTATCACTCTCTGTTGCTGTATCCTTTCCTTTGCTAAAGAAGAAATGTAACCAAAAACGGCAGCAGACCGACTCGATATGTTTTTCGTCATCATTCTATTTTTGTATTTGATGTATTTAACCAAACAGTTTTAAAAAATTGAATACGGGATTTTGTTTCTTATAATGTCGTGTCTGCTATTGTTTTTCTTATAGTTGCACTTTTTTTAAGCATCCAAAAATAGACTGTGTGTGTTTTTTGTTGTTGTTCTTATATTTCACATAAAGAAGTGTTGCTTACGATCAAATAAAAAAATGCAAAAAGACGACAACATTAAAGAGCGTTAAATATTTCATACAAAATTATGAAAACTTGACACCAATAACGCGTTTATTTTATTTTTGAAGAGTTGTCCACATTTTTGTTGGTTAAATAAAAATCAAACAAAAATATTGATTGAATCAGTAAAAATATTTATAGAAATTAAAAAAAATTTCAAACAAGCGGTTGTTTGAAAATAATTCGGCAATAATTTTTTCTGTGTAGTATTAATCTTAAATGTGGCAATAAAAGAAGAACTCACCTATTTAGACCATCAATACAAACACCGAAGACACAGGGATTACTGAGACAAGCAAATCCAGCATGACCGCAACCGAATAAAGAGAACATCGACACTAAAGCCAATAGCCAAAAGATATGCGACGAGTTTGAGGAGGAATAGCGGGTGAAAGAGGTTTTGAAAAATGCAAAGCGGGTGGTGGAACATGAAGTTTTCCAATATTTAAAACTGCTTAAGCTGTTGTCCATTTCATCATCGATATCTGAGTGCTTGTAAAAGGTGGTTGTGGTGGTGTTGGTGGTGGTAGAGTTGGCGGCAATAACTTTTTGACGTTGATGATGCATTAACGATGGCGATGACAATGAGGCCGCTGATAATGTTGAGGTTGTGATAATGTCGTCTTTATCGTTATTATAATGTTTGTTGCTTGAACAGGAAGTTTTTGTTGATGATAATGATGCAGCTGTTTCTACTGCTGCTGACGATGTTACTCTTAAGGATGTGACATTATCTTTATAATCATCGTCATCATTATTGTTGGTGTTGGTGTCTTTATGTTGCTCGTTATTATTTTTGTTGTTCCTGTTGCTTGTCTTGCTGTTGTTGTAAGCATATGACAGAAATGTATTTCCTGTGTTAATATCATTGGAAATTGTTGATTTAACGGATGCTACTGCCACTTGTGTACGAGTTGGTGTTGTAACAATTTTTTCGTTGTTATTTTGCAGGTGACATTTTAACTCAGTTTGTTGTAGCTGCTGATGCTGTTGTTGCAAAGTATCTCGTTGTATTTCCTTTAATTTGTTGGTTTCTTCGGATGTTTGTCTTGTTGCTAAGTTGATGTTGGTGGCTGCTACTGTTGTCTGTGTTTTTAATGATGTCGTTAATGCGGCTGCTGTTAATGATGATGATAATGGCTCTGATGTTGCTGATGTTATTGATGCTGCTGACAGTGTTGTCATCATTGGTGGTGGTACTGATGTTTTTAGGGATTTATTTATTAATTTAGTTTCATATTTATATTGAAAAGATTTAGGTGTTAATCTTTTATGGGATTTTTTAAAAATTTCTTGCTTTCTGTTTTCATCATAAAGTTGCGTTTGATTTATGACAAATTTTCGTTTAAATTCGCTGTTATTTTTCATTTTATTTAAAAAAATTTACTTGCTTTTTTTGTAGCTGTGTCTGAGTCCTTTTCTACCTTTTTGCATTTAACAGTATAGCAAAAATATTTGTTAAAAACATTGATTGATTGTAGTAACTCTATGTGAGAGTATGAGGGGAAGTCTCTTTGTATAGCCAAAGGAAAAGAGAATATTAGTTTGAAAGGAAGAAGCCTGTTCTTAAATGCTTTAAGCTTAATTGCTTTAGTGTGTGTGTGTTAGTGTTAAACGGTGGTGTTAGTGTCTCTTAGTATTTGATGATGTTTTTTGTTTAGCTCCTTTTTAATCCTCCTAACAGCTAACTTGGCTTTGTCTACAGCTGCAACGAATTAAGCTGCTGCTACTGCTACCAGAGCCCAGCTTCGTACTATTCTTGGCTTTTTGCTCCTTTTTTCGCTGCTTCTCTTTATTTTTTAATATTGAACATTTTTATATCTTTTCTTCTACTATTGTATGAATTGTATATTTCCTTTAAGGATATTAAGTGTTTATGTTATGTCTTTCTCTGTTATCCTTGTTGCATCCTTTTTTCGCTTTTTATTATTTATTTGCTATTGATCGAAGTGACTATTATTATTTCTTTTAATTTGTCTTCCTTCTTTGAAATCGTTTTAAATATTGACTTGTTAAATTTTTAATTGGTTGCTGTAAGAGAAAAAAAATAGAAGAGAGATAAAGTGAGAAACAAGTTAAATAAAAATTTACGCTGGGCTAAAAAGTAAAGGCAATGTATTTTTTCCCCAGAATCTTTTTCATGTATTTAAATTAATTCAAATTGAAAATTAATTGTAAAAATGTTTCATTAAATAAGCTTCTTATTGCAAAAGCTTTAAAAGGCAAGAAATTGAAAAAAATAAATTAATTAAAATGTTGTGTTTTTATTGATTACTTTAAATGCATTTTCGTACGGCAAACGGAAAAACTGTTGATTATATGAAATGCAGGTGTTCGTTGAATGAAAAGAAGTCAAGTTGTTTGTAGGAAATATGTTAATAAGTCTTTAATTCGGGTAATACACAATTTCTGACAGAAAATTAATAAAAATTTTCCCCAAAAATTTAATCTTCTATTCCTCTTAATTAAACATTTTAAAGATTTTGGACATAACAAATTAAGCTCTTTTACCATTTAATAGATTTTATATATATGTTTTCGTAATTTAAGGCTTTGTCGTTTAATTAAGTTTTTCAAAAGTAATGACCTTGGAGTCTGTTATTTGAATAAATAGCATTGCTTGTCATTGTCTATTATCTACTTTATGAAATGTTATTGTTTCTTGTTTATTATTTTTCTCCAACATAAGTAGGTCTTAATAAACCATTAATTTTATAACATTCTTATTCAAAGCCGAAATAAAGACAAGTTAATAAATCATTTTGAGTGTATTTCCAACAGTAGACAAAAAAAAAAAAAAAAAAAAAAAGAAAAAAAAAAAAAAAAAAAAAAAAAAAAACGAAAATGGGCAAAAGAAAAACGAAATGGAAATTGAAAGGAAATACATCAGTTAAGCTAGAAAACTAGATCTGAACTAGAACTGACCTTTAGATGAATTAGAATTGAACCAAAATTGAAGTAGAACTAAACTAGAACTGTACTAGAACTGAAAAGGTGATAAACAAGAACTGAACTAGAACTCAACTACAACTTAATTAGACCTGTACTAGAACTGAACTAAAACTGAATCAGAACTGAACTAAAAAAAAAAACTAAAACTAATCGAGATCTTAACAGGAAACAGAAAAAGAACTGTGGAAACTCAAATAAACGCTTTAGAACACAAAAAAAAAAAAATTATTTTGGTCCGTTTAGTATGGACAGAAAGAATTAGATGTAAATTGCTTTCGAATCTTAAAAATATTTGAGCACGACTTCCATAATTCGCCTCCTGGTGTCTTATCACCGCATACGATAACGGGCAAAATTTATGCCTAAACTTTAAATAAATAACTGCTCTCTATATAATGCCAAAATAAAATTATAGAATTTTTGATTTTGTCTGATAACTTTAACTGTTCTGAGTCCATCCTATTTTATGAAATTATATGAAGCCTATTGATTTTTACTAGACACACAGTTTTCTTGTTATCATTAGTTACCCACTAAGGCATAAATGCATATATACATTAGGGTGGCAGCTAAATTTCAACTTTGGATTTTTAACATCTCCCGGGCGGAATATTGTGCCACATGGTCTAAAACTGATGTGCCCCTTTGAGGTCAAAGTTCAAATGATAAAAAAAAAAATTTCCATACAAGCAAAAAAAAAAATCTTGTCCGATCGAAATGAAATTTTTTGTTTTTAATAAGCTAATAAAGCTTACTAATATTGAAAAATAAAAAAAAATCGAAAAAAAATTTTTTGCTTGTATGGAAATTTTTTTTTTATCATTTGAACTTTGACCTCAAAGTGGCACGGGTTAAAGTTATCCGATTTGGCTGAAATTTTTTCCACATCAGATCTAGACAATGTGGCACAATATTCCGCCCGGGAGACATCAATATTAATATTAATCGAGATCTTAACAGGAAACAGAAAAAGAACTGTGGAAACTCAAATAAACGCTTTAGAACACAAAAAAAAAAAAATTATTTTGGTCCGTTTAGTATGGACAGAAAGAATTAGATGTAAATTGCTTTCGAATCTTAAAAATATTTGAGCACGACTTCCATAATTCGCCTCCTGGTGTCTTATCACCGCATACGATAACGGGCAAAATTTATGCCTAAACTTTAAATAAATAACTGCTCTCTATATAATGCCAAAATAAAATTATAGAATTTTTGATTTTGTCTGATAACTTTAACTGTTCTGAGTCCATCCTATTTTATGAAATTATATGAAGCCTATTGATTTTTACTAGACACACAGTTTTCTTGTTATCATTAGTTACCCACTAAGGCATAAATGCATATATACATTAGGGTGGCAGCTAAATTTCAACTTTGGATTTTTAACATCTCCCGGGCGGAATATTGTGCCACATGGTCTAAAACTGATGTGCCCCTTTGAGGTCAAAGTTCAAATGATAAAAAAAAAAATTTCCATACAAGCAAAAAAAAAAATCTTGTCCGATCGAAATGAAATTTTTTGTTTTTAATAAGCTAATAAAGCTTACTTATATTGAAAAATAAAAAAAAATCGAAAAAAAATTTTTTGCTTGTATGGAAATTTTTTTTTTATCATTTGAACTTTGACCTCAAAGTGGCACGGGTTAAAGTTATCCGATTTGGCTGAAATTTTTTCCACATCAGATCTAGACAATGTGGCACACTATTCCGCCCGGGAGACATCAATATTAATACAAAAAAATTGCTCCATACATTTCGCTGCCACCCTAATATACATACATACTTATTTATATTAATTCTAAACACATACACAAAAATCGCTACCAAAGTTTCGTTACCAACAACTAGGAAAAATAATACTAAATAGACACAAATGTTTAAACAACAAATTCAACTGCATTCCCTTCCTCCTGTATAACAAGAGTACAACAACCTCTTGAACAAATTTTTTACATTGGGCTAACGTGGTTTGAGGACTTCTATTTGAACGCACACAACTGTAAACACTTGCATATTTTCTTATGCATATGTGACGCGCAAAATAGAAAGGGACCTAAGGGTAAAAACCGGTTTTGTTCAGGAGAGCCATTTTAAAGATTTAAATACGTGTATCTTTGGTGTACCATCACATCATAAAACGCCCATATCTCTGGGAGAGAACACTTTTGGGGCATGGGATCGGTCTCATTCGACGCTTAGATGTTGTCCACATCAAAAAAAAAAAAAAAAAAAGTGAAAATTGATTTTTTTTTTACCCTTAGGTCCCTTTCTCTATGCGCTGTCACATATACATGAAGTGGTGTATTGGGCTATTTGTGTAAGAGAGTTACTTTGTTTGGTTTAAGGTTTTGCTAGGTTTTTTTTTTATCTATTTTGTGTTTGCATATTAAATGAATAATATGATTTACGTTTTGCCACAAATTTTTCGTAATTTTTATTTTTCGCTAATTCTAGTTTTGCTTTCCTTTTAGTTTTCTAATTTAAACTTTTCTTTGTTTTTAGATGGAATTTTTTCTAAATGTGAAATAAATAACTTGAAAAAGGGCATCGTGAAGTAGAGTTTCGTTAAAAAATGTTAAGAAGAGAAGAAAATTGATAAGTTAGTTTAACATAGTTAGTTTAGTATACAAAATATAATACTGAGCTAAGATACAAAAATATAAAATTATAAAAAAGCTTTAAAATAATGGTTCCCAAGTCTGCTATAACTTTATGACTGTCGTAAAAATTTTGACAATACAAATTTCGGTGTGCTGTTTTTCCAGCTGGTTTTGGTTTACAATTTTAAGACATTATTTTTTTATTCGCGCAATAAAGAAAATATATTTTTGTTAATTTTTTTTAATTCAATTTTGACGTTTACACTAACCTATCATATGATAATACACCTGGCTGTTCACAAAGTGCTATTTAGTTTAAAATAGTACTTTAGTACTTTACACTTTTGAACAGTTTCTGAATTAGCTAAATTTAAAAGATTAATGGTATACATAGTTGTATACTATCATAATAGTATAATAGTGTTGTAGTACATTAGTTTAAAAGTATAAGAGTATAATAGTATAATAGCGTAGTAGTATATTAGTTTAAAAGTATAATAGTATAATAGTATAATGGTATAATAGAATAATAGTATAATAGTTTAATAGTATAATAGTATAATAATATAATAGGATAAAAGTATAATAGTATAAAAGTATAATAGTTTAATAGTATAATAGTATAATAGTATAATAGTATAATAGTATAATAGTATAATAGTATAATAGTATAAAAGTATAATAGTATAATAGTATAATAGTATAATAGTATAATAGTATAATAGTATAATAGTATAATAGTATAATAGTATAATAGTATAATAGTATAATAGTATAATAGTATAATAGTATAATAGTATAATAGTATAAAAGTATAATAGTATAATAGTATAATAGTATAATAGTATAATAGTATAATAGTATAATAGTATAATAGTATAATAGTATAATAGTATAATAGTATAATAGTATAATAGTATAATAGTATAATAGTATAATAGTATAATAGTATAATAGTATAATAGTATAATAGTATAATAGTATAATAGTATAATAGTATAATAGTATAAAAGTATAATAGTAAAATAGTATAATAGTATAATAGAATAATAGTATAATAGGATAATAGTATAATAGTATAATAGTATAATAGTATAATAGTATAATAGTATAATAGTATAATAGTATAATAGTATATTAGCATAATAGTATAATAGTATAATAGTATAATAGTATAATAGTATAATAGTATAATAGTATAATAGTATATTATCATAATAGTATAATAGTATACAAACATGAAAAAACAAAAAATGTACTTTGCACTTCAAGAAAAATTCTTGACAAAAGTACGAAAAAACAGAAGTAAGGAAAAAACATGTAAAAATCAATTAAAATGGATAATCATTCAAAAAAGCAAACTTCGGTCTACCAAAGGTTAAAATACAATTTGGTTTAAGGATTTATGTTTGACTATTGACGTCAGCAGTCGTCGATGGCTGCGAGTGTAAAACGGCAAATCCATCTGAGGAGATCGAGTGGTTGCGATCGAAACATGTCATGGTAACCTGCCGGCCGCGGTTCGAATCCCGGCCACGGTCAAAAAATGAAAGATTATCAATAACAATTTTAATTAATTTTCATGTTGTAAAATTCCTTTCTTCATAGAAATAATTTAATGAAAATTAAATTTAATGAACTTAAGCCTAATTAAAAATATTAAAAATTTGGATTAAAAACCATAAATAGTTCAACAAAATAACCACAATACTAATTATAGTATACTAATATAATAGTTCATAAGTATAACAGTATAATAGGGAATTAGTAGATGCTAGTTACTTTTTCATCTGAAAACGGTGTTTTTATATTTGAGCATTATTTCTTTAAAATATTTTTTCCCTTTTTGTTTATTTTACTGTGTACTTCAAAATCTCTATAATATTTTTAACAACAAAACTATTTGTTGTTATGCTAAAGGAAGCTTAAGTATGGGGCCAAAATAAAAACTGAAAAACATTGCGTCATCATGTTTGAATTTTTTTATTAAGTTCTAACAGAGAAGAGGTGGCAGATTTAATTTATCTAAAAAGTGTTTATTTACGAAGACCCATAAATTAAAAACGCCATACAAATAAACATACATACTTTAAAATAGACAAACAAACCCAATAAACACAGATAAAACAATTAAACAAATTGTATATAAAATTATAAATTAATATAATACTGTATAAGGCAATTTACTATTTGCTATAATTTTATGAATGTGACTTTGATAAAATTATACCAAATATAACCCATATGACACAAAAGAACTCTTTGTGAATTGCTCTTATGAAACTCTTGACAAATTGCAAAAAATTAAAAACTTTTAACATTTGACTTACATTCCTCATTAATGCGGTTGCTGGGTTATTGATAAAAATAATGCATAGAAAAACTCTCATATATAAATCAACTCATCTATCTGTCTTGCCTTAAAGTAAGATAAATAGAAAAGCAACAAAAATGATATAAAAAGAATATGTCAAAAAAATGACAACAACTAGAAAAAGAACCACAAAATGAAGAAAAATTTATTTAGATATAAAATGTATGAAAAGGTTTTCTTCCTTATCCAACAACAGCAACTATTAGGAGGATTGAAGATAGCAAATAAAAAAAAAACTATTTGTCATCAACAGTTTCAGTAGATTTATACAAATATAAAAAAATCCTGTTGTTGAAATACACATTTATTAGAATTTTTTTATAAATAATATAATGATTTTTTCTCTGTGTACTAGAATTTTATCTTTAAAATAAGTGTAAATCATTTTAAAAGCAGTAGGAGTTCTTGACCAAGAAACATTTAATTTTTATTTAGAAAATATCCAAGAGGGAAACGAACTAAGGGTAGTTCCGTCATTCACATAAAATTTTTCACCAATTAAACTAAAATATAATCAGTTTTTATTAAAAATTTAATCAAGTGAAGTAAACTTTTAATCAAGTGAATTAAACGTTTAATTAATACTATTAACTGGTTTAATTGATACTATTAATTTGTTTACTGGTGCAAATTTAATTAATTTTTTAATTAATATCACAAATTTTTTAATTGAAATCAATTTTTATTTTTTTCTGTGTTGGTTCTTTAGTGGAAGACACCGGTTTTAATTCTAACACTTGATATGAGTAGGACCTTTTACTTTTGCATAGCGATTTTATTGGAAGGGGGTAATTGACAGCTAATAGCTACAACTTGACAAGTCATACATCTTATCTTAGTGAACATGCTTAGTGCTAGTGTTGCAATGCTAGTTTTTGGTATTATTCCAATTAAACAAGACATAGCACTAAATGTTAGAACCAATTTTTAAAAAGTCCCAAGGAAATTAATGGCACTAACGGTGAATAATGTGCCTGTTACAAAAGCAGTCCTTATTTATAAATAGAAAATCACTTTTACATTTTTTATAAGAAATTCGATATAAAGAAAAAAAAAAAAAAAACGATGATAAATTAATTTAATATAAAGGGTGGTTAAATTTTAAGGGCCGATGTTGATTTTGAATAAAACACAAATAATTTAGAAAATTATTGTCATTTCTTTTTATTATGATAATATTGGTATGGTTCAATTATGTATGGAATAAATTATCGGCCAATGACCGCCGCGACCTCGGCAGCACACCTGCATCCGATAGTCCAAATTTTCGATGACGCTGAAGCACAATTTAAATTCTATGCCGAATGTGCCAAGTCATCTCATCCGTTAGCTCTTAAATTGTTGCTGGCTTATCGACGTACACCTTTTCTTTCAAATAACCCCAAAGAAAGAAGTCCAACGGTGTCAAATCACATGATCCAATTGACATCGCCACCAAGTGAGATAACACGGCCATTGAATTTGTCGCGCAAAAGAGCCATTGTTTCGTTAGCTGTGTGGCAAGTCGTACCGTACTGTTAAAACCACATATCGTGCACATCCATATCTTCCAATTCGGGCCATAAAAAGTTCGTTATCATCTCACGAAAGCGAACACCATTCACGGTTACTGTCTGACCGGCCTCCAAACAGTCACTCTTTGTGGGTGCATTCGACCAAATGCGGCAATTCTGCTTATTGACGAATCCTCTGAGGTGAAAATGTGCCTCATCACTGACGATGATTTTCTTCGAAAATTGATCATCCACTGTTGCCATTTCTTTCCACCATTCTGGCCATTGACGACGTTTGAAATGGTTGAGAGGCTTTAGTTATTGAGTCACTTGCACCTTGTAAGCGTGTTAATGCAAGTCTTTATGCATAATGTTCATCAAAGACGAGCGTGAGAGGTGCAATTGTTGGGCACGACGACGAGTTGAGGTGGACGGCTCTTCAGCCACACTATCGTGACCAGCAGCAATATTTTCTGCAGTACGAGCGTGCACTGGTGTTTTCACATCTTCTACAGACCCGGTTTGCTAAAATTTTTGCACGACTTTTCCGATTGTACGCACATTTGGACGATTAAATTGACCGAAAAAATCACGAAGTGCACGATATGCATTTTGATTTGAACGCCCATTTTCATAATAAGCCTGAAAAACTTAAACGCGGTGCTCGATTGTGTATCTTTCCATGGTTTAAATTGAGTACGTCTGAAATTGTAAAATGTCAAATGAAATGCAGAAAAAAACTTGACGTTAAGGTGTGGTTCACTTTGGTTGAACAGAAACGTTTCCTGCATATCTTTGATTTTTATTGTGTATTAAATTTTCAAATACATTTATGCAGGCCTTTAATACAAAGCCAGTGTAACTCCCAGAAAAATACTGTGCAAATTTAAGGCGAATCGATTCAGCAGTTAAGGATTCTATTGGGATAAAACAAACGCACAAATCTAGAAACAAAAGCGTTTTCATTTTTTTTTCCCTTTTACCCCATTGAAGTAAAATTAATACAATTATTTTTAAAACAGATCACGTGTTTTAATAACCAAGCAATTTTTATCAAATTTAAATACTTCTCTCATCAGATATTTAGATATGTTTATTGTCCTTGTATGGGAGGTTCCACGCTTACTTTTCCTAAACAGGTCGATTTTTGACAAATATTTTGTATTGATTACCAAACTATTTGTTCCAAATTTGGAAATTTTTACTGTAACCGTTCTGCAAATATACTGTAATTTTTATTGCCTTTGTATGGGAGGTGCCAAACCCACTTGTCAATTTACAAATAATAATGACCAATGTTATGGCGTTGGTTTATTAGGAAATCACTTTGAAAATTTAAAGAAAATTCGGTTCAGTTGTTAAGGTGTCTTTACACTGAAAGAACTATGCTTCATAAATCTAATGAATCAATTTCATTAAACACTTCATAATGATGATGCCCTAATATCAAAAGTGTGACAACAATGCTATAACCAGGGAAACCAGAAATTTTCTCTAAAAAACGCATTTTATGCGCGTTAAATATGCCGTAAAAACTTGAAAATATGACCGGAAAACTTTTAACAATATGCCTAAAATATATTCACCCCTATCGCAAACAACTACTCCCATTAAAATATTCCCATATTTTTTGTTTCGTATTGTGAATGATTCCCATAATAAATTTTTTGGGAATGAGTTCCCAAACTTAAACAATTTTACATCGCCAATGTTTACTCCCGCGAGTATTTTTACGAAATAAATTCCCAACAAGTCTTAATGTGAACGAGAAGGGAACATGTAAATTTTAATTTATATTTTAAGGTTTGACTAAATTAATTTGCTTTTTCCTTTTATTGAAGGAGTGTTAATAAAGAAAATGAAAATAAAAACTATTCATTATTTATTTTATTATATTTTCATTAGTATTTTATTTTGTATATTTTTCTTTCACAATACAAGCACTGACAAGTTATTCACAATAGAGACTTTTGTTTATAAATCACAGACAAATAATTCACAATAGATTTTGTACTCCCAAAATATTTGCGATACCGATTTGTTGGGGATGGGAATATAAGTTTGCTCCCATATATCATATTCCCATAACATTCGCGATAGGGGTGATTGCTAACTTGAAAAAAAAATATTCAACCATTTATTAACAGTTCCATTTAATAAAAACAATCCTAAAATTATAATTGGTAAAGCCCAAACACCATAGTATTTACAGACGAATTTTCGAGATTTTTGGGGCAAATTTAATCTAGATACCAATATAATAAGATGGTTTGCGGACACAAATAGTCTTATTTAGAATGAAGTTTTTATGGGGAATATGTGAAATTTTAGACCGATTCAATTATAATGTATTTACCAAATTTAATCAAATTATCTACAAGATTGCAACTTGTACTTTGCGCACAAGGTTTATATGGACAGACAACCAGTCAGACGGACGGATGGAAATCGTTTGATCACTTTTTAAATTGTTTCTTTGTCCATCAGTATGCTAAAAGATTGGTCTAAACTTCTATGTATTACACACATCGCCAAAAACGCATATAATGGCTTTTTTTTCTTAATTTGTGTTTTTTTTTACAATTTTAAAGGGTAAAATCACAT
Source organism: Pollenia griseotomentosa (assembly GCA_963931875.1). NCBI lineage: Eukaryota > Metazoa > Arthropoda > Insecta > Diptera > Polleniidae > Pollenia > Pollenia griseotomentosa. Next base: position 69,504,035 of record OZ007561.1, on the reverse strand, counting down.
TAATCTTTACTGACAACCTGCTTGGTCTTACAATTTTAGAGTAACAATTAAATGTAGATTGCGAAATTTAACCAACACGTTGGGTTACAGATAGATATTTAAAACAGAAAAGCCAAAATTTTTATATGTTTGTTTATCAAAATATGCCTTAAAAAGGCAAAATATGCGCTATAAACTTTAAAAATGCTGCAAAAAAGCTCTTTTAACAAAATTATGCCAAAAGTGCTGCAATCGCTAAAATAGGCAAAAATATGCATAAACAAATCGATGCCGAAATTCATAAAAAGCTCTAAAACGGATAAATATTTTGTTTCTGCCTTCATTGGTCGCACAAGAAAAAACATGCGATTGCATATTTATGGTTTTCCTGGTTATGAGGCAGAAAGTAACATCAATCCAATGACGTACGTCGTCATAAAATTTTGTCATGTTTTATGCGTCATCTATGCTATGACTACTGTGACATCAATTCGATGCCACATTTTATGTATTATTAACATCATTTTCATGTTTAAAAAGTAAAATAAGAAGCAAAAATTCCCATATTCGATTTGATAAAATTATTTAGTTAAATACATAAACAAAGGGCGGAACACAACAAAAGTGAAACAAACATGTGTAAAGAACGGCTTATAAAATAATAATATTCTCTCACTTTGAGTTAAGTCAATTCCAATTCAATGACAGTTTGTCCTTTTTCCGATGACATATTTTATTAAACTTTGATTCGTCATTTCTGTAATGCCAATGTGTCATCCCATTGATGACATTTCACCTGATGACAATTTGGGCAAGTTTAACATCACAATGTTGAAATGTGTCATGGGACAAAAAGGAAGAGCCTTGTCATATTACTGATGTCAAAATACATCAGCGCTATGACGGCTTTTCTATCAGTGAAGCATTTGCATGTTGAGTTTTACCGCGACCTACAATTATCATTTTGGTCTTATTATTGTTTAAAATGACAGAAATAGCTACATTTATTTTAATAAAATCAAAAGGCTTCCTCAAAAATTCAAGTTTAAAAAAAATCAATATTTTATGATTAATTAATATCATTTTTACTACATACTGCATAAAATTGTCTCCTTGCAATTATTTAATAAATCTAGTTCCAAACTTTGTATGAATTTAAAAGTAAGAACATTAATTTAAATTATATTTAAACATTTGATTAAATCAAATAACCTGCATTGCTCTTCTCCTGGTGATTGTAGAGTCGATATTGCACTTAAATTTTTTATTTTTAGCTTTATTTAATAATTAAATATGTGCTAAATAAATATACACTGGGTTTGTGTATTAGTGTCATACACACACACACACACACACATTCTCACATACAAACAAAACCACATTTACAATTCATTTTGTTTAATCAATGTTGCCATGTAATTATGTGTATTTTGTGCATAATTTAAATGTAGACTCATACCACAACCATAAAAATATTTCCAAAGTTTGCAATAGTTGTTGGTCTACAGTGAAGAGGAAAAAAGACAAATATTGGAAACATTTTCTAATTGTAATAACAGTATTTAAATCAGTGTTCGACAATAAACAGAACATTAATAAGCGTCCGGCTTACACACCCAGGAACGATATCTATTTTAAAGTGTTTGTGTAGACGAACACAACCCTTAATACCGTTTGTAACTGTTTTAAAGAAAGAGCCAAACATTATTTAGTGTTCTTTTCTTCATTAAAAAACAGAACAATTATAGTGATACTGTAGACAAACATATTTTAATGTTCTATAATGTTTCTTTTTTACATTGATAAAGCAATGAACACACAAACAATTTTAACAACGACCGCAGTACGAACAAATTGTATGTGTGTTGTTTTGTTTGTGTAAAATTATTTTGCTGGCTTTTCTTTTTCGTATGTGTATTTTGTTGTTGTAAAATATTTGGTTTTTTTTACCAGCCAAAAGGGCGCTAAGCACAACAGAAACGAACAAACATTAATGAGCTGAACCGAACACAATGAAGTTTGTGGTTTTTAAAAAAACCCGAACGGAATTAAAAGTTTTCTTCTTTTGTTGGGTTGGATAAAAACAGTATTATTTATGTGTTCGAAAGATGACAAACAGGAAATTGTTATTTTTTTTATGATTTTCTAAACAAACACTATTAGCGTTTGTGTTTTTCTCAAATCTACCGAACCGAACACTAAGAAGCGATATTTGGTGTTTATTTTCGAACACTGGCTAAAATTACTTCTGGGGGGGGGGGGGGGGGGGGCTACTGTCTATTGCGATGCGAAAAAAAGAATGGTAATGAAACTCTAGTGATTATCACTCTTTACTGCGTTTGCGCATTTGTTTTTTACATCTTTCTTTTAACTTGTTGCCTTTTGTAAATCATCACTATTTATTTTATTCAAATCTCAAATTTATTTTACATATTTTGACATTCCATTACTGCAAGCTGCGCCATCTTTAATTTTATTGCCAATGCTGTTATATTTTGAAAAAATTTTGCAAAAGCGAGAGAAAGTTTCAGATAAGCATTCGGCTTTCGTGTCCCAAAAGAGAGGGGCTACTCTCTTATATTCTAAAATTAAAATATTGAGAGTTAAATTTTGAAAACTTCAAAGAACATTTCCTTATTTTTTACTTTACTGTACTCGAACTCTTATCTATTATCGTTTAGTGGGTGGATTATGATTTGAATTCTCCCTTTTTTACATATGTGGAGAAGATCCGATTTACATATATAAAAATGTATAATGCATTATGAAAATTAACATACGAGTAATTCCATGCGGAGGTTATTCAATTTTTAATTTAGTCACAAACAAATATTTAACACATGACAACTAATTTGGATTTAAAAAAAAAGATTATGCAGTTTAATTGAAGAACGTAATGTCCTTGAATTAAAGAGAATTAAAGAAAATTTAATTGTCAATTATTGCTGGATCTTACTATTATTTACAAAAAATACTGAATTGTTACATTCTAGATTGTCTTTCAGTCTGTAGCATATTGAAGCAATCACGTTGAAACCAGATGTTCGAAGAGATATTTAAGTTTTGCATCCGAAAAAGGATTTGTCAAGTCAATACGATTTCGTAAACAGCTTTCAAACATAACTATAATTCAAGATTTCTAAAGCCGGGCCTTGACTGCTGGCAATCTTTCATGGAATTTAAATATTAAACCAAAAAATTCTTTCCATATTATATTTATGTTAGCACGAAATATTGATGTTTTGATTTTCCTCCAGAGCAGTGAAGTAGAATTGAAATCAATTGAGATTTCGAATATTTAAAAAAATTGGTCTTCAGATGTTCTTTTAAAGATAATTGGAAATAAAAGTATGAATTATATAAAGAGGAATATTTTTATAAACATTCATTACAGGATCGTTTTTAAAATTTGTTGATTTTAAACCCATTTCATTACGATTTCTACAACATACACGTATAACACAAATTTGCTTCGTAGCATCAATTAATTGAACTATTTTATTATGTATGTATTTAACCTTCCAGAATTATTATTTGTATTTAATATTCTAAATTACAATAAACCTTTTATAACATTCAAGTCATGTCAGCTTTGGTATTACCAAAGTTTATAAATTTGAAGAATAAAGAAAAAGAAAAGCTCATCAACTGAGTAAAGAAATAATATGCTCTAGAATAATAACCATGGAGCTAATAAGTAACCTGCTCCAACACCTTCAGAGTATTTCCGCAGAGGTGTATATTATTCAGTATTTAAAAGATTTACAAGACCGACTATCTCCCGACGTTCTAAGTATATTTAAACTAAATGATCTTTTTCTTTTAGTCAATTAAGCCTAAACTTATGAAGGCAATTATAAAAACGACTTTAAACAGCGATTTGGCAACATTCCAGTTTCAGTAGTAGTTAACGAGTGACGGCTTAAGCTCAAATTGGGCGTGACATAACCATAACAATACAAAACGGACATTTTTACCAACCTAATGGGAAACATTGTATTTGATTATGGGTGATTTACTATACAAAGCAATGAATTTTGGTTTCTCAGGTCATCGTTACGGCTATGGCATTATGTTTATGTCACGTCTAATTGGAACTTTATGGAATCACGATATTCCCCAGTCAATTTCTGATACAGATATGAAAAGGATTTATAGCTGGAACCAATACACGGCGGTGTCAAAATATGTGTTCATCAACTGCCCTCGTGTGTGCACGGATACTTCACATACAGGTAGTAATAATCCGACACAAATTTTACACTCGCCCATTGTTTAGGGGCCGTATTTACTAATTTCCACTGCTATATTTAAATCAGCGAAGGGCAGATAGAGAACAATGAATAAAAGAGAGTAAATTAGTTGATTTACACTTAGAGAAAAGATTTTCAAAATGTATGTTAATATGCCATACAAAAAAAGGAGTTCAGTAAAATATTATTATATAAATCATCAAGTTTTAACTAACGTTAAAATATATGTATACATGTGGTCACCTGAAATCGAAAAGTCCGTGAGCAAAAACTTTAAAATGTGTACTATAGGTATGTTAATATGCAAAAAAAAAAGGAATTCAGTAAAAAACTTGATTATTAGATTTATTCATCATCCCAATTTATCATCCCACATGATTGCTGAAATGTTTTTAAAACAAGCTGAAAAATAAACCTACATGAGCACAGCTTGATCACAACACAATAAATATATTGTCAGTGTGCCACTACGAAATTGCAAAATTTGCCAAAATAACAACATGCGCAACACTCCTGCTTCGTTGAAATTTATAGAGCAACTGAATTAAATTTAATTTTTTTTCTTTCTGTTGTATTTGTTTTTCAGGTTGCCTTTGTTACTTTTTATGCTTGAAACAATGAATTCAAGATTTTCAGTTTGTGGGCAATAGTAAATGAGCGAAAACAACATCACACAAACACGTGTATGTGGTATGCGGTAAATTTTTTCAGATTCTGATTTCAATGTAGATATTGTTATTTCTTTTTGTTTTGACTGCTAGAAAATATTTTTTTATTCATTTTCTCTATTTTAAACTTAAGCTGAAGGTCCACACCATGCGTTTATGCGTCTGTCCTTTTTATGCATTTGACAAAAAAGTTGAATCAGTGTAATTGCATATGACAAGTTACACACCAAAATGCATAGAATGCATAGACGTATGAACGCATCAAAGTAGGTTTACATTCTACTTTTGTATCCGTCGCATGTGTGGTGAATAAAAGTCAGCTGTTATTGATGGCCATGGATGACCAATCATATTTTATTTTCAATGTTATCGATAAATATGTTTGTGTTGTGGATTACTTTTTACTATTTTTTTGCATTAAAAAAGGTTTTTAATAAAAGAAAATGTTTTCGTAACAAAGATTGCATAAACTTTAAAGAAGAAAAAACATTAAAATTAATTTTTAGCACAATTTTACCACGAACAAAATTTGCCATTCTAGTTATCGATTACTTTTATGTTCTGAGTGTCATCTTTGTTGTGTTAATTTTTTTTTTAACAAATGCCATAAACTGGAAAGTTATTGATACCGTGGAAAATCACGAATATTTGTATAATAAAAGCTTTCTCCTCTTTGAATTCTTTTAAAGAAATTCTATTAATATATCAATAACACTCTCCATTTTTGCCAAAATTGTTTTTATTTAATAAAAATGTTCTCACAACAGCTGATAAAAAAAAAACAATATGGTGCATAAAACGCATTGCATGTAACTTGCATTTAGAAACGCATCAAATGCACAAAAAGTATCATACGCATCTACGCATGAACGCATGGTGTGGACCTTCAGCTTTACTTTTATTTATTAAAAAAGTAATATAATAAAACAAGTGTATGGTATGTTTTGGGGATTTTAGGGAATATCTTAGAAGGGAAATTTTTGTATTTGTAGCAGCTCTGGTATATAAAAACACGAAGAGTAAATGTAAAAACCCGAAGCGCCCACCGCTGATTTAAATCCAGCAGCTTCTGTTGAATAGCAAAAGCACTTAGGTTAAGCATTCTCTCGGGCCAAACTTTTCCACAAGTGGTGAAAAATCAACCCTTTAGAAGGATTTTCAGTACTATCCATTCATGCGTATTTGGGTATAAACAACGGCCACCATGTGATCACCGAAAGTATAACTTTGTACAAAGGCAAGGCTTCCAAAAACTCTATTATTCTAAAAGGCAGGAAGACGTTTTCACTAGAAGCATACTAACAGTAATCTCAACTAATAATCAAACCGGTGCCTTGCCCTCAACGGGGGCTACTGACTTACGTGAAAACTTGAACCATTTGAATGTTCGTCGCACCCCGGGTTGCATGCAACTGGGAGTTTTTCTCAGTAAATGTAACATCAAGATGTCAAAATTGCTCAAGATGGTGTACTACGCCCACTCAACAGGGGAAATTCCTGATATAATAGAATAAAACATTTTGATGTTGAAATGTATCCCAAAATAAATTTTATTTTTAAATTTGTATTATTACTACACTACCAGTTTAGTGAAGCCACTGCAAAAATAGCCTTTTCTACTTACTTGAGTCTTAAAAGATTGGCTCAGAGCATCAATAGCAAAAGAGCGCCTAACTTAACTAGCACTTATTCACGTTCACAAATCCATATCCAGTCTAGTGGACGATTGTTACGCAAATAGTTGATATTGTTATTTGATTGGAAAAGTATTTATATATTTCAAATAACACAACCTCTTTGTTTTAATTGACACCCATTATTGCAATTAAATTGGGTTTTGTCCCAACTGAATTTCCAATTTGAACCTTTGCTTTTTACCCCTTTTTAACAAATTTTTCCCATACTTCGCTATCTGTACTGAAATGCGCTTTAGTGGTTTTACTGCCTTCATGTTAAAGAACAAAGGTTTCAAGTTTGCGCAAAACTATTTTGAAAAAGCGTGCAAAAAGAGTGGTTTAAAACACGAGCTTCTTAATTTGTACTGTGATCTTACAAACCATCCATTCATCAGATAAGTGGAATAAATAAGATTTGTACGCTTAGTCGTAGGAACACAATTGTATCGTATGAACGTAGTAGCGTACGTCTTTATAGCAAACTTGTAATCTCATTAAAATTTTAGTGTAATTTTATCGCCTCAAAATTAACCTCCACACACTAAATTTCTCTTTACAATGAACGCAAAAGGCTTCGAACCTGCTTTTTTGGAGAGTTTGATAAAGCGTGCTTAAATGGACAACCAAGCACGAGGAAGAGTGTAATGAAAACTCAAACCTCTAAATTTTTTAAATAAAGTGAAAAAAAAAACTATAATGAACTATAAAGAAATTATAATGAAGTTTCTATTTCTGTCGCAAAAGAGAACAAGTGCTTAAGTCGACTTTAGCAAAATTTCAAGTTTATGGCAAAGTTAAAATTTTTTTTGTGCTATTTTTTAGAAAGTTATAGCGAAATTACTGTAAGCTTATTTTTTTCCAATATGCAATAACATTTGGAATAAAAGTCTAAGTTTACTTCCGATCTGTGATGACAGGAGAATTTAGGTATAAAAACTTAAAAAAATGTCATAACCGAAGAAAAGTAATGATTTTATTAGACTAAAAATATATTTTCAAGAATAACCCTTAAAGTTCAAAATTGCTTTTCTACAAAACTAAAAAAACATAGACTTAAGTACTTTTCCTTTTTGCCACAGATATAAAAGAGTGTGTTTGGTCGCATGCAGGTTCGTTTTAGGGAAGTTCGACTGTAAACGTTCTTAAATTGAAACTTAAAATATTTTATACAAACGCGTGTGTGTAAAAGGGTATCTACGTCATACATCGACTTAGATTAAATTTTTGAAACACGCCAGCGCATCGGACGCGATTGTATTGTTATAGAGAAAGAATAATTATTTCCCTTTTTTATACCTCATATCTTGAGGAACTCTTTCATCTACCTAAACCACTTTTGAAATTAGGAAAAGCTACGTTTCTTTTTTACAAAAATGCGATTGAAAATCTTCATCGATTACAACTTCACGTGATTTCGATATATAGACCACTGTTCGAAAATAAACACTAAATATCGCTACTTAGTGTTCGGTTCGGTAGACTTGTGGAAAACACAAACGCTAATAGTGGTTGTGTAAAAAATCATTAAAAAAAATAACGTTTCCCTGTTTGTCATCTTTCGAACACAAAATAATACTGTTTTTATCCAACTCAACAAAAGAAGAAAACTTTTATTTCCGTTCGGGGTTTTTTTTAAACCACAAACTTCATTGTGTTCGGTTCGGCTCATTAATGTTCGTCGCTTTTGGCTGGTAAAAAAACAAACATTTTTTACAAAAACAAAATACACATTTAAAAAAAAAAAAATAAGAGTGCTATATTTGGCTATGCCGAATCTTATATACCCTTCACCATGATGAGATCAGAACAAAAAGTTATATACATAAATAACGTTCTTTAGATAGGTATAAATAAATATTAATTGAGCCACGCCAACTTTTCATTTCGCCATGCCGAAAAATATATAAAAAAACATAAAATTTATATATGTACCTAAGCTTGTTTCCTCTTTTGCCAAAGTTGATGTTTGAAATTCGTTTTATAATCTTAAAATCGTTTTTTCGAACTGGCAATAATCAGTCTCAGGAGAGAACTTGACAACTTGGCTACGAATGCTTTTACTGAAGAAGCTTTAAATTAAAATATAGTGAGTCTATGAGTTTGTTTCTTTATTTGAGCAGCATATCATATACATGCATTAATGTGTATGTGTATGCGTATGCGTAAAGTTAAACACATTACAAATAAAATCCACCACTTGTAGTGAAGGGTATAAAAAAACAACAAAAAAAAAAAAAAAAAAACACATTACCAACACTGTATTACCATAGCCACTGTATGAACGTAGAAACCAAAATTGAATTGGTTTGTATGGTATGTTTATGTCGTTTTGGTAATACAGTATTGGTATGGTAATGTGACGTCTAATTGGACCCTTAAAGGAAAAAATTTGAGGCCGTCGTGGTTTTTTACTCATATCTCAGCCATTTGTGGACCGATCTTGCTGAATTTCAATAGCAACCAGTTCCGGACCATATGTGACAAAAATTTATAATAACCTGGCCCTTATCATATATGGGGTCTTCGGAAAATCCATTTCAACGGACAGACGGACATCGTTAAATCAACTTCGCTCCTCAAAAGGACCCAGAATATATATACTTTATAGGGTCTAACATCAATATTATAGAAGTTACAAACGGAATGACAAACTTATATATACCCTATTCACCACCTGTGGTGAAGGGTATAAAAACAAAAAGCCTGCGAAATAATTTTACACAAACAAAACATTTACGCAATACACACACAAGCCGTTCGTGGTGCGGTCGTTGCTTAAATTTTTTGGCTTTTCATTTCCTTATCAATTAAGTAACATTATAGAACATTAAAATATAATGTTTGTCTACAGTATCACTACGATTTTTCTGTTTTTTTAACGAATTACAGAACACTATATAATGTTCGGCTCTTTCTTGAAAATAGTTACGAACGGTATTAAGGGTTGTGTTCGTCTACACAAATACTAAAAAAATAGATAAGGTTCCTGGGTGTGTGAGCCGAACGCTAAATAATGTACTGTTATTATCGAACATCGATATATATCGATAAAATGAAATTTTTTTTGTGATTGAATATTTGAAAACAAAGTAATCGTAGAAATACAACGTGGTAGTGTACAACGAAATACGTTGTCAAATTAAATCGTATAATGTTGCAATAGCTGGCGTAAAAGCTATTCTACTTAGTATGTTGACTTAGAACAGATTTTTTTTGTATTATCATAAAAGAAGAAAATTAAAAATGTAAAATAAATTTATTAATTTTTTAAATTTGGAATTTTTTACTATTATTTTTTATAGAAATGAAATTACGTAAACGACGGAATTGTGGTTAATTGAAAAAAAAACAAATTTTTGAATTGAATTGGACTTATCTGATACTATCTTCAGAATTACCGTAGAAACACAATTAAACCGTATGAACTTAGCAGCGTATGCCGTAAGTTGTTGTCAAAAGTATACGTATACTATTTCAACAAAAGCACACAATAGTTGGCGCAAACGGAAAAGCGTATCTACGTCATACGTCGACATGGATTTTATTCTATTTCATATGAAAACCAAATACGTTTACGAAGGAACTGTGGGTAAATGTAGCGTGTTTTTAGAAATGTACTGCGTTACTTGCTATGTTCTTACGACGTACAACGCAATTGTGTTTCTTTAATTATATAGTAGGGAATCTTAATTTTTTCATTATTAAGGTGTATTGAAATTTAAGCTCTATGTTGTCTTTTAACTGTGCTCAAATCCAAATGTATAAGAGCCATCCTACTGGAGTACTGAAATTTACATTTAACTTACTATAAACACAACGCAATAAAAATCTGAGATTCCAGTTGGGGTTTTATTAAGTCGGTGGTATGTGTGCGTTGGAGAGAATATCTACAAAACAAAACTGTAACAATACATACAACAATAAACAAAACAAAAAAAGTAATAATAATTTTCTACGGTTTAGTACTGCATTAAAGCCAACAATGAGTTTTAAGAAAACAATTGCAATGAAGAGATACAGAAAGAATGAGGAGGAAAAAATCACAAGTATACTATATGCATGTGTGTTTATACGAGCTTGTGTTTGCTTACAATAACCGTTACTTAAGATTTAGGTAAATGAGTACATAAGGTGTGCTTAAAAAGAAAACAAAGAGAGTGAGAGTTGGAGTGTCTAAATATGTGTTTGTTTATAAGTTCACATTATGTTGCGTTCAAGCGATATGGAGCAGGAGAAACAAAAACATTGTAGAAATACACAAATACTACTTAACATAAATAAATACATACGCACATACCGGAAATTGCACTAATATAAAATTGTTCATAGTTTTCTCTGAATATATTGTTGGGTATACTTTAGGAAGTGGGGGATATAAAAACACACACACACCCACCCACACATATAAGCAGTAAATAAGAAAATATTTTATTTGGAGAGATACAATTATGTATGTATATTTTTCTTTAGTTTTTTCTACTTATTTGTTTAAGCAAAAATAGTAGAATATTTACATTTTTATATGTTTTATAAAAATATTTTTCTTAATACATTTTGTTCTCTAAGACTAAATTGTAAAAGAGGGAAATAACTGTTTACACAAAATGAGTACAGTTATATATTTAATGCGTATGTGTATGAGTATTTGTGGTTGGTTTCCTTTTTTTCTGTGTTAATAGAAAAAAGCTTGTGTGAGCTTATGGTTGAAATTTTTTTTACTATTTCGTTGTTTTTTTTCAGGTAGCGTGATAATACTCAACATATTGTATAAGTTTTTTTCCTTTTTTCTTGTGAAAAAGTAATAACAAGAAAAAATGAGAAAAACAAACAATAAAAGTGTAACAAATATATGTGTTGTGTTAGTATAGAATGCAGGATTGGAAAAACAGGGATAGAACTTAAGTTTTTTTTGGAAAAATTTTTAACTGAAATGCAAAATGTTTATAAGTTTGTAAAGGAATTATAAGTCTAGCAACGAAGCGATTTTATAAGTCATTTGTCAATTATTAAGATATTAAAATCGATTTAACAAATTTTTTAGCACATTTTTAACAGTATTTCTTGCCATCCGATTATCTTCTGTGGTTTTTAGTAACTATAGGAGGCTTTTAGTAGCTATACGATTCAAATCATTGAAAACTTTTCAAACTTTATACTTTAGTGCTGCTGTCACAAAGAAATACAGTGTAAACTTATAGAAGCAAATGCTGCATTATTGTGCAAACAAATTAGAAGCAAGTATAAAAAATATTCTCAAAAATTTACAAGGAATAAAAATTACACACAGCAATAGAAGAGGAAATAAAAAATACACACATTTTTTTTTCAATCTGTGTTTGGCATTTGTGTGTAAAAATATTTTTCATGTTAATTTCTTGCATAATTTTTTTTTTTATTTATTTAATGAATCTTCACTTAATAATTGTGAACTTACAATAAGTATTCAAATGTTAAGAGTAAATAAAAGTATTGACTCCAGCCAATGCCAGACAAAATTTCATGCTTTCATTAAATTTATCTTCTCAAAAGTGGGCCAAATCAGCAGTGTGCGTATTTCTTAACCTCAGTTGGCCACTGGTATTTAGTAAAATCCGAGCTAGTATATTTGGTTTCGATGGGTATCGATTTTCTTTAAATAGTTTTGGCAATGTTTTGTTATTTCATCTTAAACAAGGTGTACGTTTAGATCCTTGTGTATGTTGGAGCTTCTGATATGATTTTTCCATGTTAGACGACGATCAAGGTGTATACCGAGATATTTCATATTTCTTTGTTGGGGTATATTGTTATTATTTATTTGGATTGGTGGACAAAAAAAATTATTTTTTTTTTAAATTTATTTTTTAAATTTTCTGTAAAATATTCATCACAATTCGTAAGAGAAGGTATATCTAAAAGACTAACCATTTCTAAACTATAATTATTTTCTAACTCTATTCGTGACTTCACATGCCGCAGGGAAGAAATAAGTGGATCGGAAGATGCTGCCAACATGTTGAAGAGGTCCTCATTTTGCCTTACCCTTGATGCTTTGAACGTGTTCTGCAATCTATATTTTTTATAAAATTTGTTAAGAGACTCCTGTGCTTCTTCAGAAAGCTCTCCAATTGGCAAAGACTGGTACTCAATTATATCTTTGCCATGCGCCAATATTTTATGGACGGTCGGGGTCAACTTCTTCTGTGGATACATTTCTGCTAAAAGAGATGCAGTTTTCGACGCATATTCTCCATATTTTGTAGAATTGACATTTTCTTTGCAGTTTAAAACATCTAAGATCGTTCCCAATCTTTTCACGATTTGATTGTCAATTCCAGTGATTCTAGTTACTGCCTCATCATTTTCAAAAAATCTCCTAGAAGTGTTTCCATCGTTTGAGTTACCGTATCCGTGCTTGGGACAGTCTACTTTTAGTCCAACTTGTTTTAAAAAAAAGCATCCTGTATTTGCTTCTTTCTGATCTTTTCCTTATCCTTTATTGATGTATTTTCATCACAGTTTTCCTCCTCTTGTGGTAGGGTATACGCCAGTTTTAGCAAGAATTCCATACACCTTATCCTTGCGTGCAATGGTGACATTCCATATTCGTAATTCTCCTCATTTGTAGAATCGTTTAAATTACCAAAGTTCTTTTGACTCTTTTTGCAAATCGGGCATGACATTGTTGAGGTTGTTCCTGTCAGTTCGTTTACGACTTTTCCGTCAACCATGGTCAGATGGAACTCGTAATTGCATTCAATATATTTTCCTTCTCCAATTTGCAGCTTTGTAGGCTTAATCTGGCTTATTTGTTCTTCAATGTCCTTCACCGTGGTCCTTATGAGTTCTGCCGATTCCCTTGCAAACTGAAACATTATTGGTCGGCAATAATGCACTGATGACGGACGTGGATTTTTCCAGTGTAGGGAAACATCAGATTTAAGCCGCAAAGGAACAACAGATGCCATAAACATATTTCCGTCCGATATTGTAGCGTCATCGGAAGATATCCTTTGCTTATATACGCTTTGTCCGGATGATCCATCGCAGCCCCATTTGCTGATCAATGTCAACTTCTCAGGAAGAATTTTCACCTCATTTTCAGGAAGACTCTCCAACAACCGTTTTGCTGTATGGCCCATGAGATCCTGCAGATTGGCTTTCGCAGAGACTTCCGTAAACTCCGTATGCAGTGGTCGTGAATTTATTTTGGCTTGCGTAATATGCTTGTATCCTGGTAAAACGTTAGCGCCGTGTCGCGTTAAAGATGCCCGTAGTTTCTCATATTTCTCTTTAGAAAGTTCTAAGTCTATAAACAAGGCTTAGGCTTCTTCGGATCCATACTTTTTAATGTGTGCGTTTGTGGGCGTGGGAATGCTTTCCTTAATCCTTTTTAGTCGCAGTGGGCTTGCATCAGCAACAGATTTGGTTATCTGCGACCTAACTCTTTCACTATCCTTTGTAAATTTAATAGACAGCGCGTCCGATAATTGCTTTGTGGTCAAGTCATTGGTGGCACCGGCAAGTTTCCTCTTCCTTGTGAAAATTGAACACTCCTCAATACTTTTTTTTGGCCTTCCTTTTGCTCTTCTGGTTGATGTGGTGGGTTTATCTACTGCCAATATATCCAGGATGGTGTCTTTATTAAGCCAGTCCTCGTATTTGGAGTTGAAGTTCTGAACGGTTCGATTAGATTTCACCCATTTTGCCTTAATATTTGCATATATCAGATAAAAATTATTTTTTATAATTTCGCTTCGCTCAATATTTCCGTATAAGCTATCAAGTTCTTCTAAAGCAGCTTCCGTGAAAAACTTTGGTGTGGTTGACTTTCTAAACAGTTCAAATAATTTTAAATTGTTCAACGCCATGTTTTCAGTACTTAAATTGTTTAATGGTTTCAGTAATTGTTGCGCCAACTTTCAGTCGTAGGCTAATCCAGGCATTATGCTTATTTTGCAATATATAGGCTTATGCTACCATGCCTAAAAACTTACCTGTTCCCTGCATACATATGGATTTAGGCTGAATAATGCATTTTGATATTATGCACGTGTCCAAATAAGATTTGTGCCTACCTGTAGGGACCATAAGTCAATATTGTTCTTGACCATTTGTACGCCAAAGTATTGTTTAAGTCAGGTACGTACCTGCTAATTTCAATGAGTAGTTTTTTTCAAACTATTAGATCAAACTACTGTCAGTCAAAACATATAAGGGATGGACGCCATACAATTTCTGCAACCATGTCTTTTTAACCTTTTTTACCTCTAGAAGCCAAACGGGCACTTACGGGCAGTTAAAATTTTTGAATTATGTAAAGAAATAATCAATGAACAGGTTTTGCAAATATGGCAAATATAGAAAAATATAGATTTTTTTTATTTTCCGTCAAAGTTGAAAAATAGTGAAAAACGGATAGTTTTTAAATAGTGATTTACCAGGAGAAACACAAGGCAAAAAGTTAATTTTTTTTTATCATTATACATTTAATAAATGCATCAATCAATACAAACAAAAAATACGGCGATTCGTTACCTATTTTTCGTGATATTACACCTGAAATCGCAACAAATTGACTAAAAATTGTGTGTTTTTTTGAAAACCGAAAGTCGTTTAACTTTGAACGGCTATATCTTCTAAACTAAAAATGTGATATTATTAAGAGTGGCAGATTTGAAATCGTTGAAAAGTTTCCTATAACATGGGTTTATTCAAAACTTCGTCGGCGCTCATGAAAATTTTGATTTTTGCAACCTCGTTTGATCTACGGGCGCTACTGTGCGTCGTAGAATCTTTCGACGTACGACGAAATTATTTTCCTAGAGTAAAATATTGTGGCTCCTGAAAACTTTTTATAAGATAGTTTACTTTTAGTAATTATGAAAAATGGTCTTGTTGAGCCAAAGAAAATTTATTCTGTTTGTATTAAGCCGATTTTATTCGACTCCTGGTGGCTACGAAAAGCATTTAATTTTTTGACTATTTAAAGAGCTGGGTGGTTACCTAAATTCGAAAGAAAGAAAAAGATTAACGAAATTTACTATTAAATTAAAATATACTTTATCAAAACCAAAAAACTCCTTTCTAAACAGCAAAACTTTATTACGAACAATAACTTTTCATTAAATTTCCCATTTGTTTATAAATGCAACTCTGCCACAATACAAATTATTTGAACTCGTTAATTATTTCTTTCGAATCGTTAGACGCTCTAGCCCTCTGGTGTTATCGTAAACCATCCATGATATTTAACAATTTTGTTGCAATTTTATCTACCCCTTTCGTACTTTTTCACAACTCCCATTTTCCAACTCTAGTTGTTACATTCATCTAACAATACAATAACATTTTTTACTTAACAATGTTAGTTTTTCTCTCTCTTGTTTTACGTATTTGCTCCAACAAATTTGCTCCAATTTTGCAGTTGTAGTATTTATAAGGAGTAAAAATATTGTTGTAACAAAAAAATGGTTGTAACAATACATTTGGGATGAAAATAATAAACTCGGTTGTTGCATGCTTTTATATTTCTATTAGGTTGACACTTGTTTTTACAAATTCGATATAGAAAATGTAATGAAATTTGTTGCAATAAGTTTTTAGCTTGAAAACAAAACTAAATAAATAAAAACTAATTAAAAACAAGTTTGGCAGTATAATCGGCTTAGCTTGACCATTTGATACCCTACAGCACACTGTATTTGAAGAAAAATGTTTTTATTTGGGACCGAACAAAACAAAATTTTATTTTGAGTTTAAGATTTATTTAAAAGTTATAGATATCAATATAAAGGGTGATCCAACCACAACACACGGTGTTAATTGTTAATAAAACAAAGAGTTTTCGGAGAATTTATTTATTATTATAGAAGGATCTATGACAATTATGCGTGAAACAAAATATCGGCCAAATGTTCGCCACGGCTTCGGTGGCATACCTCTATCGGATGGTCCATTTTTTCAACGTCGTTAATGTGCCGCATTATCTCATCCTTTAGCTCTTGAATTTTTCTTGACTTATTGACGTACACTTTTTTTTATATATGTATCCTCAAAAAAAGGAATCCAACGGTGCCAAATCACAAGATCGTGACGGCCAATTAACATCGCCCCGACGTGAAATAACACGGCAATCGTGCAAAAGAGCCATTCTTTTTTTTGGCTGTGTTGCAAGTGATACTTTCCTGTTGGAATTTCTGGCCACAAGAAGTCCGTTATCATCTCGCGATAGCGAACACAATTCACGGTAACCGCATGAGAGCATTCACAAGTGTTTTCACATTTTCTACAGAGCCGGTTTGTAGAAATTTGCGCACGATTCTCCCGATTGTGGACACATCTGGTCGAATATCACGAAGTGCACGAAATGCATTTTGATTTGAACGCCCATTTTCGCAAAAGGCTTCAACAATCTTAACGCGCTGCTCAATTGTGTACCTCTCCAGGGTTGAATTTATCGAACAATGAAACAAAAAAGTGTCAAATTAAGTAGGGCACAAAACTTGATGTTAAAATGTGACTTACAATAACATCGTGCATTATGGTTGGACCACCATACGAGAAGCGTTGTTAGAGAGTGGGTTTGTATGAGAATTGAAGTCAGTTCTGGGCCTACTTGCATACAATTTTCCATGCAATAGTAGCTATCGTAAAAGGTTTTATCGCTTATATTATGTTTTGGCATAAAAAACTATTTTGAGAAGTAGTTTTTTTGTAGGAGCTGCCTTCAACCGATTCCTATAAAATTTTGATTTTTGGAAAATATTTTAAGGCCAAATTTAATCTAAAGAGGCTCTATTTCGAAAAGCAGTTTGTATGGGGCTTTGTGAAACTATGTTCTGATTCCTGATACCAGAGGCTTTATCGTTATGACAATTGGGTCATTCGTACCAAAGTACCAAGACGGAAAGCAAGCCAGCCACCCGAACATCCCTTTAAATTTCTAGCTTTGAAATACATATAAACCCTGTGTGTTTTAATTAGGCTGATCTATCTTTTCAAATTTAGATATTTTCGGAGTGGCAGTAATTCTCCGTATGTGCCCTCTTGGTCGCTTACGCATTCGGTCAGTGGACGGTTGAGCGGTGAGGAAACTTTTGCTTTTATAGATCTCTTCTTAAACGATAATTTATATTTTCTGAATATAGGAGGTTTAGCGGCCCTAAACCCTTTCCTAAGTTAGTACCAGTTAGAGGAATACAAAATACCAAAATAAGCCCTCTTATAGATTCTCATTCGCTCAGGACCTTGCAAGTTTAATTTGATGTTTCTAGGTCTAATTTTAAGGGAAATTTTAAAAAAGTACCAGTTTAAGAAAAAAGTATCTAAAAGCTCCTCTTTCAGATTGGTATTCACTCCGGACACTGCATGTTTAATTTTATGCTTCTAGTAGATCCAATATTAACGGAAACTTAATAAGTACCAGTTCAAAAACAAAAATGTACCAAAAAGCCCTGTTACAGATTATTGATAAAAAAAACCAGTTAAAGAACAAAAAATACCAAATAGATCCATTTAAAGATTCTTATTCACTCAGGATCTTGCATGTTTAGTTTTATGTTTTAAGTCCGATACTAACAAAAATTCAAAAAGTACCAATTAAAGACCAAAAAAGTACCAAAAAGTTCCCCCATTTAGTCTTTTCACTCAGAATATTGCATGTTGAATTTTATGTTTCTGCGGCAATTAAAAAAGTACCAGTTGCAACATCAAAAAGCTAAGGAAAGAAATTTAATTCCCCCCCCCCCCTTTTTGGTACTTTTCCACCCCATTGAAGTATCAAAAATTTCAATATTCTATTGGGAGCCCATTAAATACGTACAAGGCAATACTTTGTAAAAAAAGTACCAACAATAGCTACGAATTTTACCTCTTAAACGTTCGAATTTGTAAAAAGTACCGAATTTATATTTGTATTTTTTAGATAAGTTTCGAACGTGATATAATGTTTATTTTAATGTTTATTGGTTTAAAAGATAGACGGAGTGGCAAAAAATTGCCAAAATTCAGATTTTAGCCGCTTACTCCCTAAAAGGTCGAACTTCAAAAAGGACCAGACTCCTGCCCGCTTATTTTTCTAAAGACCAACGAAAAGTATTACATTTTTTACGTCTCTTTTAGTTTTGAAGATATTAGTGAGGTTACAATAAGAAGTTTAGCGCCCCTGAACCCTATCTTAAGCACTTTAGTGGAACCTTGTATGTCCGGTAGGAGGTTCCATTCTTCATTTTGTCGAAGAAATTTTAAAATCGGACCGGCAGTTCTATAGATTCGGTCTTACAAACATAAAAACATACAATTTTTTTAGTTTTATAATATTAATAATAACAATGTATAGATTTAACAAAATTAAACTTTCATTTTAATATAAGGCCTGTCAAAATCGTTCTTTCTGTTGTTGTGTGGGAATCTGTAGCAATTACTTCTCAATTTTTTAAAAAATACTCATCATCAGCATTATGAGCAACAGCAATTGTGCTGAAATTAAGGTAAATTATCTTTATAAAACCTTCTGGAAGCCTTCAAAGTAGATACGAGAAGGCAAGGCCGTGGTCTCCAATGACACGCCTTGTAAATTAAAAATAATGTTGGAGTGTGGCCGGGATACCTTTTTTCTGCAAAAAACCTATTAGAAGATCCACTTACTACTTCTTTGTCCGCTGGGATCCTCTCCACTTATAGTGGTGTGAGTATAAAAATTGAATATTTCTTTTAAGATTATAACAAAGTTCTCTGATTTTTTTTTGGAATTCTATTAATTTAAACCTTAAACTTCTATAGCTTGAAATAATCAAGAGTGAGTACACATTATTACTTAAGTTACAAAAAAAATTTACTTCTTAATTCATCAAAATTTTCAGAGTTAAACTTGTTTTTAAAGAGCCCTCCTATTTTAATTTCAATTATTTCCTTGTCAACCTGAAGTTGACTAATTTTTTTTATATCCATAGTTCTTTTAAGATTTGATTTAATTTCAAATGTTTTTTATTTATTTTACATAAGTTCTAAAGTTTCTTTATTTTGAATTTCAAATTAAATTGTTTTGTTTAACAACACTAAAAGTATCATTCTGTAAATGTCAGATGTTTGAGTGCCAGTCAATCAAAATGTAAATGTACTCCTCTTTAGAATTTAGACACACAAGAAGAGATCATAACTTTTTATGAAAATAATAATTAATTTTGATTAGAGAAAAAGGTAATAAACAAATAAATGGAAATGTTATCTATTTAAAAATGCATAATTAAAAATTTATATATTTAAATAAATTATAAATAAATAAATTATACGAAGGAACGTGAAAAGAGAAATACTTATTGCCAGCAAAAAGTCGGTATTAATTTACGGATAAGGAACGTTTTTAAAGGGCCAAACACACTTGTCAAATGCTTGTCCAGCCGGCGAATTCAACGTGTACTTGTGCTGGACGTAATATTCGCCGCCATATCTAAATTATTTGATTTTCCATCCAGCATCATCCGTGTAATACATACAAGCACATTTTCACTAATACTACCACAATGCTTGATGAATAGTGTATTTGGGCCTTAAACCATTCATCAGTCTATGCTCGAGAAAAATAATCCGCATTTTCTGGCCGAATACGATCGATTGACAGCTTCTCGGCAACAATCAATAATGACAGAAATTCGTCGCCGCAAATGGTAGTAGATTGGCCTTACCTACAGTATTCAATTAATCGATGTTTTGTATTAATCGATTGATTGTGCAAATGATTATTCACGGTAAAAGTTTAATCGAATAATAATCGATCAATTTTATGTTATTCGGTTAATCAAATAAATTTAATTTTGTCTAGTTTAGAAGATTATAAATAAGACCAAGAAATATATTGTTTAAAATAAAATTTTTTATTAAAAAAGCTATTAAGGCTAATCTTCTAGAATAATCTTTCAAAAAGAGTATACAGTTTAACAGCCGTATTCATAACAAAAAGTTAGCCACAGTTTCTACACTACGTACAACGAGCTGCTAACTAGAATGCCAACTAAGCTTAGCAGCTTGTTAGCACAGAGGTAATTCATAACAAACTTTTCGCCATCTGCCAACTTTTAATAAATCGACTCTGAATTTGTATGATGCCACATTTTATTACTCAAACATGCAACACGTTTTGCATTAATCATCGCTGGTTTTATCATTTAATTTTTTGTTTTTTTGTTTTTCCCTCCGCATATAAACATTCTAAGAAGTTTTTAAAATCAAATTAATTAATCAAAATAAACCATATTCTAAGAGCAACATATTTTGATAAGATTAATATAAATTATTTAAACCGTTAATCGCCCAAAATTAATCGATTAATCGAAAAACAGTTAATCGTTTGAATACCCTAGCCTTACCGCAGGAAAGCCTTCTGATGATACTACCAGCCAGTGTTGCCAAAGGACATGCTAAAAAAAATCCGATTTTTCCCTACACGTTAAAAAATATCCCCTACAAAAATCCCTACTCATGATTGTCATTAAAATAAAAGAAAAAAAATTCGAACTTGCTTAAGCAAAAGACAGTTTCATAAAACTTAACAAAAAGTTTCCTTAAGTTCAATATGGTTTGACGCATATGATTGACATGCTTTCGCACAGTTGCTTAAGTCACGTTATTCACATTCTGGTCGGGCCTTTAGAAAAAACATATACATATACATATACATTAGTGCACTCACAATATTCTTTACGTAAAATTAACTGAAATTGTAATATAAAATAAATGAAAGTTCAATTAAAAACCGGTCTACCTATTTTTCATTTATTTTTAACAAAAAGTTCATTTAATTTTTACTGTCAAAAATTCAACACCATATTCCGTAAAATCAAATAAATATTCAGTTATTTTGTAAAATTTTACTGTCAAATATTCAACACCATATTCAGTTAAAACGATTAAATATTCAGTTATTTATTAAAATTTTACTGTCAAAAAATTTACCCCATATTCAGTAAAAACAATTAAATATTCAGTTATTTTATTAAATTTTCGTTAACTCCACAAAAGAGCCGAATTTCTAAAAAATACCAGACAGACACCTGTCCGCTTGTTTTTCTTATAAGCGAGAGAGGGAGAATATTTTTATTTACTTACCCAGTTACACACGTTTGTTTTACTTTTGTTGTACTGACCACGTTGTTTACAGAAGAACTCTCAATTATAAGACACCAGCAGCATGACCGATATGGTTTCGCAATTATTTTACTTTTAAAATTTGATGTATTTAACTAAATTATTTTAACAAATAGAAAATGGGAATTGCTTACACAAAACAAGCAATTCATTTTTTATAGATAAGTAAAAATTAATTTTTGGTAGTAAAATTATATAAAATAACTGAATATTTAATTGTTTTTACTGAATATGGTGTTGAATTTTTGACAGTAAAATTTTATAAAATAACTGCATATTTATTTGTGTTTACGGAATATGTAGTTAAGTTTTTGACTATTAATTTATATAAGATAACTGAATATTGATTTGTTTTTACGGAATTCGCGGTTGAATTTTTGACAGTAAAAATTAAATGAACTTTTCGTTGCTTTAAATTACATTTTTATTTACTTTAACATAAAGAAGAATTTTACTCAATCAACGGACAATATTAACTGCAACTGAAAATCCGTATTAATATGCATTTAGTTTTTTGAATAACTGTTAGAATCAGTTAAAAATAAATTTGCTTGGAATTTTAAATGTTTATTTATTTAAAAATGACTGAACGGAATATTTCTTAAATAAACTAAAGTCCGTTACTGTATTTACTGTATACCCTACTTCTGGCAACACTGCTAACAGTTTAATATGTAAAGTGATTTTTCTAATAAAATTTAGGTCTTAAAGATATTTAAAATATACCAAGTAAATACAGCACAACAGAGAAGTGTGCACTCGATCATACTATTTCATCAATAATTTATTTTAGCGTCAAATAAACAAAGTGATCTTTATGTGCTATTTAGAGTGCTTAGACACGTTCAGATTGTATTTATATGTTCACAAGGGCTGTCCAGCTTTACCGTAGCTACAAATAAGGAGTTCGTGTTGTTTATTCTAAAAAAGTGATTCAAAAAATATTTTTTTAAAAGCAGAGCACAGCTGTCTTTTTGGCAAAAAATTTTAACAAAATTTTTTCGGCGGACTGTTAACTTTATAATTGGATCTCACAAAGCGTAAATAAGCTATTGGCCAAAAACCAATTATACCTTTTTATACATAATATTGTTGTTATTGACCCCCCAGCCTACGGGGGAAACAGTGAACAACTAAAGGCTATTTTACCTTTCGGTATTACATTCTCCTGGGTAAATCAAGTTTAGCTTAATTCTGGGATCCGCAAGTATTCAAACTTAACCAATCAATGAATAACTAACTGGCAATGGTTGACACGCCCACAGAGAAGCTATCTAGAAGTATACGAAGATTTATCTTTATAGTCGTACTTCCATGGAGTTCTTTAGAACAGAGATATGGTAGCAGGGTAGATGAGCATGCCAGTTTACTGTTGTGTCGATGTTCTTTCCTCGGGCATTGAAAATCTATGCTGGGGCGATTAGGTGCACGCATATACGAAACGACAGGTCTCTTTGGAGTCTTATGATTTCAAGGAGTCTCAGTACTTAACTGACGGGACCTCGGGAGTCAGTAGCCCCTGGCCTGTCATAACTATCTGACTATTAGTGAGGACTCCGTTAGTATGCTTTCCAAGAAATGCTTCCTGAATTCCGAGGACTCGAAAGATCGTCTTGTCCTTCTTTGATGGAATACTTTCGGAAAGCACGCCACTTCGTGTGGTTATTATTCGTAGAGTAGTCCATGTGAAGTAAAATCCTGCTGCGATGTTAAAATCATCCAAAGATTCTGTTGCTATCAGTTCGGAAACTGCCTTAAATCAGGCTGACAGTGGAGGTAAGATAGCTCCAGCTCCCAAAAAAAGGGGGAGACTGTGATTTGGTGGCTATACTCTAAAATTGAAATTTGTGTATAAAATATGATTCTCGCATACGCTGGGGAACCTGGTTAATGCATATATATATATATAGATCCTACTTGTTTGACCTCGGGTTTACACATGAAAGTACTTGCTTGCAAGTAGAGTATACGTATTACACTGCCTTTACACATGAAAGTTCTTTCTTGAAATTTCTGTATACGTATTATAAATAAAAATTCCAATGAAACAGATGACTTTCTTGAAAATTTCTTGTTCTATTACACAGGAAAGTGAAAGTTCATTTGAAAAATGTCGTCAAAAGGCAAACTTCTAACAAAAATGTCTCTTCTTCTTCTTTTATTATTTTGCTTTTTTGAAGTTTCAGAGTTGCCAAGGCAATTACTCACGCCGAGCATCAGGCATTCGTTGAAATTAATATTTTTTTTAAATTATTTTCATGATATTTATACATTTCTGTTAGAATAATTGTGTTCTTAATCCTATTTAGTTGAAAATATATATTAGATGCTTTATATATACGCGAAAAACAAGTGGCTTTTGTAACTGCTAATTCACACAATCCTGAAATTTCAAGTGACAAGTTTTACATTGGCAACACTGCTTAGTTTATTGTCATTTGCTTTCATGAAATCGCTTTCTTGAAATTTTCATTGAAAGCTAGCTGAATGTTGGGTTGAAAGTAAAAAAATGTAAATGTGTTAGTGAAAAAGTGTGAGTGTATTGCGACTTTCATGAAATTACTTTCACGTGTAAAAGCTAGGTTAGCAACGAAAAATCAAAGAAACAGCCGTTTGGCTGAAAGTACAAAAACTATGTGAGCCTTAGTGCAAAAGTGTGAGTGTATTGTGACTTTCAAGAAATTTACTTTCATGTGTAAATGCTAGGTGAGATAAGTCCATTGCACAGTAGGTAATTTGACCCGAAATCTTGATTAAAATAATTTTTTGCACTAACAATAATGATGTTGTTGTTAGTGACGTTCGACTAAGAATATATCAAAGCAAATAACTGCATATTTGGTTTTTACAGAAAACAAATATCAGTTATTTGTGGGCAGTCGAAGTTGACATTTGCAAGCAACGTTCACAGTGCAGCATAAAAAGTTAAATTTTGATATAAATTAAAACGTTTTTTTTTTATCAGTTATTAAACAAAAAACAAGAACTTATGCATAATATGGAAAAGAGAGGGGATAGGCAGTTATTAAAAAAAGAAAACAAAATAATTTGGTAGACATTATTGCTTTTGTAAAAAGAACGTGTAAATCTAAAGCTGGGAGGGATCACACGATTGCCGCAATGTACCAATTTTCATACTTTTTAATACCCCAATCGTGTGACTGCACAACCAATTTGGCTCATGTACCAGTCAAGGACAATATTGTGCTTACTTTTACCAATCAAATGCAACCCTGGTGCGGCAATCGTGTGACTGTTTGCTATGCTACCTCGCGTCAATAAAAATAACAAAAATGCACCAATATTTATTGTGTTCTTGTGCGGCAATCAAACAACACAATACGCACCAATATTTGCCTTTTTTGTGTTTCTTTTAGTAGGTAATGAAGATAAATATTTATTTATTTATTATGCATTTAAATTTTTTTTTTTTAATTATTGCTATTAACAAAATATGTATGTATGTATCTTCACAAGCATATTTAGCTGTTCAGTGCGAATATTTTTATTTAAGGAATTTCTATGCGAATCTTAACATACGAATTGTTGAACAGACTTAATTTTTGGAATTTCTTAAAAAATTTAAATAAAACTATTCAACAAAAATTTGTTTAAGTACATACATATATGATACATATTTGATTTTATTTAATGAACAAACCAACAAGAACTTTCAAATAAATAAAAAAGCTACCACAACAGCTGTTTTCGCAGTTGTCAAGTAAAAACAATCGTGTGACTGTGCTGCGGCAATTGTTGTAACCATTTCGCTTTGTACCAACTAGCGGCAATTAAATTTGTTTAAAATAGGGCAATCGTGTGATTTCAGAATATTTTATTGGTGCAATTTCATTATTGTGCGTCAATAAAGCACAAAAAAATGGTGTCATATTGGTGCATTTGCGGCAATCGTGTGATCCCAGCTTAACTTAACCTCAAATAAATGACTTTATTCATAAAAAAAATTTCGAATATTTAAATCATTTTCTTTTATACTGCCTCAGCTTAAAATATAGCAAATTTTAAAAGGTTTGGATTTGTGAAAAATATAAAAAGAAAAAAACTTATGCTGTTTACAATTTTATTATCAGTGAAATTGATTTTAATAATGTTTCAAAACAAGATTTGGCTTCATTAAATCAAAAGTTTAAAACTTTTTGAAATAATTTATAGTTTAGGTGGCACGTGGCTCACGGAAAGAGCAAAATCAAGACTTGCGTATTTTCATCGTGCCGAATTTCAAAAATATTTATTTGTTAGTTATACAGATATTCAGCTTTTAAATTTTTTGTTTTTGTATGATGGCAACCCTAAAAACTTCAACTATTACAAAAATCAAAAACCCCAGCATGCCTGCCTACCCATGAAAAACTCTCAAATTACAAATTTTAGCCATAACGGTCCAAAACTTTGGCTGAAATTATTTTGGCCTAAAAATAAGCTCAAATTTCCCAGTGTGCATTGTGCAGGTGCTCATGTAAATCAATCAACCTTATTATTATCAATTCATATTAAAAACGAATTTTAAACATAAACTGATATTTAAATAAATTGGGGAAATCGGCCATTAATGTCTATATGGTAAAATTTTAACTTAAAATATTTCTCATTTTATGGTCTAGTATGAAGTCGTCATTTATCGATTTGGTCTCCTCGAACAATTTTTTTTAATGGAAAATGCTTAAACATATTATGGTTATTTGAACCTTATTATTCTCAGCGGCAACCATATTATGGTTAAATAAGTTTTGTTGATTTCGAGCATGATATGGCTTATAATAACAACTGTGATATTCAGCCTTATGCCGGTTGTCGTCGTCGTCATCGACAGTGCCGTTTTTTGTAATAGATTAAAGTGACACACAGCCTGTGTTCTTTGAAAACGACATTGTCGATGACGACGACGACAACCGGCATAAGGCTGAATATCACAGTTGTTATTATAAGCCATATCATGCTCGAAATCAACAAAACTTATTTAACCATAATATGGTTGCCGCTGAGAATAATAAGGTTCAAATAACCATAATATGTTTAAGCATTTTCCATTAAAAAAAATTGTTCGAGGAGACCAAATCGATAAATGACGACTTCATACTAGACCATAAAATGAGAAATATTTTAAGTTAAAATTTTACCATATAGACATTAATGGCCGATTTCCCCAATTTATTTAAATATCAGTTTATGTTTAAAATTCGTTTTTAATATGAATTGATATTTAAGTAGAATTGATGAAATTGGCCATAAGAAAAGCTTTTTAAGCTAAAATTATTCTTTTGCTGACACACAAACATAAAGCTTACTAAAAATAACTTGTACAATATATAAATTATTCAAGATTTTTTTTATTTGATATCCTGTCAAATATTCAATAATGAAATAAAAAATACATTGTCTTAAAAGTTATAAAAAGGAAGACCTTAAACCTAAATTGCATACAGGATTTTTGAAAATTTCCTTATCTTCTAACAATGTTCATTTGCAACAAGAAAAAAAAAATATACATATATGTTGTCATTTTATTCCTTTCAAAGAAGTCATGAACACTCTATATGCATAAAAAGTATAGATGCATACAAAACTTTTCCTGACGACATTTTCACACAACCATAATTTCCTCTTTTTTTTTTTAAATGTGCCATGTGCGTTTAAAGGAATATGTTGTTTGAATCGGTATAAAATGTTCTGTGGATGTCATGTCTATTCAAGAATGTTAGTTCTGCTGTTAGTAAATTTTGCTAAAGAATTTTTGGAAAACAAAAAATTTTAAAACTGAAATAGAAAATAGCGCAATTAAAGGTTAAGTAAAGAACTTTTAGCAGCGAAATTTGCATTCTTATATTTGCTTTAGTTGCTAATATTTATTTAACATATTCTCTAAGTTTATTTCCAAGTAATTCCTTTTTTTTTGTTTGCTAAATAGAAAATTTTTGGTTTAACTTTCTTTTTGGAAATAAAAAAATATTTTTTTTTTTTTTGTATAATGGAGTTACTCTGTCTGTCTGTCTGTCTTCTGGAAAATTGATAGAATGTGTCAAAAACTGAAATAAAGTCAGTATCTATTTTAAGGTGTTGAATATTTTTTTTTTGTTGTATTTCATTTCTCGCTAAAAAAAAGTATATGACTAATTTATTTGCAGAAAACTAGTAGTATTCAATTTGTCTTTATAGTTTTTTTTCTCTAAATTCAAATAAAGATATAAAATAAAGAGAATTTAAAACACGTAGTACACGTAACATAGTCCAACAGAAAACTTTATAAGCAAAGAGTTATTGGGCAAGAAAAGACTGCAAAGAGCACTACTGAATTACTTAAATTGAATATTTGTATGCATATGGTAGTAGTTTTTAAGCTCTGACCGAAAATGGGGCTAAAATAATTCACGCTATATATGGACCGTTTTAAATACCTAAAAAAATATGATTATAAGTGAGTTCCAAAATGTCAACAGCAAAGTAACTATACAAAAGTCTCGCATTCTACAATGTAACCTTGGAGAAGTTAACGATGTTAATTGTCTTCGAGTGCCCAAAAAAAGTTATCGATGCGCACGCAATAAGCAAACTGTTCATCGTTAAGCTTGATGATACCTTTTTGACTTTGACTGCAAAGTTTTATGATATTTTGGAACTCAGTCTTTATGGAGTCATGTGCTTTATGTAGGAAATTTCAAACTAAAATTTTACTTTTCAGGGGTATAAATTTGTGGAACTTAAAGTTTAAATAGGATTAAGCGAAGGCAACAATTCATGCTAAAATTTTACATGTCACGGTGAAACGTTAAAAATTATCTATATAAAAATCTATTTTTGAAGCAAAAATTTAGCTGTACAAAGACCTGAACTAACAGATTAAAATTGTCTTCATTATGGCCTTTATGTGTGGCGGGACCAGTGTTTGAAGTTTAATATTATTTTTGTAATCCCGTGCATAAGGAGCTAACATTTGATTGTATTAAAGCATAAATTCTTTAATTTAAAGACCTGTAATTAAATCTTAAATTTGCCATGAAAAAGACATATGGCTTGCTCAATATTACAAGGTTGTATGTTAATTAGCAAAAAAAAAAAAAAAATCAAGTTTATAATCCCTTATTTTTATTCTACTATTTCCAGATAAAGTTATGTAGCAAAATTTAGTTAAACAAGGTTTCCAAATAATTGTTGCCACATCTCGATCTACACTGAAAGCTGTAAATTGTCCCATGCAACCCTAAAACATTACAAACTGAAAATAAAAAAAAATTAAATGTTGGATACATTATTGTAATATCGACCCAGCAGTATGCTGTCGAAAATCCGGAAATATCGAATTTTGAAATCCTAGATTTAGTAATCCCGATATCAAATCCCGAATTTAGAAGCTTAAGTAAGCGATCCGGTGTTTGTTATATCATAGAGGAGAAAATCCTTGCGCCCAAACCAAAACTGAGCAATTACTCGGGATATTGAAGTTGCGAATTTTTAAGCTCGGGATTTTAAGTTTCGGCCATATGACTCAAACCAAAATACCCATTTGCGAAAAATTAAATGAAAATAAATAAAATTGTTAATAAAATAGAAGTTTAAAGTTGCATGAAGCTTAACTTGACTATGTATATTTCCGTCTTTAAGGCTCAAACTTGACCAAATATGTTCTTAACCTACAAGCTTAAATTTTTCAGTGTAAAGACCAACATTAACAACTTGTTTGTATATACGTAGAAGGCCATATGCACCGCGACCCAGAGGATCTGTTGGATCTTACTTATATATCAGTTGGGCGCATCATTTGCCCCCGAAAAAAATTTTAACCACACAGTTTTTTAAACATAAACAAGTAAGAAAGTATAGTCGGTCAAGCCCGACCATATGATACCCAGCACCACAGTACTTAAAAACACATCATGCTTATGTGTCCATATAAATATGGATTTCTCTATGTTTAAAAACTTCATTAAAGTTAAATTAAACTACATCCCCTTGTGGTCCTATTTTTGAAAAACTGTATAACTTATGTGTCCATATAGATATGGATCTATCTATGTTTTAAATTTCATTAAAATCGGTTTGAAAGACAAAAATTGCCCTTATCACCCCTTGTGGTCCTATTTTTTTAAAACTGTATAGCTTATGTGTCCATATAGATATGGATCTATCCATGTTTTAAATTTCATTAAAATCGGTTTGATAGTTTCTGAGAGGAAGAAATTTCCCCCTATCTTCCCTCGTGGTCCTACGATTTGGCCATTTTCAATAGGCTTGGTCCTTGTGCCAATAAGAAACTATGACCCAAATTTTATCAAGTTGTCTCCAAAGTTGCGACCTATACTTTGCGCACAAGGTTACATGGACAGCCAGCCAGCCAGCCTGCCAGCCAGCCGGACGGACATCGTTAGTTCGACTCAGAAAGTGATTCTGAGTAGATCGGTATACTTTAAGGTGGGTCTAGGACCACTATTTTAAGGCGTTACACACATCAGCACAAATGCTGATTGTGGTGTGGGTATAAAGATTAACTCAACAAACTTTTAATTCGATTCACTGAAAAAATTGATCAAAATTGCGCTTTGCAAAATCGCACTCAATAAAACACATATAATAATGAAATAATTAAATAATTCTTCATAATCAATATAGTCTTCATATAGTATTTTTAAAACTCCTGTCCATTTCTAATAGCTTTGATTTCGCTGTAAACAAGACTTGAGTGTTTGTAATTCTCATTCACTTTACAGTTTTATTTGTACATATAATATCCTTAGTTTTTCCAAGGTCTTTGGAAAAAAGGTTACCTGATGATCTGGCCTAATTAACCAGCGAAATGCGCATAGGAACTAGCTTTTAGTGCATTTGTCTAACAATAAAAATTGGGAATTTAGAACATCATAATTAATAAATAAATAAATGAAGATTCGATAAACATTTTCTTTGATTTATTAAAAATTTCCAACAATTTATTTTAACAAATCACGTAAACATTTTGTTGAAAAAAATTATTTTGGGCAACAAATTTTTTTACTGACTCAATAAACTCGGTTGTTGACTAAAAATTCAATAGCTATCTATACCTTCAAACTTTTTTTTGTCGATATCGCATAAACGTCATCGCACAGAAATTCAAACATTTTTTTTTAATCAAATATGCGATTTTCGTATTCAAATATGAAAATAATTTTTTTCTGTGAACGTTTTGTCATGCACCTCACAAATTCGGATGTGGTCAGGCTTGTGCATTATGACAATATACGCACTGCTGAAAATATCGCTGCTGTTGAAAGTTTGGCGGATAATCCGAATTTGTCCATTCCACAGCGTTTTCACCTTTTTTACCTATTTTACAGTTTATTATGGCGCATTGTGAACTAGACGATATGTTACGATACTTTAACAAGACGGTGGCACAATCCACACAACACGACCGATTTTAGCTTTATTGCTTGGGATAAAAAGCATCGAGTTATGCAACCATACTTTAGGCGGATATTTAAGTGACAATGTATTTCGTAGTTAAAGGGAAGGAACAGGCATTACAATGAAATAAAAGTAAAATCGAAATCATAACACACAGGCATATTGCCTGTATTCATAAAAAAAATTTTTAAATTTAATCAAGGTTTAAAGAACAAATTTACTATGGAAATTATCCTTAATAATCGTTTATGAATACGGGAGATAGTGTTTTATTTAACTTTACTTCTGAAACCTCAAAATATTGTAGTGAAATTTTGTCCAATTTAATTTTATTTGATTAAAAACTTAATTTTAATATTTTTAATGATTATGTCTAAACTAGTCCTTCATTATCCATAAGACCCATACAAAGACCATTTGCATTAAACTTTTTATTACGCCTAAAACATCATCATAAAATTTGTCATACATTTGGGGTATTCACAAGGTGTGCTATCATGTTGTATTGTCATAATGTTCTAACATTTTACAATGGTTTAAAAAGATTGCTGTTGCTTTGTAAACAAAAAGTGTCTTAAATTAATAAAACTTTGCTTCCTATGTTTATTGTGCTGTCGTAATTAATCAGAAGAGACCTGCGCCGAGCAACTGAGCCGAGCGGCTATGATTTTGAAGCCGTCGCCGTTGATGGTATAGTTTTATCCGGCTAACATCCGAATTTAACCTGCGGCTAGCATTTTTTGTAACAAAACACTTGCGGCGTCAAATTGGATCGGCCTAGGACTCTGATGCTTTGTAAACAAACAAAATAAAATATTTGTGGTTTGCGTCTGAAAAATGGAAAATAGTCAGGAAAGATCTAATTTTATTTATTAAATCATGGATTAGAATTAAAAAACATTTTGATTTTAGGTAAATATTTATTTTTTTTTATATTTGTTTTAAATCAGCTAACTTAAATTCAAAATAGCACACTAAATTATGAGGTGTTGTTCACAACAGTCGTATTTTTTCATGTTATTATTTTAAGACATATGATTTTATGACACCTTGTGAATCCACCAACTAGTTCTGTTTAGATATGACTTAAAACTGTGATGTCAGATTTTATGAAGACTGGTTCATAATTTAAAATGGATCCCATCTGAAATTATTGTAATACTTGATGTAGGGTATAATCAAACAATCAAACTGATGTAGGGTATTATAAAGAATAAATATCATGTGGCATTCTTACGGTTTTTTTATGTTTCTTAAAAAATAAAAAGTATTATAAAGTGTTTCCACTCATACGTTTAAATAAAACATACAATATGTTTTATATTGAAATACGAATTTTATTGCAGTTTCTTTTATTAGATTTTTTTTAATAAAATAAGACAAAAAAATATTTCATTTCTTAACAAAAAAAAAAAAAAAAAAAAAAAAAAAAAAAAAAAAATGCACAAAAACTTTTTAACATTTTTGTAGTTTTTCTTTATTTTATACAATAAATTTTATTCTTTGGCAGCCAACAAGTAAAAGCCTCAATAGTCAGAGTCTAAGATTTTGGCTTTCTTCTAAAGAGTTTCAACAAAAAAAGGGTGCATTTTTGTTTTACTGATTTCCAACAAAAAAAAAAGGACAACAAATACACACATACAAAAACTTGATGCTGTCAATGTTAATTTGTTTTACAGAGAAATATTTTCTTATGTGTGTGGGTATCAAAAGCAATAACACACTTTTATTTGTAGTTTTTTTTTACTCTCTATACAATATTTTTTGTTTGGAAAACCACTTATATTAACCTACAGCTGCAGAATAACCTACTAAATGTCTTTGTTGGTGTGCGTGTGTGCATAAAGTGTATTCATGTTGATTCATGTTTGTCTGTTTATCTGTGTACGACTGCTACTGCTACCACTACCTTTACAACTGCTACTGACTGTTGAGCCATAGTTACCGACACAAAGGTAAATATCGGCTTGAAAAAAATGTTGCAAAAAACGATAAAAGTTTACATTTTTATATCACGGTAGAAGCAGCAGCATTATTTCCTTTCATTTGTTTGTTATTGGCATGAGTATGTGTGTGTGTGTGTATTTTAGTATGTCTGTGTCCTGTTATTTGGTTACAAGTAGCACTTATTTGCAATATATGTAGCTGTATGTGTTTACATTATTTTATATTATACACCTCAGTTCTACTCTCTTTTTTTTGGTCTATTTGGTTACGCCACACTACACAAACATATGCATACACAACATGAATTTTTTTCTTAATGTGTGGGTATGTTTGTATAACCTGCAAGCATCTGGTGTTGCGAAAGTTTGAAAAAATATTCGTCATATTATCTAAATAATTGTCAATCATATCATCAAACTGTCATAACTTTGATCTTCTGTCGGATAGACTTGCTCTAGGTAGAAACTTTTTTTCTTGAACTTAAATACTTTTCCAGATGACACTTGGAAGATACTACCCAAAGATGATTTTAAAGTGTGGCTGAGAAGTGAATTACTTTTAGTATGACATTAAAAAAAATTTAAAACTTTGTTTTGAATTTTCTTTTATTGTTTTTTTTTTTCATATCCAAAAACATTATCAGGGATGTTGTGGAAATAGGAACGCAAAACGCAAGAATTTGGAAGTTGTTTTTAAAACACTTTCAATCTAATTTTAATAATTTTTGTTATAAAATTCTGTTAAATAAAGGAATATTTGTATATTTTTAATTCTTTGTCACAATTTGTTGATTTTTCTTTATGTTTAAATTCCATAAAGCATAAAATTATTGTTTTTCTGAACTCGTAATTTTTTATGTACGTATGTATACTCTGTAAAGTTGGTTACTATATTTAAAAATTTATAAGTTATTCATTAATTTTAAGTCAATATTGTTATTAGTCAGTTAAACCCTTATGACAATACATTTTTTATTCATTAATTGATATAGAATTGATAGAAAGAAACAGTAAATGTTAGAAAGAGCAAACTATAAAAAATGTAAACAAAGTTTTTTAGTTTTTTTTCTCTTGTTAGGTTTTGTTTCAGGGATGGCGTTGAGAATTT
Organism: Pollenia griseotomentosa; assembly: GCA_963931875.1. Classification (NCBI taxonomy): domain Eukaryota; kingdom Metazoa; phylum Arthropoda; class Insecta; order Diptera; family Polleniidae; genus Pollenia; species Pollenia griseotomentosa. The sequence goes on along the minus strand of OZ007561.1, from coordinate 69,469,886 downwards.
TTAAAATTGTACCAACAACCTTTAAAAATTGTACTTTTTTACCCTAATTGTACTAAAAGATTTTTTTAGTTGAAATTAATTTTATTTATGTTCATAAAAAATACTACAAAAAGGTATTATAAATCTTAGTTTAAAAAGTATCAACAAAAAAGTACAATTGAAACAACTTAGCCATCCCTGTTTTGTTTATTTTATTAAATGTTGCCAACTTTTTGTTTATGAGAAACCTAAAAACAAAAAGCGGTAAATCGCTGAATTTGCCCATAAACCGCTGATTCAGCAACACTTTTAATATTTCAAGCTTGAAATGTCAATTTTAAGTTAAACAATTTTACATTTTTTTTGACATAACTTCATTTTTTATCGATAACTTTGGTAAAATTTTTGACAGTTTGCCATTTATCTTAATACAGCTTAACTCTTTGCCTTGGTAAATTTTTGTATTACATTATATTTGTACTGTTCACCAAAACTTGAACAATGCATTAAAAATGAAGTGTCATAAGGGCTTAATGATAATGTCCATTGATTAAATAAATAAATAAATAAATAAAAATAAAAAATAATATTTGTCATAAAATTCTTCTATTACATAAATCTTATTAACAAACTTCGTTTAAAATTCTTGCCTTTCGCGTTTTCGAATTCCAGAACACCCCTGTATAATGCTTGTTTTTGTCATACTTGTTTTCATGCAAAAAACTTTTAAAATCCCACACTAAGAAGACGAAATTGCAATGGAATAGTGTTTTGTTTTAGTAAAATGTGGCTTTTTGTAAAACAAACTACTTTGATATTGCTAAACGTCTGTCCGTCTGACCAGCTGACTGTTGAAATGGGTTTTCTGTAGGCCCCAGCAATGATGGGTACTTGGTTGGTATACATTAATGTCACATATGCTTCGTTTAATTTGGCTATTGAAATTTAGCCAGATCGGTTTAAAAATTACTGAGACATAAGCAGAAAACCACGCAATTGTCTCTAATATCATAAAATCTCCTGTTGTTGTTAATTATAATTATTTTTTTATTTAAAAGTGTTGATTTTAATTTTGCCTTTTTCACACACAACAATTAATACATACATGAGGGTCTATGAAATAACTCCCACTAAATAAGTCCCACTTTTGAAAGCGAAATAAGTCCCACCAAAATGAAATGATTTAAAAATTTACTTGAAATGAAATAACTCCCACTCAAAATGAAAAAACTCCCCCTTGAATAATATATTTCTTAAATGAATTAAGTCCCACTTTCATAAACGAAATAAGTCCCACTTTTTCACTGGTTAATGCGATTTCAAATAAGAAGTATTTGGCTCTTCGAAAAAGGGGTATGAAATAACTTCCACTTTACAAAACGAATTTAATCCCACTCAAAACGAAATAAGTCCCACTTAAAATAAAATAAGTCCCATCAATTGACGAAATAAGTCCCATTTTTAAAAACGAAATAACTCCCACTTTCAAAACAGCAATTTTTGGTGGGACTTATTTCGTTTTTAAAAGTGGAACTTATTTCGTGGGAGTTATTTCATAGACCCATACATGATTTGCCGCTTGAATAGAGAAATGCGTTTTAAACGAAAAAAATGAACAATTAATTAATTTTTTGTTTTATTCTGTTTGATAATTTGTGTTAGTGGGTAAGTGGTCTAAGATACTGAATAACGTTAGGTGGATGGTATTAATGGTGAGCACTCTTCTATTTTTTTTTTGCCATTCTTTCGTCCAGAAGTATCAATGAAGACTGAAATTGGACAAAAAAAAAAAAAAAATACGATTGCATTGTTTATTGTGTTATATACTTTTTACAGCCAAGTCATTGCCGTCTTCCAATTGCTTGCAGGGTAAACTCTCTTATACTGGGGCAAATAAGTGAAGTAGTTTTTATAACAGATTGAATAATAGTTTATGAAACGACGATAAACTTCACACTGAGGATTTGTACCGTACTTTTGGGTGTATGTGTGTGTAGTTATTATGTTAGTTCTATATTTTAAAAAAGACATACATTTTGACTTTTAAAGTATTTCAAAGAAAATTTCAGCGGAAAGTATTAATTTGTATATATTGTTTGGCATTTAATAACAATTTTATAAGGTCGCTAAGCCTTCATTTGTCCCGTAGCTGATCTTATGTTGTCAATGTTGTGTCAAATTTATTATTCTTAAAAAGTGTTGCCAACTCTTTTTTGCAAAAACGGCAAACTTTTTAGCAAAAAACTGCTTAATAAGTGCTTAAAGCTGTCTTAATTAAATTTTATAAAGAAAATTTTGTATTCCCAAAAATTACTTTAGATAATAGACTGGCAAGTGCACGGCCCAAAAAAACTTAACTGGCAACATGCTTTTGCAAGTTGTTTTTTGCATTTTGTTGTTTCTTAACCTACTTACAACGACAATTAATGTTGGAAGAATTCCAACCAATTGTAGTGGGAAATGTAAGGAGAGATAAACTTACTGTTTATTGTTGATGCTTTTGTTTAAACTTTGATATTGTTACAAGTAGAGCTGTTGCTTATGATTCTTATACGCTTAACAGTTTTATTTGGTTTATTATCTTTAGTTTTTCTAAAATCTTTATGGATGAAGTTTCCTGACGATCTGGCCTAAGCAACCAGTGAAATGCGCATAGGAATAGCTTATCCCATCAACAATAAATTTCATCGTTTTTATCAAGAATAAAAATTTGGAAACAAGCACGAATAACAAAATCTTTCAAATGAAAAATATTAATCCGAAGGATTATAAAACTAACTTTTTTGGCAAATTTTAGTAAATTTTTTTTTAAACAAAAACTGTAGATAAGTTAAAGTTTTAAATTCCTTACAAAACGTTAATCTTCAAAAGAAATATTTTTTTTACATTTAACGTGAAGAAAAAATTCAATTCAATCAAAGGAAATGCAATATGGGACCCGTTAAGCCAAAAAGGTATGCCGTAAAAAAAGATAAACATAATAAAATCAATGTGTTTGTAGAACTTAAATAACTATACAATGGAAAACTCAGTAACGGATTCACAACCAAAATTGGAGTAAGGCAAGGATGTTCCCTCTCGCTCTTGCTTTTTGCAGTTATCCTCCAGAGCATTATGAGGAAACTGTGCACAAAGAAAAAAAAAATATATCATGGGGACTTTAAATGCAATTGCAAGATTTTGATTATGCTGACGACATTTGTTTCCTATATATTCCATAATATTTCACATGCAGGACAACGTTGATGAACTTTTCCAACAAGCCAGACTCGTTGAGCTGGAAGTGAATATAAAAACGACCTTCGTAATAGAGGTCTGCTTTGAATAACTCACTCGTTTGCCTTTACTCAAAGTGCACAACATTTATTCAAATAAAAAATATTCAAAAAGACAAGAAGAGAGTAAACCGTATACAAAAATAAGAGTGAATAAATTGAATAAAAAACTTGTTTACTGTAAATGAATTGGAGAGTCATTCATAAATAACAAAACATTACATTCAAATTATATTTGAATATTTAACTCATTTGACTTGAGTTGACTGAATTGAATGTGTTTTTATTTGTTTTGTGTTTGTTTATTCTTTCATTTGTTTCGTTATGATTGTGTGCTCGACTCATTGCTGTTAAAAAACAAATGAGTGTAGTGAAATTGCTTTTTAGTTATTCTTGCAGACCTCTACTTCGTAATGCGTCTAAATAACATTTTCGACAGACATGTAATGATAAATCATTTAAAACGTTGACACATTTTGTCACAGGGCAGCCGTATACATATATATATTAATGAAGGAATAGAAGCAGACTAATGCTAAGTTCACACTTAGGTTTTTAGACGCGTTTAAGCAAAATGTTGATTTAGCTAATCAAAGCCGTTCACATTACATTTGAGATGATTAAGATGACAGATGATTAAGAAAAAAACACACAACAAACACACAAAAAAACAACAAACAAATTTATATTTCTTTGAAGTATTAAAAATGGATTTTAATAATTTTAATGATGAAATTGTGAAAATTTATGAATTATTTAAGGAAAAAAATAAAAACATTAAGCAGAAATCTTGACCGGTTGTACACGATCATGTTGGCGATTCTACATTTGAGGTATGTTCAGTGGATTCTATGTGATTAATGAAGTGATTTAGTTGTAATCATGTCAATTTGAAGTGATTAACAAATCACTTCAATGTATGGGTAATCATCTCGACTTTGAAGTGATTAGAGCTTAATCACGTTCGAACTGCTTAAACGCGTTTAAGAAGCCAAATGTGAACATACTATAAAACATCATTCTAAGCAAGGCTAGAAGAGCTTTTGGTCGACTCCGAAAAACGTGGAAAAGTTCTCATATTAGGAGAGTAGCAAACATCAAAATATTTAATGCGTGTGTAAAATCGACGTTATTGTATGACAGTAAAACATGGATATTTACTAAGGCGGTGAAACAAAAACAGCAGACGTTTATTAATCAAACTAATACTAATGTAGCCACAAGATTCAATTATTAAAATGGCTCCGGAGTGAAATCCACAAGAAAGCATAAGACCGAGACGCCCAAATATGAAATGGCAACGAACGCTCATGAAAGATCTTGCAAAGATAAATATATCGTGGGAGCCTATTAAAACGAATTTTTTTCTTGGCCAAGCAAAATTAAAAATTGCTAAATCTATCCATTTAAAGGCTTAATTGGCAACACTGTTTTAGAAAGTACATCCTGAAAGCAGTTCTTGCTTCAATATCTTTGAGCTAAAAAAATAAATTGTTCAAGGTTTTTGTGAAATAATAAACTCACGGCTACAATCAGTTACACGGTGCTAGAATTTGACACTTTTTTTTTTTAAACAACCGGGACACCTGGCGTTTTAGCCTAATTCTGGAACGCTGAATCCAGTGGTACTAACCATTTTTTAGGTAAGCTCTGGTTTTCAAGACAACATTTATTCGCGTAACTCAAAAACCGTTTAGCTTATTGAAGAAATTAAAAAAACCGAAACTCCGCAATATAATTTCCTTTAAGTAAGGCTAAACCTTTTTGTAATATGCGCAGTCGTTTAAGAAAAATATTTGAAATTGCAGCTTGTTGCTTTTCCAGACACATAGAAAACGAAGTTGCAAACAAAATAAGCCATAAATGATTCTGTTTTCAACTTTTGATTGAATTCACAAAAGACGAACATTTTAATTCTCATTTACTCTGCAGTTTTATTTGCTAATGCCTTTGGCTTTTCTAAAATTATTTGGGAGAATGTTTCCTGATGATCTGACCTAAGCAACTAATAAAACTTCTTACCCGCTGTCTTCATTCCTTAATGGGGCTCCTATTTAAAATGTTCAATAAAGACTAGAAATGTATTGAAGAAAACTCCGATAACTGCCAAGGAGTCGCTCCCTTTTAGAGGAAGACAAACGATTTTTAAAGAGAAAATCACTAACCGGGCAAAATTAAGCATAGTTTAAAATAAATAAATTCAATTTTAACCAGTGTTCGAAAATAAACAGTACATTATTTAGCGTTCAGCTCACACACCCAAGAACGATATCTATTTTTTAGTGTTTGTGTAGACGAACACAACCCTTAATACCGTTCGTAACTATTTTCAAGAAAGAGTCGAACACTATATAGTGTTCTGTTCTTCGTTAAAAAAACAGAACAATTGTATTGATGCTGAAGACAAACATTATATTTTAATGTTCTATAATGTTTCTTTTTTTACATTGATAAAGAAATGAACAAACAAAATTTAAGCAACGACCGCAGCACGAACAGCTTGTGTGTATATTGTGTATATGTTTGATTTGTGTAAAATTATTTTGCTGGCTCATTGTTTTCTTTTGTATGTGTATTTTGTTTTTGTAAAAAATATTTGGTTTTTTACCAGCTAAAAGGGACGAACATTAATGAGCCGAACCGAACACAATAAAGTTTGTGGATGTTAAAAAAAAAAACCGAACGGAATTAAAAGTTCTCATCTTTTGTTGAGTTTGATAAAAACAGTATTATTGTTGTGTTTGAAAGATGACTAACAAGGAAACGTTTTTTTTTTTTAATGATTTTCTCCACAAACACTTTTAGCGTTTGTGTTTTCCACAAATCTACCGAACCGAACACTAAGGAGCGATATTTAGTGTTTATTTTCGAACACTGATTTAAAAGAAATTGAATAAAAAGTCCTCCACGACGTATACTAAATACTGAAGTCATATTACACAACACTCATACGTAACCAGCTTATTTTGCATCATAATCTTTGTGACCATTTTTTGACTTTGAACTATTCTGCATCTCAGTTTATTCCTTAATTGTATTTTCTTATAATGTTCAAAGACTATTTACGTACGAAATAGCGACAGACATTGTATCAGTGGCTTTGCTTAGTAACTCACAGTTTGTACAAAAATTATTTTTTATTCTCACAAAAATTAATTAAAGTAAGCAGAAAAATCTCCAAACGTACAAATGCATTAAAGAGTTATCAATTAGAGAACATTTAAGTACTATGGTACACAGCAAAATGGCAAAAGCTACCGGTCCACACAAAGTGTTCAATGCGTTTATGCGTTTGTCTAAAAAGTAGTAGTGTAGTTTTAGTAGTAGTTTTTCAAAAAAGCTATAAAAAAAGTATCGTCGTATTGCCAGTAAAATATCGCCGATATTGATATATCAGCAAATCCGAAGTATCGCCGTTATATCGGTATTCTTTACGTCCCTTATTTTAACATACTAATGAATCATATATGAATCTTTTATTAATCGCTCAAGCGATAAATCAGTTTAAATCATCAAAAGGGATCTAAGAAGATTCAAAAGTGATAAACCAAAGGCTAGCTGGGATGTCGTCACAAAAAAATTTTGAAAAAAATGCACTAATCCCGTAATAAAACTGAATACCAAGTCAGTTTATTAAAATTCCTAATAATCTACCAAGATGTCTTTAGAAGTTGCAGTAATTGAAACAATGTTTCCTAAAAATATGCAAAAAGATAAAAGTTGTTTAAGCTTAACTAACTCTTATATTGTCAGCAGAAACAACTAAATAAAATATAAAACGAAATAAACTCGCATAATAATAATATTTTTTTTCTCAAGTTTTACTTCACAATTTTTATTTCAATTTGCAAAAATGTTGCTATAACGACATGTAGCGACCATATCCGCAGTAAATCCAAGCAGAGTTAGAAGGACTATCAAGAGAGAGAGAGAGAGAAAAGAAAAAACGCACTATAAAATAAAACATCAAAAGGGATGTCATTACATAAATATACAGCTTGAATGCTGGAATGTTTACAATAAGGGAATATCTTTTATTAAGTGTAATAAAGCAGGAAGTAATATTGAAAAAAAAAACAAATTAACTTTTTTTTAAACAGACATCTCTAGATAGTCTAAGAATCCCACAAGGATTCATGGTGTAAGCGGATATAAGTCTGGAAAATAATTTAGTTTTTTGAAACTTAAGCTACTCATAAGTTAAACAATTTTCTATTTACAGCTTAATCACAATAGCATTCATTCTTCCTTCGAAAAAAAAGGAATATCTATACTTTCTAAAGAATTTTGCAAAATCCTTGCATAAAGAATCGTATTCATTGTCTTGTTGATATAATTGGGCCATAAAAATTTTACAATCTGTAAAATTAAAACAACATCAGAAACTTTTAATTAAAATTTGCTTTATGGTTTCGAAGTCACACTACTTTAGCCGAGTAAATGTAGTTACTCTTATGCCACTACTGCATGCAGGAAACCAAAGTTTTATATTGTACTTTTTACTCCGTCCACCGTAAAGTTTAACAATTTTAGTTAACCAACAATATAAATTTAAAAGCAATTGCCTGAATTAGCATTAAGATTTTAAAAACAAATGCACACACACATACACTTTGAAAAGAAATGAATACATGTGTGAGCAGTGTGGCCATATTCAAAAATATTTTACAGCTAAATCGTTTTAAAAAAAATGCTAAAAATCATATCATATCAATAGAACAAACTGATTAAAAAATAGCAATAAAATATTTAGTAAACATAAAAAGTCTTAAAACTATAAAACAAATAAGAACTATTGTGATTTTTAGTCGAACTGTTAATTTTAAATTTTGAAATTTTTAGTTAGGCTTGAGTTCATTTAATTTAATTTTCATTAAATTATTTTTACTGAAGGAAGGAATTTTTACAACATGAAATTTTTATTAAAATTTTTATTTTTCTTTTTTTTTTAAATTTTTTTGATAATTTTCTTGGCTGAGCTGGGGATCGAACCTGGGTTGAATTTACATGTTTCAAGAATCACCACATTCTTTCATCAGAATTCTTTGAGTTCTAAACTATGCACCACTGCGGTGCCTGCCAACAGTCAAACATCAATATTTAACCAGTGGTACTGGTGGTTCGAAATTTGCTGTAATTATCATTTTCAATTTTATATTACATGTTGCTTCCTTTCCTCTGTTTTTTCGTATTCTTTCTGTCAAGACTTTGTCTTGAAAACCTGAATACATTTGTTTATTATGTGTCTTGTCCACTTCGTCGACAATTTATTTGTACAACTTGAAGTACAAATGTAAACATAAGAGCTTGTGCCATAGCTATTTTTAAGAACTATTGTGATTTTTAGTCGAACTGTTAATTTTCAATTTTGAAATTTTTAGTTATAGAAATATATTTCAGTCTTTATATACGTACACACAAAGTTTCTTAACAAAAGGTGCCATGCCATAACAAAAAATCAAAGGAACTTGACCCATAAAAGCTATTATTTAGTATTTAAATAAAATGTATAACATGTTTAATAAAAAATTTCATTTTATAAATTAAATACGTCATCAAATTAATATTCTTCTTAAACTTCTGAAGAATCGATCAAGATATCATTATAATATGTACGTTCTTATTGCATTTTTAAATGAGATCGTACATTTTTTTTAAACTATCGCAACATTTTAAACCACACCTAATATAAAGTAGCGAATTCATAGTCTTTAATGTCATTCTATTTTGAGTTAAGGATCTTAAGAGATTTATACCACTAAAACCGATTTTAACTTCCGCGGTGCTAAATGGCAAAACCAAGAACTTCATTGCAAAAGAATCTAATTTACTGAACTGATTTTCATTTAATGCATTTTTATATTCATATAAATTTATCCAGAAATCAACTGTTGCGTTCTTATTTAACAACTGATATCAATTTACTTTCTGCCACTGATGTTCCAAAGTTGTATTTTCTTCTACAGTGAAATCGATCATTTCTTCTTTACAATGTTCTCTTAAAGTGCATTTATTAGTCTTTGAACCAATTGTTTATTTTTTTATTTTTTTTTGTGGTAACTGAATGTAAAGCTTTGTTTACATTTTGTGAAAAAATTAATTCAAATTTAAAATTCAATAAAAATTTTAATACTTGGAAAAAAAACCAACTTTAATTTTATAAAATAAAAAAAAGGAATATAAAATATAAACACAAGATTTACTATCTAAAGCAATTGAGGAGCCGCAGAACAAAACGTACTTTTTCACACCTTAAAAAAATGAATGATCCTGGAAATGGAAACAAGTTTTTTGCTTACCAAAAGATGAATGAAACTGCCGTAAGTCAACACATTAAACGTCGAGCATGTTTAATATTAAACCAAGTTTATATTGAAAAAAGTGCGTTTTGTTAAAAAAAAAATTAAAAAGAACGTTTTGTTTAAAAAAATAGAAAAAGAATGTTTTTAAACCTGAACCATTATAGTAAAAAATAATTGAAATGAAAACTTTATAATTTTATTTTAATTAAATAGAAAACTGTGTTTTCTATTTTAAAGTTATGAAGTATAATACTTTTAAAATAGTTAAAGTTTTTTCCCAACGTCTTCTTCTACCCAAGTACACTCAATATCTTCTTCTATTAAATCATCCATATTTTGATTTTGGTTGTACAAAATATCCTTGTACCAGAGTTTTGCCTGGTTTTGAATTCAGTCCTCACCAATCTGTTCTAATTAAAAGATTTTTTTTTTATTTTATCGGCGTTAATCCAACTGCCTGTTTAATTTCTTTCAGCCCAGAAATTGAAAAGGTTGTTTTCCCTCGTTTCAGTTAATTTAAATTGGTGTTCAGTTCCTCTGCACCTAATTGTCCCATTTTTTAAAGCATTTTTATTAAAAGTTACATATTTGTTAAAATGATTGAATATTTTCAATCTTTTAATAAATTGTGTCATGTTTTTTATGTTCAGAATACTCCAGTCCTTTCCCAGCATTAAAGCTTAATCATGATTTGAATTAATCTGAGAATACTTTTCTGCTCTCGTTATAATACCATGTTTTTTTGGTCTTTTTTCAATACGACCAAATTCCCTATCAGCTGGTAAAAAGCTATGCCCTCTTAAGACATGTTATATTATTGAAACAACTACACGTAGAAATGGCAAAAACAATGAAAAAAGCACGTTTTGAAAAATAAAAAGGAAAAAAGTTCGTTTTGTTATGCACCAATTTTCTTAGAACCCATTTTCTTGGTAAACCAAAAAATAAAAATATGCTAACTACATTTTTTCTTAAAGATTTCAACCTAAATATTACAAAAATATCAAAAAACCAATTTGTCAAAAAATGCGAAAAAGTACGTTTTGTTCTGCGGCTCCTCAATTGTATATATTTTATATTTTTATATTTTCAGAAAATATTTTTGACATTCACTCTAACCTTTTACAAAAACAAAATACATAGTATTTTTCAATAAAAAGGGATAGCTAGCTAGATGATGCGGTCACCTTTTTAAATTCGCCATGCTTTAAACTGTTTTCTACACAAAAAAAGTTATTTGTAAAATTGTAAAATTTTTTTGGCAATCGTTGTCAAAGTTGATATATTAATTGAGCTATAAAATCTCGGCATGTAATTTTTTTTTTTTTTAATTTCAAATGTTATGGTATCACTTTTCGTTTCCAAAAATTGTTTAAAATCGTGATTGAGGGGAAAAATCAGCTTAACATGAATTTAATGGATCAAACTGATAAATTTTTAAAACAATTTAAAACAATGCGGATGATGTGCAACTTTATTTAAGTAGCCCTGTGAATAGTATTGCTTTGGGTATATCATCTGTAAATACTGAAATGAACAAAATATACCTGTGGGCTTCTGCAAACGGGCTCTGTTTGAATCCTCGGAAATCTAAGTGCATTGTTATATGTAGAAAAAGTATTGCTCATACCATTGTTCCCACCATTGCTGATAACATTGTCATAAATGGTGAGAAGATTGGGATTGTGAAGGCAGCGAAAAATTTGGGAATAATTTTTAACAATTGTCTCACTTGGAACGAACATGTGAACTCTTTAGTTGGTCAGTCCTATATTAAGTTACGGGCCCTATGGTTGACACAATACTTAACCCCATTGAGGATAAGACTTTTACTTGCCAAGACATATCTGATTCCTAGTTTAATTTATGGATGTGAACTGTTTGCAAACTGTGATTCAATTAGCAAAAGAAAATTAAATACTTTATTCAACAATATTTTGAGATATGTGTACGGTCTAAGACGTTTCGTTCGTGTTTCATCCGTTTCAAACAGTCTGTATGGAGTCTCTTTCGAAAATCTTTTGAAAATCCGAACACTAATTTTTTTACACAGAGTGATAAACACTAAAACCCCCAAATATTTATTTGAGAAGATACGTTTTTTTCAATATTATAATTCCACGGCATCAAACCTTAGTCTCCGAATGGCAGTTTTTTATTCATGCCGCTCGTCTTTGGAACCTTCTTCCACTAAATCAACAACTAAATCGTAATGCTAACAGTTTCAAAATGTTTTTATATAACTTTTTTTCATAATTGTTTTTTGATTGAAAATGTTTTATATGAATTATATTCTTATATTCTTTTTAGTAATTGTATTTTTTGTTTGTTTTAATACTATAACTATAATAATTATATGTAATTAAATAATCTTGTAACATTTTACGTTCCTGTACTATAATTATGAGACACTGTCTTGTTGTACAGGAAATGAAAATTAATTAATAAATAAATAAATAAATAATTTGATTTGAAAGATCTTTTAAAAGATTGTAAAGTTTCTATAGCAAAAGAGTAGGGATTTGTATGTGCATTCAACAAAAACGTGTGGTAGATTTTCAAATAAAGATTGCTTGAATATTCTTAAATTAAATAATGCTAAAAAAATGCTAACTGCTAAATGAAAAATGTGCAGCTAAATCAGCCAAAAAAATGCTAAATCTAGCTGCAAAAATGCCAAAATGGCCACGCTGTGTTTGAGTTTTTCAAACAATGAAATAGAACTTTATACATGTTTGTAAAGGAAAACCTCCATCTGTGTGTTTTTATACATGCACACACAACAAAAACAAACCAGTATGATAATATGGCAAAGCTTAAGTTAATTAAAAGCTAAACAAAAGTTTTCAAGTATGGATGGTATAAAAGCAAACAAACTAACACACACACACACACACACACACACGTATACACACATATATTGTTAGTTATATATATACCTAAATGCAGGCACGTAAAATTTACAAAATAAGCTAAAGCACACAGCCCACAGATACTTAGAAATATATGCATGCATATGCCAGCCATCCAGGGAATCTTCATTTAGAGACACTCATGTTTTTGCTGGTTGATTTCTACTTAACAAAAACAAATATTCCTACGCGTTTACAAATATTTGTTTGCTCGTATGTGCATTTTAAAACCAAACTTGCAAGTTTGTGTGCAAGTTTTTGTCCTTGCATGCCTGTGTATGTGCATGCGTGTGCATGTATGTGTGTATTAGCCAAAGAGTTAAATGACAATATCTCTATTTTACACTCTAATTCTTTTTTTTTCCTAGTATGTATTTTGTTGACATTGATGTTTTGTTTGGAAAAATTTTTAGATGAGTTTAAAAAAGGATCAACTCATTTGATATGAGTAGTTTTTTGGTTGTTGTCTATTCACTAAAAAAGAAAACCAATGTCAATGTTGGCTATTACATTGAAGCAAATAATGACAGCGAGTTCATTAAGGCGGTTTCATAAAGTGCAAACTATTTATTTTTTTCTTTCTTATTTATTGGCCGTGGAATTTATTTGTCTCACGAAAACCTTTTTTTTTTTCTCACAAATTAGTACCACCCTAGTTTTTCAAAGCAGCTTAGTCATCAAATTTTGTATTTGTCTCTATGGTAGGAACACCATTAACCGTATGATTATTAAGTGCTCCTATGTATATATAAGTAATACACACATACATGAACTTACACAAATACATTGTCAATGTATGCACTAATTTTCAGTGGAAGTTTAATTAGGTCTTTTAATCAATACGGGGTTAAAAGTGTATCACCCAATGATTTGGAAAATTAGCAAAAGGAATGAACTCAATTTTCTTTTTTGAAGAAAAAGGGAGGACAGTAAAGTTAAAAGTTGTGTTGGTGATTAAAGCAAAATGCGAGATTTGCATAAAATTTAATTTTAATAAAAATTAATTTCATAAGATCAGCAACTTTTATACCCGACAACTTAATCGCGTCGATTAAATTTTATACATATATTTTTTTAAATTTAAAAAAAAACCGAATCTTTGATACCCTCCACCGACAATTTGAATATTTCAGGAGTAATATCTATATGTTGTCTATTTATTATTATTTTATCGTTATAAAAACAGACATCAGCATTAAAATTAAAAATTGACCGATAGTCTCGAGTAAAATATCTTGATTCGTAACAGTTTAAGCCGAACTTAAATGATTTTCAGCAGAGGGATTTATATTGGAGTCATGGTAAAAAATTCCACAGAGGTATTTCTGATATTGAAAAACATAAATTTCAATACAGTGGTGAAATTAGTTTTAGCGTTTACGGTGAATTTCAGAAGGCTGCAAAATATGGGATCTAAGGTAAATTATGGACCGTATATCACAAAATTGCATGACATTTTTTCCGGCCATATGAAACTAATTTAGAAGAAATTTTACCTTAATAAATATATCTGCTACGGTTTTAGGCGTATTTAATTAATTTACCAGAGTGGGCTTTATATGGGGCCTATAGTAAATTATGGACCGATCATCACGAAATTTCTTAGTGCTATTTCTAGTCCCATAAAACTGTGATGTATTCAATTTGATTCTGATACCAAAATTAATTAAGGCTTAAGGCGTACTAAACTGTTTTTCGGTAGTAGGGTTTATATGGCGTCTAGGGTAAATTATGGAGCGATCTTCATGAAATTTTACGGTGTGATTTCCAGTCGAATAAAACGAACATTAACAAAATTTCATATCATTTCGTGCATTGTTCAATCATTTGTGCTAGTTTTTGTACCAAAATTATCAATTTTTTAAAGTAGTGGTTTCACATTTTGATTCATAGCTCTGATCCTATTGAGCCGATTTGGCTGGATTTCAATTCCAAACTGCTAGGGATAACTACAAGCAATTTGACACCCAGTTTTTATTTCTTTTGAGTTTTTCAAAAGTGAGCGTGTTTTCAACAAACAGACAGACGGACAGACAGACGGACATGGCTAAATCGACTTAGAGTTACTCAAGGAGCCAGAATATATTGTTACGAAAGTTAAATTATCCAAGAATTGTTTATAGTAATAGTTATAAGTTATCTTGTAAGTTATAGTTTTATGTCATATTAGTTACTTAAAAATTGTCATGTATAATTTTCAACACAACTGTTATTTTAATATAATTCCTATATGAGTCTCCCAGTCATTTCTGGAAATGGTTTTAGAACATAATAAATAGTTTTTACGGGAAGGTTCAGGAAAATCTAGAAATAATTAGGAAATATAAAAAGGGGTGACTCATGTATAGTTAGATTAGTTTGTTTTGAGAAACGGTTCTGTTCGTAACTAATAATTGTGAACAAAATAATTAATAAAGTTTGTTAAGTTGAAGAAGTGTGTGTTTTTATTCGGATTTGCAATTAAAAGAACTCAAACGCGTTTATTAAAGGAAAAACGTAACAATATATACTTTATGGGGTCTGAGGTGAATAATAAAAAAGTTTCACACGGAATGACAAACTTAGTACAGTAGTTTTAACTTAGCTGCACAATCTCCTTTGCACGATTTTTTGTGCAGGTAAATCAAAAATGCAGTTATCTTAAATGCATTTACCTGCCTTAATGGGCAGGTACACAATTGTGGTTACCTGCTCAAAAGTGCAGCTAAAGTAAAGTGTTTGATTTAAAAGTAGAATACAAAAATCATTTTATTAATACATAAATTTATATTTTCGACTAGGAGTCTACTGGGAATCTCACAACGAGTGTTTTTGATCGTCGACGAGCTCATTTTTTAATTGTAGACGATTCCTCGCACGGGAGAAACTGTTACACGTGCTGATTCGTATGAGAGTTTCTTCCATAACGCAGCGAAAAACGCTTATATTATTCGTAAAGGGAATCGTTTATGATGTATGTAGAGATTATCTAACGAGTCTTTCAAAAAGCATGCCAAGAGTCGTATGAGACTCATGTAGGGATTATTTTATAACTCGTGAAATGGTCAGCCGTATGACTGAGCTACCTAAATAAGGACATCAAGCGTATTTTTCATGCCAAAACTTTTTCATACAATTTCTATAAAACAAACCTTAAGGTCGCGAAATCAACACTATCCTGTCGGGAAATCCTTTTTTACAGATCCTTTGGCCGGTTTGATTTATTAAAATTGTATTGGCAATAGCAATTTCATACTTCAAAAATGGTCTTATTTAGGTAGCTCAGTAATTGTTATACTACGACTCTTACAGATTGTCCCAAAAGGTTCATTCCAAGATTTAAAGAGGAGCGTATCAAATAATAAATAAAAAAAAAGATTTAGATGTCTTTGTTTTTGTTACTCGTCAGATAATCATCGGAAGATTCTTTTAGGAGTTGTATATTAAACATAATCGTCTAACAAACAGCCTATGCTAGCTGGGAAATAAGAGATCATTTTATACATGTATGTATGTTTATTTAATATAAAAGAAACATTAACAAAAACAATGAGAATTCACAATGAACATAAAAATTTATGGAAAAAAGCAAAATAATTGCGACTTATATTTTTATAAACAGCTTAAATTGGATATTTATGTGAAAAATGGCCAACATATATTTTTATGTGTGCAGCTAACTTTGATGTTTTGTATGAAAATATTTTAAAGCTGTTCAAAAATATGGAAAATATGCAGGTATACAAAATGCACATAAACAAGGATTTTGAAGAATAATTCCAGAAAATATGTATTTTGGGCAGTTAAGTCAAAGTGCAGCTAACTTAAATTTGTTGTATGAAAATAATTTTAAAATGCCAAAAATTTTTTGCATTTATCTTAAATGTGCAGGTATAGAAAGTGCACTTAAAAAAGGAATTTGTATGGAATTATATAGAATAATTCCAAAAATTATAAATTTTGTGCAGTAAAGTCAAAAGTGCAGGCAAACAAAAGGCAGTTAAGTGAAAACTACTGTATACCCTCCTCACAACTTATTGTAGTGGAGGGTATACAAATAGTAGAAAGCTTGGCTTCTTAATAGAAAGGTTTACCAAATTCAATATTTTATAGAAACATTTTCATAAAACAAACTTTTTTATAGGGAGGTTTCAAAAAAAATTTCGCATTCTTATATTTAGTATTAAAAAATTAATTTTTTTTATAGCAAATAACGAAATCTGCCGCCGTATGGAAAACTAGTTAACTCCACCTTTTGCGAAAATTGAGAAAACACAAAAAATAGAAAGTGAGTTTCATTTACTATCAATCTGTCAGATCGAAATTTCGATATTATTTCTTATTAACCAAAAATCAGAATAAAATCAATACCTCGGCATATTTTGGATATATAAAATTTGTGTGCAGAGCCAAATAGTTAATGTTTTTCCACAAATGATTAATAAAGTTGCCTTAATTCCGTAAAATAAAAAAATAAATAAAAAAAGTTGTTTTTGGAAGAACTAGGTAACTCCATTTTTTCGAAAAAACAAGGTAACTTACATTGATTTTCGGTTTTAATGTCCAAAATTCAGTTTAATGGAAACAGAAATCTGTAGCATTATATAAAATATGTTTTGTTTAATGCGCATGCATAATAACTTAAATTTATAATAAATAATTAGTGAAATATGTTTAAAGCTTTAAGGCACGTTTTCGCAACTTACCGATAGCTAGATATATACCCTACAAGAAGAGAATGAGCGAGTTGTCACTTTTTTCACGTTGGTGTTAAGAAAATGATAGAATGAAATGACAGAAAACTTGATTTCGGTCATTTCATTCTATCATTTTCTTAACACCAACGTGAAAAAAGTGACTACTCGCTCATTCATTTCTTGTAGGGTATATTCTAGAGCGACTCACCAAAAAAAGTGCTCGATGTACCCTCCTAAAAATGAACCTTGGACTTTTTTAAGATACCATTTTAAATATTTCGGCTCCAGCTTTGACCTCTCGTGAGCTGGACCATTTTGAAAAAGAGTCTATTTTTGCATGTTTTGTTAATTTGATTATCTGTTTCCCTACCAACATATACAAATTGGGTATCATAAGAAAGGTTTTTTTAAGGCGCGTCCAACTGTATATACAATTTGTCCAAGGACGATCATCCATATCCTTTTCTTTAAGGATTTTCTGTAAAAAAAAACGGTTTTTGAATTTTTTGTTCGGCGTTGCTTGTTATAAAAATGCCAAATTAACATATTTTAATCTTTAGTCGATTTAATTAAATACGTGTTTCAGCTTTTTTGGAAATTCGCCCTAGTTCGCCTTTTGACAAAAATGCAATGGGGTGGCAACCCTTCGATTTAAAAAGGGCAATATGGGTATCAAATTTTTTCTTTTACCAAGTACATCATCTTTGTATGTAAATAATATTATTTTTTGCAAATTAGATGCATTTTACACGGTGCTCTGGAATATATATAAATGCAATTTTGTAGTAACTGTAATATGTTAGCGGATTTAGTTTCTAGATCATGTATGGATAAAAATAGAACTAAAGAAAGAAAAAAAGAAATGATCCACGACTTTTTGCCGGCATACTTTTTTTCGCAAATTAAAAAAAATTTAGTCGTTGATCACTTCTTTTTTTTCTTTCTTTAGTCCTATTTTCATCCATACATGATCTAGAAACTAAATCCGCTATCATATTAGAGTTACTACAAAATTGCATTTATATATATTCTAGAGCACCACGTGAAATGCATCTAATTTGCAAAAATCTAAATTATTTACATACCAAGATGATGTACTTAGCAAAAGAAAAAATTTGATACCCATATTGCCCTATTTAAATTGAAGGGTTGCCACCCCATTGCATTTTTGTCAAAACGCGAACTAGCGCGAATTTCCAAAAAAGCTGAAACACGTATTTAATTAAATCGACTAAAGATTAAAATATGTTAATTTGGCATTTTTATAACAAGCAACGCCGAACAAAAAATTCAAAAACCGTTTTTTTACAGAAAATCCTTAAAAAAAAGGATATGGATGATCGTCCTTGGACAAATTGTATATACAGTTGGACGCGCCTTAAAAAAACCTTTCTTATGATACCCAATTTGTATATGTTGGTAAGGAAACAGATTCTCAAATTAACAAAAGATGCAAAAATAGACTCTTTTTCAAAATGGTCCAGCTCACGAGAGGTCAAAGCTGGAGCCGAAATATTTAAAATGGTATCTTAAAAAAGTCCAAGGTTCATTTTTAGGAGGGTACATTGAGCACGAATTTTGCTTCCATACATTTTGAGTCGCTCTAATATATTCCCTTTTATTTATATAAATTAATTGATATTGTACATATCGCTTAAATATATAAAAGTTCATTTTGAACATAGGGCGTCGTCGGGATTTCTTCAAACGCAGATATAAAAATAAAAGAACGTTCTCGGGAAGCATAGCTGAGGTGCTAAGGGACGTCTCCGCAGGTTGCGGATAGCGGAGAACCCTTCCATGAAGTAGGGAGGGTAACTGCGAATTAAATCAGCAGTGGCGGATAACTCAGCGGATTGAAGAAGAGGGTCTCAGATGGACACGCCTGGCAACGTGTGACTTTAAGTTCTGAGTGCTGTAGAGGCTCCAATCGTCATGGCGAAATTTGGCGCCATTCAATAACCAATGCCAATTCCAGGTCCCTCGCCTTCAAGCAGGTTGGGCTGCGGATCAATATCCCTTTCCCGGAAGAAAAAACTCTTATTACTGAAACGATAGCTAGAGGTAGGATTTTATCGGCCGTATAAAAAGTTTATAACAACTTTACTTTAATCTACGAGGTAGCATGCACCTTTATTTACTTTAACGCTCACTTTAGGTAAAAGTAAAGTTTTAATAATTGAACACTTTTTATAAGGCCGGCTAAAGTTTACTTTAAGCTATAGGTAAGTTGTGAAAACGGGCCTTAGTGTGGTTCAAAAAATGGAGTTACCTAGTGTTTCCATACGGCCACAGAAATAAACTGTTTATTTTTTTGGAAGTGTTTTTTAGGAGTTTGAATCTTATAATCTTTCTATCATACTACAATAGCATAACCCGTTATGGTTTTACGCGTATTAAAGTGTTTCACAAGAGTGGACTTTATATGGGGGCAAATGGTAAATTATGGACCGATCTTGACAAAATATAACACTGGAATACTTCTAGCTGATTTTGCGTAAAGAACTGGAAGAATGCTGGAAGCAGTTCAGTGTTTAAATGAAATAATCGAATTACCAGGTTAGAACAAGGAAAATAACTTCATTTGAGAGTTTTGTTTGCTAAATTAATTAATTTTCAGAGATGATCCATGCAATTCACAAAACATTAGTAATAGGTGGTAGTTATTTCATACGTTACCTGGTAAGTAGTTGTCATTGCAATTGCCTTATTTTGAAAACTTTAATAAGTACTTACTAGTAATGACCACAGCAACTACTTATTACTTCTATTATTTTCACTACTGAATATTTGCTTACTAATAATCAGCTCAATAACTACTTATTACTTGTGTTGTTTTCAGTACTGAATATTTAGTTACTGGTAACGTATTTAATAACTACTTATTAGGTCTATTAACTAGCGATTTTTTGGCTTATGGTAAGTATATTGTAAGTACTTACAATTCAACTTACTAGTAGTTAAATAATAACTAGTTTTTTTTTTGACTTCTAGTAAGTGTTTTGTAAGTACTGAATTCTGTGGACACCTCGAACAAAAATAAGTAGTTTTTCAGCCGAAAAATAAGTAGTGTTTATTTTCTCCAACATTATTTGCTAACTTACTTGGTAAGTAAAGTTTTTGCTGGGACCGAGAGCTATGTTCATGTGGTACATGAATTTTCCAAGGCGTTCACAGATGGCCCATGCCATATTTTTTCTAAGTACAGCCAACTTGAATCACGTCAAAATATTACTTAGTAAAATTTCCCAGGGTTTAAAAAACTGCAGTCGAAACCAAAAATTGTCGGACAAAAAACTAAAATTTATGTACAACTTTTCGCTTTTTGAGTTGGGTTGACAGCGACTGTTTTGTTCCAATGACAAATTAGGAAGCGGAAGAATTGGCAGTTTTTCTACTTGGACTGCAGTTTTTTAAACGCTGAAATCTCTAACATATTATTTTATCTTAGTTTTTATAAAGTATTTTTGTATAATTAAATTTAAAAATGTATCTGCTGGAATTATCGAATTACTTCTTTTGCAAAAGTTCAATAGTTTCATGGTACGAACAGGGATCT
The DNA here is from genome assembly GCA_963931875.1 of Pollenia griseotomentosa. Lineage (NCBI taxonomy): Eukaryota > Metazoa > Arthropoda > Insecta > Diptera > Polleniidae > Pollenia > Pollenia griseotomentosa. The sequence continues at coordinate 69,449,183 of OZ007561.1, read as the reverse complement.
GGTGGATAAATACTAGAACAACATACATGAGGTCAATGGCACCTAAGGGCAAAACATTGGTCTTCTCGAGACTAAAACTTTAGTATATTATACTTTAAGATCGGACTGTAAATCGCTAAGATATATCGAAAAATGTAAAAAAGACGACCCCTACGTTCGGCAAAAAAAAATGTTTTTTTTTCCGAAACCTACTTGCAAATTACTTTGTATTAGAGAGTGTACGGGAAAACTTTTTTTTAGGAACGGTCTACTGTTCAGTGTACATAATGGGTTTAAGCATCGCAGAATAGTGTGCCAGCCCAAAAGAGAGGCTGGCGTACCATTGATGGCTCTTTCTAGGTTAAAATGACAAATGACCAAATTTTCCGGTTGATTTCCCATTTCACTCTTTTGCATTAAAATAATTACCCAATTATTAACTAATTGTGCTGTAAATGATTGGCTTCTGCGTGTTTATGTATGTATATCTGTAATTGAAATTCCTCCAGTTAAAAAAATGCTAGAGTTTCTTAATGCTGGAGGACGTTTTACTGCTCTATTCCCAGTTCTTGCTCAGAAAATTTTTAGTGAATTTTTCTTATCATTTATTATTTTCTGAATTCTGACAGAAGACTAATTTAAAATGCAATTGACTTATTTTTAACTCATTAGCGGCCAATGATCCCATTTGGGAACAAGCATTATAAATTTATTAAATAATAATTAAATGAATTTTTTTTTTTTTTTTTTTTTGCAATATTATTTATTGAATCTTCATACATTAAATATGAACTAACAATAACACAGTACAACAGCCAATCTGGGGGGTGAGAAATTCCAAGTCAGGGTGATGGTAGTAGGTCAGTATAGTAAAACCCTCAAAGGGTTTGGCGTTCGTATGTGTCAGTTTTTTTTTATGACATTTTAAATTTTTTCCTTATCTTGATGTTTTTTTGTTTAACATAACTCGAGAACCACTTGTCCGATTTTGATAAAACAAACTCAAAAAAATTTAGAACTACAATTTCTTTAATCCGTTCATATAACGTTTTTCTTTATAATCAACAGTTTTGCCGGTACAAATAAATTTGTGGAGAAAAAAAAAATATTTTTTGCCTAAAAATAGGCAATATTTATTAAAATCAATTTTAATTTTTAAGCAAAAAATATTTTTTTTTCTCCACAAATTAATTTTTACCGGCAAAACTGTTGATTATAAAGAAAAACGTTATATGAACGGATTAAAGAAATTGTAGTTCTAAATTTTTTGGAGTTTGTTTTAGCAAAATCGGACAAGTGGTTCTCGAGTTATGTTAAACAAAAAAACATCAAGATAAGGAAAAAATTTAAAATGTCATAAAAAAAAACTGACACATACGAACGCCAAACCCTTTGAGGGTTTTACTATACTGACCTAGTACCATCACCCTGACTTGGAATTTCTCACCCCCCAGACAATAATCCCAAAAATGTTCCATAGTGTAATTAATCAAATCTTAACCTAATACTTTATTTTATGTCCTGCCAGTGCCAGACAAAAATTTTCTTCATCACGGGTTCTGTTCACTTATCTAGGTGTTTATCGCTCATCTAATTGGATAAGTGCTGCAGTGTCTCTTCTTCTTAAGCGAGTGTGGCCGCTATCATATAAAATATTTCGAGCTAGTGGGTTCGGATGCGATTCGAGCCTTTTGAATAAATGAATAAATAAAATAATATTTTTTTGATTTTGATTAACAACTGACTCTTTCTGAGTTTTAATTGACTTATCCGAACTACAATTTACGCTTTCTGAATAACAAGTGGAAAAGGTCTATTAATTTCATATTTTTCTTGTAGTTCTTTTAACAAAACCACGTCTATCATATTAGCAATAAGTTAAAACCTAAACATGCTAAAAATTTGCGTAACTAAATATGTATATTTAATAATATTTATGAAAACATTTTTTTCCACTATTAAAAAATTCATTACATTCGTGTATTACTTTTTTCTGCTATATGTATTTGAACGCTTTTTCGCTTTACCCTTAAAAAAATGAAGAAAAAAAAAAAATTAAATAAAATTTATTCTTAACTTTAACATTTCTTTTACACCCTTTTCAGTCGTTTTTAATAAGTTTTATTTTTCTTTTCATTTGCTGCATAAAGTATGTTTTTTTTTAATAAATTTCTACTTCTTTCTTGTTAAAAAAAAAACAAATATATCTATATATATTTGAAACATAATCTTTTATGCAAAGACATGATACTGTAATACTTTATTGTCGAGTGTTTTACGGTGGCAATTGTCTTTGTATATTAAATGAACAAAAAAAAAAAAAAAAAAAAAAAAGAAACAAAAGTTGCAAAAGAAAAACAAAAAGTAATAAGAAATACTTATTTAAATGGGGTGGTACTCATTTGTCGGTAAGACAGTGGAATGAAATCTATTCAAACAAAATAATTTCTGCGGGTCGAAACAAAAACACTAACAGCCCAATTATAAATACAAATTCCCCGGGAGTTTTTTCCCTTTTCCCATTTTTACAATTGAATTTACATAGGAAAAATTGGAGAAGGGAGAAAACTCCCGGCGAATTTTTATTCATAATTGGGCTGTAAGTTTTCTTAACAAACATACCTAAATAAGATCGGGAGGCGCAACATTTTCTTCCGCTTAGCACTTGCGCTGAAATGCCATACCTTAATAACCAGAAGCGTTAACATTAAGTCACGAACAGTAGTGTAAAGTCTATTGTTTCATAAAACCTACATTATTGAAATAAAAAATGAAGATGGAACCGCTTGATTCCTCTAAAAGCAGCTAAACTGCCATTATTTATTAACAAAAGCGGGCAACTTTACTATTTATCCCCCGCTATTGAAATCGGATTTTCCAATTGAAAAGCGTTGCCGCCGCGCTATTTCGGTATGCTATATACAAATTGTATGGGCACGAGAACTTTTGAAAGTTAGAAAACTTTTTCCCCTCATATTTAGGTAGAAGCTTGATAGGCAAAACTCATGCTCGCAGAGAAAAAATACTTATATACTCTTGTCAACGGAAAATTTTGTGATCGTTGTTGTCTTCTTCTTACATCATTTTACTCTTAGTTGAGATAGGGCCTTAGTATAATTTCGCCTTTATTTTCTGTCTCGTGCGGTTGATTTTTTTTTTGCTGAAATTACATCTTTTTTTCATGTCCTCTTTAATAGATCGTCGCTAAGTTTGTTTTGGTAACTTTTTCCTAAGCATGAAATTTTTTTTAACTAAGTTAGTAAGAAGCTTAGTTTTTTTTGGTAAAATTATTACCTTTATTTTGGAATAAAATGCAACGAAAAAATTATGTCTGTAACAAACAATAGATTTTATATAATTTTTTTATTAAAAAACTGAAAAATTTTACTTTATATTTACACGATTTGAATATAACACCCTTCTGATACCCTCCACCATCACTAGTGATGAATAAGGGTATACTAAGTTTGTCATTCCGTGTGTAACTTTTTTATTATTCTTCCGATCCAAAAAAGATTAATTACACTGGTTCACAAATTTGTAACTTTTTGCCAAACCTTAAAAATGAGATGTTTTCTAAGATAAATCGGGGCTGCTACTCACGAATTCATTTATTTTTCTCAAGAAGCGTTTTCGAGTGAATAAATTTTTAAAAAACAAAAATTGTTTAATGTTTTTTTATATATTTATCGACCTTTTTCTACTATATTAATGTTTTTTGGGATTTCCAAACAGGCTTTCAAGGTCTAATTATTTCCTATATGTAAATAAAAAATTTATTTCATATTTTCTTCCGACGTTTCGTATGCTGTTTTCCTAACTTTTCAGGGATTATTTTTATTGAAATCTGGCAACAACAAATTATAAAAAGCAATAATATTTAGTACATTAACATCAAAAACAATACAATAACGTTTAAAGAACAATTTAACTTACATAAAATCTTGAATTTGTATTTCATTTTTAATTTAAATGTGGTTTTAAACAATACACACAGTACAATTAAACACACATATAAAACAAAAATATAAATGTATAATTAATAAAAAATATCACAGTTTAAACTTTTCTGAATGTCAGTATCACAGTTGAAAATGGACTAAATTATAATATTGCAATCGTGTAATTTGCATTCGTTCGGTCATTGTCATCTTTTTTGTTTACAGCTGTATTAAGTCTCTCCTGTATTCGTAGGTTTTCCAGTGTAAATCTTCTGTTTACCCTCCGCTCTACGTCTAGTACTTTAACATCGTTTAGATTTGGTGTGTGCTTATTATCAATGCAATGTAGGGTTTAAGCTGTTGAGTATTTTAATTTGTCAATGTCTGCTTTATGTTCGCTTATCCTAGTAGCTAAATTTCTTTTGGTTGTTCCAACATACACTTTACCGCAAGTTTCGTCAATTTTACCCTCACATTTACTGCCTGTTTTTAGAAAACGTAAACAAGTGAGTGAGTGAGAAATTATATTGAAAACAACAATAAAAAACGAAAATTTGTTTTTGTTTTCAATATAATTTCTCACTCACTCACTTGTTTACGTTTTCTAAAAACAGGCCGTTAATTTCGTACACAACATTGCTACGATCATATTTTTCAATTTTGGTTTTTGTTTGTGTAAAAAGTGTGCTAATTGTTTTATTGGGTTTATGAGCTACTGATATTGTTTCATCTTCTATTATCTCCTTTATTTGTTTGCTCTCTGTCAGTTTTGGTATATATGAGAGACTATAACATAGTTTGGTGATGCCAGATGTATTATTTATAGTTTGTTCCCGAGTTTCTTCATTTGTTGCTTTGGTAATTAGGTTATTTATAATACTCATTGGATAATTATTAGACGTCAAAATATTTGTAATTATTTTTAAGTTTTTGTTTTTAAATTTAGTATCACTTAATTGATCAACTCTTTTGATTAAATTTATCGCGGTATTGGTTTTTTGTTTCATTGGTTGTGTGGAGTGATAATTAATTAAACGGCCGGATGCGACCGATTTTGTAAACCAATCCGTAATGAGTTTATTATCCTCTCTATAGATTTGCATATCTAAGTAGGATATGGCATTATGTTGTTCCTTTTCAATAGTGAATTTAAGTTTCTTATGGTAGCCGTTAAAAGTATTTAATATTTCTTCTTTGTCATTTTTCCTAATTATTTTTTTTTTTTCAAAATTTCCCTATTGTTTCTGAAAGAGAAAAGATATATCTATGCAAAATGTTAAATCTGGTTGAGATTTTTCGAAATACCTTAAAAAACTGCAGAAAAACTCGATTTTCGCGTATATCTCGAAAACGCTTCTTGAGAAAAATAAATGAATGCCATATTCGTGATCAGCAGCCCCGATTTATCATAGAAAATATCTCATTTTTGAGGTTAATTTTTTTGTGGCATAGTGTTATAGAACAAAAATATCGACTGAAACTATTATCCTTAACGGAAACGTAGGCGGTATGGTTACAGACGAAGGAGGTAATGATAAAGATGTTGATTTCCGTATAAGAAAAGCACTCGGAGCTTACTATAATATAAAGGGTCCGCCAAATAACTTTTTTTTTTTTTGAAAATGCTAAAAAAAAACAACTGAATATTTTCTCAAATTTCTGTTTTTATTTGAAAATACAATCCTTCTGGTTAATAATGGAAAATAATTTCATTCAAATGGCTGCCTGGGCTGGCCATGCAGTAGCTTACACGATCGGTCCAATTTTTAAGCACATTATCGATTGTGTGCAGCTGTATTTCACCAATGGCTTCTCAAATATTGTCCTTTAAGGCGTCAATTGTCTCTGGCTTGTCGGCGTAACACCTATCTTTGACGGCACCCCGCAAATAATAGTCCAACGGTGTCAAATCGCAGCTCCGAGGTGGCCAAACGACATCAGCTCTGCGGCTGATAATGCGATTTTCAAAAACAGGGCGCAAAACATCGAGTGTCGCTTCGGCTGTGTGGCACGTAGCGCCGTCCTGTTGAAACCAAATGTTGCCAAAATCCTCCTCTTCAATTTTTGTGAACAAAAATTCGTTCAACATGGCCCGATAACGATCGCCATTGACTGTAACGGCCACTCCTTGCTCATTTTCGAAGAAAAATGGCCCAATTATGCCTTTGGACCAAAATCCGCACCAAACAGTGACTCGTTTTGGGTGCGGGTGCGGGTTTTCTGTGCTCAAAATGCGACAATTTTGCTTGTTTACATACCCGCCAAGATAAAAATGAGCTTCATCTGAAAAGATGATTTTTTTTTTGGCAAAATCGGCATCTTCTGTAAGTCGATCGCAGGCCCACTTGGCGAAGCGAAAACGCATTGGATGGTCAGTTGGCTTCAACTCCTGAACCAATTCGACTTTGTATGGCGTCATACCAAGGTCTTTATGCAAAATTTGTTCAATTGTTAAGAACGACGGTGAATTGATGTTGATGGAGCTTCGCGCACACTTTCTGCCACAGCAGCAATATTCTCGGGTGTACGCACTGTTTTGGGCTTTTCACGCTTTGGTTTATCGATAAGGATGCTAGTTGCTTTCACTTTTTTCACAAGATAACGAACATACGGAGCTGACGGTGCTTCTCTTCTTCCAAAATCCATACGCAATTTTCGCACACATTCCGCAACATACCATGATTTTCAAAGTAATGTCGCAATATTTCCCAGCGTTGTTCAAGCGTATACACAACCATATTCGTTCAGCGGAAGGATAAAACTAATTATCTGTCAAATCAGACATAAGCTAAGTATTACCATTCACGAAATAAGCACTAGTTGAAAAAAAAAACGTTAGATGGTGGACCCGTTATATAGCACAGAAACAAAAATTAAAAACTTAAATTCATGCATTATTTCTGTTCGTCTGCATGGTTGTGAAACGTGGTATAATAGAGAATTAACTGAGTGTTTTGAAAAAAAGGGGAGGGGGGCCGAATAGAATATCTAATGAGAAGTTATGGAACCGATCAAGCAGTATGTCAACGTAGAAATACGTAGGAGAAAGCTTAGGTGGATTGGGCACAAACTACGTAAATAACCCACAGAAATATATTACCAAGCCTTTATGTACAATCCCCAAGTTTCAAGGAAACCCGGACGTCCAAACACAACTAGGAGAAGAGCTAAGCTAAACGAAATCAATAGTGTTTCGGTGAACTTCAAAAAGCCCTGTCAAGAGGGCAAAGAAGGATACTGTTTATAAACAGCCTAAGTCTTACAACAAAAATAAGGCGAATTATGATTATTTTTACGAAAGAAAAGTTTGTGGCATTCATTTTTGTAGTAAAAAACTGAGGCTCAAAGGGCCATTAAATAAGGGTGCTCCACAGACCTTTTCACCTCCAAATTTGTTATAGCTGCTCAATTCTTTTAACAATGTCGTTTTCTGCTCTGTCATCTGAGAAAATACAGTCAAATCCCGATAATTCGTAACACGATAAATCGTAATTCCCGATAATTCGTAATAAACTGTCGGTCCCTTGAAAAAATCTCGTTAATTCGTAAAATTTCCTTATATTTGGGTCCCCTCGCTAATTCGTAATTTTTTTTTTAAATAAAATCTTCTTTACCTTTTATAAATCGTAATTGTTTGCTTAATACCACTTTGAATTCGTAAAAAAAACAACAGAAACATGGAAACAATGATTTTTTGTTAGCCGGTATTTTTTTTGTGTGAGTTTGTGTGTGTATTTATTTTCTTAAGATCAGTTTGTTACATGAACAATAAAGAAAAATATCAAAGCGCACGCATAAAACTCTGTCGGTTTTACAAAAGCAACAAATCTTTGCAGCTAAGCGATTTGAAATTGCTCAATTGCTTTTTTGTGTATTTTTTTATAGTTTTAGTAAATTAATTGAAAAACCCCTTTAATTCGTTTTTATTTTATTTTAGCCCCGTTAAATCGAAACCTCGCTAAATCGAAACCCCTATAAATCGTAAGAAATGGCCGGTCCCTTGCGATTGCGAATCATCGGGAGTCCACTGTAACACTCCCGATATGGGTGAAAGAGTTGAAATTCTCTACATTATCATTCCCATCATTAAAATCTGCAGTAGGACTTGTCGCATTAATTTGAATTGCTTTGGTCTTTGCGAAGTTAAATTTTAGGCCAACTGTTTAAGATTCAGATATAAGAGCATCTACTTCATTTTGCATACTGACTTGCTAAATAAAATCTGCGTATGCCAAATCTTCTAATAGCACAGAAAAGCTATCGTCAATTTTTATTTTAATTAAACCATTAATCAAAAATAAAATCATTTTTAATTAAATATGTAATCAAGTTAATTAATCAACAACATTACTGCATAATAACATGTTGTTAATATCAAAAAATATTGAATTGATACTATTCAGTTGTTTACTGGTGCAAATTTAATTAATTTTTTAATTAATATCACAAATTTTTTAATTGAAATCAGTTTTTATTATTTTTTCTGTGTGGTTTTGGAGGTTGCATGTGATTCCACGATTTTCCCCTTCATTTACCCTAGTTAAGACACCTTCGAATTCCATTTCATTGTCAACACAGCCATATTATGGTTGCAACCTTAACCATAAATAGTACGGTCATATTATGATTGTAAATATCAGGTATATGTCGATCAAAAATAACTGAATGTTTCTTTTATATATGATAAAAAGAGCAAAATTTTATTGTTTAACTTGAACAAAAAAATTATAAAATTATTGTAGAAACAAATGGAAATAATTCAATCATAATATTGCTGCGTCAAAAACAATCGGGTATGTTCTGACAATTGCAAAACGCATAACATTTGCGATTCTGACTTGAAATCGCAAAACAGGTGTTCTGTCAATCGCAATCGCAAGAAGTTTGGCGACTTTAAATTGCAATAGTATGCTTAAGTGAACTAGAATATTAAAAAAAAAAAACTACGGCAGTTCGAAAGCAACATTTAAGAGTTTTAAAACACAGTAAAATAAATCTGGCGTCTTGCGATTTCAAAACGTGCGATTGTTAGAACATGGCCGAATATGTTTCTTATAATTTTCTGCACATCAATACTGAATTAATTGTCCATGTGTATTTTAATGTGCCAAGCAGAATCAGTTCGCAATCTTTTTTTTACAGATTCAAGATGTCAAAGAATTTTTTTTCTTTCTTGCCCACTGTAAGTCATTTTAGTTTTAATCTTAACAAATTACACTTTATACCTGAAGTGCATATAACGTGTGTATGGTTTTGGGTTTTGTGCTGACTGCAATAGTTGGAACAAAATGGTCTGACTTGAGAAGCCGAAGAAAGCGTAGAATAAGAAGAAGGTTTCTTTGGTAAATGACATTACTAACCTAAATATATTTTTATCCTATTTACTTAGTAAATACTTAATGTAGATACATTTTTTTTTGCTGTCTCAAATTTGTTCATTTCACTTTACGTGTCTTCTAGTCTTTTGGCAAAGCAAATTTAATAATTTAAAATACTAAATGCTTTTTTTCTACTTTTTTCTTTTACTTGTACTCTTTTGTCACTTCATTCTTTCTCTTCTCAAATTGACAGAGTTTATTCGTAATGAAAAAGCAGTACTAATGTTTATAAATTGTTTACTTTTATGTGCATAATGCTGTAAATAGCAGTAAATATTAGTTTTAATAAATGTTTGCATAATAAATATTTGTGCTTTACTTGTCATTTGTCTTGTATTTTTATTTTAGCAGACATTTTAAGCTTTTAAAATCATAAAAGAGAATTTATAGAATTTTCTATGAGTAATAATTTTTTTTTTTTTTATAATTTTAGTGGAAAACATTGTTGCCTACTTAAGGGGGCAATATAATTTCTACAAATAATTGTTGGCATATTTATTGAATTTTCTGATTTTGTTTTATTTTTTTTACAGGATTTATTACTTTGGTTGGACTTCTCTTAGACTTTTTGCTTAGAAGGTAAGTAAAGTTACTAATAGATAAGACTGATTGTAAATTTTTTAGTTTGTGTCAAATTAATACAAAAATTATGACAAATTATAGTGTTGATTTTTTATGAAATTTGGATCAAATTTTTAGTTGATATGTATACCAATGGCTTAAAAATACTATTCTTGAGTTCAAAAAGCGGTCTTAAACTAAGATTTGTTTTATGTAGAAAATCTAACAGAATTGTGGCCAAGTTGCGACATTTGATGTCGATCGAAATTAGAATCAACCCAATAATGAATAATGTTTTTTCCTTCTACCATTTTACTGCAGTATATAAAGACAAGTTTACTGGAATGTACCATGGACAACCAAGGATCCGCCAAAAAAATTAACGTTATAAGGATAAATTTCATGTAGAGATGTGCCAATTATTACTTCGATATCTTTATCTATACGCTATTTGTTAGCCGTTAAGTGATTTTAGGAAGGGGTTCAATGAGACTTGACCTACCAGCACAAAATTTTTTTTCATGACTAGAAGCTATCGTAACATTTACTATCGACAATGATTATGCCAATACCAGCATTTGGGGGGGTTCGTTTGATTCTCACTATTTTCAATACACTTCGTAGTTATAATAATTGAAATCCATGTACTAAAATTCATGGAATTATCTTCAAAATTTCCACCTGTACTTTGCGCAAAAGGTTACATGGACAAAAAAGCAGCCTCCAGGCAACCAGACGGACCAAGAAGGTTATTCTGAGTCAATCGGTATACCAAACAGTGGATCTAGGGCCAATAATTAGTAGTGTTGCACACGTCAGCACAAACCCATAATACCCTCTACAATATTTTGGTGTGTCTATAAAAATTAGAAAAGGGAAAATAATTCGAAGGCCCTGTTTTATTGTGAATCTAAAAAAGAAAGCTACAGAATAGCTGAGTTTCAAATTCAGATATAAAAAATGCTTACACCACACCCTCCCATAGAAGCAGTTGCATGCAGCCTGATCTGTTAACAGACGAACTCTACTAAATGCCGTCCTTATCTTCGAACAAATAATTGTGAATTATGGTGTTTTCTTTTCTACACAAAAGTATCACCTTCTAAAAAGTTGCATGTATAAAATGTCCAGCCCTGAATCGAATTTCCAAAAAAGCTGAAACACGTATTTAATTAAATCGACTAAAGATTAAAATATGTTAATTTGACATTTTTATTACAAGCAACGCCGAACAAAAAATTAAAAAATCGTTTTTTTTTACAGAAAATCCTTAAAAAAAAAGGATATGGATGATCGTCCTTGGACAAATTGTATATACAGTTGGATGCGCCTTAAAAAAACCTTTCTTATGATACCGAATTTGTATATGTTGGTAAGGAAACAGATTCTCAAATTAACAAAACATGCAAAAATAGACTCTTTTTCAAAATGGTCCAGCTCACGAGAGGTCAAAGCTGGAGCCAAAATATTTAAAATAGTATCTTAAAAAAGTCCAAGGTTCATTTTTAGGAGGGTACATCGAGCACTTTTTTTGGTGAGTCGCTCTACTGCTCATATTAAAAAAAATTTACTTTTCTTAAAGGAAATTTTATTGCGGAATTTCGTTTTTTTTTTTAATTTCACTAAACTAAACCATTTTTGAGTAACGCGAATATATGTTGTGCAACCTCCTCCATTTTCAAAATAACGGTATATCTCGAAAACAAGAGCTAACCTAAAAAAACGGTGGGAACCATTGGATTCAGCGTACGCTTCTTATAATAAAATGCCATGTGCCCGGCTTGTCTAAAAAAAGTGTCAATTTCGAGCACAGTGTTATTAGACTTTGCTATCATGCCGCTGTAAGCAAGTTTTTGAAAATTTAGCAATTTTCGCAATCCCTATAGTTTAAGAGACTGTATAAATTTTATGGCATGTTAAAAGCTTAAATGGGAATTCAGATCAATATCGAATGCTGTAATTTGGTTCTAGATGAAAAGATAAAAAAGACTATGTCTGAAAAATCTGCCATAAATTTGTTAAAAATTCGCTATCGAGTTATTATATTAGCATTTATAAAAGACTTTTAGTCTTCAAAATTTTGTCGTGACCATAAGAACCATTTAGACTTTGTCGAAAGTCGCCTTAAGACAAATAACTCTGGTTTAAAGGTTGCTATTTGCAAAAATTTTGGCAGAAAAAACCTTTTCACAAAGCTCAGTTGCATAATTGTTTAAGTGACAGGTCTATTATTTCCTATGGGTCACATGCAGGGTCTAATACCGCAAATCACTTTTTTAGAAAATATTTCGTTTAAAACTTTAAAGCGTTATAAAATTCGTCACAAACTTCCTTTATTTTATAACAAAAGCTTCACAGTTGTTTATAGATCTCAAAAAGGTCATTTAAAAATAAATTTTATATCAAATTAAGTTCAGGCTCTTTTGTTCTTCTTTGGAGAGTCCCATCTTGATTTTTACAGTCAAAAAGTGCGGACATTGTTCAATCGTCTTTCTCTTTTGCAAGGATCCATCATTTATCAATATTTCGATGTGTAACACACAGAATGTGGGAATGAATAAGCCGCTCAACTATTTTGGTGGTAGATTACCTTTTCCTTTTACATCTCATAAACTGTACACTTTATTTCCTCTCACTCTGTTTACTGTTATTATCTCATAGCATTTTAGGTTATATCTTTTCTGTTTGTATTTTTTTGTATTTATTTATTTTAATTTTTAACACACATAAAAAGCAAGTAGAACATTTTAAGATTATGCCACGAATGGGAATAATGGGATTAAAATATATTTTTATATATTTTATTATTGCAGTTGCAAATTTTAATGCAAGAGATTAAGCAAAAATCAATTTTTTTTTTAATTTTTCTATAATTTTAATTTAATGCGGCAAATGCAAAATCGTCAATAATGAACTCGATTATTTCAAATGATTTTATTATTAACAAAGTTTACTGGAGCGTATGATTATTTTTTTAAAATGTCAATTCATACATATTTGCTTATTCATCATACGTTACGCTGACCTTGTTTGGTGATTATAATATGCAGCCATTTTGTTTTTCAATCACTGTAAAATTATATTGAAATTATTAATAATTGAAAAATTATAAGATCTTAAACAAATTGAAAATTATGGAAATATTTTCGAATAGAAAATGGGCAATCAAAGACTTTCTTTGTTACAAGATTTGTAAGCGAAAGTTAAATGAAAGAGAGAAATTAAATTAAAGGGAATTGTAGAAATTATTTTATCTAGATTTTGATAGGCAGAACAAATGTTAACACTTCCAACGTAGTTTTGGGAGAAAAAACTAAAGTCATGTATTCGTTTGTCAAGATAAATTTCATTTTTCCAGGATCTTTGAAAATGTATTGGATTTGTCACATGTATAACTCACTAAGACCGGGGTTTTTGAGATGTGGATTGAGTTGCAACTTAGTTTAACAAAGTCTGAAACTCGTATTTTTTGGCGTTATGCCGAAATCTATATTGTATAGACGTCTCGCCCATTTGCAATTTGCATAGACTATGTCAAGTGGCGGCTAAACAGGAACATACAGTGAAAACTTCAGGAAAATCGGTTCTGTAGTTAAGGAATCTATACCCAGCGGCTAAAAGAAGTAGGAAGCAGGCCTTCTGGAAGCCCTTATTTCTCAGACACATGGCCTTACTACCCCATTCCATTCTAATACATTTTTTACACACGATGTCCTAGCCAGGCACGGCTCTCCCCGTTCCCTTCTTCTGTAGGCCTGATAAGAGGCCTTATTCAGCAGGTCTCATTGTAGGTTGCTTAGGCCAGATCGTCAGGAAACCTTTTCCAAAGATTTTAGAAAAGCTAAAAATATTATACAAATAAAACCTTAAATATAATAAGAATTATAAACACTCAAAGTCTGACTTGTAACTATATTAAAGTTTAAGCAAAACACCAACAAAAAACAGTGAGTTTATCTTTTCTTACATTTCATTTTAGATATTCTGAATTAAAACCTTTTTAGTAAAAATTAAAATCGTTTTAAAGTTGGTTTTAATATTAAATTAAACATAATAATATTTCGGGAAATACCCAAAACAAAAGCCAATTTTTTTCTGCTGGGTCCAGCACTCAGGGGTTGACCATTGCATTGCATTGTGTTGGAACTAGGAAAGTAGGTTATAGGAAGGAGGAAAGAGGAAGTAGTGCTTGTGGACATACGACTTTAATTTATTCATGTTGAAAGTGAAAGGGAAAACTTCAGAAGGAAGATTATTGCGTATTCGAATAGTCCGGCAAAAAAAAACGAATTTTCCCGCATTGTACGTTTCACCGACCAATCGACCACAAAAGGATAGGCTATTTAGGAAAAACGTGTATTACGAACAAACTTACGGGTTTCGAGAACCAGATCCCTCATTTCATCAGAATACATTCCATTGTAGCAGCGATAAATTAAACAGTTTAATACAACCCACATTGAGACGGTGCTCAAGGGAGTCAATAGAATTGGTTAACCTACTGCCACCAATGCGAACCTCCGCGCTCTTCTGCACGCGGTCGAGAAGCTCCAAAAGAGACTTTGTAGCACCGGCCCACACATAAGAGTTGTATTCCATTCGCAGTCGGATATAGATGGAATAAATAGTAAGAAGATCAGATTAAGTGAAATTTTTCTTACACCGTTTAAAAAAAAAAACCGAAGCACTTGACGGCGTCTTTCGTCACCTTGAATATATGTTTTGTCCGTCGGACATCACATTATATTTTCATGCTCAGAACATCAAAAGACTCTAATTCCTCAATAATTATACCATCCATATATAAGAACATGGAGCACCTTGATTCGTCACGCGTTTATGCGTCAGCATGCAACATTTGATTTTTCGGGCACTAAAATCAACCCTATTCGCACGACCCCATTTCTGGATTATGTCAAGATCTCAACTAAGCATAGCAACAACATTGGATACGTTTGGATTTAAGTCAAATGAATACGTTTGGCAAAAGCTGCTGTCGTCTGCAAAAGAGTAGATAGGGTTGGATGTTTGACATAGGGGGTCATCCAGAAAAACCAGAAATATAGTTGAAGACAGAAATTGAAGGAACGGAGCCTTGTGGCCCTCCTGAATTAATCTGGAATTCGTTTGACGAAACCGCATCTAAAACAACTCATATAGTGCGTTCTCTGAGAAAGCTCGATATAAATCGAGAGAAATAATCACCGACACCAAATGCAACACGTTTTGACAAGAGTGCACCATGCCAGACTCTGTCAAACGCCTTGGAA
Source organism: Pollenia griseotomentosa (assembly GCA_963931875.1). Taxonomy (NCBI): domain Eukaryota; kingdom Metazoa; phylum Arthropoda; class Insecta; order Diptera; family Polleniidae; genus Pollenia; species Pollenia griseotomentosa. The sequence goes on along the minus strand of OZ007561.1, from coordinate 69,434,054 downwards.
ATAGCAATATCAATAATTTTACATTTCGGGAAGTATCCAAAGAAAAAGCCAATTCTTTAAATAATTTCTTGGCTTATACAAAAACTACGGCATTTAAGTCACATTATTCCAACAACCGTTCACGAAATTGGGAAATAAATTTACATAAAAACGTGACTCTTGCATGGGACATGAGTTTCTCTGAAAACTTCCATGTCACAAATATGTGACCCCGAGTGGTGAACGTGCAAAAAAGCACAATTTTTTTGGAGCAATATTAAGTTATGTATTTCAAAACCCTCTATGACTTCCCTTGTTCAGTTGTCGAAATTATTAAAATCGTAGAATATCTTATTAAGCCACAATTGTTTTATGATTTCTTCCAGAAATATTTATCTCTTTCAAAAGTTTTCTTTTGAAAGTTTTTAGTAAAGAACTGTTTTTTTTGTATGTGTAAATAACCGAGCAACTTCTAAGCCAACCACTGTAAATGGGGAACTACTGTTATATTTTTTGCAGTTGTTTGATTATTCTGCTTTTTTGCTGATAAAAAAAATCTCCAACAGTATGAATGTGCAATTACGGTCTTTTTCCCTGGTGTCACATTAAATCTGCATATGGTGCTTCTTATTTTCTTTTTTAAAAAAATAAAAGTAAAAACTACAAACGAAAGTTTAGAAATAAATATAAGTTTTTTTAGCAGTTTAAAAAATAAAGTTAAAAAAAAACTTTTAAGACTTTTTGTCAAAAATAAAATTGTGTTAGGAAAAAGTTTTTTTTTGAAGTCAATTCGATTTAAGCGTAATTCAGTTTTTGCTGTTCCCATACAAATTTGTTAATTTTGTAAAACCCCCCCCAAAAAATGCCTTTTTTTAACAGCATTTTTTTTTGACATTTTTACTTGGACTTTTGATTTCGGGTTCCTTTTCTTTTTGCTCCTTTATTTTTCATCCTTTAAATTCTGGTAATTAGAAGTTTTTCAAGTAGAAATTCTTTTATTCCTGTAAATAATATTCAATGACTTAAATTAAAAACTTTTTTTACTTTTTCATTTCTAAATAAAATTTTTCAGTTTCTTTTTTGTTACCTTAAAAAAAAAAAAAATAAAAAATATTGGTCCCTGTTGAAAAAGTTGTTACAAATTTGTATGAAATGAAAGAAAATGAAACTGAAGTATGAGTCGGAGTAAATTTTTAAGCTGATGTTGTGTGCGTTTTTTAAGGATTGACTTAAAACGGAAACGCAAAATAAAACTAATGGACCAAAAATTTAACTGGCAGCCAAATTAAAAAGTTTGGGGAAGAAAACATGTTTTTAAAAACCTTTAAAGTGGGGAAAAGGAAACAGTGGAATAGAATAAAAAATATTATTTAAAAAAAATATGACGTTTTTGACTAAAATGATAATCAATAATTGGGGTTCTTCCATAAATATTTGTTTAATCTGAACTTTTTGAAATTTTTAATAAAATATTTATCGGGTTTTTCAAGTTCGAGTCTCTTTTTTAAGTGCAAATTAATGAGATTAAAAACTCTATTGCTCTCAGAAACAACGGTGAAAGGATTTTTAAGATGATCAAAACGCAATTCTTTTATAAACCAGGTAAGGAAAACTTAATCCCTGAAGCTCTGTCTTTTCTAAATTTGCACGCAATGAAAGAAGAGGCTAACTCTAAAATTTTTTCGATTCATAGCGTGATGGCGCCCTAAGTTCAAATTGAACGTTTTATCTAACTTTTTTTACTATTGTAATCAAAAATTTTATAAATAAAGGAATGGAAAAAAAAATAGCGTGATGTCACTCACTTACACGACTGATTGCTTGATTTCGTTTGACATCAGATTATTTTGGATGAAGAGTTATAACTTCATAGTTTTATGTCAAATGACCGGACGTTTAATTTAATTACGAGATGGGAACAATCTTGTCGAGCAAGGGCCTGTTTCTGCAAGTTAAAAATCTACAAGTAAAATACGTTAAAGAGAGCAACAATTTTACAATTTTTGTTTCAAATGTACTTTACTTGTAGTTTCGAGAAACAGGGCCCAGTTGTAGTTTGCGGTTAATCAAGGCGTATCGTGGCGGGTATCCAACACGAGTTGCTGAGTGCCTTTCTAGCAACTGTAGCATTCTAGACGAATGGTGTTAAATGTTATTGAGAGACATAGAGAGAGAGAAATAGTGGTAACCGAACATAATCGTGCTAACATTGCTGCCCAGAAGAATGTTAAACAAATTTTCCGTGACTATTACTTCCCATGTGAGACTAAATTGACGAACGAAATCGTAGTCATCTGAGAATTAAAAAATTCTCAGATGACTACGAACAATTTAATATTATTCGGTTAATCGAATAATATTAATTTTGTTTAGTTTAAAAGTTTAAAAGACTAATGGCCATTTTCTCAATGTACCGACAAACTGTCTGTTACTTAATGTCAACATAAATTTATTAGGCCGATAAACTGTCTGTTAACAATTTTGGGTTTCTCAATATACCGACAAAAAAAATTGTTTTCAGTTAGCAACACCTCTCAAAATACATGTAAAAGTTGGGAGTCAGCTGATTGAATTTATCTGTACGGCAAATAAAAGGAAAATAAATAATTGGCAGATGAGTGCCTGTTAGTTTTGCGACAGGATAGAAGCAAATGAGACATTGAGAAAACCGAATTTCTTTTATGTGCAGTTTTTCGTTGGGAAAAAAGATAATCATGTAATGAGAAAACGGCCATAAAAGTTATATTTTTAACCTTAAAAATTTTATTAAAAAAGTAACAACAATTTAACAAAAGGTACTTCATGTAATAAAAGAGGAAAAATTTTTTTAAAATAATCTTTCAAAAGGAGTATACAGTTTAAATGTTTATGTTTTAAACGATTTCTTGCTTTTGTTTTGATGAAACATGATTTAGAAAAGATTCTTTCAGTTATTGTTTTCATGAACGGAATGGGAGTTTTCTGTGTCTGAAAGGCCAACAACTATCAAAATACACTTTCTATCAATAAACAAATGTGTTTTCTTCGGTTGCGAACGGAATTGTACTCTGGGAATTGTACTCTGTGACATGACTGTATATTTCAAAAAAATTGTTACTCGAAGAAAATGTTCCTGAGTTAAGAAACAATAAAAGGGTCTTTAAAACGTACCGGTTTGTTTTTTTTTTACATTAAAGAAAACAACTAATACTGTAAAAAAAATTTTTTTATTAAGCGATTAATTGACATAAATTATTCGAATTATTCGTTAATCAAAAATAAGCAATTTTAAATTATTCGCAAAGGTAATCGCCCAAAATTAATCGATTTATCGAACAACGGTGAATCGTTTGAATACCCTAGTAAACACATTAATAGTATCAATTAAACGTTTGATTCATTTGATTAAATTTTTATTCAAAACTGATCTTATTTTTGATTAAAGCTTTACTTTTGGAGAATTTTCCGTGTAATTTAAAAATATATCTCGTAGTGATAGTAATTTAATAATTGAACTCATATCTTTTTCTTTAGGCAAGTTAAAAGGATAAACTGACAGTTGATTGTCAAAAATTACATTTTATTTACTGTTTTTTAGGCACTTTGCAATTGAAAAGTCTGGGAAATTAGAATCAACAGCTTAAACGTTATTTCTTTCAAGCTTATTATTACCTTATAAAATTTTAATCTTTTCAAGATTTAGTCCCACTGTTTCTAACTGCAAAACTGACAAAATAATATAATAAAAGATTGCTAAACACTTTAGGAAAAGGTTCATTTCCCAAAAAAAAACGGTCTATTACCACACAGATACAGTCATGCCTAAAAAGAAAGGCGGAGAGAAAAAAAAAACAGCCATGTTAATTTAGTAAAATAAAAAAAAATATATGTAAAAAAATCTTTAGAAAGTAGAAATATGAACAGAAAAATTATGAAGAACAAAAGACAAAACACAAAACACAAAACAGCAATATAAACAAAAGACTCAGCAGAAAATAAATAAAATGAAAATTGACGGAAGAAACCAAAAAAAAAAACCTGGAAGGAAAAACCAAAACAACAGAAAAATAAAAATCTGTTCAACTAACTGTGTATAATTCATAATTTAATTAAAAACTTAACCAACTGTATGAACAAATAGCAACAACAACAACAACAAACAGTAATAACAACCAACCTCCAACAGCAACGTCAGCATCAACCAACAGCTTTAAACAATGGCTTTGAAACCATAAGTTTTTTTGGATTTTGCACTGTTACTCAGTAGCGGCAAGGATATCAGTGTTGCCAAAGTTTTAAAAAAATCCTCATTTTAATCCCCAATTACAATCTTTTAATTTAATGAAGATACTCTTAATTGACAAAACAAATGAATTACTAAGTGCAAAAGGAACAACTGACATTAACTTTATATACCTTTTTTGAGTATATATTGCTAAGAAACCTTCGAAAAAATTTCATCTTAGACTGCTTCAAATCAAAATCAAAGTCAGTTTTCCCCTCTAAGAGCTAAGAACATAAAACTTGCATACACTGTCTTAATTGATTATTTTAAAATGAGTGTTTTAAAGTAGTTCCCTTCCTGCACTTAGCGATTCAAATAGGATTTCGTACAAACTTTTAACATTATAGATTTTTTGATCACAGATTAAATATTGTCTCTTAAAAAAAGTGTTTGTTTTTATTAAAGTTAAATCAATTGCTTATGATAATTCTATCGATGGCTTAATATAAAAAAGGCTTAACTCGATTTTTTGAAAACATTTTTTTGTTTATTCTGATAGCTAATGCCACATGTATCTTGATTTAAACATTTTACGGGACTGTAGTATAACATTTGTTGGATATTTGTATTAAGAATTGCGTAAAGACTTTTTGATCTACAATTTTACGGATTTTATTAAGATTTTTTCTTTCCCTGTAAAAAAAAACCAAGTTATGACTTTTTTGTATTAAGCTGGTGTTTGTAATTAAACTCTTCCGAAACGGCTTGACCCATTTTTATGTAATTTTTTATGTGTATTTGTTAGGTATGAGAACAGTTTGTGAGGTATATTTCATATCGCTAGAGAAAGTAAAATAGGGCAAGACGGAGAAAAGCTCTCCCTTCCTATATCTTCTGATTTTCTTAAAATTTGGCATGCAGACACTGTAACATCTGAAAGGAAATAGGTAATAGGGCGTGAAATTTGGCAAAAGGGGTAAAATCTCCCCCTCCCTATAACATCTGGAAGAAACTATAACCTATAATTGTTATTACTTAGGATGTGAAAAAGGGCAAGAGGGTTAAAATCTTCCCCTTCCTATAACTTTTCAACTTACTAACCGGCTTTCTTAAAATTTGGCATGTGGATACTGTAACATCTGAAAGAAAATAGGGAATGGAATATACAATTTTGCAAGAGGGGTCAAAGCTCCCCCTCCCTATATCTTCTTAGATCATCAACCGATTTTCTTGAAATTTGGCAGGCAAATAGTGTAACATTTTGAATGAACTAAAGCCTATAGTTTTTATTATTTATGGCGTAAAATAGGGCAAGAGGGGAAAAATCTCCCTTTCCCTATATGTATCCTATTAACTAATCAAACGGTTTTCTTAAAATTTAGCATGCCGACACTGTAACACATAAGAAGAAATAGGGATTAGGGCGTGGAATAGGGCAAGAGGGGTAAAAACACCCCATGCTTATCTCTTCTTAACTAATTAACCGGTTTTCTTAAAATTTTGCAGAGACTGTAACATGTGAAAGAAATAAGTTTGTGGCAAAACAACGTTTGCCGGGTCCGCTATTAATATTATCACATTTCTAGAAGAAACAGTCATTAAACAAAAATCAGAATTCGGCTTAAATGAATATAGAAAAAACGCCTTAAAACTAAAGAACATTCTCTTGTCAAACCCGAATCTTAAATATCAACGCTAATTTTTTATATTAAATTGCTGGGATTTTTAGAATTCCAAGGGCATTAAAAAATGAATTAAAAAAAAACAAAACCAGTGAGAAAGCCCGACAATATGACACCCTATACCACACTACTTAAAAACTTTTATTTGTGAGTTTAAACGATTTGGGACTCATGGAAATGTGAAATTATGAACGGATTGCCACTATTTTCAATGGGCTCAATCCCTCTAACAATACGAACTTATGTATTAAATTTCGTCAAATTGTCTCTTAAATTACAATCTGCACTTTGCGCACAAGGTTGATATGGACAGCCTGCAAGCTGGACGGACGGACATCGTTTAAAACACACCTCTCCACTTTTGTAGTGTGGGTATAAAAATATATTCATGAGTAAAATCTTATATCTTGTCAGTTTTTGTAAAAATCCCTAAATTCATTCCTACAAAAAACTGTTCCAAATAAATGTTATGCTAAGCATAAATCCCTCATCTGGCAACACTGAAAGACTTGCGGGAGGAAAAACTGCGTTAATATGTTTGTCTGTGGGCGACTGAGCGTAGAGACTCAAATAACACTCGCAAAAACAACAACAACTATAACAAAGTGAATCAATGTCGCCGGCATTATTTGACTTTAAATAAAAAAAGAAAAAAATTTGATGTGTTTACCAACCCAAGAAGCAAATGACGATGAAAGACATCGAAAGGAAAAAAAAATGTGTTTAATGCATAAACTAAGTAGATAAGAAACATTATGATGTAAACGTTATTATTGCTGTTGTTGCTGCTGCTGTTGTCTAACAAGCAAATATTTTGTTTTAATAAAGTTAAAAAAAGGACGATAAAAACAGTAAAAAAGATAACGAAGGAAACAAAATGTTTAAGAAATTAAACAAATTCCCCAACTAACAGCGCATACATACGTACATAAATATTTTACGTATATTTGCTACAAGGATCCTTAAAATGACTGAGAGTATGCTAAACAGGAGAACTTAAGAGACATTTTAAAGAAAAAATAATGAAAATGTAGAGTCTAACAAAAACAAAGTTAGCATACACTATATCAAGGGTCTCCCATCTTATTTCACTTCCAAACCTCTTTAGAAATTAGTACCAGTAGACGTAATCTATTTTTTAAAACTATTCTACGTCGCCTCAGTTATGTTTGCCTGCACCAAAATATGCCTCTACAAAAAAGTTTTGGGCATATATATTTTTAATATCAAATCGATCGATTATGTCACCTGAACCACAAGTGTTCTACCGAATTCACAAGTTTTGGTACGGTATGGTCCATACCAAATAAGCAAGGTTGATGAAATTGTGTTCAAATATTTTAACAGTTAGCCCTATTGGAAATTCTATGCGTATGAAAAATACCCTTTATAAAATAGTTTAATTTCAACAAAGCTTTATAGCTTAGGGAATGTTCTATAATACAGGCTATCAAAATAAAATTGGACTCTTGCTAAAAGTAAGTAAGTTCAAGGGAGATTCGAAATATCTATTCCACACTACCACCTTTACAACAATACACACATCACATACACTTCAAAATAAAATCTAGAAGAAAAAAAATTCCAATCTAAGAATTATGAACTGATGTAATATTATGTACATTTGCGAAACAAAAACGGATGTAAATATAATAAACAAGAACAGCGATAGCAGATAAAAAAAAAACTCTAAACCAAAATTATAACCAAAAATTTTAAAACAATTTTTAACACAAATAAAGTTTTCCAATTTTCTTTTTTTTCATTCAAAAAACATACAAGTATATCGTTGTAACATTTAGGCTTTTCAACATACTGATACGTGTGCTTACACACGCACTCACACACACAAATAAACACACGTCTACGTGAGAACACCTCTACAACAACAACTCGTACATTTATGGCAACAATATCAACACACCGGATGTAGATTATGAATCCGTAGTTGAAGCACGTAACAATATTCATTTTGTTTTGTTGTGAACAAATACACACACACACACACGGCTGACTCCATGTGTGTAAGTGTATCTCTTTTTGTATCTCTTTCAAAGGACGTTAGAATGTGGTTTGTATTTATGGTGTTTACAGAATATTTATGTGTACAAATACCAACAATACTTTGAAACGACACTAACTCTGTTTACACGCACACACACAAATAATCAAGCACACATAAGTTAATACAAGTATATTCACTAAATCTATATTCGCTTTACATTTTTCTGAAATAGCAGTGATGATCAGGCACAGATTTATACACACTCCAGCATAGAGATGCATTAATATTTGTGCAGAATTTTAAAGTACAATAGAAATAAATATTTTTAGAATTTAACTAACGACATAGAAAGACGCCCCCCATAATGTGTGTAAGAGTACACAAAATTGTGTAATTTTTTTTTTGGAGTAGGCTGGGCTTTGTTACTTGTGACAAGTATTGTACTTGTGGTGTTTAAATTTTTTTTTTTTTTTAATTTATTTTTTGTTATAGCGCGAGGAGTTACAATAGAAATATTATCGCATTAAATCAAACAAAATTGTTGAGAGGAAAATTAGGTCATTTAAAAAAAAAAAAAATTTGAAAACAAGTTGAACAAGTTGGTGGGCAATTGACCGTATTTTAAATAGAAAATTAGTAATTAGCTATGAAACGATTTTATCGTATATGGACTGAAGAACTTTTTAAATTTATGCTAAATTTTCACTTTTCGTATGAGTGTTTCCATATTAAAAATTATAAATTTGATCCATTTTCAAGCGAAAAAAAGCGTTAATCCTGAAAATATTTGGAAAAATTTATTGACATGCTCATAAATATATACAGGCAAAGCTCGGTATAACAAATACTCTTTTTAACGAAAATCCGATATAACGAATGAGCAAGTTTTTCATTAGCTACCTTATATAACGAACGATCATCTTTTTTTGCTCCCGGTTTAACGAATGTTTAAGAAAAACAAAGCAAAACCAAAAAGTCGGTACAATACCGTTTGTTTGGATGTGCTTTTTATGTTTGTTACAAAGTATGAGAACATGTAGATTAGTTTTAAGCATAATACAAGAGTTTTGTTTGAAGTGTTGTTGAAGCAAAATGGCGAATAGGAAAGCATATCATTCAGTGAAAAAATAAAATTTTTAGAAGAATATAAAAAAGGTGTAAGTCTTTTTCTTATATCGCGTATTGAATATGAATACGCTGATAGAGGAATTTGTTATTATTTTTAAACGTATGAGTGTAAGCATACATATATATAGTACAGTTTATTTTTGACAAATAATTTGTCCCAATATGTAAACACGTATGTACTTACGTATGTAAGTTTAATAAACATGCATATAAAATACACAGCTCGATTTAATGGTAAATGTAGCTAATTTTTTATTTAAAAAAAAGTTCGGTATTACGAATCTCTCAGTTTAACGAAAGGGGCTGACATTATATCATTCGTTATACCGGGCTTTGCCTGTATTTAAGAACTAACACCCTTATTTATAAACATATTTTTAGATTTATAAAAGGTTTATTAAACAAATTTTCTTAGGAAATTCGTTTCATTAACCTGTGATAATCCTGAAAAATGCTTTTGAATATGGGGGTTACTCTATTCGGCGGCATGAAATAACCACCCAAAAAATAATGAAATAACCCTCTAAGGCCCGTTTTCACAACTTACTGATAGCTAAAGGTAGGATTTTATCGGCCGTATAAAAAGTGTTCCATTATTAAAGCTTTACTTTTACCTACCAGGTTGGATGAACCTTCATTTACTTAATCGCTCACTTTAGGTTAAAGTAAAGTTTTAATAATGGAACAATTTTTATAAGGCCGGTTAAAGTCTACTTTTAGCTATCGATAAGTTGTGAAAACGGGCCTAAAAGTTTATACAGAGAACAACAACAACGATTTGTGGGGGGTTATTTCATTTTGTTTAGGGTGTGATTTCCTTTTTTTTAATTGGTGGAATATTTCATATGAAATTATCTCCCAAAATATAATTATGAAATTAGGCCCCAATATATTTTTTGGGGAAATTGTTCCACTTTTAAATTTATAATAAAAATGTTTTTAGTCGCAAGGATTTTCTCCTCTTTGGTATACAAAACACCGGCTTCGCTTAGTGAAGCTTATCCGACTATGCAGGCCTTCGGCCCTATAGTATCACAAACACCCACCAGATTTGCTAAGTAAAGCTTCTCTACGTACCCGACCTACGCTCGGATACAAGTCCGATTTAGGAGCTTAAGTTAAGCAAGTCGGTATTTGTTATATTATAGAGGAGAAAATCCTTGCGCTAGGCCGAAGACCGGCTACGCTGAAAAGCTTTAGTTAGCGAAGCTGGTTTTTGGGATATCATAGAGGAGGAAATCCCTGCACCCTGAAGCAAATCTGTATATTTAATTGTATTAAACATATTGGGCTCTTATTTAATTTCAGAAATTGGGGTATTGTTTCATATGAAATAAGCCACCAAAAATTTGGAAATTGTTTAATTTCTGTTTGGGGCATTATTTAATTTCGTTGGGGATTTTATTTCATTAAAAAAAACACTTTTTCGAATTTCTTTACCCCGTTAAGTGCGTTATTGTTGATGAATAGAGGTGTCTTGTTGCTGCAAGTTCATTCTCATAACTTTGGAGCTTGAAATATTTATTCAGGGGCGGGCCTTACTTGCTTTATTTAGTATAAAAGCGTTAATTTTTGCTGCATTTAGCTCTGTCTGTTACTCAGTAGGACGATGTCATCTGCATAAGCAAGGTCGGCAAGTTTTTCGTTAGCTTTCAGTTCAGACCGAGATGTTGTTGGTTTGATGCTTCAAAGATAGCGTCGAGAACTGTTTAAAAAGTAAAGGTGATTATCCAAGGCCTGGTTTTGCTCCACTAATAGATTGGAATTGTTCGCTTAGAGCTCCGTCATGCAACACTGTGTTGGAAGCTCCTTCAAACGATTTCCGAAGAATATCAATGATTTCTGCTGGGATTCCTCTGGCAATCAGAGATTTCGAAACAAATTCGCGATTAATGGCATCAAATGATTTTTGAAAATCGATAAATATCATGTAAAGTGGTGCATTAAGTTCGACTGATTGTTCAATAAGGATTTTCAAGGTGTTGGTGTGGTCGATGGACGCATGACCTGTTTGGGCGGAGTCCGATTTGAGTTCTGCTTATTTGATTACCTAGTGGTTTAGAAATTCTATTTAAAATTACGTTGATGAACATTTTTATGACAGACGGCACCAATGAAATGCCTCGACAGCTGCTACATTAACGCCTGTCTCCCTTTTTTAGTATCTTTATCATTATAGATTGTTTCCATTCATCCCATCCCCGCGTCTGAATAGTGGTTTTAGAGGCCAACTGAATGCTTTTGGGACTCCTTTAAAACAATTTGATGTGATTCCCTCACAGCCTGCAGCTTTGCCTGGCTTTAACATTGCGATGGCTTGCCAGATTTTACTTTCACTGGGAGGAACAGTTGTAATGTTTCTATTTAAAAGAGATTGTCTTATTGTTATATCCTCTTTGAGCTTTCGGTGTACAATGTTAAAAGTTCTATCGAAGTGTTTTTTTTTTTATATTTCTGGTTATTCTTTCCTATCTGTGACTATAGCACCTTCCTCATTTTCTATTGGCGTGATAATGCTTTCACGTTTTCCTATTTTATTTTTCGTTGTTTTAAAAAGTCTATGGAATAAGGTCGAAGGAATTTTATCAAATATTTCCTATTATTTCGACTAAAATTTTTCTGGGAATAAATAAAACTTTTAAGTTATTTTTTAAAATTTAGAATAGGGGTTTGAAAACAAAATGATTTATACCTGTTTCGAGCCCAATTTTAGGTTTCCGTTTGTGATTTCCGTTTTTTTTCGACATGACGAGCTTTTTGTTAAGCGTGTTCTATAACTTATCTTATAGTTGCAGGCTCACACAGTGGCCAGATAAAATAAGAAAGAAAAAAAACGCTAAAGTTTTCGAGTTTTATATTTTCTGCAGAAGAACCATAGTTAGATGAGCAACTTAAGCTGTAGCTAAATCTTGTTGGAACTTCTGGCTATACCAGTCCCGTGCCTTTCTTACATCATAAAAAATAATAATTCCCGTGATACGAAATAGGGTTTCAGTAAGCCGCGATCTTTAAGACATCTGTCAGTTTTAAAGCCCGAAAAAAGCTTGAGGTGTTGGCTGTGCATTTATCTTCCAGCAATTTTATAACAACAAATCAAATCTATGTTTAAATTTTTTTTGTTGGAAATTAAGTTAAAAAAACATTTTTTCATGCTTGATAAAAAAAAAATATACACAGCATAAAAGTTTGTTTAATAACATAAATTTATTGCTTATTTTCAAAAATTGCTAGGTGTTCACGTACTCGAAAAACTTGCAACGAGAGCGTGAAAAAGAGTATAGAAATTTGAGAGCCAAAACAATTTTTTTGAAATTTCCACCAGTTAAATTTTAACAAGCAAGAATTATTCAAACAGCTGTTTCATTTTTTTGTTTGCAAAACAAACTTTTAAAAATGTGAGAAAAAAAAATTATTTTCATAATTTTTAAATTTAAAGTTTTTTAATAACAGTAGGAACACAATTGCACCGTATGAAAGAAGTAGCATACCGACGTAGAAACGTTGTCAAATTCAAACGTATAATATTTTATAAAACACAATCACAAAAACACAATATTTTATAAAGCACAATCGCTGACGTAAACGTGAAGGAGTTTCTAATTCGTACGTTGACTTAGATCTATTGTCATAGAAAAAGAAAATTAAAAGTATCAATTGAATTTATTTTTGTGTTTAAAAATTTAATATTTAAAATTTAAATAAAAGAAGAAAAAAAAATAAACAAAAATTGGAATAAAAATTAAATTTTCTAAAGCTACGGTCACACTTATTAAATATTTGATCAAATAAGCGTAACCCCTACTTTTGTTAATAGTTAGTGAAATTTAAAATGGTCTTAATATTACAAAATAAACTAATTAAACTATTAGACATAGCAAAAAACAGTTTTTTGTAAGATGTGGTATTTTAATCAAAATAAATATTGATATTAAGCGAAATGATTTTTTAGTTTGGTTGTTGGTCCCTTTTTTTTCGTCAAATATTTGATAAGTCTGACCGTAGCTTAAGAATATTTTAAATAATATTTAAAATACATTTAGAATGGAATTGTGGATAATTGAAGCATGTTTAAAGAAATTTGCGGATATACGTCCTATGTTTTTACGTCGTACGTCACAATTGTGTTCCTAGCATGACATTAAATATGTACATATGTGCATACCTACGTGCATACATACATATTTTTCTTAAATTAAGGAACCCAGCAAACACAGAAATACTCCATATGTATTGCCGAACGTATTGCCTGGATGAAAAATATTAGATATTACGGCAATAATCGATTTCGTATTGCAGAAGATACTTCCTTCGGGAAGAAACGTGTCTCGATTGCAATACTCCTAAAGCCCTTATGACACTACATTTTTAATGCATTGTTCAAGTTTTGGTGAACAGTACAAATATAATGTAATACAAAAATTTACCAAGTGCAAAGAGTTAAGCTGTATTAAGATAAATGGCAAACTGTCAAAAATTTTAATAAAGTTATCGATAAAAAATGAAGTTATGTCCAAAAAAATGTAAAATTGTTTAACTTAAAATTGACATTTCAAGCTTGAAATATTAAAAGTGTTGCTGAATCAGCGGTTTATGAGCAAATGCAGCGATTTACCGCTTTTTGTTTTTAGGTTTCTCATAAACAAAAAGTTGGCAACATTTAATAAAATAAACAAAACAGGGATGGCTAAGTTGTTTCAATTGTACTTTTTTGTTGATACTTTTTAAACTAAGATTTATAATACCATTTTGTGGTATTTTTTATGAACATAAATAAAATTAATTACAACTAAAAAAAATATTTTAGTACAATTAGGGTAAAAAAGTACAATTTTTAAAGGTTGGTGGTACAATTTTAAAAATTCTCAACGCCATCCCTGAAACAAAACCATAACAAGAGAAAAAAAAACTAAAAACTTTGTTTACATTTTTTAAAGTTCGCTCTTTCTAACATTTACTGTTTCTTTCTATCAATTCTATATCAATTAATGAATAAAAAATGTAGTTAAGGGCTTAAGCAATACGAAAGCGATTCTTCTGGATGATAAACCAGCAATATTGCCAGATAAGCACTTTTGCATTTAAAAAAATATTGATTTACATAAAACCACACTTTAAAAATTATTGCAGTAACTGATTGTGGGTACTGTTAATATTTAAAAAAATATGGTTATTTTACGAATAATTTTATTTTTTAACATTTATGTTTGTTATTTAAAAAAACAATCTACCAAAAAATAATGTTTTTCCGTATTTATTTTGTTATGTAGTTTTGATTTTTGTCGGTTAAAATATATTTTTTAAAAGTAAAAACTATTCAATTTTAAGGAATATGTATGTAGTTTAAAAAATAAAAAATTTAAAAATTAATGTAAAAATCATTTGTTTTAAATGAAATGTAAATGATTCGTTTTTTAAATGAATTTTAAGTTGTTTAAAATTGATTTTCGTTTATAAATATTTAGCTACATAATATTTTGGGTGCATACATTTTATTTAACATTATATTGTTTGTTATATAAAATATAGTTAAAAATATTACAATTTATAAATAATATAAAGAAATAAAATATAAAAACAATTTTGTTTGTCAATTTTAAAGTTACTGTCATGTTGCAAGTTCAGGGGCCTGATTCTGGCAGTCGTGATCGAGTAATTTCTCGATTCGAAAGCAATTTTATATCTAATTATTTCAGTCAATTCTGAACGAATTGGAATTATTTTTTCAGTGTTGTAAAGCATTAATTTGAGTTTCACAATACTGAAAAAATAATTTTGATTCGTTCAGTATCGACTGAAATAAAATTGCTTTCGAATCAAGAAAGTATTCGATCACGACTGCCAGAATTAGGCCCCAGGCTAGTAAAGTAAATGGGAAACCTTACTTTTTCTCCCTTGAAATTGAAAGATCTGGTATAACCTGTTTCTATAACATTTTCCTGTGTATCCATGTCTCGGGATACACCAAAATACAACTTCCTTAAACATTTTTTTAAAGACCGGTCTAGTTCAAAGAGTTTAAGACTTCGCAATTTTCAAAATACCTTTTAAGTAATTTACGAAGAAGACAAACCACTTAACCTAGCATAATATTAAATTCCAGTTAGAAGGGGTTTGAAGCTTTCCATGCATTATTAATATAACTTTTGGGAAAGATCTTAAAATGTGACCTCAATAGTGGCCCATCCGTACTTACTTATTAATGGATGTGTGTGTAGGGTTGTTAGGCTTTTTCTTAAAAAAATCGTCAAAAATTTTAAAAAAATTCGTCAAAATCGTCACAAACATTTAAAAAAATCGTCAACAAATCGTCAAATATTTAAATTTTACAAATCAGGGAAAATTTATTGCATTGATTGGTTCAAAAATATAACTTTTTAGCAAGAAATTATATTAATGTGAAAGACAGTAATATGGTTAAGTTTTATTCTATTTATGTCAGCAAGTGGGCTGAAAAATATTTATCATTTGAAAAGAAATACATAAAAAAAATATATTTTCATAAAAATATAACAAAAATTTATTTATTTTATTTATCAATATTCACAAAAACATTAAATAAAGAATAAAATCTCATTTGCTATTAACTCGAGCTCAATTTAAATGATTAATTTTTAGCGCTATCACTATTGCAAATTATTTTTACTGTTGAAGGTGTTAAACCAAGGGTTCTGTCTTTATCAACATCCTTTTCATCCGACTTGAAACGTTTTATTATGTCCAATGTTAATTCCAAACTAATACATTTTCTTCTTTTTGCACTCATTTTTCTACACAACTTCTTTTAAGAACTAACTTCTTACTTCCTAACATGCAACTATACTTAGAATAACTTACCTAACAGAATTTAATGGGAATTCGCCTTTTTACATGCAAATAGAAAAATTCTTCACATGTGATTATAACTTCAGTGAAAAAAATCCAATCGTATGTAGTGATGCAAATCGAAATCATAAAAACGCAAAGCGGACTTAACCAATTTTTAAAAAGCAACCCAAATAAGACCGACGCAAACCGGGGCTCTAGTTTTTGCAGTATCGATAGCATTCATATAATTGTAGAATTTAAATTACTTAGTGCCGGTTCAAACACGTCAAGTTTGACTCGTCATGTCTTAAGCTTTTCGGAGAGAAGGAAAAAGAGAATGCCATTTCTTTTCCCCTCTTTCCACTTATGCTTTTAATGATACAAGTGATGGGGGATGAAGTTTTTTTTTTTGTTTAATTTTCAATAATTTTTGTTTTTCGAAAAAATGATTTTTACGTTTTGGTCTGTTCCCAATAAACATAATTGTAAGTACTTCTTGTGTTTTATTGATGCCAGAAAATCGTCATAGCACTATTACTTTTAGTAAAAAAATCGTCAATCGTCATTTTACTGTATTTTCTCAAAAAAATCGTCAAAATGACGAAAAATCATCACATCTAACAACCCTGTGTGTGTGTGGTAAACCAAGAGTAGCAAGCTTCGCAATGTCTACATCAAAGTCAGATTAGCAAGACTTATTACAAATTTCAGATAGTCGGATTATTTTAAGCAAGGATTTATTGAACTTGGAATGCATCTTATAATAGGCTCTGTCAAATCTTTGAGATAAAGATAACAAATTGGATGAAATAAAAAAAGATTCCGCAGCTGGCTTAAATGGAGTTTTGGTTTTGACAGCCGGCTTGAAATGGAGGGGCTTAAGCTCTTAACTTTGAAGTTGCTCCAAGGTTACTGGATATCTGTATCGTTTTTCAGAGTCATATCGAGCCCTATTTGGGTAATATATCATAAGCGACAATTTATCGAAATCCAGTTTTTGTTGTTGTTGCAAATAGGTCATAAATACCCGTTACAACGACGCACATATTCATAGCTTTAAATTTGTACCGTTGCGGAGAAAACACCCATCTAAATCCAAATTAAGTATTGCACAGCTTAAGAAAAAAATTAATAAAAACCCTACTGCTGTGAAATTTGCCTTTTGTCGCTTACTATATAATCACAAATAGGTCTCGATATGATATTACCGTAGCTTTGAATTGGATATTTTTAAAGTTAGGGCTTAAGAGTTTAATGTTGACATCTTTGAGGGTATTTGTGCCTTAAATTCAATGGTAATAGTTTAAATATGGTTTTAGTGCATTCACTTAAGTTGGCTCTATTACCTATTGCTGCTATTGGTCTGCTTAATGAATGATTACGAAGCACTTCGGTCTTTGACGTGCCTAATCCAGTTCGTTATAACAAGAATTTGCATGTTTTCTTCTACTTGGTACTTCCACCGGAGTCTCTGTCTTTCCCGTCTTCGCATTTCATGGTAGTTGTCACCCAACGCCTTTTTGGCTGGAACGTTTGCATTCATTCAACCGTTATGGCCCAACCAGCGCAATCTCCGTATTTTGATGCGCTTCAAGTATGCCCTCAAGTATTACTTTGGATGAAATAATAAAACGTTTTTATACAAAATTGTATTCACTAATGGAGTTATGTATCCCTAAGCAATCTCTTCGCAAACCTAGTGGTCCTCCCTGGGGCACAAAACATTTGTCTACAGTCAAAAATAAGAAAAATAAGTTGTATAAAAATTACAAAAAAACAGGCCGACTTATAGAATATACCAAAAATGCAACTGCTCGTGCTGAGTATAATGTGTTAAACAAATCTTGTTACACTAATTACTTACGTAAAATGAAGAATAATTTCATAAATAATCCTAAATCATTCTACAATTTTGTAAACACCAAAAGAAGAGCTACCATATTTCCTACAGTAATGAAGTTTCAAGACAGTGAGTCTGGTGATGACCTTAACATAAGTAACATGTTTGCCGACTTCTTTTCTACGACCTATTCTGATACCAATTATATTGGCTCTATTATTCCTTATCGTTCTCAATCAGTTAATCAAGTTATCTCAATTCCATTCTTTGATGTTTCCACAATTTTATACAACTTAAAAAAACTTAAATTTTCGTATAGAAGTGGTCCTGATAATATTCCTAGCTGTATATTGATAAACTGTGCTGAATATCACGCCATACCATTAACATGCATTTTTAATATGTCAATTAAATATGGATATTTTCCTAATACCTAGAAAAAGTCTTTTATTATTCCGCTATACAAATCTGGTACTAAGTCTGACATTGTTAATTATCGAGGGATTGCTAAACTAAGTATAATACCAAAACTTTTTGAAAAGATGGTAACTGAATGCATTTCTCATCACGTATCATCTTTATTGTCATCTGCTCAACATGGTTTTCGAAAAGGCTGCTCTACTACAACAAATCTATTACAACTAACAACAATTATTAATCAGGGTTTTGTGCAATGGAAACAAACTGATATCGTATATACTGATTTCAGCAAGGCGTTTGACAAGGTAAACCATAAACTTCTCTTGAGAAAACTTAACACAATAGGATTTTTAAACAACTCTCTTAAATGGATTGAGTCTTATTTATTAAATGGAAAACAATGTGTCCGTTTTAAAAACGTCACATCTAAATCGATAGATGTTTCATCTGGTGTACCACAAGGTAGTCATCTTGGACCATTGCTGTTTACCCTTTTTATCAATGATCTTCCGAACGTGATAAGATTCTCTAAAGTTTTAATGTATGCGGATGATGTAAAAATTTTTCTCAGTTTCAATAAATATGCAGATCACATTCTACTTCAACAAGACTTGGACTCATTTCAGTCATGGTGTAATTTAAACTTGATGGAGCTTAACTTGAAAAAATGTAAGCATATGTCTTTCTTTAGAGGAAATCATATAAATGTAAGTTATTCTTTGGGGAACTATCAGCTAGAAAATGTTGGTACAATTTTGGATCTAGGAGTTTTGTTGGACGCTAAGTTGAACTTTATTAAGCATATTTCCATAACCGTTAATAAAGCACGGTGTATTCTTGGTTTTATCAAACGATGGGCTAAAGAATTTAAAGACCCATATGTCACAAAGCAACTTTATGTTTCCCTCGTTAGACCCGTCCTTGAATATGCATCTATAGTTTGGGATCCTTTATATTTGATTCACAGCAATTATATTGAATTCGTACAAAAACAATTTTTGTTATTCTGCCTTCGTGGTCTACAGTGGAACCCATTAGAACTACCGTCATACACTAGCCGTCTTGCTCTTATCAAACTTCCAACTCTTAAAAGCCGAAGGACTATGTTGAATGTGTCGTTTATATTAAATTTAATTAATGGTTATATTCCATCTCGACACTTCGAATTGCTGATCCATTTAGAAGGATGTGCAGTCAATTTAATAAATTTTATAAAGTTGTGGATTTTTCTTCAAATGAAAATGTTATAAAACGTAAAATTATCGTCTTATTAAACAATCAATAATTTTGTATTTTATTTGTATTAACTAGTATATGTTATTATATTGTTTAAATGTCTGTAAGGAAATGATATCCATAGGCAAATTTGTAAATAAATAAATAACTGATGTTAATAAAAAAATTAACTAAGTTCATGTCGGGATATAGCTCATAGAGCACACGGTTCGTTCGACGCTCTTACTCCTCGTTTATACGGATTAGGCCATCGATTTTGTAAAGGCTTTCGTTAGTACCCATGTTTCAGCGCCATAAAGAAGCACAGGTAGAATAAGCGTATTGTATTATATTATTTTAGTTTGTCAATATAAAGCATTCTTCTTAGACTGTCTACTTAGCTCAAGTAGTATATATTTGCCAGCACGATATTTCGCCTTATTTCGATGCTTTCATTACTATTTCTGTCGATGGCAGAGCCGAGGTAAAAAAACTCTTCTACCATCTCGGCGATGCAGCTGCCTAGTTTGCCTGGCAAATATTAAAATATTTATAAAAATGTTCATAAAATGATAAATTCCTTGCGGTCAGAGTTGAACTTTTCGTAAATTACACGATTGAAATTTTCTTCAAAATTTTGCTGTTTACACGAGTTTGAAGCATTTTGAAGAGCAATTTTTAAGAAAATTTCAATCGTGTAAATCTAGCTTAAGTCACATGTTTTAGCATCTTTTTTGTATGATAGTGTGGCATTGACAACAGATTTGGCAGAAAGTTTTTTTTCATATCGAACAAAATTCTATAAAATACGAATGCGTAGGATAGTGAATCGTGGTCTTTAGAAACAATTCTAGGTAATTCTAATAAGCTAAAATTTTGGAAACACAAAAGCGAATTTGTGAAGAATTTAGTCCCCAAGCAATCACAATGTGGCTTTATATTTCTTTTTTTATTTAAGACGTTTAGCAAGCATAACTTGTAATTAGAAAATCATGTCAACTTGAAACATATTTTCAAACAAAATTCTAATTTAAATTATCTTAAATGCTGAGCATTAAAAAATAATTTACCTCCTCACAATTTTGTACTTTGTGTGTACTCATTTAAAATTAAATAACATTTATGTTAATGTTTGTTAGTGTCATTGCCGTAAAAAAGTTTAAGGAAATGATTATATTCTTTACATTGTTACCTAAAATTACAAAACTGAGATTTTTTAAATTACATCCCTCGTTATTACACATTTATTTTTGAAAATTGCTTGTTTTTTAATTTTGTTTTTCTTTTTTGGGAAATAAAAGAAAAAAAAAAAATTCAATTCTTTCGTTTTGTTATGACTGTTGTAATGTTACAATGTTTACATAAATTATAAACATTGACGTTACGTGCCAAATCTTCTTCAAGCCTTAATCTTAACCTTGATATTTACATACATAAACATACGTACCATAAATAGCAGCAGCAAGAAAAAAAGAAAAATTAACAACATTGTATAATTTTAGGCGCATTCTTTTCACAGTCTTTGTTGTATGTAAATAGATGATTACATATATTTCAAAATTTTTTTTATGTCCTCCACCACCACAAATGGTAGCATCCCAGCTAGCATTTGTCTGATTATTTTTTGTAAAAATCACCCAAATGATTCTTTTCAGATCAGTTGTGATGATTAAAAACTGATTTGTCACTTGAGTGATTGAAAAAGGATTCACATATGATTCATTATTATGTTTAAATAATGATTTTTAAATATTTTGAACTTTTGTTTTTGCCAAATGAAAAAAATAAAAATAGAAACTTTCATGTTAGCCCAATAATAAGAAGCTTGGCTAAAAAAGAAGCCCAAAATTTATTGACAATTTATGAACATTAATGTTGGTGCAAATTGTTTCTTCTCTTCTTTGCGAAAAACCGATAACTTTTGTTTGGTTTAAAACAAAGCTGGTTCGAATAATCAAAAGCCATAATTATCGGAGAAAAAATAAAACATATGACAATTAAAAATGAGACGAAAACGACTCAATAATGATTATAAAAACTTCCATAAAATTGATCAAAAAGGAATCAAAAAATTGTATCACAAATGATTCTTTAAGGTGATTCATCGGTAGGGTACCATTTTCTCAAAACGAGAGTATCATTTATGATTGAAAAATGAGCTCATATACGAGTTTTTTGCTCTTGAAGCTGAATCCTAAATGATTAGATTATGATACAAAATGCTAGCTGGGATTAAGTTAGTTATTTCGTGTGTAACACTAAAGAAACCTACACACTTGCAATATTATTGAGTACTTCATTTCTGTTGTTATTGCTCTACATTGTTCATTAAATTGGGCAATATTTAAAAACTAATATATAGCGCAATTTTTTATTGAATATATGAGAAGTAAACAATACCAACGCACACATGTGCGTATTGTACAATGTTGTCACCACATTGCGCAATGTAAATTTAAAGACTTGATTTTATCCAATATATTGTGCCACGTACTAATATTACATACACACATCCAACTTAAATGGACAGTATTCATTATTGAACTATAATATGGAAAATGTATCTTTTAGCTATAACCCCGTAAAGTATCATTATTTCGGATCATTGAGTGATTCTAAGCCGATTTTGCCACGTCCGTCTGTTTGCGCGTCTGTTCAAAACTCGTTTTCTTTCGATAATTGGTGTCCAATTATTTAGCAGGGGTGTGCTGGAAATCGAAAACGTAAAACGCAAGAATTTGGAAAATGTTTTAAATACACTTTTAATCTATCATGTCTTCCGTAACGCAATGGTTAGCGAAACTTTTATGTTTCTACCTGCTTCGTTGGAAGCTCCACTTTTTATTGGGATTTCTTAAAATTAGTTTAGCCTTAACCTTAAATTTAAATGTCAAAATCAAAAAATTGAAAATGGTTTGAGAATTATGTTTGATGTCAAATGATAAAGTAATTTCATATCAAGGGTTTGACTTCGTGTTTGTTGGGATATGACTAGAAACTTCAATATCAGATTTTAGAAGATTGGTTCAAAATTTACCACAGATACCAATAAACTATACTCGCAAAAAATTGTAAGTTTTGGTGAAGGGTATCATAAATTTGGAATAAAGCATTGTTTTGAATACATTCTGCTTGTTTACTAACGAATTTTACTATTAAGTATTCAAAAATAACCGAATAATGATGTAGAATTTGGGCCATCCTAATGCTCAGGCTCCCTAAATACGCAAATATTTACAAATTTGTGTACATGTGTGTGTGTGTGTGTGTAGGAAAATTTTCTTTTGTTGTAAATATGTATGTGTAATTTTTTTTTTGTTAATCTTGAATACTTGCCAGTTTTATGTTGATCGTTATGTTGTTCATACGAATGTTTATTTTATAATTTTGTTTTATTTTTTAATACACAAGAACGTTGTGAATTTTTTAAGGGAATTTTGTTAATATTTTTTTTGTTTATTATTGCTCTCGGCTTTTAAAATATGTTTGTTCACAAATTTGTGTTTAGCTTTTTAAAAATATATATGTTATACTTGTGCAAACATTAAGTTAACATTAAAAAAAGTAATAGACACACTTTAAATTATTTACAATAATAAAAAGGCAGGATGAAAAGGTGTTGTGTAAGAACACAACCTTTTGGTTAAGGATACAAACAGTCATTCAAGGTTTTGGTCAGCGTTAAATGTGACTTTTTTCAATATTTTTGTTCACTGAATCCTTTACATTCAATTAAAAGGGGGTGATTTTTGAACAGACTAAAGTCTGGGCTATGAAACGGTTAAGGAAAAACTGATCATTCAGAAATTTCTAAGTTGCCTTCTACTCTTTAAGTTGCGTAAGGACGAGCATTTTAACGGTGGAAAAAAATATTGTTTTCTTCGATTGCCGGCTTTATATATAAAAAATGCGGTCTTCAAAGCTCTCGTAAGGAAGTCTGATAAGGTTGTAGCAGCCCCAATCCCACTAAATGAATAAAATATTACTTTAGCATAGCGATATTTTTCTTTGATATTGATGTCACTCGTTGTACCCAGTACAAATATTTTCATTTAAAATACAGATAACTAACACAGGTCTCATCATTTGGGTCTGTTGTTTTAACATCCAAGAAGTTTTTATTTTTTAGCAAAACTGTGTTTCTTGCTTCTGAATTAATTCTAAACTTTTTAGGTACACAGAAGCAGATCAGATCTCTTAACCCCAGATGAATCGATTCTAAGGCGTTAAATTCCATCATTTTCAGGGTCAATTAGGTTCATTAATTTTTGATTTTTGCGAATTAAAAGCTTAACAACATCATAAAGTGTAACAAATAGGGATAGTAAAATACCGCTAGTTTAGAGAATGTATTCGTAACTTACAACATTTTTAAGATTACCCTCGTACGTATACCCATAAGTATTGGCAAAGGTATAAGTGTATGTATGCCTATGTTTGTGTTTAATATTGTTTATATGATTTTTTAACTTCAACAGTCGTTTGAAATAAAAAACACACACACACATATACCAACTTCTGACAAAAAGAAAATAAATTTGGAAAACTTTCCCAGCGGTAAACTTTTGGAGACCTTCATTTATAAGGCCTTCTGTAAGACCTTCCTAGACCTTTTTTTAAATCCAGTGAATTTTTTACTTGGTAACCAATAAAATTTTTATTAAATAACCAGGACTGCTAAAGAAGGCCTCTTATAAGGCCTGCTGAATAACTGAATAACAGAACGCAGAAGGCCTTAGCTGGCTAGCACATCTTGTGTTAAAAATGTATGAGTATGGAATGGGGTAGTAAGGCCTTGTGTCTGAGAAGTAAGGGCTTCCAGAATGCCTGCTTACTTCTTCTTCTAACCGCTGGGTTGTATATTAAAAAACAGCATAAGAAGTATATGTGTACCTTTATTTATTATAATGTGTGTGTGTAACCGCCTCAGTCAAATTTTAAATATACGCTCATGTATGTGTGTATTCCTTTTAGCAGTTCAGGTTGTTTAGTGGGTTGTGTTGACAATAAAATTAAATTGTTTATGTGGTTTTTTTATCGTTTGTTATACCCACACCACAATAGTGGATAGGGTATTATGCATTTAAGGTGGTGTTTGTAACACCTTTTAATATTGGTGCAAGACCCAACTTTGATCGGTATGATCGTTTCAAAATCACTTTATAAGGCGATCTAACGATGTCCGCCCGTCCGGCTGGCTGGCTGGCTCGCTGTCTACGTAAACCTTGTGCGCAAAGTACAGGTCGCAGTTTTGGAGATAATTTGATGAAATTTGGTACAAAGGTTCGAATTGTTACAAGGACCAAGACTATGGTGAGAATAGTTCTATAATTTTACATAGCCACAATACAAGTTCTTTCCGGGATAGAGTCTTTGCGCGTTGTACTCAAAAATTCAAGTAAGTATAAAACTAAAACGTACCTAAAACAATCCTTAATGGGACTACTTTCGAAAATGAATCCTGGAATTTCTTAAAATAAGTCAAAATTCTTAAACCAAGTAAAAAAGATTAAACTTTTCGTTGGTAGTTCCCCTCTGAGAGTAAATTGCAAAGTGAGCGTTTTATTCTCATTTAATTTATTAAAGTTTGTTGCAGACTACTACAACAACACCACACAAATAGTTAAAAAACGGTTTGCTTGTTGTGTGTGGAAACAACAAAAACAACAGAACAACACAAAAACACATTATTTTCATTTTCAAAAGTAAAATTGAAAGCAAGAGTTCTCATTTAGTTTATGTTTTTAGTTATGTATGTACATTTAGTTTTTAAAGTAAACAACATATCGGCAATGATGCTGGTGTTTTATAATTGAAATTCTGTAAGGTGTTAAAAGGGTAAGTAAATCAATCATAATAAAATTCTCCTTCTAATTTCACTTTTGGTTTATTTCAAGTACGAATTCGGGATTGAATCAACTTTTCAATACAGGAATCAAGCGCATTTTTATATTGATTCAGTCTTAGTTTTACTTAAATCAATCTCATTTTCGGATTATTTTAAAAACGAATTCGGGATTAAATTAACTTTATAATTCTTGAATCAAGCGCATTTTGAGATTGATTCAATCTTAGTTTTTTTTTACCAATCTCATTTTCGGAATCTTTCAAGAACAAATTTGGAATGCAATATGGATAAGTTTAGTATTTCGCGACTAAAAATCCGTACTTGTATCCATCTTTTTTTTAATACCGCTTTGGATTGATTTAAGCACGGATGGATTGATTTTTCTTTGAAGTGTATTAACCCTCAACCTAAAACCTCTTAAAGGCAAACAAATCTCATAAAGATAAAGATATCTAAATTCCTAATATTCAACACAAAGAACTTTTACATAAATCTTAACCTCATAACATAATTTTATACTGGCGGGTCCATGATTGCCCATGGGTCCTAAATAAGGTACAATCTCGAATTTTTTTTTTAATTTTGGTGTTGGGTATCATATGGTCGGGCTTGACCGGCTATACTTTCTTACTTGTTTGTTGTGTTATTTGTTTTTTATTTTCTTCAGCTTTTTACGTGTCTAAAACCAAGTAAGACACTTTTATTTTGCATAAGTTATTATTTATATATTTGAAAATTTATCTGTTAAATAATAAATTATTAAAAAACAAGTTTATATTGAATTTTTATATGGTTTATGCGGAAGAAAGTAACATTTAAATGTGTCACTTTTGTGCAGAAGGATATCCTTATCTTTATTTTTTATTTTGTTCTACTTTTTTTTTGTTTGGTTTAAAAATATAAAATGCCTGTCACCACATGTTAAAAGAGATGGAAATATGAACATCGGAATTAAGCTGAAGGTACTTAAATAAATTGGTAATAACGAATGTAAGTGTGGCGAAAATAAAAAACTTTATTATATATTTTATTTTTAAAGTAAAAGAAAAATATTTTGTATAGAAAGTGTTGAGATTTAAGCATTATTCATAGAAAATATTAAAGGGGTATACAATGCGCTTATGAGGCCTGTCACAGAAATCAGTTTCGATCGAAAGTGGAAGTGATTTCGTATCTTGCTTTTCATAAAACGAAATCACTTTCGATCGGAATGGATTTCTGTAACAGGCCTGTATCTATGATTATTTGTTAAATAAACCTGTTGTAACTGCCAGTTTTTAGAAAATTAAAACAAAATTTCGTGTCAAAAATTTTTTAAAATAAAAAATTTCGTATTTAATAGTAGTTTACATTTTCTAAAAACAGGCAGTAAATCGGAGATAGTTTTTATAGATACAAGTTAGCGAAATATTTGTTTAATAAACTTACGAAAGAAATTTTAAGTAGCGCCTTACTAAGATTCTTCGCTTGTCAGATCTGACAACCCTTTTAAAATTTCTGCTTAGTTTTAAATGTCGTTTTATCATGTCCAAAATGTCCTGTAGACTAAAACGAAGTCAGTTCTACTCGACGTTGACATTTTTATTCATTCATGAATATGAAGATTGAAATCCATATATTTTTTTCATACATGTATGTGTTGTTTAGGTTTGTTAAATTTTAATGATTTTTCATATGATTACATTCATACATGAAATAAGGTTAAAAGATTGTTGCTTGACTATTGACTGCCAGCCGTCGTCAATGGCGATGAGTGTTAAACCGCTCTGAAGAGATTGAGGGATTGCAATTGAAACATGTAAGGACAACCTGTCCATGAAAACCTGGGTTCGGTTTCCAGCTTAGACAGGAATGACAAATTATCAATAAATCAAATTAATTTTATGTTGTAAAATTCTTTTTTTAATAAAAATAATTTAATGAAAATTAACTTCAATGAACTTTAGCCAAAATAACTCTATAAAACTAATATTATGTTCACGTCTGAACAGAAGGCAGCGGATTTCCCATCTCTGGTGTCAATTGTGTGTGAAGGGAGTTGACAACTTGAGGCGCCACTGTCATCATGTTTTATATTTTAAAATTTTCTTTACGTTTTACATACATATGTATATTTGGTTAATTTTTTATTGTTGTAACTTACAAACTTTCAAGTCGAGTCGTTGTTTAAAAGCCATATTGGACGGCTGTTTTTTTATACTCGCGTTTTAACTTAAATGGTTTAGAAAGTTGATATTTTGTAATAAATTTTGTATTTTGGCAATAAATAAATGGAAGCTTATAATGTTTTTGGAAAAACAGGAAAGTGTTTTTATATGGTTAAAGGTGCTTTTCTTTCGTTTTAAATATCTGTGCCTTTTTCTAGTTCTCTTTTTAGCCTTTATAATACCACCAAGTTGCTTGGATACTTGGTTGATATTTTAGCGCTGAATCCCGAAGCCACCCGATACACTCCACGAAACGTAACGGCGTTTCGCCCGGACCACGCAATCGGCGTTCTCTCGGGGAATATAGCAAGGTGTTTGGATCCTTGGCTGGTATTCTGGAGCTGTAGCCCAAATCCACCCCTATATACAGTCCACACTCCACGAAACGTATTGGCGTTTCGTCCGGACCATTACAAGACGTAAGCGGCGTTTTTAATTATCAGAGGAGTTTTTGGGAATACAAAATTCTTAATTAATAAGATTTTGTTTTGTTCCCAATTTTTACTCTTAATAAAAACTCTGAAATTTATTTGTTGCGAGATAAGCTACCTTTATAATACATAATTAAAACTATTTGTACAACTCACAAGCTCGTATTATCGTCGTATTCGTTGTATAATCGTCCAATTATACAATATTGTATATTTACGGTTGGTAATTTTCATACAAAAGTGTTGTCTTATTGTACAATTTATTATTATGTGTTTGGAAGAATGTTATATATATGCCAGGCCTGGAAATGTTCAATTTGTTTGTTGAATTTGTAAAGTCTTTTTAGAATGTGATAAGGACCACCACAAATTTGACTTTTCTGAATGATTAATGTATGCCTGATTCATTTCAACAAATTTTTTAAACTTATTATTTTAATAAAAATTACTTATCAATAAATATTTATTACCAGTGTTCAAAAATAAACACTAAATATCGCTCTTTAGTGCTCGGTTTGGTGGATTTGGGGAAAACACAAACGCTAAAAGTGTTTGTTTGTGTAGAAAATCATTAAAAAAATAACGTTTCCCTGTTTGTCATCTTTCGAACACAAAAATAATACTGTGTTTATCTAACTTAACTAAAGATGAGAACATTTAATTCCGTTCGGTTTTTTTTAAAAACCACAAACTTCATTGTGTTCGGTTCGATTCTTTAATGTTCGTCGCTTTTACCTGGTAAAAAAAAACCTTAATTTTTTTAAAAAACAAAATACCCATAGGAAAAAAACAAAAAGCCAGCAAAATATTTTTACACAAACAAAACATGTACACAATACACACACAAGCTGTTCGTGCTGCGGTCGTTGCTAAAATTTTTTGTTTGTTCATTTCTTAATCAATGCAAAAAAAGAAACATTAAAGCACATTAAAATATAATTTTTGTCTACAGTATCACTACAATTGTTCTGTGTTTTAACGAAGAACAGAACATTATATAATGTTCGGCTCTTTCTTGAAAATAGTTACGAACGTTATTAAGGGTTGTGCTCGTCTCCACAATCACTAAAAAATATATATATCGTTCTTGAGCCGAACGCTAAATAGTGTATGTACTGTTAATTTTCGAACACTCTTTATTACCATTTCATCTTAAATTAAAACTCCCATACCTGGTTCAATTTCATGATATCAAGATGTGAATAGCAAATTTTATTAAAGAACAAGAGGTAAAAATAAACTTAAACCAAGAGTGAAGTAAGAAATTTTAACTAAAATTAAATAATTTGCTTTTTTAGTTTTATTTTTCATATTTTTTTATTATTTGGTAAAAATAATCTTAATTAGTTTGCTTAAAATGAATTGACAATGTACGTTCAGATGATATTTTCGATTTTCGACACTTAACGATAGGACAAATTTGTCTATTCACAAGTGCATAAACAAAATCGTATTATTTTTTAACCATAAGTCATACGACAGAGCTTGTGAATTGGGCAATTGATTTATCTAGAAAATTGCCAAAGTAATTTTTTATCATTCTGCTAACTATTTAAATCCTCATATTATCTATTTGGCTTAAAATATTTTCAATCTTTCTACTTAAAGAAAAAAGTTCTTAAACAATTTTTTTTTATTTTAAATAAAAAAACATTTTAACCCATTTTTCAGATCTTCAGAAATAATCCGTTTGCAAGGTTAATTCCTTTTTATTTATGTATACTTCTTTCTTTTAGTTTGTTTTTAAATATTTACATAACGAGGTAAAAGAAAAATTCATAACTTGCATATTTCTCTTTTGCAATTGACAAATTTATGAAGATCCTTTAAAAAAAAAAAAATAATAATCCGTAACACATTTATTTTTTTTGTTTAATTTAATTTTGCTATTTTTTCATTTGCTCTTCTTGCATTCTTACATTTCAAGTACTTTGTAGTTTAATTCCTTGATTAAACTACTCGTTGTAAGTAAATAAAAAAGGGAGCAAAATGAAAGTACAAAATGCACTGACATTTTTATAAAGAAATAGTTAAAAAAAAAGGAAAAAATATGAAGAAAAAAGAAATGTAAATACGTCATATTTTTTCTGCTGATTTGAAAACTTTTTTCTTTCTGCTGTTGTAAAGCAAATATTCATACAACTCTGTAAAAATTGTTAGAGAAACAAAGACAAGTGAAATGAAATAAAAAATATGCTCGAACACACACACACACATACATACAAATACAAACGAACGCTGTGACACATTTACACAGAAGAGGATTCATTTAATTTTATCATTTTACTTATTTTTGACATTGTATTCTTATGTTTCATCCTGTTCCTGTGTTCTGGCTTTTGCTCGTTTTTTGCAGCTTTCGTTGTTATAAATACCACATACAGTTACCCAGCGGGAAAACTCAGAAGACCTTCTTACTTCAGGCCTTTTTAAAGGCCTGCTTAAAAGATTTTTTGATTCAATTACTATTCTTATCTAACTGCTAAAGAAGGCCTCATAGAAGGCCTCGGCTCTTTCGTATAAAAGATAAGATACACCTTCCACACTCGCTTCTATGAGAAGGGAGCACAGAAGGAGTAACATTTTTTGTATTGTTTTTTTGCACAAGCAAAAGCAAAATCAATTTTTTTAGTCCCGTTACCCTTCTTATGTACCTGCTGAAAAAGGTAGAGCGGAAGGCCTTCTCCGCAATGACAACGTGTGTAAAAAAGATATGAGTATGGAATGGAGCAAGAAGGGCTTGTACATCCAAAAGAAGGGGTACAGAGGCCTTCTAGAAGGCCTCCCTACTCCTTCTTTTTCCCGCTGGGTAGTTTATGCTTTAAATACAATTGCATACAAGCTTATTTTATATTTGACATATGCATACACTCACATTCATACACACAAACATATTCTCCCTCACATAATTGCAGATGTATGTATGTATATTTGCTTGTGTGTGAGTTTGCACATATGTAAATATGAATATTTGTACTACTTAAGCAAATACCAAGTATGTGTGTGTATTCGGAATGAATTTGAGAAGGAGTTAAAACTTAAATATGCATGTGTATGTCAATTAAATGTATGTGTATGTTTCTGTATAAGTACCTTTGTGTGAATATGAACCCTTTTAACTTTGCAATCATGTAAATTTTTGATTATATATGAAATTTTCTTTTCTTTTTCATTTTTCAGCAGTAAAAATCAAAATGTTGTTGTGAATTTTAAAAAGAATTTTCAGATTTTTCACGGTTTCTGAGAAAGATCTTATTATCGAAAATCTGTTACTTTATCTCTGAAATATTACAGATTTATATAATATTATCATTGCACAATGGGGTGGATTGAATAAAATAAAATAATAAAATCCTTTTTTTAATCAATATGTAATCGTGCAGAAAAAATAATATGACGAATGTCAAAAGATTGTCTTATTCCTTGGTAACTTATAGTATACTACAGGCTAGATACTGGTCATCTCTCATTAATTGCACAAGTAACAGTTACTGTGGCCTATCGGGTAATGCGAAGCCTGCCGTACATGACATGTTTTTACACTTGACTTGTCAAATTTCCCCTTGCTAAATATATACTTACATGTTGTGTGTTACCTTTTCAATATTGCTTCTGTAAAGCACAGACGCAAAGTTGTCTGTCAATATTTCAATTAGAATATAGAGAACGCTTTTTTCTTCTGACAAGCCATTTGACACTAGTTGTATTTATAATTAAAAAATTTGTTGTCGGAAACCTATGATATTAATTATTGTTTGAAAACAATGTAAACATATCTTGACAGGGTTGTATTTTCCTAAAAATACGTAAGACTTGTGTGATAGTGCAAAGTACCCTTTAATAGTAATTATGTGCATACATATCCTTATAAATATCGTTTTATTATTGCATCCTAAATTGAGGTCTTCGAATTTAATAAAAAAACTTAAAGATTGCTTAACGCTCCAAGCCACCTTGCAACCGACAATGACTTTGGTGTCTGCAAAATCTATGCACAAAAAAAAAAAAAAAAAAAAAAAAAAAAAAACAGAGTCTGTATCAGAAGCAGTGTTCAAAAATAAGCAGTACTTTTTAAGCGTTCGGCTCACACACCGAAGAACGATATATGTTTTTTAGTGATTGTGTAGACGGGCACAACCCTTTATAACGTTCGTAA
The DNA here is from genome assembly GCA_963931875.1 of Pollenia griseotomentosa. Taxonomy (NCBI): domain Eukaryota; kingdom Metazoa; phylum Arthropoda; class Insecta; order Diptera; family Polleniidae; genus Pollenia; species Pollenia griseotomentosa. Next base: position 69,402,135 of record OZ007561.1, on the reverse strand, counting down.
CTATTTTCAAGAAAGAGCCGAACATAACATAATGTTCTGTTTTTCGTAAAAAAAAGAACTATTGAAGTGATACTGTACAGTGTTCCCATTTTAGCATATTTTCTGCTAGATTTAGCAGACTGAGTTGGGAAATTGCATTTTTTTTTTGAAAAAATACGCTAACTGCTTTTAAGCAGATTATTTAGCCTATTTTAACTTTTTAGAAAAGCAGAAATTTTGTTTGAAATAGACTAACTAAAAATATTTTCAAACAATTTCATATTCAAATTAATTAAACTTCTTCGTTTTTCGCATTATTAATCTAATGCTTTTTTTAAAAAAAAATTTTATGAAATATATATTAAAATTCCTTTTTGTTAAAAATTCAGTAGATTTTTAGCAACAAATTTAACATATTTTTAAAAAATTTAATATATTAAAAATTTTATGTTTTGATCCTAGCAGATTTTTAGCAAATTTTCTTCATTTTAAGATTTGGCAGATTTTAGCAGATTTTTTTGAAGTTTTGGCATATTCTCATCAAACAGTTATGGCAAAACTGATACTGTAGACAAACATTATATTTTGATGTTCTATAATGTTTTTTTTTTATAACATTGATAAAGAAATGAACAAACAAAAAATTTTGGCAACAACCGCAGCTTGTGTGTGTACTGTGTATATGTTTTGTTTGTGTAAAATTATTTTGCTGGCCTTTTGTTTTTTTCGTATGTTTTGTTTTTGTTTTGTAAAAAAATTTTGTTTTTTTTTACCAGCCAAAAGGGACGAACATTAATGAGCCAAACCAAACACAATGAAGTTTGTAGATTTGAAAAAAAAACGAGCGGAATTAAATGTTCTCTTTTGTTGAATTGGATAAGAACATTATTATTTATGTGTTCGATGATCACAAACAGAGAAACGTTATTTTTTTTTTAATCATTTACTACACAAACACTATTAGCGTTTGTGTTTTCCACAAATCTTTCGAACCGAACACTAAGGAGCGGTATTAAGTGTTTATTTTCGTACACTGGTCATAAGCAATTAGCATGTACGTTTGTGACCGAATGCAATACATCTTCTGTAAAACTAGAATTTCGACAGACAAACAGAATTACATGTGAGTTAAAAAGTTGACAAGCCAGATGTAAAAAACATGTTGTGTATGAATGGCTTAAACTTTAGTATATTAGTTAATTGCGTCAAGTTCAAAAAAAAAAAAAAAAACACAAGTTGGTTTTTTTAACAAAGTTATTTACGGGAATACAAAATTTATCATTAATACGATTTCTGTATGACGTGCTAAATTCCCAAGTTTTCATATTTGATAAATACACTGAAATTTATTGTTGAGGGAAAGCTTGCTTCTATGAGCATTTCACTGGTTACTTAGGCCAGCTCATCAGGAAACCTTTTCCAAAGATTTTAGAAAAGCTAAAAATATAATACGAATAAAACCCCAAAGCGAATAAGAATTTTAAACACTCAAAGTCTTACTTGAGTGAGTTTATCTTTTCTTACATCCCCCTTAAATTGCTTTAAAAATTGCAATTCCATAACTGATTTTAGAAGATTTAAACAGTGCGAATGTTTAATAATAAGTTATTTTTAAAAGAAAGTTTTCTGATAGCTGCTTCGTACTTTTGCGAAAATCTGAAACGCCAGTGTCAAAAGATAAATTATTACACACAATGAAAAACACTCGGGATACATCAAGTTTTTTATGATTACTTTAAGTACGAGTCGTACTCAAAAATTCAAGTACGAATAACACTTAAACGTACTCAAAACAATCCTAAATGGGATTACTTTCGAAAATCAATCCCGGAATTTCTTGAAATAAGTATTATATTCTTAAATCAAGTAAAAATAAGATTGAACTTTTGTCGTGTTTAACCCTTCGGCCTACGCATGTTTTAATTTTCTATACACATTGAAAAAAGGTCTAGCGAGACTCATGTGCACCACTAAGGGTTAAAAAGTAAATTTTTACTCTTGATTCTCATTTAGTTTATATTTTTAGTTAAATATGTACATAAGATTTCTAAAAGAAAACCATATCGGGCATGATATTGGTGTTTTATCATTCTGTAATGCGGGTAAGTAAATCAATCATTATAAGTTTTTCTTGTAATTTCTAATTTCTTGATAAAATCAAATTTATAATACTTGAATCAATCGCATTTTGAGATTGATTCAATCTTAGTTTTACATAAATCAATCTAATTTTCGGATTATTTTAAGTACGAATTCGGATTAAATCAATTCTTTAATTCTTAATCAAGCGTATTTTGAGATTGATTTAATCTTAGTTTTACTTAACTCAATCTCATTTTCGGATTATTTCAAGTACGAAACGGGATTGAATATAGATAATTTAAGTATTTTGCGATTGAAAATCCGTACTTAAATCAATCCTTCTGTACTTGATTCAAGAAAATCCATACTCACCGTACTATTAATACCGCTTCGGATTGATTTGAGTACGGATGGATTGATTTTTCTTTTGAGTGTACTCTATTACTTTTAATATTTTATAGTTATTTGCTAAGAACATGCAATATATTGTTTGTGTCTTGTAAGTTACATTGAGCGAAAATGGGATCTATTTTATATAAACAATCGAAAATTATAGCGGTGTTTTATTATAATTTTAGGTTTATAATGGCTCAGCGACACCAACTAAGCGACGACAAGATCGGTTGCATACTCGTAGCAGATAAAGTAAATTAAGATGGTATTGACTTAGATAATGATAGTTTGGCTGATCCTCTAAAAAAAAAAATTGTAAAAAATATCATTGATATTTTGAAGAGTTCGTTGCGAATTTCGCAAGACCTGTGTACAGTTTTAAGACTTGAATTTAAGGAAAAAATTTTAAATAAATTCCTTGCAACAATATTTAGTAAATTCCTGTAAATTTTTATATATCATGTTAGGAATTTTTTTGCAAATACTTCGGCATAAATTTATTGCTTTGTGATCATAAACCGTAGCCGTTTGTGGACTAATCTGACTGAATAGCAGGCGAAAACTTTTCGCGGCTATACATTATGAAAATATAAAAGAACCTAGTCACTACCAAATTTGGAGTCTTTGGAAAGCCCACTTTAAACAACTCTCGGCAAGACAGCCGAATATATTCTTATCAACTTCGCTTTTTATCTGGATAAATAATAGAAATACTTTTTAGGGCCCATAGGAGCCATCCTCAGACGTGTTACATTTCCGAGTGGTCTAGGGAAGCGCTATTCGGTATGCAATCAAAGTAGAAAAACTGCCATTTACTCCTCTTCTTCATTTTTCATTGGCAAAAAAAAAAAAAAAAAACTGTTGCTTTTACTTCTGATTCATTTTATGTAAATAGTGGTTGTCAAACCAACTCAAAAAGCGAAAAGTTGTACACAAAGGTTTTGGTTTCGACTGCAGTTTTTAAACCACGTTTTTCCGTATCCCTGCTTGTTACATTAGGGTGACAATAAATCATGACCCAAACGAGAATTTCTACGTCTATGGACGAATCCTGAAATAAATAGCTTAAGTTTCTTCTACTTAAAAACATTGAATTAAGGGTACCACTAGGCAATATAGTCTGATATATTATCAGTTTATATAAGGTTAAGTCATGACGTAATGATAAAACATCTAAACATCAACTCTGTCACTGTGTCGCCCATAAGACTCATAAACAGACATGTTTTACGGAACCCATTATGGATCCAACCGAAATTTATGCTCTAATAAATAGCAGAACCATTGACTTCATGCGTTTTTTTTTTTGTGAAACTCAGTCGATTGACGTATTTTTATTGACACTTAAAAAGAAATCTTACCTATTAAGAATATCTTGGACGAAGAGCATATTGCGATTTTAAAGTATTCATTCTTTTTATGTTAATTGGATAGTATACGGCGTGGAAACCGTATAAAAAAAATGGAATCCAGATCTTACAATAAATAAGACCAATTCAACATCACTCAGCCACCTCTTGTACCTTCAGAACAAATTCTTCTGCCACCGCTAGATGAAGTTAAAACTTTTGTAAAATTTTAGAAACAAATGGGCGGGATTTCAAAATCATAAGAAAAGATTAAAAAGGGATTTTAAAAATGCTTTTCTTTTGCCTTCAATCCTGAATATTTGGGTCAGTCTTACGTGTCGGACGTGAAACTTACTTGTCTCTAAAATAATATTGTTTCAATTGACATTGCCTGCCTGTTAAATTTGTCAAAAAGCTTAAATTATTGTCGATTGTTTGTGTGCTTATCAGTGTTTTTTTACGTCGCACAGTAGCGCCCGTAGAGCAAACGAGGTTGCAAAAATCAAAATTTTCATGAGCGCCGACGAAGTTTTGAATTAACCCATGTTATAGGAAACTTTTCAACGATTTCAAATCTGCCACTCTTAATAATATCACATTTTTAGTTTAGAAGATATAACCGTTCAAAGTTGGCCGACTTTCGGTTTTCATAAAAACACACAATTTTTAGTAAATTTGTTGCTATTTCAGGTGTAATATCACGAAAAATAGGTAACGAATCGCCTTATTTTTTGTTTGTATTGATTCATGTATTTATTAAATGTATAATGATAAAAAAAAATTAACTGTTTGCTTTGTGTTTCTCCTGGTAAATCACTATTTAAAAACTATCCGTTTTTTCACTATTTTTCAACTTTGACGGAAAATAAAAAAAATCTATATTTTTCTATATTTGCCATATTTGCAAAACCTGTTCATTGATTATTTCTTTACATAATTCAAAAATTTTATCTGCCCGTACGTGCCCGTTTGGCTTCTAGAGGTAAAAAAGTTTAAAAAGACATGGTTGCAGAAATTTTATGGCGTCCATCCCTTATATGTTTTGACTGATAGTTTGAAAAAACTACTCATTGAAATTAGCAGGTACGTACCTTACTTAAACAATACTTTGGCGTACAAATGGTCAAGAACAATATTGACTTATGGTCCCTACAGGTAGGCACAAATCTTATTTGGACACGTGCATAATATCAAAATGCATTATTCAGCCTAAATCCATATGTATGCAGGGAACAGGTAAGTTTTTAGGCATGGTAGCATAAGCCTATAAATTGCAAAATAAGCATAATGCCTGGATTGGCGCAACAATTACTGAAACCATTAAACAATTTAAGTACTGAAAACATGGCGTTGAACAATTTTAAATTATTTGAACTGTTTAGAAAGTCAACCACACCAAAGTTTTTCACGGAAGCTGCTTTAGAAGAACTTGATAGCTTATACGGAAATATTGAGAGAAGCGAAATTATAAAAAATAATTTTTATCTGATATATGCAAATATTAAGGCAAAATGGGTGAAATCTAATCGAGCCATTCACAACTTCAACGCCAAATACGAGGACTGGCTTAATGAAGACACCATCCTGGATATATTGGCAGTAGATAAACCCACCACATCAAGGGTAAGGCAAAATGACGACCTCTTCAACATGTTGGCAGCATCTTCCGATCCACTTATTTCTTCCCTGCGGCATGTGAAGTCACAAATAGAGTTAGAAAATAATAATAGTTTAGAAATGGTTAGTCTTTTAGATATACCTTCTCTTACGAATTGTGATGAATATTTTACAGAAAATTTAAAAAATAAATTTAAAAAAAAAATTATTTATTTTAAATTTGTTGGGTAATAATTTAAAACATAAAACCCTAAAGAAAAAAAATAAAAACAATCTAAAAATGTAAAAATAATTTTTTTAGTTACCATAAAATTGATTTTTCTACTAATTTTAACTTTGATAACCCATAATTAGGCCCCTACAGAGCGTAGCACCCTTTCCAAACGCTCATTTCATAGGCTGAACAGTTATCTATCATATGCTGTTTAAACTGTTCAATTATCTTATTCGGTTCAAAAGATATGATTTTTCGACGAAAAACTCAAATGGCGCCACTGTGCGTCGTCCTGATATTTTTAAAATATACAAAGATTTAACGAACATGATCCAAAAGATGTTTTTCATTAGGAAAGCATAAAAGACGTTGTATCAAATGTTCAAGGCAAATTTCGATCTTCTTCTGATACACCAAAATCATGCTAAAAGACTTCGAAAAACTGAAGCTCACATGTAAACAGGGATGTCAGACTTCGGGATTTACCCCAAAGTTGAGGATTTCATGTGAGCAAAGAGGACAAAGAAAGTCATTTGGGGATTTTAAAAAAAAATTTAGGGGATTTTTTGGGGATTTTACACTTTTTTATTATTTACGCTTATTTTTCTTTGTTTCGTATATAAAATATGAAAAAAGGTAGCAAAACTTTTATCTTACTCTTATATAATGTAAAGGGTCCTATTTAAGATTACCATTTTTGTTAAGTGTGTAAAAGGTACTTAATTAACTTGTTATTTTTCTTGAGTGAGTGTTTAAAAAAAACAATCTAAAAATTGAATCTAAAACCGTTGACAACACAAACAATTTTTGATTTTTTAAAGGCAAATATGTATGTATGTCTTCCCCAAAAATAAGAAAGTATGAAAAACAATATAAAAAATATTGGGGGAAAAAATGCTAGGCTATTGGTTAGTAGTTATGATGCATCGAAGTACTAAATAAATAACGGATATATGTGTTTTTATTGTTGATTATAAGGATGGCTTTAACCGATTGAACAAGCTCCAAATTCTTATAAATTGGCTCATTTGTCTTCAATAACAGCATTATGTTCTGCTTGTTATTCCTCACTGGAATCGCATAAGAAGGATTTAAAAAAAACGTGCCTAAACCAGTCGCTTCAAACAAAATAAAATAATTTTTTTGACTAAAAATTTTTATTTGGGGATTTTTGGGAATTTTTTATTAACATTTTCAAAAAAAAAAATTTCAAATTTGGTCAGAAAAAAAACAAAAAAAAAAACTTTTAAAGGTTTTGTTTTTTGGAATTTGGGATTTTGGGGATTTTTGGGGATATTTTTTTAATTTTTTGGGGACAAGGAAAAAAGTACCTGGCCGCCCTGCATGTACACGAAAATCCACTTTTTTGACTCACATACGGACTTCTTTAAGAATCAGTTGTTAAAGGAATCAGTCGAAAATGGTGAACGAATTCATCAGATATGTCTTCTTTTTAAAGAACTATATAAATGCAAGATCATTTTGTTTTTTTTTTTACAGATTTGTGTTGAACATTGTTCGATAATGGTATAGAATTGCCAAAAGCAAAATGGAATTGAAAGTAAATGATTTTATACATTTACTTAGTATTTCTTTTTGTATATACATATGTTTTCTTTTCTCTTTAGGTAGACCTACATATTTTAATAATTTTTTTCATACACAACAATCCTGACAAATCCATTTTTAAAGCACTTTTTTGTACCACCTCTAATGGCCTCTTCTTTTCTACAAAAAATGTAACATTTTATTTAAAAAAATGCAATTTGATGTTCGTTTCTTAAAAATGCTTTGCTCTTTAAAAATGTGTATTGTTTCTTCTAAAAAACTCACCCTTGCTAATGGCATAAGGCATTGCACTTTACGCCCCGTATAAATCGACAGTGTTGATAATGCCCTGTAAAAAGGTGAATTCTGTTTATATATAGAGCTACCAGACGAAGTTGGAAAAATCGCCTCTTATCAGGACAGTAAAAATGTTAAATTTTAACAGTTATTTTTACTATTATTTTGTAGTAAAAACAAGAAAGCATTAAATTGTTAATGGTATAAAATTAAAAAAAAAAATCGTCAAATAAAAAAATCTTAAAAATTCGGTGTCAATAAATCGGCAATTTGGCAAAGGTATTTTCTTGTTTACATATTTTATGAAAAACAAACCTAAGAAATTGGAATTTCTTCATTCATTTTGTACCTAAATTCATTTATTTAATAACAATAAATAATCAAATTCTGCCTTTTTTATTTTGAACAAACTTTTTGCTTTACGTATCGTTAAAAATTTGAAGTTACTACAGTTATAGTAAAATATATTTTATTGCACCTGTATAAAAAGATACATTGTGAAAACTTCAATCGCATTTTGCCAAGTTTGCGTTTTTTTTGAGATATGACTATGTTGCAATAAAGGAGCGGAATATTTTTTATATTTTGATGAACAAACTTTTTGTCTTTGTTTGGTCAAATAAGAATATTGGCAAGACATTTTATACATGCACCTTTAAGCAAGGTGGTATTTGTTTTGTAGAAAAAGAAAACACGATAAGTAATAATTAATTAACCATTAAAGGGGCAATCTTAAGGTGGGTTGATGTTTGCTAAATACAGACATATAAAGTAAAATTTCATGGCCAATTTCATTTAGAAGTGTTTTTTACGATTTGTTAGAAAAGAGTTATAAAGGAAAGTAACAGGTTTTATATGGTCCTCAAAAATAATTGCCGTAACATTATCTACAAAGTTACTGAACACACTTTATACCTTAGATGTAAAGAGCAAACAGTTTCATATACCGTTAAGCTGCACGAACTGGGCAAAAAAAAAACTTTGTTCTCCCTTAAATAAAATTCCGATGTGATATTTTGAAACGCTGACACACGTGTATTTTTTTGTCACCTCTACCAGAATCCATCTTCAGAACTCTATTATTTTTGAAAAAGTTTGAAATTGTTGTACACTGCACAGAAACAATTATTGCTGAATTATTTTCAAACAAACGCTTGTTTGAAAATTTTTTAATTTCTACAAATTTTTTTACTGATTCAGTTAATATTTTTTGTTTGATTTTTATTTTAACTAACAGAAATGTTTCTATTCAAAAATAATAATATACGCGTTATTGGTTTCAAGTTTTCATAATTTTGTATAAAATATTTAACGCTCTTTAATGTTGTATTTTGTTTTTTTTGATCGTAATCAACACTTCTTTATGCTAAATATAAGAAGAACAACAAAAAACACATACAGTCTATTTTTGGACGCTTTTAAAATGTACAACAATAAGAAAGATGATAAAATAGCGTGGCGAGGTTTGTAGTAAAAAAAAACAAAAACAATAGTAGGTAAAAAAACGTTTCACTCTTTTTAAACAACAGAAACAACAACAACATTAAAGGAAACAAAATAAATTTTTGGTTGGTTTCAAAGTTGGTAAAAAAGAATGAAAAACAAAATCCCGTATTCAATTTTTTAAAAATGTTAAGTTAAATACCTACATCTTATACAAAAATAGAGTGAGGACGAAAAACATGTCGAGTCGTTCTGCTGCCAAGGAAAGGATACAGCAACATTTAGTGAAGAAGATAAACATTGTGTGAATAAACAAGACTTGGTTCAAAAATTATTCCAACAAAAAAATGTGTCTCAAAACCAGCCGCACCGCTCTGCTCTGCCATCATATGATAGATGGTAGATAGGTAGATATCTACTTCTACAGTGCTTGCTTGTGTGCGCGTCATTGCTTGTGCAAAAACTTTTTTGTTTGATTCAGCAAAATTATTTGTTTGAAATTTATATGATTTTCAGTAAACTATTTGTTCGATTCAGTTAAATTATTTGTTTGAAAAAATCAGTGTTTTTTCAATAAACGAAATGCAAATAAATTGTTTGAATATGCAAATTTGTTTATAGGACCGATTTCAGACAAAAAATGTTTTGATTCTACAAATTTTTTGTTTGAATTGGAAAAATATTTTTTTCTGTGTGCTGTAAAAAAATATTTGAAAAATTGCAGTAATTTTAAATAACTTGTTCAACCAAATGAGAGGAACACTAATGTGCGGTTTCCACAATCCTGGGGATAGATTGTATACGAAAACAATAAAATGCTTCTTATGAAAACAATAAAATGAAGCTATTTGTTATTTAATTTTGTTATTTAAATTTGCCAACCAATGTTAAGAAAAGACTGAATGTAAAAAAAGATGTATGTACTCACTGTTTCGTTGGTGTTTTGTTTATCATTCTTACTCGCTTTACAGTTTTATTTGTATAATACTTTTAGTTTTTCTAAAATTTTTGGAAAAAGGTTTCCGGATGATCTGGCCTAAGCAACCAGTGAAATGCACGTAGAAACTAGCTTTCACTCAACAATTAATTTCAGTGTATTAATCAAAAATAAAAATTCGGAATTTAGCACGCCAGTTTTTTTAATTGCTTTTCATAAAAATTATACAATACCATTAATCGTCTGTATTGTGGAAACTGAACATTAAACATCTAGACATATTTAAAGAGATATAATATTTATCTTACCAACTTGATTAATATTTCAGTGCTTTTTCCCGCCGATGACTTCGGATTTCGTAGGACTATTTAAAAAATCAAAAAATTACAAAATTACTCAACAAGGTCTGCATAGAACCAACGCTATAGCATTTTAAAAGTGTACTAACTTTTTTTGTTCTATAAAAAAGTGTTAAACGGTTAAAGAATCTTTTTTATTCTTTTTATAACTTTTTTGATTTCACTAACAAAAGCTTACACAGAAAAAATTTTTTAGGCCAGTAAAAGAATTAATCAAAAATAAAATCAGTTTTAATTAAATATTTAATAAGGTGAATTAAACTTTTTAATCAAGTGTATAAAATGTTTAATTGACAATATTTCAATTAAAAGTTTAATTCACTTGATTAAAAGTTTAATTCACCTGATTAAATATTTTATAAAAACTGATTTTATTTTTGATTAATTTTTTTACTGGCCTAAAAAATTTTTTCTGTGTAACCTACTTAAACTAAGTACTATTTTTTTCGTTTTGTTTTTTATTTCCCCAAAAATATATTTCATTTTGGATTTCCTTTTAATATCAAACACAACTAGTGGTAAATGAAGGTATACTAAGTTTGTTATTCCGTGTAAAACTATTTCTTAATATTCATCAAAGACTCCATAAAGAATATATTCTGGATCCTTGAGTCATTAAAAATCGATTTAGTTATAACCTTCCGTCTGTCCGTCTGTCTATCTGTTTGTCCGTCTGTCTATCTGTCTGTCTGTTTAAACTAAACTCACTTTCCAAAAACTCAAAGAAGAGAACAATTTTAGTGTCAACTTATTTAATTTTTTTTTTAAATCCATCGCAGTCGGTTAGTAATAGGAAAAGAGTAATTAACTCATTTCTGGAACAACCACCATAAATAATGTATATTTCTGTTACAAAAACTAACAGAAATTAGTGGCGGAATTTTGCATAAAATCGTTTAATATGACTAAAAATTGTTTTATCGAATTTCGTAAAGATCGGTCTATTAATTATTATATTTCCCATATAAAGCGCTCTTTTTTTTAGACTTTAGTTCGACTAAAACCGCCATGAATTATAAAACTTTTAAGTCCAATTTTAAAAAGATTGGTGTATAATTTATAATGGATCCCACATAAAACCCCCGCCTAAAATATTCTTACTCTCGGTGGAGGGTATTAAAGATTCGACCCACCAAATGTAAGACTTTTTTTTATTTTTTTCTGATTTGAATTTTTCTATTGGAGTTTTAATAGAAAGTAAATGGCGTAATAAAATCAATAAGATGATAGTAAACCCAAACGATTTGTTTATATTTGAATTCAATATACCATGAAAACGTTTTAATGTATGTAAGTTTGTGTGTGTGTTTGGGTGTCTATTGACTCTGTATCCTTGTAAATCCTATTTAGTTTTTCAAAAATATTTCTCTATGTACATTTATACATTGCATACATTTTTTTAATAGTTTTTTGGTATTTTTCATAAAAGATTTCCAGAAAATAGTTTTACTTACCAAACATTCTTTTCGGTCATTATCCTTTTGTTATCCTTTAAGATATATATATATATATATATATACATATATATATATATATGTATATATATATGTATAATTTATTTATATAGGTTTCTTTGTATATATCCTTTCGTATTAAGTAGTATTTTTATATATTTATTTTTTATTATATTGATATATAAAGTTTTTTCACTTCACTATTCACTGATTTTTTAACTTTTTGTTAGATATTTATATAGTAAATTATGTTGCCATGTAAACACTTTTAAATTGATAGAAATATACATATAGATACATAAACTTTAGGACTAAAACATTTTCAACTATACTAAATTTATATGAAAATTTTATATTAGGTTTGGGTTTGTTTTCCTTTTATTCGATTTCTTTTTTTTTTTTTTTTGCTGGTTAAAACGCGATATAAATTTTTTTACTTTATCATCACCAGGAGTAACTAAACTGACATAACAAAACAAATTTATGAAAGAAAATTTTGATGGGGCAAACAAAAAAAAAAAAAAAAAAATAAAAAAAAAATAAAAAGTTAAATAAACAAAAACAAAAAAAGTCTTAAGTTAAACCAACAACAAAAAACACGTCTCCGTTTGTGTTTGCATTAATATGGTTAAAAAATTTAATATTTTAAATCCTAAGAGGGCTATTAAATTTTTAACAACTAAAAAATGCCAACAACAATAAACTTAAAACATTAAAATAAAAAAAAAAGATCTCGTTTTACTTTACACGACTTTAAAAAAATAAGAACAGCATAAACAAGCAATAAACATTATCAGGATAATACCAGGATAACAATAAATATCCTTTAATAGAAGCATTAAAATTTCACTACAAAATCAATTACCACAATATTTTCTTTCCTAAAATCCTTTTTAAAGGATAAAAAAATTTTTTTGTATTTAACCTTTTTAAAATAGTCACAAATATTATAATATTTTTTTTTTAATAAAGATTTAAATAGTTTTCTTATTTTTATTTATTTTTTTTTTTTAAGTTTAATTTTATATATATTTTAAAAATATATTTTCCTATTTTTAGTTTTGTTTTACTAGTTTTATTTTATTATTTCTTATATTATTTTTTATCAGTTTCTATTCAACCGCTTGCTTTTTTTAAACACGACCGTTTGCAACCAATGCTCGCCATTAACTATCGCTTCAAGGGTGCAACATTGTGTTAGTCAACCCCTGTTAAAGCATAATTTAATCGTTTTAACTTGTTCTGCTTCTTATTCTTCTTTCACTTTTAGCCAGTTTGTTGCAGGTTTCTTCTATTATAACCTTATTTTCAATTTAACAGTTAAATGTTAAACAACCGAAATTCAATTATAAACTCTCAATCCATCTCTTTTTCCAGCAATTTATTCTCTTTGCTCATTGCAGTGGTGAGTTTGCTCAGTTAGGGGTGGTCTAACTGCATTTTACCGGTTTGTTTACATTTTTTTTTGTTATGGGTTCTTATTGTTATTGTTGTTAGTACGATTAATGCCGGCTTGTTCTTGTTCTTGTTTGTGTTTGTATATTTATTAATTGTTTTGACTTAAATAAGAGAAAAAATAAGAAGAAAAAGGAGAATAGAAATAAAAGAGTCTTAGGAAATTCTCTTAAATATAGGAATTAATGTTTAAAATTTTAAAACTATTATTTATTAAATATATAACTTTTTTATTGCGTTTGATGCGGAGACTTTTTTGCGATTTGGAAAAAATATGATGGGTCTGTATACTTTTTTGTGGTCTATTCACGAAAAGAACTTTATTTTCTAAACTAATCAATTTTGTTTGTTAAAGCAAGAAAATCCAAAATCTAAAAAGATTTTCTTGATTTTAACTTAGTTGGGGAACTGGAAGATGAATAGAACTGCAAAGACGGCAACTGTATTATACAGCTGCAAGAGGGTCATTAGCCTTAACTGGGGGATCAACCCTAAAAATGCACACTGGTTGTACGAATGTTTCATCAAACCCATTCTATTTTACGGCGTAGCTGTTTGGTGGCCGGCTCTCAGGGTAAGATATCACCAAGCCGGGTTTAAGCGTATAATGAAAATTGTGGCAATAACGGTAGCAGGTGCCATTAGAACCACTCCTTCTAAAGCACTGTTTACGATCTTGAACTGGTTACGACCAGACATTTTGGCGAAGAAGTTGGCTGCTAACTCAGCGGTAAGACTAAAGGCCACAAGAGCATAGAGGGATTATAACATCGGATATGCAAGAAACGTGTATGATATAAATTGGCAAACGAACGTTGATTATGTCACACCTGAGACAATCTTTGATCCTGGTTTCACCGTATGCATCTTGAATAGTATGGCTTTTTATGACCTACAAACTCCCGCGGCTGCGATATGAACATTCGCGGGCGGTTCCAAAACACTGCATATTGTCGGTTCTGGAATTTACTTTGAGCAATTAAACTGGAACATTGCTCTAAGGCTGCCGGATCACTGCAATCTTATACAGACCGATATAATGACCATCTACACAGCCGCGGGGCACATTCGGTATGGTGAGATATATGGCAAGGATATTCACATTATTACCGATAGTAAAGCGGCCCATAAGATTCCTGGAGAGTGTGTTCATCACATCGAAAACTGTTCGAGAATGCCAGATGTCTCAGGAAAAGATAGTCCCTGGTCCCTGGATACAGGGGTATACATACATGAAAACTCTATGGCTGATTCGTTGTCATAGACGAGTGTTAGCGGTTCGATACATGATTGAGGTGTTTCGCTCCAAAGGTGTAAGCAACTAATTGCACAAAAGTTTCATCTAATTGCCAATCAGAGGTGGTTTGATAAAACTTCATAAAGGGAGACGCCCATCATAGAAAAAAAGAGGACACGGCCACTGGCCCTTTGCAAAACATGTCCAAAGGTTGGGGCTCCCTTATAATAACCTATGTAAGAATGTGCAACGGTGGAGGAGTCAACGAAACATATTTTCTGTCACTTCCCGGCATTTGGAGACCTGAGACTAGAGCTGTTTGGTCAAAGAATCATCAGGGAAAAAATCTATCTCTCTGACATTGATTTGAACAGGATCCATTCCTTCATTGAATCAACCGGATGGCTGGGTGAGAATATCAACAGCCAAGTAACGAAGGAACATTGGAAGACGGTGTAACCTGGTAACACAAGGGGAACTAATTACTGGACCCACGTGAGCTGCGCTTAATTGCGGCTACCAGTGGAACCTAACCTAACCTAACTTTTTTTGTTCGTATTAAGTAAAATTTTATTAAATAAAAAAACATTTTGCTTTAACAGAGCCACACATACATTCGGAATAAGTAATTTTTGGCTAGGGTGGGAAACATGCAAAATTTTTTTGGCTCAAGCCATATTTAATTAATAGTGCTTTCCGTGTTCTTCTATACACAGAAAAAAATAAAAATTGATTTCAATTAAGAAATGTGTGATATTAATTACAAAGTTAATTAAATTTGCACCAGTAAACAAATTAATAGTATCAATTAAACCAGTTAATAGTATTAATTAAACGTTTAATTAAATTGATTAAACGTTTAATTCACTTGATTAAAATTTTAATTAAAACTGATTATATGTTTGATTAATGCTTTAATTGGTGAAAAATGTGGGACAATTTTTTCTGTGTACTATGCCACTTTTTATATTTGCAAAAATTGTAAACAGTTATATGCCTAGTCAAAGTTTGTTTTTTTCTTTCTAAACATTTACTTAAAAAAATAAATTAGACTCAGAACTAAACACCTTAAAATTCTAGACAATTTCTAAAGAGCTGGTTAGCTTCGATACATTGTAATGTCTTTAAAAAACTTTTTTTCATTAATCCAAAATATTTCAAAAGTGGATTTGCTGCTTTTTGTTATAGAGCTCTTCCTGTGTGGTTAATATATTATTGGTTTTCTTAACCATAACATATTCGGAGGCAACCCTAATATGGTTGTGGCTTTTTGATGGATTAGTTAATTAACCATAAAATGGTTGCCGGTGACAATAATATGTTAAATAATTTTTCATTAAAAATTGTTTTGTTGGGGGTGACCATTTTGAAAAATGTGTAAGCTAAAGAGGGTGTTAGCTAGAAACACCAAATGTTCAAATAAATCAAAAACTAAAAACAAAAATGATGTACATACATATTGCAAGATGTTTTGATGTTTATTAGGGTTATTTAATTCTTTTTTGGCAAATTAGTACTTGGTAACCGCTTATGGGCAATTAACGTTGTTACTAAACATTGAAGCTATCCTCTATTTAATTTATTTTGTTTTCCTTTTTTTTTCTCTAAAAGCTTATTAGCCAACAACCCTCATCAAATTATTGACAATTTCAAGTTTAAACTGTAGAACCCACTTTATTTTAAATGAATTCAGTTTTAAATGTTGATCCTTGTTACCATCATAATTGAGTATTATGACAAGTACCAGCAGTACTCGTACTTCCATTCAAAAGTAATTATGTTACAAAAAAAAAAAACATAAACGACAACAATTCGCAAAATTACAATTCTAAACCTGAAATTGAGTGTAATGTAAAATAACAACAACCAACACATTATGGCATGGAAATCGATTGAAAATCTTGTAATAAAATCTCAAAATGAAGGCAAAAAATATGTACTTGTAGCAACAATAATAAAGAAATGTTAACAATATTCTTAAAAAACTTGAACGGAAACTCAAAGAAAAGAAACGAAAAACAAAAATGCTTTGCATATAAATGTCTCATTTTCCTTTCGAAACTTAAACAACATTTACTGTGTGTCGGTCGTCCAGGTACAATTCTGTGTAATCCATTGTTGTATGTCGCTTAAAATGCAATCCATGTTTTAAAGTGGTTGAGAAAAAGAAAATGGGAGAGAAAAAAAAAGTAGCCAATAAACATATTTAAAGCATGTAATAGAAATCCATGTAACAATAAGGATAATAGCCGGTATTGGTAGGAGGTAGAAAGTTGAAGGGGGAAAACTAGCATTTTTGAGGCTAATGAATTTGACGAAGATTCAGTTGTTCCTAATTGTCATTTTATTAGGAATTTTTAAGCAATTTTTCTTAACTGATTTGTATTCGTTCATTTTTAAAGTATGAAGTTATTTTCAAGTTTTTCATTTTTTAGATTTTCATTGCGGTTTTATTTTAAGAAAGATCTTTTTCCCTTAGTCAACAAAAAAAAGTTAAAAAAAAAACTAAAAGAAACTAAAAACAGCAACAACTATGCGACCAAACAAAGTACCAACACAAAACCACAAGCAAAGTTCTCGAATTGAGTTGAATGGTATCAAAATGTTTTAAAACCGCGCATTTTCTAAACAAGGAAAATGATTGCAAAATTATGTCGTTATAGTGAAAGTGTGATTTCTTAGCAATTACCGAATTTTATGCCAATCAGGTTAAGAAGGGTTATGGGCCCAAGGGCACACCTCCACTCGGAGACCAATGCGGTCCCATTTGAATTCATTGCTGCCAAATAAATAATTTAAATTGTTGTAACAACGTTCTGGTACTAAAATCCATATACCAATTGGACAACGTTTCTAATCGTATTAGTATCAGTATTAAGTTCAAAAGCAAAACGATTATAATGGGTGAAAAACTCTGGCCAAATCATTGAGTTTTAGCCCAGGAGATCAACCAAAATTAGCGGGTTAAGCAAAACGGGTTCTAGCGTCTATCTTGAACCCTAAAATGACACACAGTAAAAAAGAGCGTCAACTCTGTGTCATGGAGAGTAATGTCAACTTATCTTGTTTAATAAAATCAATTTAATAGAAATAAAAATGCTGATAAACCCACTAGATTGACCTAAAAACATTTGAATTTTCATTAGTTTTTAACAATAACAAAAGCAGCTCAGTTTTACTGCAGCCAAACTAACCCCCTGTCAGCATCGGAAGTTGACGCGCCGCCAATAATAAAAGAGAGTTTTTTGAGATATTAAAAATATTTTTATTTCAGTTGATTACAAAAACTTAGGTTTCGGTTAAAAAAACTGAACAATTATGTCGGTCAAGTGATCCACCATACTGGCTTGGTAGACGCCCAATCTTTTACCAAAACTCTTAGTAGCGTTTTTCAATAAATTGATGTCCATGGTTGACATCTGCTCGATAATGTGGTTTTTAAGCTCTTCAACTACTGTGAGATTAGAAGTAGTCTAAAGGTGTCAAATCGCACGATCTTGGTGGCTAATTCACTCCTCCTCTACAACAAAAAGCGCGATTTGCGAATTTTTCTTTCAAAAGATCTATTCACCTAGAGGAAAAGCACGTTAAAATATGGTCACCTCCAACAAAAATATTTTTAAAGATAATTATAAACACATATTGTTTAATATAACCATATTATTGTCACCGACAACCATATTTTGGATAATTTAGTCCTCCATCAAGTAGCCATAACATGTTATGATTAAAAATAACTAAAATATGTTTAACAATTATAATAGCATGGTTGTTTTTCAACCAAAGCATGTTGTCCTTGGAAAAGAGGGAAATACTATTGTTAACCTAAAAACAAATTATTGTCATATTAAATCATAACATGTTTAGAGGCAACCACAATATGGTAATGGCTATTTTATGGAGGCTAAATTTAACCATTATATGGTTGTCGATGACAATAATATGGTTATATTACACAAAATACGTTTAAAATTATCTTTAAAAAAAGCTTTGTTGGAGGTGACCATATTAAACATGTTTTTTTCTACGTGTTGTTTTTCTAACTGTGTGTCAAGTGGCATGATCCTGTTGAAACCACATATTATCTGCGTCTAAATCAGCAATTTTCCGCCACAAAAAGTTTCGGATCATCGCCCCGTAGCAATTTTCATAGACCAATGATACCTTAAATTTGGACAACCTTTACAATTTCTATGAGCATTAACAATTTTCGCAGATAGAAAACTATAGAGAAAGACTTCACATGTTGCTTACTTTTTTGTAGAACTCGATATGTTCATTCCATTGAAAAAAATATAATCGGGCTTAACTTATTTGGCTTTAATGTTTGTAATACCCGAGGAGCTCTTGCTTGGGAACCTAGACCAGAAGACCCAAAACTTAAGACTTAAACTCGAATGCAAGTCTCTGTTTGACATCTGGCATTTTATTTTAATCAAACTAATCGTTTACACAATTAAGAATTATTTCTATTTTTTTTTTTTCAAAATCTCCTAGTGTGTGGTAGTAAATTTTCCATCGTGCCATATTCAATTGTCTTTTAGTATAAGACGACAAAGAAACTCCTGTAGCTGAACAGAAAAAGATTTTTCTTAATGGATTTAAAAACTAAATGTAGGAGTTTAGTGGAAGTAAAGTGCTCCTTTTACTTTTGTAATTGTTAAGGAGAAGGGAGTATTTCCTTTTAAGTTTACATTCACTCTGTAATGCTAAATTGTTTTCGTTAAGCAGTGAAAAACTATAAATAAAAAAAAAAAAAAAAAAAAAAATTGTTGAAATCGAAATGAAACTATAACAATCGTCAAACATTAATGTCAACTTAACTTACAAGAATTGTACGTTTTTATTGCAGATTATCAAACAAGCAACAAAAACACTAACCAAACAAATAAATAGAAGTAAAAAACTAGAAAGTTGAGACACTAAAAGAGGATACGTTTTACATCTATTGCCTCTTATGCCCCGCATTCTCAGCAAAGGTGAATCAATTTAGGTTTGGTTACAAAAGGAATACTAACAACATGTTAACAACAACAGGAGCAGCAGCAACAACATCGACAGCAACAAGAAAAACCTCAACTATGATGACAACAAGAAACATGAATAGTGGTACTACAAATACTTCTGTATCAAGAGGCCTTGGAGTTGCTGATACAGATACAGCAACAACAACTATTAAAACAACTATAACAACAACAACAACAAAGACCACAATTACCTCAGATCCGGGCATTTTATGCTTTCATCATTGCAACGTAAAAGTTTTCTGTTTTACATTACCGCACATTTGTCCACAATGTAAAACAGCCCTGGCTACATTTCCCACTGGTGATGAAAACTCTGCAGGTGGTGGTGGTGGTGGTGGTGGTGACGGTAGTGATGGTGGCAGTAGCAGTGGGACTGGGAATCGTCGTAAGAGTAAGAACATGACAAAGTTGAATAAAAATAACAGAAGCAAAAACAAAAACTTTAACTCCAATGCTGACCACAGTCTTGCAATTGATTCTAATAAAGATGACAATAATGCCAATAACGATCTTGGGGAAAATGGGAGCAGGAACCACAACGACGTCGACAGAAATGATAACGATAATGATGCTGATGCTGCAGACGATTCCAGTAAAGATGGTGATGATGATGATGACGACGATGAGAATGATTTAAATAGAAATAGTTTTACTTCTCATATCATGGCCAGTCGTCTGTTGCCATTCCGTTTGCCGTATCCTTTTGTTAGAGCCAATCAATATCCATGTGCGATTGTTTTACGTCCCACTACAGGTGATTTCCTCAAGTAAGTGATACAGTTCAAATTGCTCGTAGAATTTGCATTTGAAGGTTTTTTATAACAAAAATTTATTTTCAATTTTATAGTTTTTTGCTCTCTTGCTGTTTCTATTACTTTTGTATCTTATTTCATCTTTCTATATTGTTGGGGGGTTTTTTTTTTGTATCTGTTGCAGTGATTATAATAACACCACGGATTTGCATATTGCTGTTACAACTTCCACCGGTTGTGTGGTTGAATTTGATCGTCATGGTTTACGACGTCATCGCACAGACAACATGTCAGAATGGTGGCAGTGTTTATTAGTGGGAGATGTTCCTGAACCATGGTATGACTATTGGGATCAAGTGTTATTTGAGGTAAGTGCTTCAATTTTTTTTTTTTATAAGCTTTCAAATATTTTTAGTTGGTGAAATTGAGATAATTGAAATAAAACAAAATTGTAGTTTACAGTTGGTAAAGAAGTGGCTGTAGTGGTTCAGTTTTAAGTTGTGTTTAATAGTGATGTTGCGAATATTCGTATTCGTATCGCTGAATATTCGAATAATTCAGGACGTCCGTATTCGCCAAACTCAAGCGAAAAAAATACAAAAGTGTAAAAAATAAATAAAAATAAGCCAACAATATTAATTTTTAATAAAAAAACCTTTGTCTTTAACGCAAAATAAAATCATTTTTCAAGATCAAGATTCGTGCCGCCATTTCTAAGTTTGTATAAAAAATTTTGACGGAACAGCTTAGTTTTGCTTAAAATGTTGGTTCTAATCAAATCCAAATCGAAGTTTCAGACCACGTTAAACTAAGTTTAAACTTAATCCACATCTTGAAAACCCGGCCTTAGTGAAGTAAAAAAACAAACTTAAATCAGAAGTATTGTGCCGCCGAAAAAAGAATTTATGAAAAAAGCATTCCATTATCATTTGAATTGTCCAATTACACTGGTCGGCAAGATACAAGAAAAAGTCGGGAAAAGCCTTCTCTATTTCTTTTTTACATGTGAATCGTTTAAAGCGAGTTTTGGCCGAAAAAACGGACGGAATGTACACAGGCAAGACAGAAAACCGAAATTTTTCATCATAAACAACACTCGGTCACATGTTTTCAGACCAGTTAAAAGCTTTTAAACAAAAAGTGTGTAGTTCTTTGTTTGGGTTGCACAAGAACTTCTAAACAAAACCTCAGATTGGGTTGCAGAACTGCAGGGCACTATTGGATTTGTGATTATCGTTAACTGAGGAGTTGTAATTATAATCACTCAAATGAATGATTGTAATTGTAGAGTTAGAGAAAATAAATTAATGAGTATTAGTCTCTTTTCGAATTATGCAAATCTAATTTAATTTGCTAATTGGGCTAAAGGTATTGTATTTACCTGTTGTTTGGGTAGATCACTATATACTTGTTAAATCTCACTTGGGGGTGTTTGCTCGGAGTACGATTTCCAACTTCTTGGCAAGATTTGTAGCTTTAAGCTATTTTAAGCTCAGGTAGGTGTGGTAAATGAGGGTTTAAATGAGTAGAGGTAAGTAGCTTTAATTTTAGTATTAAAATTCGATATTTATTGTTGCAGTTAAATAGTTAAATTAACAATTTTTAAGGTAAGTATTTTTTTGTTATTTTTAAGTTTAAGGCAATTTAAGAACAAAATCAGAAAACCAACTTATTTTCGCTGTTGCTAAGGGATAAGTGACCGATACATAAATTTAGTTTCTACCATTAACCTGTCTTTGGCTAGCAGATAGCCGAAGAGGTTTTTAAATAATTCCGTTAGTGCTAAAACTTAATAAATTCATTTACATTAGTATAAGACAGATTTTATACCAATAGCACAATTTTAACTATAGCACAATTTAAATTCATTTAGGCTTTACAACTTCTGCTTTATCGTTACAATTCAAACTAAATTCAAATTCAAATTCACTTTTACATCTATACATATTTTATCTTAAAGATTTTAAATACATTTGTTTCATATTTAATTCATTTAATTTTTAGATTTTTAAATTCATTTTCCATTTATTAAATTAGAGATTTTTAAATTCATTTTTCATTTAATTAAGTGTTCAAACGTAGTTTGAACAAAGTGTTTGGGAAGTTTTGTCTCTCAAGACCAAAGGTTTTGGTCGGTAAAGAACGCTCTTACTCGAACACGCTTCTGTTTAGAACAGGCTATTCATAATTGCATTGACTCGTTCTTGGCCTTTTAGAAAATTAGCAATTCCTTTTGGTGCGCAATCTACACACAGAAAAAAATCAAGTTAAAAACGTAGAAAACAAGGTTGATTTAAAATTTTTCGGTGGTGATTTTGCTTTATACGTTTTTCATGTTAATTCAACCTGGTTTTACAATAACTGCGAACAACATTTTTTTCTTTTAAAATAACTTTAATTCATGCTAATTTAACATTGCAGTAAAGTTAGAGCAAAATGTAATTTATATTGAAATAACAATCCGAATCACGTTGAATGAAAGTTATTTCAAGTTGAAACAACGTGAATCTCATGTAGAATCAAATTGGTTTGAGTGTGATATAACAGTCAGAAGAAGCTTCAGAGACAACATATGCATTTATTTAAGAATAATTCAATACACTTACCCCCGTAACACACGTTTCACTTATTTTGAGTTCTCCTTTGTCAACAGATGCATCAGCATCGCCCGATATGGATTTCGTCATCAATATACTTTGAAAACTTGATGCACTATTTAAGTAACTAATTTTAATTAAAAGAATACGGGAATTGTTCTCTATTTATAACATATTTTAAGAATGAAAATAAAAAATGTACATACTTAAGTATGAATGCATCTTAATTTAACAAGATACACTTTTGATTTTAATATAAAACTGGTTTTTATGAATTCAATATTGAATCCATATTGATTTATATTTTAATATTTTTTTATTTTTATTTTAACAGTGAATAATATTAAATAAACATGATTTAAGGTTATTTTATTTAAAATTATTATGAAATAATGATAAATTTAAAAAAAGGGCATACTTTTGCAGAAATTTACTATGATTCTCAATCAACATTTTTCCATGTTAATTTTACATTGGTATTTTTTTCTGTGTGTACTATATATTTTCAAAAAGATGAAAAAGGGTAATGGCTAATGTTTTTAATGGATCTGTATTGTACCACGACCAGTGTGACCAGATTTCTAAAAAATATAAAGCTTAATCATGCTTGAAATAGAGCTAAAAAAAACTAAAGAAGGAAATTTAAAGCAAAAAAATAAAGCTAAATTTTTTTATAGCTTTTTGTAGTAACTTTTTATTATTTCGATATTTTTCATAGATTAAATAGTGTTTAAGTAAGTATATATAATATAAATGGCTTTTTTCTTAGAGGTCAATTTCAAAATGCTCACATTTGAAAAAATTACATTTGAAGTTTTTATAAAAATTTTGTTTTTTATATGTAGCTGAGAATAATTTCCAACTTTACTTATCAACTTTGATTTAGACATATAAAAGAAGTGTTCATTTATTAGCAGAAACATGCAACTAGAGAGTAAATTTAAAATTTACAAAATGTTCCCATTCTCCCATTTACAAAAAAAAAGAAAAAATAAAAAAGTAAATGAATGCTTTACCAGCAAAAACTAGCAAGTTGGCCATATCGAAACTATTCAGATGTAATAAAAGGGATTATTTCGTAAATAATTTAATTGTTTTAAACTATTTGCCGAAGAATATTGTTCTTAAATTTAAGAAAAATAAACATTTTATGTTATTGAAAAACTATAATCCTATTTCTTCGACCTTTTTTATAAAATATTATCCTTTATTAAGTTAATCTAGCTTAACCCATTAGAAGTCTCTGTACTTAAATGAGTACAGCTGGCATTTTACAAGTTTCTAAGCAACAACAAAGAATTTTTAATCAATGTACCATTATTTCTGTTCACAACAATAATACCAACAGCAGCTAAAAAAGAATTTGTGTTTCTTTTTAATTTTTCTGTACAAAAGAATAAGTCTGATTTGTATTACGAAAGCAGTGTGAAGGTATAAACACTATTTTAATAATATTGAAAACAATATTGAAATTTTTTTTTTGATAATTTTGAATTATTATAATGAAAATTGTATCAAAATAACTCACAAACAAAAAAAAAAAATTACTTACATAAAAAAGCAATAAACTTAGAGCATTATAAATTTGACTGTACTCGTTTGAGTACACTGACAACATGCATAGGTAAAAAAAATGTTTTTTTGTTTGTTAGATTTTAACTATAACATTTTACATCCCAAAAGTGATTCAAAAGCCTTCAAGAAGCTGTTGATAGCATATCACGTGGTGAAGAGGTGTTTAGGAAAATATAACGGTTTCAAGCCTATCAAAAGACAAACCTGGTACTATTAAAGTTTTCGTAAATGTTGAAATTATTGACAACGACATCAGTGACGATAGTGATAATGAACAGTTGGCACCAAAGAAAACTCGGCAAGACTTGCAAAGCAAATAATTCATATTTGGCGCAAATACTTTCCATCGCAGAGCTCAACCCCTCAGCAGAATTCGGAAATTTGTAAAAGATGAAATAGTGTATGTGAAGAAATATTTGAAAAATCTTTGATCCCAATGTCTTTGATCTTATAGCCTTCAATTGTTGAAATCGAATCGAACTGGCTTTATTCGAATGAAATGCTTAGCGGTGGCCAAAATATTCCTAAAGACGAGTCAATACTTCAATATTCTGGCTACCATCCTGCTAAGCAATTCATTCGAGGAAAGCCCGTTCGATTCGGCTTCAAAAACTGGTTTGCGGCTATTGCTATAAGCTTTTGCTGCCAGTTAGATTTGTTCTCCGGAAAATCGCATTTGGAATCTTCTGATCCGTTTGCTTCATGTGTTGTTAAATATTTGTTTTTTTATAGCTTTTTACTAGATACAATCTTTATGTTGATCTTTGATATTTAGAGTACTGTCTGGGTCAATGTTTGCAGATGAATCTCAAGTTGGGGCTGGACACTATCCTAATAAACTATAAAACCATTTGCGGTACATCTTTTGATATTTAAGAGTTTGTTGGCAGAATAAGAAGTGCTTGAAAACACTGAAAACAATTTTCTGAAAATTTTCATACGTAAGAGGTCAGTGTACTCAATTGAGTACACCCCAAAAACTCAGTTAAAAAAATTTTTTTTTTCATTTTTTCCATTTTATGTTTTTAATCTTATACTTATTTTAATCAATAAATAAAGTTGAAATTAAAAAATTATGGCAAGTTTTGGTTTGACCTGTAATGGGTTAAGCTCACTTTTTTATAAAATTAATTTAAATATATTTATTTTTAAAATTTCGATTTCCGTTGGAAATCTTCTTCAACGGAAATCGAAAATAAAAATATTTAAATTAATTTAATAAAAATGTGACCTTAAGCTTGATTTATTTATTTAAGTATAATAGTAATTGTAAAACTTTTAATTTAAAAATTTCGAAAATAATTTTTTTTTTTTTTTTTAAATAAAAATATTAAACAGGTAAAATAATTCTTGCCTTTACTAGCAAAAAATTTTCAACCAATTTTCAAAAAAAAATTGTTGACGAGGCGTTGTCTTGTTCGAAGTGGTTGTCTTTTAAAATTTTTTCGATTTCAAAATCACGACAACGACAATTGAAAACACATAAGTAAAAAGTTCGTCGTATATATGTCGTTTGCGTCAATCAAAATACCAATTTTTAAAAACAACTAGTTTTCGACCACGACAACAACCCTCATAAGAAGGTCAAACAAGATATTTTCCCCTGATAACTAAACCAAAAACAAATTTTTTTCAAGTTGAGCGTTGATGACAAAAATTAAACGATTTAATTCTCAGTTCTTTTATATTGTTTGAGGCTTCGAAAATTAAAAAGATCGTAGAACGTTTTGCTAATGTGACTAACGCACATAATTCGATAAACTTTTACCTTTTGTGGCCGCTTATAGATGGAATATATGGCAAATATGCTTACATCGCTAAATGGACTATCACTTAAATCCTTTATATTTCATTTACTTATAACGACAGAACACCCTGATAAATTGGAATACCTAAATCGCTAACTGTTGTGCCTAGAAACGAAAATTACTGTATGCTTAAACGTTTTTTTTTTATTCTCATGCAATATGTATGAGCTTGAAACTTACTCTAAGCTTTGCCTTGTTCTATAATTGACTTGTAGTCTTGCCTTTATCCCTGAAAAATGGAATAGAAATATGTATTTGGGTTTTATAAATCACATAAACTTACTATTTATCCAAGAAATATTTCGAAGTGGAACTTTTGACAAAAGTTCTTAATTTTTTGAAAAATAAGGTGACTTTTTTATTCTTCTCCTGGCAGCACTGTTATGTTTGTAAATCAAATCTGCAACAGCGAATTCTTCTGCCAGACTATTACCAGGCTATTACTCTTTTAACTAAATCACACATAAGTTTATTTGGAAAAACTGTTTTATTTATTTTGATACCAATACTAGAATTCGGCGGAATTGAAAGTTGATAGATCTCTTGAGATAGCGCCTGACCAGAGATCCTATCTGATAGCACTGGAGTCATTAGCCGCTGGTGGCACGCCACCAGACTGACTACTGGGGATTACGTGGTGGTTGTGGTTTGGACCCAAAGTTGCGGATAAGGAAAACTAAAAATGGGTACTTCGAGGGCTGAATTTGCACCTCTTGTGGGAAAGTTCTGCCTGTAGGCGGATCTTTCGAAGTGATGTTGCTATTCAACAGATGATGCCTGTAGTGGAGGTAAGATTACTCCACACTCAAAATTGCTACTTGAGTGCCTTGGTTGTTCACACGCGCAGGAGCGATTGGTAAACCAATTGCTTGTTATCTAGTGGTTGCGACCATCTGGCGATTAGTCCAACACGGTAGGAGCTCATGTAAATCTTTTCTACTCATTTGACCAAAAACGCCCGAATTTGACAAAAGAACCCTTAATTTCCTCATATTGTAAGTAATTAGATAAAAGTGCAATATTTCTGTGTTCAGTTCACATTTTTTACAATATCTCTAGATAAAAATTCTTGTAATACAATTTTCCTTACGGCTCAACATTTCTATTAAAATCTTTCAAATAACCAGATAATAAAAATTATTTTTCTTTTCTTACTATATTCAAAGTTTTTTTCTAAGTTTCTTTTCTACTTCTTGTTCACATTTTATAGATTTGCCAACAGCCAGACAAGTGGACAGTGTCGCACTATCACGAGGACAAACACAATTGTTACACGTTCGTATTGACCTTTCTGCAGGCACTGACGTATGATAAGTTAAGTGAAGCAGCTACGAGCAAAACAAGATTCTGTGAAAAGTATATAGTTCCTAGGACAACAACAGCTGGCAAGTATATTTCGTTGTACCGGAAATTGCGTGATGCTGGTATTTATGTGCACCATACAAATTACCACAAGGTACGGTATGCAACCAAACATCAGCAGCAACAAATACTACACCACCAACAACAACAACAACAACAACAATGGAATCCTCATAAATCTAACAATGTTACAATGACTACGACCAAAAATAGTTTGGCAACTAACAAACATCAGCAGCAACAACAACAACAACTACAGCATCTCAGTAATCATCACAATAACCACCACAGTATTATATCACGCCCGCATTCTACCTTGTGCACCATTGAGGAATAAAATGTAAAACAACAACAACAACATAAACAACAAGCAGGACATAAACAGGATCACAGAATAGATTTATAAGTGTGTAT
This sequence comes from Pollenia griseotomentosa, assembly GCA_963931875.1. Classification (NCBI taxonomy): domain Eukaryota; kingdom Metazoa; phylum Arthropoda; class Insecta; order Diptera; family Polleniidae; genus Pollenia; species Pollenia griseotomentosa. The sequence goes on along the minus strand of OZ007561.1, from coordinate 69,374,236 downwards.
GTGTGTGTTTACTGTGTGTGAGTTAATGAATGCAGAATATTTTTAAGGGGGACGGTTAGAAGGGAATTGCACTAAAAACGTATGGCATGCAAGAATTGTTGCAGGCTCTATTGGATTGTGTGTGCATGTCTGTAAGTATTTGTGCAAAAATGCGTATAGCTTTGTATAACACCAGCGCAAAAGTATCGTATGACCACAAATCTTCAAATAAACAGAAACACATACCCATAACTATTCATACAACACTAACACATGTACGGGCATGCATAAATAAATATCATATGTTTGTATATTTGAAGGATTTTATGCAACATAAATATGTACCTTTTGCAGCAGCTTGAAAACCTTCAAGCGTCAACAACAACAACATAACCCTACAACCATGTTTGATGTTTGTTTGTTAAATTTTTTTCCTACTCTTCATGCAACATCATCTTGCTCTTGTTTGTTGTCATTGAAATACCACACAGTGACTCGTTTTATGGGCAAATTTATAGAAAAAATTTTGTTTAAAATAAATTAAGATCTTCTGAAAGTTATTCGTTATTTGCTGGCCTGGCGTCTTTCGGTCTTGTAGGCTTGTAAAACGTGTTTTGAATTTCTAGTTTAAGGCTTGCGAGAGATCTACTTTTGCCTTTATTCCAATAATTTTTGATAGGTCCTTTTAAAATCCTTAAGTAAACGTGGTAGCTCCTTACTCTTGTAGGCTTGAGAGAGGTTATGCAAAGATTCGCTTCTTATTACGATGAGAGATAAATAACTTGTAAATGATATTCCTGAGCTGCTTTATTTTCCTGCACTACAGTGGTCATTTGGTAATCTAATGAAGAAAAGGCGTGCCTGTTAGCATAATGTATTGAACAAATTTTGTTGTTGACGCTTAATCGAAAGGCATGTTGAAAGATTTAAGGACTGTATATGTCTTTCTTGCTGTTCGATCTGGTACATTTATGCCACATTTGTGTTCGGAGGGAACTGTGTCGACAACACATTTTCCATACCAACTTGCCCTAGAAACCTGTCGTAAAATAAAATCTATTTTATTTTCGGAGCGTTTTTTTATACCCTTTGATTTAGCTACTCATTCTCTCAACAATGCTATGGCTTTGCCAATGCTGCCATACTTTCACTAAATGTCATACATTTTGTAAACAAAAAATAAAAAACAAAAGAAAAAAAATTTAAACAATAAAATGAGAGAGAATTTGGTGTTACTGCCGACAATTTAATTCTAGGCTTGTGAATTTTTGCCTTAATTTGCAGACTCAAGGCCCGACTATAATATGCATAAGCTGGCTTAAGCTTCTGTCAAAAATTAATAAAAAAAATTAAAAAAAAGCATTTAAAAAAACAAAAATAAAATCAAAAATTGTTTTATTCCGTTATAAAGTGCGATCTGTTTCGCACCTTGCTTAAGCAAATTCTAGTTTCATAAAATTAACCAAAATGTTTTCTTAAGTTCAATATGGTTAAACACATATGAATCACATGTATGCGACCAATTGCTTAAGCCAACTTAAGCATATTATAGTTGAGCCTTCAGTTGTATTTGAAATAAAAGTTATCTTTTTGTATCGTTAAAGCAAAATTTTCGAAATGCAAAATCGCTATTTATGGTTTTTGTCGCACCGATTTTCCTTGCTATTGCAAAGTCAATTTATCTGCACATCATTTGTTTTCTTTTTTATTTACTCTTTAAACAAAAACGCATCACTGTGCACACTTTCAACTTGCAACGGTGCTTGTTCATGCATGTTTCTCTGGCCAACTTTTTCTTTAAATTTTCTTTAGTCCTCTCTTCTTTTTTTTTTGCTTCTTAGCTCCTGTACGTTTGTTGTCTGGCAATTGCAAACTAACAAATGTTTTTTTACAGTTTTAATACAAACACACACACACACACACTCGAAATAACTCCTTTTCGTAGGACTTTGTATGTTTTAGTATTTGTTTGTTCCTTTATTTTATTAATACGTATGTAGTTTAAGCATGTTAACAATTTGAGAGTGAAAAATTAGACAAAAATAAATCTAAAGCAAAAAACTTTATCATTATCTAGATTATTGTGCCCATATATTGTCCGTTAGTAAAGAAGTTTGCATTAAAAATTGAACGCAGTGGGTTTGCAGACGAAGTGATATTAAACATTTTTTACCATTTTATATACCTCAAACTACAAATACGACTTAAATTTAACAGAAATACTCTTAAAATTAGAAAACGTTACATTTATTAACTGCCTGTTTTTCAAACTAAAATACAAATTTTCGTTTAGAAATTTATATTGAAAACAAAAACAAATTTTAGTTTGTATACCCTTCACCACAGGTGGGAAAGGGTATATATAAGTTTGTCATTCCGTTTGTAATTTCTACAATATTGATCTTAGGCCCTGTAAAGTATATATATTTTGGGTCCTTATGAGGAGAGAAGTTGATTTAACGATATCCGTCCGTCTGTCCGTCCGTCTGTCCGTCCGTATGTCCGTCTGTCCGTATTACGTTTGATATTTGTTTTCCGGAGACTCCAGACATGATAGCGGCTAGGTTGTTTTACATTTATGTCACATATAGTCCACCATTTCTTGCTATTGAAATTCAGCCAGATTGGTCCAACAATGGCTGAGATATGACCAAAAAACCACGACTGCCTCTAATTTTTCCAAAAAATCCCTTGTGGTTGTTGTATTTTTATAACTTTTTTCTGTATATCTGGAGAACGGCAAGAGCCAAAGCTTTCAAATTTGGTACAAACATTAAGGTTATAAATACACACCATTCCACAAAATGTGGGCGGGATTGGAGAAGTGGGCGTGGTACCTTCCATACAAAAAGTATTAAAAATTGTATAAAAACCTGAATTTTTTGACTGTTATATGACCTATGGTTACGCCTTATATATCAAAAGATCGGAAATTTAATTAATAAAAAATATTTTCTGAAAAACTCGGTAAAATCGGTTCAGATACGAAAAAGTTATGACCAAAATATTTTTTTTTTGGAAAATACCCATTTTCGGGAACCATAGTTCTTCCCGTGTCCAAGTCTTACAACCAAAATAAATGGCAAATTTCTTCTTTAACACGTCGGTATATAAATCTTTCAAATCGGTTCAGAAATAGCAGAGTTATGATCAATATACTGAAATCCCAAAAATTACTCTTTTTTGTAATTAAGTTTGTTTTTTATACCCTTCACCGAAGGTCCTGCACCCTATAAAGTATATATTCTGGGTCCTTATGAAAAGCGAAGTTCAAATCCGGTTGTCGTCTCATCTCTCCCCCCCCATCGCATTTGTTTACATATACTAGCATAATGCCCAATATGATTATCGTTTATTATTTCATCTATTTAACGAAATAATTTTAACAAATAGAAACTAGGAATTTTTGTGTTTTTTTGCTACTTAAAAACTCGCCAAAAGAGATAAAAAATGACAACAGTGCCTTTACAAAAAGAAAACAAACAAAAAACTGTGTTGAGTTGTAAACAGTAAACGGTCTATATTTCATTTTAATGATATTTAAACAGCGTTCCTTCATGGTAGGGGGTGTGTTAAGTTAGAAACTGTGAGTTCCCTGGTTCGAATCTTGGTTTTTTAAAAATAATATTTTTTTAATATTGTTATGTTCCAAAACAATTTTAAAAAAATATTTACCAGTTTTCGCTTTTTAAATTTCATTTATAATGAAGTTTTTAGTATTGTAAGTATGTATGTATATGTAAAAATTATTTAGTTGCTCTGTATTCTGCTCGCACAATGGTGAAGGGTATATAAGATTCGGCACAGCCGAATATAGCACTCTTACTTGTTTTTATTGATTTTTTCAATATAAATTTCTAAGAATTTAAAGAATCCACTACAAAAATGCATCGTTTGGTGTGGTTTGTACACTGGTGCATCTTCTTCAAAAATAAAGCCGAGCTCGTGTTACGGTAAATGAAGATCGTTAGCACGCCATTCAAAAGAATGACGCTACGTGCCCTACGCATCAACTTAATGAAATCAAATTTAGCGATAAGTTAATTTGGAGAAATGGACCTGTCCATTGGCCTCCAAGGTTGTACGAATTTACAGCTCTCAATTATTTCCCACGAGGCTCCGTGAAGTCCTTGATTGTTAATGACAAATCGTCCACAATTTACGCCATGGATGCAAACGTTGTTCGTGTTACTCGTGCCATGGGGCCCGAAGTGCTCGAAAAAGTCGCCGATAATTAGACATTGATAAAGCGCTTTGTCAAAAATAGCTGAGATGTCCATATTTCCGAAATAATTTTCAATGCTTATGCCATGTTTTGATCTTTCGATTACATTTATTTCGTGGCGTTTTCGTTTCTGAGTAAAATTCTGCATTTATTCTGCCTTTTACATTTTTTTATGTTCTTTTCTGAAAAAAATGTGTTATTTTAAAAGTGTAAAGCGTTCATTTCTGATGATGTTCCCTTTAAAATTAAAAAAAAAATGCTAGATGTTCAACACTCATTTTAATAAAAGGAGGATGAGTGCAGCACTAGATCAATGTGAATTCAGTGCAAGGTGGTGGCAAGTTTCGAGCCGTAGACACTAACAATGCAATGCAAAAAACATCTGTTGTTTCGGTTGGCTTTGGATTGTTTTAGTATTGCCACCACCTGTAATTGAATTTACCTTGCGCTAATTGTACTTTATGGTTAAATGCCGAAATTTTGGCTCTTTTGTAACCGTAAAATATGAAACACTTCTTAAAAATTAGGGGCGCACTTAAAAATGTTGCCAAGTCACATGCAACACTTATGCAAAACTTTTTTTTAGAAAAGAAAACGCCATTAAATTATTGAACAAAAATGTTAATTTTACCGGAAATTTATAAAAATTTGTAAACTACACACAGAGACAGAATATGCTTTTACATCAGTGATGCCCAATTCTCATATTAATATACTCGTAAACAGGGTTTGAAAAATTGGTACAATTGTACTTTTTTTGGTACTATATAAACTTTTGTAAACTTGAAAATTACAATGGTACACCAATGGCGAATTTAGTACAATCAAGAAGTTTCCCCACTTTGAAAATTAATCTTTAAAGAGGTTTAGTAAGATGAGATAAACCCACTGTTTATTGTTGATGTGTTTTGTTTAAACTTTGATATTGTTACAAGTAGAACTGTGGCTATAAGTCTTATACGCTTAACAGTTTTATTTGGTTTAATATCTTTAGTTTTTCCAAAATCTTTATGGATGAAGTTTCCTGATGATCTGGCCTAAGCAACCAGTGAAATGCGCATAGGAATAGCTTATCCCATCAACAATAAATTTCAAGTGTTTTTATCAATAATAAAAACAGGGAATTAAGCACGAATAACAAAATCTTTTGAAATTAAAATTTTGTATTCCCAAAAATTGAAATTACTTTTTGATAATAAACAGGCAAGTGCACCGCCTAAAAAACACTTAATTGACAACATCTTTTGTAAGTTGTTGTTTGTTTTTATTTTGTTTTTCTTAACCTACTTACAACTACAGTTAATGTTGAGAGAATTTCAACTAATTGTAGTGGGGAATGTAAGATGAGATAAACCCACTGTTTATTGTTGATGTGTTTTGTTTAAACTTTGATATTGTTACAAGTAGAACTGTGGCTATAAGTCTTATACGCTTAACAGTTTTATTTGGTTTAATATCTTTAGTTTTTCCAAAATCTTTATGGATGAAGTTTCCTGATGATCTGGCCTAAGCAACCAGTGAAATGCGCATAGGAATAGCTTATCCCATCAACAATAAATTTCAAGTGTTTTTATCAATAATAAAAACAGGGAATTAAGCACGAATAACAAAATCTTTTGAAATTAGGTTTAGTAAATTTTATTTTTTTATCATTGGAAAAACTAATAATTTTCTAATAAAAAACTATTATGGTGTTTTCTTTTCTACAAAAAATGTGACATTTAATTTTTAAAAAATGCAATTTGGTGCCTGTTTCTTAAAAATTTTGCTCCCGAAAAGGGTGGCTTGTTTTATTCTATAAAACTCATCCGTTTCGGGAGCAAAATTTTTAAGAAACAGGCACCAAATTGCATTTTTTAAAAATTAAATGTCACATTTTTTTGTAGAAAAGAAAACACCATTAGTAAAAATTTTTTCAAAAGAATATTAACATTTTGGGAAAAATGAGGCAAATGAATTATTTTTTCCAGAAATTTCTTATTTAAATATTGTTGGTACATTTTTAAAATTCTCAATGCCATCCCTGCTCGCAAATATATTGCAACAAATTCTGCTGCAGCGATGTTGGCATACACAGAAAAAATTTTTACCAAAATTTTTTCAATTAATTCAATAATGCTGTTTTAAAAAAATTTTTTTAATTGTTCCAATTAATTTGCCTTAATTGAAAACAAAAATTATAATATTTGCAAATATGAAAACATACACACAAGCTTCAAAATATTTTAAAGTCTCAACCATTTTTTAATTGTTTCAATTAACTGTGTTGATTGAAAAAAATATTTTGATTTGTGTTTACGTTTTATATAGCCTCTTTTACTGGTGGTCAAATTTCAATTAAACCTATTGATTGAAACTGAACAGCAAGAAAAGCTCAAACTTACAAATGCGTTAATTGATATGATCAATTTGTTTGCAGGCGGAAAATCAGTAAAGAATATAATTAATAGTACAAATTTCTAACAAATACGTTAATTGAAGTTGGTTTTTCATTTTTTCTGTGTACGTTTGAATGCCGATAGCTAACATTCGGCTTTGTTTTTTTTACATTGCAACAATGAAGGCCATGTCAGATAAAACTTTTGCATCGCGTTGCGTTAGAGATTCGCTTTGACATCTATGATGAAATATACATCACAGAGCACACAGAGGCGTCACGAGACAGAAAATATTGTGTTTTTTCTGCTTTTTTCTTCGAAAGCTTCCCTATTTGCATTTTTTGTTTTGATTACGCCATTTGTGTTGATAGTAGCGGCCTCGTTTTACACATCGCTATTTCACTACCAAAAAACGTTTTCTTTCTCTTTCATCGAAAGCTGCCCTCGCAAATGATTTAGGCATTTTTCATACGTCACTTTTTTCATCTCTGTCTGCTTTGTGATAAACATTCTTATACGAAATATGTCACATAAAGTACTTTTAACGCAAAGCGAAGCGAAAAGTTAGGCAACTCGCACCTTTTTGCGAGCTTTGGCAATCTGCTAGTATAATTTTTTTTATTAATTTTTTTTTTTTAACACAATGCGTTAGTGTTGTCAAAGTTTTTATTGTGTCATATACCTTTTGCTTTACGCTTTTCTGTCCAAGTAAGAAACGTCACGCAAAGCGAAGAAGTTGTATCTGACACGACCTTGAGAATCAAACTAGTTGCCGTTCAGAAATCGTTGAACTAAGATCGCGCCACCCAAATTTACTTAAGATCTTAACTTTGCTGCTTCTACCACATGCACATAATTAAAAATGACTAAAATAAAGATTACTACATGCGCATGATTTCCCGTTAGATGACGTAGTCTGTGAATGGCAAGGGCTGCCAAGTTTATAAGTCCCTTAGATATTCGAATTTCTTATAATATACACATGCACTTTGTAAGAGCTGGCAACGCCGAAATTAAACAACAACTATCTTGAGTTTGCCAGCTTAAAACTACACTGGTCTACAAATTTGGAAAAAAATTTACTGCAGAAACGAAGCATGTTTTTTAACTAATCTGGGTGCGCTGAATTCGAATCTGGCATACAAATTGGGCTATCTCATTTTTGATCGCATGCTGGCAATACTGTGAAACAGTCAATACTGACACTACAATTTCACAATTATTTATTTAACAGAGGCCCATATTCATTCTAAATCTTCATAACAGTAGCGTTTAAGCATGTCAGGGAGATCGTGTTATTTGATCGGAAAAGAGGGATATGCTAGGGATTGCTGTTCGGTTTTAACCGAAATCGAAACCGCGGTTTTAATGCCTACAAAACCGAAACCGAAAACCGAACAAAAATTTATTATGCAATATACATAATACTCGTACTTCATTTAAAAAAAAATATTATACATAACAGCCTGGAACAATGACAAGGTATTTCAAAATTCTTTAAATTTAAAATAAGTACTAAGCAAAACAAATATTTCTTTTTTAATAAAAGTACCTGAATTGAAACAAATAAAAAATTGTATTACATACAAAAAAATTTATATGTATGTAGTTTTACTTGGATATTTTCCAAACCGAAACCGACCGGTTTTAATCATTTTAAAACCGAAACCGAGGTTTCACATTTTTACGGTTTTTAGCAAACGCAAATCAGAATCATTAAAATATGCATATTCACATTATTTTGGTTTTGCAGTCAGAAACTTGGACAAACCGTGGACATCGACAATGTTTTGCACATTCTTCATTCGCATTTAAATTAAAAAAAAAAACAAGGGGAGCGTGCTCACCAAGATTTGATGAAAGTTAAAAGAAGTGATCAAGGATTTTAAGACAAAAGCATGCTGGGAGACTATTGCTGGACTCTAATACGTGAAACCGAACCAACAAAATACAAACGACGTTCAAGTAACGCCAGTCACTTTTAAAAATTCATTGATTTTTGAATAAACTGGTGATTTTTTTATGCAAAAAACGAATAAAAACAATTTTTTGTATCTCGAAAACCTGACGTGATAGAAAGATATTTGGGTGCTTCAGTCCAAAACCTTGTTGGCTAGTGTTGTTAGCCAAAAGCAATGCAGGTCGTGTGACGTCCTTTGTGAACATACGCAGATGATTTAAACTTTGTTTTAGAGATGGCGTAATCTTTATTTCTATCGTTGTTGCATGTAAAAATAAATTTTGTGTTTTCAGTAGGGATGCAAACGATACATCGATGCTTAGAAAACATCGATGTATCGTTCATCGATGTTTTGATTTACGATACATCGTCGTCAAAACTCAAAAACATCGACATCGTTCATTTAATATTTTCATTAATTTAATATTTTTTATAATATTTTTACCAATTTAAATTTTTATTTTTCAATTAAACCTTTTATTTAAAATATAAAAAAGTGTTTTTCAAAGCATACGTTTAACGCAAGAATTTTAAATGTCGGGTTTTAATAAGATTTCTGTAATATAAGAATTTTATGACAAATATGATATAAATATTTCTCTATTAAACAGAATTTTAAAACAAAAATTAAAAATATTTTATTAAAAGTGTATTAAAAACGACTTCCAAATTCTTGCGTTTTACGTTTCTGTTTTCCAGCACACCCCTGATAGCCGTACAAAGTATGTACATTAGAGCGACTCAAGTTGTATGGGAAGCAAAATTCGTGCTCGATGTACCCTCCTAAAAATGAACCTTGGACTTTTTTAAGATGACATTTTAAATTTTAAAGCTTTGACCTCTCGTGAGCTGGACCATTTTGAAAAAGGGTCTATTTTTGCATGTTTTGTTAATTTGAGAATCTGTTTCCTTTGGTGAGTCGCTCTTATGTACATGTATGCATACTGTGCATTGCATAACTATATGCATTATTAACTTCCTTAAGTTGGCTCAAGCAACTGTGCAATACATAAAAATCATATATGTCAAACCATATTGCACTTATGGAAACTTTTTGTTTAATTTTATGAATCTGCGTAACTGATTGCACTTTGTTTTTGTGCTTTTGAATGCATTTGACAGGCTTTTTGTTAATTTTTGACAAAAGCTTATGCAAGCATATGTATATTATAGTTGGGACTTAATATTTTCAGTAGCAAAGAAAAATTAAAGCAGTCCGTTTTTTAGTTTTTTAAGAGCTTAAACATTAAATAAAATAGAAACTGGGAATTATCTCCTTTCGTAGGTTACTTTATATTATATTCAACATTTTTTATTTTTTCGAATTTATTCTATGAGCTAAATTTCAGTTATGTATTTTATAAAGCTTTTTTGTAATAGTTCCACTCCTTAAATTTTTAGGAATGACTTTTATACACTACCAGACTATTATATTGTATTTTCTTGCTACATTTTACCTTAGCTATCCTTTGGATAGCAATGAAGTATGTTGTATGTACAGAAAAATTTACAAATATTAGACACCAGTAGAATGTAATGCATTTTCTGGCCCGCTACGGCCTTCGTCAGCATTCTTTGTGTCACACTGGATAGTGTTACTTTATAAATTGAATGTATTTAACTCAACTATTTTAACAAATAGAAACTGGGAATTATTTCCTTCCGAAGGTTACTTTATATTATATTCAACATTTTTCATTTTTTCGAATTTATTCTAATACATATATCAATACATAACGAAAAAATAAAAAATGTTGAATTAAATAAAATATTTATTCTCCTTTCTTACTTTCGATTCACTGTGCTTCATTTAATACAGCTGTTTTACAACGTTGAACTTTTTCAAACTGTGTATTTTAAAGTTTTTGCGAATTGTTTGTTTGTCTGTCTGTCTGTTTGTCTGTCTAGTTTCCTTTTTGTAAGTGTCTGTCCGTCTATCCATGCCCATTGGGTATGTAAGTCTTTACATAAATTTCATTTTATTTCATAAGTACATACTAAACTATATTGTTGTAATTTTATTTTTAACTATAATTTTCTCATCCTGCATTTAGTTCTATAAATTTGTACGTAAGTAAAATTGTTATATTTTCCTATAAATATCTGTTTGTATTCGTAACTACGAGCAGAAATGGCTCCTTTTGGTTTGCAGTCAGGTATTAATTTCGAACAAAAACAAGCAAAACTTTTTATTTACTCTTGTGAATGTGTTTTTGTTTTATTGCTTCCTATTTTTTTTTTTTACTCTTTATCCTTTTGTTCGTTATGTTTCTCTTACTCTCGCTTGCTCTTTTTAAGGTTCTTACAGTTTAAGTATTTTTTTTTTTTTTATTTAATTTCTAATTCTTTTAGTAGTGATTTTAATACCTCAGTGTACTTGTTTTTGTGTGTGTTTTATTTTTAACCAACTGTCTGTTAGTATGTAAGCTAAATAGTATAAAACTGTATATGTGTGTGTGTGTGTTACTGTGTTAAACAAGGATATAAATGTGTAAACATTAACACAATACATTTGTAAATATCCTTTTACATACATTTAAACTATCTATGTTATTTTTAGTAAATATTCCTGTTTGTTTTAGTAAAAGTTTTCAAGTTAATTTTTTTTTTTTCTGTTTGCTTAAACTAAAGCTACAACTACATTTTAAACACCAGCAATTGAAATTTTTATCAATAATAAAATTGAGTATAATTAAAATTTTATTGCTGCAAATTGTGTTTATTTGTTTGCTTTTTGAGGCAAAAGTTAAAAGAACGTAAGTATATTAAATAATAAGCTAATTATATAAATGGAGATTTTGGTATAAAAAATTTTATAAATAAAATCAAAAATTTTAGGGGTATTAATTAGGTATATTTTGTGAGCACAAATTAATCAAAAATTCATTTAAATAAATCCTCACCTGGATTAAAATAGAATTTTGGAATATTTTCGTAATATTTTATTACAAAATCGATCTGACGACATGCTAATTTTTAAACACATGGAAAACATATTCTTATATTTAATCACCTTCTAAAGGGTGCTCCAATCATAATGCACGAATTTAATTGTGAGTCACCCCTTAACGTCATGGTTTTTGCTCAACTTAATTTGACATTTCTTTGTTACAGTGCTTGACAAACTCAACCATGGAGAGGTAAGCAATTGATCAGCCTTGAAGCCTTGAAGCCTTTTACGAAAAAGGGCGCTTAAATTTAATGCATTTCGTTCACTTTGTGATTTCTTGGTCAGCACAATCGACCTCAGTGGATTTGTTAACAAGTAGAATTGCCGCATTTGGGCAAATGAAAATCCACGAGTGGTTTTTGAAAAGCCGTTACCGTGAATGGTGTCCGTTATCGCTATTCTTATGGCCAGAAATTAAGGATATTGACCTGGACGATATGTGGTTCCAATAGGATGGTGCCACTTGCCACACAGCCAATGAAACAATGGCTCTTTTGCGCGAGAAATTCAATGGCGGTGTTATATCTCACGTCGTGTCGATGTTAATTCGCCGTAACGATCATGTGAATTGACACAGTTGGACTTCTTTCTTCAGGGATATTTAAAAGAAAAAGTGTACGGGATTGAACTGGGCCGAATTTACAAGTTTCAAGAAACAACACGTTCCCTTCATTAGCATGCTTTGCTTTGCATGCTTTGCCTTTAATTTTTGGTGTTTTTCTTCTTTAATTTTGCTCAATTGATGATTAATTTAATTTAAAGGAAGTATTTAAATTTAAAAGAAAATTAAGCCCTTGGACAAGCTCATGATACAATTTCCACTACCACTGGAATATTGGAAGGGAGTCGTACTAAGTTTGATAAAATTAGGAGCGTAATTGAAAACTTTTCAAAGGAAAAGGATATGCCATTGAAAGTAAAACAATATTCGAAAAGAAAAAAAAGGAATCTTTTTTAATAAATATTTTTATATAGATTCAACTTCCTTCAGTTTATTATTGGAAATCAAAAACAAATTATCCACTAATCGATACCATAATTTCAAATAGAAGAATACCGATTCCAAAACTTTGTTTATGCTGTTAACGATTTATATAAATTAGATTTGGAAGGCGCTGTTGAATTCATTATAAATTACAAAAATGTATTGCAAATTGATTGTGATTTTTATTAATTCAGAATATGTTTAAAAGCATATCCAGCGAAAAACAATTAGACTTTTGTATGCTAAAATCCAAAATTGGCAAGAATATCTATTCAAACATTTCCAAACGTTTGCAACTTGCTACGAGCCTTCCTCTTAGTTCTGCTAGTTGTGAAAGAAGTGAGGCCTATAGTAAAAATTAAGTGTCATGCATTTGGAACGATTTTTAAACTTAGCAGTTTAAAATATTGAAAATGAAATAGTCAAAACCAAAATAACTTCACAGAAAAAAATAAAAATTGATTTCAATTAAAAAATTTGTGATATTAATTAAATTTGCACCAGTAAACAAATTAATAGTATCAACTAAACCAGTTAATAATATTAATTAAACGTTTAATTCGCTTGATTAAACGCTTAATAAACTTGATTAAATTTTTAATTAAAACTGATTATTTTTTTGATTAATGCTTTAATTGGTGAAAAATTTTGGAAATTTTTTTCTGTGTTCGGAAGAGGTGTACAACATACATATTTTCTTTTTTAATATTTTAACTTGCGTTTACGAAATTTGATTTTTAGTCAAAAATGTGGGTGATCATAAATTAAGGTTATTTATCCATTTAGACGGGTGTTTTAGGTGTAAAAATCGATTTGAAATCAAACATTTCAATATTCACATATGCTTGCAAAGCTGCTAAATAATCTCTGTGGATAATCTCGAACTGGAGGGTTGATCACGCCGTCCTAGTTTCGGTTTACGATCGTCATTAAAGAGCGCTGATACCAAGCCAGTATACGCGGAGAAACGGCGTTCCAGGCGGGAGGAGATGCGTGAAATTCTACACGGCTGGCTCTAAATCACTAGAAGAAATGGTTTTATGAAAATACTCAAGGAAGCTCAATGTCTATACGAAGATATTTGACATCAAGGAAGCTGTAGATTGGCTCAGACTATATGTTTCTCGGAAGACTGCTGTGAAGTCTTTCGGATTACTGTAGCGTTTTCTACAAGAAGATGTTTGCGATCAAAGAAGCTGCAGATTGGCACAACTCTAAACGAGATGGCTGAGCGGTATGAGCGTATTTCAGTAAAGCGTACTGCATTGATCAAAACACATGGTGGTTGGACGGTGTAAGGTCTAGACCATAAGTTGGGTTAATCAAAAGTTTCCAATCATTATATTATAAAATGTTTTTTAAAAGCCTTGAAACATGTGGCCGATTAGTACCATATTAAACGAAACAATTATATTCGGTACAGGTACGCTGTGATTGCCTTGTGTGATCGGACTTCATGTACGATTTCTTCCGCTTTGGGTTGCATAGTTTTTTTTTCATATTTATTTATTTATTCGATCTTCATTCGATCTTCAAATTAATCGAATGGCGTTCACCTTTTTGCCAGATTGACTCAATTAGTATAGATAGTGCCATTTTATCTTTTCTTATATGCCAATTATTCATAAACATTAGGGTGTTCAATTAATCGGGTTTTATTTTTGTTCGATTAAACGATTAATCGATATTTGGCATTTTTAACTTATTCGATTAAACGAATAAAATGTTCAAATTAATCGATTAATCGAATAATTCTTAGTCTAGAAATTTTATAAATCACGGGATTTTTTTCGATAATTTTAGAAAAAATTAGTACTTGAGTAAATAAACAGTCTTTTTTTTAAATAAAACTTGTCAATGTAGCTCCAAATTGTTGCTTCACTTTCGGGCACTTAGATTTTAAGAGAGTCAATACAACTGGACTTTTTAAAACTTTTCACGGACATTTCATGCAAACAATTTCCTCTAGAGATTCGATGAAGTATCTTGTTTAAAATATTTACTGATTGGACCACTTGTAGCCCCCTTTGATTTTGTTGGTGGAGCATTTTCTTCAAGTACTATTTTATAGTCACTGTGTAAGTGGTAAATTAGTGAAGTTGTTGAAGAAAATTTACGTTAATACATTTTTGGAAACCTGTTACATTAAGCATTATTAGATTTATCCTTCGTACAATATTGTTAAACCAAACTTATTCTAAAGAGAGAAACGCATGAATTATTTTGTTAAAAAATACGGGCGTCTTCTAGATATCGAAATGACGTGGATTAAAAATCGAGCAAATTTTAAAAACGACCCTGTACAGAAAGTTCCTAAAAATATTCCATTTTATCTACTTCATTCTTTAAATATCTATTATTATTGCAAGAACAACATTTTGTAAATAGTAATTGAATTTAATTTAAAGTTCTATTATAATTTCACTTTATTACGAATTCTAGAACATACCCGATAAATTAATATAAATCTTTGAGTAAACATACCTTTGTAGTTTTCTCTTTTGCGAAATGAATTATTAAATTTTGTTGAAAAAATTTAATAAAAATATAAGCTTAATTACTGTTTTTTTCTTATTTCAACGGACACATACATTTAGTTTGCTTATTTGACTTAAAACTTTAAAAAAATTATAAATTTAACATTAATACTATATATTATTATTATTCGATTAATCGGTATAAATTCTTCGATTAATACTTTAATCGAAATTAGCAATTTTAAATTATTCGAATAATTAATCGACTAAAATTGTTCGAATAATCGAACAAGAGTTAATCGACTGAACACCCTAATAAACATAAAACTATTTCTTATATACATTGATATCATAGTTGGGGGTAGTGCACTAAATATTGATTTAAATCAGCATTGCACTATCACTAAATAAAACTGCAAAGAAATTCGTTCGCACTCTTTTTTACCAGCTTTAGTGATGATTGTTATTTTTTAACTAACACTAAAAACTTTAAAGTAATATTACAAATTTTTTCACTATAACTAAACGCAGATTTGAATGCAAAAATCTGCACTCAAATCAAATAGTGCAAAATGTGGACATGCACTCAAAAAAGCTGCATACAAATATTGTCTCGCTAAAATTTAAAAAATGTAACTTTTTATGTGCATGGTTTTTGAATTTTTTTTAAGGATATGCATAAGCAAAGAACATTAAATAAAATTTAATATTGTCAATAACTGTATAGTTATTGGCTTTAATAATGAAAAAACAAGTTTTTAATTTTAAATTTAGTGCAATAATTTAAGTTGCACTCAAATGAGTGAAGAAGAAAAAAGTTGCAATAAGCTGATGATTGCTTTTTTTTAAATCAAACTATTTTTTTTTTAGTGCAAAATTTTTTAACATCACTATAACCCATGTTAGGTGAGGCTGCAAGTTTTCAGTTCATCACTCAACATCAACAAAATGATTGCAATATTTTTGCACTATCACTAAGTGTAAGTTGAAACTGCAAAATGAGTGCACTACCCCCATCTATGATTGATATACATTAAAAAAATGATATTAAGCTTGCATTTAACTGGTTTCTGAAACAAACAACCATCTTTATTGAAAAATTAGTACGAAGTATTTTTATTTTATTAGGAACTTCAAAGAGTTTAATATTATTTTCATAAATAGGGCAACCAAAAAAAAAGCACTAAAAAAACAGTTTTAAGCTCTTAAAAAAATCGATCAAAAACATGAAAATAAGCTGTTAAAATTTAAAAAAAGGAATTTAAATTTATTGTTTATATTCCACTTTATTCGTTAAATACGTTGTAACAGTAAATTGATGCAATAAATTTTCGAAAAGAAAACTATGTCTATTTGGAGTCAGCAAGTTCTTGTACATAGAAAAACTTCTTTCTACGTCTACAGATGTTAAGGGAGCATATTTAAAATTGAGTTTCGCTCTTAAGTATATTTTATAAGATTGGACTCACAATTCCGCTTGCCTCCCAAAATATCCCCAATATCTTTTAGTACCAAAAATCCTTCTTTTTTAATAAAACAGGCTTAAATTGTTTGTTAACTTTGCCTCATATATCCCCTGGAACACCGGATATTTTTCTTACTTGGAAAACTAATGAAAGATTTTTTGTTTCTAATTTTGTTACAACTTCGTGCTACAAAATTTGCAGAAATGGACATTATTTGGTTCTGCAAATCACTTTCATTCCAATATATACAGAGAAATTCTTAATTGCTAAAACTATATTAAAAAAGAGCAAAAAAAAGTTACTATACCAATAAAAGAGAGAAGGGGAACTAAGGAACGTTCCTTTATACAAAAACTATATTTAAAAAGAAATAAAGCGTTACAAACTATGATGGTAAAAATGATTTGTTATCAAAACAACTTCACGAAGAAATGGAAAAAACAATGAAAAAAGCACGTTTTGAAAAAAAAAAAATAAAAAAATTTTTTTAGAACCCATTTTCTTGGTAAAAAAAAGAAAAAAAATATGCTAACAAGATGTTTTCTTAAAGATTTTAACCCAAATATTATAAAAATATCAAAAAACCAATATGTCAAAAAATGCGAAAAAGTACGTTTTGTTCTGCGGCTCCTCAAATAATATTATTTTTCGTTTGACAATTTCGTTATTTAATCCGGACTATAGAGTTGCAAGCAATCCGGATTATAGAATACTCAATGACTGTATTTTTCAAAGCATGCTGTGATTTGAATAAAAAAATAAATAAAAATGGGTGTTATTCAATCCGGACTAGATAGAATACGCAATGAGCTGCAAAATTTTGTCCGGATTACCGAATATTCCGGATTAGTGGAGTCCTGATTACCGAATTTACACTGTAATTTGAAGAAAAATTATAATCACGACAACAGTAACCCAACCTTTTGAGGCCAGGTCTACAATAAAAAACAAGTAAAAAAGTATAGTCGGTCAGCCCCGACTAGATGATACCGTACACCACATTATAACCTATGTACCAAATTTTATTAAATTATCTGCAAATTTGCCACCTGTACTTTGCGCACAAGGTGTACATGGATAGCCGGACAGCCAGCCAGCCGAACAAACATCGTTAATTCCACTCAGAAAGTGATTCTGAGTCAATCGGTATACGTAAAGATTTTGGCTAAGTATCAATATTTTAAGGTGTTACAAACATCAGCACAAACGCATAGTACCCTCTCCACTATTGTGGTGTTGGTAAAAATATTTAATTGTTACGGTAAAAATATTTACCTAATTAAAAAAATCGATTTTACGGTTGCTAAATGTAAACTATTTCTCAAATTACTTTTAACGATGTATACTTGGCAAAATACCCTCTCTACTTTAGCATTAGATTATGGAAGTGAGAGCAACTTTATAAAATTTTGTTGCCGCCTGCATCTTTTTATTGAAATAATTGCAACCAGAAAAACAGCGTTATTTGTGTTGATCCATTTTATAAATTTAATATTGGAATACCGTTCCTTTATTTTGAAAGATGTTTCATCATCATAGTTTAAAACGATTTTCAACATTTGTAAAAGTTGTGATTTAAATTGAAGACGTTTTAATTGTTTAAAATGTTTGTATTACTTTTTTAAATTTTTATAATAAAATAAAATTTATTATTTTAAAAGAAAAACGGCAAATAAAATTTTATGGCTAAACAATTTCAAAAATGGCTAATGGCTAATGGCTAAACTCATTTTTTAATGGCTAAACAGGGCGAAAAATGGCTAAATCTAGCCACTAAATGGCTAAATTGCTAACACTGCCTTTCAGGGTTAACATACAATTTTTTTTTAAGAAATAGTCTAAGACTACTTCCATGTTCCGGTACATAATCTCCTCATTTTAATCAGGATAATATCTCTTTGCTCCTGAAAAATATAAATCACCAACCAAAAGCTCGTTCAGTTTTATTTATACTGGTGATATTTCAGAATTTACTGACATTTATTTCCATTTTCTTTCCATTTCGTGCCGCAAAATTGAATAGAAAATTATGATTGTAAAATTTCGCACATCATTAAAAAATACGTACGCCGGAACGTGAAAAAGTTCATAAATTTCTTTCCTTATTGTGCTCGCTGTATCACTTTGTAATACAGACAGCAGATAGAGCTGATGTTGGAGGAATAGAATTAATCAAAAAAATTCTAATAATTGTCAAGATTTCCATAAGACAACGTGACTTTTATTTATGAACAAAAAACAAACAAAAAAAAAAAAAAATATTAACCTTATTATTATTCGTTTGCCTTCCTTAGCAGCTTTTGCATTTGCTTGCAAGCGCTGAGTACTAATCTAAAGGGATGACTTCTTTCCCTGAAAATCTTACTGGATTATAGAACATTTTACAGAAAGGCAGCAGCTACTATGTATAATGATGAGGTTGTGCGTTATTGAAGATAGAGCAGAATAATGCACGTTTCTTTTGCTTAATCAAGGAAATAAAGAGGTGCAAAGGCAAACGCTATGACACAATTTCACAAGGGAAATTATAACACCGACACATAATGACAACAACAGCGAAAATAACAAACCAATGACACTTTCAATGGAATTTGCAAAAACGCACACACCCACACACCTTTACGCTGTTATTTTAGTACATGCAATAAAATCTAATTAAAGAAAGACAGTGGAATTATAAAGTTTTTTATTACACAAAAAAAAAAAAAAAATGCAACACTATTAACTTTGAAAAATAGATTTTACATGATTTTTTGCCTTTATATTAAATTATGTACTTTTAACAAGATTATGCGTTGAAATAAGTTAAAAATTATGTGTTTCTTTGAATAATTTCTAATTTGTTCAATTATTATGCCTTCTTTGTTTTTGTCCAACCATTTTGTGAGGAAGACTTGGACTTTAAGTAGAAGAAATAGAAGATCGAGCAACGTACCAAAATAATTGACATTCGTTTCCTTGAAAAAGCAAAAGAAAATACAGACTTTATTCACAATTTTTTAATGAGCCATGAAGCACTTTCCAATATAATAGCTACGTCAACAAGCAAAACTGCAGGACGTGGCCTACGGAGAATACAAGAGCAGCTCATCAGCTAAAATGAAATTCACCTAAGTGCATTGTTTGGGCGCTGTGTAAAGTCACCAAGTATTTATGCGTTTATAGATGCAGGGCTGTGGAGTCGTCAACAAATAGTTTTAACTACGACTTTTTATCTAACCGCTGACATTTTTTAAGGCCGACTCCGACTTTAAGCCCGATTATGGCTCCGTCTACGACTCCTACTCTAATATTGATGCTAAATGTATATAAGACTGGGGCCTAATTCTGGCATTCGTGATCGAGTACTTTCTCGATTCGAAAGCAATTTTATTTCAGTCAATACTGAACTAATCAAAGTTATTTTTTCAGTATTGTGAAACTCAAATGAATGCTTTACAATAACGTAAAAATATTTCCAATTCGTTCAGTATTGACTGAAATAGTTAGATATTAAATTGCTTTCGAATCGAGAAAGTACTCGATCACGAATGCCAGAATCTGGCCTCTGGTCTCTTTTTGACTTTGAACTCTTTTTTTTAATGCAGTGACTTTTAAATGGTTAAATGAAGAAAGAATACGATTCTGTACAAATTTAAATTCGACATTTTTTATACTGCATCGCAAATTTTGAAAAATTTTATTTTAGAAAATATTGGAAAATTATTTAAATTTTTTATGCTGAAAAATTTTGGAGTCGGAATCGCGAGTTTTTGTGGATATTTCGACTCCGGCTCCGACTCCGGTACAAAAACTAAAACTCCGACTCCACAGCCCTCCATAAATGTATAGCCATATTATTGCATTGCTTAGCAATACAGTGTTGCCACAATGTGTGCTTTGCCTTTTTAACGCATTTATTTGCAGTGTTGCATTGTAAGCTGAGTTTGTAAAATCAGCCTATAATTGGAAACTTTTCTTAGGCCAGTCGTGGAAAACCATCCAACATTGGGGTATCAACCAGATGGAGCCAGAGCACACTCTGCAGGTATCTTATAAAACTTTGGTAAGAGAATTATTCAGCGAAGGCACTTTTTTGAGCACAATCGATTTTAACTGGCCCCCACTTTCACTGAGTTGATGGCCATTACACCCATACTTTTGGGCAAAGTTATGTTGAAAAGAACATGTAATTGCAAAGCATGAAATGGCCACCACTTTTAGGATATCAGTTCTCAATGCTTATTGAAAATCAATTCACCAATACTGTATTAAAAGAAAAAAAAAAAAAAATACGAATCGAAAAAATAAAAATTAACTTATTCAATTAGATGGCATGGCATAACGTCCATGGACCACTATGACACTTTGCAAACGGACATTATGACACTTTTAAAAGTGTAATTTGGTAAATAATTACTAAAAAAGTTAAATAAAAAAAAAGATCTACATACACGCAGAGAAAAACATGTTTTATTATGGTCACAACCAACAAAACTATTTTTAAAGAAACTAATTTATGCATAATATGGTTGTCGGCGACAATCATTTGGTTAAATTAAACATAATATGGTTAAAAAATTTTAAAAATGGTTTTGCTTCTTTTTCTCTGGGTGTATATATTAAATAAAGGGTAATTTTTTATGAATTAAGTTTTTCGGGCTGGCAGCACTGGCTGATAATTGTGTCCAAACTACATCTGTGAAATTGAAAAGTGTTCAGTATACTCTGCCATTTCATCATGGAAAAACTCACAACGACTGCAAATCGTTGAAATTTATTATCAAAATTCGTGCTCTGTGAGAAATGTCCATCGTTTGTTCCGAACTTTTTATGCTTGTCATAATCAACCTAGTGAATCAACAATTCGTGCTATTATCACCAAATTTCGTATCAAATTTACTTTGGTGGACATTAAACCAACGACTCGCGTTCGTAGAGTGCGTACCGAAGAGAATATTGCAGCCGTAGCGACCAGTGTTAATGAGGATAGTGAAATGTCAGTTCGTCGCCGCTCTCAGGTACTAAGCATGTGTTATTCAACCACGTGGAAAATTTTACGTGACGATTTTTGCATTTGAAAGCCTATAATATCCAACTTGTGGAAGAATTAAAGTCGAATGACCTACCAAAACGTCGAATTTTTGGTGAATGGGCCTTACAACAGCTCGGTGGAAATCCACTGTTTTATCGAAAAATTGTGTTCAGCGATGAGGCTCATTTCTGGCTAAATGAATACTTAAACAAGCTAAACTGCCGCATCTTGGGCGAAAAACAGCCACATGCCATACAAGAGTTGCCGATGCATCCCGAAAAAACGACAGTTTGGTGGGGTTTATGGGCTGGTGGCATCATCGGTCCATTTTTCTTCAAAGACGACCGGAGAAGAAACGTTACCGTCAACGGCGAACGATATCGCGCCATGATACGCGACTTTTTTTTGCCCCAATCGGCTAAGTTGGACTTGGTTGATATGTGGTTTCAACAAGACGGTGCCACATACCACACAGCTCGTGAAACAATGGACATATTGAAGGATGAATTTGGTGAGCAGTTTATCTCTCGAAATGGCCCTGTGAGTTGGCCGCCAAGATTTGACGCCTATTGACTATTTCTTGTCCGAGATCAACAACGAATCGTTTTTTCATTTCTCATACTGACTCATGAAATTGTAAGTATAAGTGCGTAGACATCATGTAAACTAAACTACTCTGATTCACTCATACTCACATGAGAAATTAATATGAGTGCGACGTCGACATTATACGCATACTCATAAATGACGTCAGTTTGATTTATAATTTCAGGAAAATACTAACAATACTCACAATGATTCAACTCATTAAGCTCATCCATTTACCGTTTTAACACAACAGATAAAACTCAACTTCATAATCAGCGCTGCCAGATAAATTTGCCGAAAAATCGTCCACTTCATACCTACTTTAGTAAACTGTAATTGCAAAATCGTCACTTTGCTATTTCGAGGACAAATCTGTCAGCCTCGCATTTTGCTTCGCCCATACACATTGAGTTAAGTAGATTCTAAATCAAACACTACAAATGTTGCTAAGTATGAGTACGATGACTAAAATAAAACTTCTGAGTGAATATGAGTTTGAATAGCATTGGAATAAGTATGAGTGCGTATAAGTACAAGAACTTATGAGTCATGATTTAGCTCTACTCACTTTTTCACTACTCATTGCTGATCTCTGTTTCTTGTGGGCTGATGTGAAGTCGTTGGTCTATGTGGACAAGCCAAACACAATTGAAGCTTTAGAGTATAACAAAACACGTGTAATTCATGGAATAGAGGCCGAAATGCTCGAATAAGTGGTGCACAATTGGACCTTACGAATGGACCATTTGAAGCGGAGTCGAGGGCAACATTTACATGAAGTTATTTTAAAAAAGTAAGTGGCAAAGACCAATTTATCGATTCCAATGAAAATTGTGAATATATGATGCAAATTGGAGTGTTTTATTAGATTTAAAAAAACTGCGCTTAAAAATCACCCATTATATAACTAAAACCACTTTTGGGCGCAAGGATTTTCTCCCCTATGGGCCTTCGGTCGGCATATAGGAAACTATATATACTATTTAGCGTAATCAAAAAAGGTCGATCAACACTTATGATTATAATATTTTTTTTCTTAAGTTTTGCTAATCACTTGAAATTTTAACGGTATTTTAAAACACATTTTAATATTTTTGGCTATAAGTTAAAAGTCATAACGCCCTCGGATGTATAGAACATAAAAACATGCGTAAGCCGGAGGGGTTTTTTTTACTTGATTTAAGAATTTTATACTTATTTCAGGAAATTCTGAGATTGATTTTCGAAAGTAATCCCATTTAGGAATGTTTTGAGTACGTTTTAGTGTTATTCGTGCTTGAATTTTTGAATACGACACGTACTTAAAGAAATTATAAAAAACTTGATTTATCCCGAGTGTTTTTCTTTCTGTGTAGTTTTTTTTAAGCGATCTAACTTTGTTAACAAGGAAAGAATTCCATTTTATGTGATCATTTTGTACGAGAGGTAGGTGTGGTTGTTAGCAGATTTTGCTAATTTGTTCACCATTGTTTAATATTATCATAAAATTGCAATCAGCCAAAATTGTGACTCTACAATGATTTTTAACTTTTGTGTTATATTTGAAGTAGGCGTGATTGTGCTCGGATATTTTTCATATTTCCGGTATTTTTTTTATCACAACTTAAAATTAGTCTATATCAAAATGCAGGGCTCTACGATGTTTCCTTATATATAATGCCACCAATCGTATGAAGCTGAACCACTCTAAAACTGTCATGTGTGCGTATGAGTAATATTTTAAAAATCTTATATGCGCATGAGTAATATTTAATGGCCTTATAACGAATAGTACTTATTAGTAATGTAAAATATTTCCCTACTGAAAACAACATTTTTCACCCAGAGAAAACACATGGTCACAAAAACCAAAATATGCTTTCTGCAATGGCCACAAACGAATTATAGTTCATAATTTTACCACTTGTGTTACCGTAAAAAATAGGTTGTTTGTATATCTTAACCTTAAACGTAAAAGGTCCTTACTAAGCAAAAACGAAAAATCGACTTTTTCATTGATTTTGATGTATTCTGGAGTCTGTCGATCAAAACGAATGATTTTATTAACAGAAAACAAACGGCCCTATCTACAAAATATTACATGATAAACGCTAAAAAAAGGCAATCAAAAAATATTTTGTGAATATCAAATATCAAATTGAATTATTGAATTATAAAAAACTCTTTTTAGTAATTAAGCTACATATATTGTTTTGAAATTCATAATTTATAATTTATATCATTTTATAGAAATTTAATTTTTGTATACTGTACCTGCAGAGAAGCCAACATGGCTTCGCGAGGTCAACATTTAATTAAATGTAACTGAAATGAAATAAATATCAATAAATTAAAAAAAAAAAAAAAAAAAAAAAAAAAAAAATATAATATAATATATAATACATAATATAATACAAAAATATAATAAATACAATAAAATGTATAATACAAGAAAATTGGAGACAAATAAATTATTAACTGTTTAAGGCAATTTATCCATTAAACATTTTAAAAAGTTTTTTGCTTCTCCTGTAAAATGATCCAAATGTTATTTAGGGCCTTTAGTCGATTTAGTCATCAGAGCAAGTTGTAATTGATTTAAAAATAACTTTTGTCACAGTTAAAAAAAACTTGTTTATTGTCGTTTTTTCTTGAGCGCTCCCTTTTTTTTAATTTCAATGGAACAACGTAAATCGGTGCCTTAATATAAAAAAATCCTTGAATATTCGGATAAAAAAAATACTATGAAATTTTTAATAATAAGATGCAACAAGTTTTATACAATAGCCCCCTGAAATTTCAAAGCAAGATGCACTTGTCAACCAGAATTAAGAGAAAAGCTACTTAAAGAGAATTAACTTACGCTTTTTTATAATAAGATATAAATACAAATTTTTTTTATCATTTGAAAGGCATATTGATGCCGTTTTGCATGAAATATAACATTGTGCTAAGGAGGTTCGCGGCTTCGCTGAGTATTGCGAATCCCGTTTCGTTTTATAGATTCTGGCACATATCGATTTTGATCGATTACATGGGCTTTTATGGCCTGAAGGTTCACCTTGGCTGTAGGCTTGTTCGCATAGACCTGCGACTTAAGAAAACCCCACAAAAGGAATGATTTCAGTGGCCAGTTCATATCACGTGCACATAAGATTACACAAGTGAACAAACTTGAAATTTTTTGTGCGGCCTGGGACTTTATTGCAAGTTTTTACTTATTTGGGGTCGCTGATTTCAAATCTCCATTAGCTCGCATTTTTAAGTTACATGCACTAATCGTATTTTTGACTTTTCTCCTACTCTTCATTAAGCGATTTGAAAAATATTTGTTATTCTTTCAAGATGTAATTGTTAGCTTTAAAAAACAATAAAATTTTTGGAAATAAAAAAAACGGCTGAGTAATGGTAGTTTACGTAAAAAAATAAAAAATAAGTTAAGAATTTTGTTTTATAAAAAAATCCAGAACGTGAAAAGTTAAAATCTTATTACGCTTACGTAGACTCATATAATTTAAGAACAAAATGAGACACAGATCATAAAAATCGATGAACGCGTTTCGCTTTTAACGTATGCGGAATGAAATATGGACTGGTTTTCAACCATCAGTGCAAAAATAAAACAAAATGTAATAAATAAACAAAATATGGAAAAAGTAACGGCACTTTCCCTATAACTATTTGGCTAGAGATCAGATCAATACATTAATAACAAGTAGAAAAAATATCATAAAACGAATTAGAAGGTCGTAAGTTGATTTGTAAATTTTGTGAAAATAATCCTCATTAAAGAAAATTTGTATTCTTTTGTCACTTTTCTAAAATCCAAATTGAAAAATCGTTTGTTTATAAGACAGTGAAAGCCTTCGAAAGTAAAAAACCTTTTAATAGAAAACATCGATCCGGTGAAAATTTTTGATACAATCCAACAAAACTCGAGCTATGTTGAAGGTAGATATTGTCGGTTATACTTCAAAATCTTACCATGCGTTTGCAAATAAATAAAGGGTTAAAAATTAGAAGTACGTAGCACATATCAGAGTAGTCAAGTATGCAAAGAATTCCGTTCCAGCAGTCTCGAAAAGTGTCAGTCTTCATCAAAAATCTTATACGGGCTTTGTTAAAATTTTTTTTTGCTGCAGGCTGTCCATTAATCGTATCATGGATGATGGGAGCTTCTTTATAATAAACGCTCATGAATGGATGATTCCAATTCAAACTTTTTAGGCGAATTTTAAAAGAAATTTCTAAAAATAGGGATAGGAAATAAGAAACCTAGACTGTTTTATCACTCAAATTAAATGGAGAAAATGCACACAAAGGTGATTCAAGAGACCATCCGTAGGGTGCTTCAAAGTATGAAAAAAGCCCATCGATGTTGCTAGATATCTTTTTGTAAAATAAGTTTAAATTTAAATTGTGTATTTTAACAATTGCATATTAACTTTGATTTTTTAATACCTGATATAAATTTTTTATTACTGCTAATGTGTCAGTCCATATTTCATTCCGCATACGTTATTCACAATAAACCGAAGGTACCTAATTTTCAAGTAAAGGAAAAAACTTCCATAAATAGAACATACACATAAAAAAATTTTATTTTTGTATGCACAGAAAGAAAAACTCTCGGGATAAATCAAGTCTTTAATAATTACTTTAAGTACGATTCGTACTCAAAAATTCAAGTACGAATAACACTAAAACGTACTCAAAATATTCCTAAATGGGATTAATTTCGAAAATTAATCCCGGAAAATCTTGAAAAAATTCTTAAACCAAGTAAAAAATAAAGATTCAACTTTTCGCTGTGTTTAACACTCCGGCTTACGCATGTTTTGATTTTCTAAACACATTGAAAAAGTAATTAGTATTGTGGTTATTTTGTCGAACTATTTATGGTTTTAATCGAAATTTTAATATTTTAATCAGGGTTAAGTTCATCAAATTTAACAAACATGTACAAAAATGTACTTTGGACTTCAAGAAGAATTCTTGACAAAAAGTACGAAAAAACAGAAGTAAGGAAAAACATGTAAAATCAATTAAAAATGGACAATCTTTCGAAAAAAGCAAATTTCGATCTACCAAAGATTAAAATACAATTTGGTTTAAGGATTGATGTTTGACTATTGACGTCAACAGTCATCGAAGGCTGCGAGTGTAAGACGGCAAATCCCTCTGAGGAGATCAAGTGGTTGTGATCGAAACATGTCAGGGTAACCAGCCGCCTGGGTTCGAATCTCAGGTCAGTCAAGAAAGAAAAATTATCAATAACAATTTTATCAAAGTTATTTACGGGAATACAAAATTTATCATTAATACGATTTCTGTATGACGTGCTAAATCCCCAATTTTCCATATTTGATAAATACACTGAAATTTATTGTTGAGGGAAAGCTAGCTTCTATGCACATTTCACTGGTTGCTTAGGCCAGCTCATCAGGAAACCTTTTCCTAAGATTTTAGAAAAGCTAAAAATATTATACGAATAAAACCCTAAAAAGAATAAGAATTTTAAACACTCAAAGTCTTACTTGTAAGTAACAATATCAAAGCTTAAACAAAACACCAACAATAAACAGTGAGTTTATCCTTTCTTACATCCCTCTACAATTGGTTGGGTTCTTTCCGACTCGAATTGTAGTTATAAGTGGGTAAAATTGTTGTAAAATTCTTTTCTTCAAAAAAATAATTTAATGAAAAATTAAATTTGATATTAAAATTTGGATTAAAAACATTGAAAAAGGTTTGGCCAGACTCATGTGTACCACGAAGGGTTAAAAAGAAAATTTGAACTCTTGCTTCTCATTTAGTATGTGTTTTGTGTTAAATATGTTCATAAGATTTCTAAAGTTAAAACCATATCGGTCAGGATGTTGGTGTTTTCTCATTCTGTAAGATGTTATACGGGTAAGTAAATCAGTCACAATAATTTTTTCTTTCTAATTCGAGATAAAATCAACTTTACAATACTTGAATCAAGCGCATTATAAGATTTATTCAATCTTAGTTTTACATAAATCAATCTCATTTTCGGATTATTTCAAGTACGAATTCAGGATTGAATATGGATAATTTAAGTATTTTGCTTTTGAAAATCTTTCTGTACTTGATTCAAGAAAATCCGTACTCATCGTACTATTAATAACGCTTCGGATTGATTTGAGTACGGATGTATTGATTTTTCTTTTGGGTGTACAGACATTAAACTAAAAGTTTTTATCAAAGTTATTTTTTGGGAATACAAAATTTATTATTAATAAGATTTCTGTATGACGTGCTAAGCTCCCAATTTTTCATATTTGATAAATACACTGAAATTTATTGTTGAGGGAAAGCTAGCTTCTATGCGCATTTCACTGGTTGTTTAGGACAGATCGTCAGGAATCTTTTCCAAAGATTTTAGAAAAGCTAAAAATATTATAAAAATAAAACCTTAAAGCAAATAAGAATTATAAACACTCAAACAAAACCTTACTTGTAACTATGTTTATCAAAGCTTAAACAAAACACCAACAATAAACAGTGAGCTTATCTTTTCTTACATTCCCCTACAATTGGTTGGTTTTTTCCCGACTCGAATTGTAGTTGTTAGTGGGTAAAAAGAAAAAAACAAATTGCTTCATTTTATTGTTTTCGCAAGAAAACAACAAAAAAACCCAAAATTGCCAGTTCAGTTTTTTGCACGGGCACATGCTAGTATATTATCAAAGTTATTTTTTGGGAATACAAAGTTTTTATTACGGAAATATTTAGCACCACTGAAACTAAAAAGTATAAATTAGACCGGAGATTGGTCTCCTCTCAAATCGATCCACTAAGACGGGATTATTGGAAATTCTAATGTTTAGGGGATAAAAACTTATATAGAGATACAAAACAAATTTAATGCTTATCGATGCTCATTAAAAAAATAAGTAGAAATGTGTTTGGTACTTTTTGTTATTCGGCCCTTTTGGGGATTTAACAGGTTAAACCTGAATTGTGGAACTATTTAAGTCATCCCATTAATCTGTTAACCCAATAAACATAGAAAAAATTAAGATACTAATAAAAAAATATTTAAAATAGACATTCTTGAAAAATGTTAAGTCCTTAAAAAAGGACAAAATATGGGGAAAAGAAAAACCAAGTACGCAGTTTTATTATATTTAGTCCCCAATTAATTCGTAAATAGTGGCTTCTTCCAATTGGAAACAAATCAATTATGTCACACGGTGTTATCTCTAGAATATTATTTATGCTTTTTTGGTTTCAATAATTAGTTATGCTTTTAACATAAATAAAGGCCAATAATTAGTTATTTGTATTCATATATTTAGTTAGTTTTTTTCTTTCTCAATAATAAGTAATGTTTTAACCTCGTTAGCAAAACAACAAAATAACATTCCTTTATCTCAAGCCTCAAAATAATAAATATTCTTAGATTCGCTTTCTAGTTCATTTTTATGCTACAAAATGCACTTTAATGTATTCTCTTATATTTTCTATGTTTTCATTCATTTCAAGGTCCATTAACAAAAGCTTACGTTCATTTTATTTCAACTATTCGGTTTTTTTCAGTTTTCCCCATTTTTTTTTTTTTATCTTTTTCATGTTTTTTTCCAGTTCATGTCTAAATTGTGTTTTATTGAAAATAAAATTTGTAAAACTAAGAAAAAAAAAAGAAAAAAAAATGCAGCACCAGCCGCAGTAGAATAATGAAAATACTTGTTACGAATATCTTCATAAAGTGCGATGATGGTGAAAACACTTGTACGAAATAATGAATGTTGCATAAAGGTTCAAAAAGTGCAACAAAAAAAAAAATTAAATAAAGAAATTGCATAAAAAGATGTCACGCGATTTAATGGCGTCTTCTGAACACGTTCTACTAACATTATTTAATATTGGCATAATTTAAAAAAATTGATTTCTTTCTTAAGTCTTTATTTTTATCTAATGTTTTATTTTAGTTTTTCTAGCACTTGTATATTTCTTGGTATCAGGAAGGTTGGAACCTAAGCAACAATTGAGTGCTTGTCTAGGTTCACACTATAAAAGTTTTCTTTTAGCAAGTCTGAGTTTTTTGGCGAGGGGAAAGGAAGAATATTGTTGGAAACAGACTTTCCTGTACTTGGAAATTATTTTGTGTTTTTTAATACCTAAATATTAAACTTAAGTCAGACATGGTTTTAGCACATTTTCTTTAACTTTTTTATTATTGGCTAACTCATTCTACTTTCGGCTTAAAAATATCAAAAACAGAAAATTTATGTTAAATAAACAAACACATTAAAAAAATAAAATTTCATTACAAAAATGTCGATGGTAAGACACGTATAAAGATTTAATAGAGACTTAAAAGCACTTTCAGAAAGAAAATGTTCATAATGTAAACCGTGACTTTGCAGGGGCTTTTTCAAATATTAACACACAAAAAAAATCAAAAAAAAGGAAATTAATATTTGAATGGACTTAAGAGACATTATGTAAAATCAAGCAAGCAGAAACTAAACAGAAGAGCAAAATTTTAATACAATTATAGTTATTCATCAGTTATTTTCCAGATATGGAACGACTCTTGGCTTAAAAGAGAAGAGTTTGTAGAGAATGGAAGCTTCACAGAAGGGGATCTGCTTAAAAAAATTGCTGAAAGAATGCACAGAATAGCTTATAAAGTCACTGCAAGGTCAAAAAACAACATCCTTGGAAAAGTTTCTTAAAGAACATAATGCAACTCCACAATCTGACAGCAATGCCAGTAAGATTTGAGACAGGAAATACTGCAAAGGCTTTTGCTTATTTAAAACCCAAAAAGCACCTTGGATTATGAAAAAAGTAACGATATGCTTATTGAGCCACCCTGCATATGAATAAAAATAATACTTCTATTATTAATGCCATTTTACGAATCGCATAATTGTTTTCAGTTTGGAAAGCTCTTCTAGTTACTGTGATACCTAAGCCGGGGAAAAATCGCAAATACTCGAGTCCTTATTGAACATTTCAAAGCTATCGAGAAAATATTAATTTCTAAACTAACCCCAATACTGTGGGAAAATGGATGTTTTCCAAATTACCAATTCGAACAAACACATAGACTTGTAAACGTCATTAGAAAAACCTTTGAAGAATAAAAGTTATTCTCTGCGCTCTTAATTGATCTTTTTCAATGTGCCACACTTTGTCAAAATGTTGATAAAATGTGGCATGAAGCTTAACTTACCCAGAAATACTCACAAGCTTTTGGAGAGCTATTTTGGTCGGTCAAAATTTATTATTAAAGAAACGAAGCAAACTTCTACCTCTATTGTATCTGATATATACTTAAGACATGACAGTGAACACCCTAGAGGGAAGCGAACTAACACCAAAATAGTTCCGTGAGAGGTATTTGGTCGAAGAGACCAGTTCTAGATCTAACTAACACTTTATATGAATGGGAGCTATCACTTTTACATGGTGTTGTCATGGTAGGGGGTCAATTGACACCTAACAGCCACCACTTGACCAGTCACACATATTACTATGTACATAATTTGTAATAATAAAACATAGTATTATTATTTTAATACAATGGACGTTGGGGCAGGCTTATGCACTGAACCAAAAATCCAATGAAAATGTACGTTAAGCAAACGAAATTACGTTTATTAAAATATTTTCCTTGGCTCACCGAATTATTCGTTATGAACGAATTCAGTGTGGGGGTTCTTGGCAACAATTCAATTTTAAATTTGCGAGTTCTAAAATTTTTTTTTTATCATTTGACTGCGATTTTTTTTTTCTTTTTTTGTTTTTTTATTTGACTACTCACCTTTTATTGGCACAGTGTTAAACATGGACAATTAAAAACAAAAAATATCTGTAAAACACTTACCTTGTTAACTTAAAAGCTTTTAAGCATTAAGTGAAAATTCAATGGTCACAAAATTGAAGAGGTATCCATCCCCCTGTTCATCTATAGGATGAAATATTTAGACTAGAACCAGTATAAACATTTTGCTCGAAAAGTGCCGTTTTGTGCAATTGATTTTGATGTTTTAAGTGAATAAGAAGATGTAAATTTTTCCCTTCTAAGATTGTCATAAACTTGAAATATTAACTTGATTTTATTTCACTATTAAGTCAATTAAGTCGTTAAAACTTATTATTTATTCTTAATTTACAAACTCGCGTTTAACATTTAAAAATGATTTTCAAAAACTTTTTTAATTTCTTATCAAATTTTTTTGCTAAAATTATTTGGTTTGTCGTCCATAATTTCTTTATGTTGGCGAACAACTATACTTTCATCGTATTTATTAAATACATATTTATTTTTATTTAATACTTTTATGATCTAAGTTTTATAAGTTAATTTGTTTTCCGTGTACACACTTTAGTTTGTTATTTTGCATGTACGTTTGTCTCATTATTGATTTTATCTGATGTTAATATGTAATGATTTTGACTCAAAACTGGTTTTTATCAAATGAGAAAATTAATTATATATTTATATGAATGTGTGTATTTTGTTTTTTGTAAGTTCTTGTTGAATATTTAAAGACATTTCAATTGTTTGGTGATCTTTGAAAGGAGAATAAGTATTTGTTACTGCCGTGCTGCATCTTTTATTTAGGCAAATTTATTTGTACAAAAAAAAAAGAACCGTTTGTTTTATTTAACTACATATGTAAACTTTAAGCATTGAACAATATTTTAATAAATTTTGAAAATCAAATTAAAAGGAAGCAATTTATTTGTTCATATACCTCATACAAAAACACTTTATTTATTTGCAAACATATATACATGTAATAAAAAGTATATCTCAATTTTAAACTTTTTATGTATTTTTATTATTTTTTTTTTTGTTTTTGTGCAATTTTTCCTAATCTTGCAAAGAAATTTTGCCTTGAACAGCACCCACTTGATTAAAATATTTTAAATGATGGCCGCCACATTCGCTTAAGGAAAAAAAAACACTGCAGCACTTATCGATTCAGAAGAGCGCTAAGAAGACCTTTGTGAACGGGTACCGTGATTAGGAGAATTTTTGTCAGGCATTTGCAGCACGTGACCTTAGGAATTAGAATAAGGTTTGATTAATTATTATTTTATATTTCAGTATATGAAGATGCAATAAATAAATTATGAAAAAAATTAAATTACAGTTATACGAAGGAAAGTAGAAATATCACACCCTCCTCAATAACCCATTTTCATTCACTTTTCCGACATTGCCATTAAAAAAATTATTTTCCCATATAACATTATGCAAACAAACATTTTATTTATTAAATTTCTAACAACGTTTACAAGATAATTGCTTAATGCACATTCTTGTCTACAATTAAATTAGATTTGCCAGCTTAAAATATCCCATTTCAAACGTTTAAATAGATTTTGAACACATTTTCCCCCTTTGCTCCATTTCTTGCAGTCTAAATAGAATGTTTAATAATTGTTGTTGATTAATCTTTGGCCAAACCGAACTCCCTAAGCCACAAAATGAGAAACAATTAGTAAAAAAAGAGTTTTAAGCAACAAAAAGAGTCTAGAAAATATTTTATGGAATATGAACAAAAATATTTAAAACAATTTAGAGATAAATCATAAATATTTTGTTGGTTGGTTTCAGAATTTATTGTTGTTAACCGATTTTTAAGAGGTTAGAGTTAAAAATACAAAATTAATTATGACAAAACAAAGGAACATTGAGTGGCTTTAAATTAAATTCAATTAAAATTTAATTGTACGAGTATAAAAGTAAACACCAGAGTTACAATGTACAAAACAATTATGAAAGTATGGTCGGTCAAGGCCGATCATATGATGCCCTACACCACAGAATTTAAAAACAAACTTTTGAGAGAAAACCCTATTAGGGACCCATAGGCGATTATGCCCCGCCAGAACATTATTTTGTTATAAGGGTGAGATTAATATTTAAGTTCTTCGTGCCCTTTGTTATTTAGATATCGTCATCTATATAAGATTTCTTTGCGTTCTATGGTTAATTTTGGACCTACCGTCACAACATTTTGTCACGACACAGCAGCCAATTTCAATACGCCAATTTTTATTTCAATGTTAATATTTATAAGCAGGGCTGTTGAGTCGGAGTCGGAGTTGAAGAGTCGGAGTTGAGGTTTTTGTACCGGAATCGGAGTCGGAGTCGAAGTACCCACAAAAACTAGCGACTCCGACTCCGACTTTTTTGCATTAAAAATTTTCCAATATTTTTCAAAATAAAAAATTTTAATGACCAATTTCTCCAATTCTTTTTAAATATCAATTCATATTTAAATATAATTTTTCCTATAATTTTATTTTAATTTGAAATAAATTAGTGGAATTGGCCATAAGAGGGTCTGCTTTTTGAAATTGTGAATGCAGAAAATAAGGTCCAGCATACTTTTCATATCAAAAATTAAAAAATTGAGATAACATCTTATTTTGATAATTTATAAGAATAGTTATATAGATTGTATCGAAGCATGTCCTTTTCTATATTTTAATGTGACCTCAAATTTCTGTAACAAAAACCAGCGGGTTCACTATTTGAATTTCGCCAAGATATCGCTAATGAAATAGAGTCGAATTAAGGAATTTAAAAATTAAATTTGTAAAGATGTTGTTTTTTATTTATCGTATATTAACAAATATTTTTGTAGTCATGTTCATGAATATGACTTGCATTCAGCTGCAGCTCCTGTGGTGAAAGCATTAAGTGAACTTCATTTTAAGTTCCAACCTTCAAAGTGAATTATAATAGAATAAAAGGAAAAGGAACTCGGAAAAATGCATGACATTGTTCCAGATATAATTCCCATCAATGTTGGGGTTAACCCGAAAAATGATTTGAGAATACTTTTATCTTCTCACTTTAGGGAAAATTGGAGAGATAATAAAGACTTGAAATTTCAAATTTCGGTCTTGGACAATAATAATATTGAATTAGGAACGGAAAAATGCAATGGCGAGTTCTTGATGTCTTTAACGTCTAAGCCAATTGGACTTGGTGTTGTTTTCAACTTTTCTATCTCGAAAGCTACATTAGATAGGACTTATGGAAATTAACACATCTATAAATTCCAACAGTATAAAAAACGTTTTTTGAAAAAGATGTGAATTGGTGTAGTTTATCTCTCTCCTACAGGACTTTTTTTACATTTTTTTAGGACTGTTTGCACAATTTTAATAAATTAATATAACCTTTAAAATAAACTAAAGTTCAATGATCCCATACGGATTGAAGCAAAACTCGTTTCTTTCGAAAGTTCGTAACAAAACTCGTTCGTTCCAAAATAAAATCCATTATTTTTCAATATTTCAGTTGCTTTAAATTTCTCAACTGTTGAGTTATAAGTCAAGAATGTCATAACACTTTAGAATTAAAAAAGTTCAACTCATTTGGTCTATTGAATCGGGCGGTATATGTGTTTTACATTTTTTCAAAATCCAAATAAAATATTTTGCAGCTTTCCTACTCATATGTTAGTAACTAGTAGATTAAAGCTCAATGCGCGGCACGTTAGAATTAAAATATCGATTTGAAATTTTTACAGAATTATTTTCTTGCTATATTTAACCATTTAGCAGGTACTAAATTAAGAAAGAGTTTAAAGTCAAATAAAAACTAGTCTCTTTAATAATGCTAGGTTAGAGTAGGAGTCGGAGTTGGAGTCGGAGTCAGAGTCGGAGTCAAACTTAAAAAATTTCAGCAAAAGGAGTCGGAGTCGGAGTTATAACTATTTCTTAGCGACTCCACAGCCCTGTTTATAAGGAAGTTATTGCACTTAAAGCTATTTCGGGAGTATTATTTGTATGGGAACTATGCTTAAGTGTGGACCCATAACATTTGGTTAGATGATTTAAATTGAGATAATATAAGTTTTGACCAAAGTTTATATAAATATCAACATACTAAGTGCTTTATGGGGACAAAGACTCTGTTCGGGAAGGAAGCTTCAAAGGAGGCTTTGTGAAATTATGGACCAATTTCAATAGACTTGGTCCTTGTGATAATTCCATGTACCAAATTTCTTCAAATTATTTTCAAAACTTTGACCTGTACTTTGCACACAAGCCTTACCAGGCAATCCGGCGGACATTGTTAGCTGTATTCAAATGTGATTCTAAGTCGATCAGTTTACTAAAAGGTGGGTCAAGAAACAATAGTTCAATAGTTTACAAACATCAGCACACACGCATAATACTCTCTCCACTATTGTGGTGTAGGTACATACTTGTGTATAATAATGCAATCTACGCTGATATGCAAAAAGAACAATAAAACAAAAGCAGAACGAAAACAATTTGATGCAATTGTTATTTTTGAGAAAAAAAAAAATCTTATGACACGTGTCAAGAAAATGAGAAAACATATCTAAAGAACTAAAATCAATGAGCATAAAGGGTACTGCCGAAATCGTTAGTAATAATTAATTATTACAAATTCTTCTAAAATTTACAAAATAATGTTTCATCGTCATTAAAGGAAATATATAATTTGATTCATAGCACAAAAAGTGACGAATGAAGCAAAACAATGTTTAGAGAACTGTAAAATTAAGGATATCAAAACTCGATGTCTCTAAATATATTCGAGATATCAAAAAAGGTATTAAATGCTAAAAAAGGGCGCCATTATTATTATGTATATAGAATTGATTTCAAACTAAATTTTTGTAATAATGTGCCTACCAAAAACCACCCGCCGAAAATAAAAATATTATTTTTAAATTTAAACACTAATTTTAGCAATTACCAAAAAAGCTCTAATAACAAATTTAATTGAAGTAAAAAAAAAAAAAAAACAGTTTGTAGATTAAGGATGATGCGGCCGATCTTCATGGGTTCTCTCAAGCAACAGTGTGTAGAATTTCAGCCAGAGTGGCTCGTGCCTTAGCTCGCTGGGGCAATAGAAAAATTAAAATACCTTCATCTCTTATAGAGGAAGCAATCCTAATGAGTGAATTTAAGACATTTAAAAATTTCCCAGACGTTATTGGTACGCACATACGTATCAAAAAAAAAAAAAAAAACGGCCGGAATTAAGCCCAATATTATATAAACAGAAAGGGTTCAGGTAAATAATATTTCAGAAATACATAATTAATAAATCTTTTACCACTCAT
Organism: Pollenia griseotomentosa; assembly: GCA_963931875.1. Lineage (NCBI taxonomy): Eukaryota > Metazoa > Arthropoda > Insecta > Diptera > Polleniidae > Pollenia > Pollenia griseotomentosa. The sequence continues at coordinate 69,337,125 of OZ007561.1, read as the reverse complement.
GACTGCCGTATTTTAAATGAGTCAACTATTAAACTTGAAAGCGAAGAGTTCAAAGGTATTTTGTTGGGAGACTCAGGATATAAGCTGCAGACTTATTTGTTCACCCCGCTATCCAAACCACAGAATGAAAAGAAGAACAAACAAAATGCTGCACAGATAGGCACTAGAAACTCTATAAAACGTTGCTTCGGAGTTTGGAAGCACCGATTTGGCTGCTTGTTAGATGGGTTGACGGTTTATCTGGCAAAAGGAAAAACATTGATTATCGCCCTAGCAGTACTTCGCAACATTGCCATTGGAGAAAATGATATTGTAGGTTTTATTTTCAAAACATCTGCGTAATGTATAATAAAATTTGGTTAAATTATTCATTAAACACAAAGCTGTATAATCTCTTTTGGAACCTACAGAGTTTAAGCTGTAAAAATTTGATATTGCTAATAAATGATTTTCATATTTCGCTTCTATTTCAATAGTATGTATTTTATTAACAAAAAAAAAAAAAAAACATAAAATTATTTAAAATATTACGCTTTAAAAAACAGAAATTCATTTTATATTGAAAACAAAATGGAAATTCACCTAAAATTCGTTCGTTGTATGATACTTGTATTTACTCGTATCGTTTCATCCCTAGTTGTATGCATCACTATTACAAAAATTACAATTAAAATAACATGTTGTTGCCAAAATAAAAATACAAAAGTTATACATAAAACGTTTAATTGTTAATCCACTCCTATTTAGCGTTTATAAATTAGACTTTTTATTAATTACTTATAAAACAAAAAGTGTTTGATAACAATTGTAAGCATTAAAGCTGAAACAAGAAATTTTTATGAATTATACCGTTAAGCTATTAGTTACGTACTTAATTTTAAAACTTTATAATAAAGATTTAGTGGCTTTTAAAACAAAAAACAAAAACATTTTTTTAATTTATTACACATGAAAAGCAATTAATAACACCACAATTCTAAAACAAATTTTCTCCAAAAACCTCAAGCAAAATCTTCTTAGAAATATTTGTAGCACAGTGGTAGAATAAAACCTAATCATCATTATTATCATCATAAACTAAACTTAGCAGACTATGAATACTATTTAGCCACAAAAGAAATCATTGATTATTACTTTTAATTTTTAAATGTTTCAACCCATTTTTCCATAGTTTTACTTAAGTTTCTGTTTCTTTTGGAAAAACCAAATGAAAGCAAAAGATTTGTGGTATTTCTGGTTTTTATGCATTTTAAATTTAAATTAAGATTTAATGTAAAACACATAATCTTTTAAACTGTACAAACATGTAGATTTTACAACGTCGGTGTAAAGTGTGTGAATGTCGTGTATGTAGAGTTGTACATATAAAAGATTTAAATACACTATTAGTAACCAATATTGTGTACTGGTGTGAGTGGAATGAGTTTTTCTCTATGTGTTAATGCGTTTGTGTGTCAGTGTTAACATCCCAGCAAATACAAAAGTTTGATACAAAGTCATAATGATTTCAAATCAAACCCATTCCTTAATCTAAAACATTAAAAAGAGATCTTACAATAATTTTTATAATAATACAAAAGCCCATTTAAACTACAACGAAATCTAGTTGTTTTTGACAAGCCCATGACAAAGCCCATTTAAACTACAACGAAATCTAGTTGTTTTTGACAAGATTTCCCATACATAATAAAATCTATTCCGTGACTAGATTTTGATGATCTCTCCTCAAAATCTAGTAATGCTCGAAATGCAACTATGATATTTTTCATAAAACACTAAAAAAAATACTTTCCAGCACAAAAAGAAAATTAAATAAAACAATAATAGCGGCTGGTGTTAAAAACTGTTAAAAATATAAAAAAATGGAAAAGACAAATAATATTGATAAAATAAATTAAGTTGATTAAAAATAAAATTTAGTGCAAAATTTCAAATTTTCAAATGCCTCTTTCCTTCTTTTCTTCCGCAACCACGTAACTCGATTTTTTCCGATTTTTTGACTTAACCGAAAAGTAATACCGAAATACCGCTTTACAATTTTGCAATTTTTTTTGTTTGGCGGTATATCGGAATTTTTCTTAATTCTTGGATTATAAAAGAATATATAGCAAAAAGTTTCAAATATTTGGTAAAAAAAAGTATTTTGTCTCTCCTGAAAAGTAGTTGTTTTTGAGTTACGAGGTTGCGGAAGAAAACCATCGATATGTGACCTTTCAGTCAGCTGTTTAATTGTTTTAAAAAAATCTCGCTAATGTATTATAAGTACAATGTAAATGCACTAGATTTTGAGCACGATTTCAAATGAAATCTAGAATTTTTATACCATCCACCCAAGGGCGGATCCAGGGAAAAGCGGAAAGAAATTCCAATTTTGGAACATCTTTTTTTCTTCTTAATACTTTTAAAAGAAAGTTCTGCTACATCATTTGATATTAAACGTTCAATTTTTGTTAGCTGGGATATTTTTAATCGAGTTTTTGTCGGTGTATATGTTTGTGTTTATCCAATTGCCAAAGTCGGGGTATTAAAAATACTTTTGGAAAGTGTAAATTTGCAGTAAATTACTTTTTAACCAAAAACCTTATGCAATAAGAAATGGAAGAAGAAACTGAATGTAGAAAAGAGAACAAATAAAAAACTCAGGTTATTTTTTATTAAGAACTCAATGAAATAAGAAATACCCTTTAGAAACTCGTTATGGTGTTGAAATAATTCCTCTTAGTTAATAAGAGCTAAATATATTTCATTACTCAATAAAATTTTTTGTCATTTTGCGAAGCACTAAAGATAAATTTAAAAAAATAAGCGCGAAATTATGCGCTACGCAAAAAAACATGCAGTAAAGTAAGTGAAAGAACTCTCAAAAACTTTTATAAAAAAAAAAAAAATAACATTTCAAGTGCAAGGGCATTCCCTAACTACGAAGCAGGCTTGTAAGGGAGAATACTAAAAAATAACGGTATCAAAACATTCAGTGTGTAAAGCTGATCGTTACATCCAACAATTTTTATTTGCGCTGAATAATGCGCTTTATGTGTCAAAAATGTTTTGCTTCAAAGTGGGAACTCGCCATATAAAATTCATTTCTTCCGTAAGAGCAATGGTAAGCGAAACTTTTATGTTTTTCCCTTACAAACCTGCATCGTTGGAAGCCCCATTTTTTATTGGGTAGATGCTGAAAGTTTTGAATATATAATTAGTATTTTTGCTATTTTGTTGAACTATTTATGGTTTTAAGCCTAATTAAAAATATTAAAAATTTAAATTAAAAACCATAAATAGTTCAACAAAATAACCACAATACTAATTATTGTTAAAGCTAAGGCACGAGCTCTATGTGTTCATTTGTCCTTCAAGTTGTGCTGAAAAAGGTCAACAAGAAAAAGAAAGACAAAAAATGAAAAAAAAAATGTACTTTGGACTTCAAGAAGAATTCTTGACAAAAGTACGGAAAGAACATGTAAAATCAATTAAAATGGATAATCATTCAAAAAAGCAAACTTCGATCTACCAAAGGTTAAAATATAATTTGGTTTAAGGATTGATGTTTGACAATTGACGTCAGCAGTCGTTGATGGCTGCGAGTGTAAAACGGCAAATCCATCTGAGGAGATCGAGTGGTTGCGATCGAAACATGTCATGGTAACCTGCCGGCCAGGGTTCGATCCCCAGCCACGATCAAGAATGAAAGATTATCAATAACAATTTTAATTAATTTTCATGTTGTAAAATTCCTTTCTTCATAAAAATAATTTAATGAAAATTAAATTTGATAAACTTAAGCCTAATTAAAAAGTTTTGAAAATATTTTATCGTAATACTCTTTTACATAATTGTATAAAACACCACCATATTTGGAGAGATTTTCCGTTTGGATACACCCGTTTTATCATCAAAATAGCAAGATATACAGCAGTTAATATGAATATTACGTGTCAATTTTTTCCAAAAAGTGAATAAATAAAAATTTAGATTTATTGACTACTCTTGAACAAGTGCGATATTAATGATCTCCAACACAGAGGGCGACTAGAAGCCAACAAGAGAGAGATAGGAAACTCACCCAAGCTGTAAAAAAAGAGAACTCTTTTATGGTGTTAATAAAAAAAAGTATTCATTTTGTTGTTTAAACGTTGCACGTACTGAATTTTTAAGAGAACATTTTTATACTTTCTCTTTTTCTCTAACTGTCTTCTATGGTCAGCAGTGAACACCTAATTTTATTGATCAAAGCTCGCATAAAAAAAAAAAATTCCGAAAAGGTTTGTAGCATATATAAATAAAACGTGTTCTTGAATTAAATTAGTTATGAAATAATACTTTGGGAAAGAATGGCTCCTTGACTTTGCAGGTGCATGCAAAAGTTAATTTTTTTAAATGTTAACGAAATTTTGATGCAGCATTTTATTTTCTGAACAGTACAGTGCCAATTTTGATCGCATAAAGGAATAAGAAAATGTCTTCTGGGGTAATTGAGATGAGTTTATTGGCAAGGTAAGTTTTTTAAGCTTCTTGATTACAAAATTCAGTTTTTCCATATTTTACAAGATATTGAAAAACTACTGCATATTTTGGAAATAATTTTTTTATCTAAATATAATATTTTTGGACATAACAACATTGTGATCAAATCAAAAATCTGCTAAAAAAAAATGAAATAACTTTGCTAAATATGAACTCATAACGAAAGTTATATAAATATTTTGGATATCTTTATTAATCTGTGCAATAATAGAGAAATTTTTATGAAAAAACTTAAAATGATACAAACTGTTTTAAGGGCCAAATACACATGTCAAATGCTTGTCATGCAGCCGAATTCAATCGTGTACGTATAATGGACGTAATATTCTCCGTCATATTAAAATTATTTGATTTTCCATCCAGCATTATCGGTGTCACACATGCAAACACATTTTCACAAATACTACCATAATGCTTGATGAGTATATTTATGAGTGACTCACTAAGTGCAGAAAGGGAACTATTGACATTTACTTCATGTACTTTATTTGAGTGTTGCTAAGAAACCAGTGTAAAAAGTGTCTTCGTAGACAACTTCAAATTAAAGTCAGTTCTCCCCTCTAGAACTAAGAACATCAAATTTGCATCTTTTATTATTTACTACATTGTTTTAATTAATTGTCTTAAAATTAATGCTTTGCAGTAGTTCACTTTCTGCACTAAGCGATTGAAGTATATTTGGACCTTTAAGCTTTTTTGCTTCTATAGCTAAAATATTTATTAAGCCCTGGTTACTACTATCGAAATTAAATGGCAAAGATAATATTTATGTAAACGCAAAACATATTAAGGAAGAATATACATAATTTCCATATACCATCCAACTAGTCTTAATCCACAGTTGAAACTGTTAATATTACAACAAAGACATATAAGGTGAACTAAAGAAAACCTTTTTAAGCACATACATCTCTGACAACTTTCAATAGTAGTGTAAAATTCAGTACGAATCTTTTTTCAAAACTGCTTGTAATTTTAATAGCCCCCAAGTCGAATTCATACAGGAGACCGCAATTGGCCGTCAATTCCTACATACCAAAAAGGAACAGCTAGCATAAATCTCTATCTGATGCAGAGACTTATATGAATTCGCCTTGACAGCTCCTAAGTCCAATAAATTCTTTCGAAATTTGCTCAGAAGTTCATAAATCCTAAACTTCGATATTCCGATAACCGATTTGAGATAAATAAATGATAATTAACAACACTAGTTTTAAAGCAACGAAGTGGTGTCGAATTTAACCCACCATACTTTTTTACTCGTTTAAAATTGCGCCACTGTGCATAATTATTCTTGTTCCTTGTCTTTTCTAGCCAAGCAATTGCAACCCGAATATTCCTTAATTTGATTCGTAGGGTATTTAGCAACTTTTAAACCTACGAATAAAAACTTCACCATTTGTAATTGAGCTGCCATTATTTTTGGTTAAAAAAATTTAACATGTGGTTGTACACATGTTTGTATGTGTAAGTTTGTGTGTATGAATGTGTGCATATGTCCTTTGTATACTTTAACAAGCAAGTAGTATTTGCAAATGAGAATTACCATTTGTTGTTTCTGCAAAAAAAAATAAAGTTTTCCATATTTTTTTTTTTTTTTTTAATGGAAAACTTTTCTTTATTAGCTGTTAGCCGATAATCAGAAAAAAGGGTGCACAAGCTTAAACTCAAAAGATATGCATGGTCTCTTGTGCTCGGATAAGTTATAAAAGTATTAAAGCTTGTCATTCCTCGTCCATATTATGAAACGACTTTCTTCTTAGACTATAAATTTTGCATAATACTACATTCACACGCAAATAAAAACATGGTTGCCAGAAGTAGGGGAAAATCCCTACATGTAGGTATTTTTGATACTAAAAAAGAAGCGTAGGGAAAATCGGACAGATTTTTTATAATCTCGAAAATGTAAGGATTTTTCGTCATGTCGCATTATTTATGAGATAAATGCAGAAAAAAGTTTTTTTAGAGATGTTTTCTAATCCAAAACGGTTGAAAAATTTTCTTTTTCCTAAAATCGCTTAAAAATATATTTCCAGAGTTGTGGTTTTAAAAGTTGGCTACACTAATATGTATGTAATTATATGTTTTTTCTAAAATATCATGTTGAAGGATTTAATTGAATTTAATTTAAAAGTACATACATATCGCACTGGGTCCTCTGTAGGGGGTTAACTCAAAGTTTATAAATTTTCAGTAGCGAAAAAAAAACTGTTTTATTTTTATATGTAGTCTTATACTACAAAGGGGGATACAATTGTATTTTTTTTGGCCAGATTCTAGAGAAATTAATCTATGATTTTTATAGTGCGTATGACCACTGTATTCGATATACGATTCGATAGCATTTGGGTAGCTCTATGTTTAGTGCAAAAGATGGATTTCATCGAGTTTAAGTTTTCATAATGATAGTTATAAGCATGTGGTCAGGAAAGTACGCAAAATAGAAGTCAACTTTGGCTGACAGTATTTAAATGTAAAAATCTGCGTAATGGAACGGTTATATATTCACCACTGCTTCCGGCATATATGTATTTTGACATTTTTGTTTGATGAAGTTTTTTTTTGTTTTAAAATCTGCGTAATGGAACGGAATATTCAGAAGAAAATATAAAATGTTCCAGCTTCCAGCCCAATTTTCTCAAGTAAAACCGCTGAGATATGCGTTGAAACCATTCTATTATAAAAACAAAGACTTTTTTTTATAATAATAAACAATAAAAGACGATGATCTATTTATCTATTTATTTATTTGTGTGAGCTTCTACTACAAAACTTAAGTTTTAAAAACAACATTTTAAATTTTCATCCTGGTTGGACTTTCTGAGGAAATGCCCATATTCGAATAAAATTTATTTTGTATAGCTAATGTTTTGTCTTCTGTTTTAATGACAATAATGCGTAGGAATTTTTTAGGGGAAATTTTTTCAACGTGTATGGAAAATCGGATTTTTTTTAGCAAGTGTAGGTATTTTTTGAAAAATCCACTGGCAGCACTGGTTGTGGTAAACATATTCTAAGAGCAACATATTATGATAAGATTCATGATTGTAGTCACCATATTACGATTATTATTGAATCATATTATGACTAAATAAATTCGTAATATTACATAATATTCTTAATCATAATAAGCTGTAGAAAATCTTCTGTATAAAACAAATTTTTGTAAAAAATCTGTAAATGGTGGGCCATGTAAAACTTTAAATTAGAACTACCGATTACTTTGACTTTGAAAGGTAGAATAGCATTCTTTTTATTTTATTTACATGTTTGTGTTTGACATTTGCAAAATGGGACGTTTTTGCTTCGCCCAATAGGCTGAAAATTGTTTGGCAGGAGATAAAGGATTTTACCGAAAAATCGTGTTTTGAGATGAAGCTTCTTTTCATCTCGGTGGCTATGTCAATAAGCAAAATTGCCGCATATGCAATGTGGACGCATTCGATTTCGGGCTGGGATATTTTTCTTCGAAAATTAGCAAGAGCCCGACGTTACCATCAAAGGAGATTTGGACGACATTTGGTTTCAACAAGACGGGGCCACATGTCACACAGCCAACGCAACCATCGATATTTTACGCACTGTTTTTAAAAATCGAATAATCAGCCGAAATTATGATGTCAATTTGCCACCTCGAAGCTGTGATTTGAGCTCTTTGGACTATTTTCTGTGGGGGGCCGTTAAGGTTTAATGTTACGGAAACCATCGAGAGACAATTGAAGCGTTGAAACATGCATGCAAAGAAAAAACACAATTGTAGTAAACATATTCTAAGAGCAACATATTATGATAAGAATTATGATTGTGATCACCATATTACGATTTTTATTAAATCATATTATGACAAAATATATTCGTAATATTACATCATTATATATTTCCCTTAATTATATTCTTATCATGGTAATCATAATAAGAAAAGAAGTAATAATATTACGATACAGTGGTGCTGTCACAACAACAAAAAATAAATTGAATTTTTTTCATTCGAGTTTTGTAAAATTGTAATGTGGCACTTTACAATTTTTCTTAATGCAAATACAATTTCTATATTTTTTTGAATTTTATTACATTTGTTTTTTTTTTAATGAGTATTTATTTTTAATTGTTTAACCACTCACTCAAAATAATTCGATTGGCATATTTAAAACAAACGACACAGCTGATTTAAAATTATTTTGTTTAACAATTAAACATCATATTATTAGAGTAAACATATTTGGTTGCTTCTTAAGCATACTATGACTACAAGAATAGAAAGTTATTTGTTATGACTATTAAATACCATGAAATGGTTGTGAGTAATATAATATGTTTTGAAAGTTATCATTATTTAGTTGTTAGAAAAATAATTATTTTTCAGTCAACAATACTCAAATTTATAATTGCGATAAACATTGATATTTTCACCGTTACTTTAATATTGCTGATATTTATTAAAAATAATAATTTTTTGTGTACGACAACAATATATTGTTACACTAAACATAGTGTTATTGCCGTTACCATGCCTAACCATACTTTTTCTCTGAAATCGAATTTGTCATTGAAGAGATTCGAACCAAAACAATCGAAAATGTACTGAAAAATTCGGCTGATCCGTACTGGCGAGACAGTCGTGGTAGTCTTATGAATGGTATTGTGTTCCATTATTAAATAACAAGCTTCAACATTTCCAATAAAACCAAAAATTTAAAAATAATAGTCGGTACTTTTTTTAAAGCCGATTAAAATTTAAGATTCTAAATGTTTCACCCTTTATAAAACTTTTTATACCAAAATTTTCTGTATAAGACTTTTTCTTTAGAAAATGTCTGTATAGATTTTTTAATATTTTAGTATAAGACTATTTTCTCTAGAATATTTTATGCACATGACTATTTTAAATAGAAATTTTTCTGTGTAATACTATAGAAAATTATTTTTGTATATAAGATTAATTTTCTTAAGAAAATTGTCTCTAAACGACTTGCTTTCATATAAAAAAATATAAAAAAATGGTTTTTGTCAAACTGTTTTCCAATTAAAATGTTCTTTATTATACTTTTTGAGGTTTTTGTAAGCTGGGGTCAAAGTACCCACAAAACCATGCCTCTCTAACTCCAAAATTTTTCGGCATAAAAAATTTAAAAAAAATTTTCAAATGTTATTTTGAAATAAAAATTCCTCGAAATTGGCGATGCAATATTTAAAATATCGATTTGAAATGTTTACAGAATAATTTTCTTGCTATATTTAACCAAAAAAGGACCAGTGTTATATACATTAAGCATCAATGTAAGAGTGGCAGTCCGAGTTGGAGTCGGAGTCGGACTTAAGAAATTTTAGAGGTTGGAGTAAGACCCATTTTTTGACGACTCCACAGCCCTGTTATTTTATAATAATCTTTATAAGATAATTTTCTCCACAAAAATTTCGATTTATTATTTTTTATAGAAAATATCTTGGTATTCTTTATTAAAAAATTTCTGTATAGAATTATTTCAATAGAAAATTGTCCGTATAGAAGTTATTTCTACGTTTTTCTGTATAAGACTATTTGCAAGCAAAGAAAAACTTGTGTGAAAGATAAGTTCCTTTATATATGTATAAGATGATTTTATATATAAAAGAAATTTTTTCTGTGTAAAAACCACTATCTATAGAAAACTTATTTATTGTTGTAACAAGTCAATTGCTTATTACCACAAACAAAAATAGTAATAGAAACAGTAAACTTATTTATAAAAATTTAATAAATTTTAATAATAAGACGTTGGTTTGAAAGTGTTTTAGCAATATTTTTTTTCTGTGTATATTATGTAATACTTTCTTTTAAATTTATCAAAAATTATTTTCAGCCTTTTGAACTGCAAAAATTATCATCTTCTTTTTCTAAGCAAACAACGAACACAACTTTGACTTGTCCTGATTGAATTGTTTTCAAATACATAAATACACATGTTTGATCAGCAGGAGTGTCGTTTTTATTTGTTTCTAAACATTTAATTATTTACACAATTTTTGATACGTTTTTTCAATTGTTGCAATAAAATATTTAATCATTTTATGATTTTTTATTCTTCAACACAATTTTCTCTTTCTAGTGTTTCTCTTTAATGTATTTTTATGTTTTATTTGTATCTCGTACGTTGTTCATATTGACAGTTGAGTGACATGCAGAAACTCATCAAATTATAGTTGTCCGGCAGTCAGTCTTACTTAACTCACCTGTACCTGGCACCAGAAATGTTTGTAGAATTGTAGAAAAAAATTTTTTTTTAAATACTGACAAAACAAACGAGACGAGACAGAACAAATATCCAGAGAATACAATATATTGTATGTATGACAGTGTTTGAGTTCTGTTGCGTAGTGAATATACTTTTTCTTTTATGATTCCCAATTGAAATATTTGTAGTCAAATATTTTTTTCTTGCAAGTAAACAACAAAAAAAAAAAAAAATCAATAAATAAGTGTATTTGGAAAGCAAAAATATAAATAAATAAATATTTTTTTATAAAAAGCCGAAAAAAAATAAAGCCAAAAACATAATAAATAGAAATGAATATTTATGTTTGGCTATTTAATGTTATTCATACGTCCCGGTATTGAATATTAATCATTATTAACAGAAACAGAAATGGATAGTATATGTTGTTACAACATTTTGCATTTATACAGAAAATTTTCTATAAAAAAATTTTAAAGAAAATATTTTTGTACAGATAATTACAAAAATTGTCCTTTATAGAGACTTTTTTTGAAAATTGTGTAATATGCAAATTTTCTATAGAAAATTCTCTAATACAGAGTTTTTCCATAGATGCCTTTTACAGACAAAAAAAAAAAAATTGTCTTATACAAAAACTTCTCCAGCAGAAAATTTTCTATAGAAATTAGTTTTCTACAGAACATTTTGTTTTGCAGACATTTCCTTACAAATATTTTTCTGTTTAAAACGTTTTATGCAGAAAATTTTCTTTACCAAATTATCCTGTAGATAAATTTTTCTATACAAAATTGTCCTGTAGAGAAATTTTTCTTTAGAAAATTGTCCTGTAGAGAAATTTTTCTATAGAAAATTGTCTTATGCACAATTTTTTCTATCGCAAATGTCTTACACAGAAAATTTTCTATAGAAATTATTTTAAACAAAACATTTTTAATAGAAACTTGCAAATTTTCTACAGAAAATTGTCTCATAAAGAAATTAGGCTATAGAAAATTGTCTTGCTTAGAAAATTTTATGCAGAAAATTGTCCTGTACAGAAATTTTTCTATAGAAAATTGCATTGTGCAGAAATTCTGCCATAGCAAATTGTCTTATGAAGAAATTTTTGCTTTAGTAAATTGTCTTATATAGCAAATTTTCTATGGAAATTGTTTTACACAAGAAAATATTTCATAGAACATGGTCTCATACAAAAAATTTGCTAGAGAAAATTTTTCTTTGCAAAAATTTTTTTTATAGAAAATCGTCTTATGCAGAAATTTTTCTATAGATAATTGTCTTATACAAAAATCCGTCTTTAGAAAACGTCTTATGCAAATATTTTCTATAGAAAATTATTTATGTACAGAAAATTTCTATAGAAAATGGACTTATACAGCAAATTTTCAATAGAAAATTGTCTTATACACCAAATTTCTCTATAGGAAATTGTCTTATACAGCAAATTTATCTATAGAAAATTGTCTTATGCAAATTTCTCTATAGAAAATTGTTTTATATAGCAAATTTTCTATAAAAAATTTTCTTATACAAAAAATGTTCTATAGTAAGTTGTCTTATACAAAAAATGTTCTCTAGTAAGTTGTCTTATACAAAAAATTAGTATAGAAAACGTATTTATTTTTTTTATACAGTAATTTTTTTATACAAAATTCTATAGTAAATTATCATATAAAATTTTTTTTAAGAAAACAACTTATACAGAAAGTAGTCTACAGAAAATTGTTCTGCACAGAAATTTTTCTTTAAAAAATTGTCGTATGCAAAAATTATTATATCGAAAATTGTTTTATGCAGAAATTGCTTTATAGAAATTTGTCTCCTACAGCAAATTTTCTGTAGAAAATTTTCTAAGCAGAAAATTATCTATATAAAATTGTGCTATACAAACAATTTTCTACAGAAAATTGTGTAGTGCAGATTTAAAACTTCTTTAAAAAAATTTTATTAAAAATTGTCTTTTACAAAAATTTTCTATAGATAAAATTCTGTTTATAAAAAGAAAACTTTTCATTGAAAATTGTTTTATACAGAAAAAATGTGAACACAATAATTTGCATTGGACATGCTTGTCTTAAACGACCTTTCAGTAGTTGTTAGTTTTTTCATTTAATTTAAAAACAATTTTCAATAACAAAAACCCACATAAACATTATTAATAACCTGACAAAATAACTTTTGGTATTAAAATAAAGACTTTAAGAACTTGTAAATCCAAACTTTATTTCACAAAATTTTTAAGTAGTTCAATAGACAAATACTGTAAGAGATTTCCTCACATATAACAACTTAAGCCAATATATAAAATAAATATACATATACAATAAATTTCCTTAAATCTATAAATCACATTTTAATAGGATTTGCTTTAATCTTTAAAGAAGATGTTAAAAAGAATAATAATAGAAGCACCACCTTTATCTTTTTCTCCAACACTTTCGTTGAAGAAAAATCAAAGCTAAACGCAGACAGACACAAATAGAAATGCACACCCAGACAGACGGACAGATGTTTAAACATATATATTTGTACAACCAGCCATAAGAAAGGATATATGATGGTGGAACATAAAACTATGCCTCAATGCACACAGCATTTAAATTTTTACAACATCTTAGTTTCGCGTTCGAGCAATAAAATTCTATTTTCACAGATAACATTTAGTGGCGGGGGTTTAAATATTTTTGCGAAGGAAACTGACACAAACCGAAGCCAGAAGGAATAAAAAATAAATTTATGCGAATGTTTTTAAGTTTGTATGTTACATTTGATAAACACATATATACATATTTATTTGTATAAGAAAAAGATTAATCTTACATAAAATGAAGTGGGAACAGTGGTATGAGTTGGTAGAAAAAGAAAATGTTGGAATAAATATTTGAGACATGTAGTCTAAAAAGTTTGGCTACGTTATATATTCGTAGAGCATTTCGTTGCTTTCTATATTGGATTTAATAGAAAAAAGGTTGGATCGAGATATATTCTGAACTTTGAGGGTAAGTCAAACAAAAGAGACTAGCAAAAATTCCCTGAGACTATGATTAAATTTAACTTATCTCGTAACTCTTCAAAAATGATGCAGATAATAAGACTTCGCATATCATCTGCTTATAAAAATTAAAACTACTCGACAAGTTTTCATAACTTCATATCCGTTGTTTGACTGTTTAACTTTGTAAGCCTTAAAAGAGTAAAAATCTAATGCAAAATGTCCAAAATTATGTGAATGCCTTTATGTGGATTAAAGTCGATAACTGTTTAATCAATAACGAAAATAAATGATTTAACTTTGTCCTTTGTTATATCAATCGCTACGATAGGCCGATGGTCTAGCCAGAGTAAGAGGGTAAGTCTTCTATATTATACCTCTACCAAATATCGTCACCTAAAACGCATAAGGCCCTATCTAGCATTTTGAAAATTTTACAGGAGAATCAAAAACCATTTAAAACAGCGTTCGGCTCACACACCCAGGAACGATATCTATTTTTTAGTGTTTATGTAGACGAACACAACCATTAATATCGTTCGCAATTATTTTCATGAAAGAGTCGAACATTATATAGTGTTCAGTTCTTCGTTTAAAAACAGAACAAACATTTTATTCTAATTGTTCTACAATGTTTCTTCTTTACATTGACAAAGAAATGAAAAAACAAACAATTTTACCAACGACCGCAGCACGAACAGCTTGTGTGTGTATGTGTTTTGTTCGTGTGAAATTCTTTTGCTGGCTTTTTGTTTTTTTTTTCGTATGTGTATTTTGTTTTTGTAAAAAATTTTTGGTTTTTTTTAACAGCCAAAAGGGCGCTTAGCACAACAGAAACGACGGAACACTAATAAGCTTAACCTAACACAGTGAAGTTTGTGGTTAAAAAAAAAACGAACGGAATTTAATGTTCTAATCTTTTTGTTGTGTTGAAACAGTACTAGTTTTGTGTTCGAAAGATGACAAACAGGGAAACATTAAAAAATAAAAAATTTTAAAGATTTACTACACAAACACTATTAGCGTTTGTGTATTTCACAAATCTACTGAACCGAACACTAAGGAGCGATATTTAGTGTATATTTTCAAACACTGATTTAAAATGATTAAAATTATTAAACTAATAAATCGCTTTAAACTGTTTATAATTTATTTTTATTTTATTTTTTTTTTTTGTAAAATCTACCAGTTGTTTTCTTGTGTAGATAGGGCCTTTTGTTTCTTGTAAATGTTGGAATTAGCGAGTAGTTTTGTTACGTGACAGCTTTTAATCGCCAAAAATGTTACGATGAACTTAAGTAAGAAAACCAGTTGTTTTGTTTCAATTTATGGCATGTTTGTTTCGTTTCCCACATTTCAATCGAAAAGTTTCTCTACGCGGGAGTTTCAGAACATGGGCACTGGACATTTCTGTAGCATTAGTAACATAAAGATTACACCCTTACATACATGCGATACTATAATCTGAACAATCGATGTTCCAACATGCTGTAATTTAAACAATTTTCTTTTTAGGAAGATAAGCGCGGGATCTTGAAGAATAATGTAACTTAATTTAGAAATACATTTCACTAAAAAGGAATGGCTGATAAAAGACTTACGAAAAACAGAGCGTTTTATAAACGTCTATATGCAGAAAAGCTATATTTAAATAGA